>JARCFY010000012.1:96015071-97215071 GCA_029233225.1 Lepidodactylus listeri
AGAGAAGGAAGGAAAGAAGGAAGGAAGAGAAAGGAAGGAAGGAATAGGAAGGGAGGGAGGGAGGAGAGAGAGAAAAGGAAGGAAGGAAGAAAGACAGAAAGACAGACAGACAGACCGACAGACAGAACGACAGACAGACAGAAAGAAAGGGTGTTTCCCTCCCCCCCTTGCTTGGGCCCCAGTGGCTTAACGCCACTCAGGCCCAGCTCTTCCCTCCCTACCTCCCCCCCCTGCAGCCCGGGAAAGGTGAGCAGGGGAGGGAGGGGGGTAGGTAGGGATGAGAGAGAGAGAAGGAAGGTAGGTAGGTAGGTAGGTAGGTAGGGGGAGAGAGAGAGAAGGAAGGAAGGAAGACAGAAAGGAAGGAAGGAAGAAACAGGAAGGGAGGGAGGGAGGGAGAGAGAGAAGGAAGGAAGACAGAAAGAAAGAAAGGAACAGGAAGGTAGGTAGGTAGGTAGGTAGGGGGGAGAGAGAGAGAGAAGGAAGGAAGGTAGGTAGGTGGGGGGAAAGAGAGAGACAGAAGGAAGGAAGAAAGGAAGGGAGGAAGGAAAGTAGGTAGGTAGGTGGGGGGGGGAGAGAAGGAAGGAAGACAGAAAGACAGACAGACAGACAGAAAGGAAGAAACAGGAAGGTAGGGAGGAGAGAGAGAAGAAAGGAAGGAAGGAAGGAAGGCAGGAAGGAAGGAAGGCAGGAAGGAAGACAGAAAGAGAAAGAAAGAAAGACAGAAAGACAAGGTGTTTCCCTCCCCCCCCCCTTGCTTGGGCCCCGAGTGGCTTAACACCACTCAGGCCCAGCTCTTACCTCCCTACCTCCCCCCCCCCGCAGCCCAAGAATGGTGAGGGGGGGAGGAATGGGGTGGGAAAGGTGAGCAGGGGAGGGAGGGGAATTCCTCCCGGGGCTGCGCTTGCCGTGGCCCCGGGAGCTTCTGAGAAGGGTGGGTGGGAAGGGAAATTCTGAGGGGGGTGGGAGGGAGGGGGGCTTCTGAGGGGGGTGGGAGAGAGGGGGGCTGGAGGGGAGCTTCTGAGGGGGGTGGCTTCTGAGGGGGGTGGCTGGGAGGGAGGCTTCTGAGGGGGGTGGGAGGAAGGGGGGCTTCTGAGGGGGGAGGGGAGCTTCTGAGGGTGGTGGGTGGCTTCTGAGGGGGGTGGGTGGGAGGGGGGCTTCTGAGGGGGGTGGGAGAGAGGGGGGCTGGGAGGGCAGCTTCTGGGGGGGGTGGCTTCTGAGGGGGGTGGCTGGGAGGGAGGCTTCTGAGGGGGGTGGGAGGGAGGGGGGCTGGGAGGTGAGCTTCTGAGGGGGGAGGGGAGCTTCTGAGGGGGAGGTGGGAGGAGGGCTTGCTCCCGGGGCCGCGGCACATTGGCAGGGAGGGAGGAAGGGGGCTTGCTCCCAGGATCTTCATTGGGAGGGGGGAGGGGGCTTGCTCCCGGGGCCGTGGCGCTCACCGCGGCCCGGGATCTTCATTGGGAGGGGGGAGGGGGCTTGCTCCCGGGGCCGTGGCGCTCACCGCGGCCCAGGATCTTCATTGGGAGGGGGAGGGGACTTGCTCCTGGGGCCGCGGCAATTGCCGCGGCCCCAGGAGTTTGTGCGGGGGGGAGGGAAGGGGGATTCCTCCAGGGGCCGCGGCAAGCCTGGAGGTGGATTCGCACCATAAGACGCAGACACTTTCCCCCCCACTTTTTGGGGGAGAAAAAGTACGTCTTATGGTGCGAAAAAATACGGTATGTGGGAATATAAACATAAAAATGTATTCTTAAGTTTAGTCCATAGTATGTAACTATAATTAATTCACTAGTAATTATAAAAGCCAATACATCTCTACATAGGCAAATAAGCTTCTTAACTGACCCCTGTAAGTAACTGCACTAAAGTTCAAAGGTGAACGATCAAATAAGCACAGCTGCTGGAGGGAGAGGCCATGGCTCAGCAACAGAGCCCCTACTTGGCCTCAGGTTCAGTCCCCGGTATCTCTTGTTAAAAGTTCAGGTGGTAGAGGATATGAAAGACGTCTGATGAAAGACAGGTCTGCCTGAGACTTTGGAGAGCTGCTGCCAGTATGAGTAAATTATACTGACCACGATAGACAAAGGCTGTGATTCAGTGTAAGGCAGTTTCCTGAGTTTATCCATTAGCCTTGGACAATGTGTACCAATGTACATTAACTGGTAGCAACAAGGTTCAAATTCTGCAAGCGTACCAACACCACAAGAATCCACAAAGAAGAGGAATGGAGAAAGCCATGCTGGGTCATTTTTAGAAAGCTAAAAAGCAGCAACAATTTAATACATTTTATCAAGACCAACCAAACTATCACAAAATAGAGAGCAAGCTTTTGAGTCCCCCTGAGATTATTAGGCAGGACATTCAGCACATAAAATTTGGGGGGGGGGGGGGGGGATGCAGGCTTCCCTCTAAGAAGAGCTAGCATGAGCTAGCTCACAGTTTGTTAGCCTCTGGCTCACACATTTTTTGTCTTAGCTCAGGAAGGATAGCTGCAGAGCAAACTAATTTATGCAGCAACCAAATCGCTTGCTCCACAACTTTAATGCCAATAGCTCACAAAGTAGAATTTTTGCTCACAAGACTCCACAGCTTAGAAGGAGCATGGGGGGGAGAGATGTTTCAGAGCATGACAGAAAATATCAGGCTGTAGTTCACAGCAGTCTTCAAACATAGGACAAGGTCACTGCAGACCTCAATCAGACAGCTCTCTGCAAAACAGATTTAAGGTGCACCAAAAGCTTTTGCCCCAAGAAAAAACAGCCTTTTGGAAACAGGGAAACCTCCAGTGTCTCAGCCCTGGAGAAGGTTTTAAACAGCAGCACAACTACAGGCGAACTTCTGAAAGCAAAAAAGGAATTGCAGTCTTAGGCCCGCCACAGGACATGACCTAGAAGTCCTGCTCTTAGCATCAGTAAGGAAAAGTGCCAAAGGCTATTCATTGGCTGAGAGAAATGCTCAGGTTCAGAAGTGTCTCCATTTTCATCACACTCTATAGCAGAGCTGTGGGGCAGCAAATTTCCCATCTCTAAAAATTCATTGTTTCATAAAATTAACAACAATGAACCAGTGTCCTTGCTAACAAAATATTAGAGAAGCTTGGCAATTTCATTTTCAGATGATTATCCTTGTGTGTGAGGATACACATATGATTTACTGATTTGTAAATCGGAATAAGGAATAAAGTCACAAATAAATAATTAAGTTATTAATTCACCTGACTGGCCATGCAGGTCAAAAAGAAAGCCCAAGATAAAATTCTTATTTAATTTACCTATCTCTTCTCACATGGTGGAAAGGAGATTGGAACCATCAAACTGATACGGAATTAACAACTAATGCAAATGATGAAGTGTCCCAGTGACCTCCATGGACGATGGTAAAGTCCTCTTGAAACACAGGAGCTGCCAGCTATGACCATGGCCAGCTTTGGGGCTGTGCTTTCAGCAGGGCATAATTAGTCTGACAACAGCTTCCAGTGCCTTCAGGGTGTGTGTGTGTGTTTAGTTTAAACTATGTAAACTACGCTATGCTTCCTTTAAATTTTTACAAATATAATTTCCACATAAAGCTTTGACTATAACATCTAAATCACTCTTGATTTGATTTCCCCCCAAATTAAACATTTCAAGGTGTAGTTTTTTAGATTTGTTTACTAACAGTAAGTTAAAATAAGCATGCCAAATCAGTTCACACATGATTTAGGCCATCTGATAAGTTTCTAGAAATACTTGCCTTAAAATTTTCCAACTTCACTTGTTCCAGAAACCTCTCATGCTCTACACACTCATAGTCAGCACCACAAAAGAGGAATGCATAAATAAGTAGTGGACAATATATTCCAGAACCAAGCCCAGGATTAAGCAACAAAAAGGCAATTTCAAAATCCCTTCCCTTACTTCAGCTGACTGCAAACACTCTCTCAGTTTGTTTCCTAAGCATATTGAATGTTCATGAACATTCAATACCATCACATAAAAGTCCAGCCAATTTTCTGACATCAATCGCATCATTAATCATTACCTTCTGCTGGGTCCTCCTTGGACAGAGAAGGACTGGGCAGAATGGAACCTTAAACTCTGCTCTAAATCCCTTGGAGGGGAAGTAGGATTAAAAAAATTGATTGACAGGATATCATTTTGTTAAAATGAAGTTCTACATGTTACATTTAAATGTCAAGTGGAATGTAAATAATATTTCAAAATAAATACCAAAGTTATGGGGAATTAAATACCTAATTATAAACCACTCTGCAAGTTTTTGAATTTACATAAGCCAGCAATAATTGGGGGGGGGGGGGGGATACACCTGAACTGACAATTGTACAAAGGAATGTTTAAGTGCTTTGAAAGTGAATTGCTTTCATTTACAGCCTATAACTCATGTCAGATAACTTGGCTTCTTGATAAACATAAAGATTTTTTCTTGTACCATGTACCACAGTGGATTTAACAAGGTTTCGCATTTGGCCAGTTATTGCCCATGCAGAAAGAGCTGTGTGGAATCAATTACTCATGTGCTTTTGCACTGTGACTTGTATGTAGATCTAAGGAGCACACATTTACATTCTCTGTTAACTAGTATGGGTGCTTGTTCTGATGCACTCAAGGTGCATAGACTTCTAAGAGATTCCAGTCCGGACACCACGGAGAAGGTGGCCAAGTTTCTTTGTCTGGTCTTAAAGTTGCGCCAAAGGTTCTTTTAGAATTTTTATATATGTGTTTATAATGGGTTTTAACATGCAGAAATTGTTTTTCTAATTTATGCCAATAAAGGCTGACTTGACTTGACTTGATAAACATATACAAAAGATATACAGGTGAGTACCTACCATAATCGCCAGACAGAGGACACAAAGTCCTAGAAGTCTGAAACAGTGTATTATTTATGTAGTACCATCATGGAACTTTACAGAGCAATGCAAGACAGACAGATCCCCGAGGAGATGGGCAAATACATACATCTATGTTTCACTACTTAGGAACTGTACTTCCAAAATGTTGCAAGTAGTTTACTAAAATCTTTGAACTGCTTTACTTTTAAAACACCCTTTTAGAAGTAGCAAAAGTTTATGGTGCTCCCAAGGCCCACAGTCTCAAGAGGAGAATCAAGGCTGCTCTCTCCCATGTTGTTCTGCAATGTGCTCCTCGGCTCAGGAGACCAGAGGCAGGTAAACACTAGAGTGCTATTTTGGACTTGATGGGGTACTCCTGCCAAGAAGACTAGCCAACACCACTGTATATAAAATAGACATCATCCTGGGGAAGTCCAAAGAGAATCAATGCAATATCCAAGAACAGAAGAGCATGGCAAAAAGAAAGAAAAAGAACAATGTTCCCTTACTGCTGAAACTGCAAGCATGTGCAGCCATCAGGAAGCAACCTGGAAAGCACCACTCAGAGAAAAAGCAGAGCATGGGAGCACAATATAAAAGCAATAAATAAAAGCAAATGAAATAACTGCGTGGTTCTTTTGTAGTGGCTGAAGCTTACTGAAAAACTGCTCCTCCTAATAGATGGTAATCTGCCAGTTAGAGCTGCCAAGTCCAACTTGGGAAATATCTGAGGACTTTGGGGGTGGAGCCAGGAGACTTTGGGGGTGGAGCCAGGAGAAAGGAAGTGACATCATTTTGTGATGTCACATCCTGTGATGTTGCTTCCACATGCTGACACATGAACTCATGAAGTTTCCTAATACTGAATCAGGCCATTGGTCCATCAAGGTCAGTATTGACTACTCAGACTGGTAGTGGCTCTCCAGGGTCTCAGGCTGAGATCTTTAATGTCACCTATTACCTGATCCTTTTTTAGCTGAAGAGGCTGATACCTCCTGCATGTCAAGCAGATGCTCTATCACTAAGCAACGGCCCTACTGAATCCTTCCTCATCTCGGCAGAATATGAAGCACTAAGTGCTACACAAGTGCTAAATATGATTTTCATATCATAAGAACAGGAGAGAAGCCACAGTGGATCGGGCAAACAGCCCATCCAGTACAACACTCTGTGTCACACAGTGGCCAAAAATACCAGGTGCCCTCAGGAGGTCCAGCAGCGGGGCCAGAACTCCAGAAGCCCTCCCACTGTTGCCCCCCAAGCACCAAGAATGCAGAGCATCACTGCCCCAGACAAAGGGTTCCATTTAGACCTTGTGGCTAATAATAGCCACTGATAGACCTCTGCTGGATGGGGACAGACAGACAGACAGACAGAAAAAAGAAAGAAAGAAAGGGGGAGAGGGAGAGGAAGAGAGAAGGAAAAGAGCTGGCAGACCCCAGCAGCTTACTCCAGCAGCAATTTTGCAAGCCACATGCAAAAGTACGCCCTTCAGTAGAAAGAGCCTAGTCCCTCCTTAATCTCTGGGCGGGGCTCTCTTGCTCGTTCAGCTCTTAAAGGGGAAATATCTGTTGAGGCTTTTTACTGCAGGGCAGGCTCTCTGCAGACATTTCCCTTTTAAGAAGTTCAGGCCTGGCAGGGAGAGGCCAGGGCAGGCTCCGACGTTCCCCTGCTGGCAGCCATTGCCTCCCCCGGTGGCCAATTTTGAAAAAGTGGGGGTAAGCTTTAAAAATTGGTGTTTCCCCTGCCCTACCGGGGGACTTGGCAGCCCTACTGCCAGTATTACACCAAAAGCAGACATAGGATTTTTTTTCTGGGAAGAAGTTATTACTCATTATCAAGTTTGTATAAGAATGTTCATTGATTTTCTGAGGATGCTTGTGTACTTTTAAATTATCTGTCTTGGAGGCTAACCAACGGTCAACAAAAATGGCCCCTCCATGCCCTTGCTATAGCTAAAAGACTTCTCTTACAAAACTGAAGAGATAAACAGGCACCTCCTGTAAATCAATGGTTTGAAGACCTTACAATTTTATCAATATTTGAGCACATGGCATATTGACAACAACAGACTTACATCTAGATATTTGAAAACCTTTTATAGAAACTTATGTGTAGATCTGCCTTCACTGTTATATCTATCCCCCCCCCCCCCCCGGTTTCGTTTTGTATTAGTTGCTGGATTTTGAGGGCTCTCCTCTTCCCCCCCCCCCTTTTAAATAAAGAATAAAATAATCAACGGAACAGAATCTAAGGAGATGCCTGAATGATGAATTCAATTTCAGCTGTAAAATATCTAGTACTTTCACCTTTAGATTACTAATAGGATGAATAAAGCAAAGTGTTTTCATAGCCAATCCCACCGTACATGTCAAGAACATTAAAAAAAACAGTATAAAACAATAAAACAATGACCAACCCACAGTAACAAAGATTCCGGAATGAAAAGGGGGGGAGGGGAACGACAATAGGAACAAGGGCAGTCAGAGGACGGTAAAAACAAGACCAAAGAAGTAGTAGTAATTAACAGAAGACAACAAAATTAACTACCAACTAGACACAACCAAACACCTGAATAGATACATCTTCACCTGTTGCCTAAAACTCAAAAATGTAGGCACCAATAAATGAAGACAGAGAATTCCGTAGACAACCCATCACAACTGAAGAAGCCCATCCCTGATAGTCTCAATTTTGAAACTGGGAACAGACAGAGGAGTGCCTCTGAACTGAATCTCAACCATCAGGCAGGTTCCTACAAGAGCCAGAGATCCTTAAACCGTCTCTAGAGCCAGGCTAAGAACCAGCATGTTGAATTGTGCCTGGAAACTTATAGTTCTTACTGTCAAGGTGTGTTCTCTGCGAGCCAGTGGCTTTGCAAATGCCTTGAGCCACTTGAAGCTTCCAAGCTAATCACACAATAAAGGCGTAATCTCTCTATAGAAATTCGGTTTTCAGTACTACAGTCTATTTGTACTTTTTAGTGGGTCATGGAAGCAAAGGCAACCAACAAGAAAAACTTAAAGTATTTAATGATTCCCGCCCCCACACCCTTACTACAGCGCAGAATCTGATTTTACAAATGAGAGGCCCTTGGCCCAAAGCATATTTACTTAGAAGCAAATATCATTAGGTCCAATGAAATCTGCTGCCATGTAAGCCTGCTATGAGCACAACCACATAGCCCAGTCCCATGCACACTGAGTCAGATGTAGACCTCACGACACTTAGCAGGACTTGTTCCCAGTACACAGGACACCAGTGCAACCTTAAACAACATGCAAAACATTTTGCAAGTAGCTGGAGAGGGAAGAAACACAGAAGGCAACATGAGTACAGAACAAATCCCTGTTTTGTAATATAATGTAGAAAAACAGATGACCAATCCTTTGTTCTGTATCTACTTATGGGTGGGGAAGGGACTGAAAAAAAAGGTTACTAATAGTAATTTGATATTTAATACCGGTAATAAATTACAGCCATAGTATTCTTCGCATACACTTGTCTCTCAAGAGATTTTAGAGTGATCAAACTTGCCTTGAGATGTGCCAGGATAAAAAACAGCTCTGAACACTTAGACCTTTTACCAGATTTTTTTCCATTGCAGTAACAACTGCATGTTCATGCCCTAAAACAGCAAACACATGCTCACCAAAATAACTTGAACTAGTGATGATGTCTCGGTCTACGTTTGTGTGAACATTTACCCAGAAGCGGCATCAAGATTTCCCCAGATATTAGCACAGAAGGCACACCATGTTAGCAGAGAGAAAAAAAGATAGCTTGTCCCATCATGTCAAGATTGATAGTAAGTACCTAGAACAGAAGGCACACACCACAGCCTCTCACCTCTGTCATTTTGCCTGTATTGTGCATATTCCTACAACACACTACTGAGACACAATGACAGGCACACAAAGGCACCCATGCAATATGTCTGCACTGGAGTTTGTCATATTTCCAAAACAAGCAATGTGAACAACAGGCGGAAAAGACACACAGCACACACCTTCACAACACAAAGAGAAACACACTGGAGTTGGCAATCTCCACAAAATCAGCATACACATGGTCCAACAGGATGAGAAAAATCAGGTGCTCTGAGTGAGCACCTGCACAATCCATCGCCACTCCCCAAAAGACATTTCCACCACATTATTTCCCACTCAGTGTCAACAGAAGGCAGGAAGCAGAGTGCCGGGAAACATTCGTTTTCACTGTGCCCTGATATGATTTTTAAAGTACCATCAAGCATATGATGGAAATGCCAGCAAAACACACAACCCATTTTATATCACCATGCAGTCACCCCCCACTAGCTCCATAGCAGACATATCCCATCATGGTCCACACAGGCAAGAAGCACTACACATTACTTGCCTTTATCCCTTGTTATCCTGGCCTCTCCCGTTCCCTCTCTCACTCACACACTGCACACACACACCCCTCTGCTCCCAGTCTAGACAGTAAACTCTTCAGAGCACAAGCCAGTCTTTTTATTTATGCTACTTCATGAAACACCACGCACAGTCAAAAGATGCTGCAGAAAGATACGTAGCTGTAACATTCCACCACACTCCAGTGTGATAAAGCCAGGCTTATTCCAGTAAACATAATAACGGCCGGGGGGGGGGGGGGGCTCAGAGAGACTCCATCCCCAATGGTCTCCCCAAGCACATTTTTTTTACTTCTCTCATATAAAAGTGAATACAGATTCAGGTAGGTAGCCATGTTGGTCATGCATACATACAAAAGCTTATACTCAGAATTAAACTCTGTTGGTCTTACAGTTGACATTGGACTCCAGCTTTGTTCTATGAATAAATAGTTGTCATTTACACCACTAGCAAAAAAAAAAAAAAAACAGCAAAGGACCACAATTAGTGACATTAAGCGGCACAGCCCCCAGTGACAGGGATCCAGGGGCAAATGCTCCAGGAACACAGATGATCTGCTCATGCATGCAGAAACACACAGGTTGCTGAACTACAGCAGACTGACTATCTTAACAACAGGTATTTTATAAATAATTATTTTTTTCAACTAATCAGGTTGTTCAAAACCCAATCTGGTATTAAATTTTAAGAGATCTCTAGATTTTTTAAGACAAGGAATACTTGCAAAATTGGCAGGTGCCTAGACCCATCTTACAAGAGGCAAACCCACCCTCTTACTTCTCAGACACAAGTGACTCCCACAGCCTCCCAGAACACATTACAGGCATGAACCTAGCCTTTATTCTCTAAAACTACAACTTTGATTCACAGGCAAGTACAGCCAAACTAGGCAACGAGGCAAGCCATTCACAGCCCCTAGAAAGGTGGTGGTGATGCCTGCTGTCACTGGAGCCGGGCCTAGAAGTCTCAAGAAACGCCTGGGCGTTCTGGACATGGAGCAAATAACACCAGCTCAGCTCCAGAAGACAGGGCGGCTTGGAACAGCAAGAATCCTGCAAAGACACCCCTGCAGTTCCCAAGAACTTGGCTACATCCCGAACTGCAGAACACCACCTACCCGTGAAACATCTGACTGTGACAATTCATCAGTAATGGATTCAGGTGGGGCAGCAGTGTTGGTGCGAAGAAGCAGAACAAAGTTTGACTCCAGCGGCACCTTTCAGACCGACGAAGTTCGTGCGCGGGCGCCTTCTTCAGACCCAGGTGTCTGCCCTCAAACTCAACCCCCGCCCCGCCCCGCCCCGCCGCCATCACGGCCCTGGCCAGCAGGATTGGCAGCGGCACCCGGGCGTTAGTCCAGGGGACCGTCCCCCCGTCCAGGAAGCAAGCCCGCGAGGGGTCAGGCCGGCTGGGAGACCCCCACCCCCCCACACCCGGGCAGGAGCTTCGCTGGGTTCCGGGTGGGTTTTTTCCCCTGACAGAAGAGGCGGCGGCGGCGGGGAGGGAGGGAGTCCCAGTCCCAATTCCGCCGCCGCCTGGTGCCAAGGGCGCTCTCCTCTCCCGCCGAGGGGCCAGTCCCCCCCCCCCCTCCGGCCTCGCCTACCTCCCAGAGTTGTTGTGAGGGAGGCTCGCCGGCAGGAGGCGGGGAAGGGGCGGAAACGCCGTCGAGGAACGAAATAAGAACGCCCCGCGCGGTCCGAAAGGGCTCCCCCCCCCCCCTCCTCACCTCACCTGCCGGCCGCGGCTCCCTCCTCCGCCCTGCCCCGGCCCGGCCGAAGCGCCTCGCCTCGCCTCACAGACACGCCGGGGCCAGGCTGGGCCGGCGGGACTCACGGACACACGGGGCCTCCTCGCAGGCGGCCGGAAGGGCGGGAAGGCGAGGCACAGCCAAGGCGGCAGCGGCTTCTCCTCTCCTCCTCCTCCACCTGCCCTGCTCCTGGCCGGGCGACCTTCCCCCTCGGGCGGGCCTTCCCGCCTCGCCCCTCCCCCTCCAGGGCGGCTGAAGGGACCACGCCCACCCCCCGCCGCCTCCTCCTCCTCCTCCTCCGCGCGCCGGCAGCCCGCCGCTCCCCCCACCCCCCGACTGGCCGACCGGCCGGCTGGCTGACGCGGGCAAGGCCCGGAAGCCGCCCCGGCCTCGCCTGCCCGCGCCGCCCGGGCTGGGTCTCCCGGCTCCGTCCCAGACACGGGCGCCGAACCAGGGTCGCCGGCTGCCGGCTGGAGGTCTCCCGGGGGGGGGGGGGGGGGAACACCGTCGTGTCAGCCGAGGCGGCCGCGCTGGTCTGAAGCCGCACCTCTTCAGACACGCCCTCGCAGAAGCGGACCACCTGGCTGCGCACGAGAGTTTCTGCCTTGAATGAAAGGCGCCCCCAGACTCAAACTTTGTTACAATGCCCTGAAATCCGCTGTCCAAAGCAGCCCTTTGCTCCCCTGGGGAGCAGATCCCTATTGCCTGGGGATCTGTTGGAATCACAGGAGAACTCCAGCCCCCACCAGGCTGGCAACTCTGCAATCTCCACCTGACAGGCTTCAGTTCCCCTGGAGAAAAGGGTCGCTTTGGCGGGGCAGGGGTGGACTCTGTGTCAGTATACAGCCCTACACAAGCCCTGCCCTCCCCAGGTTCCAACCCCACATCTCCAGGAATCTCCCAAGTGGTGTTGGCAATCCCAACTCTTCTCCCAGGAGGGGCTGCCCTAGTCACTTCAGACCGCTGTTGGGGAAAGGCCACTGGATGCCATGCACACTTTTCCCCTCAGGCACAATGGGAGGCTCTTCCGCTAGGCATTTTCTTTACTTTCTTTACACCCTTCCTTTCTCCCCAGTGAGGACCCTAAGTTGCTGACATCATTCTCCTCTCCTCCATTTTACCCTGACAACCAACCACCCTGTGAGGTAGGTTAGGCCAAGAGGGCATGACTGGTCCAAAGTCACCCAGCAAGCTCCCAGGGGACAAGTGTGGATTTGAACCTGCACCTGCCAGATCCTAGTCTGACACCGTGACCACTATACCACACTGGCATAACGTTGAGGGTGGATTTCCATCAACAGGCACTAAGTTGCCAACTCTGGGTTAGGAAACTGCTGGAGGACTGAGGCAAGGAAAGACCTCCACCATGGCATCCACTAGTGTTCCCTCTAAGCTGAGTCCCTGGGAGCTAGCTCACAGTTTTGTAGCCTCCAGCTCACAGTTTTGTCGTAGCTCAGGAAGGATGGCTCTAAAGCAAACTAATTTATGCAGCAGCCACCTCACTCTCTGACAGCTTTGATGCCACTAGCTCACAAAGTAGAATTTTTGCTCACAAGACTCCACAGCTTAGAGGGAACATTGGCATCCACCCTCAAGAGCTGCCATTTTCTCCAGGGAAACTGACCTCTGTTGTCTGGAGGTCAGCTGTCATCGCAGGAAGTTTCCAGGCCCCACCATGCGGCTGGCAACCCTAACCCATGCCATAGGGCAAAACATGTATCTTCCCTGGTCAAAAATTTTGAGGCCCCTAAAATGATGATGACCTTGTTTCCTCACCAAATTAAAGGAAGACTTTGTCATTTCTACGGTCTTTTTTCTTGCCCAGAGTCACTATATCTTGCAACCTATATCAAAGGCACCAATGAATATGTACCAGCCCTTCTGAGAGGAGACCTTCAAAATCGTGGCCTGGAATATGCAGGAGGCAACCTCTGGCTTTGCGAGGCCGGCTGGGTCGGCGGCAGAGTGGCAAAGAGAGAAAGGAAGGCGGGAGCATCGAGGGAACATACCAAGAGTGCTGAGAAGACCTGGCCCGGGGCTCCTCCGGGCATAGTGCTCTCCACTGGCTCATGTCCTCATCGCCTTCAGGAGCTTCTTGCGAGCCCCTGGAAGCTGCTGGATGCTGCGCTGGGGAAGGTCAGCCCACTGGTCACGGCTGGCGCCAGCTGTGCAGTAAAAGGATGGAAGGAAGGCGAGAGGCCGGAGTTTGGAGCGCTAACTGCCTCCTCTGCCTCCGGTTGGAAAAGCTCCGCTGGAACTCCACACAAGGAGGGGGGCACTGGCAGGGCAGGAGAGGTCAGTGAGGTGAAAAGGGGAGCACTCAGTTTTATTTCCCACATGAAGGGGGGAAGGTGGCTTCAGTCCAGGGGCATCCCTCACTGACAATGAAGCCAGCACAGAGTCATGCTGCCTGGCCAGGAAGGTGCTACTTTTAGGCCTCCCCCACCTGCCTCTCTGGCAGCTGAGTCACAGCCCCCACCGGCAGCCACCACAGCTTCCAGGGGCCCACCTGCACCATGAGAGACTCCTAAAGGCGACAAGGACGTGAGCCAGTGGAACATGTTATGCCCGGAGAAGTCCTGGGCCGGCTCTGCTCAGCACTCCTGGTATGTTCCCTCAATGCTCCCGCTTTCCCTTCCCTCCTTGCCACTCCGCTGCCAGCCCAGCCGGCCTTGCAAAGCCAGAGGTTGTCTCCTACAACCAGGTGCCACTGACAATAACAGAGACCGGGGGGGGGGGGGGGGGGGCTGGATGGCGGTGCCCTGAGGGAGGGGGAGGATTAATTAAATTAGCCTGAGTTGTGGGGGTGGGGAGTTTCTTGTCTGGGGATGTGGTTGGGGGCCACTTGAAGGGGTCTCTGAGGTAAATCGGGGCCCAGCTCCCAAATGCCCCACTGTAGCTACAGGCCTCTGGCACCTGAGAAACCAACAAGATTCTGGAGGTATGAGGTCTCAAGAGCCAAAGCTCAGGTCGTCAGATACTTTAAAGATAGTTTAAGAAAGTAGCCATGCTGGTCTTCAGGAAAACACCTAGATTCAAGTCCAGTAGCACCTTAGAGATGAACAAGATTTTGGGGGTATGAGCTTGTGAGAGACAGAGTTCCCTTCAGATAATCTGTATAAGTGCACTCCAGCCCCAAATGACAGGGAGTTTCGGCACCCTTCTATTCATTTGGTTTCCTTGTAAGAAGAGAACCTTAGAGTCAAACAGGACTTTGTGGATCCATATCTAGATCACCAGACATACAGTTGCGCCTCAACAATCAGCCATGGAGAGTCACCACCATGAATCAGGGCCCTGGTGCTGTGGGCAGGGGAGTTAACTTCACCTCCATCAAGTGTGTCCCGAGTCAGTCTTGCATGCCAGGAAGCAGAAGGCTGAATACTTAGACCAGGAGGAAGGGGCTGGTGAGATGAACGCACACATGAAGCTGTCTTGTACTGAATCAGACCATCGGTCCATCAAGGTCCATATTCTCAGACTGGCAGCAGGTCTCCAGGGTCTCAGGCAAAGGTCTTTCCCATCACCTGCTACCTGATCTTTTTAACTGGAGATGCCGGAGATTGAACCTGGGACCTTTTGCATGCCAAGCAGATGCTCTGTCAGCCTCTCCCCTGTTATCTCTTGGCACTCCGTCATTTCAGACCCTTTTCTCCCAGCTTGGCTTGGAAGTGCTTGGAGGAGACAGAACACAGATGGAAGCGGAGTATAGAGGAAATCAGCTCCCTAACCACGAAAATAATAATAATGATAATTTAAGAAAAAGGCAGTTATGGATTTTAAGGTGAAACCAAACTAGCAAATGAGATTGGAGAAAAAAATAATTGCCATTCAGATTTAAGAAGAAGAGGTTGGATTTATATCCTGCCCTTCACTTGGAGTCTCAGGGCGGCTTACAAACTCCTTTCCCTTCCCCTCCCCGCAACAGACACCCTCTGAGGTAGGTGGGGCTGAGAGAGCTCTTTCCCAAGCTGTCCTTGAGAGAACAGCTGTGCCAGAGCTATGACTTGCCCAAGGTCATCCAGCAGGTGCATGTGGAGGAGTGGAGAATCAAACCCGGTTCTCCCAGATTAGAGTCCTCACACTTAACCACTACACCAAACTGGCTCCTTTAAGCACCTTTAAAAAATTAAAAGAAAGAAAACTGAAAAATTGAAGAAGAAAAGCAAATCTCAGGAAGAAATATCAGATATTAAAACAATAGCCCCAAGTTGTAGGAGACATCAGACAAAGAATTGCTGCAATATCCAAGAAGACCAAGTGGTACAACAATGGGATCCAACAATACAGACAAAATCTCAAATTCCAGACTAACCAAAAATAGTTCTAGAAATTATGCAAGGGAGTAGAAAAAATAGAAGTAAAACCAGACAAAGAAAAGAAACAACCTTCTGAAAAGAACTCAGGAGAGACTTAAAAGAATACAATGAAAAAGCCACCTGGATCACAGATGTCGGGAAAAACTGAAAGGGAAGCAAATGGAGAAACTTACAATAATCCTGGAAAGCCAACAAAACAATTGAAAGTGAAGATCTGAACCAGTGCCTGGACAAGATGAAGTCCATGGCTATTGGCTCAAAATTGACAACTCTTCATCTACAACTGGTGCAACAACTTAATGATGTGCTACATTCCAAAGCTGCAGAAGACTGGATAACAACCAGCAGGACATTTCTCATTCTGAAGAACAAGGAGAAAGGAGCAGTGCCAAGCAACTTCCGCCCCATTAACCGCCTCCCAACAACTTCTAAACTACTGACAGGTATTATAGCCATTTCTGTTCAGGAATATCTACAGCTCAGTTCAATTTTACCACAAAAACAAAAAAGAATTTTCTGAAAATCTCAAGGCATCAAAGATTAGTTACTGATGGATAAAATGGTCTTATAAAATTGTAAAAGGTGTAAAACCAATCTGAATGTTGCTTGGATTGGTTACAAGAAAGCATTTGATTCATTTCCAAGGATCCTGGAAACACTAGAAATGACTGGCATCAGCAAAAATGTAATGAGATTTATTAAAACGGCCATGAGTAAATGGAACACCAAGCTGATAGTGAATGAAGAAGAAATTGGAACAGTTAATATCAAACTAGGAATTTTCCAAGGAGACTCATTATCGCCACTGCTCTTTGTCATTTATTTATTTATGTTTATTTATTACTTATATTTCTACCCCACCTTGCTGGACAAGCTGGCTCAAGGCAGCTTCCAACAATTAAAATACAATTTTTCCTATTATATAAAGGGGCAAGATTCCATGGGGAGCCAAAATCAGTAGGCTGGATGGACTGCCACTCAAAAGGGGGACCCCGGCCACTGGCTGCATTCTCTCCCTGCTTTGCCTCAGTCCCGCTCACAGAGCAACCGGCCAGCATCTCAGCCTCAGTCTGGAGGGAGCCAGTGAAGGGGAAGGACCAACTGGGTGCTAGGTCCATTCTTCTCCTCTGCCCACTGCCAGGTGGGTCTAACTGTCCCCTCAGTGGCCAGCTTCTGTCAGTGAAAAGACAATGGACTATCAGCATAACCCCCTCACCCCTGCCCACTGACTTTTCTGTCAGAATAAATTGTCAGAAAACGGCTCTCTCTCTTTCTAAGCTCCACCATGGCTGGCTGGCTAATGAGGTGGGCCAGCAACCATCAAACCATTCCCTTTAACCCCCTGCTATGCGGCTGACTTTCCCCCTAGGATTGCCAAACTCCAGGTGGTAGATGTAAATAAATGGCAGTTACCTGTGTTTATAAGATGGCTGCTGTCTGTGGTTTGTTTAAAATGTTCCCCCATAAGGTTCAAAAGAGCTGTAGTTTCAGAGAGGGGCCTGCAGGGGTATCACTAACTGGGTTGAATGAGGCTTCCACATCTGTTGGACTACAGTTCCCAGCAGCCCCAGAGCCAAAAAGTGTGGGAAAAGAGGGACTGTCCCAAGGGGTGGGGCCCCATCAATACAGACTCCAGCCCATTCAGGGAAAATTGTGTTTAACCCCTGTTGATTTATGCCTTGTTGGTTCATAGTATGTGCTTACTCCTACAGTTGTGCCTTATTCATTCAGGGTGTGTGTGTATGCGCTCCATAATTGTGTAAATAGTAAAATAAATTCTTCTATATGGGCTAATAATCTGTGTTGTGCATAGTCTCCCCTGCTCTGCACAATACCAAAGGGAGGGGGTAGCCCAGGGAAGCAAGGAAAGGCCAGGCCCTTCAGTTGCCAACTTTCCAGGGATCCCCCAAAGATTGAGGATTCCATCTCCAAATAGGGAGATTTCGCCACAGGGGCCCTCTAAAAAGGCAGTGACAGTTCAGTGACTGATGGCAGGGAACTTAAGGCGTGAGATATGCCCACAGGACGAGGGAGGGAGGCGAACAGCTGAGTTGCAAACTGGAGCCCGTTTTGCAACAGTAGGCAACCAAGCTTGGTTCAGACAAAGGAAGGAAACCCTTTGCAGGCCTTTGTAAAGAACTCATTGGGACCAGTTCTGACTAGGTTGCCAGCTCCAGGTAGGGAAATTTCTAGAGATTTTCTGGTAGAGTCTATGGAAGCCAGGGTTTGGGGAGGGGAGAGGCCTCAGCTGAACAGAATGCCATCAAGTCCACCTTCCAAAGCAGTTATTTTTACTGGACCTGTTGTCTGGAGTTCAGTTGTGATACCTGGTGATCTTCAGGCTCTACCTGGAGGTTGGCACTCTCGCAGAGCCTTTCTAGAGCCTGCTGTATTTATTTCCACAACGGGCCTTATTCCTAGTAAAACAATAATTTACAAAATTTAAAACACAGCATACTTTACAAATAAAACCAAACAGATGGACGATGGCGGCATTCAAACTCACAATGGTGAAGGGGGCAGCATCCCATCAAGCCGCCTCTGGCAGGGCCTCTGCCAGTGAGTTCCAGGGGCATAGTTGTCCTCAGTCCCCGGTGGCAGCTCCTAATTGAAAGCCTGGTGGAAGAGCTCCATTTTACAGGCCCTGCGGAACTGTGTCATCCATGAAACTCTGCAACTGAATCACCGTTACCTCTCCAATACTTTGCCCAAATAGGGCAAGTTGGACACCAGCCGATAATTGGCCAATACGGCCAGATTCAAAGATGGTTTTTTCAGGAGAGGACAGACCATCGCTTCCTTGAGTGCCCCCGGGAACAGCCCTTCATCGAAGTCATTACCCTAATACCACTCAGGAGGAGAGGAGATTCGATTTATACCCCACCCTTCATTACCCAAGGGAGTCTCAAAGTGGCTTACAAACTCCTTTTCCCTTCCCCTCCCCACAACAGACACCCTGTGAGGTAGGTGGGGCTGAGAGGGCTCTGTCAGGAATTGCTCTTTTCAAGAGCAGCTGTGCCAGAACTATGGCTTTATCCAGCAGGTGCAAATGGAGGAGTGGGGAATCAAACCCGGTTTTCCCAGATTAGAGTCAGTGCACTTAACCACTACACCAAACTGGCTTTCCATCATTCTCAACAGCACAGGCCTCGGATAGCAACTTTTAAAGACAGGCCCAAAGATTTCACACTCATTGTATATGGATGAATGTGAAAATGTATGGAAAGTCATAATCAGAAATTGATTCTTTACAGGTCAAATATTCAGCAAAGATATAGCAATGGAATTTGACTTTGACAAGTGTGTAGTGTTAGCACTGAATAGAAGAAAGATCATTGAACAAGAAGAAATCAAGATGCTAAGCAACAACATCAACAAAACTCGGGGCTTTGAAGAAAACTACAAATATCCTTGAATTTTGGAATCTGACAACATCAAACATACCCTTGTTAAGAAAAATACAACCAAAGAGTATTACCAGAGTTTAAAAGATTGCAAACAAAATTAGATGGAGGCAACACGTTAAGGGCAATGAACACGTGGGCAGTCCCAGTTCTAAGATACACAGCTGGAATAATTGATTGGAAACAAGCAGAATTAGAAGCAATAGATTACAAAACTCGCAAGATAATGACGATGCATCACTCACTGCATCCTAGAAGTGATGTTGATTGTCAGCTTGGGGTGGGCGACGTTTTTCCTGGCAGCCGCTGGGGTTTTGGGTTACGTTTTGCGGTTAAGCATGCGGCTTAGTTGCAGTCTACTTTCTGCTTCCCCCACTTCCCTCACCCAGAACACCATTGTCACAGGGTTCATGGTTCTTAGTACTGAGTCTAATATATTATGATTCAGGCAGATGCAATATTGCTAGACTAAAACCGCCTCAGGCCACCCCTGGATTTTAGCTGCATACATCTTGAATTCATCCAAGTACTCATTCACTGAGTAATTCCCTTGCTTCAAGGTACGAAGGCTGTTGTGGGCCTTTTCTCCTCCCATCGGGTCTTTATACTGCCGCCTCAATGCCCACATGAAAGCTTCCATGCTGCACAGTTCCGGCCCATTCAGGTTATGCAGACTCACATACCAGTCAGCCGCTCGTTCCCGCATCTTGGAACCGATGTAATCCTTCGTTCAGGAAAAAATGGCCCCAATTCTGCATCTGGGTTTGCAGTATGAAGAAGGACAATTTGTCTGGGTTCCCATCAAAAATGGGGTCTAACAGTTCCATTGGATGCTCCAGCACCAGAGCAGCTGGGGCACCTGGCCCTGCGGGTACAGGTGCCAGTACAGGTGCTTGTCCAGGGGGTAGTTGTGCTGGGGGGCCTGCGGGAACCACTTGTTGCCCAGGTGGTGGGACCACCGGTACTGCGGGCAGCTGCAGTTGGAGCTCATGCTGGATCGAGGTGGCCACCAACCACCAGGAGCATTTTGGCTACTTCCTCTCTCATCATTTGGGTAGGTAACGCGTGCCACGGTGGTGGGGATCACCTGAGTGTCCTCAGTAGTCACCGGAACTTTGGTTCCCATAGTTATGGGCACTGGAACTCCACCTTGGTCCCCGGCTTCCATCGTAGGGTATGGAGCAAAGGCATAGAAAGTGTATTACTGACACTCTGTCAGAGTCCCACAGAAGCAGTCCCAACAATGTTACTTAACTAGAAGTAGTTTATTGAGAAAGTAGTAGGTCATCTGTACGCACTCTGTGTCAGTAATGGCGAGGGGTCCCAAATGATGAACAGTTATACGGAATTCAAGGCAAAACCCCGCCAAATAAGCCCAATCATATTATACTAGCAAAGCACCTAAAATAAGGGCTGCAGGTTCCCAAGGGAAGAAGCGACACCAGACATCAAGGTCAGAGCTAGGTGGCAAGCGATAAGGCAGCTGCAGAAGAAACAAAACTCAACATTCCACCTGAGCGATGTTGGCAGGACAGAGATGATAACTCCCGCCCAGGAAAGATGGCAGCACTAGCTGACAGTGGCCACTGTGCCAGTTGTCAATGGACCCTTGGAACAGAGCCTAGAAGTATCAAGAAACACCTGGGCATTCTGAGCACTGAACAAATAACACCAGTTCAACTCCAGAAGACAGTGTTGCTTGGAACAGCAAGAATCCTGTGAAGATACATCTGCAATTCCCAAGAATTTGGCTAGATCTCAAATTGCAGAACACCACCCACTAGTCAAGTATCTGACTGTGACAATTCATCAGTAATAATAATAACAATAATGTGCCTTCAAGTCACAGTGGCAACTATGGACTTTCTTGGTGGTCTCTCATCCAAGTACTAATCAGAGCCAATCCTGTTTAGCTTCCAAGATCTAACAAGATTAGGCTACCCTGGGTCATTCAGGTCTGGAAAAAGAGGCTCTCGTGAATTCCCTATGGTGGTGGAAAGTGCCATCAAGTTGCAACAGTGACCCCCTTATGGGGTTTTCAAGGCAAGAGACGTTCAGAGATTGTTTGCCATCATCCTCTGTGTAGCAACCCCAGTTTTCCTGGATGAGCTCCCATCCAAGCACTGTCTGGGGCCAACTCCACAGCTTCCAAGCTCTGAGGAGATTGGGTTAGTCAAAGCTATTCAGGTTCCCACCCTTGCCCAAGTAGATGTTATACAGGGATGCCAGCCTGCAGTTTAGAATACAAGAGAGAGTGGTGAAAACCATGAACAAATAAATATAATAAATAATGAACTTTAAAATAAGCTGTAAATAAATTTAAATACAGCAGTTTGTAAGTCTATTATTATCCAATTACATACAAATGTATTACACCCATGTAATACAAAATCCCATTCAGAATATGAACAATATCCAAAGCTAACATAGGTATTAAATGTCTCTAGGTCCATGTTAACCGAAGAAAACTTAAATAAGAGTCCTCATGATGGGCTGTAAAAGTAATAAAATCTCATTAAAAGTAATAAATCTGGGGATCCCCCAGAATCACCACTCATCTCCAGATGACAGAGATCAGTTCTCCTGGAGAAAACAGATGCTTTGGAGGGTGGGTCTATGGCATTATAACCCACTGAGGTCCCAGTCCTCTATCCCCAAATCTCCAGGAGTTTCCCAACCTGGATCTAGCAACTCTATGTTA
Organism: Lepidodactylus listeri; assembly: GCA_029233225.1. Classification (NCBI taxonomy): domain Eukaryota; kingdom Metazoa; phylum Chordata; class Lepidosauria; order Squamata; family Gekkonidae; genus Lepidodactylus; species Lepidodactylus listeri. The sequence goes on from JARCFY010000012.1 coordinate 96,036,462, forward strand.
CAAATAGACCCCACCTACTTACACTTTGTGCATTTTCACCTGGGAAAGGTTGGCAGGAGCATGGCAATAAATCCTACAGCTTGTGCTGTCAGCATGTTGTTTCAGAAGGGGCCAGCCTACTGTCTACAATTTTATGCTTTTAAAAGGAGAGGGAGAAAGCAAACGTTACAGCGTTCATGTGAAGGTCGCAGTTAATGTAAAGAATAAGGTCTGGGCTCCATTCATTTAAGTGGTTATTCCTGGAACATGCAGGTCTTTTCTCATTTACTGTACAGCTATTCAGCCCTAGAGGCATCTCCAGTTATAAAATACCTTCAGGGGAAAATGAATAAAGAATGAGGCGAGGAGTCAGGGGATTAGAAAAGACTAATTGATTTTCATATGGATGCGCTGTGAAACTATGTGCTGATGGTCCACTTCTGGATTTGGGGCTGAGAAATGAGGTTTACCCTTTAAGCTGGTAGCCTCTCAGTAACTTATCAGCTCCTCAACTCCAAGGAACACCTTCCTTAGATAGCTAGGTGCCATTACATCTTTTAAATCACGTGTCTGTTTGAGAGCCAGTTTGGTGTAGTGGTCAGGAGCACCGATTCTAATCTGGGAGAACCGGGTTTGATTCCCCACTCCTCCACTTGCACCTGCTAGTGTGACATTGGGTCAGTTACAAGATCTTTCAGAGCAGTCCTCGAAAGAGCTCTCTCAGCTCCACCGACTTCACCAGGTGTTTGCTGTGGGGAAATGAGGTTGTAAGGGTCGTTGTCACACCCTTCTGAGACAGCCAGGCGAGAGCTGTCTGTGCTTCCTCCAATGCTGGGGTCCTCAACATAGTGCCCGTGGGCAACATAGCACCCACTAAGACCTTCCTTGGCAGGCGCACACCAAGTGCTTTTAGAAAGTGGGCAGGGCCAGGTGAGGCTTTTGTCCTGCAAAGCTTCTGACTGATCAACAGAGATTTGATTTGTTACACAAATTTTCAAAAATGTTGCTTTGGCAGAAGTTGCCATCGCAGCACAAGGATCTTCAGTGGCTGAAGGGAAGCTGCGGCAGCCATTTTGTGGCTGGCTCCATCTCCTACGGCAGCCATTTTGTGGCTATGCCCACCACATTGTGTCAGAAGTTCAAAGGTGTCCACAGGCACAAAAAGGTTGGGGAACCCCTGCTCTGAAGAGGCCATGCAATGTTCACAGTTGGGCTCTTTCCACCTGTCTTGCTCTAGAAGAGAAACAGCCTCAGCGTGAACATTGGCAACAGCTGTGGAGAAAGAAACAGAGAATACAGCTCACAATAGTGTGAGCCAGAGCTGGGTGGGGCTCTACAACAGAAGCAATTCTGCAGGTGCCCAGATGGGGGCAGGTCAGAGAAGAGGGAGCCAGAAGGTGTGTGCTGATTATACCTAGTCTTTTCTAAAGAGATTGCACAGAATTGTGGCCTGTAAGTCCAAGACGACTGAGGTCTGACTTTGACTTTTGACTTGTGTAGGTGACAAAGGGTGTTGTTATGTGCGGTGTCCCTCCTGTGCCTGAAAGCTAAGTATTTGTTCAAGAAGCCTATCCAGGATGAGATGTAGTCCATCTTCTCTGTCTTCTCATGGGGGAGTCTCTCTCCGGATTTGCAGTCCCTTCCTGGTATACAGGCAGACCCTCTAACCTTACACAGCTTCTCACCTATAACAGTGCACAACCCAGCAAAGATGAAGACTCAGGGGAAGACCCTGCAATAAGCCCAGATGCCGACTTCATCCCTATGCTAGAGTTGCCAACCTCCAGGTGCCAACAGACAACAGAGGCCAGTTCCCCTGGAGGAAACGGCAACCTCAGAGGGCAAACTCTATGGCATCATATCCCCAGTGAGCTCCCCCTCCAACCCTGCCAACCTCAGGCACTGCCCCCAAATCTCCAGGAATTTCCCAAGCCAGAGTTGGCAACCCTACACATACACTGAAGCAGTGTTATTATAGGACCTAGTAACCTTGGGCTGGTCCACTTGTTCTTCCTCCAATGGGAAATACACCATTGTATGTCAATAATGCCCTTCTACTCTCAAAATGAGACCAATACGTCAGTGGCTGAATGAAACAAGGAATCAAAACCAATAGGATAATAAAAATCGCAACATTCAGAAACCAGTAGGAGAATGTTTCAGTCTGTCTGGACGCTCCTACTCAAAAGTGACAATTCTGCAACAAGAGAACTTCAAAGGGAGATTCCAGAGTGAAACGGCTGGATTTGATTCATCAAAACATTTTACAATATCTCTGAGGCTTGGGGGTTAAACCAAGATTTGGGATTTTTGAATCCCACTGTGAATGTTAACTACCATAGTGTAATCTGGTACAAGGTGTTAAGCAAAACTAGTCAATAGTGAATTTGTCTTGATTAGATCTGAATTTTACACAATGACATTTCACCTGGTACTTCCTGCATTTCACGGTCCCTTGACTGTGTTGTTCCTTCCTTTTTCATACCCCTATGCAAAATGGCCCTGACCTGGATGGCCCAGGCTAGCCTGATCTCCTCGTTTCTCAGAAGCTAAGCAGGGGTTGCTGTGCAGGAAGGCAGGCAATGGGAAACCACCTCCGTGTGTCTCTTGTCCTGAAGACCCCCTGGTCCTGGGGTCTCCATGAGTCATTTGTGACTTGACAACACATCATTAGCGATGGCCCAGGCTAGCTCAGTCTTGTCAGATCTTGGAAGCTAGGCAGGATCGGCTCTGTATAATGTACTGGGGTCCAAACACGTTGAGTGACATCAGCTCATAGTTTATTAAAGGCAGGTAAACACGAACTGGTGAGCCTGACTCGGGGGTCTGCTTATATGCAGGTACAAACCACACTCCCGGTCACACCTGATCCCTATGACAGAGTTATTTACAAGACACCTCTGACCGTACGTCCCCTTTAGAATCCTGTGGGGCCAACTGGCCCAAATTACGATCCGCATGGGCTATTGTCTACCAATGCAAAGCTCCCGTAGTTTGCCCGACCACGTGTGCAATCTCCAACTGCGTGCGTGGTCACCATTAGAACACAACACCCCTCCCCCCATAGTTTGGACCTTCCCTAGCACACAAAGTCCCTTAGATAGGTGGGCCTCCACCGTTCCCTGGCCGAGCAGCGTAGTACCGGTTCCATGGTGGGCTGCTTGGGGACTGCCTCTGCTGGTTCGGGAGAAGAGTCCAGTCTGTCGGCCAGGGCTGGAGCTGGAGGGATGTCAGTGTGTGCATCGGCCAATGCTCTTGCCCGGGGGTTTGCTGGTGCGGATGACTCGCGTTCGCCCTCCTCTTCTTGTTCTGGAGCGGGTGCTTCATCCTCGCTCTCCTCGGGTGTGTCGGTGTCTGCGGGAAGGATACAGCAGCACAGCTGGTCAATATGCCACCTCCAAAGTTGACCGTCTTCTCTTGAGACTTAATAGGATAGGGACCCAGTCACCCAAACTATCTGGCCAGGCAGCCAGGCGGAACCCCTTGCAAAGTTTTTGGCATAGACCGGGTCCCCAAGGAAGAACCCGTGGAGAGCCTTCTGTTGATTCAGGCCCGCGCTGTGCTCTGGGGCATGGTCTGGGTCGTACTGGTGCCTGTGGTGGGTCTGGCTGCAATTCCTGGAACTCCTGACATTGCTTTACTTGATCCTCAATTTCCCAGTCCAGGCCCGGCTACCATACATAGCTCCTGGCCAGGGCTTTCATGCACACAATGCCCAGGTGTGTCTTATGCAGAGCCATGAGCACCCACCTGTGCACCGGAGGGGGCACAACCACCCAGCTTCCCCAGATCACACACTCTTTGTGTGAGGGCAGGTCGTCCCACCTGGATGAGTAAGTGGCAAATTCTGGTCCTGGGCTGGTGGGCCAACCCCTCCCCACCCAGTCCAAGATCCGGGATAAGGCGCGGTTCCGGGCAGTGTGGCGGGAGATGTCTGCCACCCAGATGGGCCGGTCTGGTAGGTCCTCCAGGGCAGCGATGTGGTGCGCCTTGTCGGGGTGGATGCCATGAACATTGACTGCAGACCCAAGGAACTCAACCAAAGGCACCCCCAGTAGGCATTTCTTGTGCTTTACCTTCAGCCCTGCGTCATGGAAGCACTGGAGGATGGACTGCAGGTATGTGGCGAAGGTCTCAGAGTTGGGGGCCACAATTAAAATGTCATCGAACAATGGCTGGATTCTGGGGATTCCTTTGACCAAACAGTCCATCAAATTCTGGAAAATCCCGGGAGCCACACTAACCCCAATTTGTAGCCACTTCACCTTGAATGCCCCCTGGTGGGTCACTATAGCTTGGGCTTCTGCCGTGGCGTTGTCCACTGGCAGCTGCTGGTAGGCCTGGGCCAGATCCAATACCGGGTAAGTTGGTGGAAACTATTATTAAGGAAAAAATTTGTAGGCTCATTGATGAACAAAATTTATTGAGGAAGACTCAGGATGGGTTCTGTAAAGGAAGAGCTTGTCTCACTAACCTGTTAGTGTTCTTTGAGGGAGTAAACAAACATGTGGACAAGGGGGACCCTATAGATATTGTTTACCTTGACTTCCAGAAAGCTTTTGATAAAGTTCCTCATCAAAGGCTCCTAAGTAAGCTCAATAGTCATAGGATAAAAGGACAAGTCCTTTTGTGGATGAAAAACTGGCTAATTAAAAGGAAACAGAGAGTGAGTATAAATGGGCAATTTTCTCAGTGGAGGGAGGTCAGCAGTGGGTACCGCAGGGATCAGTACTCGGTCCGATGCTTTTTAACTTGTTTATTAATGATTTGGAGTTGGGAGTAAGCAGTGAAGTGGCTAAATTTGCAGATTACACGAAGTTGTTCAGGGTGGTGAGAACCAGGGAGGATTGTGGGGCACTCCAAAGGGATCTGTCAAGGATTGGTGAATGGGCATCAACGTGGCAAATGGGGTTTAATGTGGCCAAGTGCAAAGTGATGCACATTGGAGCCAAAAATCCTAACTATAAGTATACATTGATGGGGTCCGAACTGGTGGAGGCTGACCAAGAGAGAGATCTTGGAGTTGTAGTAGATAATGAAAATGTTGAGACGGTGTGCGACTGCAATGAAAAAAGCCAACGCTATGCTGGGGGTTATTAGGAAGGGAATTAAAAACAAGTCAGCCAGTATCATAATGCCTCTGTATAAATCGATGGTGTGACTTCATTTGGAGTACTGTGTACAGTTCTGGTCGCCACACCTCAAGAAAGATATTATAGCATTGGGAAAAGTGCAGAAAAGGGCAACTAGAATGATAAAAGGGTTGGAACACTTTCCCTATGAAGAAAGGTTGAAGCGCTTGGGGCTCTTTAGCTTGGAGAAACGATGGCTGAGGGGTGACATGATCGAGGTTTATAAGATTATGCATGGGATAGAGCAGGTAGAGAAAGAAGGACTTTTCACCCTTTCTCACAATATAAGAACTCGTGGGCACTCCATGAAATTGCTGAGCAGTCGGGTTAGAACAGATAAAAGGAAGTACTTCTTCACCCAAAGGGTGATTAACACATGGAATTCACTGCCACAGGAGGTGGTGGTGGATACAAGCATGGATGGCTTCAAGAAGGAATTAGATAACCATATGGAGCAGAGGTCCATCAGTGGCTGTTAGCCACAAGGTATATAGATAGGAATTCTCAGTCTGGGGCAAGTGATGCTCTGTATTCTTGGTGTTTGGGGGGGCAACAGTGGGAGGGCTTCCTGCCCTCACTGCTGGACCTTCTGAGGGCACGTGGTGTTTTTGGCCTCTGTGTGACAGAGTGTTGGACTGGATGGGCCACTGGCCTGATCCAATATTGGCTTCTCTTATGTTCTTATGTTAGCTTGCCCTCCACCACCACCAAGTCCAATAGTCTGTTAAAGTCCTTGTACTGGACCCGGATCTTACCCCACCCCTTGTGGCCACTGGTTCTTCTGAAAGTCCCGCAGCATTAGGCTGACAGGTTTCTTGAGGAGGGCCCCCCCTCGTGGACATAGTCTCTTTCGGGTCTCGGCCGAGATGATGGAGAAGGATGACCCTGTGTCCAACTATACATATTACCTGTACAGTAATATGGATTTTGTTGAGGCCTCTCTGGGGCAGATTCATTACCTGATACCAGCTGTTGGAGTTCATGGTGTAGGTCCGATGACTTCTGATGCGCCATCGTCTGTCATCTGGATCCTTGGGAATGGCAGGCCTTAGCAATGTGTCTCTATTTCCTGCAGGACCAGGAGACGGCATCCCAGAACCAGCAGGAGCAGCTGGCACACGGTGTTGGAGCAGTTGAGCATGCTATCTGCAGAGCGGATACGGAGGACCCCTGCAGTCGGGGCGGCGGACTTGTAAGACATCCTCTTTGTCTGATGTTTTGGAGCAGGGGGCGGTGGACATGCAGTGGGCTGCCGGGCCTTGGTGGTCTCTCTGGGCCTTCTCGAAAACTGTGGCAGCCTGGAGAGCCTTTTCTAGTTTAATGTCATCAAGCCCAACGAGCTTCCTGCAAAGTTTGGGCTCTCAGATGCCCCAAACAAATTGGTTAAGCAGGGCATCCTCGATGGCAGGAAACTTGCAATATATGGCTAGCTTGCGAATGCCCACCATGAAATCGGTGGCTGGCTCACCAGATCGCTGGTTTTGTGCAAAAAAGTCCATGCACATCACCATCTTGGATGGTTTTAGCGCGAAATAGTCCATGAGGGCCTTGATGAGCTCATCGTAGGTGGCGGCTCTCAGCTTCCTGGGTGTGATAAGACTCTGGGTGAGCTGGATCGTAGAGACCCGACACGTGCTGAGGAGCCATGCCTTCTTCAGGTCTGCAGCAGCCATTCCCTGGACCTGGAAGAAGTAGGTGAGCTGCTCAACCCATGCTTCCCATAGTTCGGGGTGTGCAGCGTCGAAGATGGCAATCTGTCCCGGAGCAGCGGCCATGACTCGAGGCGCTGAAGCGATTCAGAGTGGAAGCGATTGACCCTGGAGGCCATTGCCAGTGCACGCAGAGGTGCTGGCATCAGAGGCCGGATGATGTGCTAAAGCAATGCAGAGTGGAAGCAGTTGACCTTGGAGGTTGGGGCCGGTGCTCAGTGTGGTGCTGGCTTCTGAGTCAAACACAGTCACTCATCAGGATCCCATCCTCATCGCCAGTATAATATACTGGGGTCCAAACACATTGAGTGAAATCAGCTCATAGTTTATTAAAGGCAGGTAAACACGAACTGGCGAGCCTGACTCAGGGCTCTGCTTATATGCAGGTACAAACCAAACCCCTGGTCACACCTGATTCCTGTGACAGGGTTATTTACAAGACACATCTGACCATAGATCCCCTTTAGAATCCTGTGGGGCCAATTGGCCCAAATTACGATCCACATGGGCTATTGTCTACCGATGCAAAGTTCCAGTAGTTTGCCCGACCACGTGTACGATCTCCAACTGCGTGCACGGTCGCCATTAGAACACAACAGGTTAGTACTTGGATGGGAGATCACCAAGGAAATCCAGGGTTACTCCGCAGAGGCAGACAATGGCAAACCACCTCTGAGGGATCTCTTGCCTTGAAAACCCTACAGGGTCACTGTAAATCAGCTGCAACTTGCTGGCAGTATCACCTCATAGGGAGGATCCATTCACTGCATTGAAGAAGGAGACTCTCGTCCATAAAAGTTTGTGCTTAAATAAAAAATTGTAAGCCTTTAAGGTCCCACATTGTTAACCTCCAGGTGGTAGATGAAGATCTCCTGGGATTACATCAGTTCATCTGGAGAAAATGGCCACTTTGGAAGGTGGACTCTATGGCATTATACTGTCAGTTAACTGCCATAAATTTTGTTCAATAACTGTGTTACTGCTACTGAGTGTATTTACATGACCCCTGAAAAGGTTATTGGCTTTCATTTGTTTTTTCCTCCTACTTGGTGACAGGTCCCACCCAGGAGTTCTCAACGGGGCCATGACTCCCTCCTCAGGAATGTGTGCTCTGCTCCGCTTGCTTGCTTAGCTCGGCTTGCACATGCCCGTCTCAGTGCTTTGCTCTTCCCTCCTATCTCTGTGCCCTGTCCTTGAAATGCTTGCAATTATGTGAAAGCCAAACACACCGGTGTTTTGTATTCCTCTTATCCATGCCTTGAGAACTGAACTTTAGAGATGTTCAACATCATTATTTTCTGGGAACCCTTTTCCCGCATTTTTCTATGGGAACTCTAAAATACTGCATAGTGATTGGTAGAACGCTCTTAAGCCCTATTTCATATCCAGTATATCAATACGTGTCTTCCCTAACCCCAGTATTACTAACAGTGAAAGTGTTTGACTCCAATGATCTTCTCTGCAAATAAAGGACTTACTGCTTCATGAGACCTGTTGTGGATTATATCTCTTGGGACATTCTCACATATACCACATTAAAGTCTCTTCCCCTCTCAAGCCCTGCCCTCCTCAGGCCCTACCCCCAAACCCTCCTGGTATTTCCCAACCCAGAGCTGGAACCCTGCACATGACTCGTGTGATCTTTCTTCCCCATGCAAAACAAGGCTCAATCCCTGATAGAAAAACTATGCCAAGTTTCATTGCTGCTCCTAATTAGAAAACTGACTGAAGCGGATTTTGTGGGTAGCCACTTCCCAAAATGCTGTCTTATATATCCTGCAAACACAAGTTTTCAGTTTCTCCTGCCCACTAACTTCCCAATAAAGATAGCTGAATTCATTTCCTAGGAGACACAGGTTCTGAATTGATAAAGTCACTCCATGGGTGTCTGACTCATAACAGGAGATGCCAGTTTTAAAATGATCCAATTCCAGAGAAAATACTGCCAGCATTGGTCAAGCCACATACATACTTTGAGAATTAAGTGCCTTTTGCATCTGGGAATTAAGATTGCTGTTTCAGTTTGCTGTGGGGTTGTGTGTATGTAAGAGTCAGTAAAGTCCAGTGGCATACTCTTAAATCCATTTGAATTGTAAACTAAAAGTCTTATCTGAAGAACATCCTTTGGAATTATTTTCCTTTCATGCCTCATGAGAACTATTATGATATTATCATCAAGATGGCAAAAAAAGGGAAACCCCTTCCCCCTTTTAACTTAAAGCAACAATGTGTTTGGTGCCATTCCTCATAAAGAGTTCTGTATTCATGGCGCAGGTTCTTGGCCCCGGGTTCAATGTTTCCAGGAAGCAGATTTCTTTCCCAGAGCATTGTGGTACATTTGTGCACTGCCAAGGGTTTCCCCAGGTTTTCTCTGCTTATACCCTGAACAAAACTTTGTTGGTCTTAAAAGTGCCACTGGACTCAAACTTTGTTCAGGAAGTCACCAGGTGAGCTTTATGGCAGTTGTGGGTATTTGGCTCTTGGTCTCCCAGATTCTAGTCCCACATTCTAACTACTGGGCTGCCCTGAAGGCCAGGGTGGGATTGCACATTCTGATTCCCTTTTGCGCCTGAAGCACAGACCAACTGACTAACCCCTCACCCCCCAAAAAACAGCAGTCTGGCCAGACACATTTTTGTGCATCCATTGATGTGCCAAAAATCTTTTACTCCTCACTGTGATTTTTGAAGAACATGACTGGCTTTGCTCCTGAATCCGCAATATATAAAAAAACCATTTGATATTATGCTCCATTGGCATTTTTTGTGTAAAACTTAGTAGTTGATCAGTTAAAAGGAACAAAGTGAGAACACACTGACTACGCTTGCGACATCTAACCAGGCCTGGGATGAGATAGAGATCTTATCTGATTTGGGTGATACGCTCAGATTTGTATCACTTGAAAATGTATTTGTTTATTTCTCTTATACCCCCACCTTTCTACCAACGGGCACCCAAAAGCAGCTTACATCATTCACCTTTCTGTCTTATCCTCACAACAACCCTGTGAGGCAGGTTAGGCGCAGAGTGGGTGACTGGCCCAAGGTCTCCCAGGGAGCTTCCATGACAGAGAAGGGGATTCAAACCTGGGTCTTAGGGCTGCCAAGTCGCGCCGGGGGGCGGGGAATCCCCTGCTACAGGGGTCCCCAATCCGCCGGCCTGGATTCAGCCAGTGGGGGGAGCCCCACCCCCAAAGTTGTCTGATGAGGACAACTACCCCAGCGTGATGACATCACCCGGAAGTGACGTCATCACGCTAGGCATGTTGCCAGGGCGACGCTCTAGCAATCGCCCCAAAAACACTATGGTACCATAGAGTTTTTGGGCGATTGCCAGAGCATTGCCCAGGCAATATGCCCAGTGTGATGACGTCACTTCCGGGTGATGTCATCATGGCGCGCACATGCAAAGTGCGTGCACTGAAGCCCTGGACTGGGGACAGGAGTCCCCCGCTGGTTGAGAGGTAGGACTTGGCAACCCTACTGGGTCTCCCAGATCCTAGTCCGACACTGCTCTAACTACTAGGACTGCCAGCTGTGGCTTGGGGAACTTTGGAGGTCTTGAGGGTGGACACTGGGGAGGGGAGAGGCCTCAGCAGGGTACAATGCCACAGAGTCCACCCTTCAAAGCAGCCATTTTCTCCAGGGGAACTGATCTCTGGAGATCAATTGTAATAGCGGGAGATCTCCGGGTGCCACCTGGAGGTTGGCAGCCCTAACACTGGTCCTCTGATGTGAATTCCCTGGGATAATCATCTATATATCTAATTCCGAAGGCGCCCCCTGTGTGAGGATACCTAAATCCGCGCGGGGGGGGGGCACCTGGGAGGCAGGGAGGTTTTCCTACACATGGGGGGCACTCCCCCCGTGTGCAGAAAAATCCGAAAAGTTTAAAAAAAACCTTCAGTGACCGTAGAATCCCCCAAAATACCTTTTGAAATGGCACCAATTCCAGACATCAACTGTGAGGAGATTAGAATGTTCGGGGGAGGGGGGGAGGCTCTAACTGTTTTTGTCAGTAAAAAGCAGGGTTTTTACTGGCAGCAGTCTGGGGTTGCCAAGTACCCCCCCTGGCCACCAGCAGCAGATCCAGGCTGGGAAACTCCTGGAGATTTGGGGGTGGAGCCTGGGGAGGACAGGGACCTCAGTGAGGTACAATGCCATAAACTCCCCCCTCCAAAGCATCCATTTTCTCCATAGAAAGTTATCTCTGTAGTCTGGAGATGAGCAGTAACTCCAGGGGATCCCCAGGTCCCATCTGGAGGCTGGCATCCCTAGGCAGCACCCTCTGTGTGACTTGATACCACCTGATTTGCATGACTTAATTAGGCCCAGCTGTTTTGCTACAGTTCATCAGCAGCCACCGTATGAAAGCCATTGTGGTGCAACAGTTCGAGCTTCAGACTGGGATCTGCGAGACCCAGGTTCAGATCCCCATCTTGCAGTGGAAGCTGACTGGGAGATTTTGGACCAGTCACATACTTTCAGCCTAACCAACCTCACAGGGTTGTTGTGCAGATAACAAAGAGGAAATAATAATGTAAGCTGCTTTAGTCCCCATTGTGGAGAAAGACTGTAATTTTCCTAGGTAGAGGCTGCAGGGGAGGGGGGGGGGTGGAGATAGAAAGCTGAAGACAGATAAAGGTAGGTTGGCTGTTGGGTGGGAAGGAAATAGGGTTGCCAACTCCAGGTTGGGAAATTCCCAGACATTTGAGAGGTGGAGCCTGGGGAGGGTGGGATTTGAGGTGGGAGGCAGAAAGAGAGAGAAAGAGTGATGAGGTGGGGAGGCAGAAAAACAAAGGGAATGATGACAGGTCAGAAAGAGAGAGGAAGTAACATACATGGAGGAGAGCGAGAGAGTAAGAAAGGGGGGGGGGCAGAAGGGAGAAAGAGTGTGAGAGAGGTAGGGGGAGAAGGGAGGAAGCAAAGGTGTAAGGAATGGGATAACTATCCTGCAAGTTTCTTGCAGGTCTCCACTTGTTTATATCTAAACTGGAACTTGTGCGCTTTGGATGTCTTCCATTTTCAAGCTTACCTCAAAGTACTGAATTGTAGAACTTTGGGGATATATGCTGCTGGATGGAGCAATGAAATACTTAATTTGCATATTGGGAGGAGTGTGTGTAGTGAGTGGCTGGGTAAATCAACCGGAGGAGGGGGGGAAGCAGAGAGAGGTCTAGTCATTGGTCTCTCCAGGGACTGGGCTGCTGAAAGGCCTCAGCGAAGAGGCTTTTGTGCGGTGTGGGCCCTCCCTTGATGGACAGCGCTTCTCCTGGAGGAGGTGAGCCCCCAGACATACCTGACTTTGAACTGATGCTGATTCCTTCTCTCGGTTGGTGAGGAGAGAGGCCCTGAGAGTTTTCCTTCCCACTGGAGGCCTGCTGCCGAGGGACTGCGACTGGACCAGCTCCAACAAGAGAACGGTGCTTCTGGAACACTGCCTACTGGACCTTTGGTTTGGGAAGGGAAAGGAGTTTGGGGGTGGGAAGTTCAATACTCTGTGTGCAGAACTGTATTTTCTTTGTTGTAATAAATAGTTGCTTTGCTTAAGCCAAGGTGTGTGAGTGGGCGGGGGCTTTAAGACAGGAGGCCCCAAGCTTTGCCCTTATTTCCAACACCGGGGTTACAGAATAGTCTGCAGACGGGGCCGGAGCAACCGGGAACTTTAGATATGCAAATTAAATCCACTGATGTGGTCTGTAGAATTCGGAAGTCAGGAGGCTCCATAAACCTGTCTGCTGCAAATCAGCCGAGTCCCAGGGGTACGTGGCTTGCAGGAAATGCCTGCTTCTCCTTTCAGCCAGGCTTATAAATTAGCCCAGGCAGACATGGATTTACTCCCTGGCTGTTTGGCGTGGAAGCCCCAGCTCCTCATCCCCGGGGTCCTGGAGATCTGTCTGTAGGGCTTCCCAAGGGAACCCGGAAGGCTTGTTCTCCCTCCGTTGTCTGGTGGGGCTAGCCAACCTCACAGGCAAACTGCAGCGCACAGACAGAAGAATATTTGTGTCAGAGCCAGAAGTTTTTTGTTAGGGGGGCAGATTTTTTGTCAAGGGAGCCATTTAGCATGGGGGAGAGCAGCCCATTGTGTGTCTGTACAGAACTGCCATGCCTATAACTAATTAAGTCAAGTGGTATATCACACAGAAATGTTTCAGGATTATTACCAAGATATTTACATGTAGAACATATTGACTACTCTAACCGGTAACAGACAACATGCAATTTCGGACTGTTCAACTCTGAAATTTAACAAGACGTGGTCTAAAAGGTACGATGCAGGCTAAATTGGCTTAGGCCACATGAAAGAGATGTCATGCTGCACCAAGAGTTACTGGGACAGAAAACCTGATAATGTTCCTCCACTCAGCATGTATGTAACTATAGTGTGGGACCAAAAAGACCCAGGTTCAAGTCCCTGCTGGCATTCTCAGCCTCACCTGCTTCACAGGATGGTTGTCATATCTTAGTGCAGGGGTGGCCAACCTGTGGCTCGGGAGCCACATGCGGCTCTTTCACACATATTGTGCGGCTCCTGGCAGGGCGGCTGGGGAAGCAAAGGGGAGGCATGCTTTTTCTCTCTTTCTCCCTTCCTTCCTTCCCTCCTCCCTCCCATCTATTTGCTTTCCTAGTTTCTCTCTCTCTCTTTCTTATAACTGGTTTTCCTCGTTTGTTTTTATTTTTGGCAGTCCCATTTAACGTTAATAAAAAGCAAATTTGCATATTTTTAAAAATAAAAACGTGTGTGTGATATTTGTTCCTGTCTTGCGGCTCTCAGACATCTCTATGTGGCTCTTACGTTTATTCTATGTGGCTCTTACGTTAAGCAAGGTTGGCCACCCCTGTCTTAGTGGTTTTAAAACTTTGTACTTAAAAATCAAAATTATTAAGCTAATTGTACCATATGTTGTAAGGTGCAGTGGAAATGAAATGTAGGCACTAGTTGTTTAACAGGGTGACTCTTCATGCCAAGCTTCATGCCAAGCTTCATAGTCTGCAAGGATCCTGAGAGTCTCCTTGTGAGCCAATCAGAAGAGGGCATATTTTGGAGGGAATTATTGTTATTGGGTCTTACCATGTAGAGATACTTGTATTGAGCAATTAATCCCTGAACCTTGTGTTGGATATCATTGCTTGTTTGTAGAATATAGCACTTGCTCTGACTGGCCACCCAAGTAACAGACCAATCAGGGAAGACTAGAGTGAAACAGGAAATGCAAATAAAGGTATGCTGTAGTGTTTGCTATGATTGGTTATTACTGTGTCAGGAGGTAGAGATTTTGGTTTTGACTGCTCTTGACTGTATGTAAGTGGGGATTGTTGCTGGATTGTTTTGTGTGTTGTGTTCTGAGCTGAATAAAAGAAATCACTTTGATGAGAGCTGCCTCAACTCCAGTACTTAATAGCAACCCTACTGGAGGAGGAAGGGAGGGGTGAGAGGGAGAGGCTGGGAAAAAACCCAAAAGGAGGAGGAGGAGTGAAAAGTACTGGAGTCGGGAGACCAGTGGGAGTGATTTCATATCCAGCTCTTTATTAGGTGGTCAGATGAAGCATGCCAACCTGGGCTCGAGGGCCCTCTTTTATTCTGGTCGGAGCCACACCTCCGACCTTGCCCAAATGTCCCGATAGGACCTTATGCTTCAGGTTAGATATCATAGGTCCCCTCAAGGATCCTAGGCACTAGATTGGTGGCAAGTTACAATCCGGCCAGCTATTGTTGTTCCTGACCCAAGCTCAGGTAGCTGGCCTGACCATGTGTGTTTGGCCACATGGTGGTCGCCATTACCCGAGCACATGTTAATCGCCATTACATGCAACCCACATGGTACGTTACAAGGAGGGAAGCAGGTTGGGGGGCAAGACCTCCAGGGCTAAAAAAGGGCTAGTCCCACTCCACCAGCATCACAGTCCCACTCCACCAGCATCCCCACCAATACTCCCTCTAAGCTGTGGAGCCTCGTGAGCAAAAATTCTACTTTGTGAGCCACTGGCATTAAAGCTGTGAGCAAGCATTTTGTCTGCTTCATAAATTAGTTTTCTCTGGAGCCATCCTCCCTGAGCTTGGATAAAAAGGTGTGAGTCGGAGGCTAAAAAACGGTGAGCTGGCTCACACTCAGCTTAGAGGGAACATTGCTCCCCACCACCACCCAGGAACCTGTCCACGGATCAGGGAGAACAGGCAGCTGCTTTGCCATCCAGGCAGCCACTGTAGCTCAAGGAGGATGGGCTTGGGTTCCCCGAGGGCATGCAAAAAATCACCTGCTCGGAGCCATGGAGTACAGAGACATCCCCCACCGTGCACAGTACTGTACCCACCCGTTCCTTCCACCCTTTCCCAAGTGTCAGCCCCAGGCATGACTCTCCCACCCCCTCCCTGGGTACATGGGGGGAAAGCTCCAAGCCCTGCAGAGGCCAGTGGGGCTTGTGGCTCGTAGCTGCTGCTTAGGCCTGAACATTTCAAGCACCCCCCACCTCCTTGGAAATTAGTGTGAACTTGAGCACAAGGGCGGGGAAAGGGCCAGGGAGCACGGCAGGGCAGAAGGGAGGCACCCTGCGCTTGCTGCACATATCAGAAGGCTTGCCAGTGCTGCTCCTTCCCCGGCGCTGTCTGGCTCGGAGACCCTGAAGGCCGCGTGTGCTGCCTTCGCTTCAGGGAGGGAGGGAGTTTGCCAAAGGCAGAGAGTGAAGCTTCAGCTTGGGGCTGTTTTCCCTCCCCACCGCACTAGGCTAGCGAGTGCAGAGCTCCTTGTGCTAGCATGAGAGACTCCGTGGCCAGACTGTAGGTTGCTGCCAGCCTCCTGGTGGGGAGTGGAGTTCTCCCAGATTTACCACTGACCTCCAGACGGATCCCCACACTTGTTATACTTCCCAAGGAGCTCCAGAAAGGAGTAGAACTTCGCTTTGAAGAGGCCCTACTGATTCTTTCTTTGCAGGGTCGGTTCCTCGATATGCTTAATAATCTGATCATTAGTGATTCCATCAAATTACTTAGAATAATCAAGCGACTAAAAGCCTTAATAGCCTCGATGAACCTGACCTTGTCAGAGCTTGAAAGCTAAGCAGGGTCAGCTCTGGTTAGTGCTCGGGTGGGAGACCACCAAGGAAGACAGGTGTTGCTGTGCAGAGGCAGGCAAGGGCAAACCACCTCTGCTCATCTCTCTACTCATCTCATGCCATTTGCAACTACCTCCTAAAGATCGAAAGTGAGGCAGCCAGGTGCACCCCCCTGGGGAGGTTGTTCCAGAATCGTGGGACTGCCACCAAAAAGGCCCTCTCTTGTGTACCCACCAGACAAGTATCTTTGGTTGGTGGGGCAGTTGGGAGGGCCTCTCCCTGTGATCTTAATTCCCAGGCAGGAACACATGGGAGAAGATGGTCCTTCAGATACCCCAGTCCCAAGCCATGTAGGGTCTTAAAGGACAAAACCAACACCTTGAATTGCGCTCCAAAGCAAACTGGTAACCAGGGTAATTGCTGTGTCATTGGGGTCATATGCTCCCACTAGCTGGCCTCTACCAATAGTCTAGCTGCAGTGTTCTGTACTACATACAGCCTCCAGACACTCTTCAAGGATAGCCCCAAGTAGAGAACATTGCAGTAGTCCACTCGAGGATCACTGTGGCTAGATCTGACTGACCCAGGAATGGTCACAGCTGATGTACCAGCCATAGGCATCAACTTCACGGGGGCTCAGGGGATCCGGCCACTCCTGAACTTTTCCAGGGGGGACTGCACCTCCCGCAGGCAATCGAGGCCGGTGCCAGCATCTCCGAGGGAGAGCGGCCCAGGGACTACATTGCCGGCGTGTCCATGTCGGACCCGGATGACGGCGGGGGCACAGCAGGAGCAGAGGGTGGCGTGGTGCTGAGCCTGCAGGGTGGGGACGGCACCTTCTCCCTGCGCCCACCTTCACACAGCCTCACTACCATACCATGGTCTTGGAGGCCACCTTGCCCAGCACTGTGGTGCTCGGCCTCTCCGGGCGCCGGCGGGGCTGGGATGCCTGGTCCGCCAATGGAGTTGCGTCGGGTGCTTCTGCTGCTGGGGCTGCTGGCGGGGCTGCTGCTACCGGGCCGGGGCCACCCACAGCGCTGCCACATCCTGACCCGTGCCGGCCATGCCGTCCACCTGGGCGCCCTCCTGCCCCATGCCGCCACCGGTCCAGCCCTCCTGCACCCTGCCCTGGCCCGCGCCACCCGTGCCACCACTGCCACTCTGCCCTACAACCTCACTGGAGGTGCTGCCCGGCGCACCCCGCCACCGCGACCCAGCCTCGCTGGCCCGCTGGCTGTGCCAGGCACTGGAGGTGCATGGGGTGGCTGCCGTTTTCGCCTTCCCTGCCTCCTGCCCAGAGCTCCTCCAGCTTGACACAGCTGCCTCCTTCCTGGAGATCCCCTTGTCAGACCAAGACGAGCCCCCCCTGTCCTTCACCACCCTGGTAAGCCACCCTCGAGGGGAGCGGGAAGGGAGCGGAGGGAGAGAGGGAGAGAGCCTCCCTGGGCATGAGCAGTCTACCTTGGAGCACTGCCTTCCGGCCTCACCTAGGCAGCCTGGGTGCTGTTGGGAATGGGATGGGTCACAGGTGGCTTTCGGAGGTTTTTGCCCAAAGTGGCTGAAAAGGGTGAGAAACTATTGGCTGGGGAGAGTTGAGTAGAATTTCTTTCTTTCTTTCTTTCTTTCTTTCTTTCTTTCTTTCTTTCTTTCTTTCTTTCTTTCTTTCTTTCTTTCTTTCTTTCTTTCTTTCTTTCTTTCTTTCTTTCTTTCTTTTTCTTCTCTCTCTCTCTCTCTCTCCCCCACCTACCTACCTTCCTTCCTGTTCCTTCCTTCCTTTCTTTCTTCCCCCCCTCCCTCTCTCTCTCTTTCTTTCTCTTTTTTCCCTCTCTCCCTCCCTCCCTCCCTTTCTTTCTTTCTCTGTCTGCCTGTCTGTCTGTCTGTCTCCCAGATTAAAAAGACCTATATGGACATTTAAGTGATGCTTATTGCAAAAAACCCTGTTTCACTGGTATGTTTTTTCTCAGTGAGCAATAGTAAGAACATAAGAACATCAGAGAAGCCAACGTTGGATCAGGCCAGTGACCCATCCAGTCCCACACTCTGTGTCACACAGTGGCCAAAAACACCAGGTGCCCTCAGGAGGTCCAGCAGGGGGGGCAGGACACTAGAAGCCCTCCCACTGTTGCTGCCCCATCAAGCACCAAGAATACAGAGCATCACTTGCCCCTGATTGAGAGTTCCTATCTATACCTTGTGGCTAATAGCCACTGATGGACCTCTGTTCCATATGTTTATTTAATTCCCTCTTGAAGCTGTCCATGCTTGTAGGCACCACCGCTTCCTGCGGCAGTGAATTCCATGTGTTAATCACTCTTTGGGTGAAGAAGTACTTCCTTTTATCTGTTCTAACCCAACTGCTCAGCAATTTCTTGGAGTGCCCATGAGTTCTTGTATTGTGAGAAAGGGAAAAAAGGACTTCTTTCTCTACCTGCTCTGTCCCATGCATAATCTTATAAACCTCGATCATGTCACCCCTCAGCCGTCGTTTCTCCAAGCTAAAGAGCCCCAAGCGCTTCAACCTTTCTTCATAGGGAAAGTGTTCCAACCCTTTTATCATTTTAGTTGCCCTTTTCTGCACTTATCATTCTAATTGCCCTTTTCTGCAATAGTGTTTTATTACTGTGTCATTAAAGCAGTGTGGCTTGAACTAAAGGCGAAAGCAATCTAATTTAACCTATTTCCTGAAGCTAAATTGACATATTAATAATCCAAATACCTTATTAATGAGTAATGTCATAATTATAAAATTCTTTCTTCAATAAAATTGTTTTAAAAATGAAAAAAATAGTAATGTCCAGTAGCTGTCTTGAGGACTACATCTAACAATATAAAAATCCAAAATAGCTGTGCGTGTGGAACATTCTGTGTCTTTAACCAAAAAACAAAAATAAATGAAATGCAACGTAACATATTTTGATGAAATTTCTGATATGCAGTGGTCTGGGAGGGGTTTCCGCCCCCGAACTTGTGTACAAAATATTTTACCAGGTATCAATAGGGGGTAATGTGATCAAAGTGAAAGAACAGTGGAACTGGCTTGTTAGGAAGAACTAGAAGCAATGTCAAAAGCAAAAGCCTTGCATTCAGGATACTGGAAGCCCTAAACTCTCTATGGTTTTTACAGGACACTTCATATGCATGTTTCCTACACAAAAAGTACTTAACATGTATGAAAGTATGGAATCCATTTTCAGTGACTAAACATACGTATTATTGCATAACGTTCATGAATCAGATTTTTTAGCTAGTTGTTACTTTTCAAGAACTGCAGTAAAATAGATGTGTATATACTTGATGCTCGTGACTACTGTACTTACATTTTGTTTTTTGAAAAGTATTGAAGCCTGGAGGCCGGTAGAGTGAGTTTCAGCATGATCAAGTTTATTGTAGGTCAGGAACAAGCATACCTGAGGTGGCCCAGGGGTCAGCTTATATGCACAGAAAAGCCTTGCCCCCGTCCACACCCACACTGTGGGATAGGTTAATCTTCCCGCCAGAGATTACTTTGGTTCGGTTGAATATGCTAAGCCCCCGATAGGTGGATCTTTAGGAGCCTGGGTGCTATTGTTCTTTTACCTCAAGCTTGTACCTTTTCCAGGCCATGCGGTCAGACCACATGGCCGGTGCCATTACATGTTTGGTCACATCACACAAGTGTACACATAGAGGATCGCAGCCTGGTTGTCTGTGGAATTGCGTCCAGGACATAACACCCCTCCCCCCATAGTTCAGGCACACCCCCTAACACAAAGTCTTTGAGATAGGTCGGCCTTCTCCGCTCTCTGTCCAACCAATGGAATGTTGGAGTGGGTGGACCCGGGACCGCGGTCTCTACCTTGGGAACCGGAGCAGCTGGAGTCGGGATCTCAGGAGTGACTTCTGGCTGGCTTGTTTCCGGGGCCAAGTTCCGCGGCTACTCCTGGGGTACGGTGGTCAGGTCTGGATCAGCCTCCTGTTGGTCCTCCTCATCCATGCTGGGGTCGTGGATGTCAGGTCCTGGTCGGTCTGTGGTTCCTGGATGGCTGGAGCTTGACCGGTATCGCAGCTGGTCTATGTGATGTCACCATACTCGGCCGTCCTCTGTGGTGACCTCATAAGAGAGGGGTCCGTTGACTCTGGTGACTCTACCTGGTACCCAGAGGGGGCCCTGTGTGTAGTTCCTAACGTACACGGGGTCTTCCGAGAAGAATCCTCTCGGAGCTCGGGGTGTGTCGGATTCCTTGGACTGGTGCGGGGCCCTGACTGGGTGCAGACGGTCTAACTGAGACGTAAACCGGCATTCCATGAGCAGCTCCGCCAGGCTGCGGCCAGTGGCTGTGTGGGGCACTGCGCGCTGACCAAAGAGAAAGGCTGTCAACTTGCACTCCCAGTCCCCTTGGTCCATTCTCTGCAGTGCCTCCTTGGTTGTGCAAACCATCCTCTCGGCTTGCCCATTTGTAGCTGGATGGAAAGGAGCAGACCTTACATGTCATATGCCATGTAGCTCCTTGAATCGCAGGAACTCTAAGGAGATGAACGCTGTGCCGTTGTCAGGGCCAATGTGTCTGGCAGGCTGTGCATACTGAATATGCGCCACATTGCCCAGATGGCAGCCTCGGATGATGTAGACTTTACCAGAACAACCTCCAGCAACTTTCTGAAGCTGTCAACAAGAATGAAAAACAACTGCCCCTGGACAGGCCCCGCGAAGTCTATGTGGAGCCAGGACCATGGGCCTTGAGCCAACTCCCAAGGGTGGACTGGTGCATGGGGAGGGTCAGGATGTGACTCCTGGCATTTCGCACAGGCCTGGACCCTGGCCTCAATGTCTTTATCCAGCCCGGGCAACCATACGTAGCTGCGGGCCAAGGCTTTCATCCAGACGACCCCAGGGTGGTGCTCATGAAGAGCGCTGAGCACCCCGGCACAGAAGGGCTCTGGAATCACCACCCTGGATCCCCATAGTAGGCACCCCTTGTGGCTTGACAGCTCACTGTGCCAGGCTGTGAATGCAGCGAATTCTGGCCCGGGAGATGTTGGCAACCCCTTTCCCACCCAGTCAAGAACACAGGAGAGCATGCGATCCTGGGCTGTGCACCGGGAGACGTCTGTTACCTGGACGGACCGATCCGGAAGCTCCTCCAGGAGTGCGATGAGGTGGGCAGGAGCAGGGTCAGGGTCACAGTCGGGCAGTGGAAGGCAGCTCAAAGCATCTGCGTGCCCCATGGATTTGCCGGGGCGGTAGACCAGGGAGTACTGGTAGCCGGAGAGGAAAATGGACCACCGTAGAACCCGAGGAGACAGCATCTGAGGGGTCTGGCAGTCAGAGGTAAGGAGCCCCAGCAGGGGTTTGTGATCGGTGGCAATTGTGAAGTCCCGGCCATAGAGGTAATAATGGAACTTTTTTACTCCCATCACGATAGTGAGAGCCTCCTTGTCTATCTGTGCATAGTTCCTCTCCGCAGATGTCAAGGTCCTAGAGTAGTAAGTGACCGGGACCTCCCGGCCGTCGGGCAGGTGGTGCCCCAAGACAGCCCCCACTCCGTAAGGGGATGCGTCGCAGGCCAGCACCACAGGGGGGGACTCATCGAAGTGGGCGAGGACCGCATTAGAGGTCAGAAGAGATTTCATGGCTTTGAAGGCAGCCACGTGCCGGGGGGCCCATTCCCATTTAGCAGATTTGTCCAATAGTCTATGTAGCGGCTCAGCCACCGCAGCCTTATGCGGAAGGAAATTATGATAGAAATTCAAGAGTCCCAGAAAAGAGTGAAGCTTGGCCTTGCACATGGGAGCTGGAGCCTCACAGATCACTTTTACCTTGTCTGGTGTGGAGTGGATTCCTTGGGCGTCCACCGTGAACCCCAGGAACTCCACTGAAGGCACGCCCAGAAGACATTTCTCTGTCTTGACCTTCAGCCCTGCATCCTGGAAACATTGAGTCGCATCCTGAAGGTCTGGGCGTCTGGTGTCGCTATCAAGACGTCATCGAAAAAGGGCTGGACACCTGGTAACCCTTTTAACAAATGGTCCATTAACTCCTGGAAGATCTCTGGGGCCACACTGACCCCAAACTGGAGCCATTTCACCTTGAACACCCCCTTGTAAGTTACTACTGTTTGAGGCTCTGCCGCGGCTAGTAAACTTGAGCCAAGTCCAATTTGCTGAGGATCTTGGCCCTTGCCAGAGTGGCCAGCACATGGCTGATTACTGGCACCGGATAGGCATGAGCTTGAAGTGCCTTGTTTAGCGTGCACTTATAGTCTGCGCATATGCAGACCTCCCCATTGGGCTTAAGTGGGGTAACAATGGGAGTCTCCCATTTGGCATGTGACTCCAGTTCCAGCACCCCTTGAGCTACGAGTTTGTCTAGCTCCTTTTCTACTTTGGGCTGCCTAGCGAGCTGAGGCCGGCGGGCTGGGACCTGGATGGGTCGGACCAAGGGATCCAGAGCCAAGGAGACGGAGGTCTAGGAGCTTGCTAAAGTCCTGGTACTGAACCCTGAATTTGCCCAGCCCCTTAATCGCCACCAGTTCTTCTGGAAATCCCAGAGCACCCGTCCCGTGGGTTTGTGCAACCTGGGCCCCCCCTGCAGGCAGAGCTGCCTGAAGGTTGCAGTTGAAATTATCAAGTATGAGGACCCGGTGTCTAGTTCCATGGAACAGAGGGTCCCTTAGATCCGGACGTGGACCGATATCTTTCCAGGCAGGGCGTGGGGCAAGCTTAGTACCTGGTTATGTGCTTTCACTGAGATGCTGTCTGCTGCTTCGTAGTGCGTGGAGTGGCAGCCTTTGCAATGCACGGCACATCACCATGCGGAACTGGCAGGAATGGCGCTCATGGGGGTCCCCGCAGCTAGTGCACGATGGGGGTGACCTGTGCTGAGAAATAGGAGCAGGAGCAGCAGCCTGGGCTGTGCATCGGGAGCAGGAACCGGAGGAATGGAACACACCTTTTTGAGAGCGAGGGCGCAGCTGGCAGATGTCTTCCTCCTCCGAAACGTCCGATTCCAAGGTCGCAGTGCGGTGCGAGTGGGTGGCCGTGCGATCCTTCTAGGTTGTTTCAAACGTGATCACCATCTGCAGTGCCTTCTCCAGGGTTGGTTCCGAGAGTGTGATCAGCCACCGCCGGAGCTTGGCCTCACACACCCTGGCCACAAAACTGCCCAACAAATGGTCCTCCATGTGTCGGTACTCACACCCGACTGCCAGCCAGCGGAGGTTGGTGAGGAACGCGGCAGCACTCTTACCCGTCTGTTGGGTCCTCTGGAGGAACTGTACTCTGAGCGCCAGCATGGAAGGTTTTGGCACAAAGTAGTCCTCGAGCTGCTTGAGTTCATCGTAGGTGAGATCCAGCAGGTCTCGGGGAGAGATTAGGCTCTGAGCAAGGCACATGGTTTCTACGCTGCAGTGGCCCAATAGCCAGGCCTGCTTCATGTCAGCCTCGGTGACCTCATGCATGGTCAGAAGGAAACCTAGATGCCTGGAACATGTGTCCCAGGTCTCGGGTTTAGAGGGGTCAAAGGAAGGGATTTGTCCTGTGGCGGTAGCCATAGTTACCAGAGCAGGAGCGGCGCAGCAAGCGATGTCCTCAGGGGCTTGCAGCGTTTCCTCGGAGGACAGGGCTCGGGGATGTCTGGTGCCGGCGGATCGGTGCTCCGCTGCTCAGTTCGGCTGATGAGTCGCTCATCGGGATCCCATCCTCGTCGCCACTGATAAGTACTGGAGTCTGGAGGCCGGTGGAGTGAGTTTCAGCATGATCAAGTTTATTGATAGATGTGTATATACTTGATGCTCGTGACTACTGTACTTACATTTTGTTTTTTGAAAAGTATTGGAGCCTGGAGGCCGGTAGAGTGAGTTTCAGCATGATCAAGTTTATTGTAGGTCAGGAACAAGCATACCTGAGGTGGCCCAGGGGTCAGCTTATATGCACAGAAAAGCCTTGCCCCCGTCCACACCCACACTGCGGAATAGGTTAATCTTCCCGCCAGAGATTACTTTGGTTCGGTTGAATATGCTAAGCCCCCGATAGGTGGATCTTTAGGAGCCTGGGTGCTATTGTTCTTTTACCTCAAGCTTGTACCTTTTCCAGGCCATGCGGTCAGACCACATGGCCGGTGCCATTACATGTTTGGTCACATCACACAAGTGTACACATAGAGGATCGCAGCCTGGTTGTCTGTGGAATTGCGTCCAGGACATAACACCCCTCCCCCCATAGTTCAGGCACACCCCCTAACACAAAGTCTTTGAGATAGGTCGGCCTTCTCCGCTCTCTGTCTAACCAATGGAATGTTGGAGTGGGTGGACCCGGGACCGCGGTCTCTACCTTGGGAACCGGAGCAGCTGGAGTCGGGATCTCAGGAGTGACTTCTGGCTGGCTTGTTTCCGGGGCCGAGTTCCGCGGCTACTCCTGGGGTACGGTGGTCAGGTCTGGATCAGCCTCCTGTTGGTCCTCCTCATCCATGCTGGGGTTGTGGATGTCAGGTCCTGGTCGGTCTGTGGTTCCTGGATGGCTGGAGCTTGACCGGTATCGCAGCTGGTCTATGTGACGTCACCATACTCGGCCGTCCTCTGTGGTGACCTCATAAGAGAGGGGTCCGTTGACTCTGGTGACTCTACCTGGTACCCAGAGGGGGCCCCGTGTGTAGTTCCTAACGTACATGGCCGAACTGAGCAGCGGAGCACCGATCCGCCGGCACCAGGCATCCCCGAGCCCTGTCCTCCGAGGAAACGCTGCAAGCCCCTGAGGACATCGCTCGCTGCGCTGCTCCTGCTCTGGTAACTATGGCTACCGCCACAGGACAAATCCCTTCCTTTGACCCCTCTAAACCCGAGACCTGGGACACATGTTCCAGGCATCTAGGTTTCCTTCTGACCATGCATGAGGTCACCGAGGCCGACATGAAGCAGGCCTGGCTATTGGGCCACTGCAGCGTAGAAACCATGTGCCTTGCTCAGAGCCTAATCTCTCCCCTGGAGCCTGGAGGCCGGTAGAGTGAGTTTCAGCATGATCAAGTTTATTGTAGGTCAGGAACAAGCATACCTGAGGTGGCCCAGGGGTCAGCTTATATGCACAGAAAAGCCTTGCCCCCGTCCACACCCACACTGCGGAATAGGTTAATCTTCCCATCAGAGATTACATTGGTTCATTTGAATATGATAAGCCCCTGATAGGTGGATCTTTAGGAGCCTGGGTGCTATTGTTCTTTTACCTCAAGCTTGTACCTTTTCCAGGCCATGCGGTCAGACCGCATGGCTGGCACCATTACATGTTTGGTCACATCATACAAGTGTACACATAGAGGCTGCGGTCACACACACTCAATAATCCACTTTCAATCCACTTCCAATGCACTTTCAAACTGGATTTTGTCAGTTCACACAGTGAAAATCCAGTTGGAAAGTGCATTGAAAGTGGATTGAAAGTGGATTATTGAGTGTGTGTGACCACAGCCAGAGAATCACAGCCTGGTTGTCTATGGAACTGCGTCCAGGACATAACATTTTTCATACTTTTTCCTACACAAAATGCTTTTCATGTAGAAAAAATGTAACATTTTTTGGCCTCCCTTAATCTTTAGCAGGAATTTCCTTTAGATTTAAAATGTTTTGCTATCTTTAACTCTGGCAGAAAACTTGTTCTTTAAAAAAAAATCCCTGCACTTTTTTCTTGCCAGTACCAGAATATATAGAACTGTGTGTTTCAGAGAGTTGGCGACTCTACAGAATCTAGGCTTCATGACCATGAGGAAGCAGAACTTCTGCTTTACTTTCTTTTTGTCTGAAAATGTGGTGCATGAAAGATTTTGAAAATGTGCCGGCATGATTGTAGTTGCAATGAATAAACAACTGGTGTGCTTCAAATGTGTTTAAACTTCAAGCATGGTAGCAAGCTTGCCTTCTTAAATGGCCTATTACCAGGGGTCCTTAGGGGCTGGAGCGAGGCGGAGCACAGGTCCGCCAGCTCAGGAGGGGCAATCGGGCAGCCACGGGCTGAATCAGATTCTCTGATCTGATTCAGTCCGCCGCCGAATTGCTGCCGAAATTCGGCGGCAACTTTAAAAGCAGATGTAGGGGAGGGGGTTTGAGGCAGAGGCTCCAAACTTGCAGGGTAGCTTCTGGGACCTCTCCCCCAAATGCCCACCAAGTTTCAAGAAAATTGGACCCCCAAGAAATTTTTTCCCACCATAGAGAACAATGGAGGGGATGGGGCAACCTGTTTGGGGGCCCATAGAATTGGACCCCGTGGTCCAATCTTCTTGAAACTTGGTGGGTATTTCAAGGAGAGGCCCCAGCAGCTGTCCTGCAAGTTTGGAGCCTCTCCCTCAAACCCCCTTTCCTCCAGCCCCTCATATACCCTATGAGTTTTTGCAATTGATTTCAATGGCCCATAGGGTATAATGGGGCTGAAACTGACATTCCCTTTCTGACACACTTCCGGTGATGTCAGGGGATGTGGCATATGCTAATGAGTTATGCTAATGAATTATGCTAATGAACTCCTGCACCTCTTTTTCTACAAAAGGACCCCTCCTATTACACCATTACTCTCCCCTTGTCCCAGATTCAAATTTCTGATATTTGTGTTTTCAGCCTAGAATACTGCAACACTGCATTATTGTATAGACATGTGTTGGATCAAGATGAAAAGTGGCGACTTTAAAGCTTGCATGTTTGGACACATTACATAGAATTTAGTTTCTACTCTGATTGTTGTGTTTGGTTATCATGGCATATAAATCTGTTGATGGAGGCAGTAACTAGGTTGGATCCAGCACAAAATTTCCAGTTGTGTTAGAGCTCTTGTGCAAGGGAAGCATAAGGAAAAGGCCAAAGTAGTCACTTGCAGCTAGTCAGATTTCTTGTATTCCCAATTGCATTTTTGCTTGTGCAGCCAATTTCCACTCACTGTAATTGGAAATGCCATGAATTGGAAATGGAATTACAGATCATAGTTGTAGCCAGAGGAAGCATTTTTAAACACATGCAAAGATCTATGACTGTTCGTGCCTTCCACTAATGGACTACTGGGTCTTCAGAGGCTTGTGTAGGTGTACAATGACCAACCATCTGATTTGAGCTGCTTTGGGCAAGTTGGAGCAAATGATAAATATTGTTACTGAATTTATATACAGACAATGAGTGCTACTATTTGCTTTGCAGTCTCTGAAGTGAAATTTATCAGTGCTTAGCATTTGCTCATGGTGCCTTTTACTGCTGCAGAAAGATCTTTCTTGGTCATGGGGCCAATTTCCTGGCATGGCCTTCTGGAGGAGGTTCAGCAGATACCCTCCTTACCTATTTTTAGGATGATGTGCAAGGCCATTTTCTTTCCATGGGCATTTTGACTGTTCTTTCTGTCTGATGTTGAGGGCTGCATTATAAAGAAAATGGCTATATCATTGGCTGGCTATACCTGTCTTGATGTTGGTTATGTTTTTTATTATATTCTTTCTTCCATATTGTTAATTACTTTGCCTCTCTGGAGGAGAAAGGGATATAAATATTTTAATAGATTTGATAGGTGCTTCATAAAAATAGGGTATTAGTATCAAGATAAATAGGAAATATAAATATCAAGTGCTGTTATTCCATTACAGAAAGATGGCCAACTTAAGTGCAGATATCCTTAATCAGATGTGTAACAGATAAATAGCTTGTTGAGTTCCAAAGAGATGCCAGAACTACTTGCTACTGAATGAAAGGTTCTTGGATTAAAAATATTTTTATAAGTAGGTGTTCAGTCACACTCATGTGTTGAAAGCAACGTTGGGTCCTCCCTATGATGTAACTGGGCCTCAGTTGTTTTAAGGACCTAGCATGGCAATGCCCCAGCCCCAGCCCCCCCTCCCCCTGGGGAATTGGAAAGTCTACCCCCTTGGTACCAGCTGAAGCTGGGCAAAAGCACTCCAAACCGATGCATCCACCTGGCTTTCTAAGGTGACCGCTGTGTTGAGTAGCACTCCCAAGCTGGGAACCTGGCTTTTCAAGGCCAGCATAATCCCATCCAAGACAGGAAAGATTCCCTGCTCTGCCTTTTTACTAACCCAGAGAACCTCTGTCTTGTAAGGACTAAGGGCATGCCCCTGTGATGGAGGGAAGGAGAAGGCTCCCAGCAGGCTGCCCACTGGGACCAGGGGTGCTTCTAGGGGCTACGGCGCTGACAGACCCCCAACACTGCTGGCAGGCAAGCAGGAAACAGAGCTGGTTGGCACCCCTCTGCCTCTGGGGCCAGCTCTGCCAGTTACGTTCTCATTGTCTGCTAACCCGTCCCATAGCTCCTTAGTCAGCACTGAGAAGTAGAGGGTGCTTGGAAAGATGTATTCAGCCACCCAGAGTATGTCTGCATTCTGCAGTGATCACCTGGGCATCCAAAGGAGAACTGCATGATGCAGTGGATGGTGCTTGAAAGTTAATGCCTGTTCATTTATATGCAAGTACAACACAGTCAAGATGTACCGGTTCCCCCAGAAACTCTCTTGAGGGCCTGTAGGAATCTCTCAGCAGTCACCAACAATCAAAACCTCACCAGCTAACAACTGATCCACAGCAAAGAAGATGCAGACACCCCTCCTTCCAAACGTTACGCTGCCCAGCTACAGAAGACAGGGTTATCAGACTTCAGGTGGGGCCTGGAGATCGTTCAGAATTATGACTGATCTGCAGACTACAGAGATTGGTTCCCCTGGAGAAAAAGGCTGCTTCGAAGGGTGATCTCTGTGGCATTCTGCCCTGCCCCCACTCTTCAAACTTTACTTTCCCCAGATCCCCAGGAATTTCCCAACCCAGAGTTGGCAACTCTTCACAAAAGATCAAGTCAACCTTAGGACCTGTTAGCATGCAGTTTGCTCAGTGTAAATTGCTCTTCCAAACCTGCAATTCTCTGCGGATGTGGGGGGACAATTTACACTGGAGAAACGGCACAAGAATGAAGGGTCCTTCAGCATGCCCCCAGCACCACTTCCCTACCTTCAACGCAGCCATGTGGGGTGGGCTAATCATTAACAAAAACCTGCAGGAGATCTTAATCATGAAACCTCCCGTGGCATGTCTAGTTTGGCCCTGCGCGTTTGTGACCCATGTGTGGGGCGAGATTAGATCAGCTGTAATTCTGGAGTATCTTCACACCGCACCACCCTGCACTCGGTTGGCAACACGAGGTGAGATGCCATCCGCTGGCTCCTTTGGGACATCTGACATTCTGCTTCCCTGGCAACTAAATAGTACAGCTTGCTGTTGCTGTGTTCCAGGAAGAGCACCGACCCTGAAGCCCACCCAAACCCCTGACTCTCAATGTGGCAGGGGTCCCCAATGTGATCAGTGCCAGGACTGTGATATGCTAGGGCAGGAGTCCCCAACAGAGTGCCCGTGGGCACCATGGCACCTGCCAGCACCCTTTCTGGTGCTGAGGGCCAGTTTGGTGTAGTGGTTAAGGGCGCAGACTCTAATCTGGGTGACCTTGGGTCAGTTACAAGCTCTTTTAGAGCTGTTCTTGAAAGAGCAGTTCTTGAAAGAGCTCTCTCAGCCACACCTACCTCACAGGGTGTCTGTTGTGAGGAGGGGAAGGGAAAGGAGTTTGTAAGCCACGCTGAGACTCCTTCAGGTAGTGAAGGGCAGGGTATAAATCCAATCTCTTCTCTTCTTTTTAAAAGTGGGTGGGGACAGATGGGCCTTTTGCCGAACAAAGCTTCTGATTGACCACTGGAGATCTGGTTGGTTTTGCAGGTTTTCAAAAACATTGCTTTAGCAGCAGCTGCCACCAAAGCACATGGCTTTTCACTGTGAGACTGAAGGTAAGCTGCAGCAGCCATTTTGTGGCTGGCCCTACCCTCTGTGGCAGCCATTTTGCAGCAGCCATTTTGGGACTGCACCCATTGCTGTACCCACTGCTGTATCAGAATGCCAAAAGATGCCCGCTGTCTCAAAAAAGTTGGGGACCCCTCCGTTATGGCATCAAGTTGCAATCTGATGCTGCTGTATTCTGGAAGAGAGCCATATAAAAACTGAGGGACTGTCATAATCATTATAATTGTTATTGTTCCAGTATGCTTTACACCAGATCTTATACACAGATTCTTAATTTTTAAGGGTATTAGTATTAAAATTGTTAGATGCTTTAATCCTTGTACAAGTTATGTTGTACTCAGCTTTAAAGTGTTGTTTGTTGTTGATATATGTTACTATTTACTATATCACTATTATATCTTTATCGAGCTGTACTGTTTTTTCATTGTTGTTCAAATTCTATTTCAATAAAAAATTAAATACTGGGGGGGGGGGGCGAGGGACTTGCCCATGCTGCAGCCTTGGGAAACTAGTAGGGTTGCCAAGTCCGGGTTGGAAAATACCTGGAGACTTTGGGGGGTGGAGCCAGGAGAGGGTGGAGGTTTGGGAAGGGAAGGGGCCTCAGCATGGTACAACGCCACAGAGTCCACCCTTCAAAGCAGCCATTTTCTCCAGGGGAACTGATCTCTGTCAGCTGGACATCAGTTGTAAAAGTGGAAGATCCCCAGGCCCTACCTGGAGGCTGGCAGCCCTAGAAACTAGGGACTGTAGTCTATGGTGCAAGGTATAAAGAGACTGCTTCTTTCTAAAATATTGCTTCTCGCATTCTACTGTTTTCCGTACTGTACGGAAATTCATGGAGCAGCGACTCAAGTGATATTCATAATTTGCAAACAAACAAGAGTGTGATTCAGCCGGCGTGCACCCAGGTGACACTTCCACCCTCTGCCTCTGTCTTTTGAGCCCTGTAGCCAGTTACAGTAATTTCCATCCCTGCCATCTACATTTCAGATGAAAACTGTAGCTAGCTACACAAATGCACTAGCGGGAGGATACTGGCCTCCGAGTCCATTGCAGTGGGAGGTGTGTCCACTAGCTAGCACCCACCAGCTATCAAAGACTGTGGAAAAAATGTATCCTTGTCATTTGTGTCCACTGAGGAAATGTCTGTAGCTACTGGCTGAAGAAGAGAACAGAGAGAAATGAACACGCTTCTTTTGAGAGCCATTAGATGTTGAATTTAAAGGCTTCCAAGAGCCTGGGATGAGTGGAAGCACTTTTCCATTTTATGAACACACATGAAACTGCCTTATACTGAATCTGACCACTGGTTCATCAAAGTCAGTATTGTCTAGTCTACTCAGACTGGCAGCAGCTCTCCAGGGTCCCAGGCTGGGGTCTTCCACATCACCTACTGCCTCATTCTTTTAACTGGAGATGCTGCCGGGGATTGAGCCTGGGACTTTCTGCATGCCAAGCAGATGCTCTACCACTGAGCCACAGCCCCTCCCAAATACCTTTATTTAAGTCTAACCCAGTTTTAACTGCAGGAGCGCGAAGACCAAGCATATCTGTATTTACCAGCAGGAGGTGTGCAAATTACCCCACACGCACACACACTCACACACCTGTAGTCAGTCAGGGTTGCCAATTCCAGCCTGGGAAATTCCTGGAGGTGGGCTGGGTTCTCCGCCTAGCCCAGAAAGGGAGCACCAAACACCAGCAGGGAGGGAAAGGCAGATACAGATTTTTTTTTAATTCTAAAGCTTCCTTGGAATAATTTGCAGGTATGTGGTAGTAATTGGCCATAATTAGAGATTTCCTTTCAAATAAGAGTTAGGTCAGTTCCTTCAGGAGTTATTAAATGTTGACTTGGGAATGATTATGAGCCTGAATGGGGGAATTCAGATTGTTGTGAAAATATGTAATTTTAAAGTTATTGTTCTCTTTGAAGATATTTAAAATGCATATTTATTAACAGGTTATGTGTTATGATACCCTCAGGTCCTAGCTGAGGGTTGCCAACCTGGAGGGTGGGGCCTGGAGATCTCCCCAAATTACAACTATGGAGACCGAATCTGCTGGAGAAAATGGCTGCTTGGGAGGGTGGACTCTATGGCATTGTCCCTGACTGGTCCCTCCCCTCCCCAACCCCCCCCTCCCCAGGTTCCACCCCCCCTCAAATTGCCAGGACTTTCCCAGCCCAGAGCTGGCAAGCCTTCTCAGGTGGGCGGTGCCTGCCCAGACAGGCTGGTGGCAAACCAATGAAGCCCAGCCTGGCCAGTGGTGCCACGGTGGTCATCATGGAGGAGAGAAGAGGGGCTGGCATTGCTGCAGTTGGCGGGGGCTTTGCCCAACCTTACCACCTGCAGCAATATTAAGGTTTTTCTGGTACTCCCTTGCTTTCTCCATAATCCAGCGAATGTTGGCAATTTGATCTCTAGTTCCTCTACCTCTTCGAAACCCAGCTTGTACTTCTGGCACTTCTCTATCCACGTATTGCTGAAGCCTAGCTTGTAGGATCTTGAGCATGATCTTTCTAGCGTGTGAAATGAGTGCATCTGTGTGATAGTTTGAACATTCCTTGGCATTGCACTCCTTTGGGATTGGAATGTAAACTGACCTTTTCCAATCCTATGGCCACTGTGCTGGCATATTGAGTGCAGCACTTTAACAGCATCATCTCTCAGCCCAATCCACCTCACAGGGTGTCTGTTGTGGGGAGGGGAAGGGAAAGGAGTTTGTAAGCAGCTCTGAGACTACAAGTGAAGGGTGGGGTATAAATCCAATCTCTTCTTCTTCTCTTCTTCTGGAGCAAGCCCCTGCACTTTCACAAAGACGCCAAATGAAGGCCTCTTAGCTTGGCCTTGGAAGCTTTTTTCAGACAACATCTGATGAGACGAGAGTGTATCTACCCCCTACATCAGGTTGCCAATCTCCAGGTAGGACAAACGTGAAAAAAATGTGTTTGAACAAAACACTCTCTACTAATATGCACTTGTGTACTTCGTATCTCCAGGTGGGGCCTGGACTTCTCCCAGTATTACAGCTGACCTCCAGACAACAGAGATCAGCTCCCCTGGAGACAATGGCTGCTTTGGAGGGTGGACTCTGTGGCATTGTACCCTGCTGAGGCCCCTCCCCTTCCCTACACCCTCAGAATCTCCAGGAGTTTCCCAACCCAGAGCTGGCAACCCTGATTTACAGAATGGAAAGTAATGCACTTACTCCAACAACCTCTGGGCTGTGGTTCTCTGAGGAGCTGATAGGTTTACTAACTTCCAGGTGGGGTCTGGAGAGCTCCCAGAATTACAACTGATCTCAGGCCTACAGAAATCAGATCCCCTGGGGAAAATGGCCTGCTTTGGAGGGTGGACTCTATGACATCATACCTCTATGGCACGTCCCTCCCTGCCCTCTGCTCCCAATATCTGTGCTGTGGGCATAGCCTTCCTGGTGCTTTGACAGGGGACATGTCTTGGGAGTGTCACCTGTGGTTGCAGTGATGTCACAGCCATCGACATTATGCCCATTTATGATAAACTTTTTGTGTTCCCAATGTCTTCCCATATCGGGTTGCCAATTCCAGGTAGGGAATTTCCTGGAGATTTGGAAGTGGATTGAGGGGAGGGCGGGGTTTGGAGAGAGAGATACGTGGGTCAGCAGGGTGTCATGCCCTAGAGTTCACCCTCTGAAGCTGCCATTTCCTCCCGGACAACTGACCTCTGTCGCCAGGAGATCAGCTCTAATGCTGGGAGGCCTCCAAGTCCTGCCTGGAGTCTAGCAACCCGCTCTAAAGTGGGTCAACAAAACATATGCAGCAGGATGAGGGAGTCGATTCCTAAGGCGGCAGAAGAGACAGAAGTGGTTCAGGCTGCAGGTGTGTGTGGAGGGAATACCCTTTTTAGCGCTTCCCCACATGTTGAAAATAGCACACAAAACTGTCAGTCTGCTCCCTGCTGTGCCAGTTTTGGGGTCTGTTTTTGGCCCTCAAGTCACAGACGAGCTGCCTGCCTCTGCGTAGCAACCCTGGACTTCCCTGGTGGTCTCCCCTCCAAGTACTGACCAGGGCTGACCCTGCTGAGCTTCCGGGATTTGATGAGATCCGGCTAACCTGAGCTGTCCAGGTTTTCCATGCAGACACACACACATACACACACACACACAGTGGTCTAAAGTAGTACATTCCCATTCCGATGACTGTGAAATCACATTTGACGAACCTGCTTTGCTCTCCTCTATGAGGCTCGGGTTCATAGCTCAACCAGCAGTAAAAAGCAAGAAAATGCATACTGGTTACCCACCGCCTCCCACCACAAAAACAAAACACCAACAGTAACTACCCCAAAGCAACACAGAGTCAACAACATGCGCCTTTTAACTGAGCACTTCTGACATATTTGGCCACTAAAAAATTGAAATGTCATGTTCTGAGAGCAGCCTAAGCTACGGGTCAGGCATTTTATTGCTACCCATAAGCATCAGTGGAAACTGAGCAGCACAGAGCCTGCGTGCCCTCTAGTGCTGCAATATAGTATTGCAAGCTTTGAAATATTTCTCTCGGGCATCTTTAACAGGGTGAAATATGTAGAAAAGATTGGCTCCCCGAGATGCTAATGTTTATTTTATTTTACTTCTTTTATACCCCATCTTTCTCCCCAATGGGGACCCAAAATAGCTTCCATTGTCCTCCTCCCCTCCATTTTATCCTCAGAACAACCTTGTGAGGTAGGTCAGGCTGAGCGCATGTGAGTGGGCCCAAGGACTCCCAGCAACCTGGATGTCCCAGATTCTAACTACTGCACCGCATTCTCTCATAGATGTTGTCGAGGTGAAATAAAGAGAGTCAACATTCCTGCTAAAAGGATGGTCTTTCCAGAATATACTGCATATTGTTAATATAAGAGAAAGAATTATTTTTAATGCACTGGATAAGAAAAATAATAAAATTGCAATGGCGGAGCAAAAGGCTTTGCATTTTTCCCTGCTGAATATACCCACTTCCTTCACCATCATGTCTAAAAAAGAATTAAGAGGGTTTAAAAAAAAAAAAAAACTAAAGCAAGAGAACAAAGTCTGAGTCCGGTGGCCCGTTGAAGACCAACAAAGCTTTATTTAAGGTATAAGCTTTTGTGTGCATTCATTTTTCTAAGTGTGCCTGCACACAAAAGCTTCTGCCCAGAATTAAACTTTATTGGTCTTCAAGGTCCCACTGAACTCAGACTTTGTCCGGCTGCTTTGGACCAGTGCAGCCGCCCTCCTGGATCTGTCTTCAGTACCAGAATGGTGATATGCTAGAGCAGGGCATCCCCAACAAGATGCCTGTCAATGCCATGGCACCTGGCTATGCCGTTCCTGGTGCCTACTAAGTGTTTCTAGAAAATGCATAGGGCCAGGTGGGGGTTTTGCCCTACAAGGCTTTTGATTGACTGTGCAGATTTTTAAAAACATTGTTGTGGTGGTTGCTCCCCCCACATCACAAGGAGCCTCACTGTGTGACTGAAGCAAGCTGAAGCAGCCATTTTGTGGCTGGCTCAGCCATGTGCAGAAGCTGTTTTGTGGCTGTGCCCATCACCCTGTGTCAGAATTCCGAAGGTGCCCACAGGCTCAAAAAGTTTGGGGACTCCACGTTAGCAGGGTTGCCAGGTCCCCTCAGCTTGCCAGTGAGGGGTGTTCTGGAGTGGGCGGGGACGTCACACAACATTCCGGACACGATGGCATCATGCGGAAGTGACGTCATCACATCAGGGATTTCACACAGTGATGCTCTGTATGTTGGACAAAACTCTATTTTTTTCCCCTAAAACCAGAGTTTTGCCCAAAAAGCAGTGTCGCCACACAACATCCCAACGTGACAACATCACTTCTGCAGGACATCATCATGTTGGGGACATCGCCATGCAACGTCCCTGTTTGGGGGTGGGGCTTTTCCCACCCAGACCAGTGGTCTGGCAACCCTATATGTTAAGAGTCGGTCTCAGAGGTCCCCACATCAGTTGTTGGTCCAGTTGGCCTCAGGTTTGGGAATGAGACTTGATCTAAGTTTTTCTAACTGAATCTGCAAAATGAATTTGACCACAAGAGGACAGAATGAAATGAACATGTCTTTCATATGGAATGACTGCTCTGCAATACTTCTGAAAAAACACTGTCTCTGTATAACTGAAGAAAAACAGAATAATTACATCCTATTGACATTAATACTGAAATATAGACCTATCAGTGGTTACTAGCCATGGTGATGACAGAGGGGAACCTCCACATTCAGAGGCAGTCAACCCCTGAATACCAGTGCCAGGAGGCAACATCAGGGGAAGGCCATGCCCTCTATGCCCTGTTGTTGGCCATCTGGAGGATCTGGTTGGCCACTTTACGAGACAGGACGCTGGAGTAGATGGACCCTCAGTCTTCTGGTGTTCTTATGAAATGTAAATCAGAATCTGGTTTGCAGCAGTAGAGAAATCTGTCAATGCCCTCAACAGTCAAGTTGCCCCAAGCGGTTCTGCCTTCTTCACTAAAACCCATCCCTCCTCCTTCCCTCACAACAAGTAGATTGGTGGCAGCAGGGGAGCTGGATGGGTTGAGGGTGGTGGCAGTGGGCCCCACTGGAAGACCTGGGCCTTGGCAGCTGCCCCACCTTAGGGCATGTTGATGCCAGCCCTGGGGCTCACTCCCCAGGAAGTGCGCCAAGGGAGGCAGCCTCAGAGAGGCACCTGGAGTCCTGTGAACAGCCTTGGCCGGACTCTCTCCCCCCCTCCCTGAGAATTCAGTGTTACGCAGGTTTGATTATCTTTGAGAGGCAAGTTTATCTTTTAGCCTCATTCTCCGCTCTGAACCGCTGGTCCCTGGACGGCATCCACCCAGCCTCTGATCACTTCAGAAGACATGTTTGGTCTAGACTGAAACTCCAGGCTCAGATGGAGCACATCCTGTCCCAGATTCTAACTACTGCACCGCATTCTCTTATAGATGTTGTCGAGGTGAAATAAAGAGAGTCAACATTCCTGCTAAAAGGATGGTCTTTCCAGAATATACTGCATATTGTTAATATAAGAGAAAGAATTATTTTTAATGCACTGGATAAGAAAAATAATAAAATTGCAATGGCGGAGCAAAAGGCTTTGCATTTTTCCCTGCTGAGGATGGGAAACGAGAGCAAAACACACTCCACCCCAAAAATTCCAGAAAACATTTTGGAACTACTAAATGTAGGCATTTAGTCATTAATAAAGATGTTCTGAAGTGTCTGTTTATGGGTATTATTCATCACTTCCCCCCAAACAATATCCATAAACAGACATTTCAGAAGTGGGGGGGGGGGGGGAAGAGTCCTCATGCTGCCCCAGCTGATCTCTCACACTGAGATGCGGTGCGCTTGAGTAAAACACATTCCAGCCTGCCACATTTCTACCCTACGCTTTCCCCCCAAAATTCACAACAGACAAACACAGTTCCCCTGGCCTCCCCCATTTTATCCTCTCAGAGACCTCCTGAGCCAGGTGAGGCTGGGACTGGCCCAAGGCCCACAAGCTTCAGGGTAGGTGCAGCAATCTGAACCCACATTGCCCAGATCTTTAAGGTTCCCAACTTCCAGGTGGGGCCTGGAGATCTCCTGGAATTACAAGTAATCTCCAGATGACAAAGATCAGGGCCCCTGGAGCAAATGGCTGCTTTGGAGGGTGGGCTCTGTGGCACTGGACCCTGCTGAGGCTCCTCCCCAAACCCCACCCTCTCGCGGACCCTCCCCCAAAGTCTCCAGATATTTTCCAGCCCAGACCTGGCAACCCTATATCTTGCTGAGGTCCTTCTTCTCCTCAAACCCCTCCCTTCCCAGGGTCCACCCCCAAATCTCCAAGAATTTCCCTACAGAAAAGAACAAAAGTAAAACGTCGGCAGGTGCAATTACTCCAGAAGGGATAGGGAAAGAAGTTAATCTCTCCTGTTTCAGTCTTTCAACGAGGCTGGAAAATGCTTCATCTTGGCTGAATTGTGCCTATGACGCATGGCCATCCCAAGAGGGCTGGATGCACCCCAGTATGATGATCCATCTGTTCCCTTGCATGCTGGAGGCATCAATTATCCTGCCAAAACTTGCTTGGTGTTCCGGGGAAGAGGCGGAGCTCAGGCAGAGCAAACCGGATGAGTCATGGCTTAGCAAAAGAGCAGGGCAAGGGCTCAGCATACATCAGCCTGTAAAGCATCTTGCCCTCCTTATGGGGCTGTAGAATGAACAGCGGTCTTCGAGGGCTTACTGGAAGCAGGCCCGGCTCACTCTGGCAGCTCCATTCATCTCCCCTGGCGTATTTCTTGCCTGCTTCCTAGCCCTGCCAAAAAGGCTTCAGAGGTGGCCCATCTCATTAATGGGATTTTTATCACAACACACCCTGATTAAAAATGCAGGCAATAAATGAAAAAGATGTGCAGCGGAATTATAGAGCAAACTTTAAAACACAGATTGGGGACATCCTCAGCCCATCCTCAGCACAGAACTTCCAGTCTCTTCCTGGAAGAATTCAGATAAGCATCAGTTGAAATTGCCCATCTGAGCATTGATATTGCTGAACTACGCATTTGCTTCAAATAATATGAGCATTTGAAAATAAAATCTATTGTTCCAAGCAATGTGCGAGCTAAAACGGCAATAAAAACTATGTCTAAGAGGAAGACCTATCATTTATATCTTCCACATGTAAAAATGCCAGCACAGAAGAAGGAGAGGAGGAGGAGGAGGAGGGGATTGGATTTATACTCTGCCCTTCACTACCTGAAGGAGTCTCAGAGCGGCTTACAATCTCTTTCCCTTCCCCTCCCCACAACAGACACCCTGTGACATAGGTGGGGATGAGAGGGGTCTCTTGAAAACTGCGCTTGAGAGAACAGCTCTGAGAGAGCTTGTAACTGACCCAAGGTCACACCAGCAGCTGCATGTGGAGGAGTAGGGAATCAAACCCACGCTCTTAACTACTACACCAAAGTGGCTCTTAACACTACACCAAAAACGATCACAAAATGGAGCTGGGAGTGGGAATGTGGCTTGGAGCTATTTTGGTTTTAAGTGTCGCCAACTCTGGATTGGGAAATTCTTGGATATTTGGGGAGGGAACCTGGGGAGGGCAGGGCTGGGGAGGGAACCCACTGAGGGTGTGATGACACAGACCTAACCACTCCTCACACCACAAGCTGCTATTTCCTTCAGGAGAAGTAATCTCTGTTGTCTATACTAGATCAATGGTGGAACTGCCAACCTCCAGGCAGAGCGTGGTGATCTCCCAGAATTACGACTCACCTCCAGGGACCAGTTCCCCTGAAGAAAATGGCTGCTCTGGAGGGTGGATTATATCCTGCTGAGGCCCCTCCCCTCCCCAAACCCTCCCCTCCCCAGGCTCCACCCCCCAAATCTCCAGGAATTTCCCAACCCAGAGCTGGCAACCCTAGATCTCCAGGCCCCACTTGGAGGTTGGCGATACTCTTCCTCTCCCAGTGCCTCAGGTGACGCTGACCCCTGAATACGGTCCCACTTAACTTGGCAGGAGAGCGGGAAGGCCGCGTGGCATAATGCCCAGTCTGGTCAGATCTCAGAAGCTACACAGGGCCGGTACTTGGAAGGAAGGCCCCCAAGGAAGAGACTCAGTACAGAGGAAGGCCGTGGCAAATCACCTCTGCTTCCCACTTGCTCCCAAAGCCCCCTCGCAGGGGTCGCCACTTGGCACATCCAAGTCTGACAACACTTGGCACATCCAGTCTGGCAGAAAGGACAGCACGGTGGCTTTCCCGGAACGCTAAATTGTCTCAAATGACCCAAAGATCCTGTGTTGCTGGCCTGCCATCTGATCCTACGGGCAAGTGTGGAATGGCTGGGGCCCCTCTGGCAGGAAAAGAGGCCACGCTGGTGGAAGGCCATAGCGGCCCCCCTGGTAGGTTACAGCAGCCTTCCTCTGCCCAGCGCCATCAGTGGCTTAGACATGGTTCCCACATAGGCGGCAGGATGGAGCTGCAGAATCCTGAGGCTCAGGGTGCACTTGGGGAGAAGCCATGTTTAATGTGCCATGTAAATAGAAAAAGAAGAAAACACACCTTTTAACCTTTTACAAAACCTCTAGCACTTCAGGGAGAAAGGTCAAGCCACTCCATCCTATGCTAGGTTTCTACTTGGAAGGGGGGGTTTTTTTTGGGGGGGGGGGTGTGGCATCTTTACACAGACTGTCATTACACACACAGTGTGTGAATATCCCCCTGCAGCCTTAAGTGTCTTGAGTCAAAAACAAAGGCAGCGGGTTGCCAGCTCTGGCTTGGGAAATACCTGGAGATTTGGGGGGTGGAGCCTGGGGAGGGGAGGGACCCCTCAGTGGGGTCTAATGTCATAGAGCCCACCCTCTAAACAATCCATTTCCTCCAAGGGAACTGATTTCTGTCATCTAGAGATCAGTTGTAATTCCCGGAGATCTCCAGGCCCCACCTGGAGCCTGGCAAGCCTGGGGGACTCAACCCCAAAGCCGATCAAATAGCCAAAAAGGTTAAGTAACCAGGCCTCAGACATCCATACAAATGAAAAACACAACTAAAAATGAGGTTTAATCATCCATTAATAACAATAAAATAATAACCAGTTGACCACACAAACTATAAAAAAATCACTCTACTGTACATAAATTCCTTTACTGATATGGCAGAAAAACCAATAACAGAGCAGTCACCATGTAACATATATTCAGTTGGTCGAAGAATATCATAAAATAGAAAAGTTTTATTCTGGGTATAAGCTTTTGTGTGCATGCACACTTCTTCAGAAATCTTCAGATATATTCGGGGATCTGAAGAAGTGTGCCTGCACACAAATGCTTCTACCCTGAATAAAACTTGGTTGGTCTTAAAGGTGTCCCTGGACTCCAGCTTTGTTCTGTTGCTTCAGACCAACACAGCTGCCCACCTGCATCTAAAATAAATGAAATCCCAAACACCTTTTGGCTGCCACCTTCCTCAGGGATGCAACAAGAACTGTCAAGCTGCAGGCTTCTGGTAAGCACAACAGACATCAGGTAATCCCTGCATACAAAGGCCTCCACAATGTCTTATATATCAGAAAATGTCCTCATGTTCAATAGACATAGTAGACTTGTAATTGCATCAGAAGTAAGGAGGATTTTTGGCGTTTGTAACAAGCCTTCTTTGAAGTCCTACCACTACGCATGAGATATGAGTCACATAACCAGGACAAGATGGACAGGATAATACTTGTTTGGCATCAAACAATATTCAAGACCAACGGGAGAAATTCGGAGACAGAGCCATGGAGAGGGGGGAAGGGAAGACCATTTTTCTCAGGCTTCTTTGACCTTAGGGTGGGACTTCTGGTGACTGAGACGCTCATCCGGATCGGCAACATGTTGGTGTGCTCTGCCTGCCTCTCGCCACACCACAGCTGGACTTCCTAAACCTTTTCAGAAGCTGGAAGCAGCTTGCCAACAGTCTAGACTCAATATTGCTTTTAAAAAATCAGGTCAGACTATTCTTAAGTTTTCTTTGTGGTGCTTATCATTGGCTTATGTTGTCTGCAAAAAGATTACATCAATTCCTAGAGGAGAGGCCTATCAAAAGAGAGCAGCTGTGATACTTTAGTGGAATTTCCATCTCTAGAGGCGGAATACTCAAGAGAGACAATGTGGTGGAGGGCTAAAGTGTTGTACTGGGATCCGGGAGACCCAGGTTCAAATCCTCCCACTGCTGCAGAAGCTTGCTGAGTGACCCTAGGGTAGTCGCACATGCTCAGTCTAACCTCCCTCAAAGGTTGTTGCGAGAATAAAACAGAGGCGAGGCAAACAATCTAAGCTACTTTGGGTCCTCACTGGGAAGTAAGTCACAGCATAAATGAAGCAGGGTTGCCAGGTCTCCTGATCAATCCAGTGGGGGAATTTGGGGGGCATTCCGAGGGTGGTCAAGGATGCCCCCAAGCCATGGCCACCCCTTTCCCTCCCTGCTAAAAGATTTAAAGAGCTTCAGCTGATCAGCGGGGGGCACGTGACCTGCTGACCAGCTGGAGGGCCTTTTAAATCTTTTAGCAGGGGTTGGGGGTGGCTGTGGCTTGGTGAGGGGCGTCCCCCAGCAGCCAGCTGCCCAGGGGCAGATTTGAGCCCCCAGGAGCGGGGGAACCCCCACCCGGACCTGGGGCTGGCAACCCTAAAATGAGGTGAATAAAAATAATAAATATATGCAAATAACAGATGGTGGGGACAAAGGACAAGGGAGGGCCATGGCCATCTTACATACCCTGTTTGTGAATGCCTTGAGACACCTGCCGGGCTGCTGCTGGGAGTCACATGGCTGAACTCAAGAGGAGGAACGTTGGCCTGATCCAGCCTGAGCATTTGTGCTGATTGCTTCACTGAGGGCCAACCAGCCTACCTCTCAGGGTCATTGTGAGAATAAAACATAGTAAATTTTGCACTTCCAGCTCCCAGTGGTTTTTCTGACTCAGCTCTCAGGCCCAAAAGACACATCTAAGAATTAAATTGTTAAAAACTGTGGAGAGCTCAAAACACCAAAACTCTCAGTAAAGACTTGGCCACTCTAAGTCACCTACTGACTCTGGTAAAATGTAACACCCAGTGGAAGAGGTTTTGGCATTTTAGTCAATGTGGAAGCAATACATTTGTGTATTCTTTCTTTTAGCTGTTTGTTTTCTGAGATTCACGTTTGTTTGTTTTTTAGGGAAATGATAGCACAGACATTTAACTAAATAAAATACATTTGCATAAAAAATTATACAGTGGCTGCTTGTCTGTCTTTTTAGATCTGAAAAAGTGTGCCCTGCACACGACAGATTGTACCCAGAATAACACTTTGTTGGTCTTAAAGGTGCCCCCACTGGACTCAGACTTTGTTGTTTTAGAACAAATTT
Source organism: Lepidodactylus listeri (assembly GCA_029233225.1). NCBI lineage: Eukaryota > Metazoa > Chordata > Lepidosauria > Squamata > Gekkonidae > Lepidodactylus > Lepidodactylus listeri. The sequence goes on from JARCFY010000012.1 coordinate 96,078,993, forward strand.
AGATTCCAGTGGCACCTTTAAGACCAACAAAGGTTTATTCAAGGTATGAGCTTTCATGTGCAGGGCACACTTTTTCAACAAATTTTTGTGGGTTTTAGATCATTATGGGCCAGCCATATGGTTCTGGAAGTGGGTGGAAGCTTTCCCCCTTCCGGGCTGTGCTCATCATACCCCAGTTTGGTTTCTACGAAAAGAGGCACCTGCCTTTTGCCAGCTCCGTGGCACTTTGAGGGTCTCCCCTTAAAACTGTGAGCCCTCCACCCCGTACTTTGCGGTGACAGAGAGGAGAGACTGGCGTTTCCTCACACTTACTTGCAGGTCCCACCTAGCTGAACATAAATGCAAGATGAGACCTCATTTATTTACTTTATTTATACCCCACCTCTCTCCCCAGTGGGAACCTGAAGCAGCTTATATTCTCCTCTCCTCCATTTTATCCTCACAGCAACTCTGTGAGGTAGGTTAGGCTAAAAAAGTGTGACTGGCCCAAGGTCACCCAGCAAATCTCCATGGCAGAGTGGGAATTCAAACCTGAGTTTCCCAGACCCCAGTCCGACACTTTGACCACTACACCACGCTGGCTTTCTCTGGAAACTTATGGCTTCTGGCTCCCTCATGAAATGCTAGGAAGCACCCAGAAGGTGTTTTCAGCATTCATAGAAAAGTGTTGTGTACCAATGTTGTGTCTCGTCAGAGAGCCAGAACTGGCCAGAGCTCTCTATCCCGCTGTCCTCACACATTTTCACGCATCCCAAATAAACTTCTCAAGGGAGATAATTCCTCAGGGAAGACAACCTGCTTCCCAAAAAATTCTGCTGTGGTAAAAAAGTGGTGGTTTCACCCCTCAGACTTCTGCCCTATTTAAATGTAAAGGAAATTCTTCCCCTCCTGCTGGCAACAGGCTGGTCCTGGTCTTTTTTCCTTTTCTTTTTTAATGAGCACATTTTCTTCCCTGCTTCACATCAGAGTCCCTTCTCTTGGCTTCTTAACCACAATGCTCAGATTCAAAATTCAGGAATGTGGAACTTCTATGTACTTGTGTGAAGCCTTCCCTTTCCTTCAACCAGACTTGCTGGTGTTATTTTTAAACAGCCAGCTTTTCATTTCTTACGTCACACTTACATTTTTCTGGAGGAGAAGTGCATTCGATCCATATCTTTTGCTCCACCATTGAATGGCTCCCCGGTGTCGTTTCCGTGGCCAGTCCAGAGGCATTCAGTCCTATGTGTGGAGAAGCCCTTGAAAGTCACTCGCACTAACTTTAGAGTTGCTCTCATTAAAAAAATTTTTGCACCCGCCTCATCCTAATTACAATTGTTATATTCTTATTGTTTGCCCTCCAGATAAACCGGCTCAACAGGTCCAGGAACTCCTCTGTTGTGTATGTCATAAGTGGCTTTAATAGATTCAGTGCAAGTCACGCCCACTCACTGCACAGCCCTGAAAGGGAAGCAGCGTCTCCTCCTTAGCAGCCAGCCACTGCTTTTCTTGCAAGTCCCTCTGCCTCAGTCTTCTGCACAGCAGGCAGAAATGGAAGGTCTCCCCCTCACTGCACAATCGTGCTGCAGACACAGAGTCCCCAAGACAATGCAAAGGCCTGCTGCCCTGACCAGCCTTCCCAGCAAGCTGACTGTTGAGTCCAGCACCCTGAGAAAAAATGTCATGTCAACTAAAAAGACATTATTACATCATAGTGTAATGACTCTCCCTGTACGCAAACATTGGCCTCACTCACAGGCTGACTCACGCAGCTTCCTGGGGTATTTAAATAGTTTGGATATTTCTTCATGCTCCAGGAACCAGACATTGTTGTCCGAGAATCACCTGAAAGGTACATTTGGGGAGCATTAATTGTACCTCCAAGAGCTCAAGCTATTCCCACACTGGCAAGAAATCTGGTGTGTTATGCGCAGACCCTGAAACATCCTTATTAGTGGCAAAATCTGAGAGGGGCATAGGAGTTACCAGCCTCCAGGTGGGACCTGGGGATCCCCCGGAATTACAGCTCATCTCCAGACTAACAGAGATCAGGTGCCCTGGAGAAAACAGATGTTTTGGGAGGCTGGACTCCATGGCAGTGTACCCTACTGAGGTCCCTGTCCTCCCCAGGCACCTTCCCCAAATCTCCAGGAGTTTCCCAACCTGGATCTGGCAACCCTCCCCCCCCCAATCTCCTGCCGGTGGCCAGGGGGACCTGATAACCCTAGAGGTCCATTTGTACATCTCTTCTTCAGAATGGGGACACAACTCATCCTTTGAAATGGTTAAGCCACTCCCTTTCTGCACCCATAGTCGAAGATGTTAGGACTTTTGTCCAATAATCAGAAAAATCAGAGTAATGAATCTTGCTTTTCTGGAAAGAAGAGATTGCTTCTTTTGGTTTAAAAGAAGTTTATTACTAAAGGGAAAAGGTAAACGGGATTAGCTACAAATAAACAAAACATGCTTTCTAAGGAGCTGCATTGTGCTCCCTCTTCACACTAAGACATACTGATAGAGAGTGAGAGATTGTAATGGAGGATCTCTCCTTCTTCTTGACCCCTGAAAGGAAACACCTGATATCATTGACCAATTAGCAAGACAGTACACCTTTAGTTTTCCCGGGTCTACAGTCAATTGGCCAGCTGCCAGGTATTACTTCCAGGCTAACATAGGTAAACAAACAAGTTGCATAGTTAACCCTATAATGACTGAATTTCTCAGGCCTTGCATTACATGCTCATTTCTCCAACAGAAGACACCAGACAGGCTTCCGCTTGATAGAACTTGGGGCGTGGAAATTCCTTCATGACAGCAGCCACCAGTCCAGTCCAGAGTGAGCCATGTAGCAGACCCTGAGGAGCTCAGAGGGCCTCTGGTTGCCAGCTCCAGCTCAGAAATTTCTAGAGATTTTGGGGGTGGAGCCTGTGGAGGGTGGGGTTTGAGGAGGGGAGGGAACTCAGCAAGGTATAGTGCCACAGAGTCCAGCTGCGAAAGCTTCATTTTCTCCACGGAGACTGATTTCTGTAGTCTGGAGGTCATGTGTAATTTGGTGGGATCTGCAGGCCCCACCCTGAGGTTGGCGACCCCAGGCTTAGGTTTGGGGGAAGAGGGGGTACTTCAGTGCCAGGAACTGTGCTTGCAGAGCACAACATTATTTTACTAGTGAGTGTAACTACGAATATGATTCCTTTTAGCCTTTGTCATTAGGGAAAAGCTCACTGATGACCTGTTGACACATTTCATGCCTGCGATAAACAAACTGATAAAATTGCTGGTGGAAGCATTTGGTTGTAAGAAGAGCACAAAATATAAAAGCAGGCGGATAAGCAGGAACTCCCACCCAAGGCTGTGTATATTTTTTTCTGAACCTGGTGCTGTGTAAATTATTTATCTGCTAGCCTCCCTTTGCCCAGAGTGGGACAGCCCCAGCTACCCTGATCTCATCAAATCTCAGAAGTTAGGCAGGATCAGTCCTGGTAGGTACTTGAACGGGAGACCACTGAGGAAGTCCTGGTCTCTACACAGGCAATAGCAAACTACCTCTGTCACCTCTTTGCCTTGTAAACCAAGAAGAAGAAGAGGAGGAGGAGGTGGAGGAGGAGGGGAGTGGATTTATACCCCACCCTTCACTACCCAAACGAGTCTCAGAGCAGCTTTCAATCTCCCTTCCCTTCCTCTCCCCACAACAGAGGTAGGTGGAGGTTGAGAGAGCTCTCTCGAGAACTGCCCTTGAGAGACCATCTCTGAGAAAGCTTATGACTGACCCAAGGTCACACCAGCAGCTGCACACCTGGTTCTCCCAGATTAGAGTCCGTGCTCCTATCCACTACACCACACTACAGGGTCACCTTAAGTTGGCTGTGACTCAACCTCACTTTCCACTACCCAAAGTTTTTATCCTATTTTCATTTTGGCAAATTTATTTTTATTTTATTTATTTTATTTTATTAGACTTCTATCCTGCCCTCCGCACATTGGAGGGAGGGTTCCAGACATATAGATCTGCAATAAATACCAATTTACAATATACGGTATATGATAAAACAAAAATCAACAATCCAGTAAAATCAATAAAATCATAACACACTAAAAGCAAACAATGTGCCTCAGTAGACATGAACTGATTCCCACGATGCTGTGGTTCGAGTTGGCTTCTAGGATCTGCAGTCACTGGAGGAAGGGCCAGAACAAAGTGGATGCCCACTGCCTCAGCTAAAGGCCCAGTGGAAGAGCTCTGTCTTACAGGCCCTGTGGAACTGTTAACAGGTGCCGTAGGGCCCTGATCTCATAAGGTGGTTTGTTTCTCCAGGCAGGGGCCAGGGCCAAGAAGGCCCTGGCCCTAGTCAAGGAAAATTGGATATCCCTCGGGCCAGGGGCTACCAGAAGATGCTGGTTTGTAGAACGCAATGTTCTATGGGGCTCATATGGGGAGAGGCGGTCTCGAAGGTATGCAGCCCCCTGGCCGAATAGGGCTTTAAAGGTAAGCATCAACTATCTGCACTGCCATGTTAACTGTTGGTGTTCTCCTGCTGCAAACCAGTGGAACGACTAAAAACAATTGCTTGAAATGATTTTGAAAATACTATGAAATTAATGTTTAATATGGAAATGTGTATACATTACGGATTTTAAATCATGTAACTTTAATTTTTAAAAATAATTAAGAAAGCAAGAAAAAAGCCAACTATCTCAAAGGGAAGAATGTTGATTTGTGGTTTGTGTTGCCTCTTCTGTCTTGGAATGGGGAGGCACTTCCACTTGAAGCCAGAAACATATTGTTAGGGTTGTGAAATATACTGGACTTGGGAGGCCATGGAGTGATTTCAAACAAAGCTCTTTTTATTAGATGGTCAGTGGAAGCATGAGGGACGGTGGTCGGGGAGCCTGCTTATATTTACAGGTAAGCTGCATCCCCGACCTCACCCCCATGGGGGATTGGGTAAACAGGGATTAGGTTCCCGCCAGAGGCTATCATAGACCATTTGAATATCCTAAGCCTCTGATAGGGGGACAAGCAGGATCCTAGGGTCTATTGTTCTTCTGGGACTGAAGCTCAGGTTTGTGTCTCAGCCATACGCTCCTGGCTAGTATCAATTACCATTACAGGAGTGCCTGGCGAACATGTCCAGACATGTAGCAGGGTACATTACATCCTTTCCCCCATAGTTCGGAATACTCCCCCTAAGAAACATAGTCCTTTAGATGTGCTGGCTGCCTGCATTCTCTACCCAAGCGTTGCGGAGCTGCTGTGGTTGTTGGCGTGGCTGGGACCTCCATTGTGGAGCTAGGAGCTGGCGCTGGTTCAGGCGCTGGAACTGGAGCGGCAGCCGTAGCTTCCAGCAGGGGCCTTTCGGGAGGGGTCTCGAGCTGGAGTGGAGCTGGGTGTGCAGTCCCATGGCCTCGGCCCTCTGGTTAATCACCATCTGGGTTGAACACATCCTCCCCATTGTTTCCTGGAGCATCGCTGATGAAAGAGTGCAGCCGGCAGCAAAGCTGATCCACATGTCGCTTCCAACGCTGTCCATCCTTGCCAGCAACCTTGTATGAGAGGGGACCGGTGACACGGACGATCCGGCCCAGCAGCCAGAGGGGACCCCGTAGTTCCGGACATAAACTGGGTCCTCCAGATGGAAACCGTGCGGGGTCTGGGGAATGTTGGGTTCTTTGAAGGGGGTCAGTGTCCAGTCAGGGTGAAGGCGGTCAATCCGCAATGTGAGCCAGTGACTCATCAACAGCTCGGCTGGGCTGCAACCCATGGAGGAGTGGGGAGTGGAACGTTGGCCTAACAGGAAGGCCATTAGTTTAAACTCCCAGTCCCTGTCGTCCATACACCTCAGCGCCTCCTTTGTAGTGCGGACCATGCGCTCCGCTTGGCCGTTTGTGGCCAGGTGAAAAGGGGCAGACCTTATGTCTCTGATGCTGTGTAGTTCCACAAAGTGCTGGAACTCTGCGGAGGTGAAGGCTGTGCCATTATCGGAGTGTCCGGGAGGCCATGTGAAGAGTACTGGACTCAGGAGACCAGGAACGGTGAAATCATGAAGCCTTTATTGAGTGATTCAGCATGCCCAGTAGATGGTCAGATCAAGCATGCTTCCAGGGCTCCAGGGCCCTCATTATATGCTGGCTGGAGCCACACCTCCAGCCGCACCCAAAAGACCTGATAGGGGCTTAACATATGTGCATGTTTGTCATAGGTTCCCTGGAGGAGCCTTTGATTGCATTGGATCCTCAGGGAGAACCTAGGTCCCACATTGGTGGAGGCTTTCAATCCGGATGTCTATTGTTCCTCCAGATTCAAGTTCCCCTCTCTGCCTGACTGATAAGCATTGGAGTCGGGAGTCCGTGGAACAGTGAAACAGCATGATCTTTATTGCTGGTCCGGATGAAGCATACAACCCAGGGCTCGAAGCCCTCCTTTTATGCTGGTCAGGGACAATCCCCTGACCTCACCCAACTGGCCTGATAGGCTATTAGAAGTCTATTTACATTTCATAGGTTCCCTGGGAGAAACCTAGGATTGGTGGCCGGTTTGAATCCACCTGGCCTTTGTTCTACCTGACTGAAGCTCAGGTAGTTTCTTGGTCATGTGCTCTGGCCATGCTCTGGCCATGTGCTCTGGCCATGCGGTCGCAATTAAGGGAGCACATGGCGACTGCATGGTCAATACATAACACCCCTCCCCCCATAGTCCAGAACCCCTCTGCACACATAGTCTTTGAGATAGTCCGGGTGTCTGCGCTCACATCCAGAGCGCCAGGGGGTTGTAAGGCGGGGCATGTTGCTTGTGTCGGTAGGTTGCGGTGTGGGTAGTTGTTCTGCTGGCAGGGCCTGTCTGCTCAGGGGTCATTCAGGTGTGGATGGTGCGACTGCTTCGTCCGCGGGCAGGAGCGGCATCTCCGCAGTCTCCGGATCAGGGTCTTGCGCTGCTTCTGGAGTCGTGTCGATGTCACGGTCTGTTGGTGCAGGGAGTTCGGGGGCCTGGGTATCATCGTGGTTCTGGGTATGGCGTTGAATCTGGTCAATGTGCCGTTTCCAGACGACGCCATCTTCTGTAAGGACCTCGTAGGAATAAGGCCCTGTGACTCGGACGATCCTCGCGGGGAGCCATGTCGGACCCCGCGTGAAGTTCTTTGCGTATACCGGGTCTTCGGGAGCGAATCCTCAGGCAGCTGGCCGGTCCTCCGTTGTCAGGTTCCCCTCAATTGCTCGGTCGGGATGTAGGCGGTCCAAGACGGTTCCCAGTCATCTTCCCATCAGAAGTTCGGCTGGCCGGCGCCCGGTCCCTGAGTGGGGTGTGTTCCGTTGGCAGAACAGGAACTTGTACAGCTGCTCTTCCCAGTCACCGTGCTCCATTTTCTTTAACGCGTCCTTCGTTGTCCTCACCATGCGCTCGGCCTGCCGTTGGTTGCAGGGTGGAACAGAGTGGAGCGGATGTGGCTCAGACCGCAGGCTTCCACGAACCGTTGAAACTCGCCGGAGGTGAAGGCGGTCCCGTTGTCGGTCACGAGAGTTTCTGGCATTCCGTGTGTCGCGAAGATCGGCCAGAGACTTCTTAAGGCAGCGTTGGTGGAGGTCGAAGCTACCGGCACTACCTCAAGCCACTTGCTGTAGCTGTCAACAATTATAAGAAACAACCGGGTCTGGACCAGTCCCACGAAGTCTAGGTGCAGGTGGGACCAGGGCTTGTTAGTAGATTCCCAGGATCAGACAGGAGCGTGTGGCGGATCTGGCCGCGACTCCTGGCATTTGGTACACTTCTGGACCTGCCCCTCAATGTCTTTGTCCAGGCCTGGCCACCATACGTAACTCCGGGCCAGAACTTTCATGCGCACAATTCCTGGGTGAGCCTTGTATAGGGCCTCTAGCACTCGGGGCCGCAGGGGCCCGGGGATCCCACTCAAGATCCCCATAGCAGGCATCCCTTGTGGGCCGATAGTTCGTGCCTGCATGCCGTGAAAGCGGCGAAATCTGGTCCCGGTTTTTCCGGCCACCCCCTTCCCACCCAGTCCAAGACACAGGAAAGGATGCGGTCCTGCCGCGTGCGATGGGCCACATCCGATACCTGTACGGGGTGCTCCGGTAGGTCCTCTAGGAGTGTGACGTGGAAAGCGGGAGCCGGATCAGGGTCGCAGGACAGGAGAGGAAGACGGCTGAGGGCGTCTGCATGACCCATCGCCTTCCCCGGGCGATGTACCAATTTGTAGGAGTAGCCTGACAAAAAAATTGACCACCGCAGGACCCGTGGGGACAGCATGTGAGGGGTCTGCCTGTGGGGGGCAAGGAGGCCCAGCAGCAGCTTGTGATCTGTGGCCACGGTGAACGACCGCCTGTAGAGATAGTCATGGAATTTCCTGACACCGGCTACGATAGCTAGAGCCTCTTTGTCGATCTGGGCGTAGTTCCGTTCCGACGACGACAGGGTCCTGGAGTAGTAGGCAACCGGAACCTCCTTTCCATTGGGTAGCCGGTGCCCCAAGACTGCCCCAACGCCGTAGGGGGACGCGTCGCAGGCCAGGATGACAGGGAGCCTCTCATCGAAATGCGCCAGGACCGCATTCGAAACTAACAGGTCCTTGACGGCCCGGAAGGCCGCATCGTGCTTGGGGCCCCAGGCCCAAGCCGCTCCCTTGTCCAGGAGACGATGCAGGGGTTCGGCGACCGCCACCTTGTGCGGAAGGAAGGCGTGGTAGAAGTTCACAGGTCCCAAGAACGCCTGGAGTTCCGCCTTTGAGGATGGGCGGGGTGCACCTGTAATCGCCACTACCTTCTCCTTTGTAGGGTGAATGCTGTCCATGGTGACTTGGAACCCCAAGAAGGTCACCGAGGAGACTCCCAGGGTGCACTTGTCTTTTCGAACCTTGAGACCCGCGTCCTGGAACCTTTGCAGCACCATCCGGAGGCGAGCTGCGAATGTGTCAGCGTCCAGGGCAGCGATGAGGACGTCATCAAAGAACGGCTTCACTCCTGGAACATCTTTTAGGAGAGAATCCATTAGATTTTGAAAGATTCTGGGTGCTACACTGACCCCAAATTGGAGGCGTTTTACCTTGAACCCTCCCTTGTGAGTCACAATCGTTTGTGCCTCGGCCGTTGCTTCGTCTACAGGAAGCTGCTGATAGGCTTGGGCCAAGTCTAATTTTCCAAATATTTTGGCGCCCGCGAGGGAGGCCAGAACATGGCTGACCATCGGTACCGGGTACGCGTGGTCCTGTAATGCCTTATTAATTGTACATTTGTAATCCGCGCAGATGCGGACTTCCCCGTTAGCTTTGAGGGGGGTCACAATGGGAGTCTCCCATTTGGTGTGGGAGACCGGCTCGAGCACCCCTTGTGCCATGAGCTTTTCCAGCTCCGCCTCCACTTTGGGCTGGAAGGCGAGCGGGGCCGTCGGACAGCCACACGGATGGGCCGGACTGCCGGGTCCAGGTCGAAGGAAACCGGGGGTCCTTTGTAGCAGCCCAATGAGCCGTCGAAAATGGTGGGGAATTCCTCGCAGATGGCCGAAAAGTCAATGGAGCCCACACAGTGTATTCCTGTCCACTGCACTCCGAGCGGCTTGAACCAGGCGCGACCTAGGAGACTGGTTAGATTGCGCTCCACCACGAGAAGGTCTAGCAGGCCGTTAAAGGCGTGGTACTGGACCCAGACCCTGGCTAGCCCCTTAATAGCCACAGGGTTTTTCTGGAAGTCCCGGAGGACCAACCCGGCCGGCAGCCATAGCCAGCGTGCCCCCTTCGGGCAGAGGCGGCTGAATGTGGCTGCGGACACAATGGAATACGCGGACCCTGAGTCCAGTTCCATGGAGCAAGGGACTCCCTCTATCCGGAGTGACAGGAAATTGCGCCCGGGATGGGCTGGGGCAAGCTCATTACCGTGGCCGTGGGAACGACGTTGTTCACTTCTTCGAAGTTTGCTGCTGGGGCATGGGGGCTGTTCCTTAGGCGGCAGGCCCGGGCGAGATAGCCTGTTTTCCTGCAGGCTCAGCAAACGGCATCACGGAAGCGGCATGTACGTCTGTCGTGGGGGTCCCTGCAGCTGGTGCACGTTGGGGCCTGCCTGTTGAGGGAAGCAGAAGAGGGAACCGGGACAGATGCTGGGCGCTGGCCCTTGGGCCTGGAGATGCTGGGCTCACCCTTCTTCGAGTGTGGTTGCATCCGGTGGACAGCCTCTTCTTCACTCGAGTCGGGTTCGGGGAGTGTCGCCTGGTGGACCTTGGGGGCTGCCTTCTCCTTTTGTGTTGTCTCGAACGTGACCGCTGTTTGGAGCATCTTCTCCAAGGTTGGCTCCGACATTGCGATGAGGCGCCGGCAGAGCTTGGCTTCCCGGACCCCACCCATGAAGGCAGTCTCCACGTGGTCATCCACATGGCGGAATTCGCAGCCCACGGCTAGTCGATGGAGTTCAGCCAGGAAGGTGGCAGCTGACTCCTTGGGCTGCTGCTGGTGCTGTATGAACTCCCAGCGCCTAGCTAGTTTGGAGGGCTTTGGGGCGAAGTAATCGCCGAGGGTCTTGGTTAGTACATCATAAGATACCTCGGTGGGGTTTTGCGGGGCTAATAGGTTCTGGGCCACCTGCATGACCTCCACCCCTCCGGAACTCAAGAGCCAGGCGCTCTTTAGGTCCGCATCGGTTATTCCGCGGACCTTAAAGGCGCAACCCAGCATCTTGAACCAGGACTCCCACGTCTCGGGGTGAGACATATTGAAAAGGGAATTGGTCCCGGAGCATTGGCCATATTTACCAGAGCAGGAGTGGCGGCGGATATTTGAGCGGTGTCCTCATGGTCTTGCGGCGGTGCCGGGGAGCGCTGAGGCTCAGCGCTGGCGAGTGCTGGAGGATTGGGGCTCAGAGCGGCTTGCGGCGAGGCGTTGGAGTGCTGGGGCTCAGAGATGCCTGTGGCCAGCGGGATGGAGCTCACTGTGCTGCTGTGGTTGGCTGGAGAGTCACTCATCGGGATCCCATCCTCGTCGCCACTGATAAGTATTGGAGTCGGGAGTCCGTGGAACAGTGAAACAGCATAATCTTTATTGCTGGTCCAGATGAAGCATACAACCCAGGGCTCGAAGCCCTCCTTTTATGCTGGTCAGGGACAATCCCCTGACCTCACCCAACTGGCCTGATAGGCTATCAGAAGTCTATTTACATTTCATAGGTTCCCTGGGAGAAACCTAGGTACAGGATTGGTGGCCAGTTTGAATCCACCTGGCCTTTGTTCTACCTGCCTGAAGCTCAGGTAGTTTCTTGGCCATGTGCTCTGGCCATGCTCTGGCCATGTGCTCTGGCCATGTGGTCGCAATTAAGGGAGCACATGGCGACCGCATGGTCAATACATAACACCCCTCCCCCCATAGTCTGGACTGTCCCTTGGCAAACATAGTCTCTGAGGTGTGCGGGACATTTCCATTCTCTGGTCGAGTGGCGAGGGGTCGCCGGAGCCGCCGGTGTAGGGAGCGGAGATTCGGGGATATCTGCCTCGGACTGAGCTGAGTCTGGTACCGGTGCAGGGACGGCAACTGGAGTGATGTCCAGGTGGCCAGCTTCTGTGGGGTCCTCCTGCAGAGTCTCGGCCGGTCATGGGGCGGGCGGATTGTCTGTCTCGGGTACCTCGGGTTCCGCATCTAGGAAGTCCAGCCATGGATCATCCGCAGAGAAGGCGTGCAGGTGGCGGCCAAGTTGGTCCATGTGGCACCTCCACCGTTGTCCTTCCTCGCCCGCGGCTTCATAGGAGAGGGGACCGGTGACACGGATAATCTGCCCCAGCAACCACAGGGGCCCCCGGGCGTAGTTGCAGACGTAGACCGGGTCCTCTGGTGCGAACCTTCTGGGAGCTTTGGGGGTGTTGGGTTCCTTGGAGGTGGCTGGTGCCTGATCGGGGTGGAGCCGGTCGAGCTGGGTTGTCAGCTGGCAGCCCATGAGCAGCTCTGCAGGGTTGCGACTGGTAGCCGAGTGAGGGGTGGTGTGCTGGCCGAATAGGAAAGCTGTTAACTTAAACCCCAGATCCCCCTGGTCCATGCGCCTCAGCGCCTCCTTAGTGGTGCAGACCATTCACTTTGCTTGGCCATTCGTGGCCGGGTGAAAAGGGGAGGATCTCATGTGCCGGATGCCATGGAGCTCCACAAAGCACTGGAATTCTGCGGAGGTGAAAGCTGTGCCGTTGTCCGAGACAATGGTGTCCGGCAGGCCGTGGGTGGCAAAGATGTGCCACATTGCTCAAATGGCGGCTTCAGAGGAGGTGGTGTACACAGGAACGACTTCCAGCCACTTGCTGTAGCTGTCAACTAGAAAAAAGAAAAGCTGCCCCTGTACCGGGCCCGCAAAGTCCACGTGGAGCCGGGACCAGGGGCGGACGGGAGCGTGTGGAGGGTCCGGATGGGTCTCTTGGCACTTTTTGCAGCAGCGGACCCGGTCCTCTAGCTCCTTGTCAAGGCCTGGCCACCAGACGTAGCTCCGGGCCAGGACCTTCATTCGTACTACCCCAGGGTGGTGCTCATGCAGAGTGGTCAGCACTCACGGGCAGAGGGGTTCTGGAATCACTACCCTTGAGCCCCAGAGTAGGTACCCCTTGTGGGTGGAGAGTTCTGCGCGCCGGATTGAGAAGGCTGCAAACTCAGGGTCCGGATTCTTGGGCCACCCCCTTCCCACCCAGTCGGAGACCCGGGAGAGTTGACGGTCTTGGGCCGTGCGCCGGGCCACGTCCCATACCTGAAGCTGCCGGTCCGGCAGGTCCTCGAGCAGAGTGACATGGTAGGCCGGAGCTGGGTCAGGGTCTCAGGAGGACAGCGGAAGGCAGCTGAGTGCATCTGCATGGCCCATGGCCTTTCCTGGGCGATGCACCAAGTCATAGTCATGCCCCATGAGGAAGATCGACCATTGGAGAACTTGCGGGGACAACATTTGTGGTGTGCGGCTATCCAAGGAGAGGAGGCCCAGAAGAGGTTTGGGGTCCATGGCAACCGTGAACTTGTGCCCGTACAAGTATGGAACTTTTTGACCCCGGCCACGATCGCAAGTGCCTCCTTGTCTATCTGCGCATAGTTCCTTTCGGCCGGGGCTAGGGTCCGGGAGTAATATGCGACCGGGACCTCCTGGCCATTTGGCAGTTTGTGACCCAAAACTGCCCCCACCCCATAAGGAGATGTGTCACAGTCCAATACGACGGGCAGGGCTTCGTCGAAGTGGGCGACAATATTCCCTCTAAGCTGTGGAGTCTTGTGAGCAGAAATTCTACTTTGTGAGTTACTGGCATTAAAGTTGTGAGCGAGCAATTTGGCGGCTGCATAAATTAGTTTGCTCTGGAGCCATCCTTTCTGAGCTGAGACAAAAATGTGTGAGCCGAAGGCTAAAAAACTGTGAGCTAGCTCACACTAACTCACCTTAGAGGGAACACTGGCGAGGACCACATTGGACATTAGGAGGTCCTTGATGCCCTGGAAGGCCACCGCCTGGCGGGGACCCCAAGTCCAGGTGGTGCTTTTGTCCAGGAGCCTGTGTAAGGGCTCAGCTACTGCCGCCTTGTGGGAAAGGAAGGCGTGGTAGAAGTTGATGAGTCCCAAAAAAGACTGTAGCTCAGCCTTGGACTTGGGGGCCAGGGCATCGGAGATGGCCTTCACCTTGTCCTTAGTGGGGTGAATTCCGTGGGCATGTTGGCCAGCAAGGCACTGCTACTGCTCTTATGAATTGTGATATTCATAAAACCTGAACTTTGGGCTGCCTTAAATGGAAGGGGCATGTGCTTTCTTCATAATAGGAGCCAGCTCCAGCCCACGCCAGGAGGCTGACACCCTAGTATAGTTCACCAGAGACAAAGGACTCCTCTTGCCATGAGGTTTCTTTCTGTTTCAGAGAATGCTGGTCAAACCCCTGCCCCCTCTCCTACACATCTGGATAGATATGCTAACTAAGTTGCCTAGCAACTAATGTGCCAGACATTAACCAACAGGCCAAAGTCATTGACTTACAATAGATGTGGCCAGGTGAGTCATCGGACCCCAGGCTCGGTGTCTGTTTCCTGATGAGATCATACTCTTGCAACATTGTCCATCCCCTGGACCTCCTACCTTTTGTTCACCTTTAACCTATGGACAGGTCCAAGAGGGACGGACCGCCTAGTAGGTGTGTTAGTGGGATGTGGTCTGCAAAGCCCGCCCCACGACCCCCAATAAAAGTCCAAACCCGGAGTCACTCGGCCTCTTGAGCCGTCGCCCTCTGTCTATTCTACTGACCCTTCAGTCCAGCTTGCTGTCCCCAACCCTTGCCTCCATCTTTGAACCCCATTTTCTCTCTCTGGAATCGCGATCCAGGAGAACCACGTGGTCTTGCAGGTTCAAGCCTCGTGTCCCCATAGCCTTTCTATTTTTCTCCCCATCCAATCCAGCCTGACATCGGACAACGCATCTAAGGTACTGTGCTTTTCCCCATCAACGATTCCCTGCTCATGCGAATGTGCTACTTTCTTCCTTTATTTCATTAGGCCTGTGTGATTCTGTGTGTGATTACGTTTTTGTATGCTTGAACAACATTGTCCAGTAAACTACATTTAACTGGAACACTGCCTCACGTGCCTCTTTCCTGGAGAACTCCCGGGAGGGGTGGGACCAGGGCTCCGTTGGGGCCGGGGCGCGCCGGAGCGCCGCTCCGGGAGAGAGCCGCCGAGGGGGCGGGCACTTAAAGCCCTGCCCCCCCGGCCTCCCCCCCGTCAAAGCCCCGCTCCCCCCGGGAAGGCCCTTCCCTCCTCTCCCCCCCCATTGAGACTCCCGGGGACGGCGGCGCTCCGCCGTCCCCGGGAAGGCCCTTCCCTCCTCCCCCTTCCCCCATTGAGACTCCCGGGGACGGCGGCGCTCCGCCGTCCCCGGGAAGGCCCTTCCCCCCTCCCCCCCCATTGAGACTCGCGGGGACGGCGGCGCTCCGCCGTCCCCGGGAAGGCCCTTCCCTCCCCCCCCATTGAGACTCCCGGGGATGGCGGCGCTCCGCCGTCCCCGGGAAGGCCCTTCCCCCCTCCCCCCCCCACTGAGACTCGCGGGGACGGCGGCGCTCCGCCGTCCCCGGGAAGGCCCTTCCCCCCTCCCCCCCCATTGAGACTCCTGGGGACGGCGGCGCTCCGCCGTCCCCGGGAAGGCCCTTCCCCCCTCCCCCCCATTGAGACTCGCGGGGACGGCGGCGCTCCGCCGTCCCCGGGAAGGCCCTTCCCCCCTCCCCCCCCCATTGAGACTCCTGGGGACGGCGGCGCTCCGCCGTCCCCGGGAAGGCCCTTCCCCCCTCCCCCCCCATTGAGACTCGCGGGGACGGCGGAGCGCCGCCGTCCCCGGGAAGGCCCTTCCCTCCTCCCCCCCATTGAGACTCGCGGGGACGGCGGCGCTCCGCCGTCCCCGGGAAGGCCCTTCCCTCCTCCCCCCCCAATTGAGACTCCCGGGGACGGCGGCGCTCCCCCGTCCCCGGGAAGGCCCTTCCCTCCCCCCCCCCCAATTGAGACTCCCGGGGACGGCGGCGCTCCACCGTCCCCGGGAAGGCCCTTCCCTCCTCCCCCCCCCATTGAGACTCCCGGGGAAGAACCCCTCTCCCACCCACCCCCGCAAAGAAACCCCCTCCCTCCCACCCACCCATCCACCCACCCATCCCTGTGCAATGTAAAAAAAAACCCTCCCACCTCCCCCCGCGCAAAGAAACCCCCTCCCTCCCACCCACCCATTCCTGCGCAATGTCAAAAAAACCCTCTCCCACCCCCCCCCCCGCGCAAAGAAACCCCCTCCCACCCACCCATTCCTGCTCAATGTCCCCAGGAAGGAGCCCCCATCCCCCCCTCACCATTCCTGGGGGGGGGAGGGAGGGAGGGAGAGAAAAGCTGGGCCCCAGTGCCCAAACAAAAGGGGGGGAGAGAAGCGCCTTGTCTGTTTCTCTTTCTTTCTTTCTTTCTTTCTTTCTTTCTTTCTTTCTTTCTTTCTTTCTTTCTCCCCCCCCACCTACCTACCTACCTATCTTCCTGTTCCTTTCCTCCCTCCCTCCCTCCCTTTCTATCTATCTTTCTTTCTTTCTCCCCCCACCTACCTACCTACCTGTTCCTTCCTTCCTTCCTTCCTTCCTTCTTCTCTCTCTCTGTCCCCCACCTACCTACCTACCTATCTTCCTGTTCCTTTCCTCCCTCCCTCCCTCCCTTTCTATCTATCTTTCTTTCTTTCTCCCCCCACCTACCTACCTACCTGTTCCTCCCTTTCTTCCTTCCTTCCTTCCTTTCTTCTAACAGTCTTCCAGTGATGTCAGGGGTGTGTGGCCTTCTGACATCTCCGGTGACATCAGGGGGTGTGGCATATGCAAATAAGTTATGCTAATGAGCTCCTGCACCTCTTTTTTTACGAAAGGACCCCTGGGTGGGACCCTGGTATAGTTGGCAAGAACCCGTGTATTTTGCTGATTGCTAAGTGTAAATTAAAGCAATTCGGCTAACAGGCATCCACCTTGAAGCCGAGGAAATCCACTGCAGGCACCTTGAGGAGGCACTTCTCACATTTCACCTTCAGGCCGGCGTCCTGAAATCGCTGGAGGACAGAGCGTAGGTGGGTCGAGAAAGTCTTGACGTCCGGAGCCGCGATCAGGACGTCGTCGAAAAAGGGCTGCACCCCTGGAAGACCTTTTAACAAACGGTCCATTAACTCTTGAAAGATCCCGGGGGCTACGCTGACCCCGAACTGGAGGCGCTTTACCTTAAATGCCCCATTGTGTGTCACAATGGTCTGTGCTTCTGCTGTGGCATCATCAACCGGCAGCTGCTGGTAGGCCTGGGCCAGGTCTAGTTTCCCAAACACTCGCGCCCCAGCCAGGGAAGCCAACACATGGCTGATGACCAGGACTGGGTAGGCATGGGCCTGAAGTGCCTTATTGATGGTGCACTTATAGTCCGCGCAGATGCAGATGTCCTCGTTTGCCTGCATTGGCGTCACAATTGGGGTCCAACTTATCAAGCTCCCACTCGATCTTGGGCCGCACTGCGAGCGGCGGATGGCGGACCGGTATACACACGGGCCAGACCGCGGGGTCAAGGTCCAGGGTGATGGGTGGCCCCGTATATGAGCCCAGTGCCCCGTCGAAAACTGCTGGGAATTCCTCACAGATGTCGGCAAAATCTTTGGGCTGCAGGCTGTGTATCCCGGTGACACCCAGCCCTAGGGGCTGGAACCAGGAGAGTCCCAGCAGGCTTGTGAGGTTGCCCGCCACCACCAGGAGGCCCAAGCATCCCGTAAAGTTCTTAAATTGGACTCAGAACTTGCCCAACCCCCTTATCGGTATCGGGTTCTTCTGAAAGTCCCGCAGGGTTAGGCCCTGGACTTTCCAAAGTCAGGGCCCCCCTGTGGGGCAGAGCCTGCGGAGGGTGGACTCCGAGATTATGGAGTAGGACGACCCGGTGTCTACTTCCATTTGGCAGGGGGTCCCCTCAATCAAAACTGAGACCTTAATTTTGTTGGGAGTGTTGGGGGGCAAGTTCATTACCTGCTGTGTCTTGCGGTGGTGGTGGCGGGTTGCTGCTGTCTGGAGGAGTTTGGCGGACTCCTTGTGCGTGGCTTGGGTGCGGCGGTTGGAGCGGGTGCGGCAGGCCCGGGCAATGTGGCTCTTCTTGCCACATGACTGGCACTCTGCTTCCCGGAAATGGCAGGTCCAGCAGTCATGCTGGTCGCCACAGCTAGCGCACATGGAATGTTTGGAGTGTGGCGTCGCTGAGCGGGAAGCCTTCTCACCTGAGTTGCGGGACCCCTGTCCCGGAGGCCGGCGTTGTACCCAGAGTGTCTCATCATCCTTGGAAACGTCGGAGTCTGCAGCAGCAGAGCCACAGAGTCTGCAGCAGCAGAGTCTGGTGGGCGGCTGCGGATGTGCCTAGCTTCTCCTGCTGAGAGACCTCAAAGGCGCAAGCCATGGTTAGAATCTTGTCCAGGTGGCTGTGGAGTTGGCCATCAGCTTCCTCTGAAGCTTGGGGTCGCGGACCCCACACAGGAACGTGGAGTATAGTGTGTCCTCTACGGCCACGAACTCGCACCCCACCAGGAGATGGCGGAGGGCCTCCAGGTAATTGGAGGCAGACTCACCCTTCTGCTGCAGCCGACGGAAGAACTTCACCGCTGCGTGTTCTTGGAGGGTCTCGGCGAGAAGTGGTTCCTTAGGAGCGCCATGATGTCATTGTACGTAGCCTCCACTGGGGTATGAGGGGAAAGCAGGCTGTGGAGTAACTTCAGCGTCTTTACCCCGCAGGAGGCCATGAGCCAGGACTTCTTCTTCCCGGCATCCGTGATGTCCTGTGCGTCGAAATAGGATGTGAGCGGTGGCCATTCTGGGATGTGCAGCAGTGCATTGAGCGAGATCCTCGGGAGCCGATGGCAGTGTGGTGGTGCTGGAGCCAAGCAGGGCCGGTGGCTGACGGATCTGGTCTGGGCTCGATGCGGTGCTGGTGTCGGCCAAGGAGTCGCTCATCAGGATCCCACCTTCATCACCAGTGGAGAGTACTGGACTCAGGAGACCAGGAACGGTGAAATCATGAAGCCTTTATTGAGTGATTCAGCATGCCCAGTAGATGGTCAGAACAAGCATGCTTCCAGGGCTCCAGGGCCCTCATTATATGCTGGCCGGAGCCATACCTCCGGCCGCACCCAAAAGTCCTGATAGGGGCTTAACATATGGGCATGTTTGTCATAGGTTCCCTGGAGGAGCCTTTGATTGCATTGGCTCCCCAGGGAGAACCTAGGTCCCACATTGGTGGAGGCTTTCAATCCGGATGTCTATTGTTCCTCCAGATTCAAGCTCCCCTCTCTGCCTGACCATGGGCTCTGGCCATGCGGCGGGCGCCATTACCTGGGAGCACATGGCAGGCTGGTTGCTACACAGAGCATACTACATTACACCATGCATGCAGAAGATGCACCACATGGCCTTGATGGCCGCTTCGGATGATGTGGCTCGTACGGGCACCACTTTCAGCCATTTGCTGAAGCTGTCTACTAAGATAAAAAAAACAGCTGCCCCTGGTTCAGCCCCACTAAGTTAATATGTAGCCGGGACCAGGGCCGTTGCACCGACTCCCAGGGATGGACGGGAGCATGGGGAGAGTCAGGCTGTGACTCTTGGCACCTGGAGCATTTGCGGACCTGGTCTTCAATGTCCTTATCCAGCCCCGCCCACCACACATAGCTGCGGGCCAGGGCTTTCATCCGGATAATCCCCGGGTGGTATTCATGGAGGGCGGCGAGCACCTGGTTGTGGAGTGGCTCCAGAATTACTACTCTCGAGCCCCAGAGCAGACACCCCTTGTGGGTAGACAGCTTGTTGTGGCAGGTGGAGAAAGCAGCAAATTCTGGGCCAGGGCAGTCGGGCCACCCCCTCCCCACCCAGTCGGAGACCCAGGAGAGTAGGCGATCCTGGGCAGTGTTCCGGGCAATGTCAGCAACCTGGACAGGCTGCTCAAAGAGGTCCTCCAGGAGGGCGATGTGGTAGGCAGGGACCGGGGCCAGGTCACAGGAAGGCAGCAGCAGGCAGCTGAGTGCGTCCACATGGCCCATGGCCTTGCTGGGCCAGTGCACCAGAGAGAATTGATAGTCTGCAAGGAAAATGGATGACCACAGGACATGATGCAACAGCATGTGTGTGGTCTGGTGGTCCAGGGCGAGAAGGCCCAGAAGCAGCTTATGGTCCGTGGCAACAGTGAACCTCCATCCATACAGGTAGTCATGGAATTTTTTTATGCCAGCCACGATAGCCAGCACCTCCTTGTCTATTTGCACATAATTGCGCTCCACTAGAGACAAGGTCTGGGAGTAGTAAGCGACCGGAACCTCCCGGCTGTTTGGCAAGCAATGCCCCAGAACCACCCCTACCCCATATGGAGATGCGTCACAGGCCAACACCACGGGAAGGGACTCATCAAAATGGGCGAGGACCGCATTAGATACTAGTAAGTCTTTCATGGCTTGGAAGGCAGCCGCATGGCAGGGCCCCCAAGCCCACTTTGCATTTTTGTCCAGGAGTCTATGCAGAGGCTCCGCAACTGCCGCTTTGTGGGGTGAGGAAGACGTGATAAAAATTTAATAGTCCCAAGAAGGATTGGAGCTCTGCCTTGGACTTGGGGGCCGGGGCCTCTGTGATGGCCTTTACCTTGTCCTGAGTGGGGTGGATTCCTTGCACATCCACAGTGAATCCCAGGAACTCCACTGATGGCACGCCGAGCAGACATTTCTCCTTCTTCACCTTCAGGCCCGTGTCTTGGAAGCACTGAAGGACGGCCCAGAGGCATGAGGAGATTGTCTCAACGTCCGGAGCTGCGATCAGGACGTCATCGAAAAAGGGCTGGACTCCTGGCAACTCTTTCAATAAGCGATCCATTAGTTCCTGAAAAAGACCTGGGGCGATGCTAACCCCGAACTGCAGGCGCTTTACCTTAAATGCCCCTTTGTGTGTGACAGTAGTTTTATTTATTTATTTATTTATTTATTTTATTTATATTTATTTTTATACCCCGCCCTCCCCGCAAGTGGGCAGTTGGAGCCTCGGCTGTTGTGTCATCGACCGGCAGCTGCTGGTAGGCCTGAGCCAGATCCAGCTTCCCAAATACTTTAGCGCCCGCTAAGGTAGCCAGTACATGGCTAATTACAGGCACGGGGTAGGCGTGTGCCTGAAGTGCAGTATTTAACATGCACTTATAATCCACGCAGGTGTGGATGTCCCCATTCTATTTAAGCGGTGTTACAATGGGGGTTTCCCAGCAGCCATGTGACACGGGCTCGAGGACCCCCTGCGCAACCAATTTGTCCAGCTCCTGCTCAATTTTCAGCTGAACTGTGAGCAGCGGCCGGCAGGTTGGCATGCGGACCAGTCAGACCATGTGGTCGAGGTCCAGTGACACAGGGGGCCCAGTGTAGGAGCTGAGTACACTATCAAATACTGCTGGAAATTCCACACAAATGTCTTGGAAGTCTGAGGCCCGGAGGCTGTTAACCCCTGTGATTCCCAACTCCAGGGGCTGGAACCAGGAGAGTCCCAGCAAGCTGGTGAGGTTGCCTGCCACCACCAAGAGGTCCAGTTTCCCACAAAAGTCCTTGAACCTTGAACTTGCCACCCCTGGATCGTGATGGGGTTTTTCTGGAAATCCCGTAAAGTTAAGCCTGGGGTTTTCCTTAAGTGCCCCCCCCCCCGCGGACAGAGTTTCCGGAAGGTGTCTTCTGAAATAATGGAGTATAAGGACCCTATGTCCAGCTCCATGGTGTAGGGGGAACCCTCGATTAGGATGGGGACCTTAATCTTGTTGGGGGTGTTCTGGGGCAAGCTCAGTACCTGGTGGCGGGGTGAAGAGGTCGCATGAATTTCTGCTGATTCCTGGTGGGCAGCTAGAGTGCGGTGGTTGGAGCAGGATCAGCAGGCCCGAGCAATGTGGCCCTTCTTGCTGCATGACCAGCACTCTGCATCCCAGAAACAGCAATTTCGGCAGTCATGAGGGTCACCGCAGCTGTGCGAACGGGAGTGTCCAGAGGATGTGGCGGCTGACCTATGTCCTGTGAGGGTCGTGCTCCTGTCCCTGGCAGGTCATGGTGCCTCTCGCTGGGAGTGCTGGTTGACCTGGAGTACGTCCTCCTCCTCTTCGGACCCAGACAATACGGAGGTCTGATGGTGTGGGACGCCCGCTCCTTCTGGGTAGACTCGAAGGCCACAGCTCCCTGGAGCATCTTCTCGAGTGTGGGCTCGGGAAGCGCTATCAGCCGGCACCTCAGTTTAACCTCCTGCACTCCCCCCATGAACCCTCTGACAACGTGGTTGTCCACGTGCTGAAACTCGCAGCCCACAGCCAGACGGTGGAGGTCGGCCATGAAAACCGTGGCTGTCTCACCTGGCTTCTGCTGGTGCCAGATGAAGTTCAGTTGGAGGGCCATCATGGAGGGTTTGGGGGCAAAGTAATCTCCGAGAGCCTGGGTGAGTTCCTCATAGGAAGCCTCAAGAGGGTCCTGGGGTGCGAGCAAGCTCTGGGCGAGGCGCCTCGTGTCCACGCCGCAGGAGTTCAGGAGCCAGGTTCGCTTCATGTCCGCATCGGTGATGCCCCAGACAATGAAGGCACACCCAAGTTGCTTGACCCATGCATCTCAGGTCTTGGGTCGGGACAGATCAAACGGGGGTATTTGTCCTGGAAGGCAGCCATATTAACCGGAGCAGTGCAGTGAGTGATGTCCTCTGGGGCAGGTGGTGGTGCTTTGTGGTGCTGGGGCCCCGCGATGCCGGATGCCGACAGATCGATGCTCGGTGTGGCACTGCTTGGTTCGGCTGATGAGTCGCTCATCGGGATCCCACCTTCATCGCCACTGAAATATATTGGACTCGGGAGGCCATCGAGTGATTTCAAACAAAGCTCTTTTTATTAGGTGGTCAGTGGAAGCATGAGGGACGGTGGTTGGGGGGCCTTCTTATATTTACAGGTAAGCCACAGCCTGACCTCGCCCCCATGGGGGATTGTGTAAACAGGGATTAGGTTCCCACCAGAGGCTATCATAGGACCATTTAAATATCCTAAGCCTCTGATAGGGGGACAATCAGGATCCTAGGGTCTATTGTTCTTCTGGGACTGAAGCTCAGGTTTGTGTCTCAGCCATGCGCTCCCGGCTAGTATCAATTACCATTATAGGAACACCTGGTGAATATGTAGCATGTAGCAGGGTACATTACAGTTGCCAGCTCTAGGTTTCAAAATCCCTGGAGATTTTAGGGGTGGGGTCTGGGGAAGGCAGAGTTTGGGGAGGGGAGGGACCTCAGTGGGGTAGAATGCCAGAGAGTTCACCCTCAAGTTCACCCATTTTTTCTAGGATGTTGGCAGAGTAATTAACCCAGCAATGATGCACAACCTGATTAAAGAGCAGATAAAGGTTTATTTAGGAACTAACATACTTGATAGGAAAGAGGCGAGGGAGAGAGATAGGTTCCTGACTACATCTCTAGCTGAGGGGGAGGGGGGTAAGGCTGAGTGTGGCATTTCCAAGAAGAAGGGGGACACTGCCCTGAGAGGAGCAGTCTGGAGACAGACAAGGACCGGCACCTCCCAGGAGAGAGAAGGTGCTCTCCTCACTATCCTATCTAGTTGCCCCCTGCAGGTTCTTCTTCTTTTCTCTGTACACCACACATTGCCTTTTCCGGTACAGGAGAACTAATCTCTGTTGCCTGGAAATAAGCTGAAATCCCAGGTGATCTCCAGCCACATTAGTGGATTTGATAAAAGTTACTAAGAGAAATGGCCATATTTCTTGTTAAATGAATTACCTATATAGACATTTCAACGCTACACACTCCGTTTTCGATTGAAATAAGACTTGATATGCATAGTCTATTGTGTGGATGGCGTCATTGTGAATGAATTTTGAGAGACTGATTTGCTTCAAGTAAGCTGGATATTGGATAAGAATTTAATAGTCTTTGGATTATTTCCTTTGGCAAAATACATCACGGTTGTTCTGCTTATTTCCACAACCTGGAGGTTGGCAGCCCTACATATTTTGCTGCAAACTTCAGTAACTGTACAGTTGTAGAATAACAATCTGTCACTAAGGCAATCTATCAATTGATAGAATAGTTAGGCCTCATTGAATGACTGATTAATTAACAGAGAAATCAAAATTGTATTTCCATATGATTTAGTAAGCTAAACGTTGGAACTTGCACGGCCAGAATCCTAGAGTTGCCAGCCACCTGATGGGGCCCGGAGGTCTCCAGAATGTACAACTGATCTCCACGCTGGAAGAGGCTGGTTCCCCTGGAGGACAGGGCAGTTGTGGAGGGTGGGCTCCATGACATGACATCCCTCCCCAAACCCCACTCTCCCTAGGCACCACCCCAAATCTCCAGGAACTTCCCAAGCTAGAGTTGGCAACTTGACAAAATCTCTGACTTTTTCTGTTTTTTAAAAAAAATGTAATATCAAAAAAAGACAAAGTGAAAAAAGCACATGATCAAAAGGTACATGTTAAGATAAAGACAGTTTCAAGCAAATATTCTTAGCAGCTATTTTCTCAAAATTCCAGTGAGATATCATCCGTACATGTTATTATTTTAATCCACTGTGTGTTTAGCTTCTCAGAGTCACTTCTGTTTTGACATGTCGTAAGGTGCAACAGAGTACACGTGTCCTTCCCCTTATCTACCGGTCTTTCCTTTGAGGAATCAATTTCCATTTCCAAACTGCTGCATAAACCAATCTAGTTGTGGTAACAAGGTGTTACACAGCCCTCCACTGATTATTTGAAATAATCAGAGCTGCAGAATTTCATAGAAACAGTTCTCAGTTTAGGCCAAACTGGATACCGTGGGATAACACCTTGAAGCTAAAAGTTGTGCACAGTGGAAAAGCCCCGCCCCCCCCCTCTCAAATTTGGCTTCTCTTCTTCACAAAACCAACCAGCAGCACTAGAGTCCCTCTGCACCCTGGCCAGCATTGTTGGTGGCGGGGGGGAGGGGGGGAGACTAACCAAGACAATTGTAGAGCCGGCTTGTCAGTCAGAAGGTCTGCACCCACATTAATTTGTTGCCCAAAAAGATCTGCCATTTTTAACATCATTTTTTAAACACCAGAGGCTAAAATTTCTGACAAATGCTTCAGCAGACTGATGGAGAGAGTGGACAGAGACATTTTTCTCCCTCTCCCCAAATACTAGAACTCACTGAGGGCATCCCGTGAAGCTGACAGGCAGCAGTTTCAGGACAGACCAAAGGAAATACTACTTTACACAGTGAGTGATTAAAGTGTGGGATTTGCTGCCAGAGGATGTCGTGATGGCCACACAAATAAACAGCTTTAAAGGGGGATTAGCTAGATTCATGGTGAATAAGTCTGTCAGTGGCTGCTAGCCATGGTGACTGAGAGGAACCTCCACATTCAGAGGCACTAAACCTCTGAATCCCAGAGCCAGGATAAGGTATTAGCCTCTATTCCCTATGGTCAGCCCTCTGTGTGAGAAATGATGCTGGAGTGGATGGACCATGGGTCTGATCCAGCAGGGCTCTTCTGATGTTCTTCCATGCTGGAACTCAATGGGATGTTCGCTGGAAAGCCACTTCCAGGCAAAGGCCAAAGGCAGGCCTGTTATCTTTCTACAGTGGCTGCATTATGTTTCCTTATTGTAAGGACTGCATTTCACAAGATAATGTATGTAAAGGATATAGTATAAATGCTAGAATTATTAGTAGTAATAGAGCTGTGAGCCAGCATCTCCTGTTTATTGTGCAACCGCAGAAGGTCTGTCAAGCTCACCACAGGAGGGGTGACACCCCCTTCCTTCCCCATAACTGTGGAGTCGCCTGGCAAAGGGGAGGTCTGCTGCCTGGTGCCAGGGATAGAGGGCAGGCGGCATCTCCACTGCGCAAGGCACAGAGCTTTCCTTTCTACCATAAGTAGCAATGGCAGCCTTTAACTCGGGACACCTTCCGAGACTCAGCTGGAGTGGGACTGACCCTGCTCCCTGCCCTTAGGGACCCCACTGCCAAAGCCACTGAGAAAGCAGCCTGCCACAGTCTAGAGAGGCCAGCTCTGGATTGTGCTTTTAACTCACACCAAGGAACCCAGCTCAGTGTTACATCACCACAACCCAGTGTGTTACCTTCATCCCCCCCCACACAAAAAAATTGGCCGGAGGCACAGGTGGGCAAGTTGGGGTGTTGGCACCCTCTCTTTGTTCCAGAAAAAATGTCTTTTAATTCTACTGTTTGTCTATGGGTGTTCAGGCCTCAGGACATGACTATTAAAAATGTTTGGGGAGAAGCACCTGGGGGGGAGAAAGACAATGTTACATCACCCCACACACACATGCCCCAATCCCTGGGGTTGTAGAGAACCCACATGCTGTTTTGTAATATGCTGGACAGGTCATCCTCACCTTAGAGCATGGCAAAAATGCTGCAAATTGGCTTTGAGGGATTCACATTACATCACTTCTGATGGGCAGGAGGTTCAGGTGGACAAAAGGAAATACTACTTTACACAGAGTGATTAAAGTGTAGAATTTGCTGCCAGAGAGTGTAGTGATGGCCTCAGGAATAAACAGCTTCAAAAGGGGATTTGAAGAAGAGGAGGAGGTGAGAGAAGAAATTGGATTTAGACCCCACCCTTTACTCAAGAGTCTCAGAATGTCTTATAGTCTCCTTTTCCTCTCCCTCCCCTCCCCTCCACACCCCACAAGAGACACCCTGTGAGATAGGTGGGGCTGAGAGAGCTCTTTCAAGGACTGCTCTTGAGAGAACAGCTCAGAAAGAACTTACGATTGACCCAAGGTCCCACCAGCAGCTGCATGTGGAGGAGCGGGAAATCAAACCTGGCTCTCCCAGATTAGAGTCTGTGCTCTTAACCACTACACCCTGGAGGATGCAATGTGACCAAGTGGGGGTGCCTATTTTATAAATGGGATTCAGATTATTATTCTGTTACGACTGATCACCTCGTCTGTAGATGACCAGTTTACACTAAAGAGACTCTTCTGGGTTTGTATCTATTGTGGATTGAGGATATCTGTGTCAGAATCAGTTAATTCTGTCAATGTAACCTTGCATGCACACTATGTATTCTGTTATTTCTTTATGTATTGGACCTGTATTTTCTCCTGTCTTGGTCGGGAGGGTGACAACCCCTAGGGTGAGAACAAGGAGGCCTCTCATCCCTGCCTCCGCATTCCAGCTGCTCCGGCAGTAACTTCAAGGGGAGGGAGGCTCTCATCTCTTATCTATGCTAAAGAACCTTGGAGCCATGAATTGTTATGTGAACGGAGGGGTCTGGTTTGGAAAGGGAAATTTACTGCTTAACACCTCACTTTTTTCCTGTGTGAACCAAACGGTCAAGACACCTTTTAGCCCGCCAATTTTCCCTCCTGGGGATTGGCTACCTATGGGTAATTCAAACTCCTTGGAATGGTATAATAGACCCGCTTGTATTATTTGTCTCATCTCTGACAATACCCCGAGACGCTGTACTAATGTAGGAATAGGCAATAAAGAACTGTGGTTAACCAACCGAGATCTGATCCTTGACTACTTTGAACAGGACTCTCACAGATTGTCAGAGATCCTTGATTGGGACTCAATCGTTCCTGACCATGTCGGAAGACGATCTCGTCCCCCTCAAACCTACCACCCCAGAGGAGGCCCCTACTATCCCGACGGATCCGGGGAACGGGGGTGGCGGCGGCGGAGGAGGTCCCGAGGTGCCGGTGACCACGAGCCAGGGGGCTTACTACATTCCGCGCCGCCCGATTACCCATCAGAGCGTGACCCCCCAGTACACCTGGAGCCACTTCGGGGGCCGAACCGTGACTTCGTGGGTGCACGACAGGAAAGGGGTGAGAGTTCCGCTCACCGGCGACCAGCTCGATCGAGGGAGACCGAGCTACCTAGGAGACGACCGCGAGCCGATCCGCCGTGGAGGACCGCGTCGCCAGCCCCCCGAAGAGGAGACACTGGATTTGTATGGGCCCGATCCGTATCGAGAGGAGCAGACGGTTCCGCTGGATCAGATGATGGGAGACCTGCGGCTGCAGCTCACCTCCGAGCTTCGAGAGTTGGCCCTCGATCTCCAGCACCAATTTCGAGACGCTATGATGGCGATGCAAGGCGCCCTCCTCGGTCAAGGAGTCGGAGCCCCGCAACAGCAGCCAGCGCCCGGAGGGGTTCCGGCTCAGCCGCAGGCGCCCGCTCTACCGGCGCAGCCAGCTCCGCCGGTCGTCCCGGTTCCAGTTCCGGGGCCCGCTCCCGTGCTGGCCCCAGTCCCGGCCGCGCCGGCCGCGCGCCCACCCCCTTCCGACCCGCTGACGACTACTTTCGATGGGGACCCCGAGAAGCTACGTTTCTTCACGCTCGAGATCGGGAGATTCCTGGACAGTTGGGGCCACCTGTATCCTACCGAGAAGGATCGCATAGGCTACATCGGATCCAAGCTGAAAGACACCGCCAGCGATTGGTATGTGAGCCTGCACGACAACCCTGGCCCTGAGCTGCGCTCCCTGAACAACTTCATGTGGGCTCTTCGGCACCAGTTCGAGGACCCGCTGGGTGAGGAAAAGGCCCGAAATCAACTGAGAAAGCTGTTCCAAGGAAGATCATCAGTGAGAGAATACACTGAGAAGTTCCGGCGCATCGCTGCCAAAATCCACGGATGGCCGGAGGAGCTCTTCATGGAGAAGTATTGGGAGGGTCTAAACCCGGAAATCTACGAGACCGTGCTGCTAGGGGGCCGTCCGGGCACACTGACTACTTGGATGAGGGCGGCCACCGACATGGAAGAACGCTTCGCTCTAATCAAGATGGGAGCGTCCGCAACCGCCGCTATTAGAGCAGGCCCACGAGCGAAGCCCCGATCCAACGTACAAGATGTCCGCGACGCGAGGTTCCGACAAGGGCTGTGTATGAAGTGCGGGGAGAGTGGCCACTTCGCCTCAGCGTGTCCAAGAGGAGGGGGGAAGGGCCCGAAGACCTCAACCCCAGGACCAGCGAGCACCCCAACTCGGGGGAAGACCCCCATGAAACCCCGGGCTTTGCAGCTGGAAGGGGCGACAAGTGAGCAGGGAGAGCTGGAGCTGATGGAAGCCCAGATGTCGGGAAACTCCAACGGCCTGCAGTGAGCGGCGCAGAGCTGCAGGTCCCTCACAACAAAGCGCCATCTCCGGTGAGCATCCCTGGCCCCTTGTTATATATGGTAGTAACCGTGGTGACCCCAGGATCAGGCACCCACATGAGGGTCCGCGCTTTAATTGACTCTGGGTGCGCGCGAGACCTAATCAGCCCCCTAGTAGTGGAGGGGCTGGGACCTAAAGTCACCCCGTTAGCGGAACCCCTGAAGTTTACCCAGATGGATGGGTCCGAAATGAAGGAGGAGTGCATAGCAGAGACTGGGAGCTTAATTTTGGGGACGGGGGACCACTGGGAGAAGAGAGCTTTCGTCATAACCCCTAATGCCCAATTCCCTATGGTGTTGGGTAGCCCTTGGCTCGGGGCGCACGACCCCTACATAAAATGGAGCGAGGGGAAGATTTCGTGGGTAGACGAACGCTGCCAGAGCCACCGCTGGGACCCAGGATGGGGTCCCGGGCCCCCCAGCCCGCCGTCTCCTGCGGCCGCCCTCGCGCTCGTCCCTGCCATGGTGCCCAAGGAATATAGAGACTTGCTGGAAGTGTTCAGTGAGACCGAGGCGGACGAGTTGCCCCCCCATCGGCTGTCGGACTGTGCCATAGAACTCCTCCCAGGCGAGAAACTCCCCAAGGGCAAATTGTATTCCATGAGCCCGGCGGAACGGGAAGAGCTGCGGAAGTTCTTGGACAAAAATCTGGCTAGGGGTTTTATCCGCCCCGCCAAGTCCCCTTTTGCGGCGCCCGTGCTGTTCCGAAAGAAAAAGGATGGTGGCTTACGGCTCTGCACGGATTATCGGGGGCTAAACGCAGTCTCCACCTCTAATGCTTACCCCCTCCCGTTAATAAAAGACCTTTTGGCGGAGGCGGCCAAGGGGAAGATTTTCACCAAGTTGGATCTGCGAGATGCCTACTTCAGGGTGCGCATAAGGGAGGGGGATGAACCCAAGACTGCTTTTAACACCCCCTTGGGGCAGTTTGAATACCTCGTGATGCCGTTCGGCTTAAGTGGCGCGCCCGGGGTCTTTATGAGTTTAATCAACGAAGTATTGCATAAGCACCTATTTAAGGGCGTGTTATGTTACATAGATGATATCTTGATCTATTCCACTGATAAGAACGAGCATGTGACTTTGGTCAGAGACGTACTGTCAACATTACTGAAAAACCAGCTGTTTGTGAAACTGTCTAAGTGCGAGTTTCACCGCGAGTCTGTGGACTTCCTGGGCTACCGCATTTCTCAGAAGGGGTTGGAAATGGACCCGGGGAAGGTGGAAGCGGTGGTGCAATGGGAGGCTCCGCGAACGAGAAAGCAGCTGCAGAGCCTATTAGGATTTTGTAACTTCTATCGGACTTTCATCAAGGACTTTGCCAAAGTCACCCTTCCCTTAACGGACTTGTTGAAAACCAAGGGGAGGGGTCCCGAGGCGGGAAAGCCGGGAGAGAAACTGGCGTGGAATGGGGAGTGCCAGAAGGCGTTTGAGGCTTTAAAGACTCTTTTTACCTCGGAGCCCATTTTGGCGCACCCGGATGAGACTAAAGATTTTATAATCCATGTTGACGCCTCGGATGTGGCAATGGGGGGGGCCATCCTACAAAGGGACTCTGAAGGGAAACTGCACCCCTTAGCGTACATCTCAAAGAAGTTTAATGAAACAGAGAGGAATTGGTCAGTGTGGGACAAGGAAGCTGCGGCCATTAGATTGGCACTCACTACCTGGCGCCACTGGTTAGAAGGGGCGCAGACTCCGTTCGAAATATGGACGGACCATAAGAATCTAGAAGCTTTGCGCACACAACGGTCCCTCAACGCCAAACAACTGCGCTGGGCTGACTTCTTCTCAAAATTTAACTTTGTGTTAAAGCATTTTCCTGGGAAGGCTAATTCCCTGGCAGACGCGTTGTCCAGATTGCCCCAACACGAGAGTCTGAAAGAGGAGGTATTCGATTCCATGTTCTCCCCCCAGCAGCTGGGAGGAGCGGTTGTCACCAGGAGCAAAGCAAAGAAAGCTGAGCTAACCATTGGGGACTGTCAATGGGGGGAGGAATATGCCCCTGAGGAAATAGAGGAATTGGAAGCGGTGGGAGAGTGCGAAAAAAGAGAGGACAATTGTTGGCTCCATGGGGACAAATTAGTGGTGCCTAAAACCAAACGCAAGGACATCTTGCTAAATTGTCACTCTTCCAAGCTCGCCGGGCACTTCGGATTCCTAAAAACTCTTAATCTAATCCAACGTCAGTTCTGGTGGCCGCGCATGCGTCGAGACGTCTCGGATTTCGTCTCGGCATGTCAAACCTGCTTAATGTGTAAAAAACGGGGGGGCAAAGTCCCGGGATTGTTACACCCCCTACCCACGGCTTCCAGGCCCTGGGAAGACATAGCCATGGATTTCATTACCAATTTGCCCCCATCAAAAGGAAAAACAGTGATCTGGGTAGTGGTAGACACTTTCTCCAAACAAGCCCATTTCACTCCCTTCAAACAGTTACCCACTGCCAAAGGGATGGCTAAAGCCTTTTTTAACCAGGTGATCAAATTACATGCTTTTCCGAGAAGGGTGGTATCCGATCGCGGAAGTCAGTTCGTTGCCACCTTCTGGCGGGAGCTTTTGAAGTTAATGGACATAGAGCCTGCCTTGAGCTCGGGTTACCATCCAGAAACCGATGGCCAATCCGAGCGAACTAATCAAATTCTGGAGCAGTTCTTAAGATGCTACACCAACTACCACCAAGATAATTGGGTGGAATTACTACCCTTTGCAGAATATAGCTACAACAATGCAGTACATTCCTCCACTGGGGTCTCACCTTTCATGGCAGTGGGAGGCTTTGAAGGTAAACCGCTCCCCACCCTCAAGGAAGACCCCCAGGCTCCCCCCTCAGACTTTAAAACCTGGTGGTCCGGTCTCCAGGATTCCTGGCCCTTGATTGGTAAAGCCTTGGACCATGCCAAGGAGGACTACAAGAAATATGCTGATCGTGGCCGAGCACCGGGATGGGACCTTCAACCCGGGGACTCTGTTTATCTCTCTACCAAAAATATCCACGGGTTGCAGCCCAGCAGGAAATTGGGATGGAAATATGTTGGACCTTATAAAGTGCTACGAAAAATCTCTGATGTCTCCTTTGAACTGGAACTGCCTAAATCACTAAGTTCTATACATCCTGTGTTTCATTTCAGCTTGCTGAAGAAAGATCCTGGGCCGAATGCATGGCATCCAGTTCCTCCAGTTCCTCCTCCACTGATGAAGGAGGGGAGTCCACACTACGAGATAACTGAAATCCTGGATTCCAAGACAAAGAGGGGCCACTTGTATTATTTAGTTAGATGGTTAGATTTTGGCCCAGAACACAATGAATGGATTCGTTCTGAACATGTTCATGCCCCCAAATTAGCCAAACTGTTCCATAAAATGTTCCCTGAGAAAGCTAGGTGAAGGGGATTATGGGGAGGGCAGGGTGTCAGAATCAGTTAATTCTGTCAATGTAACCTTGCATGCACACTATGTATTCTGTTATTTCTTTATGTATTGGACCTGTATTTTCTCCTGTCTTGGTCGGGAGGGTGACAACCCCTAGGGTGAGAACAAGGAGGCCTCTCATCCCTGCCTCCGCATTCCAGCTGCTCCGGCAGTAACTTCAAGGGGAGGGAGGCTCTCATCTCTTATCTATGCTAAAGAACCTTGGAGCCATGAATTGTTATGTGAACGGAGGGGTCTGGTTTGGAAAGGGAAATTTACTGCTTAACACCTCACTTTTTTCCTGTGTGAACCAAACGGTCAAGACACCTTTTAGCCCGCCAATTTTCCCTCCTGGGGATTGGCTACCTATGGGTAATTCAAACTCCTTGGAATGGTATAATAGACCCGCTTGTATTATTTGTCTCATCTCTGACAATACCCCGAGACGCTGTACTAATGTAGGAATAGGCAATAAAGAACTGTGGTTAACCAACCGAGATCTGATCCTTGACTACTTTGAACAGGACTCTCACAATCTGCCAGATATCCCACCACTCTCAGTCATGTGACCTAGCTGCTCTCTTGCTTCGCTGCTGTTTATCAACAATCCTTAGAGTCTATCACAGAAGATAAATCTATCAATGGCTACTAGCCATGGTGACTAAAGGGAACCCCTACATTCAGAGGCACTAAGCCTTTGAATCCCAGAGCCAGGAGGCAACATCACAGGAAGGTCTCAACCTCTGTGCTCTGTTGTTGGCCCTTTAGAGGAACTGGTTGGCCACTGTGTGAGACAGGATGATGGACTAGATGGACCATTGGTCCGATCCAGCAGGGCTCTTCTTATGTTCTAAGGACACAGGACTCTCTCCAAGCTATTGAGGTAAGTCACTGTGTGTGCACATGTATTTAAAATATACAAAAATCAACTGACACTTCATTGTTACCAATACTGTGGGCCTTCCCCCCACACACACTATATCTGCACTCTTGGCAAAGTATTCTTCAGAGAACCATGGCCCTCAGACTGAATCACCGACCTACCCTGAGGAACCATGAATCTCATGGAATGAGTGAGTCAAGAGCAGGTCACTGAGAGGAAAGAGAGCATTCACACAGCAGTTTCCTGCTTTTATCTCAGCTTGTTGAAATAAAGTTCCTATAATTGAAGCCCAGTTCCTCGTCTGTTCTCCAGGAACTGCTTGGGCCTTCTGATCACTTTTTTTTTATTTTAAAGATCTTTTATTAATACTAACAAAAACATACAGCACATTTTTTTGTTGTATGGATAGAACATAATATGTGGTTTATAAACACAATAATCATATAACTACACAGTTAGTACTATATTCTTTCAAAATTTTAGCAAACACTCCAACATAACAATAGCAATTGATGTATCATAGTGAAATAGATATAACATGTATAACACAAAACAAATATAAGCCATAACAGTTAGAAAGTGAATTATATTTGAATATCAAAAAAAGAAACAAACCTTAACCTCAAAGCCATTTGTGTAATTGAGACAATTCAGAAGAGATAAAATTTTATTGAGATAAGTATTCCAATACCGGAAACCATTTTCCAGTAAATGAAGATTGAGTAGAGTGTTGAGACATATAATTCAATTTATTTGTGACTGCATCCATAATATAATGGTTCCATAATTTCCGAAACCATACCTCCATATTTGGTGCCTTAGTGTCTTTCCAATAAGATGCAATAGCTGTCTTAGCAGCATCCAACATGACTTCAATAGTAGCTTTGTGTGGTCTAGAAGCCAGTTCCTGTGGCCAAGCGTTTAAAAATAAAGTTTCCGATGTATAGGAAATTTGGATTGAGGTGACTTTCTGGATTATATCTAACACTGCCATCCAAAAATTCTTAATTTTTTCACATTGCCACCAACAGTGGGCAAAATTACCCACTTGTTGGCAGCCTTTCCAACAATATGGGGATCTGTCAGTCGAAATATGAGAAAGTTGGTGTGGGGGGTAGCATACCATCTAGTCATAAGTTTTACGTTTTGAAAATGTACTGCTATGGTTTTGGTGTTGAAACTTGTAGAGTTCCAAAAGCTATTCCATACTTCATCAGTGAGAGATTCTACACAATCTCTTTGCCATGCGGATTGATAGGGCAACGATTTAACACATTAGTTTTTAAGCAATAGAGAATAAAGTTTCGAGATTAAACCCCTGTTTTGATTATCATGATTACATATTATAAATTCTAGTTCCATTTGTGGTTTAGACATCAGAACATTTGCGTTAATTTGGTTAAGCAAGTGACTCAGTTACATATAAAAGAACCAAGGTATAGTATTACCTAGATTTTGTTCAAGTTCAGATTTGCTCCTAATGCCTTGCTTTGTTGCAATATCCATAATGTGAGACATTTTCTTACTTCGCCACTTTTTTACAATATTTAGATCTTTTCCTGGCGGAAAATCATTTTTGATTCAGAAATGTAGAATATCTTGACGTTGGAGATAGTAAATTCTTAGTACTACGTTTCCAGCATTGAATAGAAGGTGATATTAATTCCACAGAGTTAATCATTTGTTTGGATAATTGTTCAGGAGCCCAAATCATGTCTTCCAGGGAGTTCGAGTAAATCAAATCGTTACATAGACTCACCCACAAAGGTTGCTGAGAAGAATGTAGTATGTTAATTGTATTAGACAATAGTATTGCCCAAATATATGTTGACAGGTCTGGTAAAGCAAACCCACCAAGCGAACTTGGTCTTCTCAAAACATTATAACTTATTCTGTGTCTTTTCTTGTCCCATAAGAAGTTAAGTAAAATACTCTGCTATCTTTTCAACAAGAAGGGCAGAGTATGAAGCGAAATTGTTCTGAACAGAAAAATAACTCTAGGCAGTATAAAAGCTTTGATAAGATTAAATTTCTCCATCCAATTTAGATTTAATTTACTCCAATGGAAGAGAATTTTGGTAATTTCAAAATGCACATTCTGGTGATTGATCTTCAGCATGTCTGTTTGGCCAAGAGGGATTTTAATGCCCAGATATGTTAAGGACGTAGAAACCCAATGAAATTTAAAGGTCTTTTTAATGTACTCTATAACTTCATTTGAAAGCCATATTGGTAGTAACTGAGATTTGCTATCATTAATTCGGAGACCTGACAACGTGCCAAAAAACTCTAGAATCTGGTGTAACGCAGGGAGAGCTTTGGCTGGATCAGTGATGTATAACAACATGTCGTCTGCAAATAGCGACAATTTATATTCCCGTGATTGGAGTTTAATCCCAGAAATGTCTGGGTGAGATCTAATGGCTCTTGGTTCCACTGCCAACACGAACAATATGGGGTGCCCCGCATTAATGAGATAGACTTTGTGCAAGAACTATTGATTTTAATTTTAGTTGTGGGAGAAGAATACAGTTTTTTGATGGTAGAGATAAACTTCTGTCCAAAACCCATCCCTTCCAGTACAGAAAAAAAGATAAGAAAACTCCACTGAGTCAAAAGCTTTCTTTTTTTCTTTTTTTTCCAAATAATTTTTATTAATTTTTCAGTTTTCTTTAACATAAACAACAGTGATAAACATGTGTAAATAAAATGTTTGTAACAACTTCAACTACAACAACAACAACAAGACGCAGTGGAGTTTACATGGTATTAATTACTTCATAGTATAACTGTGGTACAGGAAAGTTAGTAGTAATATCATTGTTAAAAGCCGACTCCAAGAAAGGAAACCATTTTGTACAAAAATCAGAGTGTTTAAAAGGATCTTTTCTATATGAAATTTTATCAGAGATTTTATCTAATGCATAGAATTCCCATATCTTCGAGAACCATGAAGTAATTGTAAGAGTATTGGTAGATTTCCAATTCCTAGCTATAACCACTTTTGCCGCTGTTATAAGGATAGAAATAAGGTCCCTAGTTATTTTGGGTATTGCGTGATCCCTCCATAAATCTAAAAGAAAAATTTCGGGGCGGAGTGGGGGTTTGTGTCCTGTAATGTTATTAATAAACGTAATGATTTTTTTCCAAAAAATTTGGACGTCTCGACAGGACCACCAGCAGTGAATAAATGTGCCTTCCTCGCCACAGTTTCTCCAACAAAGAGGTGAGTATTGATTGTTGATTTTATGGAGACGTGATGGGGTAAGGTACCACCGTGTTAATAATTTATATGCTTGTATTTGGATATTTAGAGAGTGTGATTTTAATGATGGAGAAGTCCAGATATCTTCCCAGTCGGCTGGTGTCAAAGTAAAATTACAGTCAGACTGCCACTGGGTTTGATAACTCAAGGGCTTGTGCGATTGACTTTCTTTCAGTATATTGTAAATATATGAAATATAGCCCTTGAATGAAGTTTGATGAGTTTGAAGCAGGCGTTCAAAGGGGGTAAGTGGTCTCTTAGGATTGGAGGATGTAATCAAAGAAGACGCTAGGTGTTTGACCTGCACGTATTCGAACCATGGGAGCGTGCAGTTGTATTTTTGTTCTAAGAAATTCTTGTCAGCCATTTTGTTATTTATTATTAATGTATGTAGCGTAGTGAGGTTATTATCCTTCCACACCTTGTAAGAGTCAAGGGACTTAGCTGGTTTAAACCAAGATTGCTTCAGAAATGTCAACATTGGTGAGGTCGATGGTGCCAAAATGGGTTGTTTTCTGTCCCATGCGTGGAAGCAATTTGGGAGAAATATATTTTCCACAATTGTTTTGGGCCTGTTGGTTTTTGTTTCCCATAAAAGAGAATAACAAGGGATTGAGTTTAAATACGATTCTTCAATACATTTCCAGTCTGCATGGTATAAGGGATTACATAATTTGAGAAGACCAAGTAACGTAGCAGCCTCATGGTAAGCCGGGAGATCTGGTAGAGCAAGACCACCTAGTTTAGATTGTCTCTGTAGAGTTTCTAAGGGAATCCGATGTAATGATGAATTCCATATGAAACGTGTTATTTGACTTTGCCACAGTTTGAAAGTATCCTTTGGGATCCGTATAGGAATAGTCTGAAATAAGAAAAGAAATTTAGGGAATATAAAGGTTTTAACAATTTGTAGCCTTTCGATCCAAGGTGAAAGTGCTATTAGTTTACGTTCATGGTGGTCCGCAATAAGCGTTTTCAGAGGCAAATAGTTATATTTGAACAAGTCCGTCAAATTAAGAGGGATAAGAATTCCAAGATAGGGCCATGTTTTAGTGACCCAGGTAAAGTCATAGTGCTTTTTAATAATATTACTATGATATCTAGACAAACAAATAGGGTATAGTAGCGTCTTAGAGGCATTGATCCTTAGTCCAGATACTGTCCCAAAGTCTTGTAGTGATGAGTAAAGAGCTGGTAGAGTCTGAAGTGGGTCAGTAGCATAGATAGCAATGTCATCAGCAAACAGGCTGAGTTTGTATTGCCTGTCGTCTAGCTGTACCCCATGTATCCGTGGATGAGTCCGTATAGTTTGAGCAAGTGGCTCTATAGCAAGGGCAAAAAGTAAGGGAGAGAGGGGACATCCCTGTCTCGTGCCTCGTGCTAAATCAAAGTATTTTGAAGTTTGTCCATTGATGAGGAGTCTTGCTTCCGGCGCGGTATAAAGAGAGCGGATTGTTCTAGTAAAGTTTGGTCCAAATCCAAAGGAGTTTAAGACAGCCAGTAGGTAACGAGGTTCCACGGTATCAAACGCTTTTTCGATATCCAATGATAGGCAGAAAGAAGAGTTAACTTGTTTGGTCTTGCAGAGATGGATGAGGTTTAAAGTCTTCCTGGTGTTGTCGGAAATATCTCGGTGGGGGATAAAGCCTGTTTGGTCAGGATGAATTAAGGAAGAGATGAATTTGTTGAGACGTCTCGCAAGGGTGGCAGTGAATATTTTGTAGTCCGTATTTAGAAGGGATATGGGTCGATAGGATCCAGGGTTGGTAGTATCGCGGCCCTTCTTTGGAATGACTACAATGTTGGCTTGTCGCCAAGTAGGGGGCATGATGCCTTCTAGCAAGGCTTGATTGCAGGTAGAAGTAAGGTGCGGAGCCAAAGTGGAGTTAAATTTTTTATAAAATTCGGACGTAAATCCATCATTGCCTGGTGATTTATTATTTTTGAGGGTCTTGATAGTTTCCAAGATTTCGGCATC
Organism: Lepidodactylus listeri; assembly: GCA_029233225.1. NCBI lineage: Eukaryota > Metazoa > Chordata > Lepidosauria > Squamata > Gekkonidae > Lepidodactylus > Lepidodactylus listeri. The sequence continues at coordinate 96,117,166 of JARCFY010000012.1, forward strand.
TGTGATTGGACAGTCCAAATATTCCTTTTGTTGTAAGGTGAGAGACTTAGAGAGAGGATGTTCGGTTAGATAGGCCAAAATAGTAGAGGGATCCGGGTTGTCAGACGAGTATAATTTTTGATAAAAAGTGTGAAAAGCCTGGAGAATACCGTTGGTAGTAAAACAGAGATTATCTTTCGGATAGCATATGGAAGCAATATAGTTCTGAGCACGTTTTCTCTTTATCTTCCAGGCCAGAAGCTTGACAGACTGGGGACCCTTGAGCCAATAGCGCTGTTTAAGGTAAGTGATGTTCTTTTGTATTTGTGAGGTTTCAAGAGCCTCCAACTTTTTCCTTTCTATTAAAAGCTTCTTGTATGTTTTCTTCCGACCGTATTTTCGAAATTGTTCTTCAAGTGATGTTATTGTGTCAAGTAGAGTTTGTTTCAGCTGATTTTGTTGTTTTTTGCAGGATGCAGCGGCCGCGATTAGTTTGCTGTGGATAACAGCCTTGAAAGCATCCCATGTTATGTGTTGTGAGACACCACAAGAGGCATTCAGGAGGAAATATTCTTTAATGCTTTCGTCGAGTCCTTCTGTGACAGAATGTGACAATAAAAGGTTATTGTTTAATCGCCAGTTGAATTGTCGAGTATTTTGTTCATCTTCAGATTTACAACACTCTACCCAAGAATGGTCGGACCAAACACGAGGTCCGATATCCGCAGACGTGAATGAGTTGCTGAGAGTCATTGAGGATAAAAGAAGATCTATCCTTGTGTGAACTTGGTGTTTGGGGGAGTAGTAGGTGAAGTCTTTCTCAGTCTGGTGTAAAGAGCGCCAAATATCACAAAGGTGAAAGTCTTTCAAAAGCGTAGAGAGTTGAGTAGGTGAAGCATTAGGGCGTAACTGTTGTTGATTGCATTTATGCCTTGGGGAAGATCTGTCCAGTGTAGAATCTATAATAAAATTGAAGTCTCCTCCAATGACATATGGGTTAGAACTGAAAGTCTCTAGTTTACTTAAGGTTTCTCTTAAGAATGGTATTTGACTTGACTTCATTGCATGTTGCTGTCAGAGACCCACTAGTGACAATGCAAAAATTTTATAAAAATCTGACGGGAAACCATCCGGACCAGGGCTGAAGACAGACTGGCAATCTGGAGCAGGAGAGCTCCGCTTGTGAAGCGGGGGAAAGGAACCTGTTCAAACAGCCACAGCTGTTCCCCAGCTCCCTTCCATGCTTACCCGCTTTCCAGCCACTTCCCTTCCGCGTTAGAAGGACACCGGGAGAAACCAGTGTCCAGAGGCCATCTGCCGCTTGCCTCCCGCTTCGGTGCAGTGTGAACTAGAAGAAGCAGGAGGCAAATGGAGGCGGTGGTGTGAACACGCCATCGCGGAGATATGCGCATGAGCGCATGAACACTCATACACTCATACGCACCCATGCCCCAATACAGGAGGCGGGGAGATTTTAAATTTCTAGACTGCCGATGCAGCCATGCACATACGCATATTGCCGAAACGGTGCTGCCACGAGCTGCGGAGACCGGCCCACCCGAGGCCGCTCCGCAGCAGTCTGAACGCTCTGGTCTGGTATGCTAACACAGGAGTCTGGCCAGTGTGAATGGCCAGCCTTGGAGCAGTTTCCCCCTGCAACTTTCGGCCCCGCTTTCCTCCCACTCCAGATTACCAGTCTGTCTTCAGCCCAGGTGATTTAGATTTTTTTAAAGACTGAATCATCTCCAAGAACTCTTGTTCTGTAAAGGGTTTTTCTAACAATAATTTATGATTCTCTTTTAAAGTAGGGAGCGTGCCTTGTTCTTGCAGAAATTAGTTAATCTGCCTTTGGTTAGGTGAAGATGATGAGTACAGATTTGTATAGTAGTTTTCAAAGACACCCAAAATGGATTCAGTTGTGTTAAGGATTTCTCCCTGGGAGTTTCTAAAGGCTGAGATTTTAGTTGAGGCCCTTTGTGTTTTAATTTTATGTGATAGAAGATTTAAAAACCTTGGAGATCTGAACCAGTATTTTTGCTTTGTAAACACCAGTTGCTTCCTAATTTTTGTTGTTTCAAGTTGAGCTAAACTTCTACATTCTTTTAAAAGTTTCTCATAAACTGTTTTATCACCACTCTCTTTGTGTTGGTTTTCTGAAACCTTAATTTTTTTCTAAAAGATCTACTTCTAATTTTTGTCTTTCCTTTTTAAGGCACGAAGTTTTGGAGATTAGTATCGCTCTAAGTACTGGCTTAAGAGCATCCCATCTGATGGCTGAAGATATACTGTCTTGTGCATTATCCTTGAAATATTGTTTGATATCTTGGTCTATTTCTTTATATAATAAAGGGTCCGCTAATAAAGATGTATTTAACGTCCAGTTCCTGCATTTCTTTGTTTGATCTTATGGGATAAGGGTACAGTCTAACCATGAGTGGTCTGACCAATTTGATGGTTCTATATTTGTTGACATAACCCTGCTTTGCAATGAAGTTGAAACCAATATAAAATCAATCCTAGTATAGACTTTATGCCTTCCAGAGTAATAAGTATAGTCTTTTACATTTGGGTTCAATACGCGCCAAATATCAATCATGTTATTATTTCTGAAAATGTCTGCTAAGCCTGTAAATCTATTTCTATCTTTCTTTAAGTGGGAGTTATAATGGGATCTGTCCAATTTTTTGTCTACTAAGAAATTAAAGTCTCCCCCCAATATCATATCACCATCTGCGAAGGACCTAAGTTTGTTCATTGTGTCTCTTATGAATGTTAGTTGGCCATCGTTAGGGGCACACAGTGTGGCATTAAATTTATATAGTACACCAATACAAAATTAATCCACAATTGTCTCCAGCAACTGTAAGACAATGGACAAAAGTGTGCAAATAAGAGTTTCTTTGTCCACTAACTCAGATCTATGAAGCCCCTCCCCAATTCAAATCTCCCTCCCAAGTATATTAAAACACCGTATTAATTAATCAAGAATTTGACTGACTAGGTAATTAATTAGCTAATTTAGAAATTAATTAAGGTAAAATATTTATTCAGATGAACAACTCTCCAAAATTAATTAAAAGTTACATTTGGTTATGTAACCACTTATGTATATTTATTTGAAAATCCTTCTGTTAAGTAGTTGTGAAATTAAATATTATGAATATATAGTATAATTTTTTTTAAAAAGTTCCCTATGCTCCTGCAACCCTCTAAAAAGTCACAGGAGACTAGGTGAATTAAACCTAGCAGGTAATTAAGGGAACACTATACTTTTTGTGAGGCTAAAAACAATCCACTTCTACCAAGCCCCCCCCCCCAATTAATTAATTGTACAAATTAAGCAACCTAATAAAATTTTTAACATTTCTTATAAACATCTAATTTGAACTCCCAAACCTTTCATTCATTGTAGCAAAAAGGTATATATATAGCCTTTAAACTTGTGTAAATATACCAACTTTACTCATAAATCCCCCCCCTTTCTTTTTGGCTTTTGTTTTCCTGACCCATCTTGTTTATAAATTGACAATCCTATCTGTTAAAGTGTTGTTTACCCATAAATAACTATGACATTAACCTTCATAAACTAAACTTTAACTAGCTCCTATACTAAAATTGATCTATAAGTTCTTCAGAGACAAGCATCAATCACAGTGGTGAGCAAACAAGCTGCTTCTGAACACAGACACGTTCAGGTATTTTTCACCAATGTGTCTGAGACATCTCTGCCTCTTGCTGCCATTGCCTGGGTGACAGGAGCCAGTTTGGTGTAGTGGTTAAGTGTGTGGACTCTAATCTGGGAGAACCAGGTTTGATTCCCCACTCCTCCACTTGCAACTGGCTGGATGACCTTGGGCAAGCCATAGCTCTGTACCAGCTGTTCCCTCAAGGACAGTTTGGAAAAGAGTTCTCTCAGCCCCACCTACCTCACAGGGTGTCTGTTGTGGGGAGGGGAAGGGAAAGGAGTTTGTAAGCCACTCTGAGACTCCAAGTGAGTGAAGGGCGGGATATAAATCCAACCTCTTCTTCTTCTTCTTCTACTCCCTGTCCTGGAGCACTTGCCCAGGCAACTTTTGTGGCTTTGGTTTTCTCTGCAGCTGCCAGTCCTCTCACAGGCTCTTCCCGACCAGTCCAGCTGCTTGGCTCCCCCACTGGCCTTGGCAGGACCAACTGGACTTGTGATGCGAGAGAAAAAACACCACTGCAAAAACCATGTGTTTGGATCCAGAGCCTCTTCCTTCACAGCTGCTGACTAACATTTACAGGATGTTTGCAGACCAGATTTTTGCCCATGCTAGGCTTCTTAGCTGTATTAATTTCCCCCCCCCTCCATTTTCAGGTGGTATCTTCCTGCCCCCCCCCAAAAAACCCCAACACCAGGGAGAAAATAGGAGCTGGCAACCCTACATATATCAAAGATTGGGGGGGGTGCAGCCTGCTCCCAGTGTTTGCCTGTGTGATTGTCCTGGGGGCACCTCACTTTGGAGCGGCTGGTACAAGAACTGCTCTTTGGACCAGGAAACAGAACATGTCACCTAGAAAGGGAGAGTCTTCTGAACATGGGGGTGTATGATATATGGTGGTCCAGACCTTAGTTTGGGGTTCAGAGCTTTCAAACTCTCCTCAGTGTTTTTGGTTGAATTCATGAATAAGTCACAAATAAGAAATGAATAAGGAACCAGGAATAAGGAACCAACTTCAGCCTCCTTTTCCTTTGCCACTCACGGCACTCCCAATTTTTCCCTACAGTTCCCCCTGTGTTTTTTCAGACCCCTTTTGCCATGGTCTGAAAAAACAACTGGCAGAATGAGGCCCACAGAGGATAGAGTGTGTAAGGGAGGGAGGATACTGTGCAATGAAGAAGCCAACCTGGAGCAAAAATGGGGTGTGGAAAACCCTCTCAAAAAAGCCCGCGCCGCTCTCAAAAAAGCCCACAAAGGAAAAGCTGTGCCAGTTGCAGTGGTGTGCATGCACAGAGAGACTGTCAATTTCGTGATGCCATCTGTCATGCGTGTGGTAAAGCGGGCCACCTCACCAAAGTCTGCCATTTGTCACAAGGTCGCGGTGTTCCAGAGAAGTCCCAGCATTCACGAGGGTCTGCTAATGCCTTCAGCCAACCATATCATCCCAGGCTGTCAAGGTCATTCGAGCAAAGACCCAAACTACAGCAATGAAGCGTGTCCAAAGACTACACCAACTGCCTATACATTCACCAAGGGTTGCATCCGTGTCCGAAAATCAAAGCCACCGTCTTCGTCGAAGGTCGGGCGTGCCAGATGGAAGTAGACTCTGGGTCCACATTGTCCATTGTCTTGTGGAGCACTTTCCAACAAGACTTGTTTCCAACAAGTCTTCTCTGCACGCCGCCTCCAGAAGTGCACTCTATAGCTGTTCAACTTCCAAAGGCACCAAGTTCCAGTCATCGGCATCGCCACAGTCCAGGTTAAATATAAGCAGTTCGCCGGCTGTCTGAATCTGCTTGTAGTGGAAGGTTGCCGCACAAGTCTTATTGGGTTGGACTGGTTTGCCGCCCTGGGCATCGACGTTGTTGGCGTAAATCATGTCAGTCAGCAGCCCCTTATAGACTTTGAGGAAGAGTTTCCCGCAGAGCGAGGATGCTACAAAGGTCCACCAGTCTCTTTTAACCTGAATCCTGCCTCACAGCCCATGTGCCTCAAGCCCAGACGCTGCCCCATTGCCTTCAAGCCTAAGATCAATGAGCAGATAGACAAGCTGTTGGCCCAAGGCATCCTAGAGCCGGTTCCAAATGCAAAGTGGGAGACACCCATTGTCACCCCTCTCAAACCTGATGGATCCATCTGCCTGTGCGCTGACTACAAGTGCACCCTCAACAAGGCCCTGCAGCCACATGTCTACCCTGTTCTGGTGGTAAGCCATCTTCTAGCCTCAGTCTCCGGGGGCTGAGTATTTGCCAAGATTGACCTAGCCCAGGCATATCAACAACTGCTGGTGGATGCAGCCACGGCCAAGGCACAGACTACTGTAATGCACTGAGGTGCTTTTAAGGTGAACCAGCTACAATTCGGGGTAAGCGTTGCCCTTGGCATTTTCCAAGAACTGATGAAGTGTCTTCTATGTGGGTTGCCCAGAATTGTGCCCTACTTTGATGACGTTTTAATTTCTGAGGCCTCTGAACTTGAACTGGCTACCCGGGTGCGAGAGGTCCTGCATCAGCTACAAGAGGTCGGCCTCCAGCTCAAGAAGCAGAAGTGTGAGTTTTTCTTTCCTGCTGTTCAGTTCTTGGGGTTCCTTTTAGATGCAGACGGCATCCACCCTACACCAGACAAAGTTGATGCAATTCGCAACGCAGCCCCACCGACATCAAGGAAAGAGCTGCATTCCTTAGGACTTTTAAATTTTTATCATTTCTTTTTGCCCAATAAGGCTGCCCTTGCTGAGCTGCTCCATCACTTATTGGACAAATCGGCTCCATGGGTGTGGGGCCGCCAGGAAAATGCTGTGTTCCAGGCCGTCAAAGCTCTCCTAGTCTCCGATGCGGTCCTCATCCATTATGATGAGAAGAAGCCCCTTGTGTTGGCCTGTGATGCATCACCCTATGGAATGGGGGCTGTCCTAAGTCACTGGTTGCCCTCCATCTGGGAGGCCCTTATTGCTTTTTATTCCCGAACGCTGTCAGCAGCAGAAAGAAACTACACCCAGATAGACTGGGAGGCATTGGCAATTATTGTGGCTGTAAAGAAATTCCATGACTTCATCTATGGGCGTGAGTTCGAGATTGTCACTGACCACAAGCCGCTGCTGGGCATCTTCACAGCCGACCGTCAAATGCTTCAAATCTTGTCTCTGTAGATGATGCGTTGGGTCGTCCTAGTATCCGGCTACTCTTTTCGCCTCTTCCACAGACCTGGCAAGACTATCGAGCATGCGGATGCCCTCAGCCACCTGCTGCTGCCAGAACTGCATGATGCCCTGATCCAAGAGACTCTCCTCATTGAGGAGCTGCTGTAGCCTCCTCTCTCCATTGCTGACATCGCTTTCCACACCAGCCGGGACAGAACACTCCAGCAGAGTCTACCACTATGTGTGTAGGGGCTGGCCATCTGGGAAGTTCGAGTTCCAGCCATTCCAATCAAGGTCATCGGAGTTGTTGGTGAGCAAGGGCTGTCTGCTGTGGGGAAGCCGGGTTGTCATCCCTCCCTCACTTCAACAATGGGTGCGGGACGCTTTACATGTGGGCCACCCGGGCATTGTAAAGATGAAAGCTGTCACCTGGAGCTATGTCTGGTGGCCCAGCCTGGACCAGCAAATTGAACAGTGGGTCTGGACATGCCTGCCTTTCCAGGAGTTGAGGCCGGCTGCCCCCACCATTCCTGTCCATCCGTGGGAGAAGCCGAGGGGTCCATGGTCTTGCATCCACATCGATTTTGCCAGCCCCTTCCAGGGCAAAACTCTCCTGCTAGTGGTAGGCGCCTTCTCAAAATGGCTGGAGGTTTTTCGGGTCACCTCCATAACATTGGCGATCGTAGGCCGCTGCCTGGACTGCCTATTTGCCACCTTCGGCATGCCGGACCTCCTCGTGTCTGACAACGGGGCTCAGTTCACCTCTGCTGAGTTCCAGCATTTCCTGGATGAGCATTGGCACCGTTCCACCCAGAGATGAATGAACAGGCAAAGCGAATGGTAAAAACAAGGAAAGACTCACTCCACAGGCTGGGAGATGGGAATTTTCCATCCAACCTTGTGAGCTTCTTGCTCCAACAGCACACCTCGCCTCATGCAGCCACCGGGAAATTGCCACCGAGCTCCTCATGGGCTGTCAGCTGTCCACCATTCTGAGCTGCATCCGCCCTGACCTGGTGCTGGTTGTCCACTGCAACCCCATCGTGTCAGGCAACACACGGTCTTTCGCTCTGGGTAACACCATCTTCACCTGGAACTATGGGACAGGTCCACAATGGGTTCCGGCTGTGGTCCTCCGTGCAACGGGCCCCATCTCCTACGAGGTGCAGGACAATGTGGGGCAGGTCTGTCACCAGCATCTGGCCCAACTTAGATGCCGGTGACCAGCACAGGAGAATCGTGTGCAATGCCCCTCAGTTCCTGAGCCTGAACAATGTTCCATAGCTCTGGAAGGTTTGCAGTGCACCCCAGTTCCTGCGGCCAGCCCGAGAGATCTCCCAGTTCAGCGAGATGCCAATGCCCAGGAGAACCGCCCTTCAGAAGATATCCCCATGCCAACTCCTGCTCGGGACATTCTAAACAAACAGTTTTCTGAGCCGTTGCCTGCTTGGGACTTGGCAGGCCCCCTGCCGGAGGTGGAATGTACCCAGGGGCACTCGGAGCTCCCAGACTCAGCAGAGTGCTCCCACTTGAGTCCACCACTGCGGCAGCTCACGCCGGCCCGCTCAACATCCCCAGACTTAGCGGGCTGTTCTCGTTTGAATCCATCGTTGTTGTGTTGGTCTGGTTGGACCAGGCGCCCTCCTGTGTATCTGAAAGACTGTGTTTTCTGAACTAAGGGGGAAGGAGCATTATGTCTTCTTTGTTATGTTGCTTCGCATTATCTGGGCTCTGGTATCCTAACTCCCTCATTCCTATTGGCTGCCTAACAAAGACCCCTTATTGGTCCTAAAGCCAACCTAGGGAACCAATCATAGAGCCCTGCTTGGGTCCAATGAGACTGGGTGTAAATAGTTACAATGTTTATAGTTAACTGTTGAAACCCTATAAATTGAGTGCCACTCTTGCCAGAGCTGTCCCACAGATGAATGATGTTTGAAATAAAGCTTGCATTTTGATTCATCACCTCCCGACTTCAATACTTAAAAGAGAGCATCTCAGGAGCCTCTGCATGGCAGGACTGTTTCAAGGGTAACTAGACAGATGTTGTAAGTGCCATCAGAAAAGCTCCCAGCTCTGTGGTTTCTTCCTTCTTGTAGGAAAACAGTTCATGTACTGTTGAATCACAGGTTTCTTCATCCTTCAGCACTGGCTGTAGAGACACCAGGGGAGTCCCCATCATAGGTCCTGGAGGGGCATCACACTTGGGGAATGAAGCTCTTGCAGACAGACGGCCATGGTCCTTCTGGTGGACACTGCTGGCTGAGCTTGTCTTCCCCTGCCAAGCCTTGGAATCATGGCAGAGGAGCCCTGCAGAGGGAATAAATCAGCAGCAATCCTAAATTTCTGCAGCTTTGTTCTGTGCCCTTAGAAACCAGAACTGTTTTTCATTGTAAATGAGCCCTTTAAGTAGTTGACACCAGTCCTCCTCAGACTTTTGGAAGTGGGACCCATTTTTGAAGTTACTGCATTCTAAATGGACTCTATGCATGAAGCTTCCTTTTACTGAATCAGACCCTTGGTCCATCAAGATCACTATCATCTACTCAGCTTGGCAGCGGCTCTCCAGGGTCACAGGCGGAGATCTTTCCCATCACCTGCTGCCTGGTCCTTTTAACTGGAGATGTTGGAGATTGAACCTGGGACCTTGTTCATGCCAAGCAAATCCTCAACCACTGAGTCTTTGGGGGAAGCCATCTACTGGCTCACCCCCCCTCACTCTACCCTACTTGTTAAGCTTCACCTCTTTATTACACCGTCTGCAAGGCAGACTTTGAAAATGGGCAAGAAGCTTCATCATGCAGTTCCAAAGCAGAGTCCCACCCTTCCACGGGCTTAGAAAGGTTAAACTCTGTTTACAAATGCATGATCAAAGAAGTCCAGAATGCTATGGCCAAACTGCTATTTGGGGTGGGTGGCTCCATAATGATCTTCCCTGTCCACCGGTGTCAGGTTCTCTAGTAAATCAGCTTTCAACAACTGTCCTTAAGTAGGTTCACATTATTGGAGTCAGTATTTCTAAAACATTCCCTAAGAACGTCTGTGTTAAGACTAAAGCGGGGAAACGGAAATGGGATTATATACACCAAGGGTCCTCAAACTACGGCCTGTGGGCCACATGTGGCCCGCCGAGGGCATTTTTCTGGCCCGCCGGGTGGGCCGCTGCCTCAGGGGTCCATTCGAGCCGGGGCGCCGCAGAGCGGCGCTCCGGGAGTTAAAACGCATGGGAGCGGGCACATGATGAAGCCCCGCCCCCAGCAGGGCTGCTGCTGCGTTCTTCAGGCCCGGCGCCGGACACCAGACCTGGGAGAAGCTCCCCAACCCTCCCCCCACTCACCATTCCAGGGGCACAGCAGGCCCCCGGCCCTGGGAGAAGATCCCCAACCCTCCCCCTGCTCTCCTTTCCCAGGGCGCAGCAGGCCGCCGGCCTGGGAGAAGATCCCCAACCCTGACCCAGGAATCTTCAGGTGGCGGGCAAGGCGCTTCCAGCGGGCACAGCAGTGACGGCTTTGGCGCAGTCTGGCGATGGTGGAGACTCAGCAGTAGCTGCGCCGCCATGGGCTCGGAGCCACCTCGAGGGAGCCGGGTGCCGAACAGGGATGGCTGCGCCTGCAGCCGGAGGCAGTTGGGCGGCGGCACTGGCGGCATGTGGCTCCTGCTGGCCGGCTTCTTCGCGCTCTCGCTGGCGCTGCATCTCCTCACGCTCAGCTGCTACCTGGAGCTGCAGTCCAAGCTGCGCCGAGAGTGGCCACCCGGGCCTGACGCCGCTTCCGCTTGGCCATGGCACTGCAGCACGGCCCAGGCGGTGGCGCCTCTGCAGGGCCACCTGCAGCGCTTCGCCGAGCCCCTGAGCAGCAGGAACAGCGGCCGCCGAAGCCGCCACCAGGTGAGGGACGAGCCGGGCAGGCATCCTCCTCCTCCTCCTGTTCCTCCCTCGCCCACCTGCTGCTGCGGTGGCGACGGCCCTTGTGAGGGCCGGGCTTCGGAGGGCCTCCTGGCTTGCAAGCCGAGGGATGCTCGGGGTTCTTCCTTGGGCCGCCTCTGGGTTTCCTGCTCGGCTGGCCAGCAGGGAATGCCCTCTCTCAGAAGGCCAGCTGGCTTCCTGCTTGTTGCCAGGCCCCGTTGAGGCAGGTCTCCCCCCTCTCTTTCTCCTGGGGGGATGGGGGGGAGAAGAGTCCATAGCGGAGTACCAGGAGCATCAGTGGGAGAATGGATGCTCTGATGTCGATGTTTATGGAAACACCTTCAGTTGAGATTATTTGCAGAGCCCCTAGATACAAGGCCCTGTGCCGACTTTCTATGTGGAGCAGAGCTAGTAGTTGGTTGGTGGCCGAGAACTTAGCTGAAACTTTCAGCATGCTTTCTTTTCTTTCTTGCTTAGGGGGTAATCTGTTTTCAAGGAGAAAGGGGGGTATTTTTTTTACAGGAGTGAAATGAGATCAAAGGGTGATCTGGCAACCCCGGGAGAAGATCCCCAACCCTCCCCCACTTCCCTTTCCTGGGGCGCGGTGGGACACCGGCCTCGGGAGAAGATCCCCCCAAAAAAACCCCGCTCACCTTTCCCGGGGCGTGGCAGGCCGCCGGCCCCGGGAGAAGATCCCCAACCCCCCCATGCTTCCTTCCTGTTCCTTTTCTTCCTGTTCCTTTCTTTCTTCCCCCCTCCCTCCCTCTCTTTCTTTCTTCTCTCTATCTCCACCCCACCTACCTACCTACCTTCCTTCCTGTTCCTCTCCTCCGTGTTCCTTTCTTTCCTTCCTTCCTTCCTTCCTCCCTCCCTCTTTCTTTCTTTCTTTCTTTCTTTCTTTCTTTCTTTCTTTCTTTCTTTCTTTCTTTCTTTCTTTCTTTCTTCTCTCTCTCTCCACCCCACCTAGTTACCTTCCTTCCTTCTTCCCTCTTCCTTCTTTCCTTCCTTCCTTCCTTCCTCCCTCCCTCTTTATTTATTTATTTTTTCCTTTCCTTACTTCTTTCCTTCTTCCTTCCTTTCTTCCTTCCTTCCTTCCCTCGTTTCCTTTCTTCTTTCTTCCTTTCCTTCTTTCTTTCTTCTTCCTTCCTTCTCTTTTCTTTTCTTCTTTTCTTCCTTCCTTCCTTCTTTCCTTTCTTTGCCATCAGATAGGCTTGGCAGCTCTGAGTTGGGAAATACCTTGGAGATTTTTGGGGTGTAGACTGAGTGGTGGGTATTGCCTTCTGACACACTTCTGGTGACGTCAGGGTGTGTGTGTGTGTGTGCAGCCTTCTGACACTTCTGGTGACATCAGAGGGTGTGGCATATGCAAATAAGTTGTGCTAATGAGCTCCTGCATAGGAATTTGTTCATAGTTTTTTTTTTTAAACTATAGTCAGGCCCTCCAACAGTCTGAGGGACAGTGAACTGGCCCCCTGTTTAAAAAGTTTGAGGACCCCTGATATACACAATTCAAACTGGGGTGTCAGATGGCTACAAGCCAATGAGTGCCCCAGTACCCTCGTGCTGAGAATAACGGCTTCAACATTCAGGCGGGAGACTCACCAGAGAAACCCGAGATCTTATGTAAACAGGGGCAACTGTTAGGAGAGCATCAAAGGTGACATTCCAGAGTTTACAACAGCAATTACACCAAACCTTCTCCCCTGCTCCTTTTCCTTATAGCAGCATCTCCCTCTCTCTCCTCCTTTTAGTTATGACAGCCTAGCTGACATACTGCTCCCCTAAAGAGCCCCCCGGCTTCAAAGGGTGCAAGGAGTGGAAAGCACGTAATAATTCAGGGGCATCAACATGGCAATCCTAGACCCATTCATTTTCCTCAGGACCGAAATCTTTCCAGCTAATCAAATAGAAAAGACGGCCATGCTGTATTCTAGAGTCCAGGATCTGAGCCACCTCATGATGCAGTTCGCCATTCAGAATCAGAGGGGGGGGGGGCTGGAGAACAAGGGCACCAGGCATTCGATCCAGGATCCTACTTCAGGAGGCTGAAATGAAAGACTGGATGAATGCCCCAAAGGGATTTAGGCAAGGCCAATTCAACAGTCACTTCGTTGATTTTACACACAGCTGGGAAAGGACCCACATAATGCCAAGAGATTGTACGCATGCGCTGAGGAAGCCGGTTGTTTGCCCGACCTCTCCTTAGAAACACTATCTTAAAAGCTCAAAAAGAATGTAATTAGTCCATCTTCAAGGATAATTTAAAGAAGACATTGACGTACGAACCGCTGGAGAATACAGGAATTCCTCTTTGAGACCTCAGAGGGTAAGATAGCATTTATTTATTACTCTGTTAAGGAGGCAATGCCCAGGCTAAACTCACAATCCTTATCTGACACTCCGAAAGATAGCAAGAGTAATGGCCAAAACAATAAAGGAACTCTCTGAGCCACTGTCTGCATTCCAAAACATGATGATAACTTCTCAGGAACAGATAAAAGCTGAAATTAGGACAGTAAAAGATGCCGTTACAGAGTTGGCAGCCAAGGTTAAAGAAATAAAGCAGACAGCAAATGCTGCTAATCAGCTGGTGTCACACAACAAACAGAAGATAGAACAGTTAACTACCCAACTTACAGAGTTATCAGACCGGAACAGAAGAGCAAACCTTATCCTGGCAGGGATTTCTGAAGAGATAAATAATAAGCTTCTAGAAGAAACACTTACAGAATGGATAGGACAAAATGGGGTTCAGGTGCAGCCCCAGGACATTGAGAGAGCACATAGACTGCAAAGGAGAAAGGAAGGAGGAGCCCCATGGGATGTAATAATCAAATTTACAAGAGAAAAGTTACAGCAGGAAGTTTTTAAGACCTTGAAGAAAAAGAAGGACCTGGCCTTCAGAGGGAAAAAGGTCTGGGTGAGAGAGGATTTTTGCCAAGAAACTATTATGAAGAAAAACCAAATGAGGCCCTATGGGCAAAAATTATATCATAACAATATCAAATTCTCATGGGAGTATCCAGTTTCAATAATAATATTCAAAGAAGGCAAGAGGTTGTTAGCACAAAACCCCAAGGAAGCAAGAGAACTCTGCAGACAACTGGGTATCGACACAGAGGACCTGACAGACCAGAGAGAGAAAGAAGCCAGGGAGGATGCGGACGACCCGGGTGAAGGAACTTCATCTAGACAAGATAAAAGGTGGAGGACGGACTCTCACGAAGATACCATTTAAAGGGAAGTATTTAAAAGTTTAATGAGCTAACTTTAGGAATAAGAAGGAAGGGGAGGTCTGGGGTGCATACACTCTGGAAGGTGGGAAGACGGGATGATGTCCTCATCCAAACATATGTCTTATCCACAGGGGAAGGGGGGGGAGGGTTTCTCTTAATAAATAAAGTAAAGTACCCACAGCCAGGGAGGCCTAAGATTTAAAAAAAACAAAGAAAATGGATAGGTCTTTAAGAGTGCTTTCACTGAATGTAAATGGTCTAACATCAAACCTTAAAAGATTCAGATTAACTAAAATGGCCAAAGAATAAAGGATAGATCTGATGTGTCTACAGGAGACACACACACAAAAAAAAGATAGAAAGCCATTAATAAAAGACCCGAAGTGGCAGGTTTTAGCAGAAGCAAGAGGGAATTCCAAAGCCAGGGGAGTGGCAACCTTGATTCATAAGAACCTTAAAGTGGAGGAGATTGAAAAGTTAGCAGATAAGGAGGGCAGATACCTATTAGTTAAGTTTAAACTGGAAGGCAAATGAGTAACTATAGTGAACATCTATGCACCAAATAAAAAGCAAAAGAAATTTCTAACTAAGGTCTTTAAGAAGACCCAACAGTTCTCAGAGGGAGAATTAATCGTAGCAGGCGATCTAAATATTGATATAACAAAGAATAAAAGTATTAAGCTAGGAGAATGGGGCCTGAAAGAAGCACATGAGTTTACAGGTACAAGACCTAGACCTACACATATATCCAGTAGGCATAAAATGGCATCATGCATAGATTATATAATCCTGGGGGGGGGGGGGGGGGGAATATGTCTGTAAAAGAGATTACAACCTTTCCAATCTGGATAGCTGACCATGCCCCTATAAGTATTGATCTGGAACTAAAACTACCCATGACAAATAGACCCTGGAGATATAATAATTTAATAATGGCAAAAGAAGAGGACAGGGAATATATGATGACACAGATAAAACTATACTTCAAGGAAAATAGAGGTACGGTGCCCACTAATATACTATGGGATGCTGCTAAAGCGGTAATAAGGAGCCATTGTATAAAGAAAGAAAAGAGCATAAAAAGAGAATGGTATAAAAAAAGACAAACCAAAATCCAGGAACTAGAGAAGTTACAAAGGGAAATAATGGAAAAGTATAGCCTTAGTTTACAGAACAAAATCAAAGAGATACAAGAACAGTTGGAAGCATTAGATAGAGCAACACTTTGGAAAAAGGAAACATTGGTAAGGAATGACTTCCAGAGGAATAGCATTAACACAGCGAAAAGATTGGCAAATTTTTTGAAGATTAAAAAAGCAAAACAGATGGTTAGAAGTATAAAAATTAACAATAACATAACACAATGCCCCAAGGAAATTACTAAGGCCTTTGAGAATTTCTATAAAAATTTATATAAGAAAAAGACCACAATAGAGTTCCAGGAGACATCTAGTTTACCCTTGGAGAAAGAAGGGAAAGATGTACTAGAGGGTGAGATTACAATTCAGGAAATAAGAACGTAATAAAAGAACTTTAAAAAGGCAAATCACCAGGGCTAGATGGTTTTACAAGTGAATTCTACAAAGAAATGATAGAGATTATAACACCCAAACTGCAGGTAGTATTCAATGAAGATTTGGAAGGGAAAAAGGTCCCTGATACTTGGAAGGAAACAGAAATAATATTGATATTAAAACCTCAGAAGGATCCACAAGAAGTAGGTTCGTACAGACCTATAAGTCTCCTAAACCAAGACTATAAGATTTTCGCTAAAATACTGGCAAATAGACTAAAGAAAGCTATTCCAACAATTATAAAAGGGGATCAATACGGGTTTATTAAAGGCAGAAATATAGCACATCCTATTAGAAACATTTTAAATGTCTTATACCATGGCCAACAAAAGAAAATAGGATTACTAAAATTGGATGGGTACAAAGCTTTTGACACTCTCTCACATGAATACTTATGGCAAATAATGAAGAAAATAGGGATAGAGAAAGGGTTCTTACAAGCAGTTCAGGAGTTATACAAAGGAGGGAATGCGAAAGTAAGACTAAACAATGAACACTCACAAGCATTTCCCATACAAAGAGGACAAGGCTGCCCACTATCTCCACTTATATTTATAATAGCAATAGAACAATTAGCAGAACGGATTAGAAATTTGGGAAGAATAGAAGGATATAAGATAGGCAATGAAGAAATGAAGCTCAATTTATTTGCCGATGACATCATAGTAATCATGACAAACCCTAAGGAAGGGGTCAAAGAGGTTAAGATCATTCTAGAAGACTTTGAAAAGTGTTCAGGGTTACGAGTTAACATGGCAAAATCAGAAATCCTGTACCTTAATGTAAATAGAGAAGAAAGGCAGGAGATAAATAGGAGCACGAACATAGGAATGGGTGTTAAGGAATTTAAATACTTAAGCATAGTTTTGCAAAAAAAATATTGACAAAATGATAAAGGATAATTATGAAAAAATATGGAAAAAAATAGAGAGGGACATGAAAAGATGGAAATATAAAACACTAGGGATATTAAATAGAATAAGAAGTGTTAAAATGTTCTGGGTACCCAAGTTAATGTACCTATTTCAAACGCTGCCCCTGGGATCGATGAATAAAAAATTGAACAACGGAACAGAGTATTAAAAGAGTGGATATTTAACAGTAAAAAAATTAGGTTTCATAAGAGAATAATATATAGCCACAAATCAGAATTAGGATGGGGAATCCCGGACTTAAACAACTATTATGAAGCCTTTCAACTAAAACCAATATTGGAAATAGGCGAGGAAAAGGCACAGAAATGGGTTAAATTTGAGAACGAAATTAACAGTGATATAGGTAGATTTGGGATCTTTCCTATAGTAACAACAAAAGACTTAAAACTAACAATAGGCCCTAGAAGAGTAGCATTAGAAATGTGGAAGAAATGGCAATCCTACTGGTTAGGGAAAGTCTCAAGATGGGCACCCCTTGAAACTATCAACAAGGAAGTGCAAGAAATTAAATGGGAAATGCTAAAAAATAAATGCTATTATAGAGTGGGCGATATGTTTAGTGGTGGAAATTTAAAACCCTTACAGGAAATATCAGAATAGATAGGTAAACATTATTGGTTAAAAATAGCAGGGCTATATAAGTCAGTTAAAAAGATCAGCAAAAAGGAAGACCTCTGGACAGACACACCAATGGAAGAAATATACAAAGAAATGGCTAAGCAAAAAAAGGGACTGGTAGGGAAAATATATAGAAAGATGATAACAAATAAAAATAAAATAATAGACTATTTACAAAAGAGATGGTGCCATGAAGGTCAGATAACAGAGAGGATGGCTGATAAAATTATGAAAGGAATAGAAGAGATTAAAGTAATCAGATTTAAAGAATTTGAATACAAATTCCTCACAAAATGGTATAAGACACCAGCACAGCTAGCTAATATGTTTCCAGGATTGAGTTCCCTGTGCTGGCACTGTAACCATTCTAAGGGTTGGTATGCACACATGTGGTGGGAATGTGTAGAAGTAAAGACCTTTTGGGGGGAAATCATTGAAATTATTAGAAAAGTATGCAATATAACACTAACTATAGACTTTAATCTAATGTTGTTAAGTATAATAGGAAGCCCGTTACTGGATAGGACTATTCAAAATCTAGTTAAGGCTATGATACTGGCGGGAAAGGCAGTCATTGCTCTGGGTTGGAAAGACAAAAGTAAATGGACAATAAAAATCTGGCACAACTATTTGTTTGACTTTATACAGTCAGATATTGTGGTGTCAATCAACAAGGGAATATCATGGGAAGAAAAATCCACGGAAATCAAGACCAGATGGAAGACCTACCTAGATTGGATACTGAAAGAAAGAAGGAAAGACATTCAGTGGAAGATTAAGACTTTGTGCCCATGGCTGGGGTGAAAAGACTATGATTAAAAGAGAGGGAGGGAGGGAATCGAAGGGATGTAAATGTAAATAACTATAAATATTCAATGTAACAGACTAAACAAATAATAATTTTTAAAAATTGCTTAAAAAAAAAAGGACCCACATAACACCAACCCAGCTTTCTACTGGGTTGCAGCCCTTTTAAGTTCTTGGTGGACAAATACACACAATCACCCAGATTAATGTTCCAAGGCTCCTCCCCGTGCTTGTCAGCCTGAGTTTTATAATCAGCTTTGGCTTTATCCAGGGCCTCATGAATCGCCCCCACTGGTCCTGCAGACCGCACCACCACTCACGCAAGTACCCCCCATTCCTAGGGATGTCATCAGACATCATGGGGAGGGGCCTCCCCTCGTAACCATACAAAGCCATGAAAGGGGAGACCCCAATGGAAGAATGCACTGAGTTGTTGCAGCTGTATTCTGCATACGGTAACAAGCCCACCCAATCATCCTGTTGATAATAGGTGAAACACCTGAGAAATTGCTCCAGCATTTGGTTAATTGGCCATCGGTTTCTGGGTGATAAGCAGTACTGAGTCCTTGTTTGATGTCCAACAGGAGCAAAAGTTCTTTCCAGAACTTGGCAACAAACTGCGATCCTCTGTCCGAAATTACCTTCCTCGGAAAACAGTGTAGTTTAACAATGTGGTGCATAAACATCTTTGCTAAAACCTTAGCAGTGGGCAGCTGTTTGAATGGAACAAAATGTGCCTGCTTCAAAAAAGAATCTACCACCACCCAAATAACAGTATTGCCCTTGCTGGGGGGCAAGTCAGTGATAAAATCCATTGAAATCACCTCCCATGGTCTAGATGAGGTTTCCAAAGGTTTCAACAGGCCAGGGAGTTTACCCCCTTGTCATTTGCACATGAGACAGGTAGGGCACAAGGTAACATATTGGGAAATGTTCGCCCTCATATGTGGCCACCAGAACTGGTGTTGTAGTAACTGCAAAGACTTCAGAAATCCAAAATGTCCAGCTAGTTTTGATTCATGGCCCCAGGGCATCGCCTCCCCTCGCATAGAAATGGGCACGAAGACTTTGGACCCTTTATACCAGCAGCCATCTTCGTGTTCTTCCACCCCCTGCGCGGAGGTGAGCTCCACCTGGTCCTCGTCAGACACAGCATCCTTGAATCTATTGTTCCACAAAAGCACCTCCTTCTCCCCCCCCCGCTCTCACCTGGTTGCGGGTCAGTACCACCCCACCCAATTGTGAGGGTTGAACATAGAGTCAATCATGTCTTCCCTCTGGCTTGCATGTTGGGGTAGGCGGGACAGGGCATCTGCCAAAAAGTTTGATTTCCCAGGGAGATGGTGGAGGGTAAAATGGAACTTGGGAAAAAAACTTCGCCCACCTGAGCAGTTTGGCGTTGAGGTTATGGGGGGTGCGCAGTGCCTCTAGATTCTTATGGTCAGTCCAAACCTCAAATGCAACCCACGCCCCCTCCAACCAATGACACCATGTTGACAGAGCTAATTTAATAGCCACGGCTTCCTTGTCCCACACTAACCAATTTCTCTCTGTAGCGTTGAACTTCTTGGAAATGTAAGCCAGGGGGTGGAGTCACCCATCCACCCCCTCTTGCAAGATAGCCCCTCCCATCGTGACATCTGACGCATCCACTTGGACAATGAATTTCTTATTCTCATTGGGGTGGGCAAGCACTGGCTCAGAAGTGAACACCTTTTTAAGCATCTCAAATGCCTGCTGACATTCAGCCATCCAGTTTAACTTTGCCCCAGGCTTTGTACTCGCCACGCCTTTCCCCTTTGTTTTCAGCAAGTCAGTGAGTGGGAGCATTATCTGGGCGAAATTTGAGATGAACTCTCTATGAAAATTACCGAATCCGAGGAATGATTGGAGCTGGCGTTGGGTGGTAGGTGCTTCCCACTTCACCAGATCTGCTACTTTCTTTGGATCCATCTCCAGCTCTCTCTGGGAAATGCGATAGCCCAGGAAATCCACTTCCTCCTTGTGGAAATTGCATTTGGACAGCTTAACGAATAGCCTGTGCTCCAGAAGGGTCTGGAGAACCTCCCTCACCAATTTGACATGTGATTCCCTGTCAGCGGAATACAGAAGAATGTCATCTAAGTACACTAGCACCCCCTGGAATAAGTGCTGGTGTAGCACTTCATTGATCAGGTTCATAAAAACTCCAGGCGCCCTCTGGAGGCCAAATGGCATAACAAGGTATTCAAATTGCCCCAAGGGTGTGTTGAATGCCGTTTTAGGTTCATCTCCCTCCCTTATGCACACTCTAAAGTAAGCATCCCGCAAATCAAGCTTAGTGAAGATTTTCCCTTTGGAAGCCTCAGCCAACAAGTCTTTGATCAGTGGGAGGGGATAGGCATTGGTAGTAGACACTGCATTGAGCCCTCTGTAACCTGTACACAATCTGAGCCCACCATCCTTCTTCGTCCGGAAGAGGACAGGAGCTGTGTAAAAGAAGGAGGCAGGACAGATAAAGCCTCGCGCCAAGTTTTTATCAATGAACTTGCGTAGCTCCACTTTCTCTGCAGGGCTCATGGAATACAAATTTTTCTTAGGCAACTTGTGCCCCAGCAGCAGTTTAATAGCATAGTCACAATTCTGGTGTGTGTGTGTGGGGGTAATTCGTCTGCTTCCACCTCCCCAAAAACATCCACCAAGTCCTCATACTCGTGGGGGATCCCCCCCTCCTCCATCAGGCAAGCAATCACTGGATCTGCAGGAGGAGACTCACCCCACTCAGGTGACCACACATGGGACTTGCACATCAACAAAACACACCACCCCTTTGCTCCACTGGTTGTAAGGGTCATGCGCACACAGCCAAAGGCTTCCTAATACCAGTGGGAACCGGGCATTGGAGTTAATCACAAAAGAGTAGTGCTCCCAATGTTCTCCCGCCCCCAGCAGCACAGGGACCATCTGGTATTTGCACAACTCTTGTCCATCTGAACAAAAACTAATGGCTCTGGAAGGTTTTGAACTGGGGTCTCCAGCCCCGTAACCAGGGATTATGTCTCTCACGCAGCCCAAGTCGATCAGAGCCCAGACTCGAATCTGCATGCCCAGGTCTCTCTTTAAAATAGTCACAGTCACGAACAGGATGGGGTCAGAGCTGTTTACCATAGGCGGCACCTGCGGTTTTCAGACCTGCTGTTTTGCACCTCTTACAGCAGGTCCCGGCCGTTTCCCAATGGCTCTTGTGCTTCCTCGCTGCTTAACAAGGTGTCCTCCAGTCGCACTCCCAGCCATAGTGCTTTTGGGAACTTCCCTTTCTCACCGCTTGGTCGTTTCGGGGTTTCTGTGTCTGCCTTTTCTCCAGTTCTCGGACAGGTTGAAGTTGCGCCTGACGAGCAGGCACCCATGAAATGACCAGCTTCCCCACATTTAAGACAAAGCCCTTGCCGCATCCACTGCTCTTTAATGTGGTCTTTTCCTCTGGGCTGGGTCATCTTCTGGAGAGCTCCCCGGGTTTTAGGGTATGCTCTCACAGCTCACATCTTGATCATCTGCAGGCTGTTCTCCACATCATCTGCTTCTCGCATCCAGGCCGCCAAGGAGAGGGGTTGCACATTGCGCAAAACCATACCAAGAATCACATGACTGAGCCCTGTTTTGAAATGTTCCATTAACATGGGCTCTGGCAACCCTTGGATCTTCGCAGCGATCATCTTGAACTCTTCCAAGTACTCGCGCACCATGCGATTGCCTTGCTTCAAGGAGTGGAAGCGTGCTCTCACATTCTCGCTGCCCAGCGGGTCTTCATACTGCCTCCTCAGCATCCACATGAAAGCCTGTACAACCCGTAGTTCAGGGCCTTGGATCTCATGCAAACCCACGTACCAGTCTGCCGCTCGATCCCTCAGCTTCGCGCCGACAAACTCGACCCGGTGTTCATCATCTGGAAATAGATGGCCCCAGTCTCTCAGAAATCTGCGCACTTGCTGCCCTTCAGCTCCTTCTTCGGCACGCCTTGCTCCTCCGCGCTAAGGCACGCAGAAGGAGCTCCCAGTGTTGGGGCCATGCTGAGAGGCGGTGGCGGCCCAGAGACAGCGGTGAAGCCCCGTTTCCAGGTGGCAACAGCTCCTAGCACGGCGGGCAGCGGCCAGAAAATGATGGCGGTGCACGCAGCATCGGGATCCGGCTCCTGATGGCTGCTGCGACCTTGTGGCGAGGGAGCCTTGTCGAGCAGGGTCGCCTGCGTTGGGGCTGAGCGGAGTGCGAGAAGGTGCCTGGAGGCTTCAGAAAAGAGGGTGGAAAGGGGCTTGAAGGGGCCTACCTGCTCCCGGCCGGTGGCGAATGGTTTGTGCGCACCTACAGCTTGTCGCACTGTGGCGGCAGAGGCCCAGGGGGAGGCAAAAGTATCAGGCTCCCCGGTAGTGGCCCAGTTTTCTCCTTTCTGGCTGGAGCACAGCCGCGGCGGCATGTTCCTCGGCAGCGATGGTGCCTTTTTTCGGCGGTGGCAGCCAGCTCCTCTTGCACCCGTATCTGGTTTGTCCAGGGCGGCTGGGGGGTCGACATGCTCCTAGGCAACCCCAATTACTTAAAGTTTGCTCTTGTGGCCTCACAGCCTAAGGTTTCCGCCTCCTTAACTGCAAGTCAGTCCCTTCAGTACTCCTGCTTTTCCGTCTTGCCAGGGTTGTGGGTACAATGCTTCCCTTACTTCTAAGCAGCCTTGTGCTGAAAAATTCTCGGGCAATGGAAAAGAGCCCTTTGGGATCCAAACTCTTTCCTGGGAGGAAGCCCCACTGACAACACTGGAACTCACTTCTGAGCAGACCAGCTTAGATCCTGGTGGGTCTGACTGGTGAAGTTAGGAAGGGCTGAATAGATGTGCAGCCAAGAGTGGGGGAGGAGAAAGAAATGATCAAAGCGAGACCTGCAGAAAGAAGGGAGGATGGAGGCAGAAAGTGTGCATGATGTGCACATTTATGTACACCATGCATGCTGAGCTGCATGACGTTCCAGCAGAAAATTTTTATTATTCTTGCAGCTATAATAAACCAATTTCCAACAGGCAAATTAGCCTTTGGCAATTTCCTAGCAAATATCTCCAGGCTAACTGGTGCTTTCCTTTTGTTATACATGCTAAAAATATGTTATTTGTACTTCAGACACCTGATGGCACTCGGAAAACTAAATCACTCTTGTGGCCCCCTTGTTCATAATTAGACTTTTTAAAACATTACTGCAGAAACACAAGTAGTTGTTACTATTGTTATTATGCCTGATCTTCTTCCCCTAGAAGAGCTCTGTAAAGAGGAATTTAGCAGAAGCAACAATGGGTTGCTAGCCTCTAAGTTCAGAATGATGGTTCCCAAGATATGAAAGAACCCTCCTTTGTTATAAAGATGGGGGTGGATGCTAAAGAAAGTCAGAAATGGAGAGAGTAGCAGGAAGCTGCTTGAAGAAATGCACAAGCCGAATTCCCTGTCACTAGTGGGGTACCTCAGCACGTGGGGTGGAAGGGCTTGCAGGGGGAGAAGGATGCCCAGGGAAGTGGGGGACATACCGGTGTGGTGTTGTGGAAAGGAGGGCAGGAGGGGAGCTCTGGAGGGAGGGGAGATAGGGGCCCCTGGGTACTGTCTGTCCAGGGCCCCCCAAAATCTGAAACTGGCCCTGCTTTGACGCCTGTGTGTGTGTGTGTGTGTGTGTGTGTATGTGTGTGTGTGCGCCACACTCTCCCTCCTCCACGCTCTATTACCTGTACAACAAGAAACAGATCAGCGTCTCAGCGACCTCCAAGCTCCTGGTCAACATGCTGTTGGGGGGGATGGGCCTTTCCATGGGCAGGATGCTTTGTGGCTGGGACAAAAAGGTGCCGGCCTCATGTGGGGAGGGGGTCTGCTGGACATGGAGGGAGGAGCGTGTGAGCGGAATGATGCTCAAAACATGGGTCACCATAAAGGGTGTTGGGTGTTCAGCTGCTGCAGTGAGCAGCTAGTGGGGGGAGACCTTGGGGAGCCTGAGGCCCTTCACTTGCTCCCCCCGAGACTGGTGAAGTTGGGCATTTCAGGGCCTTAAGATGAGCAAGGGGCTCCCCCTTATAAGGGCAACCCCAGATCCCGCATAGGCACCCTCTCTTTCCAGGATATTCCCATCCTCTTGTAGGCAGAAG
Source organism: Lepidodactylus listeri (assembly GCA_029233225.1). Lineage (NCBI taxonomy): Eukaryota > Metazoa > Chordata > Lepidosauria > Squamata > Gekkonidae > Lepidodactylus > Lepidodactylus listeri. The sequence continues at coordinate 96,141,180 of JARCFY010000012.1, forward strand.
CTTCGTGCAGTTAATAGCTGTGTGGTAGGCCGAAATCCAACAGGGGCGGCCTTTTGTCAGGAAGAGCTGCCCACAGCAGAGATGCAGCTACTGAAGGGAAGAATCTCTGCCCCCACAGAGGAGGGCAGTTCTGGTTTGGGGGCTGGACCACCTATTGCTCCCCCCAGCAGAGTGACCCAACCCATAACATGTCACACAAGCAGGGTGGGGTGGGTGAGGCGCAGAAAAGAGCTGCAGAGGAGGGAGCCAGACTGCTTGAGTAAGCGAGCCAAACTTCATTCTTCAAAGGAATGTACTAGGTCATTAACAGTAAGACAGAGGGTGAAAATTCCTTCCTGGCCTCAGGTCAGACACAAGAGTATAACTCGTGTTGGGAGCCTTCTAAAAGGAAATTTGGGGAAACCGCTGGGGTTCATCTCTAAGCCCAGGAGCACATTGCTGTTTTTGGTGTGGGCCTGTTCTAGTTCTGCACATTTCACTGGTGTACAGGAGAGGACTGCAATATACTTGTCTGCCAGGCCATAGCCTTTGTAAACATATGTTTTTAGGATGCTTAAAATTGACTTGAGAGATCGTGGAAGGCTAGGAATCCAGGGTCTCTCTTCAAGAATGTGGAAAGAATGATATAAAGGAGGGATATTACTGGATTAAGGGGTTGAGGGAGAATGAAATGACTTCTTAGCTTTTGAGGAGAAGACTGGCAGAGCAAGAAGGGGGGCACAGTCTACTGGGCACTAAAGTTACAGCATTCCCTTTCCTTTGTCTGCAGGGATCAGGCCTTTACTACATATACGACGATGGCGTACACCTGTCAGGCCGCCTCTTTTCCACAGGAAGTGGAAACTCTTATGCTTACAGGGTGCTGGACAGTGGATACCAACCCGACCTCAGCGTGGAAGAGGCCTACGACCTGGGCAGGCAGGCCATCTCTTAAGCCACCCACCGTGACTCCTACTGTGGAGGCCTGGTGAACAGTAAGTTTTCCTGGCCTCTGCCCTTGAACTGCCCTGGCTCTTTCAATGTCACCCATCTCAGTCCTGTAAGCATGTGGCTGCTTTGTGAGAGCCGGCTTTACTTTTGCACATTTTACACTGATGGTGTGGTGTCTCCCAGTGTATCACATGAAGGAAGACGTCTGGATCCGGGTTGGACGCACCAACGTCGTTATGCTGCTTGACCAGTACGCAGAGGCCAAGAAATGAGATGTGATGGGCCAAGAACCATACATGCCGGAGGTTCTTTGACACTCAGGGCTGACGGGGAAAAGGGACGGGGGCCTCATGACAATAAAGAGACCTTGAAAGTTTGTTTTCTCGGACTTCAGTTTGTTATTTTGGAAGTTTGTTGCAATCATTTGGGAGGCTCAGTCAGAAACACTCAAGCTACAAGCCTGATTCAATTTCAGGAGCATCTGAGAGGCCAAAAAGATTTTCAGGGTTATCAGCATTTGGGAGTCAGGTATAAGACAGAAGGATGTAAATCTTCAGTGGCTAAATTCTGGCACAATTCTGTTAGCCAGCAAGGCACTTTCTGTGCTCTTATGGAGTTTCATATCCATAAGTCTGAACTCTGTGTTACCAACAGTGGTAGGGTCTTGCGCTTTCTTCTTGAATAGGAGCCAGCTCCAGCCCATGCCAGGAGGCTGACACCCTAAGCAGTTCACCCAAGGCAAAGACAAAGGATTCTTCTTGCCATGAGGTTTCCTTATGTCAGACGTCCGCTGGCTAACCCCCACTCCCCACTATACATCTGGATAGTTATGCTAACTAAACTGCCTAGCAACTAATGTGCCAGCCATCAGATACTTGGCTAAAACCATCAACTAACAATAGGTATGGCCAGGTGAGTCATCGGACCCCAGACTCAGCGTCTGTTTCCTGATGAGATCATGCTCTTGCAATACTGACCATCCCATGGACCTCCTCCCTTTGTTCACCTTTAACCTATAGTAAGGTCCAGGAGGGACGGACCGCCTAGTAGGTGTGTTAGTGGGTTGTGGTCTGCAAAACCCGCCCCAAGACCCCCAATAAAAGTCCAAACCGAGAGTCACTCGGCCTCTTGAGCCATCGCCCCCCCCCCCCTTTTGCCATCTTTAAATCTCTGTATCCTGGAACAGAGAGAACCATGTGGTCTTGCAGGTTCGAGCCACGTGTCCCATATTTTTCTATATTTTCCTTCCCCATCCAATTCTTCCTTCGGTCGGACAACTCTTCTTTAGGAAGGTAACGTATTGCTTCCCCACCAATGAACTCCTGCAAATTGTAACAGTGCTATTTTCTATCTTTATTTCCCTAGACCTGTGTGTATGTATGGGAGAATCTGTTTTTGTGTGCTTTAACAACATCATTCAGTAAACAGCATTGAACTTGCTATCTGCCTCACGTGCCTCTTTCCTTGAGAACTCCCGGGAGGGGTGGGACCCTGGTATAGTTGGCAAGAACCCGTGTATTTTGCTGATTGCTAAACATAAATTAAAGCAATTCGGCTAACAATTCCACCTCCACCTCCAGCAACACAGGGATTCAGTGCCCATCCGAAAAACACCCTTATAGATAGATTCAACAAGTGAGTAGCCATATTGGTCTGAAGCGACAGAACAAACTTTGAGTCCAGTGGCACCTTTAAGGTTAATGAAGTTTAATTCTGGCTATAAGCTTTCATGTGCATGCACACTGCTTACTCCCAGAATACAACTTTGTTGGTCTTAAAGGTACAACTGGTCTCATACTTCGCTCTGCATATTTGAAAGTCATGGTTTCCCCAAAGGAAGGGAACGTCGTGCACCTGCTAATCCCAGGAAAATGTCCTTCCATTTTTTAAAAAAAATTCTCATCAGAATGCAGGTTTTCAGGCAAAACGAGAAACTTTGCCAGCATACCTCTTTATATAATCACAGCTTGGAAATTCAGGATGTAGCCTTTGACTTGGCTGCATCTATGGTATTAATGCCCATGGCTCCCCTTGAGGACCATTGATTACTCATTTCTATGATCTGTTGGTTACATGACAGTGATATTTCTCAGTTTTATAAAGTGATATCAAGACAGTGTCAGTTATCACTCCTTGTACAACCAAATTCAAAATCTGATAAATGTATGTCTGTGAGAGTTCTGCTCAAAGTAGTCAAGGATCAGATCTTGGTTAGTTAACCACAGTTCTTTATTTCCAATCTCTACATTAGTACAGCATCTCGGATTATTGTCAGAGATGAGACAGATTATACAAGCGGGTCTATTATACCATTCCAAGGAGTTTGAATTACCCATAGGTAGCCAATCCCCTTAAGGGAAAATTGGCGGGCAAAAAGGTGTCCTGACCGTTTGGTTCTCACAGGAAAAGAGTGAGGTGTTAAGCAGTAAATTTCCTCTCCCAAACCAGACCCCTCAGATGTTACCAGTTCACATAACAATAAATGGCTTCAAGGTTTTTGCATGTGATAAGAGATGAGAGGCATCCTCCCTTGAAGTTCCTGCCGGAGCAGCTGGAATGCGGAGGCAGGGATGTGAGGCCTCCTTGTTCTCGCAAATCATCGGTGTCACCCTCCCGGTCTGGACAAGCATTATTACATTAGGTTACATAGAATCCCAATACATGACAGATACATAGGAAAGCTAAAGGCATACATGAAAACTAAGGGGAGGGAGGCCTGACTAATACACTGTCTGAATTAGCAGATTCTGACAATGTCTTGCATTCAATGTTACTGCTCTTTCACTTGATATATCATGCTTTTATACGGATTAGGGCTAGGGTTAGGGTTACGGCTTGGGCTAGGGTTAGGTTTTGTGCAGGGTTAGAGTTAAGGCTGATGTTAGGGTTAAGGTTAGAGTTAGGGCTAGGGTTTGGGTAAAGGCTAGGACTAGGTTTATGGCTTAGATTAGGGTTAGGGCTAGGGCCAGGGTTTGGGCTAGGGCTTGGTTTAGTTAGGTCTAGGTCTAAAGCTAGGGCTTGGGTTAGGGCTAGGATTAGGTTTATTGCTTAGATTAGGGCCAGGGTTAGGGCTAGGGCTAGGGCTAGTGTTAGGTTTGGGAGTAGGGTTTGGGTTAGGGCTTAAATTAGGGCTAGGGCAATGGTAAGGGTTAGGATTAGGAGTAGGGCCAGGGCTAGGGTAAGGGCTAGGGATTGGGTTACGGTTAGGGCTAGGGCTAGAGATAGGGTTAGGGTTAGGTCTTCAGTTAGTGTTAGTGTTAGGGCTAGGGCTAGGGTTTGTGTTAGGGCTTAAATTAGGGCTAGGGCAATGGTAAGGGTTAGGATTAGGAGTAGGGCCAGGGCTAGGGTAAGGGCTAGGGATTGGGTTACGGTTAGGACTAGGGCTAGAGTTAGGGTTAGGTTTTTTGCAGGGTTAGTGTTAAGGCTAAAGTTCAGGCTAGGGTTTGGGTTAGGGCTAGGACTAGGTTTATGTGAGGCTTCTGCACTATCAGCAAATGATCAGGTCTTTGTTGATTAAAACATAGTCCTTTATTGTCAGATACTGGATACAGGTCTCTGTTTTTGTTAGTGTTACATTACAAGAGGAACAGAGGTGTATTATACGTTCAAACATGAAAGCTCAAAAAGGAACACCAATCAGCATACAGAAAAATTAGTGGGAAACACTAGGGTCACCCTCTGTCACCTCAGGGTGAGAAAATGGAAAAAACCCAGATCTAAAGGCAACCTGTGAAACCCAGACATGCCAGGCACTCATAAACAATTCTCAAGGCTGTAGTCGACAGATAGCACCCTGAGAGTCTGTAAGCCACGGAAGGGAGGGAACAAGGGAGATAACTCTGTGCTTGGTGACAATCAGGAATGTAGGAACCACCAACCTAAAAAGTAACATTGAGCAGGGAAAAGCAATACTACATCAAAGGGGCCATAAACCATTTGTCTATGCATTCCAAAAGGAGAAACGAAAGTAACATATGAAACAAAGAACATAGTCACCCATTTGTAACAGTGTCAGATTCAATCATAAGGAATAAAGATGAAAACATTTATGTCAGCATAGTTGCAAAGCAGAATCTGACAGTTTATGGCTTATATTAGGGCTAGGGCTAGGGCCAGGGTTAGGGCTATGGCTAGGGTTTTGATTAGGGTTAGGTTTAGGGCTAAGGTTACTTTTAGGGTTTGGTTTAGAGCTAGGGCTAGGGTTAAAGTTAGGGCTAGGGCTAGGGTTAGTGTTAGAGTTAGGGCTTAGGTTAGGTTAGGTTTTTTGCAGGGTTAGTGTTAAGGCTAAAGTTAGGGTTAGAGTTAGGGCCAGGGTTAGGGCTAGGACTAGGTTTATGGCTTAGATTAGGGTTAGGGCTAGGGCCGGGGTTAGGGCTAGGGCTAGGGTTAGTGAGGTTTGGGAATAGGGTTTGGGTTAGGGTTAGGTTTTGGGCTAGAGATAGTGTTACTGTTAGTGTTAGGGCTAGGGCTATGGTTAGGGTTAGGGCTAGGGTTTGTGTTAGGGCTAAAGTCAGGGCTAGGGCAATGGTAAGGGTTAGGGTTAGGCCTAGGGTTAGGATTAGGAGTACGGCTAGGGCCAGGGCTAGGGTAATGGACAGGGTTATGGTTAGGGTTAGGGTTAAGTTTTGTGCAGGGTTAGTGTTAAGGCTAACGTTCGGGCTAGGGTTTGGGTTAGGGCTAGGACTAGGTTTATGGCTTATATTAGGGTTAGGGTTAGGACTATGGCTAGGGTTTCAATTAGGGTTTGGTTTAGGGCTAGGGTTACTGTTAGGGTTTGGGTTAGAGCTAGGGCTAGGTCTAGGGTTAGTGTTAGGGTTTGGGCTATGGCTAGGGTTAGGTTTAGGGCTAGGGTTAGTTTTAGGGTTAGGGCTATGGCTAGGACTAAGGTTAAGTCTGGGGCTTGGGCTAGTGTTTGGGTTTGTGGTAGTTTTAGTGTTAGAGCTAGGGCTATGGTTATAATTAGGGCAAGGGCTAGGTTTATGGTTAGGGTTAGGTTTTGGGTAGGTTTAGTGTTAGGGCTAATGGTCGGGTTAGGGTTAGGCCTAGGGTAGGGTTAAGGTTAGGGCTAGGACTAGGTTTATGGCTAGGATTAGGTTTAGGTCAAGGGTTAGGGTTAGGGCTAGGGTTGGGGCTAGGGTTACAAATAGGGTTAGGGTTAGGGTAGGACTACTTTTAGGGCTAGGATTAGGGTTAGGGTTAGAGTTAGGGCTAGGGTTAGGTTTTGAGTTAGGGTTAGGGCTAGGGTTAGGGTTTCGGTTAGTGTTAGGGCTAGGGTTAGGTTTAGGGTTATAGTTTGGTCTATGTTTAGTGTTAGTATTTGGGTTAGGGTTACACTTAGGGCTAGGGTTATTGTAAGGTTTCGGGTTAGGGCTAGGGTTACGTTTAAGTTTAGGGTTAGGTCTAGGGTTCATGTTAGGGTTGGGCAAGGAGTATTTTTAGGGTTAGGATTAGGCCAAGGGTTAGGATTAGGTTTACTGTTAGGGTTAGGGTTCATGTTAGGGTTAGGGCTAGGGCTATGGTTTGGTCTGAGGCTCGGGTTCAGCCTAGTCTTTGGGTTTGTGTTGGGGTTAGGGTTAGTGTTAATGCTAGGCTTAGGTTTAGGGCTATGGCTATAATTGGGCTTTGGGTTAGGGATAGCGCTAGGGTTGTGGTTAGGGTTGGTTTTTGGGTAGAGTTAGTGTTTGGGCTAATGTTAGGATTAGGGTTAGGGCTAGGGTTAGGGCTAGGGCTAAAGATAGGGCTAGGGTAAAGGTAAGGGTTCAGGCTCAGGTTAGAGCTAGAGTTAGGGTTCGGGATAGGGTTAGGGCTAGGGTTAGGATTAGGTTTAGGGCTAGGGTTAGGTTTTTTGTTACGGCTAGGGATATGGTTATAGTTTGGGTTAGGGTTACATAAGGGTTAGGGCTAGAGTTAGGTGTAGGGTTGGGTTAAGGTTAGGGCTAGGGTTATGGTTAGGGCCAGGGCTTGGGCTTGTCCTAGGGCTAGGGCTATGTCTAGGGTTCAGATGTGGGCCAAAGTTAGGGCTAGGGTGTGAGGCTTCTGAATATACAGCAACAGATCAGACCTTTGTTGAATTAAAGTTCTTTATTGTTCATTGCTGCAAACAGGTTCTCAATGTTTGTTAGAGATACTTAATGAAATACAGACAGTGCTAATATACTCTCAGGTTTTAATTGAACTCTGATCCTAAGCCAATCAGAACGGGAGGGTGAACGCGGGAATAAGAAAGGGGACCGTTGAGGTTCCCACAGCAAGGTGAGAAAGTTATAAATTCCCCTCTTGATCTGAGTGACCCACACGTGTGAATCTAGGCACAACGTTTCCAGGCACCCGGCCATAAAGAGCGCTCAAGGTTTTCACAATAAGATAACAAAAGCTAGCCCGGAAAAAGGGAGGAGGGAATGCAAGGGAGTGAACACCATTTGTTTCTAAATGATGCCTAGGAATGTGGGTCGCCATCTCCCGCCTAGATATTGTAACATAAACCAGAGCAACTAATATACATCAAAGCGACATTTACGACTGTCAAGGGGGAGGGGGTACAAGCGAGGGGTCCGCTAGAACAAAGGAAACGAAAGCAGAGTACAGAAAAGTACAGAGACACCATTGTCAGATCCTGACATAGGGTAATGGTTAGGGTTAGGCCTAGGGTTAAAGTTAGGGTTAGGGCTAGGGCTAGGGTTAGGGCAATGGCTTAAGCTAGGGTTAGGGTTATGGTTTGGGCTAGGGCTAGGGCTACGTCTCGTGCCAGTTTAGGATTAGGGTGAGGGTGAGGGCTAGGGTTAGGGATTGTGTTAGGGTTAGGGTTAGGGTTAGTGTTACAGCTAGGGCTAATGCTAGGGCTAGGGCTATAGTTAGGGATAGGGATAGGCTAGCGCTAGTTTTAGGGTTCGTTTTAGGGTTATGGTTACGGCTAGGGTTTGGGTGTGGGTTATGTCTAGGGCTAGGGTTAGGGTTAGGGTTAGAGCTAGGGTTAGGGCTAGGGTTAGGGTTAGGCCTAGGGTTAGGGCTAGGGCTAGGGCAGGGGTGGCCAACCTGTGGCTCGGGAGCCACATGCGGCTCTTTCACACATACTGTGCGGCTCCTGGCAGGGCGGCTGGGAAAGCAAAGGGGAGGCATGCTTTTTCTCTCTTTCTCCCTTCCTTTCTTCCTTCCCTCCTCCCTCCCATCTATTTGCTTTCCTAGTTTCTCTCTCTCTCTTTCTTTCCACTTCTTTAATTCTTTCTTTCCATCTTTCTCTCTTTCTTTCTCTCTCTCAATATCATTAGCAAACAAGTAATATCATTATCAATAACCGGTTTTCCTTGTTTGTTTTTATTTTTGGCAGTCCCATTTAACGTTAATAAAAAGCAAATTTGCATATTTTAAAAAATAAAAACGTGTGTGTGATATTTGTTCCTGTCTTGTGGCTCTCAGACATCTGACGTTTATTCTATGTGGCTCTTACGTTAAGCAAGGTTGGCCACCCCTGGGCTAGGGCTTGGACAAGGGTTAGGGATAGGGTTACGGTTAGGGCTAGGGCTAGGTTTAGGGTTCATTTTAGGGTTAGGGTTAGGGTTTGGGTTCAAGTTATGTCTAGGGCTAGGGTTAGGGTTACGGTTAAGTTTACCATTAGGGTTAGTGTTGTCTAGGGTTAGGGTAAGGGTTAGGGTTAAAGTTAGGGTTAGGGTTAGGGCTAGGGTTAGGGTTAGGGCTGGAATTAAGGCTTGGGTTAGGGTTAGGTTTTGGCTTAGGGTTTGTGTTAGGGCTAAATTTAGGGCTAGTGTAAGGGTTAGGGCTACAGTTAGGGCTAGGGCTATGGTTAGGGTTAGGGGTAGTGTTAGGGCTAGGGTTAGGGTTTGTGTCAGGGCTAAAGTTAGGGCTAGGGTATAGGTAAGTGTTAGGACTAGAGTTAGGGTTAGTGTTAGGGCTAGGGCTCAAGTTAGGGCTAGGGTTACGGTTAGGGTTAGGGTTAGAGTTATTGCTAGGGCTATGGCTAGGGCTTGGGTTAGTGTTAGTGTTAGGGTTTGGTCTAGGACTATGGCTAGGGTTAGGGTTAAGGCTAGGTCTTGGGTTAATGTTAGTTTTAGGATTAGGGTTAGGGCTTGGGTTAGGATTAGGGTTTGGCCTAGAGCTACATTTAGGTTTAGGGTTAGGTCTTCAGTTAGTGTTAGTGTTAGTTTTGGGTTAGGGCTTTGGCAAGGGGTATGTGTAGGGTAAGGTTTAGGTTTAGGGCTAGGGGTAGGATTAGGGTTTCTGTTAGGATTAGGGTTTCTGTTACAGTTAGGGCTAGGGCTAAGGTTAGCTCTGGGGCTTGAGGTAGTTTTTGGGGTTTTGTTAGGGTTACTGTTAGAGCTAGGGCAAGGGCTATGGCTCTAATTAGGGTTAGGGTTATGGCTAGGTGTATGGTTAGGAATATGTTTTGGGTAGGGTTGGTGTTAGGGTTAGGGTTACGGTTAGGGTTAGTTTGGTGTAGTGGTTAAGGGCACGGACTCTAAACCTAACCCTAACCCTAGGGCTTGGGTTAGGGTTTGATTCCCCACTCCTCCACTTGCAACTGGCTGGATGACCCTGGGCAAGCCATAGCTCTGTACCAGCTGTTCTCTCAAGGACAAATTGGGAAGGAGCTCTTTCAGCCCCACCTACCTCACAGGGTGTCTGTTGTGGGGAGGGAAAGGGAAAGGAGTTTGTAAGCCATTCTGAGACTCCAAGTGAGTGAAGGGCAGGGTCTAAATCCAATCTCTTCTTCTTCTCTTCTAGGGCTAGGGCTACGGCTCTAATTAGGGTTACGGTTAGGGCAAGGGCTAGGTTTATGGTTAGGGTTAGGTTTTGGGTAGGATTAGTGTTAGGGCTAAACGTAGGGTTTGGGTTAGGGTTGGGGATAGGGTTATGGCAAGGTCAAGGGTTAGGATTAGGTTTACTGTTAGTGTTAGTGTTACAGTTAGGGGTAGGGCTAAGGTTAGGTCTAGGGCTTAGGCTAGTGTTTGGGTTTGTGTTAGGGTTAGTGTTAGAGCTAGGGCTACGGCTACGGCTCTAATTAGGGTTAGGGCTAGGTTTAGGATTAGGGCTAGGTTTTGGGTAGGGTTGGTGTTAGGGTTACAGTTAGGGCTAGGGCTAGGGTTATGGCTAGGATTAGGTTTAGGTCGAGGGTTAGGTTTAGGGCTAGGGCTAGGCTTACAGTTAGGGCTAGGGTTCGCGTTAGGGTTAGGGCTAGGGCTAGGTTTAGTGTTAGGGTTTGTGTTGGGATTAGGGCTAGGGCTAGGTTTTGAGTTAGGGTTAGGGTTAGGGTTATAGCTAGGTCTAGGGTTAGTGTTAGAGTTTGGGTTAGTGTTAGGGCTAGGACTAGGGTTAGGTTTAGAGTTACGGCTAGGTCTATGGTTAGTGTTAGGGTTTGGGTTAGGGTTATAGTTTGGGCTAGGGTTATGGTAACGTATAGGGTTAGGGTTAGGGTTACAGTTTGGGCAAGGGGTACGTGTAGGGTCAGGGTTAGGGCAAGGGTTGGGGCAAGGGTTAGGATTAGGTTTACTGTTAGTGTTCAGGTTCAGGTTAGGGCTTGGGCTCAGATTTGGTCTGGGGCTCGGGTTCAGCCTAGTCTTTAGGTGTTTGTTGGGGTTATTGTTAGTGTTAAAGCTAGGCCTAGGCTTAGGGCTATGGCTATAATTCGGCTTAGAGTTAGGACTAGGGCTAGGTTTTGAGTTAAGTTAGGGTTAGAGCTAGGGTTAGTTTTAGGGTTATGGCTAGGTCTATGGTTAGGGTTAGGGTTACACTTAGGGCTAGGGTTATGGTAAGGTTTACGGTTAGGGCTAGGACTAGGGCTAGGGTTAGATTTATGGTTAGGGTTAGGTCTAAAGTTAGTGTAAGCATTATGGTTAGGGCTTCGGATTGGGCAAGGGGTATGTGTAGGGTTAGGGCTAGGATTAGGGCAAGGATTAGGATTAGGTTTAGTGTTAGGGTTAGTGTTCATGTTGGGGTTAGGGCTAGGGCTAGAGTTTTGTCTGGGGCTCAGGTTGAGCCTAGTCTTTGGGTGTGTGTTGGGGTTAGGGTTAGTGTTTACCCTAGGCCTAGTCTTAGGGCTATGGCTATAATAAGAGCTTGGGTTAGGGCTAGGGCTAAGGCTAGGGTTAGGGTTCATTTTTGGGTAGGGTTAGTGTTAGGGCTAAAGTTAGGATTAGGGTTAGAGTTAGGATTAGAGTTACAGTTAGGGCCAGGGCTAGGGCTTGTGCTAGGGCTAGGGCTATGTCTAGGGTTAGGATGTGGGCTAAAGTTAGGGCTAGGTTAATGGTAAAGGTTAGGGCTAGAGTTAGGGTTAGGGTAAGGCCTAGGGTTAAAGTTAGGGCTAGGGCAAGGGCTAGGGTTAAAGTTTGTGTTCGGGCTAAATTAAGGTCAAGAGTAAAGGTAAGGGTTTAGGCTCGGGTTACGGCTCGGGTTAGGGTTAGGGTTAAGCCTAGGGTTAGGGTTAGGTCTAGGGTTAGGTTTAGGGCTAGGGCTAGGGTTAGATTTAGGGATAGGGGTATGGTTAGGGTTAGGGTTAGGGCAAGGTCTAGGGCTATAGTTAGGTTTAGGGTTTGTGTTAAGGTTAGGGCTAGGGTTACCGTTAGGGTTAGGGCTATGGCTATGGCTTGTGCTAGGCTTACAGTTAGGGTTAGGGCTAGGGCTAGGGCTCGGTTTAGTGTTAGGTTTTGGGTTAGGGCTAGGGGTAGGGTTTGGTTCTGAGTTAGGGTTAGGGTTAAGGTTAGAGCTAGGGTTAGGGTTACGGTTAGGGCTAGGGCTAGGGTTAGGGTTAGGGTTTGAGTTAGTGTTTGGGCTAGTGCTAAGGTTTGGTCTGGGGCTCAGGTTCAGCCTAGTCTTTGGGTGTGTGTTGGGGTTAGAGTTAGTGCTAAACCTAGGCCTCGGCTTTGGGCTATGGCTATAATTAGGGTTTGGGTTAGGGTTAGGGCTGTCTAGGGTTAGTTTTTGGGTAGGGTTAGGGTTAGGGCTAAAGTTAGGATTAGAATTAGGATTAGGGTTAGGATTAGGGCTAGGGTTAGGGTTATGGCTAGTTCTAGTTCTAGGGTTAGTGTTAGAGTTTGGGTTAGTGTTAGGGCTAGGGTTAGGTTTAGAGTTACAGCTAGGGGTATGGTTAGTGTTAGGGTTTGGGGTAGAGTTACAGTTAGGGCTAGGGTTATGATAACATTTAGGGTTAGGGCTAGGGCCAGGGTTAGCTTTAGGGTTAGGGCTAAGGTTAGGGCTTGGGCTTGGGCAAGGGTATGTGTAGGGTTAGGGCTAGAGTTAGGGCAAGGGTTAGGATTAGGTTTACTGTTAGGGTTAGGGCTAGGGCTTGGGTTTGGTCTGGGGCTCGGGTTGAGCCTAGTCTGTGGGTGGGTGTTGGGGTTAGGGTTAGTGTTAAATGTAGGCCTAGGCTTAGGGTTATGGCTATAATATGGGTTAGAGTTAGGGCTAAATCTAAGGCTAGGTTTTCAGTTAGGGTTAGGGTTAGAGCTAGGTCTAGGGTTAGGATTAGGGTTGGGTCTAGGTCTAGGGTTAGTTTTAGAGTTTGGGTTAGTGTTAGGGCTAGGGCTAGGGGTTTCTGTAGGTTTAGGGCTATGGTTAGGGCGAGAATTAGGATTAGGTTTACTGTTAGGTTAGTGTTAGGGTTAGGGCTAGGCGTCGGGTTTGGTCTGGGGCTCGGGTTCAGCCTAGTCTTTGGGTTTGTGTTGGCATTAGGGTTAGTGTTCAAGCTAGGCCTAGGCTTAGGGCTATCGCTATAATTAGGGTTTGGGTTAGGGTTAGGGCTAAGACTTGGGTTAGGGTTAGGGCTAAGACTTGGGTTAGGGTTAGTTTATGGGTCAGGTTAGTGTTATGGCTAAAGTTAGGATTAGGGTTAGGGTTACAGCTAGGGTTTGGGTTAGGGCTCGGGTTAGGGCTCAGGGTTTTTTAGGGCTAAATATAGGCTAGGGTAAACTAAGGGTTAGGGCTAGGGTTAGGGCAAGGGTTAGATTTAGGGCTAGGGTTAGGGCTAGGGCTAGAATTATTGTAAGGGCTAGGGCTAGGGCTAGGGCTATGTCCAGGGTTAGGGATAGCGTTAGGGTTAGGGCTATGGTTAGGGCTAGGGTTAGGTTTAGGGGTTAGGGTTAGTATTTAGGGTTAGGGATTAGTGTTTGGCTAAGTTTAGAGTTAGGTTGGGTTAGGGTTAGATGTTAGGGTTAGGGTTTTGGGTTCGGGTTAGGGGTTCGGGTTAGCGGTTAGGGTTAGGGTTAGGTTTTGGTCTAGTGTTAGGTTTTGGGTTAGGGTTAAGGTTAGGGTTAGGTTATAATGTTAAGTCGTTCTGTTGCCTGATTTAGTCCCAGCAGCAGAGGGATCTAGTGATTTTGCTACTTGGTGGAATTCACTATGTGAGTCTTGGCCTTTGATTGCAAAAACGTTGGAAGAAGCCAAAGTGGACTGTAAGAACTATGCTGATAAGGGGAAGGCCCCAGGATGGGATGGCCCCAGGATGGGACCCCCAGGATGGGATCTCTCCCCTGGAGACTCTGTCTATGTGTCAACTAAAAATATTAAAGGACTCCAACCTAGTCGAAAATTGGGCTGGACATATGTGGGGCCTTTCCCTGTTATAAGGTGCATTAACAAAGTGACATTTGAACTTAAACTCCCCAAATCATTGAAATTTGTGCACCCTGTTTTTCATTACAGCCTACTGAAGAAAGATACTCGGCCGAACAAATGGAGACCTTCCTCCTCCTCTCCTCCTCCTCTGATGAAGAGCAATGAACCTCATTATGCGACCGATCAAATCTTGGACTCTAAACTAAAGTGGGGGCATTTGTTTTATCTTATCAAATGGTTGCATTTTGGTCCTGAAGAAAATGAATGGGTTGAGACCTCTCATGTGCATGCTCCTGAAAAAATTCGGGCTTTCCATAAACTGTACCTGGGAGGGGAGGGGATGTTTTACCAGGAGGGCAGAATGTCAGTTAGCACTGCCATGGTTTCCTGGTGATTGTCATTCTCAATGATACTGTAGCATTACCAAGGTACCTATTCTCAGTTAGCCCTGCCAATGTCTCCTGCTGTTTATTATTCTCAGTGGTAGTATTCTCTATTGCAATTGTGTAATTCATTGAGGCCTGAGAGGTCTATCGACCAATCTGATGATGAATTAACATTGCCTTTGTTTCAAGTTGCAAACTGACTCCTCTAGGTCCTGGACAGGAGCTGGCATCTGTAGAGTGATGCCCACCGCAGGAATGCATTTCTTGCTCGCTCTGTGCATGCTTACTGCTCATTAACTTTTCTTTATTCTTATCTGTTTTTTGCTTCTCCCTAGCTCATGGCCTTCAGCTGAAAGCCTCCTGCTATGTGTTATATTATTCACAGGTGCTATGTGATCCTTTGCTTGCTTTTCCTTGGGAACACCTGCCCCACAAACCCCAACAGTGTTTTGCTTGGGAACCTACTTTATCGCGCTTCCCTTGGGAACAGTGAGCCAGTATATTTGGGCGCCAAAAATTCTCCCAGTTGATTGGTGGACATTGAGGGGGGCTTATTTCATATCAAGTATAATTGTAGTTGTATTCATACTAACAGAAGAAGTGTGTTTGACCAACAAGATCTTTTCTGCAAATAAAGGACTTTCTGTTTAAGGAGACCTGTTGTGCACTACATCTATTGGGACAATCTCACAGTATCATGCTTTTATATTGTTGACTAGATGTACAATGAAATAAAGCCATGCTCTGTGTAGGTAGAGTATCTATTACTTCTTACTGGAAGGACACTAACATACCTACTATACAGACTTGGTTTAGCAAATTGTGGGACTTACATGTGATGGAACGGATCACTGACAAAATTGCTAACTGCTCAGTAACACCTAATACAACCTTTTTTGATGCGAAAAGGTTGCACATAATGCCGCTCAGTGGGATTCCTTGGGAGTAACTCTGCACAGGGCTGCGTTCCCCTGGGAATACCTACCTGTTTTGATGCAAAATGGTTTCCAATATTTGATTTTCTATCTAAGCCAAATTCCATTACTCCTGCATGGGAACGTTTCCATCATTGGTTATAACTTACCCCGAAAGGCGACAGTTATTTTTTATAACATAATGTATTAGAATTCACAATCAAATGTATTTCTTGTAGTTGTATTCACTGATTTCTCATGTCTAAGACCTCAACGTTAGATATCACTCATTGTTCACCCAAAATCCATTTTTGACTATTGTATGTCTTGCATTTGATGTTATTGCTCTTACAGTTGATATCTCATGCTTTCATATTGTTCATACAATGAAATAAAGCCACACTTTATGCAGCTAGAGTAGATATTGCTTCTTAAGGAAAGGAAACTAACGTACGTATCGTACACACTCGATTTAGCAAATTGTGTATGTTTATAACTTCATAATTGTTATAACTCGATAATTGTTTATAACTTCATCTATTAGAATTCACAATCAAATGCATTTCTTGCATTTGTATTCACTGATTAGTCTTTTCTAACACCTGTTTGTTAGATGACAGTTAGATTTTTAGGTTTTACACAGGGTTGTCAATACAGTGAGAATTATCACTCATTGTACAACCAAAATCAATTCTTGATTCTTGAATGTCTTGCATTCAATCTTATTGCTCTTACAATTTATATATCATGCTTTTATATCGTTGACTAGATGTACAATGAAATAAAGCCATGATTTCTGCAGCTAGAGTACCTATTGCTTTTTAAGGGAAGGACACTAACATACCTACCATACACACTTGGTTTAGCAAATTGTGGGACTTACATGTGATGGAAAGAATCACTGACAAAATTGCTAACGGCTCAATAACCCCTAATACAACCTTTTTCGATGTGAAAATGTTCCACAGAATGCCACTTAGCGGGATTCCTCAGGAGTAACTCCACAGAGGGCTGCGCTCCCCTGGGAATCCCAAATATATTTGGATGCAAAATGGTTTCCGATACTTGATTTTCTATCTAAGCCAAATTTCACTACTCCTGCATGGGAACGTTTCCAAGATTAGTTATAACTTACCGCGAAAGGCGACAGACATTATTTATAACTTCATCTATTACAATTCACAATCAAATGCATTTCTTGCATTTGTATTCACTGATTACTCTTTTCTAAGACCTGTTTTTTAGATGAAAGATCAATTTCTAGTTTTTACAAAGGCTTGCCAATACGGTGAGAGTTATCACTCGTTGTACAACCAAAATCAATTTTTGATCCTTGTATGTCTTGCATTCGATATTATTGCTCTTACAGTTGATATATCATGCTTTTATATTGTTAAGTATTTATACAATGAAATAAAGCCATGCTCTATGCATCTAGAGTATCTATTGCTTCATACTGGAAGGACACTAACCATACACTCTTGGTTTATCAAATTGTGGGACTTACATGTGATGGAAAGTAGCACTGACAAATTTGCTAACTGCTCAATAACCCCTAATACAACCTTTTTTGATGCGAAAAAGTTCCCCATAATGCTGCTCAGTGGGATTCCTTGGGAGTAACTCCACACAGGGCTGTGCTCCGCAGGGAATCCCAAGCATGTTTTGATGCCAAATGGTTTCTGATACTTGATTTTCTATCTGAACAAAATTTCATTAATCTTGCATGGGAACGTTTCCAAGATTGGTTATAAAGTTATAACCAATTGGTTATAAAGTTATAATGGGGTAAGTACCCCGAAAGGCAACAGTCATTATTTATAACATTATGTATTAGAATTCACAATCAAATGTATTTCTTGTAGTTGTATTCACTGATTATTCATTTCTAAGACCTGTTTGTTAGATATCAATTATTGTTCACCCAAAATCAATTTCTGAATATTGTATGTCTTGCATTTGATGTTATTGCTCTTACAGTTGGTATCTCATGCTTTCATATTTTTGAGTAAGATATACAATGAAATAAAGCCATGCTCTATGCAGCCAGAGTATCTATTACTTCTTAAGGGAAGGACACTAACATACCTACCATACACACTTGGTTTAGCAAATTGTGGGACTTACATGTAATGGAAATAATCACTGACAAAATTGCTAATTGCTCAATAACCCCTAATACAACCTTTTTTGATGCGCAAAGGTTGCACATAATGCCACTCAGTGGGCTTCCTTGGGAGTAACTCCACACAGGGCTGTGCTCCCCAGGAAGTTCCAGGCTTTTCAGCCTTCTCAGAAGATGGGGCAGTTGGGTTGAAAAAAAGGGGAAATCAATCCAAAGTGGGACCCATGGGGGGGGGGGCAGTGCTCTTGAGTGGGTCTGGCTTCCTCCCAGGATACTTAATTTTCTATCTAAGCAAAATTTCATTACTCCATCATGGGAACGTTTCCAAGACTTACCCCTAAAGTTGACAGTCATTATTTATAACATAAACTGATACAATTCACAATCAAATGTATTTCTTGATTATGTAGTCATTGATTACTCTTTTCTAAGACCTGTTTGTGAGATGACAGTTAGCTAGGGTTAGGGTTAGGTTAGCATTATGACTAGGGTTAGTGTTAGTGTTAATAACAGCTAATGTTACGGTTAAGGTTAGCTTGGGTTAGGGTTAGGGTTAATGATAGCTAATTTAAATTTAGGATTAGGGTTAGGGCTAGGGCTAGGGCTACAACTAGGGTTAGTGTTAGGGCTAGTGTTAGGGCTAGGGTTAGGGTTAGTTTTAGGGCTAGGGTGAAGGCTAGGGCTGTGGCTATGGCTGGGGTTAGGGTTAGCATTTGTGTTAGGGTTAGAATTATTGTTAGGGCTAGGACTTGGGCTACGGCTATAGTTAGGGTTAAGGTTAGGGCTAGGGTAGGGCTAGATTTAGAGTTCATGTTAGGGTTACGGTTACAGCTAGGGTTAGCGTTAGGGTAAGGATTAGGGTTATAGCTAGGGCTAGGGTTAGGGCTTGTGCTAGGGTTAGGGCAGGGGCTATGGTTAAGGATAAGGGTAGGGCAAGGGTTAGGGTTTGTGTTAGGGTTTGTGTTTTAGCTAGGGTTAGGGCTACGACTGTAATTCGGTTTAGGATGAGGGTTAGGGCTAGGGTTAGGCTAGGGCTGAGGCTAGGGTTAGGATTAGGGTTAGGGCTAGGGTTTGGATTTGTGTTAGGGCTAAAGTTAGGGCTTGGGTAAAGGTAAGTGTTAGGGCTAGAGTTAGGGTTAGGATTAGGTCTAGGGTAAGGCTTAGGGCAAGGGTTAGGGATAGGGTTTGGGTTAGGGATAGGGTTAGGAATAGGGTTAGGGTTAGGGTTTGTGTTAGGGCTAAAGTTAGGGCTAGGGTAAGAGTTATGGTTATGGCTAGGGTTATCTAGGGTTAGAGTTTTGGTTAGGGGAAGGGGAAGAGTTAGGGCTAGGATTGGGGTTAAAGTTAGGGTTACACTTACGGTTAGGACTTGGGGTAGTTTTAGGGATAGGGATAGGCTTAGGGCTAAGGCTAGGGCTAAGCTAGGGCTAGGGGTAGGTTTAGGGGTAGGGGTAGGTTTAGAGCTAGGGCAAGGGTTAGGATTAGGGTTTGTATTAGGTTTAGAGTTAGTGTTAGAGCTAGGGCTGGGGCTAGGGCTATGGCTATAATTAGGGTTAGGGCTAGTTTTAGGGTTAGTGTTAGGGTTAAGGTTAGGGCTAAGTTTAGGGTTAATGTAAGGGTTTAGGTTATGGTTAGAGCTAGGGCGAGGGTTACTGTTATGGTTAAATTAGGATTTGGGTTAAAGTAAGGGTCAGGGCTAGGGTTAGGGTCAGGGCAAGGGCTAGAGATAGAGTTAAAGTTAGGGTTAGGGCTAAAGTTAGGGTTAGGGCTACGGTTAGGGCTAGGTCTAAGTTTAGGGTTAGGTCTAAGTTTAGGCTTAGGGCTAGGGTAAGGGTTAGGGCTAGGACTAGGTTTATGGCTAGGGTTAGGATTAGGGCTAGCATTAGGACTAGGTTTATGGCTATGGTTACAGTTAGCGCTAGGGTAGGGTTAAGTTTTGGGTTAGTGTTACGGTTTAGGGTTTGGGTTAGGGCTAGGGTCAGGGTTTTGGGTTAGGGCTTGGGCAAGTGGTATGTGTAGGGTTAGGATTAGGGTTAGGGCATGGGTTAGGATTAGGATTTCTGTTAGGGTTAGTGGTCGGGTTAGGGCTATGGCTAGGGTTAGGGTTTTGGCTAGGGTTAGGGCTATGACTAATGCTGCATTTGGGTTATGGCTGGGGTTAGGGTTTATGTTAGGGCTAGGGTTAGGGCTAGGACTAGTTTATGGCTAGGTTTAGGGTTTGTGTTAGGGTTAGAGTTAGTTTTTGGGTAAGGGTTAGGGCTATGGGTAGGGTTAGGGTTTGGGCTCGGTTTAGGAGAATGTCTAGTGCTGGGTTAGGGTGAGGGCTAGTTTTAGGGGTTTGGTTAAGGCTACAGCTAGGGTTAGGGTTTGGGTTAAAGTTTGGGTTAGGGTTACGGGTAGGGCTAGGGCTAGGGCTAGGGTTAGGGTTAGAGCTGTGGCTAGGGCTAGGGTTAGGGTTTTTGTTACGGTTAGGGTTAGTGTTAGAGCTAGGTCTAATGCTAGGGCTAAGACTATAATAAGGGTTAGGGTTAGGGATAGGCTAGCGCTAGTTTTAGGGTTCTTTTTAGGGTTATGGTTAGGGTTCAGGTTTTGTCTAGGGCTAGAATTAGGGTTACGGTTAGGGTTAAGTTTACCATTAGGGTTAGGGTTTTCTAGGGTTAGGTTAAGGGTTCAGATTAGGGCTAGGGTGTGAGGCTTCTGCACTTAACAGCAAAAGATCAGACCTTTGTTGGTGAAACAGAGTTCTTTATTTCTTAATACTGCATGACAGTTTCTCGGGTGTTTGTTAGAGATGCCACATACAAAACAGTCAGAGCTAATATACCCTCCAGTACAGTTTGAAACCCCGACATTCAACCAATCACAAAAAATGGAAAAAGCGCAGTCAAAAGATCTTAGCCGTTTTACTTCCCACAGGAAAGGTGAAGTGTGAAAGTTATAAAAATTTCCCCTCTGAACTGGGCGTCCCAGATGTGCTAGGCATATACATAACAAAGTAGTTGCCGCAGCCTTTCAAGGTCTTCGCACAGCAATAAGAAAGTCCTGTCTCTCCGGAGATGAGGGAGGAGGGAATGCATGGGAGGAAAGGCCATTTGTTCTTCTGGTGACATGCAAGTATGCGGGGTCGCCACTCTCCCGGATGAAATGGTTACACTGACCAGACCCTTGAAAAGCAATATAACTCAGAGCAATAAACGGGTGGGGGTGAAACAGGAGACAGCTTGAAAGAGATAGCAATGGTTACACTTCCAGCATAGTGATAGCAAGTTACAGAAAGTACAAAGAAAGCCTTGTTAGGATCATAGGATCCTGACACCCTGCCCCCTTCATAATACATTCTACCCCGGCTTATCAGGAAAACGTTTATGGAAAGCCTTAACTAATTTGGGAGCATGAACATTTCCTGCAAAAACCCATTCATTCAGTTCAGGGCCAAAGTCTACCCACTTTACTAAATACAGCAAGCGGCCCCTACTCATTTTTGAATCTAGAATCTCGGAGATTTCAAAGTGAGGTGCCCCCTCCTTCATCAGTGGAGGAGGAATCGGAGGAGTTTGGTGCCATGCATTCGGCCCAGGATTCTTCTTCAGCAGGCTGAAATGAAAAACAGGATGCACAGAGCTCAGTGATTTAGGCAGTTCAAGCTCAAAAGACACATCAGAGATTTTGCGCAACACTTTGTAAGGTCCAACATATTTCCATCCCAATTTTCTGCTGGGTTGGAGTCCATGGATGTTTTTTGTGGATAGGTACACTGAGTCCCCTGGTTGAAGGTCCCATCCCTCAGCACGCCCTCGATCTGCATATTTTTATAGTCCTCTTTTGCTTTATCCAAAGTCTTAGCAATCAGGGGCCACGATTTTTGTAGATTGGCCCACCATTGGGTGAAATCAGAGAGGGGGGTTTCACCTGAGTCATTGATTGTAGGTAGAGGTTTCCCCTCAAACCCCCCCCCCCACTGCCATAAAAGGTGACACACCAGTAGAGGAATGCACTGCATTGTTGTAACTGTACTCTGCAAAAGGCAACAGCTCTACCCAATTGTCCTGATGGTAGTTAGTATAGCACCTTAAAAACTGCTCCAATATTTGATTAATTCGTTCGGACTGTCCATCGGTCTCTGGATGGTAACCCGAACTCATGGCAGGCTCAATGTCCATCATCTTCAGAAGCTCCCACCAAAAGTTGGCAACAAATTGACTTCCCCTGTTGGATACCATGCGCTTGGGGAAAGCATGTAATTTGATCACGTGATTAAAGAACGTTTTCACTAGACCTTTTGCCATCGGCAATTGTTTGAATGGGGCAAAGTGAGCCTGCTTCGAAAACATGTCCACTACCACCCAAATAACCGTTTTTCCTTTAGATAGATACCGCTTCCCACGGCCTGGAGGGGGTAGGCAGGGGGTGCAATAGTCCAGGAGTCTTCCCCTCCCCTCCGTTTGCACATTAGACACACTTGACATGCTGTGACAAAGTCAGAGACATCCTTGCGCATGCGCGGCCACCAGAACTGTCATTGTATCAAATTAAGAGTCTTTAGAAATCCAAAATGTCCAGCCAACTTGGAAGAGTGGCAAGCCACTAAAATGTCTCTACGGCGTGCCTGGGGCACCACTAATTTAGTTCCATGATACCAACATTTATCGGAGTGCAGGGAACATTCCTCTATCCCTGCTAATTCTTCAGCCTCCTCTTTTGCATAGTCCCCAGAACACGTCTCACTCCATGAGTCAACAGTTACAGTCTTACTTTGACTTCAGGTAGTGACTGCCCCTCCCAACTGTTGTTGTGAGAACATGGAGTCGAACACTTCTTCCTTTTGGCTCTCGTGTTGGGGCAACCTGGATAGGGCGTCTGCTAAGGAGTTTGCCTTCCCAGGGAGGTGTTTTAAGACAAAGTTAAATTTGGAAAAGAAATCGGCCCACCGGAGTTGTTTTGCATTGAGGGACCGTTGTGTGTGCAATGCCTCAAGGTTTTTGTGATCAGTCCAGATCTCAAACGGAATTTGCGCCCCTTCTAACCAATGCCTCCATGTGGTTAGCGCTAGTCAGATGGCCGCTGCCTCCTTGTCCCAAACCGACCAATTCCTCTCCGTCTCATTAAATTTTTTGGAGATGTACGCCAAGGGATGCAATTTATTGTCATCCCCCTTTTGTAGGATGGCTCTGCACATGGCTACATCAGAGGCATCTACATGAATCACGAATTCTTTGGTCTCATCGGGGTGGGCGAGGATGGGTTCCGAGGTGAACAATTTCTTTAACGTCTCGAATGCTCGTTGGCATTCCTTGGACCATGCTATCTTCTCCCCTGGCTTCCCCGCCTCTGGCCCCTTCCCCTTGGTTTTCAACAGTTCAGTTAGGGGTAGGGTGACCGTGGCAAAGTCTTTAAGGAAAGTACGGTAGAAGTTGCAAAACCCCAAGAGGCTCTGTAGCTGTTTCCTAGTTCGGGGGGCCTCCCAGTGCACCACTGCCTCCACCTTAGCTGGATCCATCTCTAACCCCTTCTGAGAAATGTGATACCCCAAAAAGTCTACTTCGTTCCGGTTAAATTCACATTTAGACAATTTAGCATACAGTTGATTTTTCAACAATGTGGCTAGTACCTCCCTGACTAGCTTTACATACGATGCCTTATCAGTAGAATAGATCAAGATATCATCTAAGTAACATAACACCCCTTTGAATAAATGCTTATGCTACACTTCATTAATTAAACTCATAAAGACCCCCGGAGCGCCACTTAAGCCGAATGGCATCACCAGGTATTCAAACTGCCCCAAAGGTGTGTTGAACACAGTCTTGTACTCATCCCCCTCCCTGATGCACACCCGAAAATAAGCATCCCGCAAGTCCAATTTGGTGAACACTTTTCCTTTCGCGACTTCTGCCAACAAGTCTTTGATGAGCGGGAGGGGGTAAACATTCGAAGCGGATACAGCATTCAAGCCTCGGTAGTTAGTGCATAACCGTAAGCCCCCGTCTTTCTTTTTCCGAAACAACACTGGGGCTGCAAAAGGGGATTTGGTGGGGCGGATGAAACCATGCTCCAAGTTCTTGTCTAGGAACTTTCTCAGCTCCTCCCGTTCAGCGGGGCTCATGGAATATAATTTACCCTTCAGCAGTTTCTCCCCTGGGAGTAGTTCAATGGCACAGTCTGACAGGCGGTGAGGGGGCAACTCATCCACCTCCGTTTCACTGAATACTTCAATTAAGTCACGGTATTCTCTGGGGACCTGGGAGGGCGTTAAAGAGAGGGCGGCTGCTCGGATGGGGACTGGGGGTCCCGGTCCCCATGCCGGATCCCATTTGTGGTGGTTACACTTTTCATCCACCCACGAGATCTTCCCCTCACTCCACTTTATGTAGGGGTCATGTGAGCTTAGCCACAGGCTTCCTAATACCATGGGGAATTGGGTATTGGGAGTAATAACAAAAGCCCTCCTCTCCCAATGCTCCCCCATCCCCACTATTAACAGTTCAGTCTCTGCCACACACGCCTCCTTCATCTCAGAACCATCCATCTGCATGAATGTAAGTGGCTCCCCCAAAGGGGTGACTTTCGGTGCCAGCCCATCCACCACCAAAGGGCTTATTAAGTCTCTAGCACACCCTGAGTCAATCAATGCACGGACCCTTACGTGGGTCCCCGTGCCGGGGGCTATTACAGTCACTACCATGTAAAGTAAAGGGCTGGGGATGCTCACCGGAGATGGCGTGTCGGGGACAGGGACCTGCAGCTTTGCGCCATTTACTGCAGGTCATTGGAGTTTCCCGGCATCTGCGCTTCAGCTCTCCCTGCTTGCTCGCTGCCCCTTCCAGCTGTAGTGCCCGGGGTTTGAACGAGGTCTTGCCATGGCTCGGGGTGCCTCCACTCACTGGGGTCGAGGTCTTGGGGACTTTCCCGCTGCCACGAGGGCAAGCCGAAGCGAAGTGGCCACTCTCCCCACATCTCATGCAGAGCCCTTGCTTGAAACGGTTGTCCCGTATCTCCTGGACACTCGGCTTCCCTTTCATCTTTTGGGTGGCTTTAGCTTGGGCTGTTGCCGAGGTCCCCAACTTGATCAGGGTGAATCACTCTTCCACGTCGGCAGCTGCCCTCATCCACGCCGCCAGTGATCCAGGCCTCCCACCCCTTAAAATAGTCTCGTAAATTTCGGGGTTTAGACCTTCTCGATTCTTTTTGATGAAAAGGTCTTGGGACCAGCCTTGCACTTTTGCCGCGATGCACCGGAACCAGTTGGTGTATTCCCTCACGGAGGACCTCCCCTGTGCCAACTTCCGCAGTTGGTTTCGTGCCTTCTCCTCCCCCAGGGGATCCTCATAGTGTTGCCAGAGGGCCCACATGAAATTATTCACCGACCGCAACTCGGGCCTCGGGGGGTTATGCAAACTCACGTACCAGTCACTGGCGGTGTCTCGAAGTTTGGATCCGATGTAGCCCACTCGATCCCTCTCGGTAGGGTAGAGATGCCCCCACGCATCCAGGAACCTCTTGATTTCGATGATGAAAAACCGGAGCTTCTCTGCGTCACCATCGAAGGTAGCCGTCAAGGGGTCATTTGGGGCCTGGCGAATCATACGCTCCACGGGTGCAGGAGCTGGGGCTGGGGCCGGGGCTGGGGCCGACTGCGGGGCACCCCCAGCGGGGACCCCCCCAGGCGGGACCTGTTGCGGAGGTGCTCCACCGGCCGGCACACCTGCCCCTGCGCCCCCCCTGGTTGCTGCCCCGGTACCTGTAGTGCAGCTAAGGCATCTCGGAGCTGGTACTGCATATCCATCACCACCTCTCTTAGCTCTGCAGTCAATTGAAGCTGCATTTCTCCCATTTGCCGATTCAGGGCGCAGTTTGAGTTGTCTATGGTCAGGTCGCCCCCGTAGGGCACTCCACGCTCCTCGTCCATCGGGAACCGCCAGTCACCCCCGAGATATTCTCTCTCTTCCTCCAAGAGGCTGGGGCGACTTATCTCGGTACGGTCCCCAGGGACCAAGACGCGTAACCCCTTCCGATCGTGTATCCACGAGTTGACTGTCCCACGTCTGAATGAGGCCCATGAGTACCATGGGATGAAAGGAGGCTGCGGGGCCGGCCGTGGGAGATAGTAAGCCCCTTGGGCTGTGGTCACTGGTTTCTCGGGCTCGCCGCCGCCGCCTCCTGCTCTGGCTCCCTGATCCACTGGGGTCACCGGCTCTTCTTTGGTTACGGGAATAGTATCATCATCTGACATGGTCAGGCACGGCCAAGTCCCAAACACAGACCTCTAACAATCTGTGAGGCTTCTGCACTTAACAGCAAAAGATCAGACCTTAGTTGGTGAAACAGAGTTCTTTATTTCTTAATACTGCATGACAGTTTCTCGGGTGTTTGTTAGAGATGCCACATACAAAACAGTCAGAGCTAATATACCCTCCAGTACAGTTTGAAACCCCGACATTCGACCAATCACAAAAAAGGGGAAAAGCGCAGTCAAAAGATCTTAGCCGTTTTACTTCCCACAGGAAAGGTGAAGTGTGAAAGTTATAAAATTTTCCCCTCTGAACTGGGCGTCCCAGATGTGCTAGGCATATACATAACAAAGTAGTTGCCACGGCCTTTCAAGGTCTTCACACAGCGATAAGAAAGTCCTGTCTCTCCGGAGATGAGGGAGGAGAGAATGCATGGGAGGAAAGGCCATTTGTTCTTCTGGTGACATGCAAGTATGCGGGGTCGCCACTCTCCCGGATGAAATGGTTACACTGACCAGACCCTTGAAAAGCAATATAACTCAGAGCAATAAACGGGTGGGGGTGAAACAGGAGACAGCTTGAAAGAGATAGCAATGGTTACACTTCCAGCATAGTGATAGCAAGTTACAGAAAGTACAAAGAAAGCCTTGTTAGGATCATAGGATCCTGACATAGGGTTAGGGTTAGGGTTAGGGCTTGGGCTTGGGCTAGGGCTAGGATTAGCTTTTGGCTTAGTGTTTGTGTTTGGGCTAAATTTAGGGCTAATTTAAGGGTTAGGGTTAGAGTTAGGGCTACGGTTAGGGTTAGGGCTAGGGTCAGGGTTGGGGATAGGGCTAGGGTTAGGGCTAGGGTTAGGGTTAGGATTAGGGATAGGGTTAGGGTTTGTGTTAGGGCTAAAGTTAGGGCTAGGGTAAAGGTAAGCGTTAGGGCTAGAGTTAGGGTTACAATAAGGTCTAGGGTTAGGGTTAGGACTAGGGCTTGGACTAGGGATAGGGTTAGGGCTAGGGTTAGGGTTAGGATTAGGGTTATAGTTAGGGATAGGGATAGGGTTAGGGTTTGTGATAGGGTTAGGGTTTGTGTTAGGGCTAAAGTTAGGGCTAGGGTAAAGGTAAGCATTACAGCTAGAGTTAGGGTTAGGATTAGGTGTAGGGTTACGGTTAGTACTAGGATTAAAGCTTGGACTAGGGCAAGGGATAGGGTTAGGGCTAGGGTTAGGGTTTGTGTTACGGCTAAAGTTAGGGCTAGGGTAAAGGTAAGTGTTAGGGCTAGAGTTAGGGTTAGGGTAAGGGTTAGGGCTAGGGTTATCTAGGGTTAGAGTTTTGGTTAGGGGAAGGGTAAGAGTTAGGGTTAGGGCTAAGATTGGGGTTAAAGTTGGGGTTAGGGTTAGGATTACGCTTACAGTTAGGGCTTGGGGTAGTTTTAGGGTTAGGGATAGGGATAGCCTTAGGGCTAAGGCTAGGGCTAGGGTTAGGTTTAGGGGTAGGGGTAGGGTTAGGTTGAGGGCTAGGGTTAGGGTTAGGGCTAGGGCTAGGGCTATCACTTATTGTTCTCCCAAAATCAATTTCTGACTATTGTATGTCTTGCATTTGATGTTATTGCTCTTACATTTGGTATCTCATGCTTTCATATTTTTGAGTAAGATATACAATGAAATAAAGCCATGCTCTATGCAGCCAGAGTATCTATTACTTATTATTAGGGTTAGGGCTTGGGTTAGGGTTATGGTTACGGTTAGGGTTAGGGTTAGGTTTTGTGCAGGGCTAGTGCTTTCCCAATTCCCTTGGAAACCCGATTAATCAGAGAGAGCGCCGTCGCTCGAAAGCGCCTTGGCTGGCTCTGTTTGTCTGGGATCAACAGTGAGCGGCAAAGCTCGGGTCCTGAAAGTGGCAGGGGCCGTGCTTTGGAACAGTGCCCTGTGGGTTGTGCCTGGCACACTTGCTCATCCACCTGCCAGATGATGCTCCCTCTAAGCTGTGGAGTCCTGTGAGCAAAAATTCTACTTTGTGAGCTACAGGGTTAGTGTTAAGACTAAAGTTAGGGTTAGAGTTAGGACTACGTTTATGGCTTAGATTAGGGTTAGGGCTAGGGCCAGGTTTAGGGTTCGGGTAGGGCTAGGTTTAGGGTTAGAGTTAGGGCTAGGGCTAGGGTTTGGGTAAGGGCTAGGACTAGGCTTACTGTTTGATTAGGATTAGGGCTAGGGCAAGGGTTAGGACTAGGGCTAGGGTTAGGGTTAGGGTTAGGGCTTGGGTTAGGGTTTGGGCTAGAGGTAGGGTTAGGAGTTCAGTTAGGGTTAGTTTTAGGGTTAGGGTTAGGGCTAGGGCTTTGGCAAGGGGTATGTGTAGGTTTAGGGCTAGGGTTAGTGTAAGGGTAAGGATTACAGTTACTGTTAGGGTTAGTGTTAGGGCTAGGGCTAAGGTTAGGGCTTGGGCTAGTGTTAAGGTTTGTGTTAGGGTTAGTGTTAGAACTAGGGCTAGGGCTACAGCTATAATTAGGGTTTGGGTTAGGGCTAGGGCTAGGTTTAGGGTTAGGTTTTGGGTAGGGTTACTGTTATGGCTAAAGGTATGGTTAGGGTTAGGGTTAGGGTTAGGGTTAGGGTTAGGGTTAGAGTTATTGCTAGGGCTAGGGCTAGGGTTAAGGCTACGACTAGGTTCCGTTAGGTTTATAATATTTATATTGTTAATACTTAGGTTAGGATTATAATGTTCAATACAAATACAATGACATGAAGCCATCTTCTATGCAGCTAGACTATCGATTTCTTTTTACTGGAACGACGCTATATAAAAGCATGATATATTAGGTATAAGAGCAATAACATTGAATGCAAGACATACATTCATCAGATTTTGAATTTGGTTGTACAAGGAGTGATAACTGACACTGTATTGATATCACTTTGTAAAACCTAGAAAAATCACTGTCATCAAACCAAGAGATCACAGAAGAGTAATGAGTGAATACTATACAAGAAATACATTTGATTGTAAATTGTAATAGTTTATTCCAAAAAATGACTTTTGGCGTTACTCTCGAGGAATCCCACTAAGAGCATTTATGGGGCACCTTTCTACTCTTGCTGTATAGAACGTGGCTTCATCTCATTGTATATGTACTCAACCATATAAAAGCTTGATATATCACCTTTAAGAGCCGTAACATTGAGTGCAAGACATACATTCATCAGATTTTGAATTTGATTGTACAAGGAGTGAGAACTGACACTGTATTGATATTACTTTGTAAAACCTAGAAATATAACTGTCATCTAACCAAGAGATCACAGAAGAGTAATGAGTGAATACTATACAAGAAATATATTTGATTGAAAATTGTAATCGTTTCTTACAAAAAATGACTTTCAGCGTTACTCTCGAGGAATCCCACTGAGCAGCAATTTGGGGCACCTTTTTCCTCTAGCTGTACAGAAGGTGGCTTCATTTCATTGTATATGTACTCAAACATAGAAGAGCATGATATATCAACTGTAAGAGCAATAACATTGAATGCAAGACATACATTCATCAGATTTCAAATTTGATTATACAAGGACTGGTAACTGACACTTTATTGATATCACTTTGTAAAACCTAAAAATAATACTGTCATCTAACCAAGAGATAACAGAAGAGTAATGGTTGGATAGTATACAAGAAATACATTTGATTGTAAATTGTAATACTGTATTACAAAAAATGACTTTCATTGTTACTTCCGAGGAATCCCACTGAGCGGCATTATGGGGCACCTTTTTCCTCTAGCTTTATAGAAGGTGGCTTCATTTCATTGTATATGTACACAAACATAGAAGAGCATGATATATCAACTGTAAGAGCAATAACATTGAATGCAAGACATAGATTGATCAGATTTGGATTTTTTTTTTTTTGCAATTAATATTTTTTATTTTTTATAACAATTATAACAATAAACATCCGTACAACTTTTCATTTCTCTTACACACAAATCCAATACAAAAAAAAACTTTAACCTATACAACAAAACCTCTACAAACAATATTATTCTCTAGTAACTTTGTCTCCTAAAACTTCTATGCTATACCTAAACTTACATAAACAGATCCAACCAACAGTTACATCATTTAAACAGACTTCTTCTTCATTAATAGAATACCATATTCTTATATTTTGCAGGGATTGCAAATTGCTCCAAATGGTGTGCATTTATATAATCAAAAAATTTAAACCATTTATCTAAAAAATTATTGTTCAACTGGGGATTCTCCATTAACTGTATTTGAATCGCCAGTTTATCTGAAACTAAAATATCCCAAATTTTCACCTTCCATTGTTGCAATGTGGGCGCTTTAGTAGATTTCCAGTTGGATGCAATAAGATTTTTTGCCGCCATTAACAACAGTGCAACCACTTCGAGTGTTTGTTTGGTATTTGAGGCATCAGGCCAATAATTGAGTAATATCGATTCAGGTGTGTTTGGTAGGTCAAAGTTCATGATCTTTTTAATTTCCTCAATTATTGCTGTCCAGAATAGTTTAATTTTAGGGCAACCCCACCAACAATGGATTAGGGTTCCTTTCTGTTGGCATTGCTTCCAGCACAATGGTGTGGCTTTGTATCTGCTTTTAAATAATCGTTCAGGGGTAAGATACCACCTTGACACGATTTTAAATTGTTGAAGTTGTAGGTTCGTAGTTTTACTGTGCAAGATTGGTGAAGCCCATATAGTTTCCCATTGAGTGTTGGTAAGCTCTATGCCGCAATCTTTGTGCCAGGCCTTTTGTATTGAGGAAACCTCAGACCATGTCTTTTCATTCAGTTGTTTGTATATTATAGCCATTAGTCCTTTAGTGGAAGACTGTTGTTTCTGGACAAAGTTTTCAAATGGAGTCAATGGTCTAATGCAGTGGCTTTACTTAACTCTATATACAGTGAATAAAGTTGTTGGTACTGCATCCAATCCAGTTTGACTTTGTGCTTGATTTCCAACTGCTGTGTACATAATTTACCACCTTGCATAAAGTCCTTAATTCTAAAAAGCCCCTTGTTTTTAATATCTAATAAAAAGGTTGTTGCACATCCTGGTACAAACCAATTTTGGCTGAAAATCGAAGCGATAGGTGAAATTCCTGGTGCCAAAATCTGCCTGTACTTATTCCATAAATTTAAAGTAAGTTTTAAAAAAGGGTTGTTAATGGCCAATCAGTTTTGCTGTTGTGAAGTATTCCAAATGTATTCATGTAAGCGTATGGGCGATAATACCAGCTGTTCAATGTGGACCCAAGACGTATCGCCATTTGGGTTGGCATAAGAATTAATATTACTTAACTGAGAAGCGACATAATGGGATTCTAAATTTGGTAATCCTAGCCCACCCATTTTTTTGGGTTTCAACAGTGTGGAATACTTAATTCTCGCCCGTTTGCCTTCCCACAAAAAATTATGAATTGTTTGATGCCATTGCTTGAGGTCTCTTATAGGCATTAAGGTCGGCAAATTTTGAAACAAAAATAAAAATTTCAGTAACAATAGTGTTTTAAACATTAAAACTTTTTCACTTAGTGTGAATTTAGCTAGTGCCCAGTCCTCCAACGTGGTTTTTAAATATTTTGACAATGGGTCATAATTATAAGAGTGAAGATTGTTTAAATTTACTGGAACTAAAATACCCAGATACCTCCACTTGTCTGTTATCCAGTTAAAAGGGAATTCCCTTTGTAGTTTTACTTTAAGGTTGTCCGAGATGTTGATCGGGTAGATGTCTGATTTATTATAATTAACCGTAAATCCAGAGACTCCACCAAACTGTTTTAAATGCCCCATGATAATTTCTAATTCTTTTTCTGGATACATTACGTAAAATAAAATGTCATCCGCATAAAGGCTGACTTTAATTTTCGTGTTCTGAACACTTAGGCCCACAATGCCTGGGTCTTTCCTAATAGCATATGCCAATGGTTCCACTGAGAGCGCAAACAATAAGGGGGATAAAGGGCATCCCTGCCTGGTACCCCTAGTTAACTTCAAGTCATTAGATCTGTAGTGATTTACGCAAATTTGAGCAGATGGGCAACTATACAACGTTCTTACCGTCTGGCGGAATACTGGGCCAAACTCCATTCTTAGCAGCAATTTGTGCAAGTATGTAGGTTCTACCCTGTCAAAAGCTTTATCAGCGTCAGTTGACAGCAATATCGAATTAAAATTATTTTGCTTGCAGTAGTTGATAATGTTTAAAGTTTTGCGTATGCTTTCGTTAATGGTTCTACCTGGCATGAAACCTGCTTGATCGTTATGAATACAAGAGGAAATAATTTTATTTAATCTATTCGTTAAAAGGGATGAAAATTTTTTGAAATCATGGTTTAATAACGAAATAGATCTATAGGAGCTAGCTAGTGTTTTATCCTTACCTGGTTTCAAAAGGACAATGATTCTGGCCTCAGACCATGACTGAGGCATTTGGCCTTCTAACAACGCTGAATTTAGGGTATGGGTAAGCTGTTCCCCGATTAAGGGTAGAAACTTTTTATAAAACTCGATTGGGAAACCATCCCTTCCAGGGGTCTTGTTATTCTTTATTCTGCCAATAATGTCCGCCACCTCTTGTAAAGTAAAAGGAGCTTCCAATAAATCCTGGTGTTCCTTAGACAGTTTTACATCAAAATCTATTGAATTGAAATAGTTTGTTATTTGTACCTTGCTAGGATTAGTAGTAGTGTATAAGTTCTGAAAAAAATTATAAAACACCTCACTAATTTCTTTAGATGTATTTTTCAAAGTGCCATGCCTATCTCTGATAGTTGGTATCAATGATGACGCGGACTTCTTTTCGGCTCTATACTTCAAAAATTTTATAGACTTTGGTGTTCTGGTAATATATTTTTGTTTTAAAAATAATAAATTTTTCTGTGTTTTAGAAGTTTCCAATAAGTTGAGCTTTTGTCTTTCTAAATTTAGTTTTTTCAAATACTTTTTCCCTCCATATTTCATATGCTTTAATTCTAAAAATTTTATTTTTTCTAATAATTCACTAACTACCATTTGTCTTTCTTTTTTATAGTATGATGCTGTTGAGATCCAGTGGCCTCGAAGTACTGCCTTAAAGGCATCCCAAATATTCTTTACAGAGGCTTCACAGTTTGCGTTGTCTATAAAGTATTCTTTAATTTTGTCGGAAATGTGTTCACAAATAAGCTCGTTTTGCAATAATAATTTGTTTAGTAGCCAATTTGGACCTTTTCCATCATCTTGTGATTTTAAAAAATTCCCCGTTACCCAGGCATGATCTGATAATATACTACTGCCCATATCTGCATTAATAAATTTTGTCACCAAAGGTTGGGAAATCAATATATAATCAATTCTTGTATATATTTTATGCGTATAAGAATAGTAAGAAAATTGTTTTACGCCAGGATTTAATGTTCGCCACAAATCAAGTAAATTATAACGTTCAAAGACTTGTGCCAAATCTGTCAACTCGGGGGATTTTTTTTTCTGTTTCTTTAAAGGTTTTATGTAAGTTCTATTAAATTTAAAGTCTACAATTTGATTCAAATCACAACCAATAATCAGCTCTCCTTGTTTGAATTCCATTAATTTGTCCAAAGTGTCTTTGATAAATGCTATTTGATTTTCATTTGGGGCATAGAGCGATGCTATGGTGAAATTTTCACCATTCAATGTTCCTTTAATAAAAATATAGCGCCCTCTGGGGTCTGATTTAATTTGTGTACAAGAAAAGGGAAAGGTTTTTGATATCAAAATTGCCATATCTCTCGCCTTTGATGAGCCCGCCGCGTGATATTGTTGTGAAAACCACTTTGATTTGAGTACATAGTTGCTAGACTTTTTCAGGTGAGTTTCTTGGATACACAATACACTGGGGCGTTCTTTCGACCAAAACGATGAGACCCTGTGTAGTTTAGTCCTCTGATTTAGCCCTCTAGCGTTCCAGGAAACAAATTTAAATTGGTGAGTCATACAATATACTTATAATGCCTCAAACTATCAAACTCTACAAAAATAACTTAACTTACTAATAACCAGTGTACCACCCAATTGTACACCTTTAACTCTAACTAAAAGAAAAACCTTGTTAACTATAACAAGGTGAACCTCCAGGCCTTCCTATATAGGAAGTCTAAGGGAGGACCAAAACTGTCTCCCTACCTGAGGGTATATTACTACTCCTACTAGGGGGGGTCACTAAATTACTCTACCTACTACCTAACCTTGTTTTAACTACCCAGCACTACCACCTCTTGTAAAATTAAGGGTTTAAACTCTATCTCACCCCCCAAAAAATGAGATTGATACAGCCTTAAACAGCCATTAACTCTACTATTATTAAATAAGAAATTGGTTCTGATTAGCTCTTGCATTTATACACATACTTTTTTATAACCAGTGAACTTAAATATGTTTATCCATTATAACTTATATATTTAAATCATTCTTTACAGTAAAATATAAACCAAATCCACACAGTATATCTTTATGTTAACACTGAAACATTTTTATAACAGTTATTCAAATATTAGACTTGGATAGCCAAAAAAGGAAAACAGCATAATTTTACTAACATCTCTAAAGCCGGTTTGCTTCTCTTACCTATTCTATTTGTCTCTATGCTACTATTAACTACAAAGTCTGTCTAAAAGTACTATTCCTGGCTTTCACAATTTTAAAACTCTGGTTTCTATCTTAGCTAATAAAAAACATTTACTACTCTATTATGTGTTACTAACCTTAAATACTAAACATATAACCTACGAATACTTCCTATTTACTACAGCTAAACTATACCTATAGGTCTAAAGTCTTAACAAAAAAATATAGTTCTTCCTAGTTTTTAATCTTTTTTGTTTTGTTTTCTTTTTTATTTTCTTTTTTTTTAATATTTTGAGTGTTTTTATGAATTTTTGTATAAAATATATATCTGACTAAGAGCTACCTTCAATGAAATTATAATACTCTTCACCATTAATGAATTCAACTGTGGATAAATAAAACTTATACCATCATTTTACCAAGTACTACTTCCTAACAAGAAAGGCACCAACTGTGCCCAAGTAGCCCTTTGCCACTTAGGGCATTTTCTGTTAAACTAAAATTAAAGTTAGCTAACAATTCAGCCGCACTGAGACTTCAGAAGTATGTCTTCTTCTTCTTTCGTAAGATGAACTCCCAGGGAGGATAATAGGGCCCATCCTGTTAAGCCGTCTGTTGCTTGGTAGAGAAGGCCGTTGCAGTAGACCTGAATATCCGATGCGGGGCTCCAGCAGAATCTGATTTTAGCGTCAAAAAGTTTTTGTGCCACAGGCTTAAGGTTACGGTGTTTATCGAGAGTTTCTACAGAGAGATCCAACAGTACTTGTACTTTAAAATCCTTGTAGTGCAGAAAGCCCTTGACTCTTGCTTCTCGGAGGACTTTGTCCCGTGATCTGGGGTACAGAAACTGCGCCATTATGTCGCGAGGGCAGCCTTTCTTTGCTTGAGCTATTGGCCCCAGTCTGTAGGCCTTGATAATGATCGGCGCTACTCCCTCTTCCAAATTTAAAACGGACACAAGCCAGGTTGAAATAAAGCTTGTGGGATCCTTGCCTTCCTCTGCGCCCTCCTCAATCCCTCTAAATTTTAAGTTTAATTGCCGCCAGCGATTTTCCAAAGAGTTAAGACGAGAGGCAACTGTTTTTTCGGACGTTTGCAAAGTTTTTATTTCGTCCTGCAGAGTTAACGTTAGCTCTGCGTTGTTTTCGGCTATTTTGGAGATATCAGTTAAATCTTTGGCCAGATCAGACAATTGGGTGCGTATAGGGTGGAGCACGTCCGAGACCAATGCTGTGAAGGATTTTAAAAGGTCGGCTTTTAGATCGGCTAAGTCCTCCCGCGTCAGTGGGATTACCTCGCTCTTGGTGTCCCAGCGGGTCTCGTTGCTGCTGGCCGCCATGTTGCCTTCTTCATTGAGCTCCAGGCCCATAGTTTTCGGCTGGGATTCTTTCAAAAAATACGACTCCACTGAACCCGGTGGAGACGTGTTTTTGCTGCTTTTTGCCTTTCAATTTCTACCCATGTCAGTTGGCTGAAAAACAGCTGGGTAAGAAGAGTTTAAGGTCATTTTCTTCTGTAGAGGCTGGGAGCTCGTTCAGTTTACATCCGCCATAGGTCGTGACGCTCCGCCCCCCCTCAGATTTGGAATTTGGTTGTAAAAGGAGTGATCACTGACACTGTATTGATATCACTCAGTAAAACCTAGAAATATCACTGTCACCTAACCAACAGATCATAGAAAATAGTAATAATTGAATACGATACAAGAAATACGTTTGATTTTAAATTGTAATAGTTGGTACAAAAAAATGACATTCGGCGTTACTCCCGAGGAATCCCACACTAAGCGGCATTATAGGGCACATTTTTCCCCTAGCTGTATAGAAGGTGGCCTCATTTCATTCTATATGTACTCAAAAATAGAAAAGCATGATATATCAACTGTAAGAGCAGTAATATTGAATGCAAGACATACATCCATCAGTTTTTGAATTTGGTTGTACAAGGAGTGATAACTGAAACAGTATTGATATCATTTTGTAAAACCTAGAAATATCACTGTCATCTAACCAACAGACATAGAAAAGAGTAATCAATGAATACAATGCAAGAAATACATTTGATTCTAAATTGTAATAGTATGATTTTCGGCGTTACTCCCGAGGAATCCTACTGAGCGGCATTAGGGGGAACCTTTTTCCCCTAGCTGTATAGAAGGTGGCTTCTTTTCATTGTATATGTACTCAACCATATAAAAGCATGATATATCAACTAAGAGCAATAACATTGAATGCAAGACATACATTCATCAGACTTTGAATTTGGTTTGTACAAGGAGTGAAAACTGAAACTGTATTGATATTATTTTGTAAAACCTAGAAATATAACTGTCATCTAAACAAGAGATCACAGAAGAGTAATGAGTGAATACTATACAAAAAATACATTTGATTGTAAATTGTAATACTGTGTTACAATAAATGACTTTCGGCATTACTCCCGAGGAATCCCACTGAAAGGATTTATGGCGCACCTTTTTCCTCTAGCTTTATAGAAGGTGGCTTAATTTCATTGTATATGTCCTCAACCATAGAAAAGCATGATATATCAATTGTAAAAGCAGTAACATTGAATGCCAGACATACATTCATCAGTTTTTGAATTTGGTTGAACAAGGAGTGATAACTGACACTGTATTGACATCACTTTGTAAAACCTTGAAATAACACTTTCATCTAAACAAGAGATAACAGAAGAGTAATGAATGAACACTATACAAGAAATACATTTGATTTTAAATTGTAATAGTGAGTTACAAAAAATGACTTTCGGATTTACTCCTGAGGAATCCCACTGAGCGGCATTATGACGTACCTTTTTTTTTCAAGCTGTATAGAAGGTGGCTTCATTTCAATGTATATGTACTCAACCATAGAAAAGCATGATATATTAACTGTAAGAGCAATAACATTGAATGCAACTTTAAGAGCAATAACATTGAATGCAAGACATACATTCATCAGATTTTGAATTTGGTTGTAGAAGGAGTGATAACTGATGCAGTATTGATATCACTTTGTAAAATCTAGAAATAACACTATCATCTAAACAAGAGATCACAGAAGAGTAATGAATGAACACTATACAAGAAATACATTTGATTTTAAATTGTAGTACTGTGTTACAAAAAATGACTATCGGCGTTACTCCCGAGGAATCCCACAGAGCGGCATTATGGGGAACCTTTTTCCCCTTGCTGTATAGAAGGTGGCTTCATTTCATTGTATATGTACTCAACCATTGAAAAGCATGATATATCAACTGTAAGAGCAATAACATTGAATGCAAGACATACATTCATCAGATATTGAATTTCATTGTACAAGGAGTGATAACTGACACTGTATTGATATCACTTTGTAAAACCTTGAAATAACACTGTCATCTAAACAAGAGACCACAGAAGAGTAGTTAATGAATACTATACAAGAAATACATTTGATTCTAAATTGTAATAGTGTGTTACAAGTATGACTTTCGGCGTTACTCCCGAGGAATCCTACTGACCGGCATTATGGGGAACCTTCTTCCTCTAGCTGTATAAAAGGTGGCTTCTTTTCATTGTATATGTACTCAACCATTGAAAAGAATGATATACCAACTTTAAGAGCAATAACATTGAATGCAAGAGATACATTCATCAGATTTTTAATTTGGTTGTACAAGGAGTGATAACTGAGAATGTATTGATATCACTTTGTGAAACCTAGAAATCACTTTGTGAAACCTAGTGTCAGTTATCACTCCTTTTACAACCAAATTCCAAATCTGATTAATCTATGTCTTGCATTCAATGTAATTGCTCTTACAGTTGATATATAACGCTTTTATATGGTTGAGTACATATACAATGAAGTGAAGCCACCTTCTATACAGCTAGGGTAAAAAGGTGCCCCATAATGCCGCTCTTTGGGATTCCTAGGGAGTAACGCCAAAAGTCATTTTTTGAAACAAACTATTACAATTTACAATCAAATGTATTTCTTGTATAGTATTCACTCATTACTCTTCTGTGATCTCTTGGTTTGATGACAGTGATATTTCTAGGTTTTACAAAGTGATATCAATACAGTCAGTTATTACTCCTTGTGCAACCAAATTCGAAATCTGATGAATGTATCTCTGGCATTCAATGTTATTGCTCTTACACTTGCTTTCAATGTTATTGCTTTTACAGTTGATATATCATGCTTTTCTATGGTTGAGGACATATACAATGAAATCAAGCCACCTTCTATACAGCTAGAGGAAAAAGGTGCCCCAAATTGCTGCTCAGTGGGATTCCTCGAGAGTAACGCTGAAAGTCATTTTTTATAACTAACAAATACAATTTTCAATCAAATATATTTGTTGTATAGTATTCACTCATTACTCTTCTGTGATCTCTTGGTTAGATGACAGTTATATTTCTAGGTTTTACAAAATAATATCAGTACAGTGTCAGTTATCACTCCTTGTACAATCCAAAATCT
Organism: Lepidodactylus listeri; assembly: GCA_029233225.1. Taxonomy (NCBI): domain Eukaryota; kingdom Metazoa; phylum Chordata; class Lepidosauria; order Squamata; family Gekkonidae; genus Lepidodactylus; species Lepidodactylus listeri. The sequence goes on from JARCFY010000012.1 coordinate 96,179,387, forward strand.
GATGAATGTATGTCTTGCACTCAATGTTACGGCTCTTAAAGGTGATATATCAAGCTTTTATATGGTTGAGTACATATACAATGAGATGAAGCCATGTTCTATACAGCAAGAGTAGAAAGGTGCCCCATAAATGCTCTTAGTGGGATTCCTCGGGAGTAACACCAAAAGTCATTTTTTGGAATAAACTATTACAATTTACAATAAAATGTATTTCTTGTATAGTTTTCACTCATTACTCTTCTGTGATCTCTTGGTTTGATGACAGTGATATTTCTAGGTTTTACAAAGTGATATCAATACAGTCAGTTAATACTACTTGTGCAACAAAATTTGAAATCTGATGAATGTAACTCTTGCATTCAATGTTATTGCTCTTACAGTTGCTTTCAATGTTATTGCTTTTACAGTTGATATATCATGCTTTTCTATGGTTGTGGACATATACAATGAAATCAAGCCACCTTCTATAAAGCTAGAGGAAAGAGGTGCGCCATAAACCCTCTCAGTGGGATTCCTCGGGAGTAACGCCGAAAGTCATTTATTGTAACACAGTATTACAATTTAGAATCAAATGTATTTCTTGCATTGTATTCATTGATTACTCTTTTCTATGATCTGTTGGTTAGATGACAGTGATATTTCTAGGTTTTACAAAATTATATCAATACTGTTTCAGTTATCACTCCTTGTACAACCAAATTCAATATATGATGAATTTATGTCTTGCATTCAATGTTATTGCTCTTAAAGTTGGTATATCATTCTTTTCTATGGTTGAGTACATATACAATGAAATGAAGCCACCTTCTATACAGTTAGAGTAAAAGGGTGCCCCATAATGACACTCAGTGGGATTCCTCGGGAGTAACGGCAAAAGTCATTTTTTGTAAGAAATGATTACAATTTTCAATCAAATATATTTCTTGTATAGTATTCACTCATTACTCTTCTGTGATCTCTTGGTTAGATGACAGTTATGTCTGGCATTCAATGTTAATGCTCTTACAGATGATATAACATACTTTTATATGGTTGAGTACATATACAATGAAATGAAGCCACCTTCTATACTGCTAGCGGAGATAGGTGCCCCATAATGCCGCTCAGTGGGATTCCTCGGGAGTAACACCGAAAGTCATTTTTTTGTAACCAACAATTACAATTTACAACCATATATATTTCTTGGATTGTATTCATTGATTACTATTTTCTATGATCTGTTTGTTAGGTGACAGTGATACATCTAGGTTTTACAGAGTGATATCTATACAGAGTCCTTGTGCAACAAAATTCAAAATCTCATGAATGTACGTTTTGCATTCAATGTTATTGCTCTTACAGTTGATATTTAATGCTTTTATATGCTTGACTACATATACCATGAAATGAAGCCACGTTCTATAAAGCTAGAGGAAAAAGGTGCCCCATAATGCCACTCAGTGGGATTCCTCGGGAGTAACTCCAGAAGTCAATTTTTTTAACACACTCTTACAATTACAATCAAATGTATTTCTTGTATTGTATTCATTGATTACTCTTTTCATTGATCTGTTGGTTAGATGACACTGATATTTCTAGGTTTTACGAAGTGATATCAATACAGTGTCAGTTAACAGTCCTTGTATAACCAAATTCGAAATCTGATGAATGTATGTCTTGCATTCAATGTTATTGCTCTTACAGTTGCATTCAATGTTATTGCTCTTACAGTTGATATATCATGCTTTTCTATGGTTGAGTATATATACAATGAAATGAAGCCACCTTCTATTCAGCTAAATGAAAAAGGTGCGCCATAATGCCGCTAAGTAGGATTCCTCGGGAGTAATGCCGAAAGTCATTTTTTGTAACACACTATTACAATTTACAATCAAATGTATTTCTTGTATAGTGTTGAACCATTACTCTTCTGTAATCTCTTGTTTAGATGACAGTGTTATTTCTAGGTTTTACAAAGTGATATCAATACAGTGTCAGTTATCACTCCTTGTACAACCAAATTCAAAATCTGATGAATGTATGTCTGGCATTCAATGTTACTGCTCTTACAGTTGATATAACATGCTTTTATATGGTTGAGTACATATACAATGAAATGAAGCCACCTTCTATACCGCTAGCAGAAAAAGGTTCCCCATAATGCCGCTCAGTGGGATTCCTCGGGAGTAACACTGAAAGTCATTTTTTTGTAACCAACTATTACAATTTACAACCATATGTATTTCTTGGATTGTATTCATTGATTACTATTTTCTATGATCTGTTTTTTAGGTGACAGTGAAATTTCTAGGTTTTACAGAGTTATATCATTACAGAGTCCTTCTGCAACAAAATTCAAAATCTGATGAATGTACGTCTTGCATTCAATGTTATTGCTCTTACAGTTGATATATCATGCTTTTCTATGGTTGACTACATATACCATGAAATGAAGCCACCTTCTATACAGCTAGAGGAAAAAGGTGCCCCATAATGCCGCTCAGTGGGATTCCTCGGGAGTAACGCCAAAAGTCAATTTTTGTAACACACTATTACAATTACAATCAAATGTATTTCTTGTATTCTATTCATTGATTACTCTTTTCATTGATCTGTTGGTTAGATGACAGTGATATTTCTAGGTTTTACAAAATGATATCAATACTGTTTCAGTTATCACTCCTTGTACAACCAAATTCAATATATGATGAATGTATGTCTTGCATTCAATGTTATTGCTCTTACAGTTGGTATATCATTCTTTTCTGTGGTTGAGTACATATGCAATGCAATGAAGCCACCTTCTATAGAGGTAGAGTAAAAACGTGCCCCATAATGCTGCTCAGTGGGATTCCTTTGGAGTAACGCCGGATGTCATTTTTTGTAAGAAACAATTACAATTTACAGTCAAATATATTCCTTGTATAGTGTTCATTCATTACTCTTCTGTGATCTCTTGTTTAGATGTTATTTCTAGGTTCTACAAAGTAATATCAATACAGTGTCAGTTATCAGTCCTTGTAGAACAAAATTCGAAATCTGATGAATGTATGTCTTGCATTCAATGTTAGTGCTCTTACAGTTGCATTCAATCTTACTGCTCTTACAGTTGATATATCATGCTATTCTATGGTTGAGTACATATACAATGAAATGAAGCCACCTTCTATTCAGCTAGAGAAAAAAGGTGCGCCATAATGCCGCTCAGTGGCATTACTCGGGAGTAACGCCGAAAGTCATTTTTTGTAACAAACGATTACAATTCACAATCAAATGTAGTTCTTCTATAGTATTCACTCATTACTCTTCTGTAATCTCTAGTTTAGATGACAGTGTTATTTCTAGGTTTTACAAAGTGATATCAACACAGTGTCAGTTCTCACTCCTTGAACAACCAAATTCAATATCTGATGAATGTATGTCTTGCATTCAATGTTATTGCGCTTAAACTTGGTATATCATTTTTTTCTGTGGTTGAGTACATATACAATGAAATGAAGCCACCTTCTATACAGCTACGGGAAAAAGGTGCGCCATAATGCCGCTCAGTGGGATTCCTCGGGAGTAACGCCGAAGGTCATTTTTTTAAAGAAACAATTACAATTTACAGTCAAATATATTTCTTGTATAGTGTTCATTCATTACTCTTCTGTAATCTCTTGTGTGATCTCTTGTTTAGATGAGAGTGTTATTTCTAGGTTTTACAAAGTGATATCAATTACAGTGTCAGTTTTCACTCCTTGTAAAACCAAATTTGAAATCTAATGAATGTATGACTTTCATTCAATGTTATTGCTCTTACAGTTTCATTCAATGTTATTGCTCTTACAGTTGATATATCATGCTTTTCTATGGTTGAGTACATATGCAATGAAATGAAGCCACCTTCTATACATCTAGAGGAAAAAGGTGCGCCATAATGCCGCTCAGTGGGATTCCTCGGGAGTAATGCCGAAAGTCATTTTTTGTAACAAACGTTTACAATTTAACAATCAAATGTAGTTCTTCTATAGTATTCACTCATTACTCTTCTGTGATCTCTTGGTTAGATGACAGTGTTATTTCTAGGTTTTACAAAGTGATATATATACAGTGTAAGTTCTCACTCCTTGTACAACCAAATTCAATATCTCATGAATCTATGTCTTGCATTCAATGTTATTGCTCTTAAAGTTGATATATCATTCTTTTCTGTGGTTGAGTACATATGCAATGTAATGAAGCCACCTTCTATAGAGGTAGAGTAAAAACGTGCCCCATAATGCCGCTCAGTGGGATTCCTTGGGAGTAACGCCAACAGTCATTTTTTGTAAGAAACGTTTACAATTTAACAATCAAATGTAGTTCTTCTATAGTATTCACTCATTACTCTTCTGTGATCTCTTGTTTAGATGACAGTGTTATTTCTAGGTTTTACAAAGTAATATCAATACAGTGTCAGTTATCACTCCTTGTACAACCAAATTTGAAATCTAATGAATGTATGACTTGCATTCAAAATTCAAAAACTGATGAATGAATGTCTGGCATTCAATGTTACTGCTCTTACAGTTGATATATCATGCTTTTCTATGGTTGAGTACATATACAATGAAATGAACCCACCTTCTATACTGCTAGCGGAAAAAGGTGCCTCTCAGTGGGATTCCTCGGGAGTAACGCCGAAAGTCATTTTTTGTAACACACTATTACAATTCACAATCAAATGTAGTTCTTGTATAGTATTCACTCATTACTCTTCTGTGAACTCTTAGTTAGATGACAGTGTTACTTCTAGGTTTTACAAAGTGATATCAATACAGTGTCAGTTCTCACTCCTTGTACAACCAAATTTGAAATCTAATGAATGTATGACACATTCAATGTTATTGCTCTTACAGTTGCATTCAATGTTATTGCTCTTACAGTTGATATATCATGCTTTTCTATGGTTGAGTACATATACAATGAAATGAAGCCACCTTCTATACTGCTAGCTGAAAAAGGTGCCTCTCAGTGGGATTCCTCGGGAGTAACGCCGAAAGTCATTTTTTGTAACACACTATTACAATTCACAATCAAATGTAGTTCTTGTATAGTATTCACTCATTACTCTTCTGTGAACTCTTAGTTAGATGACAGTGTTACTTCTAGGTTTTACAAAGTGATATCAGTACAGTGTCAGTTCTCACTCCTTGTACAACCAAATTCAATACCTGATGATGTATGTCTGGCATTCATTGTTATTGCTCTTAAAGTTGGTATATCATTCTTTTCTGTGGTACATATGCAATGAAATGAAGCCACCTTCTATAGAGGTAGAGTGAAAACATGCCCCATAATGCCGCTCAGTGGGATTCCTCGGGAGTAACGCCGAATGTCATTTTTTGTAAGAAACAATTACAATTTACAGTCAAATATATTTCTTGTATAGTGTTCATTTATTACTCTTCTGTGATCTCTTGGTTAGATGACAGTGTTATTTCTAGGTTTTACAAAGTGATATCAATACAGTGTCAGTTTTCACTCCTTGTACAACCAAATTCAAAATCTGATGAATATATGTCTGGCATTCAATGTTATTGCTCTTAAAGTTGCATTCAATTTTATTGCTCTTACAGTGCCGCTGTAATGCCGCTCAGTGGGATTCCTCGGGAGTAACTCCGAAAATCATTTTTTGTAACACACTATTACAATTTACAATCAAATATATTCCTTGTATTGTATTCATTGATTACTCTTTTCATTGATCTGTTGGTTTGACAGTGATATTTTTTGGTTTTACAAAGTGATATCAATACAGTGTCAGTTATCAGTCCTTGTCGAACCAAATTCGAAATCTTATGAATGTATGTTTTGCATTTAATGTTATTGCTCTTACAGTTAATATATCATGCTTTTCTATGGTTGAGTACATATACAATGAAATGAAGCCACCTTTTATGGGGAAAAGGGGAAAAGGGTCCCCATAATGCCGCTCAGTGGGATTCCTCGGGAGTAACATCAAAAGTCATTTTTTCTAATACAATTACAATTTAAAATTGCGATTTTTTGTAACATCAATTACAATTTACAATCAAATGTATTTCTTGTTCATTCATTACTCTTCTGTGATCTCTTGGTTAGATGAGAATGTTATTTCTAGGTTTTACAAAGTGATATCAATACAGTGTCAGTTATCACTCCTTGTACAACCAAATTCAAAAACTGATGAATGTATGTCTGGCTTTCAATGTTACTCCTCTTACAGTTGCATTCATTGTTATTGCTCTTACAGTTGATATATCATGCTTTTCTATGGTTGAGTACATATACAATGAAATGAAGCCACCTTCTATACAGCTAGAGGAAAAATGTGCCCCATAATGCCGCTCAGTGGGATTCCTCGGGAGTAACGCCGAAAGTCAATTTTTGTAACACACTATTACAATTACAATCAAATGTATTTCTTGTATTGTATTCATTGGTTACTCTTTTCATTGATCTGTTGGTTAGATGACAGTGATATTTCTAGGTTTTACAAAGTGATATCAATGCAGTGTCAGTTATCAGTCCTTGTCGAACCAAATTCGAAATCTGATGAATGTATGTCTTGCATTCAGTGTTAGTGCTCTTACAGTTGCATGCAATGTTATTGCTCTTACAGTTGATATAACATGCTTTTCTATGGTTGAGTACATATACAATGAAATGAAGCCACCTTCTATACAGCTAGAGGAAAAAGGTTCCCCATAATGCCGCTAAGTAGGATTCCTCGGGAGTAATGCCCAAAGTCATTTTTTGTAACACACTATTACAATTTACAATCAAATGTATTTCTTGTATAGTGTTCAATCATTACTCTTCTGTGATCTCTTGTTTAGATGACAGTGTTATTTCTAGGTTTTACAAAGTGATATCAATACAGTGTCAGTTATCACTCCTTGTACAACCAAATTCAATACCTGATGAATGTATTTCTGGCATTCAATGTTATTGCTGTTAAAGTTGGTATATCATACTTTTCTTTGGTTGAGTACATATGCAATGAAATGAAGCCACCTTCTATAGAGGTAGAGTAAAAACGTTCCGCATAATGCCGCTCAGTGGGATTCCTCAGGAGTAAGGCCGAGTGTCATTTTTTGTAAGAAACAATTACAATTTACAGTCAAATATATTTCTTGTATAGTGTTCATTCATTACTCTTCTGTGATCTCTTGTTTAGATGTTATTTCTAGGTTTTACAAAGTAATATCAATACAGTGTCAGTTATCACTCCTTGTACAACCAAATTCAAAAACTGATGAATGAATGTCTGGCATTCAATGTTACTGCTCTTACAGTTGATATATCATGCTTTTCTATGGTTGAGTATATATACAATGAAATGAAGCCACCTTCTATACAGGTAGAGTAAAAAGGTGCCCCATAATGCCGCTCAGTGGGAGTCCTCGGGAGTAAAGCTGAAAGTCATCTTTTGTAAACACTATTACAATTTACAATCAAATGTATTTCTTGTACAGTGTTCATACATTACTCTTATTTGATCTTTTGTTTAAATGACAGTGTTATTTCTAGGTTTTACAAAGTGATATCAATACAGTGTCAGTTCTCACTCCTTGTACAACCAAATTCAATATCTCATGAATGTATGTCTTGCATTCAATGTTATTGCTCTTAAAGTTGGTATATCATTCTTTTCTATGGTTGAGTACATATGTAATGAAATGAAGCCACCTTCTATATAGAGTAAAAAGGTGCCCCATAATGCCGCTCAGTGGGATTCCTCAAGAGTAACAACGAAAGTAATTTTTTGTAAGAAACTATTACAATTTACAATCAAATGTATTTCTTGTATAGTTTTCATTCATTACTCTTCTGTGGTCTTTTGTTTAGATGACTGTGTTATTTCTAGGTTTTACAATGTAAAATCAATATAGTGTCAGATCACTCCTTGTACAACCAAATTCAAAAAATGATGATTGTATGTCTTGCATTCAATGTTACTGCTCTTACAGTTGATATATCATGCTTTTCTATGGTTGATTATATATACAATGAAATGAAGCCACCTTCTATATAGCTAGAGGAAAAAGGTGCGCCATAATGCCGCTCAGTGGGATTCCTCTGGAGTAACCCCAAAAGTCATTTTTTTGTAATGAACTATTACAGTTTACAATCAATTGTATTTCTTGAATTGTATTCATTGATTACTATTTTCTATGATCTGTTGGTTAGGTGGCAGTGATATTTCTAGGTTTTACAGAGTGATATCAATACAGAGTCCTTGTGCAACTAAATTCAAAATCTGATGAATGTACGTCTTGCATTCAATGTTATTGTTCTTACACTCGATATATCATGCTTTTATATGGTTGAGTACATATACCATGAAATGAAGCCACGTTCTATACAGCTAGAGGAAAAAGGTGCCCCATAATGCCGCTCAGTGGGATTCCTCGGGAGCAACGCCGAAAGTCATTTTTTGTAACACACTATTAGAATTTACAATCAAATGTATTTCTTGTATTGTATTCATTGATTACTCTTTTCATTGATCTGTTGTTTAGATGACAGTGATTGCCACCCCAGCATGAATAATGAGACAGACAACAGTTTGGAATCAAAGAAGGGCCACTTTATTAACTATTTAACAGAACATGCAGCAACGGGCAAACTAAGCAAGCGCTGGAACAGGCAAGGCAGGCGTCATTCCCAGACACAGCCTCCTATGCCCTTGAAATGGGCGGGTAACCTAGCCCCAGTCTTGATCCAGTCAGATTCTGGCTCGTAACCGGCGGCCCAGCATACTGGTTGCCCCCCAGGGGTGCCTACCCCTGAGGCTGCACAGACCTTCAGGGAGGAGCCTAGTCTGAGAGGTTCCCAGAGGTGATCACCATTCACCTCCCCAGACCGCAAGGCCCTATGGTAGTTCCTGATGACCTCCTGTTCCCAATGGGGATATGCCGTGAGGCACCCACCAGTTCCATTCTCTTGCTTGCATAGACCTGCAAAGTGACCAGTCTAATTAATACCCGACCACCATCTAAGCCCTTAACCACCAGCAACAGTGTAAGGTAGGCGAAAAAACACCCCCTCCCAGAGCCAAACAGGAGGAGGTATAAAAAATTCCTACCCAGCCCACAAAGGCGACAAGCATAAGCCTACACTGCAACCAGGGTGGGTGGGTGGGCGAGCACGTGAACGAACTGCGCCAGTGGGAGCGGGGCAACGGCTCTAATTGAGCAAGCCCCGCCCCCGCTCAGTACAATGAGCACAGACGTGCTCTGTTGCTGCCTCACGTCATGCCCCTCCTCCCCAACCACTCGACCGTCGCCACCTTGCTGAGGCCGAGTTGGGAGCCGACAGACGTTCTCCGTGCCCGATGAGCTGCCCAAAAGACCATGCTGTGGCCGCAGACTATGACCCTTCATCTCGTCTCTCGGCCTGCAGCACCTGTAAAAGGAGCTTAATTAACAACATCTGGAACGAAACTTAAGCCGACTTACAAGGTACAACGCCTCACATAACTCTTATAGCATCTGGATTTCCAACGCCCAATCCGCTGTATCTCCCTAGCAGGGTACCCCATGACTGCAGCCGTTGACGTGGCCCCAATTCGAAAAGAATGGGAACAAAAATGAACCCCTCCCAACCCCAGTTGGACCAAGGCCCTCCGCGTCACGGTCCAAAACTGGAACTTCGTAAGAGGGGTGCTGTCACTGTGCTGAAGCAAATAGCCTGGACAGTCACCCCGGAGTGCCAAGTACCGACTCATGGTGGTAACTGGGCACAACCCTGGCTCTGAACTGGGCCCTAATTCCAGAACTCGCCCCTTACCCCGCTGATCAGTCTTGGATCTACGCAGCCTAATCCGAAGCTGAAAATTAATTATGGACACATCCCTACGCTCCAGCGCTGCGCCAGAGACATCAGCCCGAGAGCCTGCCACCAGCTCGCTAATCCTGAGTGTCCCAAAAAAGGCAGTCAGCGAAGCAGCGTGAAACAGGCAAACCTCATAGCTGTCACTACAACAAGAGGGCCACTGGCCCTCCAGCCCCCTAAGGACCATGGGTGTCAAGGGTTCCCTAGTGTCAACTGCCCTAATGGACTCTCGAGACCACCCCTCAAGCATCTTCCGAAGACGGAAATCGCCCGTGGTGTCCTTGTGACCTGAGGCCTTACTGGCAAAAGCCAGCACAGACAGCTTACCCCTGATAGTGTGCGCTGAAAGGCCGCCATTCCGCAGTGTCACACAAAATTGCATCAAGTGCGACACCGGAATAGGCCATACCTGTTGCAAGCCCGCTCCAGCCCTAAAGGACAGAAACTGCTTATCAGCCTTCAGGTAAGCTCTTCTGGTAGAAGGGGCAAGGGCCAAGCTCATTGCCCTGTCGGCCTCAGCCCTCTAATCCCCCACACCTCGTCGGGCATCCGTGCCGGGAACGGGTCGGCCTCTGGAGCCAACTGACGAAACCTCTCCATCTGTTTGTGAGAGAGAGCGTCAGCGACCCCATTAGCGACCCCGGGACGTGTCTAGCTTTAAACAAGATGTTAAACTTAAGGCACTGCAAAGTAAAGGCCCGGACCAAAGCCATGACCCTGGGGGATTTTGATGTAAGGGTATTGATGACATAAACCATGGACTGGTTGTCACACCAGAAGTGGACAGTCCTATTAGCTAAATCAGCTGGCCAAATCCACACTGCTGCGACAATTGGAAAAAACTCCAGGAAGGTGAGGTCTTTGACCCACCCGGCCTGAAACCAATCCTTATGCCAGTCCCCAGCACACCAATGTCCCCTAAAGTACACTCTGTAACCAGATGAGCCGGCCGCATCAGATGAAATCTGAAGCTCAGCCTCTAGCAAGAGCTCATCCTGCCACAGAGAGACCCCGCTGAATGAGTCCAGGAACTGTTCCCACACAAAGAGGTCCTCCTTCATCCCCCTGGAGACCTTGGTCCTATGGTGTGGGAGACGGAGGCCTCTCATTGAGTCACAGAGCCTCCTCACGAATGCCCTACCTGGCGCCACAACTTTGCATGCAAAGTTGAGGTGATCTACCAACTGCTGCAGCTCTAAGAGAGTGACCCTTGAAAGGGACCTAACGGAGTTAACCCGCATCCTTAATGCGTCCAATTTGTCCTGGGGTAACCTACAACACAAACTAACAGTATCAATCTCAATACCTAAAAACGTTAATGTGGAGATCGGGCCCTCAGTCTTTTCCTGAGCAAGAGGGACACCCAGCTCATCAGCCAGGTAGACAAAGCAGAAAACGACACTGGCCAGAACCCTTCTTGCCCACGAAAAGAAAATCATCCAAATAATGGGCGGTACTGCAGAGACCCGTCCTGGATCTCAAGGCCCATTCCAAAAATGAACTGAACCTTTCGAAAGCAGAACAGGACACAGAACAACCCATGGGTAGGGCCCGATCCATGTAAAATTTTTCTTCAAAGGCAAATCCAAGAAGCTCAAAATCCCCCGGGTGCACCGGGAGGAGCCGAAAGGCTGATTTAATATCACATTTAGCCAATTCGGCCCCCACACCACAGAGGCGAACCACCCGCATGGCCTGATCAAAAGAAGTGTATTTGATGGAGCATAATTCACCTGGGATGGCATCATTCACCGACCCTCCCCGAGGGTAGGACAGGTGATGAATGAGGTGAAACTCACCAGGTGCCTTTTTAGGCACTACACCCAAAGGGAAAACTCTTAAATTGGCCACTGGCGGACTAACAAACGGGCCCAAAACCCTGCCCTCCTTACACTCCTTAGCAATCTTGGCCCTAACTATGTCCTCCATGCCCAAAACCGACTTTAAATTACCAGCCAAATAGGGGACCCTCACCCCCTGAAAAGGTATGCAAAAACCAACAGTAAACCCTTCCAAGAGGTAAGCCCTATCACTAATCCTTGGATAACTACGCAACCAGCGTCTCAAAACTCCCAATTTGGTCAGACTAGGACCCTTTGTCAGAAGGGGGGTTGTGTGGCGTCCCTCCCCCTGGGTGCTTGCCTCCTTTTCCTCCCCCATGGCCCTTGGGCCGTGGACAACTGAATAAGGTGTGAGGTCCTGCGCACAATGGGCACTCATGCCTAAAGGTGCACGACTTAAGCGCGCAGGTTCCCTGGGAAGAAAACTCCCAACAAAGCGGGCATCGTTGAACCGCCTGCCCCGCCACAGGGTGGGAACCTGACTGCACCAGCGCCCTCTTAACTGAGTGGCCACTATGAGACTGCTCACCCCAAGCAGACCTGGCAGGAGACATGATTTGCAGCCACAAGCTGGAACATATCCTGTCCCACCGCATGGCCGGGTTGATGGCTGCCCTCATCCTAAACTCTTCGTCATATTGCGACCAGGCCGGGCTTGGGAAGTCTGTAAAAGCCTTGTAAATTATGTCCAGATACTGGAGCATCGCAGAGGCCCTCCACAGTTGGTGTCGCACAATGACGGCTGCATAGATTAGGAAACCAGGAAACCAGTTCGCCCATGTTCTATCTACCACACGGCGCTTCAAGCTCTCCTTCTCCTGCTCATCCAAATTATCCTTGTCCTTTTTTTCTATCTCCCGATATAGCAAACCAAACATGTCTACAAACTCCCCCTTAAGAATCTTTTCTTTAGTGGCCATAGAAAGGTGGTCTCCTAAGGGCAGGTCTGCATCGCCACATGGAATGGCCCCCGTGGCCCCCGTATCATATGCTGAATCGCCGCCATAAGGGTAACCCACACTAGGCTGGGGGAAACCCCATGCTGGCCAAGCTCCCTGGCACACCGGAGAAGAGCTAGAGTATGGATATGGAGGCCAATTAACCTGGGGTATATGAGAAGTGGCTGCACCTTGCTCAGATGCCTGTCCGAGAGGCTGGCTAGTATGCGGCATAGGTGAAGCTGCAGAACTCTGGCCGTCAGGGCCCCAAGGCCACGTTGATCCATGCCTACCCAATGCCATCTCCTTACCTCCCGAAACTTGTGAAGGCGAGTAAAGAGCCACCTGCTGCTCCCCCGCACATGGACCCTGCTGGCCAGAAACTGCTCCCACCAGGCCTGAAGCCGCCGCCTCCTGTCTGTCCTCCAGAAAGGCCAATCGTGCCAGCAGCTATGCTTGAAAATACACATTGGCATGTTTGTCAAATGGTAAACCACCCACAGGCATACCCCGCTCTTTCTCAAGTGCCTCCAGCCGCTGCAGAATAGCCATGTTTATAACATCCTCTTCTTCCTCATCATCCGAGGGAACTACAGGAGCAGGCTGTGCCGGAGGTCTCTTCGGCGCCGGATGCTTGCCCTTTCCTTTGCCCTTTCCTTTTCCAGGTGCCATAATTATGAACTTCTAATAAATGGAAACAAAATTTAATTTGTCAGTGAAGTAATATAATCAAGATGCCTATAAAGGAAAAGCAGCAGTCCAAGTAGAATAATAATCCCAACTCGGGTGCAGCCGAATCAATCACGGTGCACAGAGTCCACAACCTAAGAAGAACTGTTATAATAAGCCACCCAAAATGGCCGCCACAGTCTGAACTCAAAATGGCCCCCAACCATGAGGCTGGAAGACCTCACCAAAATGGCCACCTATCACCCAAAGTAAAGCAACCAAAGGTGGCCAAGCCGACCTTCCCAAAATGACTGCCCTATGGGCCCCACAGCCCTAGCCTGCGGAAAAGCCTGCCACCCCACGCTGGGAGCAAAACTGCAGTCCCGCAACCCTAACCGTCACTAAACCGTGGGGGGGGGAAGGCTGACAAAGACGACCTTAACAATAGCTAATGCCAGGGAGGGCCCGAGGCTTCCAAAGGCGCCCAAATTAACCAAAAAAGGAAGAATGGGAATTCCACACTCCACCACCTTGCAGGCCGCCCTCCGCCCCTTCTATGTGTGGACCACCACCCCTATAGGGCCCCAGGGCCTTAAAGCCTGCTGCCACCAACGTCAGCGCCGGGGTGTGTGTAAAACGTTCCCAAATCCAAGGGAAAGGGGGCAAAGCCAACGTCAGCAGCAGGGGAGAAAAAACAGGGAGCAAACGACCGCCTCCACAGCCAACAGCCACCAGGCCCCAAAAGGAGGAGGGAGGGGTGCACACTGAGCCGGGAACGACGCGCAACCCGCCCCAAATTCAGCCCAGAAAAAAGGGGGGGAATGACCCGCCGCCAAAGCCGACAAATCAAGCCACGGAGCGACTGAGCCCAGGGGCAGCCGCGGCCACCGTCGCCGCCAACGGGGGAGAGGGGTGAGCAAAACAATCACCGCCACTGCTCAATAAAAAGCCCCCGTGGTAGAAGCCCCACCAAGGAGCCTGAGGACCGGAGCCAGGAGCAGTGCGCTCCCACAAGAACTCAAGCGGCCGCAGACAAGAAGGGGCACAAACAGAGCCGCTGCCGCCGCCAAACACAGAAGCCTCCTCGCACCCCCGAGCAAGCCGCCCGCAAACCAGCAGACCTGCCTGCCGAAGAGGAGCCCAACAGCGTGCTCTCGCCTAGCTGACCACGCGAATGAACTGCGCCAGCGGGAGCGGGGGAACTGCTTTAATTGAGCAAGCCCCGCCCCCGCTCAGTACAATGAGTGCAGATGCGCTCTGTTGCTGCCTCGCGTCAAACCTGCTCCCCGTCACCACAGCGATGCCGGGCAACGGGGAGCCCATATTTCTAGATTTTACAAATTGATATCAATACAGTGTCAGTTATCACTCCTTGTACAACCAAATTCAAAAACTGATGAATGTATGTCTGGCATTCAATGTTACTGCTCTTACAGTTGATATATCATGCTTTTCTATGGTTGAGTACATATACAATGAAATGAAGCCACCTTCTGTACAGCTAGAGGAAAACGGTGCCCCATAATGCCACTCAGTGGGATTCCTCGCCGAAAGTCAATTTTTGTAACACACTATTACAATTAAAATCAAATGTATTACTTGTATTGTATTCATTGATTACACTTTTCATTGATCTGTTGCTTGTGTATCTGTTGCAGTGATATTTCTAGGTTTTACAAAGTGATATCAATACAGTGTCAGTTATCAGTCCTTGTAGAACCAAATACTAAATCTGATGAATGTATGTCTTGCATTCAATGTTATTGCTCTTACAGTTGCATTCAATGTTATTGCTCTTACAATTGATATATCATGCTTTTCTATGGTTGAGTAGATATACAATGAAATGAAGCCACCTTCTATTCAGCTAGAGTAAAAAGGTGCCCCATAATGCCGCTCAGTGGGATTCCTCGGGAGTAACGCTGAAAGTCATCTTTTGTAACACACTATTACAATTTAAAATCAAATGTATTTCTTGTACAGTGTTCATTCATTACTCTTCTGTGATCTCTTGTTTAGATGACAGTGTTATCTCTAGGTTTTACAAAGTGATATCAATACAGTGTCAGTTATCATTCCTTTTACAACCAAATTCAGAAACTGATGAATGTATGTCTGGCATTCAATGTTACTGCTCTTACAGTTGATATAACATGCTTTTATATGGTTGAGTACATATACAATGAAATGAAGCCACCTTCTATACTGCTAGCGGAAAAAGGTGCCTCTCAGTGGGATTCCTCGGGAATAATACCAAAAGTCATTTTTTTGTAACCAACTATTACAATTTACAATCATATCTATTTCTTGTATTGTATTCATTGATTACTATTTTCTATTATCTTTTTGTTTGGTGACAGTGATATTTCTAGGTTTTACAGAATGATATCAATACAGAGTCCTTGAGCAACAAAATTCAAAATCTGATGATTTTGCATTCAATGTTATTGTTCTTACAGTCGATATATAATGCTTTTATATGGTTGACTACATATACCATGAAATGAAGCCACCTTCTATACAGCTAGAGGAAAAAGGTGCCCCATAATGCCGCTCAGTGGGATTCCTCGGGAGTAATGCTGAAAGTCATTTTTTGTAACAAACGATTACAATTTAAAATCAAATGTATTTCTTGTATAGTGTTCATTCACTACTCTTGTGTGATCTCTTGTTTAGATGAAAGTGTTATTTCTAGGTTTTACAAAGTGATATCAATTACAGTGTCAGTTATCAGTCCTTGTACAACCAAATTTTGAAATTCAAAATCTGATGAATGTACGTCTTGCATTCAATGTTATTGCTTTTACAGTTGATATATAATGCTTTTATATGGTTGACTACATATACCATGAAATGAAGCCACCTTCTATACAGCTAGAGGAAAAAGGTGCCCCATAGTGCCACTCAGTGGGATTCCTCGGGAGTAATGCCGAAAGTCAATTTTTGTAACACATTATTACAATTACAATCAAATGTATTTCTTGTATTGTATTCATTGATTACTCTTTTCATTGATCTGTTGGTTAGATGACAGTAATATTTCTAGGTTTTACAAAGTGATATCAATACAGTGTCAGTTATCAGTCCTTGCAGAACCAAATTCAAAGTCAGATGAATGTATGACTTGCATTCAATGTTATTGCTCTTATAGTTGCATTCAATGTTATTGCTCTTACAGTTGATATATCATGCTTTTCCATGGTTGAGTACATATACAATGAAATGACGCCACCTTCTGTACAGCTAGAGGAAAAAGGTGTGCCATAATCAGTAGGATTACTCGGGAGTAACTCCGAGAATCATTTTTTGTAACACACTATTACAATTTAAAATCAAATGTATTTCTTGTACTGTATTCATTGATTACTCTTTTCATTGATCTGTTGCTTTGACAGTGTTATTTCAAGGTTATACTAAGTGATATCAATAAAGTGTCAGTTATCACTTCTTGCACAACCAAATTCAAAATCTGATGAATGTATGTCTTGCATTCAATATTATTGCTCTTACAGTTGATATATCATGCTTTTCTATGGTTGAGTACATATACAATGAAATGAAGCCACCTTCTATACAACTAGGGGAAAAGGGTCCCCATAATGCCGCTCAGTGGGATTCCTCGGGAGTAACGTCAAAAGTCATTTTTTGTAACACAATTACAATTTAAAATTACAATTTTTTGTAACATCAATTACAATTTACAATCAAATGAATTTCTTGTATAGTGTTCATTCATTACTCTTCTGTGATCTCTTGGTTAGATGAGAATGTTATTTCTAGGTTTTACAAAGTGACATCAATACAGTGTCAGTTATCACTCCTTGTACAACCAAATTCAGAAACTGATGAATGTATGTCTGGCATTCAATGTTACTGCTCTTACCATTGATATATCATGCTTTTCTATGGTTGAGTACATATAAAATGAAATGAAGCCACCTTCTGTACAGCTAGAGGAAAAAGGTGTGCCATAATGCCGCTCAGTGGGATTAGTCGGGAGTAACGCCAAGAATCATTTTTTGTAACACACTATTACAATTTAAAATCAAATGTATTTCTTGTACTGTATTCATTGATTACTCTTTTCATTGATCTGTTGGTTTGACAGTGTTATTTCAAGGTTTTACTGAGTGATATCAATAAAGTGTCAGTTATCACTTCTTGCACAACCAAATTCAAAATCTGATGAATGTATGTCTTGCATTCAATGTTATTGCTCTTACAGCTGATATATCATGTTTTTCTATGGTTGAGGACATATACAATGAAATGAAGCCACCTTCTATACAGCTAGGGGAAAAGGGTCCCCATAATGCCGGTCAGTGGGATTCCTCAGGAGTAACGTCAAAAGTCAATTTTTGTAACATCAATTACAATTTACAATCAAATGAATTTCTTGTATAGTGTTCATTCATTACTCTTCTGTGATCTCTTGGTTAGATGAGAATGTTATTTCTAGGTTTTACAAAGTGATATCAATACAGTGTCAGTTATCACTCCTTGTACAACCAAATTCAAAAACTGATGAATGTATGTCTGGCTTTCAATGTTACTCCTCTTACAGTTGCATTCAATGTTATTGCTCTTACATTGTTATTGCTCTTACATTGTCAGTTATCAGTCCTTGTACAACCAAATTCGAAATCTGATGAATGTATGTCTTGCATTCAATGTTATTGCTTTTACAGTTGATATAACATGCTTTTATATGGTTGAGTACATATACAATGAAATGAAGCCACCTTCAATACTGCTAGCGGGAAAAGGTGCCTCATAATGCCGCTCAGTGGGATTTCTCGGGAGTAACACCAAAAGTTATTTTTTTGTAACCAACTATTACAATTTAGAATCATATCTATTTCTTGTATTGTATTCATTGATTACTATTTTCTATGATCTTTTTGTTAGGTGACAGTGATATTTCTAGGTTTTACAGAGTTATATCAATACCGAGTCCTTGTGCAACAAAATTCAAAATCTGATGAATGTACGTCTTGCATTCAATGTTATTGCTTTTACAGTCAATATATAATGCTTTTATATGGTTGACTACATATACCATGAAATGAAGCCACCTTCTATACAGCTAGAGGAAAAAGGTGCCCCATACTGCTACTCAGTGGGATTCCTCGGGAGTAACGCCGAAAGTCAATTTTTGTAACACACTATTAGAATTTACAATCAAATGTATTTCTTGTATTGTATTTATTGATTACTCTTTTCTTTGATCTGTTGGTTAGATGACAGTGATATTTCTAGGTTTTACAAAGTGATATCAATACAGTGTCAGTTATCAGTCCTTGTAGAACCAAATTTGAAATCTGATGAATGTATGTCTTGCATTCAATGTTAGTGCTCTTACAGTTGCATTCAATGTTATTGAATTCAAAAACTGATGAATTTGGTCTGGTTACAGTTTATGCTTTTATATGGTTGAGTACATATACAATGAAATGAAGCCACCTTCTATAGAGGTAGAGTAAAAAGGTGCCCCATAATGCCGCTCAGTGGGATTCCTCTGGAGTAAACTCGAAAGCCTTTTTTGTAACACATTTTTTGTAACACATTTTTTGTAACACACTCTTTCAATTTGCAATCAAATGTATTTCTTGTATAGTGTTCATTTATTACTCTTGTGTGATCTCTTGTTTAGATGACAGTGGTATTTCTAGGTTTTACAAAGTGATATCAATACAGTCCTTGTACAACCAATTATCAGTCCAACCAAATTCAAAAACTGATGAATGTATGTCTGGCATTCAGTTACTGCTCTTACAGTTGATATATCATGCTTTTATATGGTTGAGTACATATACAATGAAATGAAGGCACCTTCTATACAGGAAGAGTAAAAAGGTTTCCCATCAGTGGGATTCCTCTGGAGTAACATCGAAAGTCATTCTTTGTAACACAATTACAATTTACATCAAATGTATTTTTTGTATAGTATTCATTGATTACTCTTTTCTATGATCTGTTGGTTAGATGACAGTGTTATTTCAAGGTTTTACAAAGTGATATCAATAAAGTGTCAGTTATCACTCCTTGTACAACCAAATTCAAAATCTGATGAATGTATGTCTTGCATTCAATGTTATTGCTCTTACAGTTGATATATCATGCTTTTCTATGGTTGAGTACATATACAGTGAAATGAAGCCACCTTCTATTTAGCTAGGGGGATAAGGTTCCCCGTAATGCCGCTCAGTGGGATTCCTCGGGAGTAACGCCGAAAGTCATTTTTTGTAACACACTATTACAATTTACAATCAAATGTATTTCTTGTATACTTTTCATTCATTACTCTTCTGTTATCTCTTGTTTAGATGATAGTGTTATTTCTAGGTTTTACAAAGTGATTTCAATACAGTGTCAGTTATCACTCATTGTACAACCAAATTCAAAATCTGAGGAATGTATGTCTGGCATTCAGTGTTACTGCTCTTAAAGATCAAGCTTGTAAATGGTTGAGTAAATGTACATTGAGATGAAGCCACGTTCTATACAGCTAGAGTAGAAAGGTGCCCCATAATGCCTCTCAGTGGGATTCCTCGGGAGTAATGGCGAAAGTCATTTTTTGGAACAAACTATTACAATTTACTTTTTTTTTCTTTTGTAAAAAAATTTTATTTTTCAAAAC
The DNA here is from genome assembly GCA_029233225.1 of Lepidodactylus listeri. Taxonomy (NCBI): domain Eukaryota; kingdom Metazoa; phylum Chordata; class Lepidosauria; order Squamata; family Gekkonidae; genus Lepidodactylus; species Lepidodactylus listeri. The sequence goes on from JARCFY010000012.1 coordinate 96,199,297, forward strand.
ATTAAAATTAATACATTTTTCTTATACAAATCCTTTTTTCCATATTATATAACATTTTGTTCTATTTGTATAATCTTGTTTTTATCTTGTATTGGCGGTTTCCCACCACATCTGAAGCATAACACATTTTCCACTTTATCCAAAATAGTAATACTTATATCTATGTTTACATTTCTGGTAACGGTTAAAAATACTTATATACTAATTCTTACTTTCTATATTCTTATATAATTCTAAAATAAAAAACAACTTCATTATCTAATTATCCTTAATACATTCATATACTCTAATTCTATTGCTTTATGTTATTATAACCATGTATAAATGTAGTTTTTCATGTCCCAGTATTTTTCAACATATTCTTTCAAATCTTTCCAATCTTCTAAAAAGGTCTCTGAGTACAGGTCATTCAACTTTCTAGTCCATTTATCCATTTCAGCCATATATAACAATTTTTTCAACCATTCCCACACATCTGGTATTTTTTCATTTTTCCAATTTTGTGCATACACCATTCTTGCTGTTGTTATCATATACCATATTATTGTCCTTTTCTTTACATTTATCTCTTCTAGTTTAAGTCCAAGCAATAACATTTCCGGCAACTTCTTAAATGTACATTTCAAAAATTTTTCCATTTCTGCATGTATTATAGACCAATAAGTCTTTGCTTTATCACAAGTCCACCACATATGATAAAAAGAACCTTCTTTCTTTTTACATTTCCAACATTTGTTAGACATATTCTGATTAATATTTGCAATTTTTTTTGGTGTCATATACCATCTGTACATCATTTTAAAACAATTTTCTTTTAGGTTATAACATGTAGATATACCCATAGCATTTTTCCATAAAAATTCCCAAGATTCCATTTCAATGTCTTTGTTAAAGTTTATCGCCCATTTTACCATTTGTTCTTTTACCATTTCATCAGCGTTAAACCATTTTAACAAAATTTTATACATTTTAGAGATCATTTTTTTCCCACCTTCCTCCCAAACTTGTTCTATTTCATTATTATTTTCTCTAAAACCGGATTTTTTTTATCACTTCTATACATGTCATATATTTGTCTATATCTTAACCAACCATAATCAAAGTCCATCTGATGCTGCTCCTTCAATATAAAGTCTTTACCATGTCTTGTTAACAAGTCTCTATACTTCAACCAGTCTTGTCCTTTGTGACGTGATACTGGATTTAAAACTTCTGCGGGTACAATCCACATAGGTATCTCTTCTGGAAAAAAGTTTTTATATCTTGTCCACGTATCCATTAGCATTCTTCTCAAATAATGATGTTTAAACATATTGTCCATTTTTGTTTTACCGTAATACAAATACGCGTGCCACCCAAACCTACAGTCATGGCCTTCCAGGGACAATAACTTTCTATCTTGTAACATAGTCCATGTCCCTACCCAAGTCAAACATATTGCATCATGATATAGCCTTAAGTTTGGTAACTGGAACCCACCTCTATCTTTAGCATCACACATTATTTTCATCTTGATTCTTGGTTTTTTCCCTCCCCATACAAACTTAGACAATTCCTTCTGCCAGCATTTGAATGTTTTTACATCTTTCACAATTGGAATAGTTTGAAACAGAAACATTAATCGTGGTAGCACATTCATCTTAACCACCGCAATTCTACCCAACAATGACAAATTTAATACATTCCACTTTTTAATATCTTGCATAATTTGCAGCCATAATTTCTCATAGTTATTTTTATAAAGATCAATATTTTTCATTGTTAGGTTCACACCTAGATATTTTGTCTTTTTCACCACCTCACATTCTATAAGATTTTGTAACTCAGTTTGTTTGTTATTTGACATATTTTTACACATCACTTTCGATTTGTTCTTATTTACATAAAATCCAGCCAAGTCACCAAACTCTCTTACTCTCTGTAACAGATATGGTAGTGTAGTCATAGGGTCTTCCACTATAAACATCACATCATCTGCAAAGGCCCTATATTTGAAAGAAAAACCTTTGGTTGTTAAGCCTTTAATATCTTTATCTTCCTTCACATTTATTAGTAGAACTTCTAGAATCCAAATAAATAGCAACGGCGAAAGTGGGCATCCTTGTCGTGTTCCTTTTTCGACTTTAAAATCGTCCGTCTTTTCAGTGTTAATTATTAAAGAGGATTTCTGTTCTTTATATATTGACTTAATGAGGTTAAGCATATATTCACCAATTTCAAGATGTTCTAGAACCTCAAACATAAAATCCCAATTTAAATTATCAAACGCTTATTCCGCATCTAAAAAGAAAAAACCCACTTCCTTTTCAGGATGTTTATTGTAGTATTCTATAGCATCCACAATTTACTAACATAGGTTTTTTTTGTATAGTATTCACTCATTACTCTTCTTTGATCTGTTGGTTAGATGGCAGTGATATTTCTAGGTTTTACAAAGTGATATCAATACAGTTTCAGTTATCACTCCTTGTACAATCAGATTCAAAATCTGATGAACTTATGTCTTGCATTCAATTTTATTGCTCTTACAGTTGATAAATCATGCTTTTCTATGGTTGAGTACATATACAATGAAATGAAGCCACGTTCGATACAGCTAGAGTATCGATTTCTTTTTACTGGAAGGATTCTAAGGTACCTAGCATGTACTTTGTTTTACCAAATTGTGGGACTTACATGTGATGGATTTATTCCCGTAGGAAATTGCTAACTTCTCAAGAACGCCGAATTCAACCTTTTTTGATGCAAAAGGTGCCCCATAATGCCGCTCAGTGGGATTCCTCGGGAGTAACGCCGAAAGTCATTTTTTCTAACAAACAATTTTAATTTACATCAAATGTATTTCTTGTATAGTATTCATTGATTACTCTTTTCTATGTCCTGTTGGTTAGATGACAGTGATATTTCTAGGTTTTACAAAGTTATAGCAATCCATTGTCAGTTATCACTCCTTGTACAACCAAATTCAGAAGCTGATGAATGTATGTCTTGCATTCAATGTTATTGTTCTTACAGTTGATATATTATGCTTTTATATTGTTGAGTACATAAACAATGAAATGACGCCACGTTCTATACAGCTAGAGTATCGATTTCTTTTTACTGGGCGGATGCTAAGGTAACTAGCATGTACTTTGGTTTATCAATTTGTGGTACTTACATGTGATAGATAGATTCACTAAGAAAATTGCTAACTGCTCAAGAACCCCTAATACAACCTTTTTTTGATGCAAAAGGTGCCCCATAATGCCGCTCAGTGGGATTCCTCGGGAGTAACACCGAAAGTCATTTTTTGTAACAATAGATTAGAATTTACAATCAAATGTATTTTTTGTATTGTGTGCATTGATTACTCTTTTCTATGATCTTTTGGTTAGATGACAGTGATATTTCTAGGTTTTACAAAGTGATATCAATACAGTGTCAGTTATCACTCCTTGTAGAACCAAATTCAAAATCTGATGAATGTATGTCTTGCATTCAATGTTATTGCTCTTATACTTAATATATCATGCTTTTATTTAGCGTCGTTCAAGTAAAAAGAAATTGATACTCTAGCTGCATAGAAGATGGCTTCATTTCATTGTATATGTATTGAACATTATAAACCTAATCTAACAATTAACATTATAAAATTATAAACCTAACGGATCCTAGTCCTAGCCCTAGACTTAACCCTAACCGTACCTTTAGCCATAACACTAACCCTTCCCAAAACCTAACCCTAACACCAGCCCTAGCCCTAACCCTAACTCTAATTATAGCCGTAGCCCTAGCCCTGGTTCTTACACTAACCCTAACACAAACCTTAACACTAGCCCGAGCCCCAGACCTAACCTTAGCCCTAGCCCTAACACTAACACTTACCCTAACAGTAATTTTAATCCTTACCCTTACTCTAACCCTAGCCCTAACCCTACACATACCCCTTGCCAAAGCCCTAGCCCTAACTGAACTTCTAACCCTACCTCTAGCCCAAACCCTAACCCTAACCCAAGCCCTAACCCTAACCCTTACCGTAACCCTAATCCTAATCCTAGCCCTAACCCTAGCCCTAATCCTAACCCTTGCCCTAGCTTTAACCCTAATCAAACAGTAAACCTAGTCCTAGCTCTTACCCAAATCCTAGCCCTAGCCCTAGCCCTAACTCTAACCCTAAACCCAACCCTACTCGAACCCTAACCCTGGCCCTAGCCCTAACCCAAATCTAAGCCATAAACATAGTCCTAACTCTAACCCTAACTTTAGCCTTAACACTAACCCTGCACAAAACCTAACCCTAACCCTAACCGTAACCCTAACCGTAACCCTAACCCAAGCCCTAACCCTAATCATAAGTAATAGATACTCTGGCTGCATAGAGCATGGCTTTATTTCATTGTATATCTTACTCAACAATATGAAAGCATGAGATACCAACTGTAAGAGCAATAACATCAAATGCAAGACATACAATAGTCAGAAATTGATTTTGGGAGAACAATAAGTGATAACCCTAGCCCTAGCCCTCAACCTAACACTAACCCTACCCCTACCCCTAAACCTAACCCTAGCCCTACCCTAGCCCTAGCCTTAGCCCTAAGCCTATCCCTATCTTTAACCCTAAAACTACCCCAAGCCCTAACCGTAAGCGTAACCCTAACCCCAACTTTAACCCCAATCCTAGCCCTAACCCTAACTCTTACCCTTCCCCTAACCAAAACTCTAACCCTAGATAACCCTAGCCCTAGCCATAACCATAACCCTTACCCTAACCCTAACTCTAGCCCTAACACTTACCTTTACCCTAGCCCTAAGTTTAGCCCTAACACAAACCCTAACCCTAGCCCTAACCCTAACCCTAACCCTATCCCTTGCCCTATTCCAAGCTTTAGTCCTAGTACTAACCCTAACCCTACACCTGATCCTAACCCTAACTCTAGCCCTAATGCTTACCTTTACCCTATCCCTAACTTTAGCCCTAACACAAACCCTAACCCTATCGCAAACCCTAACCCTATCCCTATCCCTAACCATAACCCTAATCCTAATCCTAATCCTAACCCGAAACCTAACACTAACCCTAGCCCTAGCCCTAACCCTAGCCCTAACTCTATCCCTAAGCCTATCCCTATCCCTCGTCCAAGCCCTAGTCCTAACCCTAACCCTAGACCTTATTGTAACCCTAACTCTAGCCCTAACGCTTACCTTTACCCTAGCCCTAACTTTAGCCCTAACACAAACCCTAACCCTATCCCAAACCCTAACCCTATCCCTAACCCTAACCCTAACCCTATCCCTAACCCTATCCCTAACCCTATCCCTATCCCCAACCCTGACCCTAGCCCTAACCCTAACCGTAGCCCTAGCCCTAACTCTAACCCTAACCCTTAAATTAGCCCTAAATTTAGCCCAAACACAAACCCTAAGCCAAAAGCTAACCCTAGCCCAAGCCCAAGCCCAAGCCCTAACCCTAACCCTAGCCCTAATCTGAACCCTTAACCTAACTCTAGAAAACCCTAACCCTAATGGTAAACTTAACCCTAACCGTAACCCTAATTCTAGCCCTAGACAAAACCCTAACCCTAACCCTAAAAAGAACCCTAAAACTAGCACTAGCCTATCCCTAACCCTAACCCTAACCCTAACCCTTATTATAGCCTTAGCCCTAGCATTAGACCTAGCTCTAACACTAACCCTAACCGTAACAAAAACCCTAACCCTAGCCCTAGCCACAGCCCTAACCCTAGCCCTAGCCCTACCCATAACCCTAACCCAAACTTTAACCCAAACCCTAGCTGTAGCCTTAACCAAACCCCTAAAACTAGCCCTCACCCTAACCCAGCACTAGACATTCTCCTAAACCGAGCCCAAACCCTAACCCTACCCATAGCCCTAACCCTTACCCAAAAACTAACCCTAACACAAACCCTAACCCTAGCCATAAACCTAGTCCTAGCCTTAACCCTAGCCCCAACATAAACCCTAACCCTAACCCCAGCCGTAACCCAAATGCAGCATTAGACGTAGCCCTAACCCTAGCCAAAACCCTAACCCTAGCCATAGCCCTAACCCGACCACTAACCCTAACAGTAATCCTAATCCTAACCCATGCCCTAACCCTAATCCTAACCCTACACATACCACTTGCCCAAGCCCTAACCTGAAACCATAACCCTAGCCCTAACCCAAACCCTAAACCATAACACTAACCCAAAACTTAACCCTACCCTAGCACTAACTGTAACCCTAGCCCTAGTCCTAATGCTAGCCCTAATCCTAATCCTAGCCATAAACCTAGTCCTAGCTCTAACCCTTACCCTAGCCCTAACTCTAGCCCTAACCCTAACTTTAGCCCTAACCCTAACTTTAACCCTAACTCTAGCCCTTGCCCTGACCCTAACCCTAGCCCTGACCCTTACTTTAACCCAAACCCTAACTTAACCGTAACAGTAACCCTCGCCCTCGCCCTAACCATAACCTAAACCCTTACATTAACCCTAAACTTAGCCCTAACCTTAACCCTAACCCTAAAACTAGCCCTAACCCTAATTATAGCTGTAGCCCTAGCCCCAGCCCTAGCTCTAACACTAACCCTAAACCTAATACAAACCCTAATCCTAACCCTTGCCCTAGCTCTAAACCTACCCCTACCCCTAAACCTACCCCTAGCCCTAGCTTAGCCCTAGCCTTAGCCCTAAGCCTATCCCTATCCCTAAAACTACCCCAAGCCCTAACCTTAAGCATAACCCTAACCCTAACCCCAACTTTAACCCCAATCCTAGACCTAACTCTTCCCCTTCCCCTAACCAAAACTCTAACCCTAGATAACCCTAGCCATAACCATAACCCTTACCCTAGCCCTAACTTTAGCCCTAACACAAACCCTAACCCTAACCCTATCCCTAACCCAAACCCTATCCCTAACCCTTGCCCTAGCCCTAAGCCTTACCCTAGACCTAATCCTAACCCTAACTCTAGCCCTAACACTTACCTTTACCCAAGCCCTAACTTTAGCCCTAACACAAATTCTAACCCTAGCCCTAACCCTAATCCTAACCCTAGCCTCAGCCCTAGCCTAACCCTAGCTCTAACCCTCATCCTAAACTGAATTATAGTCGTAGCCCTAACCCTAGCTCTAACACAAACCCTAACACAAACCCTAACCCTTGCCCTACCCTTACCTTTAACCATAGCCCCAGCCCTAACCCTAGCACAAGCCCTAACCCTAGCCATAACCCTCACCCTTACCCTAACGCTAACCCTAGCTGTAACCGTAACCCTAACACTAACTCTAAATCTAGCCCTACCCTAGCCCTAACCCTAATTATAGCCATAGCCCAAGTCCTAGCCCTAACACTAATCCTAACCCTAACACAAACGCAAACCCTAACCCCAGCCATAGCCACAGCCCTAGCCTTCACCCTAGCCCTAAAACTAACCCTAACCCTAGCTCTAACACTAGCCCTAACACTAACCCTAGTTGTAGCCCTAGCCCTAGCCCTAACCCTAATCCTAAATTTAAATTAGCTATCATTAACCCTAACCCAAGCTAACCTTAACCGTAACATTAGCTGTTATTACCACTAACAACCCTAGTCATAATGCTAACCTAACCCTAACCCTAGCTAACTGTCATCTCACAAACAGGTCTTAGAAAAGAGTAATCAATGACTACATAATCAAGAAATACATTTGATTGTGAATTGTATCAGATTATGTTATAAATAATGACTGTCACCTTTGGGGTAAGTCTTGGAAACGTTCCCATGATGGAGTAATGAAATTTTGCTTAGATAGAAAATTAAGTATCCTGGGAGGAAGCCAGACCCACTCAAGAGCACTGCCCCCCCCCCCATGGGTCCCACTTTGGATTGATTTCCCCTTTTTTTCAACCCAACTGCCCCGTCTTCTGAGAAGGCTGAAAAGCCCGGAACTTCCCGGGGAGCACAGCCCTGTGTGGAGTTACTCCTGAGGAAGCCCACTGAGTGGCATTATGTGCAACCTGTGCACATCAAAAAAGGTTGTATTAGGGGTTATTGAGCAATTAGCAATTTTGTCAGTGATTATTTCCATTACATGTAAGTCCCACAATTTGCTAAACCAAGTGTGTATGGTAGGTATGTTAGTGTCCTTCCCTTAAGAAGTAATAGATACTCTGGCTGCATAGAGCATGGCTTTATTTCATTGTATATCTTACTCAAAAATATGAAAGCATGAGATACCAACTGTAAGAGCAATAACATCAAATGCAAGATGCAAAATACAATAGTCAGAAATTGATTTTGGGTGAACAATAAGTGATATCTAACAAACAGGTCTTAGAAATGAATAATCAGTGAATAGAACTACAAGAAATACATTTGATTGTGAATTCTAATACATAATGTTATAAATAATGACTGTTGCATTTCGGGGTACTTACCCCGTTATAACTTTATAACCAATTGGTTATAACTTTATAACCAATCTTGGAAACGTTCCCATGCAAGATTAATGAAATTTTGTTCAGATAGAAAATCAATTATCGGAAACCATTTGGCATCAAAACATGCTTGGGATTCCCCACGGAGCGCAGCCCTGTGTGGAGTTACTCCCAAGGAATCCCACTAAGCAGCATTATGGGGAACTTTTTCGCATCAAAAAAGGTTGTATTAGGGGTTATTGAGCAGTTAGCAATTTTGTCAGTGCTACTTTCCATCACATGTTAGTCCCACAATTTGATAAACCAAGAGTGTATGGTTAGTGTCCTTCCAGTATGAAGCAATAGATACTCTAGATGCATAGAGCATGGCTTTATTTCATTGTATAAATACTCAACAATATAAGAGCATGATATATCAACTGTAAGAGCAATAATATCAAATGCAAGACATACAAGGATCAAAAATTGATTTTGGTTGTACAACGAGTGACCGTATTGGCAAGCCTTCATAAAAACTAGAAATTGATCTTTCATCTAAAAAACAGGTCTTAGAAAAGAGTAATCAGTGAATACAAATGCAAGAAATGCATTTGATTGTGAATTGTAATAGATGAAGTTATAAATAATGTCTGTCGCCTTTCGCGGTAAGTTATAACCAATCTTGGAAACGTTCCCATGCAGGAGTAGTGAAATTTGGCTTAGATAGAAAATCAAGTATCGGAAACCATTTTGCATCCAAATATATTTGGGATTCCCAGGGGAGCGCAGCCCTCTGTGGAGTTACTCCTGAGGAAACCCACTAAGTGGCATTCTGTGGAACATTTTCACATCGAAAAAGGTTGTATTAGGGGTTATTGAGCCGTTAGCAATTTTGTCAGTGATTCTTTCCATCACATGTAAGTCCCACAATTTGCTAAACCAAGTGTGTATGGTAGGTACGTTAGTGTCCTTCCCTTAAAAAGCAATAGGTACTCTAGCTGCAGAAATCATGGCTTTATTTCATTGTACATCTAGTCAACGATATAAAAGCATGATATATAAATTAAAAGAGCAATAAGATTGAATGGAAGACATTCGAGAATCAAAAATTGATTTTGGTTGTACAATGAGTGATAATTCTCACTGTATTGACAACCCTGTGTAAAACCTAAAAATCTAACTGTCATCTAACAAACAGGTGTTAGAAAAGACTAATCAGTGAATACAAATGCAAGAAATGCATTTGATTGTGAATTCTAATAGATGAAGTTATAAACAATTATCGAGTTATAACAACTATGAAGTTATAAACATACACAATTTGCTAAATCGAGTGTGTACGATACGTACGTTAGTTTCCTTTCCTTAAGAAGCAATAGCTACTCTAGCTGCATAAAGCGTGGCTTTATTTCATTGTATGAACAATATGAAAGCATGAGATATCAACTGTAAGAGCAATAACATCGAATGCAAGACATACAATAGTCAAAAATGGATTTTGGGTGAACAATGAGTGATATCTAACGTTGAGGTCTTAGACATGAGAAATCAGTGAATACAACTACAAGAAATACATTTGATTGTGAATTCTAATACATTATGTTATAAAAAATAACTGTCGCCTTTCGGGGTAAGTTATAACCAATGATGGAAACGTTCCCATGCAGGAGTAATGGAATTTGGCTTAGATAGAAAATCAATTTTGTCACTGATAGTTTCCATCACATGTAAGTCCCACAATTTGCTAAACCAAGTCTGTATAGTAGGTATGTTAGTGTCCTTCCAGTAAGAAGTAATAGATACTCTACCTACACAGAGCATGGCTTTATTTCATTGTACATCTAGTCAACAATATAAAAGCATGATACTGTGAGATTGTCCCAATAGATGTAGTGCACAACAGGTCTCCTTAAACAGAAAGTCCTTTATTTGCAGAAAAGATCTTGTTGGTCAAACACACTTCTTCTGTTAGTATGAATACAACTACAATTATACTTGATATGAAATAAGCCCCCCTCAATGTCCACCAATCAACTGGGAGAATTATTGGCACCCAAATATACTGGCCCACTGTTCCCAAGGGAAGCGCGATAAAGTAGGTTCCCAGGCAAAACACTGTTGGGGTTTGTGGGGCGGGTGTTCCCAAGGAAAAGCAAGCAAAGGATCACATAGCACCTGTGAATAATATAACACATAGCAGGAGGCTTTCAGCTGAAGGCCATGAGCTAGGGAGAAGCGAAAAACAGATAAGAATAAAGAAAAGTTAATGAGCAGTAAGCATGCGCAGAGCAAGCAAGAAATGCATTCCTGCGGTGGGAGTCACTCTACAGATGCCAGCTCCTGTCCGGGACCTAGAGGAGTCAGTTTGCAACTTGAAACAAAGGCAATGTTAATTAATCATCAGATTGGTCGATAGACCTCTCAGGCCTCAATGAATTACACAATTGCAATAGAGAATAATACCACTGAGAATAATAAACAGCAGGAGACATTGGCAGGGCTAATTGAGAATAGGTACCTTGGTAATGCTACAGTATCATTGAGAATGACAATCACCAGGAAACCATGGCAGTGCTAACTGACATTCTGCCCTCCTGATAAAACATCCCCTCCCCTCCCAGGTTTCAAAGGGTACAGTTTATGGAAAGCCCGAATTTTTTCAGGAGCATGCACATGAGAGGTCTCAACCCATTCATTTTCTTCAGGACCAAAATGCAACCATTTGATAAGATAAAACAAATGCCCCCACTTTAGTTTAGAGTCCAAGATTTGATTGGTCGCACAATGAGGTTCATTGCTCTTCATCAGAGGAGGAGGAGAGGAGGAGGAAGGTCTCCATTTGTTCGGCCGAGGATCTTTCTTCAGTAGGCTGTAATGAAAAACAGGGTGCACAAATTTCAATGATTTGAGGAGTTTAAGTTCAAATGTCACTTTGTTAATGCACCTTATAACAGGGAAAGGTATGTCCAGCCCAATTTTCGACTAGGTTGGAGTCCTTTAATATTTGTTAATGCACCTTATAACAGGGAAAGGTATGTCCAGCACAATTTTCGACTAGGTTGGAGTTCTTTAATATTTTTAGTTGACACATAGACAGGGTCTCCAGGGGAGAGATCCCATCCTGGGGGTCCCATCCTGGGGCCATCCCATCCTGGGGCCCTCTCCTTATCAGCATGTTTCTTATAGTCCACTTGGGCTTCTTCCAACGTTTTTGCAATCAAAGGCCAAGACTCACATAGTTAATTCCACCAAGTAGCAAAATCACTAGACCCCTCCGCTGCTGGGACTAAATCAGGCAACGGAAAGACTTAACATTATAACCTAACCCTAACCCTAACCCAAAACCTAACACTAGACCAAAACCTAACCGTAAGCCTAAACCCTAACTGCTAACCCTAACCCCTGACCCGTACCCGAACCCCTAACCCGAACCCAAAACCCTAACCCTAACATATAACCCTAACCCTAACCCTAACCCAACCTAACTCTAAACTTACCCAAACACTAATCCCTCAGCCTAAATACTAACCCTAACCCCTAGCCCTAGCCCTAACCCCAAACCCTAAACCTAACTCAAACTCTAACCCTAACCTCAAACCCGAACACGAACCCTAACACCAAGGCCTAACCCTAACTTTAACCCTAACCCTATCCCTATCCCTAATCCTTACCCTTCCCCTAACCCTAGATAACACTAACCCTAATGGTAAACTTAACCCTAACCATAACCCTAACCCTAGCCCTAGACATAACCTGAACCCAAACCCAAACCCTAGCCCTAACCATAACCCTAAAATGAACCCTAAAACTAGTGCTAGCCTATCCCTAACCCTAACTATAGCCCTAGCCCTAGCATTAGCCCTAGCTCTAACACTAACCCTAACACAAACCCTAACCCTAGCCATAGCCCTCACCCTAATCCTAACCCTAAACCAGCATGAGACGTAGCCCTAGCCATAGCCCAAACCATAACCCTAACCCTATCTTAAGCCATTGCCCAAACCCTAGCCCTAACCCTAACGCTAACCCTAACCCTGGACATAGCCCTAGCCTATCTTTTACCCTAGCATGAGCCCTAGCCCTAGCCCTAACCCTAACCGTAACCCTAGCCCTAATCTTAACCCAAACCCTACACCTAACCCTAACCCTAGCTGTAACCTGAGCCCAAACCCTTACCTTTACCCTAGACCTAAATTTAGCCCTAGCAAAAACCCTAACCCTAGCCCTAACCTTAACCCTAGGCCTAACCCTAACCCTAACCATTACCCTAGCCCTAACTTTGGCCCACATCTGAACCCTAGACATAGCCCTAGCCCTAGGACAAGCCCTAGCCCTGGCCCTAACCGTAATTCTAGCTCTAACCTGAACCCAACCCTACACCTAACTCTAGCCCTAACCCTTATGCTAACCCTAACCCAAACTATAACCATATCTCTAGCCCTAACCAAAAACCTAACCCTAGCCCTAAACCTAATCCTAACCTTAGCCCTAAACCTAGCCCTAACCCTATCCCAAACCCTAGGCCTAACCCTAACCCTAGCTCTAACCTGAGCCTGAACCCTTACCTTTACCCTAGCCCTATCTTTAGCCCTAGCCCTAACCCTAGCCCTAACTTTAGCTCAAACACTAACTCTACCCAAAAACCAACCCTAACCACAACTCTAGCCCTAGCCCTAACCCAAAGCCTAATTATAGCCATAGCCCTCAGCCTAGGCCTAGCATTAACACTAACTCTAACCCCAACACAAACCCGAAGACTAGGCTGAACCCGAGCCCCAGACCAAACCGTAGCCCTAGCCCTAACCCTAACCCTAACACTAACCCTAACAGTAAACCTAATCATAACCCTTGCCCTAATCCTAACCCTAACCCTAAAAATACCCCTTGCCCAAGCCCTAACCCTAACACGAACCCTAGACCTAACCCTAAACTTAAACCTAACCCTAGCCCTAGTCCTAACCCGAATCCTTACAATAACCCTAGCCCTAACTGTAACCCTAACCCAAATACTAACACTAAAATAGACCAAACTATAACACTAACTGAAACCCTAACACAAACCCTAGACCTAGCTCTAACCCTAACCCTAGCTCTAACCCTAACTCAAAACCTAACCCTAGCCCTAACTCTAACCCTAATCCTAGCCCTAACACTAAACGTAGTCCTACCCTAACCCTATTTGTAACCCTAGCCCTAACCCTAGCCCTAAACCTAACCCTTGACCTAAACCTAATCCTAGCCATAAACCTAGTCCTAGCCCTATCCTTAACCCTACCCTAGGCCTAACCCTAACCCTAACCCGACCATTAGCCCTAACACTAAACCTACCCAAAACCTAACCCTAACCATAAACCTAGCCCTAGCCCTAATTATAGCCGTAGCTCTAACACTAAAACTACCACAAAACCAAACACTAGCCCAAGCGCCAGACTTAACCTTAGTCCTAGCCATAGCCCTAACCCTAAAACTAACCCTAGCCCTAACCCTAACCCAACCCCAAACCCGAACACTAAACATAGTCCTACCCTAATTCTAACCCTAAACCTATTTGTAACCCTAGCCCTAGCCCAAAACCTAGCCCTAGACCTAAACCTACCCTAGCCATAAACCTAGTCCTAGCCCTAACCCTAAACCTAGCCCTAACTCTAACCCTAACCCTACCATTAGCCCTAACACTAGACTTACCCAAAACCTAACCCTAACTTGAACCTGAGCCCGGACCCTACCCCTACCCCTACCCCAAACCCTACCCCTAACCCCAACCCTAACACTAACCCGTGTCCTAACCCTAACCTTAACTGAACCCTAACCCTAACCCTAGCCCAACCCTTACCCTAACCCTAGCCCTCACCCTACACATACCCTTTGCCCAAGCCCAAGCCCTAGCCGTTACCCTAACCCTAACCATAACACTAATCCTAGCCCAAACCCTAACCCTAATCTAAATCATAAACCTAATCCTAGCCCTAACCCAAACCCTAGCTTTAGACCTAGGCCTAACTCTAACCCTAGACCAAACCCTAACCCTGGCCCTGGCCCTAGCCCTAATTCTAATCTAAACCATAAACCTAGTCCTAGTCCTAGCCCTGACCCAAACCCTAGCCCTAACTCTAGCCCTAACCCAAACCCTAGCCCTAACTCTAACCCTAACTTTAGCCTTAACACTAACCCTGCAAAAAACCTAACCCTAACCCTAACCCAAGCCCTAACCCTAACCCTAACCCTGGCCTTAGCCCTAATATAAGCCATAAACCTAGTCCTAGCCGTAACCCAAATACTAGCTCGAACTTTAGCCTTAACACTAACCCTGCACAAAACTTAACCCTAACTCTAGACCTAGCCCTAACCCTTACCCTAGCCCTGGCCCTAGCCCTACTCCTACTCCTAATCCTAATCCTAACCCTAGGCCTAACCCTAACCCTAACCCTTACCATTGCCCTAGCCCTAACCATAGCCCTAGCCCTAACACTAACAGTAACACTAACCAAAGACCTAACCCTAACCCTATCTCTAGCCCAAAACCTAACCCTAACCCAAACCCTACTCCCAAACCTAACACTAGCCCTAGCCCTAACCCTAACCCTAACCCTGGCCCTAGCCCTAACCCTAATCTAAGTAATAAACCTAATCCTAGCCCTAACCCAAACCCTAGCTTTAGACCTAGAACTAACTCAACCAAACCCTAACCCTAGCCCTAGCCCAAACCCTGGCCCTAGCTCTAACCCTAATCTAAACCATAAACCTAGTCCTAGCCCTTACCCAAACCCTAGCCCTAGCCCTAACTCTAACCTTAACCCTAACATTAGCCTTAAAACTAACCCTGCACAAAACCTAACCCTAACCCAAGCCCTAACCTTAGCCCTAATCCTAAACCTAACACTAACCCTAGACCTAGCCCTTACTTTAACCCTAGCCCTAGCTCAAACCCTAATCGAAACCCTAGCCCTAACCCTAACCGAAACCCTAGCCATAGCCCTAACCCTAGCCCTAACCCTAATATAAGCCATAAACCTAGTCCTAGCCCTAACCCAAACCCTAGCCCGAACTTTAGCCTTAATACTAACCCTGCACAAAACCTAACCCTAACCCTAGCCCTAACCGTAACCCAAACCCTTTCCCTAATCCTTACCCTAGCCCTGGCCCTAGCCCTACTCCTAACCCTAACTCTAGCCCTAACACTTACCCCTAGCCCTAACTAGCCCTAACACAAACCCTAGCCCTAACCCTAACCATAGCCCTAGCCCTAACCCAAACTCTAAACCAAAAGCTAACCCTATCCCTATCCCAAGCCCTATCCCTAATCCCATCCCTAACATAAGCCCTAGCCCAAGCCCAAGTCCTAAACTTAACCCTAACTTTAACCCTAAGACTAGCACTAGCCCTAACACTAATCCAAAGCCATACCCTAACCCTAGACAACCCTAACTCTAACGGTAAACTTAACACTGACCCTAACTGTAACCCTAACCCTAGCCCTAGACATAACCCAAACCCAAACTCTAGTCCAAACCATAACCATAAAACGAACCCTAAAACAAGCACTAGTCTATCCCTAACCCTAACGCTAACCCTAACCCTGGATATAGCCCTAACACAAACCCTAGCCCTAACCCTAACCATAGCCCTAGCCCTAACCCAAACTCTAAACCAAAAGCTAACCCTATCTTTTACCCTAGCACAAGCCCTAGCCATAGCCCTAACCCTAACCATTACCCTAGCCCTAACTTTAACCCAAACCCTACACCTAACAGTAGCCCTAGCCCTTGCACTAACGCTAAATCTAACCCTAGCCATAGGCCTAAAAATAACCCTAATCCTAACCCTAACCCTAGGCCTAACCCAAACCCTAAGCCTAACCCTAACCCTAGCTGTAACCCGAACCCAAACCCTTACCTTTACCCTAGACCTAAAATTAGCACTAGTACAAACCCTAACCCTAAACCTAGCCCTAACTTTAACCCTAGGCCTAACCCTAACGCTAACTCTAGCTGTAGAGCCAGTCTTGTGTAGTGGTTAAGTGCGCGGACTCTAATCTGGGAGAACCGGGTTTGATTCCCCACTCCTCCACTTGCACCTGGCTGGATGACCTTGGCAAGCCATAGCTCTGTACCAGCTGTTCTCTCAAGGACAGCTTGGGAAAGAGCTCTCTCAGCCCCACCTACCTCACAGGGTGTCTGTTGTGGGGAGGGGAAGGGAAAGGAGTTTGTAAGCCGCTCTGAGACTCTTAAGTGAGTGAAGGGCGGGATATAAATCCAATCTCTTCTCTTCTCTCTTCTCTTATGTAACCCTTACCATTACCCTAGCCCTAACTGTAGCCAACATGTGAACCCTTGACATAGCCCTAGCCCTAGAACAAGCCCTAGCCCTAATCCTAACCGTAGCCCTAGCCCTAACCTTAACCCAACCCTACACCTAACCCTAACCCTAGCCCTAACCATAGCCCTAGCCCTAACTCTAGCCCTAACCCTAACCCTTACACTAGCCCTAATCCCAGCCCTAACCCTAACCCTAGCCCAAGCCCAAGCCCTAACCCTAACCCTAACCCTAACTTTAATCCTAAAACTAGCACTAGCCCTAACACTAATCCAAAGCCTTACCCTTACCCTAGACAACCCTAACCCTAACAGTAAACTTAATGCTAACCCTAACCGTAACCCTAACCCTAGACATAACCCAAACCCTAGTCCAAACCATAACCATAAAACAAACCCTAAAACAAGCACTAGTCTATCCCTAACCCTAACGCTAACCCTAACCCTGGACATAGCCCTAGCCCTATCTTTTACTCTAGCACAAGCCCTAGCCATAGCCCTAACCATAACCCTAGCCCTAACCTTAACCCAAACCCTACACCTAACAGTAGACCTAGCTCTTGCCCTAACCCTAAATTTAAACCTAGCCCTAGCCCTAAACATAACCCTAATCCTACCCCAAAACCGAGGCCTAACACTAACCCTAGGCCTAACCCTAAACCCAACACTAGCTGTAACCCGAACCCAAACCCTTACCTTTACCCTAGACCTAAAATTAGCCCTAGTACAAACCCTAACCATAACTTTAACCCTAGGCCTAACCCTAACCCTAACTCTAGCCCTAACCCTTACCATTACCCTAGCCCTAACTGTAGCCGACATCTGAACCCTAGACATAGCCCTAGTCCTAATCCTAACCGTAGCCCTAGCCCTAACCTTAACCCAACCCTAAACCTAACTCTAGCCCTAATCCTAACCCAAACCGTAAACACAACCCTAGCCCTAACCCAAAAGCTAACCCTAACACTAAGCCTAACCCTAGCTCTAACCCTAACCCTAGCTCTAACACTAACCCTAGCTCTAGCCCTAACTCGAACCCGAACCCTAAACCCTAACCCCAACCCCAACCCACAGAAATGTCCCTAGCAGTCTGGTTCTAAATACGTTTACCCGGAATTAAATCCCACTGACATGAGTGGAAACCATTTCCATGTAATTATATTTAAGACAGATGGTTAAAAAAGCAGTTTAGCACAGAACTAGTATCTCCCTTAAAACATTAGCACGATGTGAGTAACCAATTCTGAATAAGGACCTCAGAATAGTCCCTTCCTTGAAATGTTGCGTGTATCGTAGAAGACGGAGATTTCTCTATCTAAACACTCTGCTGACTGATCTCAATGTGGATAATGAAACTGGGGCAACAGAGGGGTCCACAAACACTGCAGGAGTTTTTACATAGTTGGGATATGTGGAAAAATATGACTTGGTAAACTAAATTAACTTTGAAAATTAAACTGGTCTCACAAGAGTAGAAAATGCCCTGTATGAGATGGGATGCTGAGAGACAGCTTGAAAATGTGTGGGTGAGAAGAATCAGTCTAATGAGGCCCATGAAAAGAGGAATAAATCACGAGGGTTGGGAATGAGTTCCAAATTGTTCCCCACTCACATGGTTCCTCCCTAGCTCCCATCTTGTTTGCATCTCATTTCAATAACCTAAAGAAAAATCTCTTTATACCCTCGACCGCAGCAAAGTCACAGCTCAACTGAAAAATGAATCTGGGTACCGGATTATACTGCAGAAATGACATATGACTTATAGCTATGAATGCTAACCAGCTAGCAGGCTACCAACAGCTGCTTTGCTATTGGCAGCCCTGGAGCGCTTTTAAGATGTGCAGTGACAGTCACAGGAAGAGCCCTTACTTTTGTCAGGTACTCCACTTTCATGTTGTCTACCATCAATTTCTTCTGGGAAAGCTCTATTTTCAGCAACTGGAGGTGATGAAGCAGCTCCTTCTGTTCTATCAGCTGCCTGGTAATTTTGATGGTGCCTTCCCATTCTTCCAAGGAGGAGATATCAGTTGGCCGTGTAGTCTCCAAACTAATATCTTCAGACTCCAAGGAGCTGGAAACATTAAATTTTTTAGGTTCTCTGGAATTCTTCTGTGACATTCTTGTGCTGGTGTTTAAAGATTTTTCAGGTTGTCGTTCAGACACTTGGAAAAATAAAGAGAGCTGGTATAAGCAAAATAATTTTTGCATAATATTTAATCATGCTTTGTTTCAAGTCTGAAACATGAGAAGCATACAACTTAATTCAAAATCAAGTATCCTGGCTAGTATTATGCAAGTGGTCTTCAAAATGTGTGTATTGAAACTATGAGACTATGTGCTGTGATGAGGGTATTGACTAGTATTTGCCAAATATTCACTGGACAGCCAGCCCCATATCATGAAACACATCACTCATTATAGTTTCTAATTCTTACACCTTAGTCTGGTTTCTGCTTTTCTCCTTTCAAACTAATGCATTCTAAAAGCTTCATACACTAAGGAAGTACATTTCTGCCCTGACCTGGATAGCCCAGGCAAGCCCAATCTCATCAGACCTTGGAAGCTAAGCAGGGTCAACTCTGGCAAGTACTTGGATGGGAGACCTTCCTGAAATACCAGAGGCAGGAGTGGACTTTATTCAGCTACCTCTCTGACTATCCTACAGGCTCCCAGTAGGGGCAGTCACCAGAGGTCGCCATGACTTCCAGCTGCACACACACTCACATAAAACAATACCCAAAAAAGAAAGAACAAAAGAAAATGTATTTCTGTCCTCAATCTCATTGCTCATATTCCTGGACCCTTTATGTTTACTACTAACCCTACACAAAATTCAAAAGTGGTGAAAAGAAATACCAAGCCCATTCATAACAGCAGTAATTGCTGATAACTACCTTAGTAAACATAGGGAGACTGCATTAACATCTAAATGAAACTAGAATCCAGGGGCTCCTGCAAGACTTACAAAGTTTATTCTAGCATCTGGGTTCCCGGGCGCCCGGCTATGCCGGTAGTGTCCGGGGGCCGCTTTGCCACCACACTGGGAGACGGGCAGCAAGAGCTGCGTGCCTGGTGCGCATTTGGAGCTTGTGGGGGGTGGGCCTTGCTGCTTGAAGAAGCGATGCCCCGCTCCCGCTTTTGGCAGTTGCTCTGCGTGCTTGGAGCACGCAGAGGGAGAAGCATCAAGGGAGAAGGAGAGGGAGAAGCACTTGCACTAAAAAGAACACTAATTTTTCAGGGCCCCCGTCAAATGTAGCTTCCAGCAACTCCTTGGGTTGTTGCAGTCTGGGGACCCCAGGACTGGGGTTTTGAGCCAATTGGTCTGGCCTCACAGGAACCCCAGGGGTCCTGGCTGGTGCCTCAGGTTGTGTGTGGGGAGCTCTCAGCTGCCCGTCTGGCCATCCTGTAGGTGCTGCCACCCTCTCTGGTTGGAGGGGAGCCTGTTGCCTCAGTTCACCACTCACCACATCTGCTATCATCTGTGGTAATTTAATAGTGAGTTCAAAAATCTCTTCCTGCACTTGTTCCCACAAGCGTGTTCCCATGCACTTAACCAGCACCTCCACTTTGTTCCCTTCACCCCAGTCCAGCGACTCCGGACGGCTGGGCTGCACCCAGTCATAGCGGCTCAGCATGGCCACCCGGGGAGTTAACATCCATGATTCCCTCAGCGCAGTAGAAAGGTGCGCCCATGAATACAGATCTCTGTGAGAAGATCCCAAGAGATATAATCCACAACAGGTCTCATGAAGCAGTAAGTCCTTTATTTGCAGAGAAGATCATTGGAGTCAAACACTTTCACTGTTAGTAATACTGGGGTTAGGGAGGACATGTATTGATATACTGGATATGAAATATGGTTTAAGGGCATTCTACCAATCACTAGGCAGTATTTTAGGCGCTCAAATATACTGGCTTAGAGTTCCCATAGAAAACGCGGGAAAAGGGGTTCCCAGAAAATAATGATGTTGAACATTTCTGAAGTTCAGTTCTCAAGGCATGGATAAGAGGAATACAAAACACCGGTGTGTTTGGCTCACATATAATTGCTAGTATTTCTTCTCAAGGACAGGGCACGGAGATAACAGGGAAGAGCAAAGCACTGAGACAGGCATGTGCAAGCCGAGCTAAGCAAGCAAGCGAAGAAGAGCACACATTCCAGAGGAGGGAGTCATGGCCCCGTTGAGAATTCCTGGGCAGGACCTGTCACCAACTAGGAGGAAAAAACAAATGAAAGCCAATAAACTTTTCAGAGGTCATGTAAATACACCCAGTAGCAGTAACACAGTTATTGAACAGAATTTATGGCAGTTAACTGACAATCTCTCCCCTGGGTTCAAGTGCCTCCTCCTGGCCCCCGCCCGAGAGCTGGTGTCTGCGTCCCTGTCGAGGGGAAATCACTCACCATGGTGACAGCCACCTCTGCCTCCGAGACTGGTTGGTCTCCGCCATTCCCTGTGCTCATGTTGAGATTCGGGATGGGGTGCGCAGTCCAGTGATGAGGAGTCTGAACACTCTATCAGGTTCCCTAGTAAATCAGCACTCAACAGTGGTCCTTAAGTAGGTTCACTTTATTGGAGTCAGCATTTCTAAGACATTCCCTAATCACTTCTGTGTTAAGACTAAAGCGGGGAAACGGAAATGGGATTATATACACGATTTAAACGGGTGTCAGCTGGCTACAAGCCAATGAGTGCCCCGGTACCCTCGCACTGAGAATAACGGCTTCAACATTCAGGCAGGAGACTCACCAGAGAAACCCGAGATCTTATGTAAACAGGAGCAAATGTTAGGAGAGCATCAAAGGCAACATTCCAGAGTTTACAACAGCAATTACACCAAACCTTCTCCCCCACTCCTTTTCCTTATAGCAGCATCTCCCTCTCTCCCCTCCTTTTAGTTATGACAGTCTAGCTGACAACCGGTCAATTTCTTGTCTCAGTTCAAGATGCAGAGTTTCTGCTATGAAGCCCTGTAGAGTAAAGGCCCTAAGAAAGTCTTGCCTGCCTCTGCATCTTAGGCCTTCCTCACAAGGTGAGGTGGGTAACCATGAGAGGGCCTTCCCCCCCTTGGGTCTCTCTCCCCCGGTGTGGAATGCCCTTCCGCCAGGCCTTTGGCTGAGGGGGCGACCATGACTGCATTGCCGCCTCCCCTGCTTCCCCTGCCCTCTCAGGCTAGGCTGTGGCAGTGCTTCCGGGGCCCGCTTTGCTCTGTCCGGCCAAGAGACCAAGACGCTTCACCAGCTTGCTGTGAAGCAATAAGAAAAATTAATCAATAATTATGCTGAATAAAACTTTGCATATTGCTTAGTAAGTTAGAAGCTTTGAAACGCAAGGTCAATGAAACAAGATTCTTTGCTGTTACGTGGAACACTAACAACATCTAGCTAACAATCTTACATTGTTTAGTGTGCAACATTATTGCTCTTAGGCTGGGCTAAAGAACCATGGGAACAGTAGACAATTAGCAACATTTAGATAGAAACATTCCTAACACTTGGGCAGCTAGTTAGGCGGAGTTATATCGTATGATTTGTTAACAAATATGATGCTGTATGACACTGTCCCCTTCCTTTCTGTGCATCCCCACCCCCTGGTATAAAACACCAAGCCTCAGTAAAATCTGGGCTCGGTAGCTTTAATGGATTACCATTGCCGAGACTGACGTCATAAAAATAAAGGCTTTCTTCTCTACCTGATGTTCGGACCTTAGGATCATTGGAAAATCTCTATTCTTGGTTTATAGTGCTTTATTTGCTTCCCTGACCGGGAAAGAGAGGTTTCTCAGCCTAAGGGGGGCTTTTGGAGACCCTCTCGAGCCACAGCTCCGTCTAGAGCTGCCGGGCTTGCGTTGAGCAAGCAGACAGGGGCCCCCTTCTCGAGTTTGAGAGGTCTGTTTCCAAACAGACTCGTCGACTCTTGCCGGGAGCCGCTCGCTCTGAAGAATCCGACCAGGAGAACAAACCCTTCTGCTACAACAGCTCCGGAGTCTACAGGAAACAGGCAAGTATATGAGGTTTATGGAAAAGGTGAGGATACCTCTCCAGAATGAGAGAAGGGAGGACTTGATCACCCCTCCAAGGGAAAGGTAGGCAGGCAGATGTTAGCGCAGTGGGCCTACATCAACCAAAGCCTAGCCTCCTTTCATGGAAAGGGAGGTAGACAGATGTCAGGGCAGTGGGCCCGCATCACTAAAGTCTAGCCTCCTTTCAGGAGATTCTTAGGCAGAGCTAAAGAGGACTAGAGGAGTCCTGCTCTGATCGGGGAAAGGGGGGAATTGTTGTTGTGTGTGAATATGAAGATAATTGTTGTTTCTGATGACAGTGTATTTTTGAGAAACTAATTGTTGTCAGTTGCATAGTGTGTTGTTGGAACCAAAGATGATTGAATAAGGATACCTTGTGTTTCAGGGCAGGAGACTTGCTACTGTTGGCCTTGTCCCTTTTCCGTGGTGTTTCCTAGTTGTTAGCTTGTGTTGTCTAAATATGCTGAAGCCCTTCTGGCTACAGACTTGCAGAGATTTTGTGAGAGCAATTGGCCAGCTTTCCAACTCGGCAAAAGCTATATTCCCAAACTGCAGTGAGGCAATTTTTCTCTGTGCCAAGAACTATTCCCTATATCTGTCCAGTTATGCCCAAACCAGAAACAAAAAGCTCCCACTGCTGCAGTTATTCCCTCCCGAAAAGAAAAAAAAAATTGGCTGCCCGCTTATCTGCTGTAAGGCTCTCAAATCAGCCACAAGCCTCCTCCCTTACTAAACAGGCAGCCTGACGCAAGGAAGGCAGGAGGCTGAATTAAAATAATAATAATAATAAAAAAGAGGCACAGCTTTCTTCTGATTAAAAGGGCTCTCCCATGGTGATTGAAATGTTTGAAAAATGGTGTCAAAGAGTGTATCAATTGCGTTCTTGGTCTCCCCCTCCCTTTGTGTCCAGAGGTTTGTTTGTTTGTTCAAATGTTGGTTGTAATTTATGTTAAAGAAAGTATTGACTCCCATAAAATTCTAGACATTCTGTGATGCTGATTAACCTGGCCGTTTCCTTCCAAACAAAGACTGAATTCAGTCACGGCCTTTGGGTACCCTTGTAAAATTGTATATACTTACTTGTTTGAAGAATTAAGATGGAATGAAAATATGTTGTGGTGTTAATATATGATATAGGTATTCTGTAAATAAGATGGTATAAATACTGTACAGATATAAATGCCGGTAGTAAATCAATGAATGGTTTCCTGGAGGTGTAATAATCTTGCAGAGTTCTCTCAAGGTGATTTGCCAGTCCAGGCTGTTGGTTTTTAAAACTTTTAAGTCAATTTTAAGTTATTATAAAGTCTTTTGAAAGGGACAAATGATTTATAAGGTTAGTAAAACTTAAAGGTTACTTTGCAACAATGTTCATATCTCAGCTGGTCTGAGCAGAGCTAATTGTTTTGTTTATAAAGCTGTGTCAGAATTATTTCAGTACAGAAAATTTTTGGCCTCTGGAAGCGAGTGAGAGTCGCATAACAGATCAAAGTTATAAGTTATACAAGGAAAATGATTATATATTGAAGATCTGTAAGTACATGCCCTGCCTTTTAGTATGTAAAAGGGTACAAAGTTTGTTACTGTGTCATTCTAATAATGAGAAACTGTTTTAGTTTAATTCCTGGAGTCAAACTGTTGTTTTTTCTTGCAAAGGAGTTTCCTGTTCCCCCCCCCCCCCCCTTTTCTTTCTTTCTCTCTCTCTTTCCTTTCTCAGGACAGAATGTCCTAAACGGAATCCAATTTATGTTCAAATAAGCAGATGCTATGACACCTAATGTTAATATTTTAATGACAGATTCTGGTTGGTCTCACAATTGTAAAAGATTGTAACAGCCCTTGCTAAGCCAGGAGAGTAAAGTGTGGCTATTTATAAAATATTCCAGGTATGTTATTGGGAGTTAATTTTCAAGATAGGCAGGAAAAGGGGGGTGGGGAAAGGACCTAGAATCTTTCTTTTGTTACACTGTCACACACTCCTTTGATTTAATTTTAAGTTTTAGATATGCTTTCTTTTTGAGTCTAAATATTTTGTTTCCATTTCGTTTTCCTTCTCCTAAATTTTTTTTTTCTCTGAGTTTTATCTGTTCATAGGAGAAAAGATTTTTTTATGCACCATGGCCTTGCTGAGACAATGAGAAAAAGGGGAGGCTTACCCCTCCTTCTGTTATGACTGATAATGGAAAGTGATGATGCCAGTGGTTAAAGTACGTTGTTTGAAGGAGGGAAATGCTGTGCAGCAATCTATACTGGATGGGTTAATCCCCCCTTGGACTGAGATGGTGAGAGATGCTGAAAAGGATTCTGAAATGTGGTTTAATTAAACATCAGCTGAATGATGTTGTCCTGAGTTGGTGTGAGGAAAAGGCAGATTACACCTGCTAAAGAGACTGATGTGTTCAACGATTTATATTTGCACTGATCGAGTGGGGAGATGGGCAAGGTGTTCCCCCCCCCCCCATTCTGCAGAAACCTTTCCCTCCATACGGAGCCTGCATTCAGAGACAGAGCAAAATTGCCTTGCAGTTTTACAGCAATGGATATTGATGGCAATCCTGACATGGTTCTGTTAATTCAAAAACTGTTTTCTTTTAAGGAGCCAGGATTTATTCTCATTGGACAGAAGAATGTCTTTTCCTTGATTTTTGATTTCCTCAAACGTTCCAGAAGGTCAGCCAGGATTGGAACCTGTTCTTAAAAACCTGGTTAAAGAAACACCAAAACACATGGCCCTGGAAGTGCAAAGACTGTTTAACCCACATTCATTTTATTATACAGGACTTTGCCATAGGTATTGCCCCTCAGAATCCATGCACGAGGTCTTTCCAGGGAAAAGGTAGTATGTTTTGTTTCATTTAATTTATAGCGGGCTTTCTACATGGCATAGCAAAAGGCTGCTCTACAAATAGGGAAAAGGTGCTCAATAGTTTATCTGATTCATCTGTTTCCTTTATGTTCCAAAAGTATGATGGCAAAATAACTAATCCTATTAGAGATTTCAAAATGCCAGACCTTGTTTAACTGTTCCCCTAGAATTGTAAGAATGCTAATGGTTGCTAAAGCTTATATAGGGGGGAAAGAGCTAAGGTTGGTGTCAGTGAACTAAGAGGAAATTTGTTGTAAACACAGTTTAAGGAACACTCTGCCACTGACTTGACCTAGCTAACCTTGGTAGGCGCATTTAGCCTCTTTCTGGCATAGAGAGACGTATATTATATATATATTAAGTGTTAAGTATATTATATATATGTTAAGTGTTACTGGTGACCCAAATCACAGAAATGGAAATCAATCATGAATGTATATTCAAATATTCACTTTGGTTCACTGCCTGCATGCTGGGAAAAATGCTAAGATGCTGCCAGAGAGTTAAACTGCTCATAACCTTGCTTTTTCTTGTTAAATCATAACTGTGTGTACTCTTGATTTCAGTTAGATGCTGCAAACATGCTTGTACCCATATCTGCTACGTTAAATATAGATGCTGCAAACATGCTCGTACCCATATCTGCCACGTTAAATACTTTTACAGCCTCATACCCTGGGAAGAAGTAGGCCTATTGTTTGGCTAAAATTGTAACATCTTTATTCTAAGGTTTGCCCTCATCTGCTAAAGTAGCTAAGCGAAAAGGCCTTGGTTCCACTGGTTTAATTTACAGTTTACCCCTCCTTAGTGGGTCACCGCTCCAAGATCTAATCCAACATCTGTGATGATCCAAAACGTGTCTCGTTGCCCTGCTTTTCTCCAGTTGGCCCGGGAGAACACAACCAACGGTTGCTAAACCCCTGCTGGGACTTTTAACAAGGTCTGGTTCGTCGTCGAGAAGGTGTACTGGGCATTCCTTCCACCGCCTGGATATTCCTGCTGCTGCTCTTCATTTCACAAGCACAGGCTATAAGCCAGTGACATGACTGTGTCAGAGCTACTTATAGAAACTTTCAGGTTTCCCAGACTCTTGTCTATCACACTGACTATGACTGCTTAACCTCAAATGTTTCTTTGTGCCTTTACCAGAATACCTCATACCATGTGTGCCACCAACCTCCTAAACCTGTGTGTTTCAAACCCCAGGCTTTTTCTGTTGGAGCTCATATTAATATTTATTCTTATAAAGCAGGTCCGGGGAAAACATTCATTCCTGGGAGTCTTCTTGCTAGTAACCTAATCATTTATCCTAAAGGTTATCTTTCTGTATGCTTCAATGTTTGTGCTGCTATTTCCAAACAGGCATCTCAAAGCCATCAGAGGAGTTGTGGAAACCAATGGTGGGAGACTCAATATGCTCAAGAAAAGACATATTTGTACACTCTTATTATGTCTCTTATGGCAGTACTACTACTGGTCCTGATAATCTTTTTTTTTGTGTGTCTTTGAGACAGGTTTCCAATGCATATACAGAAAGTTTTTGCACTCCCTTATGTATTTCTACTCCGCCTCCAACTTCCAGCTTCTCCAAACAAACAGTTTATGGTAATTGCAATAGATGGAAGGGGTGTAGATCCTTATGGTCATAGCATGGTGGAATTAATAGGTTCACCCCCTCACCCAGAAGAAAAGCGTGTGCATACAGAGTTCTGGCAAGAAATGGGCAAGCAGATAGAAAAACCCCCATTCACTAAGAATTGTTTGTTGATCTTGCAGAGCGAATAGCATCCGAAATGAGTGTTAAAAATTGTTATGTATGTGTGGGGACAAGCATGGGTGAACAATAACCATGGGAGGTAAGGGGGCTAGATTTAATAAATATTACTGCTGCTAATTTAACATGGGAAAATAGGAATTGCCCTACTAAATGGACCTTACAGCACCCTTTAGTTAAAACCTATGTATTCTTCGACAGGGTCCTTATTTCAGTTATTCAATAGGTGCCCTGGAATGTGGGTCTGCTTGGGTATGCAATCAATATAAGCCTCAACTGTATATGAATTCCTCAGCTACTAATGTTTCTTCTGTCTCTACACCACAGGTGAATACTAAGTCTCTGCTTGATGTATATTATCGTTTACTTTGTACTGATCTGTTTGAATGGGAAGCTCCTGATCACTTAGATTAAATTTGTGAAATATCTGCTTATGCTATTCTGCCCCACAACTGGAAAGGAGCTTGTGTTCTTGGCACAATTCAACCCAGCTTCTTCCTGCTGCCTATCTCTACAAGAGAGCGATTGGAAATACCTGTATATGATACTCTGGGCCAGCAAAAGACGTTCCACTCACATTGATGCCTGGCAAGGCAATAAATGGCCCCCAGAGAGAATTATCCAAGATTATGGGCCCACTACACGGGCAACTAATGGAACTTATGGCTATTGGACCCCCCATTTACATGCTGAGCCGTATTATTCATTTGTAGGCTGTCTTAAAAATCATAACTAATGAAATTTCACTTGTTCTTCACTATTTGCAGTAACCAACAGGCAGATGTGCCCAGCAGTGCATCAAAATAGCCTGGCACTGGACTTCCTCCTAGCCGCAAAAGGAGGCGTTTGCGGAAAGTTTAATCTCACCAATTGCTGACTACAGATCAATGACAACAGAAAGGCGATAGAGCAGATAACCGACAGAATGAGAAACTTGACGCATGTCCCAGTTCAGACGTGGACAAGGTTGCTGGATACTGAAGGGTTTCTGGGAAGTCTGTTTGCGAACTGGACAGAGATTCTCTTAATGATTGGTATTGCTCTAGGTGGACTGCTGATAATGCCTTGTTTGATCCATACGGTCAGATCAATGGTGCGTAGATCAGTAGAAGCAGCGGTGGGAAATATAGATGCTGCAAAACTCTTATACGTGCAAAATGTAAGACAGCGCTATCAATATGTAGAACTATCACAAATAGGTGAACCCCATGTCTATGAATAAAGGTGGGCAGCTCTCCCACTTCGTGGCAGAGCGCCCAGAGGGGGGAATGAAGCAATAAGAAAAATTAATCAATAATTATGCTGAATAAAACTTTGCATATTGCTTAGTAAGTTAGAAGCTTTGAAACGCAAGGTCAATGAAACAAGATTCTTTGCTGTTACGTGGAACACTAACAACATCTAGCTAACAGTCTTACATTGTTTAGTGTGCAACATTATTGCTCTTAGGCTGGGCTCAAGAACCATGGGAACAGTAGACAATTAGCAACATTTAAATAGAAACATTCCTAACACTTGGGCAGCTAGTTAGGCGGAGTTATATCGTATGATTTGTTAACAAATATGATGCTGTATGACAATGTCCCCTTCCTTTCTGTGCATCCCCACCCCCTGGTATAAAACGCCAAGCCTCAGTAAAATCTGGGCTCGGTAGCTTTAATGGATTACCATTGCCGAGACTGACGTCATAAAAATAAAGGCTTTCTTCTCTACCTGATGTTCGGACCTTAGGATCATTGGGAAATCTCTATTCTTGGTTTATAGTGCTTCAGCTGCGTGTGACCCCCTTGACTAGCTTCCTTCAAGAGGCACCTGGACTCCTGGAATTAGGCTTCCATCTTTAGGTTTTATTAGAATTTTACTATTATTTGTTAACCACCGTGCTTTCACATTTTGATCATTGTATGTATTATATATGACTGTTGTGAGTGTGACCCACCCTGAGCCCATTTGTGGGAGAGGGCAGGATAAAAATTAGTTAATTGGTTAATTAATTAAATCTGTGGCCAATCAGATTCTCTCAGACTAACCTACCTTGCAGGGCTGTTGTGCAGATAAAATGAAGTGAAGAGAACAAAGGGCATTATCACAGGCTCCTTGCTGAAATGGTGAGATTGACAAAAAATGTCCCATGCTCTGATTACTTGTTTTATGGAATAAGGATGAATTTTATTGGCAATCTGTTTTTGCAGTCATGTTCCAGGGCTGATGCAAGGATGAATAAGAATGCTCAAGACTCTAATAAACCACTTTGGTGTTGTGGGTGGGCTAGGACTGGAGAGACCCAAGGTCAAACCTACCCGCTGCCCTGAAACAAACTGGCCAGACCTTCTCTCTACCTACCCTCCCTCACAGGGTTGTTGTTTTAAACATAATATGGGAAAGGGCGTGCCATGTATGCTACCCACCCTGAACATCTGAAAATGCACAAGAGATCAGCATAGTTATTGTTATACTGAGATTAGAAGCCTTTTAATTCTTCCTTTGCTCCAAAATATAGATCATATGGAGACATCACCTCTTTTATTAGAATAGCAGACCTATCACTATTTTAGCTGGGAAATTTTATGCACCTGTGATTGATTTTCAAACTGGGTCTAGCTTTTCCTATATTTTAGTAATTTACTTAAAAACTAAGTTAAGAAGCAGTAGAAAAGAGCCAGAGTCCAGGAGCACCTTAAGGACTAACTGAATTTGTGGCAGGGGAGGAGCTCTCACTGGTCCCTCCTTCAGACTCACAAAAGCTCTTCCCCTGCCACGAATTTGGTCAGTCTTCGGGGCAATCCTGGGACTCCATCTCTTTTCTCCTGCCACAAACAGACTGACACGGCGGCAACCCATCCAGGGCCATTAGTCAAGGTAAGGCAGTTGTCTGGGGGCACCGCTTGAGAAGAACGCTGGTGGCCTGCCGCCCCCACCCCCTCTCTCCATCCCTCCAGCTGTTAGCCTGACTGCTCTTTTATATTAATATTTGGGGGAATCTTAGCTCTTAACAATCTGCAGCAGGCGCTGCGGATCTCAACCTGTGTCTACAGAGGCTGAGCTTCACCGAGAGTTCCCAGGAACTGACACAAGACTCGAGTTGAGAGTTATAAAAATAAATTGTTTACTATAAAAATGATAAAAGATTCATAGGCAATATTACACAATAATATACACGGTCACACAGATCTAAGAAATTAGGTAGAATTACAGAGACGTTTGCATGAGCAGGAGAATTGATGGTGTCTGTTGAGGGCGATATTTACCTCTAAAGGAATCTAACGAAGTCCATCTGGAAAAGAGGGGGGTTGAAGAAGTATCTTCAGATAAAGGATCATGGTTCTGAACCAGCAGAGGCCACGTGGCGGATCCAAGTGGTGCACCCAAGGATCCATGAGGGAGGGAGGAAGAACAAGCAGGAGTGGGGAAGAAAATCTGACTTGCGACTCTTGGGGAGAAGTATTTATGGGGGGGGGGGTGTTCCCGGGAGGTTGGCAAGGTATGAGACCTTCCCAGGAACGCCTATAGGTGGTCTGTTCTCTGTCCCTAGCCACTAAGAGGGACCTATGGGAGTGGTCAATATTTAGATCTACCCGATGGTCAGGACAGGATGTTGATGTCAGCTGCCTCTGGCATAGTCTTCTAGATGAAAGCGGGTCCCGGGCGGCAGAACTGGTCCATCAGGAAGCGTCCTGCTGCTTTCTCACCCTTATGTGAAGTCCTTTGATGTGCCAAATGGAGGGGGAAGTTGCAGGAGGGGGTTCAAGCCTATGTATGTGCATAGAGTTCGTACTTTCATAGAGTTAGTGGTATGTGTCTCTAGCCAAAAAGCTGCACATGGCTCTGTGTGTATGTGAGTGTCTTTGTGCTTTGTGACAACCTCCAGGCTGGAGGTGGTAACCTCAGAAAATGGTGCTTTAAACCTTCATTGGAAGCATCTGCTATCATTTTCCCACTAGTCACCTTGTGCACTATTTTAACTCACATAACTGGCAGCATAGTCCATTCACTGCTCTCATAAATCACCAGAAAAGTCCAAAAGAATGTTGCTCTGGCTTACACAGCGACGATTCTGGCTTTTCCTTAATGAGCGGCAGCGGTAGGCTTCCCAAGCCCCCACTGGGACCGGGGGACCCCTGGTGTTAAGTCTCCATTCCCCGCTTTAAAAAAATTTGTCCCCGGGGGACAAAATGGCGGCCAGGAAAAAAGTGCCGCTCTACCTAGTCCTCCAACCAAATCTCTATGGCTATGAAAGCCATAGAGACTCCTTGAGTCCCTGCTGTTCCTTGTGCAGAGCTCTGTTGGGGCCGGGGCCAAGCCCCACCCCCTGCTTCCAGCAGTCCTCAACAATCCATCCAGGAGGAGGAGGAGGCAGAAGGTAAGTTTCTGCCGCCAGACTCTGGGACCCAGCGCTGGGCCTCAGAGCCTCTGGAAAGCCCCCCCCCCCTCTTCCCAGCCGGCGTGCTCCCTCTAAGCTGTGGAGACATGTGAGTCGCTGGGCATTAAAGTTGGGATCGAAAGATCTGGCTGCTGCAGAAATTAGTTTGCTCTGGAGCCCTCCTGCCTGAGGAAATCCCCCCCCCTTCCCAGCTGGCGTGCTCCCTCTAAGCTGTGGAGACATGTGAGTCACTGGGCATTAAAGTTGGGATCGAAAGATCTGGCTGCTGCAGAAATTAGTTTGCTCTGGAGCCCTCCTGCCTGAAGAAAGCCCCCCCCCCCCCCCTCTTCCCAGCCGGCGTGCTCCCTCTAAGCTGTGGAGACATGTGAGTCGCTGGGCATTAAAGTTGGGATCGAAGGATCGGGCTGCTGCAGAAATTAGTTTGCTCTGGAGCCCTCCTGCCTGAAGAAAGCCCCCCCCCCCTCTTCCCAGCCGGCATGCTCCCTCTAAGCTGTGGAGACATGTGAGTCGCTGGGCATTAAAATTGGGATCGAAGGATTGGGCTGCTGCAGAAATTAGTTTGCTCTGGAGCCCTCCTGCCTGAGGAAAGCCCCCCACAATGTGTTCCAGGAATTCACAAGATAGAGGAGTGTAGGGTGACACCGGTGTAAGACAGCCCATGGAGCATGTAAAGCCTTGATAAAAATGACTAAAACAATATGCCTTTTCAAACCTGTGGTCAGTGAAATATTGAGACCAGGAGCTGGTATTATATAGGGGCTAAACATGAACCTAGAGCTGTGTAATCAGAAGTCTATTGTCCTTAAAAGCAACCACGAAAGGGAGGGACTGAGGTAACAGTGCCAGGGGTGGGCACCTTATTCCTACTACTGTTTCTTTGACAAAAAAAAAAAAGCTCCCTCGCACCCACTGCTTAAGCCACAGAAAGAGGGAAAGAGGGGCATTGCTATTGGGTCTTTTTTCCTTTCTTGGGACTTAAAGCAGCTCAGGAAGACCATTTCTGATTAGAGAAACATCACATGGGAGAAAGTTCACACACACACCTGCCCAGGACTGTAACTAGGATCTATATAGGCCCCCCCCCCCCAGTTATTTTGCAGCTGCTGGATTACCTTGAGCAAGCCATAATTCTGTCAGAGCAGTTCTCTCAGAGCTCTCTCAGCTCCACCTACCTCGCAGGGTGTCTGTTGTGGGGAGGGGAAAGGAAAGGAGTTTGTAAACTGTTCTGAGACTCTGAGTGAAAGGCAGGGTATAAATCCAATCTCCTTTTCTTCTTCGTCTTCGTCTTATTTTATATGGACAAAATACAGGACAGATATTTCAGTCCCCAATTCCACTGTCCCCTGTGGTTTGGCCCTAGCTATCTTCTAGGGTTGCCAGCCTCCAGGTGGGGCCTGGGGATCTCCTGCTTTTATAACAGATCTCCAGCTGACAGAAATCAGCTCCCCTGGAGAAAATGGCTGCTTTGAAGGGTGGACTCTATGGCATTGTACCATTCTGAGGCCTCTCCCCTCCCCAAACCCTGAGGAAAGCCTCCGCTCCCCCCCCCCCGCTCACTTTTCCCAGCCGGAGCGCTCCCTCTAAGCTGTGGAGTCTTGTGAGCTGCTGGCATTAAAGTTGGGAGTGAAGGATTTGGCTGCTGCAGAGATTAGTTTGCTCCGGAGTATGGTTGCCAAGTCTGGGTTGGAAAATACCTGGAGATTTTGGGGGTGGATCCAGGAGAGGGTGGGGTTTAGGGAAGGGAGGGGCCTCAGCATGGTACAATGCTATTGAGTCCACCTTTCAAAGCAGCCATTTTCTCCAGGGTAGCTGTTCTCTGCCAGCTGGAGATCAGTTGTAAAAGCAGGAGATCCCCAGGCCCCACCTTGACACTGGCAACCCTACTGGAAAGCGGTTTCTCAATTCTTGTCCTAAGAGTTTTCTGGCCCAACGTCTGCCTGCGCAGAGAGCCTCCTTCCAACAATGCTGTTTTTTTTGTTTTTATGTGTGTGTTGTGTTCCCGCCTCGGCACTTCTCTTTAACCGGCTGGGAAGAGGAACCCCTCTGCTTCCCGAGTCGGCCACTTGTTTCTTCCAACCTGTGCGCGCGCCCTTTAAAGCAAGCACCTCGGCAGGTCCGTCCACCTGCTGCTTACTTCAAAGGATGCCTCTTAACTTCTCCCCCCCCACCAAAAAAGAAGTGAGAGAGGGAAGAAGGAGAACCTTGCAGTGGCTGAGCACTTTAAAGGGTGTGCAGTTATTTCAGGGCGCTCCTTTGCTCCCCCACCCCCAGAAAAAAAGAGGCAGGAGGGAACAAAGGGGAGACTTCTGGCTGCCTGTCTTTCTGGCTGCCTTCCTTCCTATTGTCCTTTCTGTCTGTGACAGTCTGCTTTTCTTCTTTCTTTCCTTTGGTTTTTCTGTCTTTTACTCCTCTCCCCAATTTTTTCTACCTCTCCCTTCCTTCCTTTATCTCTTTCTGTCTTTCTCTCTGTCTTTGGGTGAGGGGCAGACAGTGGGAGGGCTTCTAGTGTCCTGGCCCCACTGGTGGACCTCCTGATACCCCCTGGTATTTTTGGCCACTGTATGACCCAGAGTGTTGGACTGGACGGGCCACTGGCCGGATCCAACATTGGCTTCTCTGATGTTCTTATGCTCTGTAATCATATTGCTGGCTTATTGGCTTGGGAAGGATCCTTATACTTCATAAGCTGCAGTACTCCCTGCATAAGCCAATATAGCTATTTGGAATTTTCAGGGCTTGGGGGGGGGGGGTGTTCCAGAACTTTCAAGACGGAAATGAAGTTTTCAATATGTATACTGAAAAATCATGAACTTTATAACATTTTTAAAATAAATTTGTCAAAGAAAAAAAGCCCTGGGAATTATCTTGCTCACAAAAATTTTAATTTTTGAAAGGGAGAGGCGGGTTTGGGGGAGTACCTGGAAAGTGACATCACAGGAAGAGGTGGGGTTTTAGTGCAGTGTACTGGAAGTGACATCATCTGAAGGGGAAGTGACATCACTTGCCATTTGACCTGGAAGTGACACCACAGGAAGTGACATCACAGGAAGTGACATCACAAAAGTCTCCTGGCTCCACCCCAATGTCTCCTGGCTCCACCCCCAAAGTCCTCAGATATTTCCGGAGTAGGACTTGGCAACCCTAGGCAGCGGCAGCAGCAGCAGGCGCATCACCGCCATCCAGCCTGCTAGCCAATCTGGGCCCCCAGCCCTGGCACCGAGAGGGGGAATGTACGGCCAGGCATGCCAGCCAAGGTGAGGACAATGCAGGACTTACTCACATGGGGGCTCCAGTAGGCAGGCAAAGGGCACCCCCTCCCCAAAGAGAGACGATGGGCCAGCTGGGCCAGCCCTGCCTCCTTGCCTCCCCCATCTGGCTGCCTCCCAGCATTTAACTGCAGGCCTCCGCAGGCTCAGGTGCCGCACTGGAGAACTTGGCTGGCCTAATGGCCGGCCGCACCCACGGGGATTTCTCTGCTTTGCAGGGCCAGGTTTCTCCCAAAAATAGTGTCAAAAACTTCTCGACTGGCCCTTTCTGGCCACGTTTGAGGTCCTGCGTTTCCTCTTCACTGGGCAACAGGAAGTTTTTAAGACCCCCTTGCCCATGAAAAAGGCAGAACCCTCATCCCCCATTTCCCCCCCCCAACAGTTTTACAGTCTTGACACACACATGAAGTAGATGAAGAAGGAGCAAGGATGCAAAAAAGGAGGGACTCTGGGACCCAGCTGCAGCCTCCTTCGCCTGAGATGGTGGAACAGCATTGGATGCCCGCAGGAACACCACCCCACACAGTTATTCCAGAGCAGCCCCATTGACTTGCCCAGGGCGCCGCTGATGGCAGCGTGGCTGGAATCCCTCCTGGAGCGGGCTGGATGCCTGTTTCATTTGTCTGCAGCACTGAAAGGGTTAAACCCACAGACGTTTGCTAGAGAGGCTGAGTGAGGGGGCTCTTTTCCTTGGGGGGGGGAAGGGTTTGCATTTGAATTGGGAAAGAGACCGGGAAGGGCTTCCAGAGGAGGAGCAGCCGGGAAAAGCCTCCCAGCAGCTGGGTTGCAGGCAGGTTTACTTCCAGGTGAGTTGTCCAGGGAGAAACTTTGAAGTCTTGGGAGGGAGGGAGGGGGGCTGGGATCATTCTTGGCCATGGCTGTAACGGGCGTGCCAACTCCCGGCTGGCAGATTCCTGGACATTTTGCGGGGAGGTGCATTGTGGGAAAGGCCAGTTTTGGGGATGGAAACCTGAGATGCCCTTGAGTCCTTCCTCCAAGGCAGTGCTCTCCATCTGCTGGAGGTGGCTTGTAATTCTGGGAGAGTTTCAGGCCCCACCAGGAGGTTCACAACAAACCCTGTTAGGCACCACTTTTGGGTCACTCTATAAGTGGAATTTGGGGAGGGGGCTGTGGTAATGTCTTTCAGTACAAGAAAGGTTAAAGGTAGGAATCTAGCTCAAGATGGGCAGCCATGTTTGTCCGTAGCAGTAGGAAAGAGCAAGAGTTCAGGAGCACCTTAAAGTCTAATTAAATCTGTGGCAAGGGAGGAGCTTTCGTGTGAGTCACTTTTCAATTCTTCAGATGCAGCTAGAATGGGAGTCCACCTCCCCTTATATATGAAATCACTCCACTCTGCAAGATACAATTCTCACTGTATCTGAAGAAGTGCATAGTGACTGGAGAGGTGTGGATGCTGAGACTCAAGGCTTATTATTTTATTTCCTTTCTTTTCATTTACAGTCTGGCTTTCTCACTGGGAGTCAAGACAGATTACAATATGATAGAGCTGTTTGGTCCACCAGTAAGCCACTTACAAAGCACGATAACATCTGACTGATAACATCCCAGGTTCAATCCCTGGCATCTCCATTTAAAAGGCCCAGGCAGGAGGTGATGGGAAAGACCTTTCTCTGCCGGAGACCCTGGAGAGCCGCTGCCGGTCTGAGTAGACAAGACTGACTTTGATGGACCAAGTGTGTGGTTCAGTCGAAGGCGGAGTTGTGTGTTCATGTTCATGATTACAAAATATGACAATACTTGAGTATAAAAACAAAGATTATTAGTAAACCAGTATAATGTGGTGGAGTTGGGATTGAAGAACTAGAACAGGGGTGGCCAACCTGTGGCTCGGGAGCCGCATGCGGCTCTTTCACACAAATTTTGCGGCTCCCGGCAGGGTGGCTGGGGAAGCTGAATATCATTAGCAAACAAATATAATTGGACAAATAAATATCATTACCAATATCTGCTTTTACCACTTTTGTTATTATTTTGGCAGTCTCATTTAATGTTAATAAAAAGCAAGTATGCATGTTTCCCAGTAAAAATGTGTAATATTTTTTCATGTCATGCGGCTCTAAACATCTGACGTTTATTCTGTGTGGCTCCTACGTTAAGCAAGTTTGGCCACCCCTGAACTAGAAGAAAAGAAAAACCCTCATTAGCTCTAATAGAGTTCACCTCCTGAGCTGATCCATCAGCCCACAGCTCTACTCCCGCAGCAAGAATTTCCTCCTGAACAATTCTGTTTTGCACGTTTTGTGAAGGGACAGAAGCATGGGGGCCTCCCCGACAGCCTTTTCGTCAGGCTGTTCCATAATGTAGGAGCCACCTCAGAGGAGGGGCAGGAACAGGGCTTTGGAGGCAACACTGAGCCCCTTGGAAGGCACCTGGTGACTGATCTGTGACCCACAGAGTGCCTGACGGGGGGGCGTGGTGTGCAGATGCTCCTCAGCACGGGATGGGAGCTGGGCGGGTTTTCTGTACTAACTGGAGTTTCCAAGTTGTTTTTCATGGCAGACTCATTTCAGTGGTTGAGCCTTAAGGCATCCTTAGCATGGATCCATGTTCTCACAATTTAAAAAAAATAGCAATTTCAAATTTTGTGTTTTTAATTCTTTCTAAATGCATTTATGTTTGATAATTGGTGGGCACCCGGGGGGGGGGGGGCACCAGAAGGTAGCCTCACCTAGTGTGCAAAAAAACCTGGCACCGGCCCTGGACCTATCTCGGTCCATCTCCAGGGTGGGCGCCTAACCTGGTCGCACAGAGTGGGTGGCGCCAGCCTTGCCTTGGGAAGAATCAAGCCACTTTCCAAGGCAGGAGGTCAGCAGGGCTCCCCAGCTCTCACTGTCCCTGGAGGAGGGAGCACCAGGGACTTGCCGAGGAGGCGCCTCCTGCCCACTGGCCTGGCAGGTGGCGCTGCTGGTGGGCCCCAGCACTTTCCTCCCACTGCAGAGGGGCCCAGTCTCGTCCAAGCCAGGAGGCGGAGGAGGTGGCGCGCAAGGCTCGGCCGGGCCCAGAGGCAGTTCTGCTGGCAGACGCAAGGGGGATCTCTCGCTTAAAAAAACACCCACCCCAATCATCTGGCCACGAAGGGGGAGAAGCTGCAGCCGAGAAGCCTCAGAGCACTGGGATGTGTCCCCCCCCCCCCCGATGAACAGCGAGCAAGAGTACCAGAGAGAGAGAGAGAGAGAGCGCTGCAAGGACACCAGAAAAGAGTGGCTGCCTGGTCGCCAACGCTCCTCCAAGCTGTGGGGTCTTGTGAGCAAAAGCTCTGCTTTGTGAGCCACTGGCATTAGAGTTGTGAGCGAGCAATTTGGTCGCTGCATAAATTAGTTTGCTCTGGAGCCATCCTTCCTCTGAGCAAAAACAAAAATGGGTGAGCCAGAGGCTAAAAAACTTAGAGCTAGCTCACACTAACTCAACTTGGAGGGAACACTGGAGTCCATCCTCTAGGCATCCATTTTCCTCTGTGGTGACTCTGTAGCCTTGTGTAGACTTCAGTACACCCTCTAAGCCAGAGGTTCCCAAACTTATTTGGCCTACTGCCCCCTCTTCAGAAAAAAAATTACCTGGCACCCCCCCCCCCTCGGAAATCTTCCTTTAAGAAGTGGACAAAAAGATGCCAGTAGAGTCCACCACGATCCACACAGCCAGGCAGGCCAAGGCAGGCACAGAACAGCGGCAGCTGAAGGCCTGAAGCCAGAGGCCAGCAGCAGCCGCCACACAAGAGCCCCGCAGCAACCCCAGCCTTACAAGGGTGCAGTTTGCAAATGCATTGCTGTGATTGGCTGTGATTGGCCCCTCTTCACCTCCCCCTCCCTCCCTGATCCCAGGGAAGACCAGGAGAAGGCAGGGAAAAGCTGCTTTAGATAGGTGCTGGAGTCTTCTTGCTTTAGGCTTCCACCGCCCCCTTATTTTTATTCAACGCCCCCCCCCCCCCCCAATTGCACCCAGGGCTCCTACTGCCCACCTGGATCATTCCAGCACCCCCCAGGGGGTGGTATTGCCCACTTTGGGAACCAGTGCTCTATGCTGTGCAGTCTTGTGAGCAGAAATTCTGCTTTGTGAGCCCCTGGCATTAAAGTTGTGAGCGAGCGATTTGGCTGCTGCATAAATGAGTTTGCTCTGGAGCCCTCCTTCCTCAGCTGAGATGAAAATGTGTGAGCCAGAGGCTAAAAAACTGTGAGCTGGCTCGCACTAGCTCAGCTGAGAGGGAACACTGCCCGTAGCCCTCCCTGTTATTACTTCATTCCTCGTAACGGTCCATCTAAGGCAGTGTCCGTCTTCCGAAGGGACTGGATTTGCTGCTGTTGGCGAAGGCTGGACCTTCCTGCAGCTGCCCAGGCATCCCCGACGTGGTGCCCAGCGGCGCCATTGTGCCTGTGGACAGATTCCCTGGCGCCCCTTTGCTTCTTCCTGAAAGTAACTCTTTTTTCTATGCTAACAGCCCCTTCTCGCCTCCTTCCATGAAACAGCTGACTTCATCATCAGAGGCAGGTGGCTTTCCAACCTCCCCCAACACCTTGCAATTGGCCCCATTGCTCCATGGCAGCCATTTTGTGGTGGCATCCATCCGTTCCTCCTCCTCCTCACTGCCCACAGGCTCAGCAAGGTTGGGGGGGGGGGCGCAGTGGCCAACAGAGGACGAGGCACTGTGGAGTTCTCCGCTGGTCTTTGATGCAGGAGTTTCATGTATTGTTATCATCAGACAGAATCATTTTTATCTTTATTTTTACTCATCTTATTTCCAGTCCACCTCAGACTCAGGGTGGATTACAACAGAGTGCATCAGCACAGCTGGTCGGATGGGACATTCAGTGAAAAGGACAAGTCAGAATGAGGGTTGCAGAACCAACCAGAAGTCTGAAGATAGAACTGAAGCAAAGCAGAAGTAGCAGCCTGACTCATTAAATTACGCAAAAATTACACCGCCGGACCCTACTGGCAGCAAACTGTACACCGTAGAGTTGACCACACTCCCTCATCATTTGTCCGAGCTGCCTTGTGAATAATTTTGTGCAGTGCTGCACTATGGCCTGCCCAGAAAAGCCCTCTTGAACAATTACCTTTTGCATCGTTTGCAGAAAGCCAGGAGGGTGGGAGCCTTCCAGACCCCCTCAGGCAAGGAAACCGATGCTTCTGCCTCTTGCTTGTGAATAAAGAATCACATATGAAGCATGACCGTCACACAGAAAACATGTAACCATGACAGCAGTGCCCGTGGACACCTCCTGGCCATCTGGCCATCCCTGCTGTTTAGCATGGTCCTCAGAATGTGCAGAAACCACTTTATTTAGTCATTGATTTAATTCATTTATACCCCACCTTTTTCCCCTATAGGGACCCAAAGTGGCTTACACCCTTCTCCTCTCGTCCATTTCATCATCACAACAACAATCCTGTGAGGTCTATTCGGCTGGGGGGGGGGGGGTGACTGGCCCACGGCCTCCCAGTAAGTTTCTGTAGCACAAGTAGGGATTCGAACCTGGGTCTCCCAGACACCAATCTGACCCCCTTAACCCATGACGCCACACCGGCTCTCCCGTGCTGAAGATCAGCAGGGCCAGGTGCTGCTGGCTGTCTGGATCTGGCTAGCTGTGGCTCTTGACTCCCTGTAAACATGCCGGTTTCCAGACCCTGCCTGCCCGAGAAGGAAGCTTGTCGGCTGCTCTCTGCAGCTGCTCCAGTGCCACCATCCTGGGTGCCCAGAGAGTGGCATTTGCAGCCACCAGCTCAATGCAGGTCGTGACACAACGTGCTGATAGGGTTCCACCCTGGCCTGGTTCTTCAGCCTAAGTTTCTCTCAGACGGCACTTGGCAACTTTCCATGCGCCTGCCTGGCCCTTGGCCCCCTCCATTGCTTGTGAGCTCCCGGAGGGTGGACACCTGCCTGGTGCTGGGATTCCTTTCTACAGCTCAGAGACAGAAACAATGAGACAGACCCTGGTGGCGGAAGAAGGGGCTGCCAAGCCCCAGACCCCGTGGGTTTTTTCCCAAGTCAAGAGATTTTTCGGAGGTGGCTTGCCATGCCTGCCTCTGCACAGAGACTCTGGACTGCCTTGGGGGTCTCCCATCCAGGCTTTTGGTTGAAGGCAGCCACGGTTCTCCCTTGTGGCTGGCACCCTCCTCTCCCTCCCCCCCCCGGCCAACTCTGAGCTTGCACCTCCTCCCCCCTGCCCAGAAGTGGCCAGAAAGTCCAGAACGGAGATATAAATTCTAGAGACGCCCTCTTGGACTTTTTAAATCTGGTTTTTAACTTTTTATTATAATTCTGTAGGTGATTAGAATTTTAGCGGTTTTTACATGCCTTCTGTCTAGCAAGGATAAGGTGATTAATAAATCAAATAAATAAATAGCCAGGGCTGACCCTGCTGGGCTTCTGAGCTTGGACGAGCTTGGGCAGGCCTGGGCCATCCGGGGCCATCCAGAACCCTGCTTAGGTGGTGCTAAAGCCAAAACAGATTTGCTCCCAACATTTCCTTTGTGCATTTTAATAGTGAGTATTACTGGATGGGTCAAAGAATATCAGCAATTGAAATCCATTGACTGTGCGGGTTTTATGCCATCAAGTCGCAGCCAACTTTTGGCGACCCCCTCATGGAGTTTCCAAGGCAAGAGACGTTCAGAGGCGGTTTGCCATCACCTGCCTCTGCGTAGTAACCCTGGTCTTCCTTGGTGGTCTCCCTCCAAGTACAGCCCAGGGCCGACCTTCCTTAGCTTCCAAGACCAGGTTAGCCTGGGCCATCCAGGCCAGGTGTCAGAATCTGACATTTCCCGCCCGGGAGGTGGGATGCAACTATCTGACTACGTGCTTCCTTCCCCCCCCCTGCGGAATGTGCTCCTTTCCCTTGCTTTTGCCTCTGCCGCTGTATCCTTCTTATCTATGGCCTTGACTATGTCTTCTCACAGGCTATGTTGCTAATTGGAAATTTTCCTGCAGGTGCAAAATGCTTTTCCTTCCCGCCTTTCTCTCTGGCAATAAACAGACCGGGGGGTTGGGTGCCTATTTTCACTGTGTAATGATTGGTAGATACCTTTGCTACATTGCAGTTTGAATATACTATAACTGTACCAGTAACTGCCTCAACCCTCCATTACTGACTCGACAAGTGTGTACCAGTGGATCCGCCAACAAATAAAAGAAGTTCTTGGTTAAGAACCTTTGTTTTTGGTTTGAAATCTATTGGGCTCTCAGGCCAGGGCACACAAACTCTAGAAAGCTGGGGACAGAAAAGACTACTGAAGTCAGAGACATGGAGACTGTTCCCATCATGTTCTCCTTTTTTATTTGTAGTGAACATCTACCCTGATGAAGAGCGCTGAAATACAGGCTGGAGGCCATTTTGTGATATCTTGGTTGGTCCTAATAACTTTGCATTGCACAACTTTAGGGGAGGGATTTTTCTATGGATTAAAATGCCTTTCTCCAAAACATTTTTCTGGAAAGCTGCAGAAAAACCCAGCCTGGGGCAACTACCAAATAAAGTTCCATGTCACATGGTCTATGAAGGACACCACAAGAACATAAAAGAAGCCAATGTTGGACCAGGCCAGTGGCCCATCCAGTCCAACACTGTCACACAGTGGCGAAAAACACCAGGTGCCCTCAGGAGGTCCAGCAGTGGGGGCAGGAAGCCCTCCCACTGTTGCCCCCCCCAACACCAAGAATACAGAGCATCACCTGCCCCAGACTGAGAGTTCCTATCTATACTTCGTGGCTAATAGCCACTGATGGACCTCTGCTCCAGATGTTTATCCAATTCTCTCTTGAAGCCGTCCATGCTTGTAGCCGCCACCACCTCCTGTGGCAGTGAATTCCATGTGTTAATCACTCTTTGGGTGAAGAAGTACTTCCTTTTATCTGTTCTAACCCAACTGCTCAGCAATTTAATGGAGTGCCCATGAGTCTTGTATCCCATGCATAATCTTATACACCTCAATCATGTCACCCCTCAGCCGTTGTT
Organism: Lepidodactylus listeri; assembly: GCA_029233225.1. Classification (NCBI taxonomy): domain Eukaryota; kingdom Metazoa; phylum Chordata; class Lepidosauria; order Squamata; family Gekkonidae; genus Lepidodactylus; species Lepidodactylus listeri. The sequence goes on from JARCFY010000012.1 coordinate 96,242,273, forward strand.
TCTCCAAGCTAAAGAGCCCCAAGCACTTCAATCTTTCTTCATAGGGAAAGTGTTCCAACCCTTTTATCATTCTAGTCGCCCTTTTCTGCACTTTTCCCAATGCTATATCTTTCTTGAGGTGTGGCAACCAAAACTGTACACAGTACTCCAAATGAGGTTGCACCATCGATTTATACAGGGGCATTATGATACTGGCTGATTTGTTTTCAGTTCCCTTCCTAATAACCCCCAGCATAGCTTTGGCCTTTTTCATTGCAGTCACACACTGTCTCAACATTTTCATTGACTCCAAGATCTCTCTCTTAGTCAGTCTCCACTAGTTCGGACCCCATCAACATGTATTTATAGTTAGGATTTTTGGCTCCAATGTGCATCACTTTGCACTTGGCCACATTAAACCCCATTTGCCACGTTGATGCAAACAAAGCAAACAAAGAACCTTGTCCACATAATTCACCCATACTCCATGTATACAATATTTAGCGCTAGACTCCTTTCTAATTGGGCATTAGAGACAGTTCAAAGGGTAGCCGAAACAAGTGCTAGAATGAAAATATTAATATGAGCAAAGATGAAGAGGCCAGCTAATTTGCCAGACAATTTCTGAGGTGGAGAAAGTCTCAACAACAGTCAGGAAGGTGTGAAAACAAAGGCAGAACACAATCTTTAAAACAACATAAGAGACACTGTAGCTCACTCCAGCCCAAGGAAGGTGAAGGAAAATGTCTTCTCTCAGACTTGCATTCCAATCTACCATTCCAAATTAAATTACATTCTACTATTCATTATGTTACATTACAATCTATTATTCCAAATAAAAAATAAAATAGAGAACTGGTGAGAATATAGATGTAAGGGCTGAATGAGGTTAGCATTTTTAGAAAAAGAAACCAATATCCCTGTTAAGTCCTGGGGGTTCCATTAGAACAGTGGAGTGTTGTAATAACTTGCAACTCAGCAATTTCTCTTTCTAGTCTGTTCCTGTAGTTCATTTGCAATATTTGCAATTTTCCAAGATTGGTCGATTGGAATGTATTTCTCTGGTCTAGGGGACAGGGAAAATAACTTTTCACAACCAATCAGCCCACTTCAAAGCAGAAGATGCTGTGAGGTCAACCCCATGCTTGCAGGGAGACGGATGGAGAATAACAATAGTGTCTCAGTTAATTACTATCAACATTCCACAATTAAGGATACGTCTGCCCATCAATCTCCAGTTTTGACGTATTTCCTTCACTGAGGAAGTATGCATACATGAAAGCTCATACCTTGAATAAAACTTTGTTGATCTTAAAGATGCCCCACTGGACTCAAACTTTGTTCTGTTTTCCCCTGGAATTAAACTCAACAAATGGTGACCATATAAACTAAGTTTGTTATTCCTGTTTGGTCCTTGAAACTGTTAAACATCTTCATTTCGCCTTATGCTAATTTACTGCTCAACCTCTGCCTATATGTATGGATTGATAATTTCCATTTCATTGTATCTGAAGAAGTGTGTGTGCACATGAAAGCTTATTTAACTTTGTTGGTCTTAAAGTTTCCATTGGACTCAGACTTTGTTCTGCTGTTTCAGACCAACACGAGTGTCCACCTAAAGGAATGAAGTGTCTGGCATCAAAAACCCCATCTGACTGTACCAGAGTGCCTGAAACATCAATACATGATAGTCCATTTGAACTTTGTTCAAAATTTTCATGCACATCTTTTGGAATATTCTTAATTTTACATATCTCCCCCACCTGGTTCCTCTTCTTACTCTATTGCAAATGTCTTTACCCAATCATCTTTCTCTTCTAATCCACTAGTAAAGTTAATAAATAACATTCATTTTTCAACACACAGTTAAATGATGATTTATAAAAGAAAGAGGATGTTTGTGCCATCTGGTGCTACAAGAAGGAATTACCACCCCCATCACCCCAACAAACTTCTAAGAGGCTAGGAGTTTTAAACCATTTTTGCCTTTGGTGAACTATCTAAACAAAACATCTCACCCTAAAAAACATCAAGACAAAGTTATCAAGAGACACTTCCTTCCACAGATATTCCAAAGGACTGTGTTTAACTGGCTGTTCTCAGAGCAGTGACCCACCAACCATGTAGCAGCAGGTGAGGGTTCCAGTTTGGAGGAGGTGGGGGTGGCATTTGGAGAGGGAAGGGATCTCTGTGGGAATGGGTCACCACCAGAGAGACCATGCTCCAAAGCTTCCTGGGGAACTTGTCTCGGTGGTCTGGAGAGCAGTTATAATTCTGGGAGATACCTAGGCCCCACATGGAGGTTGGCAACCCTAGCAGTAGAACACACAAGCTGTGGCAGCTTTGGGGCATTAAAACAGCCCTGGATTAAATGGAACCACGTGGCCCATAAAGCCAGCTGTTCAGCTCCTGCTAAGGTTGCCAGAGACCTCAGCAGGCCCTCAGAGTCCCACCCTCCAAAACAGCCATTTTCTGCAAGGGAACTGGTTTCTGTTGTCTGGAGGTGAGTTGTAATTCCAGGGGATCCCCAGGTCCCACCTGGAGGCTGGCATCCCTTGCTCCTGGCCACAGCAACCATAACAGCAGGCAGAGGCTCACCCCTGAGGCAAACCTACACCTGCTGTCCTCATGGCTGCTGCTCGGCCTGAGCCCCGTGGATCATGCTGCACTGCCAGCCCCGCAGGGGGCTACTTGGTACTTTCTCCTGGCCACCAGTGGCCCTCCCAGGCAGCTGCCCGCAGGGGTCCCTCCTTGTGAGCTGTAGGGCTGAGCAAAAGAAGCCGGTGCTAGCATCCCATAACAGCCACCCAAGACCCCTCTGAGCCTCCGGGACACTCCCACAGAGGAGGGTCCCCCCGTGTTCCCTCTAAGCTGAGTTAGTGTGAGCTAGCTCACAGTCCTTTAGCCTCCAGCTCACATATTTTTGTCTTAGCTCAGGAAGGATGGCTCCGGAGCAAACTAATTTATGCAGTAGCCTAATTGCTCGCTCACAGCTTTAATGCCAGTAGCTCACAAAGTAGAGTTTTTGCTCACAAGACTCTACAGCTTAGAGGGAGCATTGGTCCCACTGGAGTCACTGCTCTGGCCTCGCCCTCCTGCCAGCTGGGGTCTTTTGGGGGGACGTGGCTGGACCACACGATGTCACGCTCACACACCCGGAACTTTCCATCAACTGTCAATGCTCTTTGCAACTGGATTTTACGGTGTGAAGTGGCAAAACCCACTTGCAAATAGTTAAAATGGCATGATTTAGCATGTGTGAAAGTGCCATTAATGACTCCCCCTGCCATGCAGAGATGGAGCTGCATTATCCAGCAAAGGCCCACCACAAACAGTGTGTCATATAGAAATGCAGGAGGCAGGCAGCTGCTGCTCCGCACCCGAAGAGTAAACCTTATCTCAGGTACAAGGGAAGTGTGCCTCTCGTTTAAGGTCAGGAAAAGATGCGTGCTGCAGCTCATGGTTCGAAAACGATGAGAACATGATCTCCGTACAAAAGCTTCTGGATGAGTGCCTGAACCAGCAAAGATGTTTCTTGGAAGGCCAGGGGGTGCAGGCTAGGTCACATCTGGTCCTCAACGCTCAGCTCTGAGAGCAGGTGCCCCTTGAGGCTTGTCCTTTGAGCTGAGCTAGACAGCGGACTTGGCTTGCTGTCATTTTCTGTGCTAAGCCACCTTCAAGCTGGCCTGGCTCGCCAGACACTGACCCTGGATCTGACCCAGTCAGGACATGAAGGACTGTTTCGAACAGGATGCCTCCTGCTGCATCACCATCACCAAATTCAGTGGAAAGTCATTTAGGGGTTCCTGGCTGGGTTGCCAACTGAGGGTTGGCAAATTCCTGGAGGTTTGACTGGAGATCCTGGAGAGGGCAGGATTTGGGGAGGGCAGAGACTTCAGTGAGGTATACTGCCACACAGAGTTGCTAGGCCCCCCATAGGGACAGGGAAATCCTCACATCTCATTTCCCTCAAAGCAGTGGCAGGAGAAAAAATATTTTTTTAAATGGCTGTTGGGCCGCTGGAATGACACCACTGCCTGGGAAAACCCAGAAGCAATATCAGTCCTCTCTAGGGGTTTTTCCTGCATCCTCATTTTCCTTGATTGTGTGTTCCTGTTGCTTCAGGGTCATCCCTCCTCCGTTCTGCATGTGTTTTGCTCCCTCTAGTGGTAAATTCAATATAACATTGCTGTATGTCTGGCATCTCTCCCTGCAGATTTAAACTGCAGGTTTTTATGCCAGACATAAAGTGTTGTAGTATTGAATCAATCAATAAAGGTAGCAAAACACATGCAGAATTGGGGGGGGGGGAGAGAGACCCAAAAGCAACAAGAACAAGAACACATGGAATTCACTGCCACAGGAGGTGGTGGTGGCTACAAGCATGGATAGCTTCAAGAGGGAATTGGATAAACATATGGAGCAGAGGTCCATCAGTGGCTGTTAGCCACAAGGTATATAGATAGGAATTCTCAGTCTGGGGCAAGTGATGCTCTGTATTCTTGGTGTTTGGGGGGACAACAGTGGGAGGGCTTCCTGCTCCCACTGCTGGACCTTCTGAGGGCACCTGGTGTTTTTGGCCACTGTGTGACAAAAGAGTGTTGGACTGGATGGGCCACTGGTCTGATCCAACATTGGCTTCTTTTATGTTCTTATGTTCTTAACAATCAATTGAAGAAAATGAGACTGCAGAAAAACCCCTAGAGAGGTCTGGCATCACTTCAGGAATCACTGAAAACGCTGTGGTTTTTCTGTGGTGAGTTTTCTGGTGATTCCTGAAGAGGCATGGTATCACTTTGGGGGTTTTCCTGGAAGTGTCCTCACATTGTTGCCAACAGCTGTCCCCCACACCCGTGCCTCCCCCAGGTTGCCAGGACAGGCCTGTCAATCCTCCAAAGAGGCCGTTTTCTCCAGGAGAAGTGGATCTCTGTCATCTGGAAATCAGTTGCACTTCCAGAAGATCTTCAGGCATTGCCTGGAGGTTGGCAATTCTAGATCCTGGGAAATGTTTTGGAATTTTGTAAGCCACTCTGAGTCCCAAGTGTCAGACAAAAATATCCTATCTAAAATAAATAAATACTGTTGTCAGGGAACCCCCAAGCAAGAGCAGTTTTGGTATATGAAATGTCAGCAGTCAAACACTATGATTGTTGTGTGTCTTCTATTAAACATTGCCAGAAACTACATACCATTGTACGTCAGTCAGTAATAGCTGTTAAATATCAAATCTCACAGGATATTAAATGTCAACAAAATATGTCAAAGCATTCATTAACTATTCAGAGGGCATTTAATAGTGACATTATTTATTTTTTAATTAAACTATTTGTATCCCGCCTTTCCTCTTGACTCAAGACAGCAAAGCAGAATTGCACAGGGGAGCCAATGACTGTAACAGCTGATCCAGAGACAGCTGGCCAGAGGAGAATCTGAGTTTATTACCTAGACCAGCATACATTTTTGCTTCAGTAGACAGTGCACATCCTGTTTTTTATTTGGGGAGGGGGGAGAGTACTTCCATATTCCACTTGACATTTTCTCCAGGTAGGCTGTAGCTCTATAAAGCTCTCCAGTCAATCCAACTACACGAACCAACTGGGTCAGGTGAGTCCCTCAGCAAAGAGTCACAGCCTGTACTTCTTGACGTCTTCTTCACTTTACACTTAACAAGCTCCCAATTACTGAGAAACACCTGTGCGGAAAGCAGGCAAGACCCCGTGGATACATAATGAATTAGTTATGCCACTGCTGGATGACATAACAGAGCATGAGCATTCTCCATGTGCTGCGCATTTGGGGTCTGGCACCAGTAAGAGAGAGGGAGAGAGCAAACAGCTAAGGGCACCAGGGAACCCTGCATGGTATTTGTTGCGGTGAAGCCATGCCAGGTTTGTGTGGGAGGTAAGAGATAGAGACACAGAAAGAGAGTGCACAATGAATCAGAAAGGAGAGAGGAATGAGTGAGCTGAAAGGGGGTGAAATCATTCTCCTGCCTCTTGCGTCCGTGGGGCTGGCACTTATGGAAGAGGAAAGGGAGGTGATTTTGTCCCATTCCCCTTCATCAGTGCAGCCTCCAGACCCCTGTGGTTCCATCCTAATCCCCAGGGATGTCAGAATCCTGGGAATGAATTTCCCCAGGGCTGGGGGGAACTGCTCAGAATGTGAGACTGGTCACCAGTCCTTGTATCCATGGATCACAGGATCCAGCACAATGCATTTTCTGTTCACACTTTACATTTTCAAGTGCGACGGTAGGGCACCTTTAAAAAACCCTCCATAAATAGGCTCTAACAAACAAGAGCCCTTAGACCAGTGGTTCCCCGCCATTTCGGTATGGTGACCCACAAGTCCAAATTCACTTGGTATGGTGACCCGTCCAGGGCTGGCCCCCAAGAGTTTTTTGGCTCCCTAGGCAAACCCTGACCGTGGCGCCCATCTAGTTCAGCATTCCATTATCTGCAGTGGCTTAACCAGGTGTTTCTGAGAAACCAACAAACATGGCCCAAAGGGCACTGCTGCCCCCACCACGAACCCCAAGCAAGCGGCATTCTGACATACAAAGCCTTGCATGTGGAGGTTCCATTCCAGCCTTTGGCCATCCTCACCTTCTCCATTACTCTTGTGTTCTAATGGTGACTGCGCATGCGGTCGGAGATCACACACGTGGTCAGGCAAACTACCGGATTGCCCAGGTGGATTGTAATTCGAGCCAATCAGCCACCCAGGATCCGAAAGGGAACCTATAATCCAAGGTGCCTTGTGAGTAATCCTATCAGGGGAGTCGGGTGTGACCGGGGGTGTGGTTTGTGTCTGCATATAAGCAGATCCCCAAGTCCTGCTCGACATGCTTGTTCTGACCCTCTAATAAAATATGAGCTGTTATCACTCAACATGTCTCTGGACCCAGTACTTTATAGTGGTGACAAAGGTGGGATCCTGATGAGTGGCACTGACTCCAGCACTGCACCGAGCACCAATCCTCTGGCCCCTGAGCACCACTGGGCTTCCGAGCCCCCAGGCATCGCTGACCATGTCACAGTACACTGCTCACTGCATCGCTCCAGAGTCATGGCTCCCATTCTGGGACAGATCGCTATCTTCGACCCAGCTCAAACCAAACTGTGGGAAGCCTGGGTTGAGCAATTGACCTACTTCTTCCTGGTCCAGGAGACTACTGAGACCGAAAAGAAGAAAGTGTGGCTCCTCAGCACATGCGGAGTCTCAACAATCCGTTTGGTGCAGAGCCTCATTGCGCCAAAGACTCTTGTTGCCGCCTCCTTTGATGAGCTGCTAACTTCGCTCACAAATTGCTTCACGCCAAAACCATCTAAGATGGCGATGCGAATGGACTATTTCACATGCTCACAAAGGGCCGGAAAATTGGCCACAGACTTCATGGCTGACCTACGCCAGCTGGCAGTAAACTGTGAGTTCCCATCTATTGAGGACACCCTCCTAAACCACTTAGTCTGGGATGTCCACGAACCGAAGCTCTGCCGCAAGCTTGTGGTGATCGATGACCTCAAGCTGGAGTCAGCATGCAAAGCGGCTGCCACCTTCGAGAAGGCACAGAAGGATCACTAGGTTTCCTCAACACACCACATGGCTGCTGCCTCCGGCTCCGAGGCATCCAATGAAGAGGACGTCCACCAGGTGCGCCAGCTGGACCATCAAGGACCACCACGGCCATCCAGCATACCTGCACAGGTCAACCTGTGCCCCATCACGCCAATGTCATGCACCAGCTGCAGGAACACCCACGAGCGCCAGACCTGCTGGTTCCGAGAAGCTACCTGCCGGTCCTGTTCCTAAGGATCCTGCTGCACACAAGCTGCACATCAAGAGCCCACGGATCTTCATTCCATGACTTCTACCCACCACCAGGTAATGAACTTGCCCCGGGCTACCACTAACAAAATACGTGTAATGGTGTCGGTGGAGGGGCCCCCCTGTGAAATGGAGCTGGACACTGGTTCCTCCTTCTCTCTAACCTTGGAGGATATGTTGCATAAACTTTGTCCTAAAGGGGGGCGGCATTACAGAAATCTGTAGGCCTAATGCTCCAGGACTTTCAGAAGAACCCAGTAGCAATCAAGGGGTGGGGCAAGTTCAGAGTTCAGTACAAGGACTTTGATGGACTATTCGACGTACTGGTGGTGGAAGACAAACTCACCAGCCTACTGGGACTCCCCTGGTTTGGACCCTTGAGGTTTGGAGTGACCAGAGTGAACCATGTGCGGGCTATAAACATTGACGCTATTTGTAAGGAATTCCCCGCAGTGTTTGATGGAGCCGTAGGCTGCTACACTGGTCTGCCGGTCACCCTAGACCTCGACCCACAGGTCCGGCCCATGTCTGAGAATAGACGTGGAGTTAGACCATCTGGTGGAGCAAGGGGTGCTAGAGCCCATACCACACGCCAAATGGGAGACCCCAATAGTCACTCCAGTGAAACCTAGTGGGGACATCTGGATAAGTGCGGACTCTAAGTGCACTATCAACAAAGCTCTGCAGGATCATGCATATCCAGTCAGTCATTAGCCATGTCCTTGCAGCACTGGCAGGGAGCAAGATTTTCGGTAAGCTGGACCTGGCACAGGCCTACCAGCAACTACTGGTAGATGACGCCACAGCCGAGGTACAGACTGTTGTTACACATAGAGGGGCATTCAAGGTGTGGCATCTGCAATTCGGGGTCAGTGTCACCCCAGGAATTTTCCAGAACCTAATGGACTGTTTGCTTAAAGGTATTTCTGGGGTCTAGCCCTTCTTTGATGACATTCTAATTGCGGTCCTGGACTCCGAGACCGGTGCCAACCATCTGCAGTCTGTCCTGCAATGCTTCAACAAAGCTGGGTTGAAGGTGAAGTGGGAGAAGTGCAAGTTGGGAGTTCCATCTGTAGAGTTCCTGGGGTTTGTGGTAGATGCACAGGGCATCCACCCTACACCAGACAAGATCCGCACCATCACTCAAGCCCCTACGCCAACGTCCAAGGTGGAACTTCCTAGGCCTTCTCAATTTTTACCACTCATTCCTACCCCATAAGGCGGTGGTGGTGGAACCTCTACATTGACTCCTGGACAAACATGCCCCATGAGTCTGGGAGCCCTACCACACGTTCCAGGCAGTCAAGGACTTGCTAACCTCCAATGCAGTATTAGCACATTTTGACGAGACCCTCCCTGTGGTCCTGGCGTGTGATGTATCCTCCTACAGGGTGGGGGCGATCCTGGCACATCGCCTGGCAGACGGCAGGGAGGTCTCGGGCACCTATTACTCCTGCACCTTGTCCACGGCAGTGCGCAACTACATGCAAATTGATAAAGAGGCCCTGGCAATCGTGGCAGGAATAAAAAAGTTCCACAATTACTTATATGGCCGGCCCTTCACTGTCCTGACTGACCACAAACCACTCCTGGGCCTCCTCACCCTGGACAGACAGACCCCCCCAGATGCTGTCCCCCAGGGTCCTCCGCTGGTCCATTTTCTTGGCCAGTTACCAATATGTGCTGGTCTACCACCCTGGCAAGGCCATAGGCCACGCCGACGCCCTTAGCCATCTTCTATTGCCATCCTGCAACCCGGCTCCGGCTCTTGCGCACCACATAGCTGCTCTTGAGGACCTACCAGACCAGCCCATCCAGGTGGTAGGTATTTCCCACCACACTGCCGAGATCACACCTTGTCCCAGGTCTTGGAAGAAGAAGAAGAAGAAGAAGAAGAAGAAGAAGAAGAAGAAGAAGAAGAGGAGATTGGATTTATACCCCGCCCTTCACTACCTAAAGGAGTTTCAGAGCAGTTTACAATCTCCGGTCCCTTCCCCACCCCGCAACAGACACCCTGTGAGGTAGGTGGGGCTGAGAGAGCTCTGTCCTTGAGAGAACAGCTGGTACAGAGCTACGGCTTGCTCAAGGTCATCCAGCAGCTGCAGGTGGAGGAGTGGGGAATCAAACCCGGTTCTCCCAGATTAGAGTCCGCGCACTTAACCACTACACCAGACTGGACTGGATGGGGAGCGGTGTCAGAATCAGTTAATTCTGTCAATGTAATCTTGCATACACACTATGTATTCTGTTATTTCTCTATGTATTGGACCTGTATTTTATCCTGTCTTGGTCGGGAGGGTGACAACCCCTAGGGTGAGAACAAGGAGGCCTCTCATCCCTGCCTCCGCATTCCAGCTGCTCCGGCAGTAACTTCAAGGGGAGGGAGGCTCTCATCTCTTATCTATGCTAAAGAACCTTGGAGCCATGAATTGTTATGTGAACGGAGGGGTCTGGTTTGGAAAGGGAAATTTACTGCTTAACACCTCACTTTTTTCCTGTGTGAACCAAACGGTCAAGACACCTTTTAGCCCGCCAATTTTCCCTCCTGGGGATTGGCTACCTATGGGTAATTCAAACTCCTTGGAATGGTATAATAGACCCGCTTGTATTATTTGTCTCATCTCTGACAATACCCCAAGACGCTGTACTAATGTAGGAATAGGCAATAAAGAACTGTGGTTAACCAACCGAGATCTGATCCTTGACTACTTTGAACAGGACTCTCACAGATTGTCAGAGATCCTTGATTGGGACTCAATCGTTCCTGACCATGTCAGAAGACGATCTCGTCCCCCTCAAACCTACCACCCCAGAGGAGGCCCCTACTACCCCGACGGATCCGGGGAACGGGGGTGGCGGCGGCGGAGGAGGTCCCGAGGTGCCGGTGACTACGAGCCAGGGGGCTTACTACATTCCGCGCCGCCCGATTACCCATCAGAGCGTGACCCCCCAGTACACCTGGAGCCACTTCGGGGGCCGAACCGTGACTTCGTGGGTGCACGACAGGAAAGGGGTGAGAGTTCCGCTCACCGGCGACCAGCTCGATCGAGGGAGACCGAGCTACCTAGGAGACGACCGCGAGCCGATCCGCCGTGGAGGACCGCGTCGCCAGCCCCCCGAAGAGGAGACACTGGATTTGTATGGGCCCGATCCGTATCGAGAGGAGCAGACGGTTCCGCTGGATCAGATGATGGGAGACCTGCGGCTGCAACTCACCTCCGAGCTTCGAGAGTTGGCCCTCGATCTCCAGCACCAATTTCGAGACGCTATGGTGGCGATGCAAGGCGCCCTCCTCGGTCAAGGAGTCGGAGCCCCGCAACAGCAGCCAGCGCCCGGAGGGGTTCCGGCTCAGCCGCAGGCGCCCGCTCTGCCGGCGCAGCCAGCTCCGCCGGTCGTCCCGGTTCCAGTTCCGGGGCCCGTTCCCGTGCCGGCCCCAGTCCCGGCCGCGCCGGCCGCGCGTCCACCCCCTTCCGACCCGCTGACGACTACTTTCGATGGGGACCCCGAGAAGCTACGTTTCTTCACGCTCGAGATCGGGAGATTCCTGGACAGTTGGGGCCACCTGTATCCTACCGAGAAGGATCGCATAGGCTACATCGGATCCAAGCTGAAAGACACCGCCAGCGATTGGTATGTGAGCCTGCACGACAACCCTGGCCCTGAGCTGCGCTCCCTGAACAACTTCATGTGGGCGCTTCGGCACCAGTTCGAGGACCCGCTGGGTGAGGAAAAGGCCCGAAATCAACTGAGAAAGCTGTTCCAAGGAAGATCGTCAGTGAGAGAATACACTGAGAAGTTCCGGCGCATCGCTGCCAAAATCCACGGATGGCCGGAGGAGCTCTTCATGGAGAAGTATTGGGAGGGTCTAAACCCGGAAATCTACGAGACCGTGCTGCTAGGGGGCCGTCCGGGCACACTGACTACCTGGATGAGGGCAGCCACCGACATGGAAGAACGCTTCGCCCTAATCAAGATGGGAGCGTCCGCAACCGCCGCTATTAGAGCAGGCCCACGAGCGAAGCCCCGATCCAATGTACAAGATGTCCGCGACGCGAGGTTCCGACAAGGGCTGTGTATGAAGTGCGGGGAGAGTGGCCACTTCGCCTCAGTGTGTCCCAGAGGAGGGGGGAAGGGCCCGAAGACCTCAACCCCAGGACCAGCGAGCACCCCAACTCGGGGGAAGACCCCCATGAAACCCCGGGCTTTGCAGCTGGAAGGGGCGACAAGTGAGCAGGGAGAGCTGGAGCTGATGGAAGCCCAGATGTCGGGAAACTCCAACGGCCTGCAGTGAGCGGCGCAGAGCTGCAGGTCCCTCACAACGAAGCGCCATCTCCGGTGAGCATCCCTGGCCCCTTGTTATATATGGTAGTAACTGTGGTGACCCCAGGATCAGGCACCCACATGAGGGTCCGCGCTTTAATTGACTCTGGATGCGCGCGAGACCTAATCAGCCCCCTAGTAGTGGAAGGGCTGGGACCTAAAGTCACCCCGTTAGCGGAACCCCTGAAGTTTACCCAGATGGATGGGTCCGAAATGAAGGAGGAGTGCATAGCAGAGACTGAGAGCTTAATTCTGGGGACGGGGGACCACTGGGAGAAGAGAGCTTTCGTCATAACCCCTAATGCCCAATTCCCTATGGTGTTGGGTAGCCCTTGGCTCGGGGCGCACGACCCCTACATAAAATGGAGCGAGGGGAAGATTTCGTGGGTAGACGAACGCTGCCAGAGCCACCGCTGGGACCCAGGATGGGGTCCCGGGCCCCCCAGCCCGCCGTCTCCTGCGGCCGCCCTCGCGCTCGTCCCTGCCATGGTGCCCAAGGAATATAGAGACTTGCTGGAAGTGTTCAGTGAGACCGAGGCGGACGAGTTGCCCCCCCATCGGCTGTCGGACTGTGCCATAGAACTCCTCCCAGGCGAGAAACTCCCCAAGGGCAAATTGTATTCCATGAGCCCGGCGGAACGGGAAGAGCTGCGGAAGTTTTTGGACAAAAATCTGGCTAGGGGTTTTATCCGCCCCGCCAAGTCCCCTTTTGCGGCGCCCGTGCTGTTCCGAAAGAAAAAGGATGGTGGCTTACGTCTGTGCACGGATTATCGGGGGCTAAACGCAGTCTCCACCTCTAATGCTTACCCCCTCCCGTTAATAAAAGACCTTTTAGCGGAGGCGGCCAAGGGGAAGATTTTCACCAAGTTGGATCTGCGAGATGCCTACTTCAGGGTGCGCATAAGGGAGGGGGATGAACCCAAGACTGCTTTTAACACCCCCTTGGGACAGTTTGAATACCTCGTGATGCCGTTCGGCTTAAGTGGCGCGCCCGGGGTCTTTATGAGTTTAATCAACGAAGTGTTGCATAAGCACCTATTTAAGGGCGTGTTATGTTACATAGATGATATCTTGATCTATTCCACTGATAAGAACGAACATGTGACTTTGGTCAGAGACGTACTGTCAACATTACTGAAAAATCAGCTGTTTGTGAAACTGTCTAAGTGCGAGTTTCACCGCGAGTCTGTGGACTTCCTGGGCTACCGCATTTCTCAGAAGGGGTTGGAAATGGACCCGGGGAAGGTGGAAGCGGTGGTGCAATGGGAGGCTCCGCGAACGAGAAAGCAGCTGCAGAGCCTATTAGGATTTTGTAACTTCTATCGGACTTTCATCAAGGACTTTGCCAAAGTCACCCTTCCCTTAACGGACTTGTTGAAAACCAAGGGGAGGGGTCCCGAGGCGGGAAAGCCGGGAGAGAAACTGGCGTGGAATGGGGAGTGCCAGAAGGCGTTTGAGGCTTTAAAGACGCTTTTTACCTCGGAGCCCATTTTGGCGCACCCGGATGAGACTAAAGATTTTATAATCCATGTTGACGCCTCGGATGTGGCAATGGGGGGGGCCATCCTACAAAGGGACTCTGAAGGGAAACTGCACCCCTTGGCGTACATCTCAAAGAAGTTTAATGAAACAGAGAGGAATTGGTCAGTGTGGGACAAGGAAGCTGCGGCCATTAGATTGGCACTCACTACCTGGCGCCACTGGTTAGAAGGGGCGCAGACTCCGTTCGAAATATGGACGGACCATAAGAACCTAGAAGCTTTGCGCACACAACGGTCCCTCAACGCCAAACAACTGCGTTGGGCTGACTTCTTCTCAAAATTTAACTTTGTGTTAAAGCATTTTCCTGGGAAGGCTAATTCCCTGGCAGACGCGTTGTCCAGATTGCCCCAACACGAGAGTCTGAAAGAGGAGGTATTCGATTCCATGTTCTCCCCCCAGCAGCTGGGAGGAGCGGTGGTCACCAGGAGCAAAGCAAAGAAAGCTGGGCTAACCACTGGGGACTGTCAATGGGGGGAGGAATATGCCCCTGAGGAAATAGAGGAATTGGAAGCGGTGGGAGAGTGCGAAAAAAGAGAGGACAATTGTTGGCTCCATGGGGATAAATTAGTGGTGCCTAAAACCAAACGCAAGGACATCTTGCTAAATTGTCACTCTTCCAAGCTCGCCGGGCACTTCGGATTCCTAAAAACTCTTAATCTAATCCAACGTCAGTTCTGGTGGCCGCGCATGCGTCGAGACGTCTCGGATTTCGTCTCGGCATGTCAAACCTGCTTAATGTGTAAAAAACGGGGGGGCAAAGTCCCGGGATTGTTACACCCCCTACCCACGGCTTCCCGGCCCTGGGAAGACATAGCCATGGATTTCATTACCAATTTGCCCCCATCAAAAGGAAAAACAGTGATCTGGGTAGTGGTAGACACTTTCTCCAAACAAGCCCATTTCACTCCCTTCAAACAGTTACCCACCGCCAAAGGGATGGCTAAAGCTTTTTTTAACCAGGTGATCAAATTACATGCTTTTCCGAGAAGGGTGGTATCCGATCGCGGAAGTCAGTTCGTTGCCACCTTCTGGCGGGAGCTTTTGAAGTTAATGGACATAGAGCCAGCCTTGAGCTCGGGTTACCATCCAGAAACCGATGGCCAATCCGAGCGAACTAATCAAATTCTGGAGCAGTTCTTAAGATGCTACACCAACTACCACCAAGATAATTGGGTGGAATTACTACCCTTTGCAGAATATAGCTACAACAATGCAGTACATTCCTCCACTGGGGTCTCACCTTTCATGGCAGTGGGAGGCTTTGAAGGTAAACCGCTCCCCACCCTCAAGGAAGACCCCCAGGCTCCCCCCTCAGACTTTAAAACCTGGTGGTCCGGTCTCCAGGATTCCTGGCCCTTGATTGGTAAAGCCTTGGACCATGCCAAGGAGGACTATAAGAAATATGCTGATCGTGGCCGAGCACCGGGATGGGACCTTCAACCCGGGGACTCAGTTTATCTCTCTACCAAAAATATCCACGGGTTGCAGCCCAGCAGGAAATTGGGATGGAAATATGTTGGACCTTATAAAGTGCTACGAAAAATCTCTGATGTCGCCTTTGAACTGGAACTGCCTAAATCACTAAGTTCTATACATCCTGTGTTTCATTTCAGCTTGCTGAAGAAAGATCCTGGGCCGAATGCATGGCATCCAGTTCCTCCAGTTCCTCCTCCACTGATGAAGGAGGGGAGTCCACACTACGAGATAACTGAAATCCTGGATTCCAAGACAAAGAGGGGCCACTTGTATTATTTAGTTAGATGGTTAGATTTTGGCCCAGAGCACAATGAATGGATTCGTTCTGAACATGTTCATGCCCCCAAATTAACCAAACTGTTCCATAAAATGTTCCCTGAGAAAGCTAGGTGAAGGGAATTATGGGGAGGGCAGGGTGTCAGAATCAGTTAATTCTGTCAATGTAATCTTGCATACACACTATGTATTCTGTTATTTCTCTATGTATTGGACCTGTATTTTATCCTGTCTTGGTCGGGAGGGTGACAACCCCTAGGGTGAGAACAAGGAGGCCTCTCATCCCTGCCTCCGCATTCCAGCTGCTCCGGCAGTAACTTCAAGGGGAGGGAGGCTCTCATCTCTTATCTATGCTAAAGAACCTTGGAGCCATGAATTGTTATGTGAACGGAGGGGTCTGGTTTGGAAAGGGAAATTTACTGCTTAACACCTCACTTTTTTCCTGTGTGAACCAAACGGTCAAGACACCTTTTAGCCCGCCAATTTTCCCTCCTGGGGATTGGCTACCTATGGGTAATTCAAACTCCTTGGAATGGTATAATAGACCCGCTTGTATTATTTGTCTCATCTCTGACAATACCCCGAGACGCTGTACTAATGTAGGAATAGGCAATAAAGAACTGTGGTTAACCAACCGAGATCTGATCCTTGACTACTTTGAACAGGACTCTCACAAGCGGGTGGCCCCACAGCCTGGGGCCAGAATTTGCCACTTGCTCATCCAAGCAGGATGAGCTGTCCTCACACAAGGGGTGCATGCTCTGGAGAAGCCGGGCAGTCATGCCCCCTCCGCTGCGGAAGCAAGTGCTTACCACCCTGTACGAGACACACCAGGGCATAGTGCAAATGAAAGCACTGGCCAGGAGCTATGCATGGTGGCGAGAACTGGACCGGGAAATTGAGAACCAAGCTAAGCGATGCCCGAAGTGTCAGGAGTCTCTCTCAGACCCACCACAGGCACCAGTGCGACCCTGGGAGTCATCCCACAAGCTGTGGGACAGGCTGCTCTTGGACTTTGCGGGTCCCTTCCAGGGCCAACTACTTTTCATCTTGGTGGATGCATACACCAAGTGGCTGGAAGTGGTTCTAGTGTCCTCCACATCCTTGCAATCTGTCATCTGCGCCATGGGGTGGATCTTCAGCTCACACGGCATCCCGGACACCCTCGTGACCAACAACAGCTCAGCCTTTACATCAGGGGTGTTCCAGGAGTTCATGGAATACTACGGGATTTGGCACGTAGGCTCCACCCCATTCCATCCAGCCACAAAGGGCCAGGTCGAGCACATGGGACACACAACCAAAGAAGCCCTGCGCCGCATGGATCATGGCGACTGGAACTACAAACTTGCGGCATTCCTTTTTGGCCAACGGACAACCCCTCACACCACAACTGGGCGCAGTCCTGTGGAACTGCTAATGGGGAGGCAACGCACAACCAGGTTAGACCGCCTGCACCCAGACCATGCCCTGGAGCACAGTGCGGGCCCAGATCAACAGGAGGCCCACCATGGGTTCTTCCTTGGGGATCCAGTCTATGCCAAAAACTTTGCAAGGGGTACCGCCTGGCTGCTCGGCCAGGTAGTTCGGGTGACTGGGCCCCTATCCTATGAAGTCTCAGGAGAAGACAGTCAACTGTGGAAGCATCATATTGACTAGCTGTGCCGCTGTCTCCTGCCAGCTGACACCGACGCACCCAGGGAGAGTGAGGATGAAGCACCCATTCCAGAACAAGATGAGGAGGGCAAACATGAGTCACCTGCTCCTACAAACCCTCAGCTGAGCACATCGGCCAATGCACACACCGACATCCCTCCAGCACCGGCCCCGGCTGACAAACTGGACTCTTCCCCCAAGCCAGCAGAGACAGTCCCCAAGCAGCCCACCACGGAATTGGTACTATGCCGCTTGGCCAGGGGACGGCAGAGGCCTACCTACCTAAGGGACTTTGTGTGCTAGGAAGGTCTGAACTATGGGGGGAGGGGTGTTGTGTTCTAATGGCGACCGTACCCGCGGTCAGAGATCGCACCTGTGGTTGGGCAAACTATCAGAGCTTCGCTTCGGTAGACAATAGCCCAGGCGGATCATAATTCAGGCCCATCGGCCACCCAGGATCCAAAAGGGGACCTAAGGTCAAAGGTGCCTTGTAAATAATCTTGTCAGGGGAATCGGGTGTGACCGGGGGTGTGGTTTGTAAGTCCTGCCCGACATGCTTGTTCTGACCCTCTAATAAAATATGAGCTGTTATCACTCAATGCATCTCTGGACCCAGTACTTTATAATTACACCCTCTAACCCCGCCCCCTTAAGATTCTAGGAAACTTACTCTAGGAAGAAGAAGAAGAAGAAGAAGATGATGATATTGGATTTATACCCCGCCCTCCACTCCCCGAAGGAGTCTCAGAGTGGCTTACAATCTCCTTTCCCTTCCCCTCCCCACAACAGACACCCTGTGAGGTCGGTGGGGCTGAGAGAGCTCTTTCAAGAACTGCTCCTGAGAGAACAGCTCTGAGAGAACTTGTGACTGACTCAAGATCACACTAGCAGCTGCCTGTGGAGGAGTGGGGAATCAAAACCGGTTCTTCTAGATTAGAGTCCACACTCCTAACCACTACACCAAACTGTCAAGTACACAATTACACAAACCATCAAGACACGTTTTATTTGATCAACATGTGCATGTAGTGAAGAAAAAAGAAACCAACTAATGTATGACATAGAAGAGACTGTTTTCAGGGTCAGATTTGGGTTTCCAAAATACAAGAGAGAGCAATGGAAAAGACAGGGGTGACCATTGGGGGGGCTGGCCCACAACCCACTTCCAGAGTCCTGACCCACAAGCAGGGAAACACTGCCTTAGACACTAGCTCTAAAACTGTAACACACCCGGGGGGGGGGGGAGCCACAGTGTACCATTTAACAGTTGCCCACACTGCCCTGATTTCTTGTTACCACTACACAACATTTAAATAAAATCCCCTTTCTGCCGCCATACAGGAGAGATGCCCAGATTCCCTTCAAGGTCACAAAACAGCCGGATGCTGAATGCTAGATTTCCCACAAGTAAACAAACTAAAGTGTTATTTTAATGGCATACTTCAAAATTATAGGAGGAAGCACTTACTGATTTTGATAGCAGGAAATGGCAGTGCAACGTTTCTCTCTTGCTCATTATGAGTATCAATTACCAAAATTATACAAATTGAATTATTCAAAGTCTGTATTTATATAGGGTAACTCCCCCCCACACTTTACAACAGACTGCATGCGCACAGAGGTCAATTCTGTTTGGCTGAACACAAATCCAATGGAAGATTTGTGTTCACTTACCATGAAGCTTCCTTTCTCGGTGGTCCGGGCGTTGGGCAGTCCTTACTCTTGGGAATAGGCTCCTCCTCTGGAGCAGGGTCGGTTTCCTCAGATCAATCCAGGAAGGGGAGGGGCCTATCCCCTGGGAACATCCCAGTTGTCTCCAAGCCATGCATCCCCTAACATCACACTAAGGAAAAGAAAAACACTTCTCCCCACCATAGTGAAACTCGATTTTTGAGGCAATCAGCCTTACAACTTGATGCCCCTCCCACAGGTGTAGACCAAGGTTGAAACCCTCTGTCACTCTCTCACCCGATTAACTCACAATTTTTTTGCTCAGAGAAATTTCATAAATGCTCATCCTCCCCAAATAACCTCTGGAAGCTGCCCCCCAAAACTGGGTGGGTAGGACTGCCCCACTCCTGGACCACTGAGAAAGGAAGCTTCACAGTAAGTGAATACAAATCTTCAGTTCTCCAGTGGTCCGGGTAGTGGGGCAGTCCTTACTCTTGGGACATAAAACAGCAGTGTGCCCCAGGGTGGGATATCCAGCTTCTGGTTTATAGGGTGCACTGCAGCACACTCCAATGAAAACCCACCGCAGCCACAGTCGGCTTCTCTACTCTACAGCACTTTACTCTATAGAGTGCACAGACTTCCAGGTGGCCATCGTACCTGCCGTCTCCAAGGATGGAAGCGATCTGTAAGCTGCTGACATAGCAGTCCCCCTGCAGAGAATATGCTGCAACACTTTGGGGTGGATCCAGCCCTTGAGCCTTGCATACAACAATGATGCCACCCCTTATAACCACCTACTTAAGGTAAAAGGCGATACCAGATGACCTAAGAAAAACATCCTAAAGGAAACAAATAGGGTATTTGAATCATGCCAATGCTTGGCCTGCCAATGTAAAAACTGAATATCCTATGGACATCTAGGCAATGCCATTCCCTTTCCTTGTCCTGCCTATGATTGGGACAAAGAAAGGTAAGACAATTATCTTTGACTTGTGAAAGAACTGGATTAGCCTTGGGAACGAAGGCTTGATCCAAGCATAACGTCACCCTATCATTGCAGAAAACATGAAGTTCCCTCTCAACTGACAGGGTCCTCAGTTCCGACACCCACCTAGTTGACATGATGCCTGCTAAAGAACAAGGTCTTGAATGTTAGTTCCTTGAGACTCCATGGGTTCAAAGGTTCCCTACACAATGCTCTCAGGACCCTATGTGGGTTCCAAGTCAGAAATCTCTGTACTTGTGTCGGTTTTGACCATGTAGTAAACCCTTCAGGAATCTCCTAATGTGTGGATGGCAATTTAAGGGAATTACCTTGCTAGCTCCATCACTGTTGACATGGCTGCTGCCTGTCACTTTAATGTACTCATGCTTAGTCCTCTATCTCAACCATCTTGGAGAAAGCTAAGATGCCTCTAACTGATGCATTTAATGGTTCCCAATCACGTTCTGACACCAAGAGTGAAGAACCCACCAGGTTGTGTTATACACCCTATTTGTGGAACTCCTCCAAGAAAACTAATATGGTGTCTGTCACCCTGTCAGGGTAACCCAACCCTTCTAGCTGTTTCCACTTGACCTCCAGGCTGTTAGGTTTAGGAGGGCTGGGCGAGGATGTTGTGCCGATCCTAGTGTCAATAAGTCTTTTCCCAGTGGTGGCCACCATGGTTCCATGGTCAACAATCTCTTCAGATCCTGGAACCAAGCTCTTTGTGGCCAAGAGGGTGCTATCAGCACTAGTTCCGCCTTCTGTTCCAACAGCTTCTGAATCACCATGGGAGACAATTAAGTCGGTTGGAGCACGTACAGTCATCCCTGTGGCCAGTCGCAGTTCAGAACATCTGTTCCTGTTGCCTGCTGGTTTTTAACTCTGGATATGAAACATGGAATTTGTTGAGTCTGGTCTGTGGTAAAGAAGTCCATCTCCATCATCCTGTACCTTTTGCAGATCTGTTGAAAACCCAAGTTGCAGAGCATCCATACAGACTGGTCTCATCTCCATCTACTCAGGCCAATGCACCATCCTCGCCTGCCACATGGACCACCTCCAATGACTGTAGCTGGATCTCCGTCCATCTGATCAGGTTGCTCACTTCTGTGTGTAAGGTTCGAAATCTGGTTCCTTATGTCTTTTTCATCATATTGTCTGTCTGGACTAGAACATGATGACTTGTATCTCAGAGAATGCCAAGAGCCCCAGCCTGGTGGCTCTGAGTTCTAAAAGTTTTATACTCAGTGAGGTTTCTTCCTGAGACCAAACACCTTGTGTCATTGTCCCTTGAGAGTAGGTTCCCCACCTTGGCAGACTCGCATCTGCGGTCATCACCATTTTCTTTAGATTTCAGGTCAGGGATCCCCATTGGAAACAAAAGGGTTCTAGCCACCACTGCAGCTGATGCTGAAGTCATTTTGGCAGCTGTATCAGCTTGTAGCCCTAACTGGCCACCACATCCTGGTAAGATAAGGGAAAATGTCTTTAGAGGTCCGGCATGGAAACTTGACCATTGAAGCACTTCATGGCTTGATGCCTCCATGCTCAGAAGCTTGGCCAGTACCACAGGAAGAAGTTGTATGTTGTGCTATCTCTCCCAAGTGCCTATTGTGAGGCTTCTGACACTATCAGACCAGACCTTTGATTAAAGCAAAGTTCTTTTATTCCAATAATGGTTCAGGTTCTCGATGTTTGTTAGAGATACATGACAGTAAGCGACAGTGGTTAATATACCTTCAGTCATAATAGAATACAGGTAAAGGACCAATCAGATTCATTGCATCGAAGCGGGAAAAAGAGTGACTGTTAGGTTCTCACAGAGAAGGTGAGAAAGTAATACAAATTCCCTTCCTGCCCTGGGTGACCCACATGTGTGAAAGATAGGCTAAACATTTGGCTAGAAACAATTAAACAATTCCCAAGGCTGTGACACTTGATAATGTTCTCCAAGCCTCAAAGGCTAAGGGGGAGTGGACGGATGTGATAGCCCCAGTTGTTTATGTGACGTTCAGGAATACGACACGCCATCCTCCCGGCCAGAAAAGGGTAACATTTAGCAGAGTAGATGATATACATCAAGGCAAGCAGTAAATCACAAATGGTTACAAAGGAGTCACAGAAAGACAGAGAGACTATGAAAAAGGACAGGCATGCTATTGTCAGATCCTGACACCCTGCTCTCCCGAAAATTTACCCTCCTCCCGGCTTATCAGGAAAATGTTTATGAAAAGCACGAACTAATTTAGGAGCATGAACATTCTCAGAGAAAACCCATTCATTAAGCTCAGGACCAAAATCCACCCATTTCACCAGATAATACAAACGGCCCTGGCGTAATTTAGAGTCCAGGATTTCAGAAATTTCAAAGTGTTGCTCCCCCTCCTTCATCAGAGGAGGAGGAGTTGGTGGTACTGGGTGCCATGCATTCAGCCCAGGATTCTTCTTCAGCAAGCTGAAATGAAAAACTGGATGCACAGAACTAAGTGACTTAGGTAGTTCTAGTTCAAAAGAAACATCAGAAATTTTTCTTAGCACTTTATAAGGGCCCACATATTTCCATCCCAATTTTCGGCTGGGTTGGAGTCCATGAATATTTTTGGTAGAGAGATAGACAGACTCTCCAGGCTGGAGGTCCCACCCTTCAGCCCTCCCACGATCAGCATATTTTTTATAGTCCGCTTTAGCTTTATCCAGCGTTTTAGCGATCAATGGCCATGAGTCTTGTAACTTTGTCCACCATTGAGTGAAATCGGAGCTGGGGGGTGCAGTAGGGTCACTCAGCGGTGGTAAGGGTTTTCCCTCGAACCCTCCTACCGCCATGAATGGGGACACACCGGTAGAGGAATGCACTGCATTGTTATAGCTATACTCAGCAAACGGAAGCCACTCAACCCAGTTATCTTGATGGTAATTAGTGTAGCATCTCAGGAATTGTTCCAAAATCTGATTAACTCGTTTGGACTGTCCATCAGTCTCTGGGTGGTAACCCGAGCTGAGGGCGGGTTCAACGTCCATCACCTGGAGAAGCTCCCGCCAGAAGTTGGTAACGAACTGGCTCCCCCTATCGGAAACAATATGCCGTGAGAAAGAGTGTAGCTTGATCACGCGGTTAAAGAACATTTTAGCCAGCCCCTTCGCTGTGGGTAACTGTTTGAATGGGACAAAATGAGCCTGCTTGGAGAACATATCAACTATGACCCAAATGACAGTCTTTCCCTTCGAGGGGGGCAGATTCGTGATGAAGTCCATGGAAACACTTTCCCAGGGCCTGGAAGGGGTGGGCAAAGGGTGTAAGAGGCCAGGCACTTTGCCCCCCCTGCGTTTACACATAAGACACACCTGACAGGTGGTTACAAAATCCAAAATGTCTCTACGCATATGGGGCCACCAGAATTGTCTTTGAACTAAGTTCAAAGTCTTAAGAAATCCAAAGTGCCCCGATAGTTTGGACATGTGGCACGACGATAGCACCTCCCGGTGCAGTGACTGCGGTACTATTAGTTTGGATCCATGATACCAGCAACTGTCTGTGTGCTTTTTATTATCACAGTCCTCACTCCACTCTTTAACCTCTTCCTCAGTATATTCAGCAGCAGATTTCACAGACCATTGAGAAGGGGCAGGAAGCATTTTATTTTGACTCCGGGTTGTCACCGCCCCTCCCAACTGTTGGGGGGAAAACATGGAGTCGAACACTTCCTCTCTCTGGGATTCATGTTGAGGCAAGCGGGACAATGCGTCTGCTAGGGAATTGGCCTTCCCAGGGAAGTGCTTCAGGACAAAGTTGAATGAGAAAAAATCCGCCCACCGGAGTAGTTTGGCATTCAAGGATCTCTGGGTGCACAGTGCCTCTAAATTCTTGTGATCAGTCCAAATTTCGAATGCCTTCTGCACCCCCTCCAACCAATACCTCCAAGTGGACAACGCTAGCCGAATGGCTGCGGCTTCTTTATCCCACACTGACCAGTGTCTTTCAGTCTCATTAAATTCTTTGGAAATATAGGCTAAGGGATGCAAGATGCCATCAGAACCCATCTGCAGGATCGCCCCTCCCATCGCCACATCCGAAGCATCTACATGAATTACAAACTCTTTAGTCTCATCAGGGTGGGCTAGAATGGGTTCTGAGGTGAACAAGCGCTTTAACTCATCAAACGCCTTTTGACACTCAACAGTCCAACATAACCTTTCCCCTGGCTTGCCTGCCTCCAGACCCCTCCCTTTCATTTTTAGCAGCTCCGTGAGGGGTAGGGTGATGGTGGCAAAGTCTTTTAGGAAGGTACGGTAAAAATTGCAGAACCCTAATAGGCTTTGGAGTTGTCTGCATGTCTGGGGGGCTTCCCATTGTACCACCGCCTCCACCTTAGCGGGATCCATCTCTAGCCCTTGTTGAGAGATTCGATAACCAAGAAAGTCAACTTCAGTGCGGTGAAACTTGCATTTTGACAGCTTAGCATAGAGGTGGTTTTTTAAGTCGCTAGCACTTCACGCACCAATTTCACGTGGGATTTCTTATCGGGGGAATAAATCAAGATATCATCTAGATAACAGAGCACCCCCTTAAATAGATGCTTGTGCAATACTTCATTGATCAAACTCATAAAAACCCCTGGAGCACCACTTAATCCGAATGGCATCACCAAGTATTCGAACTGTCCCAGGGGGGTATTAAAAGCAGTCTTATACTCGTCCCCCTCCCTGATGCGCACACGGAAGTATGCGTCTTGCAAGTCTAATTTTGAAAAGATTCTCCCCTTTGCAGCTTCCGCCAGCAAGTCTTTAATCAAGGGGAGGGGGTAAGCATTTGAAGCGGAGACAGCATTCAAGCCCTGGTAATCCGTGCACAGTCTTAAGCCCCCATCTTTCTTTTTCTGGAACAAAACGGGGGCAGCAAACGGGGATTTGGCTGGGCGAATGAAACCCCGATCTAAATTTTTATCCAAAAACTTCCTCAGTTCCTCTAGTTCAGCCGGGCTCATGGAGTATAACTTCCCTTTGGGCAGCTTTCCCCCCGGAAGCAGCTCGATGGCGCAGTCAGTGAGGCGGTGGGGGGGAAGCTCGTCCACCTCTGTCTCACTAAACACTTCGGCCAAATCTCTATACTCCATAGTTTTTATTGGCGCCAGGGACATAGCTGCTGAAGTGAGAGGGGCAGGGGGTCCCGCACCCCAACCGGGATCCCATGTATGATGGGTGCATTTGGGATCGATCCACGAAATCTTCCCATCACTCCACTTAATGTAGGGGTCGTGTGAGCTCAGCCAGGGGCTCCCCAGCACCAGGGGGAATTGGGTGTTGGGGGTGATGACAAAAGCCCGTTTTTCCCAATGCTCCCCGGTGCCCACAATTAACAGTTCAGTCTCTGTTATACACGCCTCTTTCATTTCAGAGTCATCCATTTGAATGAACCTTAGCGGCTCGCTCAGGGGGTTAACTTTGGGTCCCAACCCCTCTACTACTAGTGGGCTTATTAAGTCTCTGGCACATCCTGAATCTATGAGGGCACGCAGCTGTACATGGGTTCCCGTGCCCGGCACTATTACAGTCACGACCATATAAAGTAAGGGGCCAGGGATGCTCACCGGGTGTGGCACGTCAGGTGAGGGGACCTGCAGCTCTGCGCCAGCTACTGCAGGTTGTTGAAGTTTCCCGACGGCTGCACTTTGGTCAGCTCCAGCTCACCCTGCTTGCACGTTGCCCCTTCCAGCTGTAATGCCCGGGGTTTAAACGGTGTCTTGCCAGGATGAGGAGTTCCCCCACCTAGAGGGGTCAAGGTCTTGGGGGGTTTCGCCCCACCTCGGGGGCAAGCCGACGCGAAGTGGCCACTCTCTCCGCATTTTATGCACAGACCCTGCTTGAAATGGGAGTCGCGCAGCTCTTGGAACACCGACTTTCCCTTCGCTTTCGGGGCAGCTTTTGGTTCATGGGAAGCGGAGGCTCCCAGCTTGATCAAGGTGAAGCGTTCCTCTACATCTGCAGCCACTTGCATCCACGCCGCCAGGGAGATCGGTCGGCCGTTTCTCAGAATTGTCTCGTAGATCTCGAGATTCAGCCCCTCCCGATATTTTTCCATGAACAGGTCTTTGGACCACCCTTGCACCTTTGCTGCAATGCGTCTAAAACGGTCGGTGTACTCCCGCACCGAGGAGCGCCCCTGAACCAGTTTGTGTAACTGGTTCCGGGCTTTCTCCTCCCCCAGAGGGTCTTCATAGTGCTGCCTCAGGGCCCACATAAAATTATCAACAGTCCATAACTCGGGCCCCGGGGGTTGTGTAGACTTACATACCAGTCACTTGTGGTATCCCCCAGCTTGGACCTGATATATCCCACTCGATCTCACTCGGTTGGGTAGAGGTGGCCCCACGCTGCCAGGAACCGCTCAATCTTGATGATGAAGAAATGGAGTTTTCTGGGTCCCCATCGAAGGTGGCGGTCAGCGGGTCGTTGGGCGCCTGGCGAATAATCCGGTCTCCAGGCAGGGGCCCCACTGGTACGGGCTGTGGGGGAGGTCCCGGCAGGGGTCCCGGAGGGATGGCAGGCTGCGCCGGCACCCCTCCAGCTCCTCTGGGTACCTGGCCGGGTGGCACTCCTCCGGGACCCCCTCCATCCTGGGGGTGTGTGAGTACCTGGCAAACCCTGGCTGCCAGAGCTCCCATCAGCTGCTGCTGCATTTCCAGCATGGCCTCTCTCAGTTCCACTGTGATGCGGTCGTGCATCTCACCGAACCTCCGGTCCAGCACTCACCCCAGATCCTCTCCCATAGGATTGGGGTCTCTGGGCGGCTGGCGCTCCTCGTCCTGGAGGCTGTACCACCAATCGTCCACTCCTCGCGGGCAGTACCAATCCTCGTCTGCCAGGCTTGGACGGCTGAACTCTGAACGATCTCCACTGAAACGCACGCGACCCCCTTTCCGGTTGTGTATCCATGACTCAGAAGTACCAGCTGCGAACGTGGCCCATGAGTACCGGGGGGAGACCGGGGACCAGCATATCTCCACTCCCGTTCATGGGAGCTGGAAGTAATCCTGACCGGTGGTCACCGGTACTGGCTGCTCTACCGGGCTGTTGGGAGCCGTCGACACTGGGGTTTCTCCCTGGGTCACAGGAATGGTCTCATCGTCTGACATGGTCAGGTATGAGAAAATCCCAAGGTAGGATCTCTAACAATCTGTGAGGCTTCTGACACTATCAGACCAGACCTTTGATTAAAGCAAAGTTCTTTTATTCCAATAATGGTTCAGGTTCTCGATGTTTGTTAGCGATACATGACAGTAAGCGACAGTGGTTAATATACCTTCAGTCATAATAGAATACAGGTAAAGGACCAATCAGATTCATTGCATCGAAGCAGGAAAAAGAGTGACCGTTAGGTTCTCACAGAGAAGGTGAGAAAGTAATATAAATTCCCTTCCTGCCCTGGGTGACTCACATGTGTGAAAGATAGGCTAAACATTTGGCTAGAAACAATTAAACAATTCCCAAGGCTGTGACACTTGATAATGTTCTCCAGGCCTCAAAGGCTAAGGGGGAGTGGACGGATGTGATAGCCCCAGTTGTTTATGTGACGTTCAGGAATGCGACACGCCATCCTCCCGGCCAGAGAAGGGTAACATTTAGCAGAGTAGATGATATACATCAAGGCAAGCAGTAAATCACAAATGGTTACAAAGGAGTCACAGAAAGACAGAGAGACTATGAAAAAGGACAGGCATGCTATTGTCAGATCCTGACACCTATCTGCACCCCCAGGTGTACCCATGATTGAGAGGCATTTAGATAGCCCTTCTCCACATTGACCACAAAGGCATGGTCCTTCCACAAATAAAAATCACCACCACCTCTGAGGCTTCCCTGCTCTACTGGTAAGAAGGGGCCTTGACAAGGATGTCATCTAGAGATGGTGACAGCAACACTCCCTGAAGTCTAAGGCATGTTACAATGGCCACCATAACCTTGGTGAACCCTCTTGGGAATGACTTCAGGCGGAAAGGCAGCACTGGGACTGAAAGTGTTTCCCATCATATGCAAAGCGTAGGAACCTGCAGTGGGCCTCCTGAAGTGGGATGTGTAAATGGTCCTCCTATAGATCGATGAATGCCAGGAAATCCGTTGCTTGAACATCCGCCAGCACGGAGTTCAGAGTTCTCATCCTGAACATTCTAGTTCTGATGCAGTTGTCTAGCCATTTCAGGTCCAAGATTTTCCTGGCATCCTTATTCTTCTTTGGCTCTGGGCACAATATCCTTTTGGAGTCACGACAGGACTGACAAGTTTGTTTTTGTTTTTGTGTTTTGTTTTTGTTTAAACATAGAACCCGTCTTGATCTTCAATAAGGTATCTGTCAAGTCCCTCTCCGAAAAGGCTAATGCCCTTGAAAGGAACTGCCATCACTTTATCTTGTGCTGCAGAGTCCCCATCCCAGTTCTGAGCCACATGTTCCTTCTGGTTGCTACAGCTACAGCATGGCTCTAGCTAACTGCTGCAGGATGTCCAGTGAAGTGGTGTTCCCACTCTGCCTTCATCCTACTATAAAAGGCTTGCCATTGCCTGCCTCAGCGTAGCAACCCTGGACTTCCTTGGTTGTCTCCCATCAAAGTACTAACGAGGACTGACCCTACTTAACCTCTGAGATCTGACAAGTGTGGTCGAGCCTGGGCCATCCAGGCCAGGGCTGGCATCCTTGCTTGTGGTACTGCCAGTTTGTCAACCCAAAGGAGTGGCTTACAGTCTCCTTTCCCTTCCCCTCCCCACAACAGATACCCTGTGAGGTAAGTGGGGATGATAGAACTCTTTCAATGCCTGCTCTTGAGAGAACAGCTCTGAGAAAACTGACTGACCCAAGGTCACCCAGCTGGCTGCATGTGGAGGAGGAGTGGGGAATCAAATCTGGTTCTTCCAGATTAAAGCCCTCACTCATAATCACTATACCAGTATGGAGCTCTCCTGGAATTACAACTGCAGAGATCAGTTTCCCTGGAGGAAATGGCTGTTTCAGGAAGGTGGGCTCTCTGGCATTATACCCCACCGAGGTCCCTCCCCTCCCCAGGCTTCACCCTCCAAAATCTCCAGGGATTTCCCCAACCCAAGCACACAGTGACAGAGGGCGGCTGCTTTTTGCGCGGTGGGGGGATATGCCGGGGCTAATTCCCACACTGAGCAAGGGGGTTGGAGTAGGTGACCTCTATGATCCCTTCTAACTCTGGGTCAAGAAACTGGTCTCCTTGAAGAGAGTTTTTCTGCCCATATGTTAGCTTTCTTGACTACAGGAGTCCTCACCCCCATCTGCTAGCTGCTTAGGCTGGCAGAAGTAATTAACTTGCAGCAGCTGAGAACTGTCCTCTAAAATGGCTGACAGCTTGCAGTTGAGAGATTCGTCCTGGAAACAGCTTTCTATTGGCTAAATGGCTTTTCTTTTTGCACTGAGAACTTTAGCCCCACCAGAAAAAAAATTGCCTCACTTGCCACAGAATCCTGGCTACGGGCTGCAAAGCACCTTGAACTGGACCCCGCTTCACGACCTGTTGGAGTGCTTTCAAGAGATACCCAGCTGGCCCCTGATGGAAACCGGAGGCTGGGCTCAGGCTACCTTGGCTCTAGTCTGGGAGGGCCCCATCTTAGGCTCACATATACATACTCTTGTATTCTAATAGTCAGATGTGCATTCATCTGTGGATACTTAAATCTGCAGATTGGGCCCATGCTGACTAAAAACTGATAGTTCTGTGCACGTGGGGGACTTCTCAGGTTCTCAGAAAAATCCAAAAACTTTACAAAATACACTGGGGAACCGCCCCCCCCCCCAAAAAAAACAGAAGAGTTGAGTGCATATGTACAGACAACACTGTTACCTCCCCCTCTTCCTCTGCTGGCAAGCTCAGTGGTGCAGGTGGTGGGGACGACAGTGTGTGTGTCGGGGGGTGAGAGGTGGGGAGTCTCCGCAGGCTCAGCAGCAGAGGCCAGGAACCAGGCTGGGCTCAGTGGCAGTGGTGGTGGGAGGGGTTCAGGAGCCACTGAAGCAGGGGTGACTGTGGGGGGTGACTGGAAGCCACAGCAGGACTGGAGCCAGAGGCCAGGAGCAGCACTGAAATTGGCAGCAGTGCCGATGATGAGCCAGCAGTGGAGGCTCAGAGGGAGAGTGACTAGGAGCTGTAATGGCTCCAGCAGAAGCAGTGGTGGAGGGGAAGGAAGTTAAGAGTGGGAAGGGATTCCCCTTCCCCCCCCCCCCCCCCCCCAAGTATCACTTGTCAACATATCTGGAACAGCTTTGAGAGCCGAAGTTGGTGAGACACCCTTTGAAGCCAAGGCCTGTGGCAAAGCCTTCAGTCTTAAAATTAGGATCCTAAAATCAAATTCAGAATTGAGCCTCCTTGGACTAGTCAAGGTGGACCATCACACAAGTGACTGGGACAGGTTACTGGATCACCAATTATCACGTTTGGGTGATGTGACAGAAACCCACGATGTGACAGAAACAACGAGTAGACAACAATGGACCCAGCTCATTAGAAAACACCCGAGGGGCTTTGACTATGGGAGTATGCTGATTAGGGCTCGCAGGGTGTGCCCATCTTTCTCAGCAGGCATTCTCCCTCCAAGAAAAATGCCACGCTAGCTATCTGAGCTAACACTTCCAAAGCACAGAAGGGCACTTATGCTTGCACGCCTGAAGGCCCTACCTTCGGCAGTGATCCGTGTTCCCTCTAAGCTGAGTTAGTGTGAGCTAGCTCACAGGTTTTTTAGCCTCTGGCTCACACATTTTTGTCTTAGCTCAGGAAGGAGGGCTCCCAAGCAAACTAATTTATGCAGCAGCCAAATCGCTCACTGACAACTCTACTGCCAGTAGCTCACAGAGTAGAATTTTTGCTCACAAGACTCCACTGCTTAGAGGGAGCATTGGCAGTGATGTCAGGCAGATTCAATGGAATTCCATATTCAGATAGACTCTGTAACTGTGGCAGCAACAGAATCATATTTTTGACTGCCCTAAATTTTCAGATTTAAGAGCTGAATTGAACTCTCCATTATTTAATCAGGACTCTGTCTCTTCAGAAGCTAAATCATCTTGGTAACTCAGAGGTAAAGATAAACAAACTACTTCGTGTGTGGTGAAATTTCGGGCAGCTGCTGTTCAGTTACATGATAACTTCTGTGGCAAATTTTAGGCTCTCCTTTTTTGGGCTGAGGGTTTGCTTTTTATGACTCTGGTTGTGAAAACAGTAATGAAGAAGTAAGTACATTATCCAGGTGACCAGACCATAGATTGGATCCATGAACAGACAAGATATCTATCTATCTATCTATCTATCTATCTATCTATCTATCTATCTATCTATCTATCTATCTATCTATCTATCTATCTATCTATCTATCTATCTATCTATCTCTATAATATATATACACGGGGGGGGGGGTTAACCCCACAAATAATAGAGGAAGGGAGGTTGGCTGGGGGGTGGGAAGAAGAGAAGGGGGCAACAAAAGGGGAGGGGCTACGGTTGCTCCCAGAGAAGGGAAAGAGCAGGGCACAGTTAAATGAAATGTCCCTCGCAAGCCCTTGTGTGCCGTCAAATCACATCGACTCCTGGCGAACCCAGGACCAAGGGGTTTTCTAGGCAAGAGATAAGCAGAAGTGGTTGGCTGTTGCCCTCCTCTGCATAGCAACCCATCTTCCTGGGTAGTCTCCTAACCGACTGCTAACTGTGGCCAACACTGTTTAGCTTCCATTGGGCTAGTCAGGTGGTAAGCTGGCCTGGCCTGGAACTAAGTAAGTTGTTTTCCTAGGGAAAACTTCCAAAATTCCCATACTGGGGGAAAATATTCTGTTGTCACAGTCAACATACAGGGCCACACCAGAAAATCGAGATGGCAAGCTTGAATATGCCTTTTTTCAAGCCCTTCTGTCATATCTGCTATTCTCTTGGCATGCAGTTCCCAGTTCAGAAACGATTCGTTGAGTCCTGATACTAATGCCAGCTTAAGGTTCAAGCTGGATTTGCACAGTGCAGTGTTGTGGTTACAGTGGCAGACTAGGACCTGGGAGAGCAAGGTTCTAATCCCCCCTCATGCCATGGAAGCTTGCTGGGCTACCTTGGGCCAGTGACATTCTCTTAGCCTAACCTACCTCACAGGGTTGTTGTGAGGATAAAACAGAGGCGAGGAGAGCCACATAAATTGCTTTGGGTCCCTAGTGGGGAAAAAGGTGGGGCATGGATGAAGTAAGTAAATAAATAACCTCTGAAGTACTGAACCTCTGAAGTTTTAAAAAGGAGAAAGCCCATCAGAATTTAAAGTCCTAGCAGAGCTACAGAGATAAGAAAGAGTTCAGTTCTCAGTGGATCCCCTTTGTTTCTGCAGGACAAAGCAAGCAGTGGCATTCTCAAAGTCTGCTCCTAGCCTCCAAAATGAGTTGGCACAGAGGCCCATGCTTTGCAAATAGCGTACAAACAGGGGCTTCAGGCCATCCTTCTAGCCGGCAAATGCAAGAGCTTCAAAAATCGACCCATCCTCTTTACTCATAGGGGAATCTCACCTCTATGTATCCAGCACATTATTATTATTATTATTCCCTTTGAGTGCCTGAAATGGTTATCTAGCATCTTCAAGGAGTGTTTGCAGTTTCCACACACACCCTTCTTTACCAGCCACACCTTCCCCTTGCCCATCTTTATGCCGTCAACTGAAAATCCAAGTCGAGCAGTTAACCATTTCAAGCCATCCACAACTTTTCATTTACTATTTAACATAATCCCTCTGTGACATCTTGTTCCCAGGCCAAACAAATTGACAATAAAGATTTGGAAGAATTATACAGCTTTATTAGCTCCAATTAGTGATGCAGACTGAAATCTAACAGAATTGGGAAAGGCAATCAGTGCTCAGAAGATAATGTGACCTGAAGTCACCCTGATTGCTGCTTTTCAGGAGACAATGAATGGGTGATGTTCTTCTCCACTGCAAGTACTTGAGATCCCACTGACAAGGTACTCGGAATGGAAAGCGGTCTTTCAGGATGATTCATCAGGTAGATTCCAAAGTTAGTCTGGAAAAGAAAACAACCTTAGAACATTTATAATGTCAAATATTCAATAGACTGCACAATCATGATGATGTAACAACCACAAGATTTTTTGATGGAGAAACAGAATTCCAACATTATATTATCTCAGGGCAGTAAAACAGATAAAACAGCGGTGCCATTTGGAGGCCTGGAACTTTTTTTCCTGTTGAGTTCATCCTTCGTGCACACTGAGATACTGTGGAATTACAGGGCTCTTCTGCATTCTCATTTTCCTCGCTTGTGTGTTCCCATTGCTTCAGAGTTTTTCTTTTCTTTTCTGCATGTGTTTTGCTCCCTCTAGTGGTCACTTAGTTATTACACTGCTGTATGTCCGGCATAAAAAACTGCAGTTTAAATCTGCAGGGAAATATGCCGGACATAAAGCAATGTAATATCAAATCGACCACTAGAGGAAGCAAAACATATGAAAAAGAAAAAACCCCAAATCAATGGAGGCCACACAAATGCAGAAAATGAGAATGCGAAGAGCCTTCAGTGACTGCACAGAATATGGTGCTGGCCTCTGAATGCCACTTCCTGAGTATCTCCACTTTAATTTTACATAATTTTGGTTTTTCATTTCATTTCATTTGGTTAGATTTTTAGCCTGCCCTCCCGGCCAAACAAGTTTTATGGTTGTACAGCTGTGTTTCATGTCCTTGCAGAAAATTCAAAGGGTGGCTACATAAGGAAGATTCTAATGATGGGGTAAGAGTTTCAGTTTCCTATGACTTGCAAAAATGTCAATAGATTATGTCTATTTGCTTAGTTCTCACAATTTATACCAATTTCATTTTTCTCATGACACATCTGGAAATGTGTAAGGTACAGAGCTGTCAAAACAACAATATATGCAGCACTGCTTTATGTTAAAATGTCTTCCTTCCAGGGAGTCAAACGACCATTCTACCATCCTCACCTACATGGTATGTTTGAGGGCCATTTGCAGGGAGAAAGAGAAAGTAAGAATGCAAGAAAGTGTTCAAAAAGAGATTTGGGCCGAGGACTGGGATTTTGAAACAGAAGGGAAGCGGGCCCAAAAGCTGCGGGGGAAAACTGGCCTGGGGCTGGCCACACTGGCCAGACTCCTGCATTAGCATGCCGGAATTGAGCATTCAGACTGCTGCGGAGCGGCCCTGGGCAGGCCGGCCTCCGCGGCTCATGGCAGGGCCGTTTCGGCAATAGGTGCGTGGGCGCCTATGCGCATGGCTGCAGCAGCAGTCTAAAAATTTAAAATCCCCCCACCTCCTGTATTGGAGCTGCTTGTGCGAATGAGCGCATGGGCGCTCATGCATATTTCTCCGGGGCAGCGCGTTCACACTGCCACCTCTGCTTGAATCCCACCTTTTCCCATCCAGAGAGCCAGTTTGGTGTAGTGCGCGGACTCTAATCTGGGAGAACAGGGTTTGATTCCCCACTCCTCCACTTGCACCTGGCTGGATGACCTTGGGCAAGCCATAGCTCTGTACCAGCTGTTCCCTCAAGGACAGCTTGGGAAAGAGCTCTCTCAGCCCCACCTACCTCACAGGGTGTCTGTTGTGGGGAGGGGAAGGGAAAAGGAGTTTGTAAGCCGCTCTGAGACTCCCTTGGGGAGTGGAGGGCGGGGTATAAATCCAATCTCTTCTTCTTCTTCTTCTTCTTCTTCCACACAGCCAGGAAGCGGGATCCAAGCGGGAGACGGCCCCTGGACACCGCTTTCTGCCAGTGTCTCTCTGAGGCGGAAGAGAAGCAGCTCCCAAGCAGGTGAGTACAGAAGGGAGCCGGGGAACAGCTGCGGCTGTTTGAACTGGCTCCCTTTCCCCGCTTCTGAAGCGGAGCTCTCCCGCCCCACATGGCCAGTCTGTCCTCAGCCTTGAATTGTGATTTATTCAATGCTAGGAAGTCAGCAAGTGGTCTTCCGAAGCTTTTGTTTTTATGAATGTTTTAGCATCATCTGCATAAGACAAATTGCCAAGTGTTTTATTAGCAGAGCTCATAATACTTCCATTGCTTCTTTAATGAGTTTGGAAGAAAGACCAATGGAGACCCAGAACCACAGTGAGCACAGTGGGGGGCTCAGCCAAGCACGACCTGGAAAATGGGCATGACCTAAATCAGAAGAGCTGTCCTACTGACACCCACCAGTATCTGCATAGCCTTTGATACTGTGCCTTGCAGAGTTATTGCCACCCACTGGATTGAGCGGGGGCTGTTGCCACATTTTTGGCCTTTTTACATGGTTTCCCCCCAGCAGTTCTGGCCTCATCCTGCTTCGGTTTATCACTTGATTTCTGCACACATTTTTGTATCTTTAGTTTTTTTTGGGGGGGGGGGTTGTTTGGTATTACCTGTCCCCCCCCAGTTCTTTTGAAATCACCCTTACCTCAACCTTTTAATGGAAGACAATTTTTAGTTTGTGTTCTTTGTGTGTAATATTTCTGTTGGTTTCCTTTGTTCCATCCACTCCCACCCATCTCTAGCCCACTTTTCAGTGATTAGACTGTTGTCGTTGTCAAACCACTCCCTCCCCCCGAAGACAAGTGGTTTCAGTTTTTATTTTGGTTTAAAAAACAGCCCTAAAATATTGATAGTGTTGTAATGATAGTTTAAGCAGGTTCCCTGAATTTCCAGCTGTCATTTTTTTAAAAAAGCAATTCTCTATCTTCTTTCCTTATGGAAATATTCAGAAAGCCATTACCTCTCCAAGAGAAGCCACTAGAGACTTACTTTATTAAAAATGAAAGCTGGGAGTTCAGAGAGCCTGCCTAAACTATCATTACAAACCTACGTTGCTATATTTATGTTTTAGGTCCAATGCTCTCTCTAAGCTGTGGAGTCTTGTGAGCAAAAATTCTACTTTGTGAGCTCCTGGCATTAAAGTTGTGAGTGAGCGATTTGGCAACTGCATAAATGAGTTTGCTCTAGAGCCATCCTTCCTGAGCCAAGACAAAAATGTGTGAACCGAAGGCTAAAAAAATGGTGAGCTAGCTCACACTCACTCAGCTTAGGGCCTTTTAAAAAAAAATATAAGAGAGGGTGCTGTGATGTCTTGGGTGATGACAGTGGGACGTTTTCCGCACCAACAGGTCTCCCCGCTCCTGCATTTGTATTCCTCTGCCTCTTTCACTCGTTCCCACAGGAGGTACTTGCAGTCCGAGGTCCTCTCTTGCAGGGCAGCATCAGACTTCCCTGTTTCTGGGAGTTCCCTAGCTGCACCACAAGAGGGTGCAAACTGCATTTTTGCTCTTTGGACTCAAAATACCTCTGTGGAAATGAAAGAAAGCTGCAGAGGAATACAAATGCAGGAGTGAGAAGACCCATTTGTGCGGAAAACGTCTCTGGGTGACAGTATCCTCATTATTTAACCAAATGCAGAAGAAAATAAATGGACTCCGGGACTGTAAAAATGCAGCAGGAGGGCAGATGCGGAGAAGAACCCTGCCCACAAGGATTTCCGTGCTTGTGAATCGACTGCCAAAAAAATCAAGAGTCAGTCAAGCATGCAGAAAAGGTCTTTGTTAAATGCACTGTTTCGACTCAAAACATTCCCTTTCAAACTATAGTTCCTCCTCATTTGGGACGAGACCACAGTAGACCCCCCCCTCCCAGCATCCATTCTAACAACCTTTGACCAAATCCTTACCATCATTTTTTTTCTGTTTCCCTATTGTTTGCATATTGATGGCTTAAAAATTGTGTGTAATGAAAAAACTGCAGTAAAAGAAACCGATGGAATTAGGAAGACCAGCAATGAAAAAATAAGTAAAACAAAGTAGTTGACGCCAACAAGGTGTAAAACCAAAAATATGAGGAAAAGGG
Source organism: Lepidodactylus listeri (assembly GCA_029233225.1). Taxonomy (NCBI): domain Eukaryota; kingdom Metazoa; phylum Chordata; class Lepidosauria; order Squamata; family Gekkonidae; genus Lepidodactylus; species Lepidodactylus listeri. The sequence goes on from JARCFY010000012.1 coordinate 96,278,869, forward strand.
AAAGTTCACACAGCTCTAAACTCAATGAGATTTACTCCTGAGTAAACACACTCAGTATTCCATTGCACATCTATTTCCTTGCTGATTTCAAGGGCATTTTAACTACCCAGAACAATCTGGTCCCTTCCACATGAGCAAAATAATCCAGAGGAGAAGGCTTTTTTTTGCCCCAGAGCAATTTGCCCCACAGTTGCGCAATCACACAGGTCTGTGGACCTGCCGGGGCAACTTGCTGCTGCATGATAGACACAACCACAGGCGAGTTGTGGTTTTTTTGTGGTTGGTTTCCGAGGCGCTTAAATGGGGGATTGATGAATCACTTCCCCACCCGAAGGGCTTTCGATGATACGCACATGGAGAAGGGGGGGGAAACAACAGCATGGCGTCGGGATAGCGTGTGATCATGCTACCTGCGATGCCACACTTCCATGCTGAAGTGATCGCATGGGGAAAGTCTGGCTCTGGTCTGCAGCAAACCATTTGATACCACATTTTCACTAGTAGTTTTTTACTCTGGTTCTCCACCAGATCAAAACAGCTTGAGACGGTTTGACAATGGTTGTGGGAAGCTTCCCAGATGTGCTGGTGTGATTGTGCCAGTTTGATCCACCGGTGAACCGTCCCTCTTGCATGGCAAATGGGTGCATGTGATTGCACCCTCTGAAAATTAAGGTGGGTGCTATGCTGTGAGCCATATAGCTTGGCACACCCTTTTCTGACATCAGCAGGATGGGTGCACTATCAGCTCTCTTATTACTCTCAAAGAAAGGCAGGAAACCAGTAACACACTCCTTTTGCAACCAAAGCATGCATTGTGGCAAAGCCCTCTGCTGGATACATGAACCCTCGCAAGGATACTGGGAGATGCCGCTACTTGTCTGTGGTACTGAATATCATGTCACATTAAAGTGCCCTTTTAAGGCCATAGTTATTTATGTAGAAAGAGGTGGGCTTGACTCCATCAGTGGGATGAGAAGGACATGCTAATGGTGGGATTTAGATATTATGCAGTACCAATTAGGCCTGGGCAAAATAAAAGGCTGGTATACAAAGGAGCCCTACAGGCATTTTAATTTTGGTTGTGGTAGCAAGGCTTCAAAAGGGGAGTGGATGAATTCATGGAGGATGGGGCTATCGATGGCTCCTAGTCATGACGGATATCTCCTCCCTCCAGTGCCAGAGGCGGAATGCCTCTTTGCACCTGTTGCCGGGGAGCAGGGGAGGGAGGATGCTGTTGCCGTCCTCGTGCTCATGGGCTTCCTGGAGGCAGCTTGTGCTGCTGCTGTGTGAACAGAATGTTGGGCCTGACGGGCCTTTGGTCTGATCCAGCACGGCTCTCCTCATGTTATGTTCTTATTTAAAAATACGTAGGCTGAGCAGATAGTGAGCAACCAGGAAAATGGGCAGAATTGGCTGTTCAGAAGCTAGCTTCAAAGACCACACCTTTGTAGGCTAATTGGAACATCAATGGAAGAACCAGGCAGAAGGCTACTGAGGCCGGTTTCCAAGGCTCTGAATCCTAACAGTCTAGTATCATGGCTGTCTGGGAGCTCAAGTTGACAATCAAAGTACCCTGGAGGGGATTTGGTAATCCACACCATCCTATGAAAGCTAAGTAGGATTTTACCGCATACGAGCTGTCAGCGTGTGTGTAAATGGCCTTCTACATGAGCTCGGGGACACCTCATTCTTTATTTGTTCATGCCAAGCATGGACATCAGGTGACCCAAAATTCTTCGTGAAGGGATATCATCCAGACCACCATTTCAGGTGGGCAGCTGTGTTGGTCAACAGTAGAACAGCGAGAATTTGAGGCGGGTAGAAGCTCTTACTCTCCAAAGCTTCTATCAGAGATGCCAGATACCTAATGAAGGGAGTTTTGACTCTCAAAAGCTTAGATCTTGGAAATACGGTTGTCTTGAAGGAGCTACTGGACTCGGGTCTTGCTCACATAGACTACAAACGTTTATACCCTAAAAGCTGCAAGAATGCTGTCAGACTCCAGTCAAGTAATTCTCAACAGCTCTCTCTTCAGCAGTGATAAGCTTTATTGATAAGTGTACAAGATCCAGACATCTCTGTGTTAGAACTGAAGCACTGTGGCGGATACAGACTTCATATAGGTGTCAGTTAGCACTGCCATAAGGTCTGTAGACTGCTATGATCATTCAGAATGCTACGTTTGTTTCAATTATCAATGCTTAAGGTTGTTCTTGTTTGTTTAATAAGCAACTAATCTTATTTTAGTTTTCCAGTGCTCTTTCACTTCATCTAGGTCCCGGACAGGAGATAGCATCAGTGGCTCAACCCCCACTTTCGGAATGCACATTTCGCTCACTTTGCGCATACTTTGCGCACACTTTGCTCATTAGCTTTTCTCCACTCTTATCTTTGGTTCGCCTTTCCCTAGCTCATGGCCTTGAGCTGAAACCCTCTTGTTATGTGTTATATTATTCACAGGTGTTATGAGTTCCTTTGCTTGGTTTTCCTTGGGAACAACTGCCCCAAAATCTGAACAGTAACTTTTCCTGAGAACCTATTTTGCCGCACTTTCCTTGGGAACAGTGGGCCAGTATATTTGGGCGCCAATAATCCTCCCAATTGATTGGTGGATGTTAAGGGGGCCATATTTCATATCAAGTATAATTATAGTTGTATCCCCACGCTTTGGCATTACTAACAGAAGAAGTGTATTTGACCAACAAGATCTTTTCTGCAAATAAATAAAGGACTTTGTTTAAGGAGACCTGTTGTGGACTACATCTATTGGCACAATCTCACAATAGGTAAAACTGGAAGAAAGCCCCCTCCCCACTCACCTGTCACACACAGGCCAAGTGCTGCCATCCCAACCAGGGAGGAAAGCTACAAGGTTTGCTGTCTCCTAGATGGCTAGCACCAGGCTATGCCAAGGACACCTTCCGTGAATGAAGGAGGTGCTCTTGAAAGAAAGGTATGGCGGCTAAGCAAAAAGTCCCACTCATTCATTCAGACATTCACTCACACCCCTTCCCGCAGGAATTTCCCTCCCCCCTAAACCATGGCAAACTGAAGTGAAAGAAAAACATAGCAAGGTTTGACAACACAATCCTATGTTTCTTCCTCCCTAAAGGATTTATGGAAAGAGTGGCATGGTTGTATCTCCACCCAGGGTAAGAAAAAAGTCTAATATAGGGCAATATTAAAAACCTAGTTAAAACTTATACAAAACTACATGTATTTATTAGAAAGGTAGTTAAAAACAAATCAGGGCGCAATGAAAGCCTTGCAAAAAAGTTCAAGTGACTGAAGTTCAAAAAGACCAAAACTGGAAGATGTTCTGATTCAGGAGCTGGGCATCTGGCACCAGGCACATGACTTTCATCTTTAGAGGCCTCACACAAACCTTTGTCTTGTGTCTGTTGCTCTTGCTGCTTAACTTTCCTTTTCTTGGTCCTGTATTAATTTACTGGTTTTCTTACTGTAATATGTTCTATTGTAACACGTGTACCTCAGACTGTTTGACCTCTGAAGAAGGCCCCCAACAGGGCTGAAATGCATTGGGTCACATGTATTGGCCCTTTGTATTCCGGCCACTTGGACTTTTCTATGAGGCTTTCATTGGGCCCTGATTTGTTTTTAACTGCCTTTCAAATAAATACACATATTTTTGTATAAGTTTTAACTAGGTTTATAATACTGGCCCTATATTAGACTTCTTTCTTACCCGTGTGATTCTTGATTCCATGTTTTGGGTCATAAGAACATAAGAACATAAGAGAAGCCAATGTTGGATCAGGCCAGTTGTCAGCTATGGCTGCCATTCCCAGGCAGGAGGTGGCACAACCGCTCCTCACCACTGGGCCTCTGTCCCCCTCCGTTGGAATGTCTCCTCTGTTCTCACTCTCAGCTGCTTATCGCACTGCACCTCCCTAACCTTGAGTGTGTTGCTTTTTGCCGCTTCTCAGCCGCTTCTCTTTTCCAGGTGCTAACTGTATTTTTCCCCGCTTTTAGCCTGAGAAGAAATGTCCAGTATATTTAAGTGCAATTTTATCTGTGTAATGATTGGAGGTTTCACTTTGCATTACCCTTTTTGAATACACTATAACTGTACCCAATCTACCCTCACCCCTCCATTCCTGACTCAAGACGTGTAGATGACTATAAGATCCACTGACAATATAAGAATCTTCTGGTTAAGAACTTCTGGTTGCAGCTTGAAGTCTCTTAGACTCTCACAGAGAGTCAGTAACCTTTTTGCTCTGGAGAGATCACCCATACCTGATGATGGAGTTGAACCTTCAAAGACTTCTGACTCGGGACTTCCCATGTCCACAGGTGAGGAGCCGATTGTGGTCCCCACCTGCATTTGGGTGAACACCCAGCCGAGGGATTCCAGGTACTTATGGACTTTGTTCAGGACTGAACCTGTCAAAACCTGGACCCCTAGGCATGGGCCTAGGAGCAGGAGCCGAAACCTGGGGAGGGGTTCAGCCATGCTGCCAGGCCTTGAGACTCTGGGCGCCCCAGGGAGCCAGAGTTCGGGGACATGTGGTCCCATATGGATCGCCGGTTCAAAGCAATATAACAACTGTTACAACGAGAGATGACGGCTATACTGGAGGAGCTCCCGGTTGTGGTCCAATGAGTGGTTGGCCGAGTGGGAGCGCCAGGTGATGGAGCTTATGGAGCAGGGGGAGGTGGTGATGGAGCAGGCATAGGGCCACAGCAGCTACCAGGACAGCTGCCACCCGGTGGGTGCCCACCACTCCAGCCCCTGGACCGCAGGGGCCAGCTGCGCCAGTGTTCAGATTGGACTGGCGTCTGATCCCCCAGGAGCTTTTGGTAGCTACGTTCGATGGGAATCCAGCCAAACTGCAGTTCTTCATCATTGAGATGGGCCGGTTTCTGCAGACCTGGGGCCATCTTTTCCCTACCGAGGGAGACTGTGCGGGTTACATCGGTTTGAGACTCCTAGACGAGGCTGCCGATTGGTAGGTGAGTCTACATAACCCCCCTGGTGTCAAGCTGGAACATACCGATGATTTTATGTGGGCATTCCGAAGGCAGTATGAGGACCCCATGAGTGAGAAGGCTCGCAATCAGATTCAGCGACTGACCCAGGGGCAAGACTCCGTGCGGGAGTACACCGTGACCTTCAAATGCAATGCTGCAAGAATTAGGGGCTGGCCTGAAGAAGTCTTTGTAGAGCAGTACCGCCAAGGTTTGAACCTGGACTTGTACAAAACTATTTTGTGTAATGTCAACCCTACTACACTGGTGGTTTGGGTGTGTGCAGCAGAGGAAGTGGAGTCCCATTTCACTCTGATCCAGATGCGCATCCCTACTGGAGGCCAGAAGGGTTCCAACCAGGCTACCACCCCAATGAAGCCCAAGTTGAAGGCTCCCCTGAAGGATATAAGAGACTGCCAATTAAAAAAGGGTCTGTGCGTGAGATGTGGGGAGGCCAGGCATTATGCATCGATGTGTCCGGCCACTTCCCCAAGGGTGGTGTCATCCCCCTTGGCCACTACACCATGGCCATTCAAGGGGCCCCAGACCCCTAAACCTCGAGCCCTGCAGCTGGATACCCCATAGGAGGTCGAGAAAACGGTGGTGGTTGAAACCTCTCAGCTGGTGGGAAACGCCCGGGACCTCCTCTGAAGGGCACAAAGCAGCAGGTCCCCACCCCATCAGTACCTAAAGTGGTGAGCTCTCCTGCCCCCCTCCTTTATGTAATTGTGACTGTAATTAATCCAAGCGTGGGCACCCAAGTTAGGGTAAGAGCGCTGATAGACTCGGGTTGCGCTCGGGACTTGAGCAGCCCCATAGTGGTGGATGGACTGGCGGTAGGAGTTAACTCTTTGGAGGAACCTTTATGATTCACCCTGATGGATAGGTTGGAAATGAAAGAGCCATTGCTGTGGGCACAAGAGAACATTGGGAGCAAAGAGCCTTTGTCATCACCCCTCAAGCCCAATTTCTGATGGTTTTGGGAAGCCCATGGCTAAGCACCCATGACCCATACATCAAATGGTGTGAGGGTAGAATATAATGGTTGTCCCCCGAGTGTGAGAAGCATAAGTGGCAACTCTCGTGGGCCCCTGTCCCTACCCAGGACTATGCTTGCCTTGCCAAAGAGGAACTGTTATCGATACCTGCCGTATACCAGGATTTAGTGGAGGTGTTTGGTGAGGTTGAAGCAGATGAACTGCCCCCCCCCCCATCGCAATACTGACTGTGCCACTGAACTGCTACCAGGGTGCAAACTTCCTAAAGAGAAGCTGTATTCCATGAGTCCGAACGAATGGGTGGAACTACGTAACTTCATTGATAAAAACTTGCAACGGGGATTTATCAGACCGGCCAAATTCCCCTTTGCTGCCCCTGTCTTGTTCAGGAAAAAGAAAGATGGGGGTTTGAGACTTTGTATGGACTACAGGGTTTGAACGAGGTCTCTGCTTCCAATGCCTACCCTTTGCTGTTGATTAAGGACCTCCTGACGGAGGCGTCCAAGGGGTAAATCTTCTCCAAACTAGACCTCAGGGATGTGTACTTTTGGGTGTGCATAAAAGACGGGGACAAGTACAAAATGGCATTTAATACCCCCCTGGGGCAATTTGAATACTTGGTCATGCTGTTCGGACTTCAAGGGGCTCCAGGCATTTTTATGAATCTGATCAATGAGGTCTTGCACAAGCACCTATTCAACAGGGTCCTATGCTATCTGGATGACATTTTATTATACTCCCCTGATGAAGTGTCACACATCAAATTGGTACGGGAAGTCCTGGCTAAATTACGAGCGAATAAACTGTTTGCTACGCTGTCTAAATGTGATTTCCACAAGACTGAATTGACTTTTTAGGGTATCGCATATCCCCCTGGGGGTTAGAAATGGACCCCTCCAAAATCTCAGCTGTGATGGAGTGGGAGGTCCCTCATACCCATAGACAACTCCAAAGTTTTCTCGGATTCATGAATTTTTACTGCTCATTTATCAATAATTTTGCAACATACAGCCTTCTTCTGACTGACCTGCTTAAAACAAAGGGGAAGGGTCCGGAATCAACTAAGCCAGGTGCCCGGTTAAACTGGACTCTGGAGTGCCAAGTGGCACTCGACATCCTTAAGACTTCATTCACTTCCGAACCAATCCTGGCCCATCCCGATGAGAACAAACAATTCATTGTGCAGGTAGATGCTTCATATGCAGCGATGGGAGGGGCAATTCTGCAGGAGGGACCCGATGGTAAATTGCACCCATTAGTTTACATCTCAAAAAAATTTGGAGACACTGAGAAAAACTGGGCGGTTTGGGACAAAGAAGCAGCAGCTATCAGGTTAGCCCTCACTACCTGGTGGCACTGGTTGGAGGGGGCAAGAGTGCTCTTTGAGGTCTGGACTGATCACAAAAATCTCAAAGCTCTCAGAACCCAGAGTATTTTAAACGATAAGCAACTACGCTGGGCAGATTTCTTTTCTAATTTCAGTCTATGCCATTTTCCTGGTAAAGCCAACCCCTTGGCTGATGCGTTGTCCCACCTCCTGCAACGTGATTGCAAAAGAGACAATGTTGTAGATTCTATGTTTATACCTGAACAACTGGGGGGGGGCTGTGGTCACCCGAAGCCAGGTAAAGAGAAAAAAACTGCCCGAATCTACTGAGTGGAACATCAAATGTGCTCAAGCCTATAGGTACAATGATTTAGTGGAATTCTGGGAGGATGGGGTCACATCCCAGGGTCCTGACGGTTGTTGGTTTCGAGACCAGAAATTGGTTGTTCCTAAATCTTTGTGGATGGAGGTGATGCATGCAGCCCATGAGTCTAAATTCTCGAGACATTTCTGTTACCTTAAGACTTTGAACTTGTTACAGAGACCGTTTTGGTGGCTGCGCATGATGCGTGACATGTAGTATTATATGTCAGCTTGCCAAACATGTTTAATGTGTAAGAATTGAGGGGGAAAGACTACGGGATTACTCCAACCCCTCGAAACCCTCAGTCGGCCTTGGGAGACTATTTCAATGGACTTTATCACTGATCTACCCCGTAGTAAAGGGAAATCGGTCATTTGGGTGGTGGTAGACACGTTTTCAAAGCAAGCCCACTTCATACCCTTCAAACATCTCCCAACGGCTAAAGCCCAGGCGAAAGTGTTCCTAGCTAATGTAATTAAATTACGTTATATCCCGCGGAAGATAATTTCCGACCGCAGCTCTTAATTCGTTGCCAACTTCTGGCAGGAGCTTTTGCACATCATGGGGGTGGAACCTGCTCTGAGCAGCCCTTATCGTCCAGAGACCGATGGCCAAATGGAACGTGTGAATCAAATCCTTGAACAATTTTTGCAGTGCTACACTATCAGCAAGATGACTGGGTGGACCTGCTCCCATTTGCAGAATATAGTTACAATAATGCTGTACATTCTTCTACTGGAGTCTTCCCTTTCATGGCGGCAGGGGGCTATGAGGGTGTTCCTCTTCTGTCATTGGGGCCAGCCTCTCCAGGATTGGGAGGTTTTGTGGACTGGTGGAACTCTTTGCGTGACTCTTGGCTGCTTATTGCAAAGACTTTGGAGGCCACCAAGGCTGACTATAAAAAGTATGTGGACAAGGGGAGGGCCCAGGGCTGGGATCTTTCTCCCGGGGATTCTGTTTATGTTTCTACCAATATCAAAGGATTTCAACCCAGCCGCAAATTGGGTTGGAAATATGTGGGCCCATTCAAAGTTGTGAAAAAAAATCAATGATGTTTCATTTCAACTTGCTTTGCCTAGGTTGCTTAAATTTGTCCAACCGGTTTTCCATTTCAGCCTCCTGAAAAAAGATCCTGCGTCGAACGAGTGGAGACCCCGACATCCAGCTCCTCCTCCTCTGATGAGGAGGGGTGGACCTCACTTCGATGTGGACCAAATCCTCGATTCTAAATATAAATGAGGCTGGCTACTGTACCTTATTCACTGGCATGATTTTGGTCCTGAGCATAATGAATGGGTTGATTCTGTGCATGTAAACACTCCCGCAAAGCTTCATGCCTTCCATAAAATGTACCTTTTGAAACCTGGGGGGTAACTGGGGTCTTTGGGAGGGCAGTATGTCAGCCATGGCTGCCATTCCCGGGCAGGAGGTGACACAACCACTCCTCACCACTGGGCCTCTGATCCCCTCCATTGAAATGTCTCCTCTGTTCTCCCTCTCAGCTGCTTATCACACTGCACCTCCCTAACCCTGAGTGTGTTGCTTTTCTCCGCTTCTCAGCCACTTCTCTTTTCCAGGTGCTAACTTTTCCCACTTTTAGCCTGGGAAGAAATGTACAGTATATTTGAGCACAATTTTATCTGTGTGGTGATTGGAGGTTTCACTTTGCATTACCCTTTTTGAATACACTATAACTGTACCCATTCTACCCTCACCCCTCCATTATTGACTCAAGACGTGTAGGTGACTATAAGATCCACTGACAACAAAAGAATCTTCTGGTTAAGAACTTCTGGTTGCAGTTTGAAATCTCTTAGACTCTCACACCAGTGGCCCATCCAGTCCAACACTCTGTCACACAGTGGCCAAAAACACCAGGTGCCCTCAGAAAGTCCAGCAGTGGGGGCAGGACACTAGAAGCCCTCCCACTGTTGCCCCCCCAAGCACCAATAATACAGAGGATCACTTGCCCCAGACTGAGAGTTCCTATCTATACCTTGTGGCTTATAGCTACTGATGGACTGCTGCTCCATATGTTTATCTAATTCCCTCTTGAAGTCGTCCATGCTTGTAGCCACCACCACCTCTTGTGGCAGTGAATTCCACGTGTTAATCATTCTTTGGGTGAAGAAGGACTTCCTTTTATCTGTTCTAACCCGACTGCTCAGCAATTTCATGCAGTGCCCATGAGTTCTTGTATTGTGAGAAAGGGAGAAAAGGATTTCTTTCTCTACCTGCTCTATCCCATGCATAATCTTATAAACCTCGATCATGTCACCCTTCAGCCGTCGTTTCTCCAAGCTAAAGAGCCCCAAGTGCTTCAACCTTTCTTCATAGGGAAAGTGTTCCAACCCTTTTATCATTCTAGTTGCCCTTTTCTGCACTTTTTCCAATGCTATATCTTTTTTGAGGTGCGGCAACCAGAACTGTACACAGTACTCCAAATGAGATCACACCATACAGGGGCATTATGATACTGGCTGATTTGTTTTCAATTCCCTTCCTAATAACACCCAGCATAGCGTTGGCTTTTTTCATTGCAGTCGCACACTGTCTCAACATTTTCATTGAGTTATCTACTATGACTCCAAGATCTTTCTCTTGGGAAACTTCTGGTTTTGGCATCCTTAATGGCGGGCACATCCCCAGACCACTCTGGGAGACGCGACCCGAGCCTGGCGACTGGGAGGGGTGCCGGCTGGTTTTCGGCACCTCCAACGGAGTCCTTGTAAGGGGCTCAAAGTCTGAGGCACATGGGGAGCCTCTCCAGAGGTGGTGACCAGAGGATCAAGGCTCCCCTTTGCCTCTACAGGTCCTACTGCTGCAGTGCCTGATGGCAACTAAAGGCACACCTGGACGGCTGCAGGGACTAAGACAGAATATGCAACTTCCTGAAGACGCATGGCAACTGAAAACTGTGAGTGCTCACCGTTGATTCTTGGATCGCAATTTGAAGTGGGAGCAGGGGGTTCAACCCCCCCCCCACTCTTTAAATGGGGCGACTCTCTGATGTGAAGTGATCCTGAAGAATTACAGCGTTAATTAAGTGACTGCAAATTCTTTAGTATTCTCTAATTAATTAAGGGACTGCAAATTCTTTAGTATTCTCTGGGAAAGAGGACTTTCTGGGACTTTTTTGAAAAACTTTCTGAATCTGTAAACAATGAGACATGACTGGACGGGGAGAGATGATGGCGCCCAAGACAAAGCCTTCTCCAAAAAATATACCAGCACTTCTGGTATCTAAGCCTCAAGAATCTACTGACCTCTCTTCTGTTTTAGCTGTAGCATTGCGCCCTCTGATGGACAGCTGACTACTGTAAATGCTAAACTGGACTCTTTACAAAAACCGATCTCTGATGCTAATGCAAAATCTGAACAAACAGCTAAAGAATTGGAAAAAGTCAAAGTCAAGACAGAAAATATTAATTCAAGATTGGATGTGGTAGAGAAAGAAAAGTCCTCTGACAAGGATAATTTGCTGAGATTGCAGATGGAAAGGTCTGCTTTTTTTTTTTGAAATTTCAAGGTGTCCCTAAACAGAAAAGGGAAAATCTTAAACAGTTGCTAAGTGAAGTATTAGCTCTGGTGACAGGTCTGCAGGCAGATTTACTACAAAGCAAGATGGATATGGTCTATAGGACATATCCTGAATTTTTAAAGGAGAAAAACCTGCCAGGAGAAATTATGGTGAGATTCTCCAAGAAATCTATTAGAGATGTGGTGCTCAAGGCCACTAACAGGACGCCTTTGAAGATCAAAGATGAAGATATTAAAGTTTAAAGGATATTCCATTTGAAATAAGGAAGAAGAGGAAATCCTATAAAAACTTAACTGCATTTCTTCAAGCAAGATCGATCACGTATAGGTGGATGATTCCTGAAGACCTGTCATTTAGCTATAAGAATAAGAAGCAAAAAATTGACTCTGTAGCAAAGGCAAGGAAATTCTTGGAATTGCATTTGGAAAGAAAAGAAAAAAACATCCACCAAAGAAGAGTTGGACTTGCAGGAAAGCATCTATGGACTGGAAAGTTCTGATTCTTCAACAAGCAAAGAATCCGACGAAGAAGACTCTGATGCAGAGAAAGGAGCTGCGGCTCCCAAACCCCGGAAGGCCAAATGATACTTTGTTAAAAGAAATAGAAAGTTGTACTCACTTTGAATTTGAAAGTTTCTTTCATTTATTATTAAGTTTTGTATACACTTGTTGCAAGTACAGTCATATACTTTAAATGTTTAGGGCTGTTAAGTTGTTTAAGCTACAGCTGCCTTGATATATTAGATAATTTCATGAAATTTTTAAAGCTTTAATAATTGATATATGCCAAAAACTTGGTTCCTGTATATGTTAGTGGTAGTTTGTAGTTTTTAACTTTTTAGTTACGTCTTTTTGTAGTGTGTAGGAAAATAAAATAATAATAATAATTAAAAAAAGATCTCTCTCTTGGGTAATCTGCCAGTTTGGACCCCATCAACGTGTATTTATAGTTAGGATTTTTGGCTCCAATGTGCATCACTTTGCACTTGGCCACATTGAACCCCATTTGCCATGTTGATACCCACTCACTCATCCTCGACAAATCCCTTTGGAGTGCCTCACAATCCTCCCTGGTTCTCACCACCCTGAACAACTTCATGTCATCTGCAAATTTAGCCACTTCACTGCTTACTCCCAACTCCAAATAATTAATAAACAAGTTAAAAAGCATTGGACTGAGTACTGATTCCTGAGGTACCCCACTGCTTACCTCCCTCCACTGAGAAAAATGTCCATATACACTCACTCTCTGTTTCCTTTTAATTAGCCAGTTTTTGAGCCACAAAAGGACTTGTCTTTTTATCCCATGACTATTGAGCTTACTTAGGAGACTTGATGAGGAACTTTATCAAAAGCTTTCTGGAAGTCAAGGTAAACAACATCTATTGGGTCCCCCTTGTCCACATGTTTGTTTACTCCCTCAAAGAACACTAACAGGTTAGTGAGACAAGCTCTTCCTTTACAGAACCCATGCTGAGTGTGCCTCAATAGATTTTGTTCATCAATGAGCCTACAATTTTTTTTCTTTAATAACAGTTTCCACCAACTTACCCGGTATCGACATCAGACTGACTGGCCTGTAATTTCCCAGATCTCCTCTGGAACCTTTTTTAAAGATGGGAGTGACATTCACTACCTTCCAGTCCTCAGGAATGGAGGCAGATTTTAACGAAAGATTACATATTTTTGTCAGGAGATCCACAAGTTCACATTTGAGTTCTTTCAGAAATCTTGGATGTATGCCATCCGGGCCCAGTGATTTATTTGTTTTTAAGTTGTCTATCAGTTGTAGGACCTCCTCTCTCGTCACTTCAATCTGACTCAGGTCTTTCAACATCCCTCCCGAAATCAGCGGTTCTGGAGTGGGCAAGCACTTCTCATCTTCCACAGTGAAGACAGAGGCAAAAAATGCATTCAGCTTCTCAGCCATTTTCCTATCATCCTTCACTACACCTTTTATCTTTTGGTCATCCAAGGGCCCCACTGCTTCCCTGGCTGGTTTCCTACTTCTAATTTTTTGAAGAAAGTGTTATTGTTTTATTGTTGGTCTTTATGTTTTTTGCAATATGCTTTTCATATTCCCCTTCTGCCTGCCTGATCATATAAATACAGGAGGGCCAATGGACTTAACCTGACACCTTTCATTCTGCCAGGGCCTTCTTCAGAGGTCAAACACAATGAGGAACCAATTGGCTTATGCCACAATACATAATACAATACAATTATACAGCATGGATACATGCTGTATATATGTTTTTGGAATTTTTACAAGAGGTGTGATTGGGCCCCTATATGTTTTCTATTCTTTACAAATAAATACATGCATTTTTACATATTATTTATAGATTAAGTTTTAATTGTAGGCCCTCTACTCAGTTTGACTTACCTTTTCAGGTTCTTGATCCAACTGGTGACCCCACCATTCGCTTGTTAAAACAGTCCCCAGGGAGTCTAAAGATTTCACTATAATCTCCCAGCAGGCTCAGGATTTATGAGTGTCTGCCTCAAGCTTAGAAGGCACTTGAGGTTGAGAAGTACAACCTGAACTAACTTAGGATGTAGGACACAGCAAGAGCAGCCTAGACATTCACAGGAAGTGTCCACTGAAGGACTGGCTGACTGCTGAGTCACTCCTATACATAATGCATGAGGTTGGTCAGTCTGCGATGCATGGGGCGGAGCCTGAGAGCTAGGGCGGAGCCTTATGGTACCTGGTGGGGACAAAGCCCACCTCTGAGTGGCTACGAAGGAGCAAATGATGCTGAGCCAACAGTGAAACACCAGGGGCCCAACTGAACAGAAAACAGCCTGCCCCCCACCCCCCGTGCTCCCAGAGAATGTAGCCCAGAGACCCTGAAAAGGAGGCCAAGGTCTGAAAATTCCCCTCAGGGGTTTTACATCCTCTCAAGAAACCGCAGCTGAGAGGATGCTAGGGAGAGGGAACATTAGAAGGAAACAGGAACTTGCTGTATGCTGATGCTTATGCATAGCATAATTGCTTGGAAGTCCGTACATATTGTCTTCCCTGGGACATTACAAGAAAGAAGGTTAATTAGAACTGTGCTGCTGCTGACTTCCGGAAGAGATGCGCCGAATGGCGGACGCCTCTCTCTGCTCGAGCGGGAGAGGCGATCCATGCCCGGTGGGGAGAAGGGGCTCTGGACCGGTGCCGAGCCCCCAGAGACCTCAGTAAAGGGGCTCTGCCTGGGGTGGCACGAGTAGGGACCTCTCCCAGCGGTGGCGATCATGAGATTGAGGTCCCCCTCATCACCCCTGTAGGTTCCCCCACCGTGGAAGCCTTTATGGCTGCAAGCGCAAACCGAGAAGCAGCAGAGAATGCGAAGCGATGAAACTACAACTCCTCCGATATGCACGGTGAAAACGTGAGTCTCAAAGAAGGACTGTAAATTAAGCGGGGAACAGGGTGGGTGGAATGAAAATCCCCCCCCTTCCACTACCGAAGCGTACTTACGGGACTTTCCCACGGCGTTACTGATTGAGTAAAAGCGTTTGTGAATTGCTGGAGGGCAGGATCGCATGCTTGAAGTCAAAAGCTTTAAATCAATATAAGTGCCGCTAAGAAAGTCGCTTCTTCGATCCGTCTTATCTAACTGTAAACAAAACCGAAAAAGTAACAATGGCGGGGAAACTGAAACCTTCCCCTAAACTAGGAAGCGCTGCTCCGAGTTCAAAGGGTGATACCACAGAGATGAGCGCAATGTTTTCCGCATTATTGCGACCCCTGGTGGACCAGATGACTACTCTCAATGCAAAAATGGATACAATGCAAAAGGAACTGAAAGAGTCAGGCAAAAAACCAGAAAAACTGCAACAGGACCTTATGGAAGTGAAAGCATCTACAAGCAAGCAGGACTTAAGGCTACAAAAAATAGAAAAAGAAAAGGCTTCTCAACATGATTCCCTTCTGAAATTACAGATGGAACGTTCAAATTTCTTCCTACGTCTTCAGAATGTGCCGGAAAAAAAAGGGGAGGATCTTAAAAAACTGCTAAGTGAAGCACTGGCGCCACTAACAGGTTTGAAAGCAGAAGAAATAGTAAGCGGCATGGATTTGGTTTACAGGACCTATCCAGTATATATTAAAAAGAAAAACCTGCCAGGTGAAATAATGATAAGATTCTCCAAAAAATCAACAAGAGACGTGGTGTTAAAAGCCACCAACAGAGCAACACTGAAGATCCAGGAAGAGGAGATTAAAGTTCTGAAGGATATACCATTTGAAATAAGAAAAAGAAGAAAAGCCTACAGAAACCTAACAACATGGCTCCAGTCTGAGTCAATTGTATATCGTTGGAACACTCCAGAGGGACTAAGTTTCAGTTTTAAAGACAAAAAATATAAAATTGACTCTGTTGAACAAGCAAAGAAGTTTCTCGAAAAAGGCAAAGAAAAGAAAGCAGAGAGAGACTCAGATGATTCACTAGCATCGCAAGAGAGTATGTACGGCTTTGATAGCTCAAAAAGCGAGGAAGAAATATTGGACTCGGAAAAGGGAGCGGCTGCTCCCAAACCAAAGACTGAGACCAAAAAGACAAGAAGAGGACAGAAGAAGAAATGATTGTTAAAATGTTTTAATAAGCCTGACCATTATATAAGAATCTAAAATGTATTATTAAGTGTTTCTTCAATGTTATGTGTTCCAGCCAAACAGCTCTTGATTATTAGAAGTGACAAAGTACTTAAATATGTCAACCAAGGTTTATTTTAATATTTCAGAATTTTTGTAACTAGATACAATTGAGCAATTTACACAGTATTCTCTGTATAAGATAATGTAGCGTGTTAGATTTAGAAATAGTTTGAAAATCAATAAAAAATTAAAAAAAAAAGAACTGTGCTGCTGCTTCTTTTTTGTGGATGATGATGGTTTAAATTGGGCAAGGCTGTAGGCAATCCATCACAGGAGGGAAAGGAGTCACAAAGGAAAGGGGGCTATAACAACAAGTCACTCTTCCCCCCTTCCACCACCCCAAGATATTTTAGGCTGACCTTTCTATCTTTGGTGGAAGCCAGACTCTGAAGAAATTCCTTGTTGCGTTGTCCAGTTTGCTGATCAATACAGATAACGAGACATCTGTGGCATGGCCCCATAACCTGAAATTTCCACAGAAAAGGGCTCTCAGTTCAATTGTCTGCACAACTCGCCATCTTCTGCCTCAGCACAGGAGTCAAACTTCGTTGCCAACTACTGCTACAATACCTCCAGCATCAGGCATGCTTTGAATGGTTTCTGTTCAGTCTTTTCCCAGCAAGAAATCCAGTAGGTCAAGGGTCCCCCTTTTTTTGAGGCGGCGGGCACTTTTGGAATTTGAAACACCCTGGTGGGTGCAGACACAAAATGGCCACCACGGGATGTGGAGCCAGCCACAAAATGGCTGCCACAGCTGACCTTCAGTCACCCAGTGAAGATACCTGTGCTGTGGTGGCAGCTACTGCCAAAGCAATGTTTTTAAAAATCTGCACAGCCAGTCAAATCTCCAGTGGCCGATCAGAACCCTGGCTCAGCAAAAGCTCCACCCGGCCCTACACATTTTCTAAAAACACCTGGTGGGTACCAGGAAATGTATCTACCTGCAGTAGAGCGATGGATGGCCAGTAATTTAACAATTGGCATGTATTTCACCATTCCTTATCTCTTCGCCACATAACAGAAGGTGACAATTATATTAATCAATAATTTCGGCCAAAACCCCCAACTACACTCTGCTCCGCAACACGCTGTCAGTGGGACTGTCATTTCCCGGTCAGGAGGTGGGATGTACTAATGCAAGCTGAGCCCGTCTCCCCCCCCCTTTGGAATGTACTCCTTCTCCCTCACTTTGCCTTTCACTTATCTGCATCCTTGGCTGCAGTTTCTCACAGGCTTTGTTTCTAATTGGGAATTTTCCCCTACAGGTACAAAATGCTACTCTTTCCTGCTTTTAGTCTGGGAACAGACGGGCCAAGTGTATTTGTGCACCTTTTTTCTGAAATGTTGATTGTGAGTTTCAGTCATGACAGCATTGTTTGAATGTACTATAATTGTTCCTGTATATCACATCACTCTCATTACTGACTCAAGAAGTGTAACCCAGTTGATACACACCAAATAAAGAAGCTCTCATTCAAGACTTTTTTTGGAGTTTGAAATCTCTTGGGACGCTCACAGAGAGTCAGTAATCTTATTGCTTGGGGAAGTCACCTGTTTCTGACCATGTCAGAAGATGGCGGAGAGCCCCCAGTGACTACTGGGGACTCGGGCATACCCATGTCCACGGAGGAGGTCATCGTGGTTCCTACCACCACCTCGTGGGTGGAGTTCAGACCCCGGGGTCCCAGGTTCTCATGGACTTTGTTTGGGACTGAAACTGTTGAGACCTGGACCCCATCCCATCAGGGATCGACCATGGGGCTGGGAATGGGCCCTAAGCCGGGGGATGGAGCGGGACTGCGAATCCCAGTGGGACCTCAAGACTCCAGTCGGCTGAGAGGGCCCGAGTTCGGGGACATGTGGTCTCATATGGATCGCTGGTTGGAGGCAATGGAGCAGTTGTTGCAGTGCGAGATGACAACTCTGCTGGAAGGATTACTGGGATTAATCCAGAGAGTGGTCGATACGCAGGCTGGAGCTGGCAGCACTGGGGCTGGTGGTGGAGGAGCACCACCCGCACCCCCTCCTGTGCAGCAGCCACCTGGGGCGGTCCCTCCCAGTCCTGGTCCCGTGCAACCGGTGCCTGCGGGCCTGGTTGCACCTGCTGATTGGCGGCCGGTCCCCCATGAGCTTCTTGTGGCTACCTTTGATGGGGACCCTGCCAAGCTACAGTTTTTTATCATCGAAATGGGTCACTTCCTACAAACCTGGGGCCACCTGTTCCTCATGGAGGGGGATCGGGTAGGCAGCCCACCTGGGGGATTGAGCCATCCTGGGAGAAGGTTTGTCTAGCTAAAGAGGATTTATTACAAATACCTACTGCATACCGGGACTTAGTGGAGGTTTTCAGTGAAGTTGAAGCAGATGAGCTACCCCCCCACCGTAATACGGACTGTACCATTGAATTGCTACCTGGGGTCAAGTTACCCAAGGGAAAGTTATACTCTATGAGCCCCTCTGAGAAAGTTGAACTGCGTCATTTTATCCATAAGAACTTGCAGCGGGGTTTCATCAGACCGGTGCAGTCCCCTTTTGCGGCCCCCATATTGTTCAGGAAGAAAAAAGATGGGGGGTTGCGATTATGCATGGATTATGGGGGCTTAAATGCTGTCTCTGCCTCGAATGCCTACCCGCTGCCTTTGATAAAAGACCTGCTAACAGAGGCGTCAAAAGGGAAAATTTTCTCTAAGTTGGATCTCTGAGCTACCCTGAAAGAACATAAACTGTTTGCCAAATTATCTAAGTGTGATTTCCATAAAACTGAGATTGATTTCTTGGGCTATTGCATCTCCCCTAAGGGGTTGGAGATGGATCCCTCAAAGGTGACTGCAGTCAAAGACTGGGGGGGTGCCCCAAACCCACCGCCAATTGCAAAGTTTTCTTAGATTTGCCAATTTTTATCGCTCATTCATCAACAACTTTGCAAAATACAGTTTGCCCCTCACTGATCTTCTCAAGACCAAAGGGAAGGGGGTGGATGCGACCAAACTGGGGGTGAGGCTACATTGGCCGAAATCACTCCAGGGTGAAGTCATGCACTCAGCTCATGAATCAAAACTGTCAGGCCATTTTGGCTACCTTAAAACATTAAACTTGATACAGAGACAACTTTGATGGCCTCGCATGAGACAGGATGTATCTGATTATATTTCAGCCTGTCAAACTTGTTTAATGTGCAAATGAAGGGGGGGGGGGGGACCCTGGACTGTTACAACCGCTGGAGACTCCAGCTAGACCTTGGGAAGTCATATCTATGGATTTCATTACAGATCTTCCCCCCAGCAAAGGGAAAACTGTAATCTGGGTGGTAGTGGACATGTTTTCTAAGCAAGCCCATTTTATTCAGTTTAAACAACTTCCTACTGCCAAGGCTCTGGCCAAGGCTTTCATGGCTAATGTCATTAAGCTTCACAGGATCCTGAGGAAGGTGGTCTCTGACTGCGGGACTCAATTCATTGCCAATTTCTGGCAGGAGCTCCTAGAGCTCCCGGGAGTGGAACCCGTGTTAAGCAGCGCTTATCATCCCGAAGGAGTTCCTCTGCCTTCTCTGGAGCCCGTTTCCCCAAGTCCTAGCCACATGGCTGATTGGTGGAACTCTTTACGTGACTCCTGGCCACTAATTGCTAAGACTTTAGAAGTGGCTAAAAGGGATTACAAAAAGTATGCTGACAAAGGCAGGGGTCAGGGATGGAACCTGGAACCTGGTGATTCGGTGTATGTGTCTACAAAGAACATCAAAGGCCTTCAACCTAGCAGAAAACTGGGCTGGAAATATGTGGGGCCTTTTAAAGTATTGAGGAAAATTAATGAAGTGACATTCGAGTTAGAGCTGCCTAAATCTCTAAAAAATGTTCATCCGGTTTTCCATTTCAGACTCCTGAAAAAAGATCCTGGGCCGAACTCGTGGAGACCCCTTTGTCCAGCTCCGCCTCCTCTGATGAGGGGAGGGGGGTGAACCTAATTTCGATGTGGACCAAATCCTGGATTCTAATCTTAAACGAGGCCGCTTATTCTATCTTTTGGTCCTGAGCATAATGAATGGGATTTTGGTCCTGAGCATAATGAATGGATTGATTCTGTGCATGTAAACACTCCTGCTAAGATTCGTGCCTTCCATAAGTTGTACCTGTTAAAACCTGGGGGTTAAGGGTTTTTTTCGGGAGGGCAGTATGTCACATCACTCTCATTACTGACTCAAGAAGTGTAACCCAGTTGATACACCCCAAATAAAGAAGCTCTTGTTCAAGACCCTTTGCTTGGAGTTTGAAATCTCTTGGGACTCTCACACACGCCCTCTCTTCCTCCAAGCAAAATAGATTCATCAGTTGAAGGGCTCCTTTTAATAAATTTTAAAATTGGAAGCATTTCGTTAGTTTGCCTCTCCTTTGAAATGGAAAAGAGTGGAAAGGCTGTAGAGCCAAAGGTAGTTTTTCTTTTGTGAAAAATTCTCCTCAGAGAAGAAATTTCTCATCTCTTTAAATAAGTGGCAGGCCCCTGATCAAAGCACACCATGGCCCACTCAGGGGGAGAAACCAGCCCCTCACACTGCTCTGCCACCCTGACAGGGAGCCCAGGGCCTCCTTGCACGAGCAGACAGGACTGGGGGGTGGGGTGGGGGCTGTCGCTGCATTTAGGGAGCTAACATCCCCAGCACCACTGGGCAGGAGAGGAGTATTACTTACTGGGCAGTAACAATTTACAATCAAACACAGGGGCACAAGAAGAAGAAGAAGAGATTGGATTTATACCCCGCCCTCCACTCCCCAAGGGAGTCTCAGAGCGGCTTACAAACTCCTTTTCCCTTCCCCTCCCCACAACAGACACCCTGTGAGGTAGGTGGGGCTGAGAGAGCTCTGAGACAACTGTCCTTGAGGTAACAGCTGGTACAGAGCTATGGCTTGCCCAAGGTCATCCAGCCAGGTGCAAGTGGAGGAGTGGGGAATAAAACCCGGTTCTCCCAGATTAGAGTCCACGCACTTAACCACTACACCAAACTGGCTCACTAGTCAGAAGAAGAGTTGGTTTTTAATACCCCGCTTTTCTCGATCTGAAGGAGTCTCACAGTGGCTTACAATCACCTTCCCTTCCTCTCCCCACAAGAGACACCCTGTGAGGTTGGTGGGGCTGAGAGAGTTCTGAGGAAACTGGGATGGACCCAAGGTCACCCAGCTGGCTTCCTGTGGAGGGGGAGGGAATAAAGCCCGGTTCTCCAGATTAGAGTCCACCGCTCTTAGCCACTACGGCAAACTGGCTCACTAGTCCTGAATTCAGCTACGCAGACATGTGAATGCCACACTGAAGTCACACGGATATTTAATATATATCATTTTATTAAAGTGTGCCAGAATTTAAAACGTCAAATTAAGAATATCAGATGCAGGCTTGTAAATTACAATAACATTTACTGTATAATTGGCCTAGAATTGTTAGAGAAAGGGAGAGGGATATTTATTGCCACAAGCAAGAACCACCCACCCCCTCCTGGGCCTCCACCTCCATGCCAGTCACACACACACACCAAGCTGCAGGTGGGAGCTGAGCCCTGGCAGCCCATCGGCACCCTCCTCACCAGGCTGCCCCCAGCAGGGGCTTCAGGGCCTGGGCACAAGAACCAGCCCCACCTCCAGCGGCTCTCTTTCCTCAGCTGCAGTCATTGCGGTACCTTGAAAGGCAGGCTGCCGATGGCCACCTCATCCCATTTGTCTTCCTCGAACGGCTCATTCGTGCTAATGACAATGTTGGCGCGGAAGCGGTGGAGGAGCTTCTGGAGAGGAAGTGACTCACCTAGTCTGTCCCACAGAACCAGAGAAGAAGAACAAATGTGCTAATATTAACTCAAACGTGCTATTTGCTCGCTTGCAATTTCAGGGTTCTTGGCATGACAGGGAAGACTTCTGTTGCATTTAACACCCTTTGTGCACTCTCCCACGCAGGAGGCTGCCTGGCACTGAATCAGATCACTGGTCCATCAAGGTCAGTGCGAAGGTTGCCAGCCTCCAGGTGGGGCTCGAGAGCTGCCAGAATTGCAAGTGATCTCCCCACACAAAAGAGATCAGAAGAAGAGAAGAGATTGGATTTATACCCCGCCCTTCACTCAGAGCGGCTTACAATCTCTTTTCCCTTCCCCTCCCCACAACTGACACCCTGTGAGGTGGGTGGGGCTGAGGGAGATCTCTGTAGAACTGCCCTTGAGAGAACAGCTCTGAGAGAACTGTGACTGACCCAAGGTCACTCCAGCAGCTGCGTGCAGAGGAGTGGGGAATCGAACCCAGTTCTCCCAGATTAGAGTCTGCACTCTTAACCACTACGTCAAACTGTCTCTCAGATTAGTTCCCCTGGAGAAAAGGAACACATGAATCTGCCTTGGGCTGACTCAGCCCCCCTCGGTCCACCAAGGTCAGTGATGGCTCCTCACACTGGCAGCGGTTCTCCTGGGCCTCAGGCAGAAAGAGCTCTTTCCCATCACCTCCTGCCCTGGGCATTCTGCATGCCAAGCAGAGGCTCTACCTCTGAGCCAAGGTCCCTCCCCTATTTGGAGGGTGGACTCTATGGCATTACATCCTGCTGAGGTCCCCCCTCCCCCAAACCTCAGCCTCTTTGGGCTCCACCCCCAAATATTTATTTATTTATTTTATTTATTTTATTTATTTTGAGATTTATATCCCGCCCTCCCCGCAAGTTAGGAAGTTCCAAACCTAGAGATGGTGGTAACCCTAGTCAAGGCTGTCTGCTCTGATTGATGACAACTTTCCATACTCTCACGTAAAGGCCTTTCCCACCACCTCCTGCCCTCGTCCTGTTTTAACTGGGAATGCTGCCAGGGATCGAACCTGGGACCTTCTGTGTGCCAACCAGAGGCTCTTCCACTGTGCCGCAGCCCTTCCCCCCAGCCTTAATGACTAATGGGAGGACATTAACAATATTGATGCAACAGTTTGACTCTATAAAGGAAAAAACTGAAGCTGAATTTTAAAAAAAGAAAAAGAAAGAAGAAGGAAGATAACCGTTAGGAGGAGATGTTTCTAACTGACTGGATAACGAGGTCAAATGTCATTGACCTGAAAGCAAAACAAGCAGCCAGACAAAGTCCGCTAATCAAAGGCAGTGAGAACACACCCGGAGGAGAGCGAACCGAAGGAACTCTGTCTGTTGCAAGGTCGAAGGGCCGAGAGGCACCCCGCCAGGTTTTGCCAGGCTCCCCACCAGGCCCATGGCCAGGCCTACCAGGAAAAGGACAGCGGGAACCCCCTGGTTACAAAAGTCTGCCTCAGCTGTTTTAGCAAGGAGGGGAGGCAGCACGGCATGGCTGGGTCTTCTCAGACCTGGGAGGCCAAGCAGGGAGGGAGGCCACCAAAGAAGGCTCTGCGGAGCAAGGCCAATGGCCAGCCACCTCTGCTTCCCTCTGGTCTTCCTGGGATCACCAGAAGTCAGCTGCAACTTGATGGCGCTTTACACACACACACACACACACACACACACACACACACACTCACACCCGGCCATCTTATAAACCCAGCAGTTTGCAGGACACGTTCGGTGAGAACCAGTGCTAAGCTGTGTGGTTCGGATTTGTTTCCCCGTCGGGTGCAGCGGAGATGGCTACTCGCCTACTGCTGCCAGAGGCCCAGCCACGCTGTGCTCCCTGTGCCCTCACGTTTCCCTGGCTCCTCCTCCTCCCTCCCCTGAGAAGAACACAGCTGAGGACTCCTGGTTTGAAACCAACTCCAATGTCCTGTAAATGCAGGAAACCAGGTAAACCAGCGCTTGTTTACTCCCCACAAGATGGGATCCTGGACCCACAACTGAACTGTGGCTTGGCATCCCATTTTTGTGGGGTGTAAATGAGCTGCAGCTCACATGACTGCCAGCATTCCTCAATCACAGAGCCTGGAGTCCTGGATTCAGCCCGGAATCCCTTAGAGCCAGAGCCCGGGGGGGGGGGGGGGCGCTGCTCTGGGCAGTGCTCCCTATTGATTCTTCAACACCCCCCACCCAAATCTTCCCCCAATATTCCCCTTTAAGTCTCACCAATGCCACCCCTGCATTTGTAGCAGCTGCTGCCACCGAACACAGAGCAGCCAGCTTGAATTACTCCTCTGGCTGGGCTGGCAAGCCCTTAATGGGAGGCAGCAGCAGGAGGAGGAGGGAAGGGAAGCGCAGGCGAGCTGAGCTCAGCCAGGCGCTTGTTTATACCAAGGCAGCACACCGCTGGCCCACCAAGGATGGGAGGCGGCCCCTGTGCTGCTGCAGCGCCACCCTCTCGCTCAGCCTGGCTGCCTGCCTGGGCACCGGGTGGCCGGCCAAAAAGGCTGTGGGCCTGCCGAGCAGCTGTGCCAGCCCAGCCACTGGGGCTGCTCAGTCCACTGCACTGCACTGCACGCATGCATGCCACAACTCAGAACCAATTCCTCTGGGTCCCTCCTACTAGGATGCGACACTGGGGGTGGAGAAGGAGGCTGGTGGCGACAGCATCGGTTCTCTTTCTCTCCTTCCTTCCCATCCACTGGCTGCCGCTTCTTCTTTCCCCCTTTTTCTGCTCTGCCTGCCTGCTGGGCCTCACTGGTTCTTCAAGCTCCCTTATTTAATTATAGGGTTGCCAAGTCCTACCTCTCAACCAGCGGGGGACTCCTGTCCCCGGTCCGGGGCTTCAGCATGCGTGCTTTGCACGCGCACACCGTAATGATGTCACCCGGAAGTGACATCATCATGCTGGGCACGTTGCTGGGGTGACGCTCGGGCAATCGCCCAAAAACAGTATCGTACCATAGAGTTTTTGGGGTGATTGCTAGAGCATTACCCCAGCAATGTGCCCAGCGTGATGATGTCACTTCTGGGCGATGTCATCACGCTGGGGCAGTCGTCCTCATTGGACGACTTTGGGGGAGGGGTTCCCCCTGCTGGCCAAATCTGGGCCGGCGGATTGGGGACCCCTGTAGCAGGGGATTCCCCACCCCCCAGCGTGACTTGGCAGCCCTAATTAACTATGATAATTAAATTAGCATCACCCTTAAATTAGTGTCCCCTCCTGAAAAAAATGCTAGCTATGGGCTTGCTAAGAGCACTCCATGTGGGAAAAGAGGGGAGAGGAATGAAGGGACCAAGGAGGAGGGTGTGAGGGGCCAGGCCCTGCAGCAGCTCTGGGGTTAGACACAGCCCAATGTCAGAATCTAAGGATTCTAACAAAGGTTTGCTTTTGTGCTTTGTATAATCCCTTCATATGTAACCTGCTTTTGCAATTCAGCTGTGACATCCTGCTATCTCCTTTACTATGTATCATGTTCCATTTGACTCTGGTTTATTGCCCTCTGTTTATGGCTAACGATGGGTCTGGTCAGTGTAACCCTTTGGTCCGGGAGAATGGCGACTACAGCACCTGAGAACAATCGGCCTCTCACCCCTCTCCCCCTCCGCATTCCTTTCCTCCCTGCCGGGGGAGACACAGAACTTTTCTTATCGGTGTGTGAAGACCTTGGCGAGTTATTTGTTATGCACGAAATGGACACATCTGAGGAGTGCTAGTTTAAGAAGGGAAATTTACAGCTTCACACTTCGCCTTTTTTCCTGTGGGAAGCAAACGGTCAAAGGACCTTTAGCCGGCAGTTTTTCCCTTTCTGTGATTGGTTACCTATGGGAAATTCAAATTGTACTGGAGGGTATATTAATCCTGCTTCTATTGTATACTTTATCTCTAACAATGATCCGAGGACCTGTAATGTAGTAATAGGGAATAAAGAACTCTGTTTCATCAACAAAGGTCTGATCCTTGACTACATAGGGCAGAAGCCTCACACCCAAGAGCCAGAATGACTGGGCAGACATGGAGCCAAATTCCCCAGGATGTGGCTCTGAAGCAAGATGGGGGAATGCTCCTTCCATATGTCCATGCATGTAACCTATGGCTGTTGGGCAGCCATCTGTTGGCTATCCCATGGCTCAGGGTGGCCTGTTTGGCATTGACCCGAGCCAGGGCCTTTTCCATCGTGGTTCTGGCTCTGTGGAAGGGGCTCCCTGGAGAGGTGAGGGGGGGGCCCTCCTTGGAGGTCTCCAGGAGACCCTGCAAGGCCTGCCTGTTGGCTAGGGCTTTGGGGAGGGGGGTCTGAACTGGCAGGCGAGAGAGATTCAGGGCTTGCTATTTTATTTTGGGGTTTAAAGTGAAAATGGATAGACCCAAAGTCCCATCCTATAAACTGGACATGAAGCCAGAGACAGAACCCAAGGAATTAAAAGCTTCCGAGATCTGGCCAGCTTGTGCGCTTACTGTAAGCAAGACATTATAGTTTCTCTCCATCCTCAAAAGTCCTCTTTTTGATGGTGATTTTAGAAGATATTGGAAGAGGAAGCACTTACCTTGCAGTGATCTGACCACTGAGTTGTAAAACACTTGTTCGATTGATCAGGAGATACTGGGCTTCATTCACCAAGGAGAGTGAGGCAGCCATGACAGGCACTTCTCCTGAAACACATCCAGCGCAAGGAGATGGTTGGGAATGGCAAGCAAAATGGAGGAAATCAGATCTTCTTCTGGTGTCCTCCTCATGGTGGAGTAGTTGTGATTTGGGTGAAAGGTTAAGTGCTTACTGGCGTAAACATTCCATATGTTGCCATATTTAAATACCCTTACCTCACACAGCTGCCTGCTTGAGCCTAGCAACAGCATGCCCGTCATCAGCTGCTCAGGCAGGCAGCTGCTGGCATATTAATGTTACACATGTGGCAAATGCATGTAGAGGCCACTGGGCATGTATGGAACATTTACACGAGAAAGCACTCAAACCGGTTGCTGCACCATATCTGTTCCAACCTTTAGAGTCATCACTCTACTTCTCTCTCTCTCTCTTTAGCCCCCCCCCCACCTCAGCTCCTCTGCAGAATCAGCCACCAAGGAGAGAGTGCCGCAGTGACGCACAACTGGGAGCCAAATGATGCGTTACGTTTTCTAACAAGTCGGGGCTAGGTTCCCGGGATCCAATTCACTTTTTCTGCAGCCACACAGCAGCTCAGGACCATGAGGTGAGCAGAGGAGGGGGTCCTGACCCCCACCTCCCGGGCCACTTCTCCAAGCCTGGGGTGCAGCTCCAAAATGGGGCAAATAACTCCCTGGACCAGATTCATTAGAAAATGTAACATGTAGTTTAGACCTGAAAAAGGCCTTTCCTACATGCCTGTGACTGCGACGCTCTCCAGATGTCCCTGCCAGTGGGCACGAGGGGGGTGACTGGCAAAGCAGAGTACTCCTGGTGGTGGTGGTGGCAAAAAAAAGCGTCATCAGTTCACAGTCATCAATTCACTTATGCCGACCTTGTGCTTCAGAGGGGGCTTGCTGTGGCCTGCCTCCGTGTCACAACCCTAGTATTCCCTGGAGGTCTCCCATCCAAGTACTAACTAGGTCCGACCATGTTTAGCTTCCGAGATCTGATAAGCTTGGGCTAGCCTGGGCTATCCAGGTCAGGGCAGAGTGTTCTTACAGTGGAGAAATTAGGTAATTTTAGATTCTGAACTCAGTCGTCTTATGATGACAGTTTAGTGGCATTGTATACTTCAAAATTTAAAACGATGGCCCGCTTTTCAGCACTCCTGTGGAGCCCACAAGCAGGGAAGTTGGGCTTCTGCTCCAGAGTTTGGTGCTGACTGCCACCACCTTTCTCAACATGCCCTTTCCCCGTTCATATGCTTATATGCCCCGTTCCTCTCTACCAGTGTTCACTCTCAGCTGTGCGGGCGAGCAGCCGCTCATGAACATCAGAAGCTCAACTCAGCAGCCGTCCGGAGCCACGCGGGATCTTGCACTGCCCGTGGCCCATTCTAAGATTACAGCAGTTACGTTCTCCTCAGGATGTGAACTGCTGTGCTCGGGGGGGGGGGGATATGAGAGGGGAACATTGCTCCCCACTCAGCATGCCCCCCCCAGCCTTCACTCTCCTAATTCATTTCTGGATCACCTTTCTGTTGCCCGTTTCAGTAATTCTACTTGATTGGTCACCTGCCCATCAATGCTTCCTCTGAGCTGTGGAGTCTTGTGAGCAAAACTTCTGCTTTGTGAGCTACTAGCATTAAAGTTGTGAGTGAGCAATTCGGCTACTACATAAATTAGTTTGCTCTAGAGCCATCCTTCCTGAGCTAAGACAAAAATGTGTGAGCTGGAAGCTAAAAAACTGTGAGCTGGCTCACACTAACTCAGTTTAGAGGGAACACTGCTGCCCACCTGCCTGGCCTGCTCCCATCTTATCCTTACCACTTGGCCTGTTCACAACCACTCCTCTTGGCAATTCTGAACCCATCTGGATCACCTCCATCAACATCTGTCCCTGTTGTGGGTCAGCCTGAGCTCAGTGTGAAGTTCTTAGGGTAGGAGGACTCCTCAGGAGAAGGGGAGCCACACATGGCTGGCTCTGACTCAGCAGAAGCCAGCAAACAGGCTGAGGAACTGCAGGCCAACCAAGACTCACCACCAAACGCTGATACTGATCCAGCCTCACCACCCAGCCCCGATGCAGCAGGTGAGACTTGAGTGATTCAGACGAAGTCCAGTAGGCTCACCTCCACCCTTTGAGTGCCAGAGACAGAAGCTTAGAAGGGAGCTGCAAGCAAGGAGGCAGAGTGCACGTCTCCTGGCCTGTTGCCAGCTATTTGCTGACGACAGCCTGGAGTAGTTGCAGCAGGACTCCCGAGCAGCTGGCTGCTAACAAGGGCTTGTTAGGAAGTGCCTGTAAAACCCAGGGCTGGGAGCCTGCATGTTGTGGAAGCAACAAGACTATATGACCACAACTCCTGACCCTGTTTTCTTTATGTGACCTTGGACTGGCTTGGGACTTTGGGACTCTCTGGCTTGTGGATGACCCTTGGACCTCCTGACTATGCTCTCTGCTTCACGTCTTCTGATAATGACCCTCTGGCTTGTGCACTTCTGGCTTGTGAACTTCTGGGACTGAACTCTATACTTTGTTTGAGCTCCTGAATGTGTCTGGCTTGCATGCCTGCTACATGATAGTCCCCTCCCTTGATTCTAGACTTGCCCAAGGGAGGGGTTTTTTGCATCTGGTCTCTCCCCACTGCCTGCTGGCTCCCCAGTGAATGAAATATTCTTGACTCCCATGGTGTAGTCACAGTGTTGGGAAGACAGTGACTCAAGGGAGAAGGAGTGAGCTGGAGTCCAGCAGCACCTTACAGCCTCCAACATTCTGTTTCATTCTGCCACAACAGATGCACCCAGCTGCTTAGGGAGAAGAAGCAGCTCTCCCCCAGCTGATGTGCTATAAAGAGAAAAGTGGAGAGTCACTCCTGTTCTTTCCTCTCCCCCAACTTTTCTTTTGCTCAAGTGGGAATGTTTGGAAGCTATTTTAAGAAATGTTTTCCTTTGTTAGCTTGCTGTTGCATTGACTGTTTTACTGTATCACGAGTTTTCAATTTCTGTAATCCTACTTGAGCCTTTGTGAGAATGGCAGCCTATAAATGAAGTACAGTGCATATTATTTTATACAAGAGGTGGGGACCCGTGATACTCACGGGGGCAGGGGAGTTCCATGTGGAGGAGGAAAAAGCCCCCACAGGCGAGCCTTCCCCCCCATGGGCACCGGCAGGACAGAGCGGCTCTTGCCAGGCCCGCTGCTTCTTCCCCCTTAAGAGAACAGCTCTGGTGACCCAAGATCTATCGTTTGCAGAGGGCCACAGACAGCTAAAGAGAGGTAGTGTACTGTAGTGGTTAGAGTGTCAGAGTAGGAACTGGGAAAGCCACGTTCGAATCCTCACTCTGCCATGGAAACTTGCTGGCCGACTTTGGGCCAGCCACATACTCTCAGCCTAATCTACCTCATAGGGTTGTTGTGAGGATCAAATGGGGGGAGAGCAGAACGATGTCAGCTGCTTTGGGCCCCCCTGGGTCCCCTTAAGATGCCCTGCAGGGTGTAAATGAAGCAAATTAATAAATATGAATTGCTTGTTTCCATGAGGCATCTGGGGCAGAAAAAAAGGCAGCACGCTTTGGATATGCCTGATTGTGGCCATTTCCTCCACAGGCAGAAATAATGTCCCAGCTGTTGCCATCAAGAAGGACACGCAGCCGAACAATAACTGGAGGAAACAGGAGTCTGACTGGACAATCGACAATACTGGTGGATGTGAGGAAGCGAGAACATTTTTCACAAATTTCAATGAGAATATCCAATCGACTAACTCATGAAAATAAAGCAAAGGATGTCATTTGACTATGTCCCCCCCCAAACGGATTAAAGCTATTTTTCTAAAGAAGAAATGTGTCACATCCCTGCCTGAAAGAGATTCTCAGCAATGCTTAAGAGTTCTCCCCTTAAAACCTCTCCCCACCTGACCAATCTCCTGAAAATGTCAGTGAGCAGTCAAAACTCCACATTTTACTCAAGGAAGTTGACGGCAATGCTCCCTCTAAGCTGTGGGGTCTCCTTGTGAGCAAAAATCCTGCTTTGTGAGCTCCTGGCATTAAAGTTGTGAGCCAGCGATCTGGCTGCTGCATGATTTAGTTTGCTCTGGAGCCCTCCTTCCTGAGTGAAGACAAAAATGTGTGAGCTGGAGGCTAAAAAACCGTGAGCTTGCTTGCACTAACTCAGCTTAGAGGGAACACTGGTTGACGGGTATCCCGGCTGACAGACCATTAACTCAGATCATTCTCCAATCTCTATTTAAAAAACACCACCAAACCTTGAACTCAAAATATTTTTTTGACGATCCTCCCAACATCTAATCATGGGGGGGGGGGGGGGGGGGGGGGCTGAAAGACCCTTCTTCTGAAGCCCTGCTAATGGGGCACTTCCTCTGCTTAAATGCTTGTTAGCCAGTTCACTTTTTCCATTTGCAAGACTCAGTGGCTACTTGCCTAAGCCAGCAAGCTCACCTTTGTTTCCCTGGGGTGGAAGAGCGTTGGGGCTTGGCTCGCTCCTTAAGATGCCCTGCAGTTGGTGATTCCACCGCCGATAGCCCCAGGGAACAATTACTGGCCAGAGGCTGGGCTGCCGTCGGGGAGAGCAGGGGAGGCACTGGGGTGAGATTTGCCCAGCAGACTGTCAACATTATCGATTATTAGATAACTTGCAAGCAAGGGAAGAAGTCTTTTAGATAAATACAGGAGGCGGGGACTTGCGGGGGGGGGGGGGGGAGAAGGAGCACAGAGTGGAGCCAGCTGCAGGTAAGTCTTCTCCCCCAGCACCCACGGCAAGGCCTCGGCCTGCTGCTTTTCTCCCCCCACCAGGCCACCGGCGAGGCCTCAGCGGCTCTCGCCGGGTCTGCTGCTTCCCCCCCCCCCCCCCCCCCCCCAGCCACTGGCGAGGCCTCACTGGCTGTCGCCGGGTCCGGCGCTTTTCCCTCCTCCCCCCGGGCACCGGCGGGGAGGCTTGGATGCCTCCCAACCGCTGGGCCGCCGGAGAGTTCTCAGAGCATTCCCTGTGCATGTACAGGGAACACTCTATAATTTTTGAGGGGATTTAAATATCCCCCCAAAAGTTTTTTAAACTTTTAGGATTTTTCTGCACATGTGGGGAGTCCCCCACAAGTGTAGGAAAATCTCCCTGCCCCCCAGGTGCCCCCCATGCAGATTTAGATATCCACATGCAGGGGGCGCCTTGGGAATTAGATATATAGATATGAATCTCACTTTTCCTTAAGCGGGGCTCTGGGAGGTCTCCTACCTGAGTGCAGACCAAGCCCCTGCCACACAGGAACACAAGCATGAAGCTGCCTGGTCCTGAATCCGGTCCGCCCAGGTCAGTCTCGCCTACTCAGGCTGGCAGCAGCTCTCCAGGGGTCTCTCTCGTCACCTGCAAACCTGGTCCTTTTTAACTGGAGATGCTGCTGGGGATTGAACCCTGGACCTTTGGCATGCCAAGCAGAGGCTCTACCACTGAGCCACGGTTGGTGCCAGCAAAGCTACAGCTCTGTGTGCTCTCAGACCAGACACAGAATCACTACGTACATTTGTCATCGAGTATTATACAGACATCAGTCTTCAAGTCAATGGTGTTCTTTTTATTAAAAAGGCAAAGCATTAAGGCCCTGACTTGGCCCAGGCTAGTCTGATCTCATCAGATCCCAGAGGCTAAGCAGGGTTGGCCCTGGCTAGTACTCGGGTGGGAGACCACCAAGGAAGCCCAGGGTTGCTATGCAGAGGCAGGCAATGGCAAACCGCCTCTGAATGGTCTCTTGCCTTGAAAACTCTACAGGGTTGCCATAAGTCGGCTGTGACTTGATGGCCCTTTCCACCACTGAAGTATTAAGATGCTTTCAGAGAGTGTTTTCCTTAGTTTTGGTTAACAGTATGTTCAATATGAAGATAATTCAAGTGATCCTTTAGAATTAGTTGTGGGATAATGAAGCAATAAGAAAAATTAATCAATAATTATGCTGAATAGAACTCTGCATATTGCTTAGTACGTTAGAAGCTTTGAAACGCAAGATCAATGAAACAAGATTCTTTGCTGTTACGTGGAACACTAACAACATCTAGCTAACAGTCTTACATTGTTTAGTGTGCAACATTATTGCTCTTAGGCTGGGCTAAAGAATCATCGGAACAGCAGACAATTAGCAACATTTAGGTAAAGACATTCCTAACACTTGAGCAGTTAGTAAGGCGGAGCTACATCATATGATTTGTTAACAAATATGATGCTGTATGACACTGTCCCCTTCCTTTCTGTGCGTCCCCACCCCCTGGTATAAAACACCAAGCCTCAGTAAAATCTGGGCTCGGTAGCTTTAGGGTTATTTTACACCTCCCCTCTAAAGTAGTTTGACTGCTGTCTTTTCCTGTGCTGATTTCACAGTGGTGAGGGGGTCTAAGTGCACTAATCAACAGCAATTGTTTAAAGCAGAATCAAGCCGGTTGAATACTGGCTTGACCACAGGAGGGCAATTAGTAGATGTGGACATTTCAGTAGCAGCAGCACGGTTTCACACTGCACAGAGGTGTGGGCAGGTTTTTTTGGAACTAGAATGATTCCAGCGGGAAAGTCAGATGTAAAAACAGCCTTAATGGATTACCATTGCCGAGACTGACGTCATAAAAATAAAGGCTTTCTTCTCTACCTGATGTTCGGACCTTAGGATCATTGGGAAATCTCTATTCTTGGTTTATAGTGCTTCAATACCAATGAGGAGGACTTAGTACAGAAATGCATAGTAAATATCAGAGGACTGCCTGTTGTGTCCGTCTTCTGCAATTCCCATGCATTCTGTATCGCTGGGGCAATTTTGGCTTCGATCTATGACACAAGTTATAAGTCATGTTGACATTGTACACTTGCAGCGCCAGGCCATCCATTTCCAAATTACCATGAAAAATATATCTACCCTTTTCATGTGTCTGTTTTGCATTTCTTTGGAAGTCCGAACACTGCCTGATCAGGGTGCACTGTCGGCCAAGAAACTCTGAAAACCAAGTGGCCAGTCTGCCTCCACAGCTGTATGTCTGCACTCTGCAAGGGAGAAGCAGGAGAGTCAGCTTAGAAGCAACGTACCATTAAACATCTCTTATGCCCACCTCTACACATTTTAAGCTAGGATGTAAGTTTGAACATCAATTTTTATTTATTTATTATGTATTAAAACCTTTATATCCCACTTTTCTTCATGGTTCAAGGTGGCTTACAATAATAATTTAAAACATTTTCAGTTAAAACCAAAAATAAAATAGTAAAGCACAAATTCTGCCCCCCCCCACAAAAGATGCCTGCAATCCAAAACCCCGGCAAACAAGCAGGCCTTGCATCACTGCCTGAACATCTCCGAGGAGGGCCTCACCTCTTCAGGGAGCCCCTTCCACAGAGCCAGAGCCACAATGGAAAAGGCCTGGGCTTTGGCCAATGCCAGGCGGGCCACCCTGAGCCGTGGCAGAGCCAACAGATGGCTGCCTGGTGACCGTAGTTGGTACACACGGACATTAGGTTGCCAGGTCCCTACTGTATGCCAGCAGGAAGCTCCTGGCTGCTACCCGCGATGTTCTCAGAAGTGATGTCATCATGCCAGGCACATTATGTAGTGGACGCTCTAGCACTCAGCCAAAAACTCTATAGTCACCATAGAGTCTTTAGCCGAAATCTAGAGTGTCCCCCACACAACGTGCCTGGTGCGATGACATCACCTCCGGGTGATGTCATCGCGCTGGGCACATTGGGCACAGTGGAGCTCTTTGGGGGCAGGGCTCCCCCACTGCCCAGCTGAAATCCTGAAATCAGGGAAAACCCCGCCCCCCTCAGGGGGATGGCAATCCTAACAGACATGGAAGGAGATGGTCCTTCAGTGTCCCTACTCCCAACATTTGAAATTGTCCTGTTAATCATGAGTATTATTTCTTCTAATTTACAGAGCATTTTAATCAACGGTCTTTATTACACTTATAATTTGCGTAGTCTGTTTTCTCCTCCCTTCCCTGTGCACTGACACTGAGGTCTAGCATCCTCAGCAATGTTGGTTACCAGTTGCCTAGCAACCCCTGAAATGGCCACTGAGATTTCAGAACATAGTCTCGTGAGATCTGAATGGCACACTACATGGCCAAGATGAACAAATTATCAGTTTATAAAGGAATCAGAACTATAACCGTAGATGAAGAGTTTTTCTGGTTGCATTGAACCCAACAGTAGCTGTTTGATGTCTTGTGCTGTTCAGTGACATTCCCCCAGGGAACATGGATTTAAATTAATTACCAACCTTAGTCTGGGATATCACTTGTTTGAGTTCTTTGGAGAGGTGTTTGTCAAATATAAATCACAGCTTCCATGTATCTTGATGCTTCAGCTGTTCTCTGAAGCCACTGCCTTTTAAAGTTTTAATCTTGAGTAGGAAATTAAGCTGGAGGACCCTATTCACCTGACATCAACAGAGGAGCTGTAGCTTTCAAAGAAATTACTTTCCCCTTATTCACCTGACCAAGATGTTCAGGAAATCATATCGTTTGCATGGGCTGTGTTTAGAGAAACAGGAACAGTCAGATGGAAGGATGGGAACAGAAGTTTGGGGTTTAGAACTATAATAGCATTATTTTTGGTTGGTTAAGTTCAAAAAAGTTCCAAAGCAACGGATTTCTGCTACTGTAGCTTTTGGATCTTTTAAGGACTATCTCAATCAAGGCAAAGAACTTTGTTTGCATTTTGCTTCTAGATATGGAACAAATTGCCTGCTTTATGACCTAAATCCTAGAATTATGAAACATGAAGCTTCTAGTAATTAAGTGAGCCTTGGTGAAAACCAAAGAAACCATGAGGTTACTTAGTTATTTGTGTACTTCACTGATACTCTGCCTTTCTCCCCAAAGCAGCTTACAACAGTTCCCTTCTTCATTTTATACTTGATATTTTTTGTTATAACTAAGTGCCTATAAATCTGTACTTTGTCCTGCATTAATAATTACATTTTGTCTCCCCACTCTGAAAATCCACAAGCTTATTTCTTTTTATTGTAAATGGGCTTTGATTCACTCTGTATCGGTAAGGAAACTACCAAGAAGTGCTATATTAGAAGAACAGAAGAGATTGGATTTACCCAAAGGAGTCTCAAAGTGGCTTACAATCCCTTTCCCTTCCCCTCCCCACAACAGACACCCTGTGAGGTAGGTGGGATGGAGAGAGCTCTTTTGAGAACTGCTCTAAGGGAATTTGTGACTGACCCAAGATCACACCAGCAGCTGCATGTGGAGGAGTGGGGAATCAAACCCTGTTCTCCCAGATTAGGGTCTGCACTCCTAACCACTACACCAAACAGGTTAGCCTTCCTTCTTTGTTTACAGAGGAATTGGCGGTGGCTCTTCCAAAGCTTTAGGGGTTAGATAACAACAGTTTTTGTTCTTTCAAAACCATCATAGCCAATTTCCAAGTCTGGCAAAAGAATGATAACTTACCAAAATCTGAATCCTCTCTTGCGACAGCCACAGGTAGAGACAAAGAGGGGGATTATTACACTGTGCCAGGTGGACTTTTAAGGACACTACTAACAAAAGAAGCATGACTGGGTCCCTTACCAGCACCCGTAACAGAGATGATGCAAGGTGAGAGGTGAGTCAGTTCTGGTGAGAAGGCCCTGGCCAGGTGGCCAGACAGGAAAACTGGTGCAAGTTGGAAGCCTTAGATCCTTGTTTACTGTACGTCAGGGATCCCCAACCCTTTTGAGCTTCCAGGTACCACTGGAATTCTGACATAGATGGTGGGCAGAGCCACAAAAAGGCTGCCACAGGAGGTGGAGCCAGCCACAAAATGGATGCCACCGCTTACCTTCAGTTAAACCATTCTGTGGTGGCAGCTGCTGCCAAAGCAATATTGTTTTAAAAAAATCTGCAAAGCCAATCAGATCTCCAGTGGCCAGTCAGAAGCCTTGCTGGGGAAAGCCCCGCCTGTTCCCAGCCATTTTCTAGAAGCAGCTGGTGGGTACCAGGAAAGGTGTTCCTGAGCACCGTGATACCAGTGGGCACCTGTGTTGGGGACCCCTGCTCTAGGCTGTCGATGCATCGCCAATGACTGACATACAGGTTTTGGTGGAGGGCAGATGGGCTACTGACTTTTGTGGATTTATTTGTAAGTGTATTAGGATGCTCTCTCCAAAACAACTGTGACATCCTGAATACCATTGGTCATGTATAACACTGAAGGGCTTGGTACTGGGTAGTCACTCATGAAAAAAACGTTCTCAACTCTAGTGGCATACCACTGCAGTGTTCAGTCATCAAGTACATAAGGCCCAGTTCTTAAAGCTTTTTATAATCCTGGGGTTTTCTACATCTTCATTTCCCTCGCTCATGTGTACCTGTTGCTTACTGGGGGGGGGGGGGGGTGTTCTGTTCTGCATGTTTTGCTCCCTCCAGTGGTTGATTTTTTTACACTGCTTTTTGTCCAGCACATCTACAGGTTTTTATGCCAGACACACACTGGTGTAAACAAGGCGACCCCTAGAGGGAGCACAACACATGCAGAACAGGAACACACAAGCAAGGGAAATGAGAATGTGGAAAAGTCCCCTGTCCTGTTTCAGACTGAAGATGGGAAAAACTATATTAAAAAAACATAAAAATCTTTATGTGTAATTTGCAAATCAGGAGACAATGGAAAATAGCTGCCTTCACAACTTGGTTTGTGACAAAGCTGCAACTGATCATTTTCCTTTTAAGCAGGCTTTAATGTGCATGTCCCTATTTGGATGGGGGAAACTGAGTGCCTGAAAGGGTGTTCTGAACATGAGTCACTGGCCTGATCCTGCATGTGAGCAACCCTTTAATAAAATCCTGCCCACCAACAGGAGAAGGTAGCTTCTAGGATTCACCCACCCCTTCTGGCCAGCCAGCCAGCCAGTCCCCAGCCCCCCAGGATTTATTTCCGCGTGTTTCAGGGGCTCTGCCTCCGGACACCCAGCTTGTTCCACAAGAGTTGTGTTAGGTTCTGGCTTATGAGAATGGGCCTTTTCTTTCTGAATCAAATCCACATTGCCAGGATTGGATTTAAAGGTGCTTTCTTTTATTTTTCTAAGACTTTGTAACAAAATTATTTATTTATTGAACAGGGTTTTTTTCTTTTATAAAAGTCAAAAAGATTGTTCACAAATGTGATTTCCATAACTGGGGAGAGAATCTCTGAGAGCACAGAAAGGCACTAAAAATTAAGTAAAGAAATAAAAAAATGATTGAGGTGCTGGGAATCACAAAAGGGACAGGGAAACCATTACTTTTGATGTTATCCAATATCATTAAAAGAGCCCTGCTGGATCAGATCAGTGGTCCAGCATCCTGTCTCACACAGTGGCCAAGCAGTTCCTCTGGAGTACCCAGAACAGGGCAGAGAGGCCAAGCTTTCCCCTGATGTCACCTCCTGGCTCTGGGATTCAGAGGCTGACCACCTCTGAACATGAAAGTTCCCTTTAGTCATGATAGATGGTAGCCACTGATAGACCTATCCTCCATGAAACTGTCTAATCCCCTTTAAAAGCCATCCATAAGAACATAAGAAAAGCCCCAGTGGATCAGGCCAGTGGTGCATCTCGTCTAGCATCCTGTCTCATACACAGCGGCCAACCAGTTATTCTAGAGGTCCAAAAATGGGGTATAGAGGCCGAGGCCTTCCCTGATGTTGCCTCTTGTATTCAGAAGCTTGTTGCTGTGAGAGTTCTGCTCAAAGTAGTCAAGGATCAGATCTTGGTTGGTTAACCACAGTTCTTTATTCCCTATTTCTACATTAGTACAGCATCTCGGATTATTGTCAGAGATGAGACAAATTATACAAGCGGGTCTATTATACCATTCCAAGGAGTTTGAATTACCCATAGATAGCCAATCCCCTTAAGGGAAAATTGGCGGGCTAAAAGGTGTCTTGACCGTTTGGTTCTCACAGGAAAAAAGTGAGGTGTTAAGCAGTAAATTTCCTCTCCCAAACCAGACCCCTCAGATGTTTCGAGTTCACATAACAATCAATGGCTCCAAGGTTCTTTGCATGTGATAAGAGATGAGAGGCATCCTCCCTTGAAGTTACTGCCGGAGCAGCTGGAATGCGGAGGCAGGGATGTGAGGCCTCCTTGTTCTCGCAAATCATTGTTGTCACCCTCCCGGCCTGGACAAGCATAATACATCATGGTTACATAGACCCCAATACATGATAGATACATAGGATAGTGAAAGGCATGCATGCAAGAAGCTAAGCCTAGGCCTGACTAATACATTGTCTGAATTGGCAGATTCTGACAGTTGCCTCTGAATGTGGAAATTCCCTTTAGTCCAGAGGTGTCAAACTCATTTGTTATGAAGGCTGGATCTGACATAAATAAATGTCCCTTTGTCGGACCGGGCCATGTGTGCCATAAAACGTAATGCGGGAGATACAGACTGTATAAAGGACAGCAGCTGGTAAGCTCCGAGTGGGTGTGTCCTCATTGCAGGGCCCCTTGGGGTGGGAGGGGGGGTGCAGAGGAAAACCCACAGAGGCGGACCGGAGAGGCAGCTGGGCACAGGCTCCCACGAAGCTTGACTGCTGCAGGCGAGGTTGTTCTGCCCTGCTGAAGCCACAATTGGAGGGGCTCCCCCACTCCCCCCCTCAGCACTCCCTCCCTTGCACCAGTTGCTCGCGGGCCACACAAGAGACCTGGATGGGCCTGATCCGGCCCCCAGGTCTGACATTTGACACCCCTGCTTTAGTCCTTTAGCAACACTGGTCTTTCCCCCCAGATCGGCTTTTCATACTACTACGACTATATTGCTTGTTATGGTTCTAAGGAGGCAGTCAAGCTCTCAGCATTTTCAAGGTAAATTAAACAAATCTGTGTGGGAGACACCAGTAGCCTGGCAGGCATCTTCTTGGCCTCTCCTTTTTCACCGTCCATATTCATGGGCAGCCAGTACTGGCAGTTCTTCTGTCTCCAGGGTCAGGGAGATCCCAAGATCAAACAAGCCCCCTCCAGTCGAGGGAGGGGAAATTCACAAAAAGGGCCAAGCCATCAAGACCCAGAAGATGACTGGAAGTGTGCAGGTAGCCTTTCACATTCGGGAGGACCTACATTTTCCGAGACGCATCCAGGATCCCTTCAAGGTCCTCTCAAAGTCCTTCTGCAGCAGCCCGGGCCCATTAATTCCATTCCTGAACACCTTTTCCTGGAGTATTACTTTACATTTGTCAGCATTACATTTCATTTGGCACATCAGCACATTTATAAAAATAAGCTCAGTCGTCCCCCCCCCCCCCCCAATACTACCCCGGCTGTAAAGCTGCATCTTCATTATTTTGTCATGAACAAATTTACCTTTTGTGCTGTACAGCTGGTCCCACCGGCTGGGTAATTTATAGAGTGAGAAACAAGGACAGAGTCTGAATATCAATCCCCTGGGGATCAAACGCCACTTGCATTTGTCGGGAGTCCAAAGAATCAGCGGGGGATACGAAAGGCAAAATCACTGATTAAAACGAAGGCAGTTGCATCTGGCTTCTTGTGGCAGTGTTTTCAGGCCTGGGTTGGGTCTCTACTCTTCACTGCAGCAGATTTCACTTCTGAAGCCACCCAGGGGTTATTCGGAGTTTAGATTCTTTTGGCCTGATGGGCAATACTCTCTCTCTCCAGAACTGGGGCCTGCAACTGGCCTTGATCCGGTTTACAGGGGTGCCAGCCTCCAGGTAGGCCCTGTGGATCCTGTGAAATTTTAGCTCATCTCCAGCCTGCAACAATCAGTTCCCCTAGAGGATGTGGCTGCTTCGGAAGGTGAAGTCCATGGCATTATACCCGGCTGAGGTTCCCTCCCCTCCTAGGGACCCCCGCCTCCAGGTGAGACCTGGGAATCCCCTGGAATTACAGTTCATCTCCAGACTACAGAGATCAGTTTCCCCTGGAGAGAATGGCTGCTTTGGGCATGGACTCTGTGGCACTGAGGTGGTCCCTGTCCTCCCCAGGCTCCACCCTGAAATCTCCAAGAGTTTCCCCATCCTGGAGCTGGCAGCCTTACCCCTCCTCCATCCCCCACCAGTGGCCAGGGGGGACCTGGCAATCCTATCTGGTTGCCAGCTCTGGGTTGGGAAATTCCTGGAGATTCTGGGGGTGGAGCTTGGGGAGGGGAGGGACCTCAGCAGGGCGCAATACCGCAGAGTCCGCCCTCCAAAGCAGCCATGTTCTCCAGGGGGACTGGTCTTGGTCATCTGGCGATCAGTGGTAATAACAGGAGATCTCCAGATGCCACCTGGAGGTTGGCAGCCCTAGATTGGAGGAACACAGGAGGGGGCCATTCTCATGTGTACCCCAACCAGGCCTAGTCCAATGAAGGAACGTCAGGCAGATTACGGCCAAGAAAGCCCCTTCACACTGGGCCAGAGAGGGCCCGGTAGACTCCGCTTGCCGCTGAAGAAGCTTCTAGCTCAGAATCAATGCATAATTAAATGAATACACTCCCATAAAATAACAGAGAACCTTCACCTGCATGTTTATTTTGCATGGGCTACATTTTTATATGCTTGATTCCATTCCAGTAGCACCATAGGGTCCAACAAGGGTTTTCAGAGGATAGGCTGTCAAGAGTCAAAGCTCCCTTTGTCAGATTTAATTGATTTGATTTATTAGATTTCTACCCCACCCTCCCAGCCGAAGCTGGCTCAGGGCAGCTTACATAAAATGACCTAAAATTTTACAATACATATAAAATAGATTAACAGCAACAATTAAACAATTAAACAATTCTAAAACCATTTTAGCCATAAAAATAATAAAGTGCTAGTGTCAGTAATTTCAATAATTTCATAGCAGTTGTTGTTGCTCAATTCTCTTTCTTTGCAGTTGGTTCTTTGGTCTTCTTAGATCATCTTAGGTGGCTAGCTCAGGCTAAAAATCCCGGGGGGGGGGGGCGCTCTCCCATCTCAAGCTGTCAGTTGTTAGTGGTGGCGGCAGCTCCAAAAGCCTGATAGAATAGCTCCATTTTACAGGCCCTGCAGAACTGCAAAAGGTCCCACAAAGCCCTGATCTCTTCTGGGAGATTGTTCCACCAGAATGGAGCCACCACCGAAAAAGCCCTGGCCCTGGTTGTTGCTAGCCTGGCCTCCTTGAGACTTGGAAGAGCCAAACGATTCTGGGCCCCTGATCGCAGTGCTCTCTGGGGTACATGTGGGGAAAGATGGTCCCTCAGGTATGTAGGTCCCTGGCCATAAAGGGCTTTAAAGATAAGAACCAGCACATTAAAATGAATCTGGTATGCTATAGGCAGCCAGTGAAATGCCTTTAGCACAGGCTGGATGTGCTCCCAAATGGAGAGTCCTATCAATAGCCTGGCTGCAGCATTTTGCACCAACTACAGCTTCCAGATTTGAGACAAGGGCAGTCACGTGTAGAAGGCATTACAGTAGTCCAATCTCAAGGTGACCATTGCATGGATCACTGTTGCCAAGTTTTTGCGTTTGAGGAAGGGAACCAACTGTCTAATCAGCCATAGATGATAAAAGGCCGCCTTGGCAGTGGCTGCTACCTGGGCCTCCATTGTTAGGGAGGCATCCAGGAGCACTCCCAAACTCCTTACCTCTGGCACTGGCACCAGTGGAGCCACATCAAAGGCCAGGAGTGGGATCCCTACCCTCAGACTGCCCCAACTCAGGCACAGGACCTCTGTCTTTATCGGATTCAGTTTCAGCCGACTCAACCTAAGCCAACCAGCCATGGCCTGTAATGCCCAGTCTAGATCTTCCGGTTTGGAGTCAGACTGACCACCCAACAACAGATAGAACTGTGTGTCATCAGCATACTGGTGACACCCTAGCCCATGCCTCCGGGCAATCTGGGCAAGAGGGCGCATATAGATGTTAGAGCATTGGGGACAACACTGCCCCTTGAGGCACTCCACATTCCAGTGGGTGCCTTTGGGACAGCTGATCCCCTAGTGCCACTCTTTGTCCCCGACCTTGGAGAAAGGAAGCGAGGCACTGCAAGGCTAGTCCCTAAACTCCAGTGTCAGCGAGGCGGTGGATCAGTAGCTGATGGTCGACCGTGTCGAATGCAGTTGACAGGTCTAACAACAGCACTGCTGGTCCACCTCAGTCCTGATGCCTCCGGAGGTTGTCCGTGAGTGCGACCAGTGCCGCCTCCATCCCGTGACCCGGGCGAAAGCTGGACTGGGAGGGATCTAAGATGGAAGCGTCATTCAAGAAGTCCTGTAACTGAGATGCCACTGCCCTCTCTATCATCTTGCCCAAATAGGGCACGGTGGACACTGGCTGATAGTTGGCCAATTCAGCTGTGTCCAAAGATGGCTTTTTCAGGGCACACCACTGCTTCCTTAAGTGCCTCCGGGAACAGCCCCTCCGAGAGAGACTTATTGACAATCTCCCGCAAGGCACTCTGGAGCCCCTCGTGGCCAGCTTTAATTAGCCACAAAGGGCATGGATCAAGGGGGCACGTGGTAGGGTGTACAGTTAGGAGCAATTTGTCAGCTTCCTCTAGGCTGAGTGGGCTGATATGATCCATAATGTGACCGGAAGATGTGCATAGAGCCTTGAGTTCACTCACTGTGTCAACTGTAGCAGGGGGGTCACGGCGGAGTGACAAGACTTGATCTGCAAAATAGCTCACAGATATGAGCTGAAGGAAGCTTTGGTCCCTTGGAAACTCCTACCCCCGAAAACCTTGTTGGTTTCTCAGGTGCTGCTGGGACTTGGATCGGGCTGTCCCCCTGCAGACCAACACAGTCACCCTCTGGAACAACATTTTATATGTATCTGTTCTATTTTTACTAAACCACTGAACCTGTATTTACTTCATTGGTGCTTTCACAATTAAAATGTACAAAGAATTCACAGGGGAAGGAAGGCGTCATGGTATAGCCCAATCTCACCAGATCTCAGGAGCTCAGCACGGTCAATACTTGGAAGGGAGACCACCGTGGAAGCTCTCTGCAGAGGAAGGCCAATGGCCAACCATCTCTGCTTCTTGACTGCCTTGGAAGCCCCTTGCTGGGGTGGCCATGAGTCGGCTGCAACTTGGCGGCATTTTACACCCACGCACACAAATGCACAAGAGGATCTCCTGCCCCTTTAAATTAATTCAGACGCTGTGATTCCCCTCCCTTGTGTATACCTGTCTCCTCTTACCTATGTGAGCAGACTTTGCTTTGGCAAATAGAAGTTGGTCTTTCACTGTCTTCTTCTAAAGATACAGAGATCAGATCCATCCCTATATGGAAAGGCATAGGAAAAGGTTTCAGCAAAGCAGACATGTCTGTGTTATCAGTAATTCTTACATTTACATCCTAACACACAAGACTGGGCCTTTTCAGTGGCAGCCCCAAGATTCTGGAACAACCTGCCTTCCCCCCCTCACTTTTGATCTTTGGGGGGCAGTTGAAGACCACATTTGCTTAAGTTTACTACTACTGACCACTGTCAAGTTTATTGTCTTGGCCATTGGCCATAACAAAACAAAACAAAATAAAACAGATAAAACAAAATACAACAAAATACAACAGACATTATAAACCAAAATGGGATAGGCACATTTGCTTAA
Source organism: Lepidodactylus listeri (assembly GCA_029233225.1). NCBI lineage: Eukaryota > Metazoa > Chordata > Lepidosauria > Squamata > Gekkonidae > Lepidodactylus > Lepidodactylus listeri. The sequence goes on from JARCFY010000012.1 coordinate 96,322,695, forward strand.
GTTTACTAGCAGTCATGAACTGCAATTTAAAATTTTTGGTTTTATGTTTTTTACATATTTTATTTTATGTATTTTATCGAAATCATAAGGCACCTTGAGCTCTGCAATGAAGAAAGGTGGCTAATAAATGTTTAAAATAAAGTCAAGGCTTTTTTTCTGGGGGAACGCTCTGGAACAGAGTTCCGGAACCTCTTTGACAAATTCTTTTAAAAAATGTTTAAGAGTTCATGAGTTTTCAGTATACAGATTGAAAACTTCATTTCCCTCTTGAGAGTTCCAGTGCCTCTTTCTCAAATTTTAAAAAAAGAAGCCCTGGATAAAATAATAAACAAACAGTAACAATCAAGCCATGGTGATCCAAGTGCTGGAGACAGATTTCTGCAAACAAAGCCCCATTCTGGCTTTTCTGTTGAGCATGATTCTTTGCCCATGCCTCAGGAATCTGTGATGCAAGGGGACCACCAGCCGATGACAAGCTGAGCTATTCGTTCAGAAACACAGACTGCATTTCGGTGTGGCTGGGAAGAAGATTTCCATTGCATATCTATCTGAGAAACTGGGATGTGACTTATGAAAATGTGTACTGAAATACACGTTGTTGGTCATTAAGGTGCTGATCGTTTTTGGGTTTGCCCATCCAACCCCCCCAACAAGAGACACTACAGGGCCGCTCCCCTCTGAGAGATTCTTGTACACTGCAGGCTATTCCTGTGTGCAAGTATTTCTGGCTTGTGTTACCCATGTTTCCCAACAAGATTTAAAGCCATGTACACAGATCCAGTGCAGACGCTACACTGACTCCCTGAAAACTATGGTTTGCAAATGGAGAACCAGCCTCTGGGACGGGCTCCCTTTCTCCCTCCATCAGAACAAATGTGTCCCCTCTTGTCAGCACTCACTGTGGTTTAGCATCTCATGTGCATGGGTACACTAACCAGTGTAAATGCTAACCAGGCCACCAAGGCTACCGTGGTTATGATAGCCAGCATGGTGAAGTGGTTAGAGTACCAGTGCAGTATCTGGGAGAACCAGGTTTGAATCCCCACTCGTCCACGAACGCTTGCCAGGTGCTCTTGGGCCAGTCACGCACTCTCAGCCTAACCTACTTCACAGGATTGTTGTGAGGATAAAATGGAGAAAAGGGAGAATGTTGTAAGCCACTTTGGATCCCCACTGGAAAGAAAAGCAGGGTATAAGTGCAGTAAATAATAATAAGACTAAAAATAAGAAATAACAGAGGACAAACATGAAGAACACAAAATAAATGAAACCAACCAAGAAACAGGCCATAGAAATGAAATTGCTCTTGAAAGTCCACTAATTAGGAGCAAGATATGGACAATATCTCATCAGCTCACCTCTGCACAAGAAATGCTGAAGGCAAAAATCTTAGAGCAGACTAGCAGCAAAGAAGACAAAGATTACCTGGGCTCAGAACAACACAGGAAATGTATCTCTCCTTATTATATAAAGCCGTTTTCAAGTGGCAAGATTCCATAGGGCGCCAAAATCACTTGGCTGGAAGGACTGCCACTCAACAGGAGTCCCTGGCCACTGGCTGCATTCTCTCCCTGCTTTGCCTCAGTCCCGCCTACAGAGCCACCGGCCAGCATCTCGGCCTCAGTCTGGAGGGAGCCAGCGAAGGACTGGGTGCTGGGTCCACTCTTCTCCTCCGCCCACTGCCAGGTGGGTCTAACTCCCCTCAGTGGCCTGCTTCTGTCAGTGAAGAGATAATGGACTTTCAGCATAATCCCCCTCCCCCGCCTGACTTTCTGACTTTCCTGTCAGAATAAATTGAATATTCCTGTCAGAATAAAGGCTCTCTCTCCTACTTAGCTCCGCCATGGCTGGCTGGCTAATGAGGTGGGCCAGCAACCATCAAACCATTCCCTTCAACCCCCTGCTGTGTGGCTGACTCCCCCCTGGGGTTGCCAATCTCCAGGTGGGACCTGGAGATCTCCCGCTGTTACAATTGATCTCCAGATAACAGGGATCAGTTCCCCTGGAGAAAATGGCTGCTTTGGAGGGTAGACACTATGGCATTATACCCTGCTGAGTCCTTCCATCCCCTCAAAAAATGCTGCCCTCCACAGGATTCACCCCCCCCCCCAAATCACCAGGTATTTAGGGGTGGCAACTTTCTCCTCAGTGCCTGTTGTAGGCAACCAAGCTTGCTTCTCTGAAAGCCCCTTTCCACACCTGTTGGCCTCTGGGAGAAAACTCATTGGGGCAACTGAACAGAATGCCATAGAGGCCACCCTCCAAAGCAGTCATTTTCTCCTGCGGGAGGGGGGGAGATCTGTTGTCTGGAGTTCAATTGTGATACCTGATGATCTTCAGGCTCCACTGGGAGGTTGGGTACCCTAGGCGTAGCAGTCACCACTTCAGAGCAGGATCTGCTAGACCCAGGTTCTTGCAGAGTGGGTGATTTTGGGCCAGTCACAGACTTTAAGCCTAACCTACCTCACAGGGTTGTTGTGCAAGTCAAAAGGGGGAGAGAAGAATGATGTCAGCTTCTTTGATTCCCATTGCAGAGAAAGTAGTTCTTGCAGGGGAACTACAGTTGCCAATCTCCAGGTGAGGGCTGGAGATCACTCAGAATTACTAGTGCTCTCCAGATGGCAGAGATCAGTTCCCCTGGAGAAAATGGTGGACTCTGTGTACTTATACCGTGCTGAGAGGGACCCCCTATGACCGCCAATGTGACATAGCAGTCAGGGCTTCAGAGCACGGTAGAGGCTGCGCGGGGGGGGGGGCAAGATGGAAAGTTGAAGAGTGAGGTTGATGATTGGCTGGGAAGGAGATAAAGTTGCCAACTCCAGGTGAAAAATTCCTAGAGATTTGAGCGATGGAGCCTGGAGATGGTGAGGTTGGAGGAGAGGGTGGGACCTCAGACAGGTACACTGCCATAGACTCTACCCTCCAAGCCAGCCATTCCCTCATGGAGAACCACTGTTGCCAATCTCCAGGTGGGGGCTGGAGATCACTCAGAATTACAACTGCTCTCTTGGAAGGAGGGGGGAGGAGATGGAAAGCTGAAGCCAGGGGGCAGGTAATGATACATTGATGGTTGGCTGAGAGGGAGATAGGGTTGCCAACTCCAGGTTGGGAAATTCCTGGAGATCTGAGGGTGGACCAGGAGAGGGTGAGCTTTCAGCAGGGGTGGGACCTCCAACAGGCACAATGCCATAGAGTCCACCCTCCAAACCACCTGTTCCCTCATGGGGAACTATTGTTGCCAATCTCCAGGGGAGAGATGAAGATCACGTCGAATTACAACTGCTCTTCAGTTGGCAGAGATCTTCCCCTGGAGGAAATGGTGGACTCTGTGTCATGATATCCTGCTGAGGTTGCCATAGCAAAATGACGCTGAGTGCCCAAGACTGGGGCACTCTCCCAGAGCCTCTTTCTAGAGCCCGTTGTATTTATTTCCACAATGGGTCTTATTCCTAGTAATGATATAAAATACATAACTGAGTTGACACGATGAGTATACAGACAGACTGAACGGCCACACTAAATACGAATATCTAAATTTTTAATCCACTCAACCTCAGCTGGGGAAAGTTCACATCTCCCTGGAAAGCATGACACTCACATCCCTGTGACAGGTGAAAAATCATTTGGTGGGCTGCACCGCAGTTGCATTCGGGCCCTGGTGTATTGCCAGACCTGTTTGTATTCTGCTAGCCGTCTTCCATGCTTTATGTGTCACAGGGTAGCCCTAAATCCGAAGTGACCTGGCAGCACTTCACACACACACACACACACACACACACACACGTCCCTTTAATGTCCATTGTGGAGAGGAAGAAAGGAGACCGCTGTGAAGGGGGGAGTCTTGCAGCTGCCTCCTAACTGGCAAGTTATGGTCACTGGGGAACCTGCATCTGTACCAGGTCAAACCTGTACATATAGGATGCAGGTGGCCCCTGACGCTAATTCAGTGACAATCCAGCAACTGTTTGTATGATCTTGATCCCTTAAGCACCCCCTGGCAACATGCAATTTCAGCTTTTAGTAGCTTTATTCCCTGAGTATCTCTTACGCTGGTATTGGCACACTGGGATTGAAAAACTGCCTGATTGCAGCTCTGCCACCTCCCATCCATGAGAATACGGGCTGCTTTTAAACACCAGCTGCAGAGGATAAGAAACTGGAATAATAAACACATATTCCTAGATGGGAAATAGAAATCCTTTAATATGGGGTTTTTGGGGGGGGGGGGGAGAATCACTAGGCAAGATCATAAGCACATAGAATGCAATGCTAGGCATATCAAAGTTTATTTTTAACATTCAAAAAGATATTTTACCAGAGTTCAATAGAATGAATTAAAAAAATCAGCTCCAACAGCAGCAGATATAATTCCCCCATCTGGAATAAAATGAACAGAGGGAATGTAAATACTGCATGGGGGGGGGGGGATGCAAATGGTTTTTGGATGCTGCTGACAATAATCTAACAGGGCAAATTAACTATTTGAATCATTTGCATGCCACAAACTGTAGACCTTGACATCTCCAAAGAGAGAGTATGTGTCACAGGGGCAGCGGGGCGGGTGTGTGTGTTCAGGAAGTGTTCGGATGAGCACAACTGGGCAAGTTCCCAAGAGCCTGTCATTGTTGGTGCTGATTGGGGGGAAATGTTAAGGCATTAACAGAATTTTGTATTTGGGGTTTAATTATGCAGATTTGGAGAAAAGAATCTGGTGCCACAAAGGCACCTCTCTTGACTTCTAAGAGTTTAACAGTGATGTCCTGAGGCTGTTCTTGAACGTTTTAAGTGGCAAAAAAGCCTATATGCCGGCAAAACTCAGAGATAAACAGGCTGCTTAAATTACAAAAGAAGAAGAAGAAATTGGATTTATACCCCGCCCTTCACTCGGAGTCTCAGAGCAGTTTACAATCTCCTTCCCTTTCTCTCCCCACAACAGACATCCTGTGAGGTAGGTGGGGCTGAGAGAGCTCTCTTGATAACTGCTCCTAAGAGAACAGCTCCGAGAGAACTTGTGACTGACCCAAGCTCACCCAGTTGGCTTCATGTGGAGGAAGAGTGGGGAATCAAATCTGGTTCTCCAGATTAGAGTCCACTGCTCTTAACCACTACATCAGACTGAGAGACGTGCATCTTAAAAACATGTGTTTCATTTTGTCACTTACAGTAATAGCCTTTTCTGAAGCAAAGGACTGCCATACCAATCTTGTGGCTTACCCCACTGAATTGTTTATAACAACACTGGCGGAGGGTGAGCAACCGCTCAGCAGCCCAGAAGTTATACCGGGGGTCCCACTTGTCCTCAGAAATTCATCTCTCTGTGATTGTAGCCTCCCTTCCCTAAATTATATTCCCGATGTGCCTTGTTCACAACCTATCTGGTGTAAATAGCATTGCAGAGTGAGCAGCATTTTTGTTCTTGAAAGCTCTTGCAAGACAAGAAACAGGAAATTGCACACTTAGATTAAGTTAGATTAAGTTAATGGGGGGGGGATGTGTTATCCAGGCCCACTTGGGGCTGAGTATCCAAGGCTGTATCACATGTATCACAAGGCTGAGTATTACAAGGCTGTATCACAAGCCCTATATGGTCTGGGGCCTGCCTACCTAAGGGACCGCCTTTCCCCGTATACACCCCAGAGAGCACTGCAGTCAGGCACTCAACATCGCCTGACCCTTCCAGGCCTGAGGGAGGCCAGGTTGGCAACCACCAGGAATAGGGCCTTCTCAGTGGCGGCTCCCCACTGGTGGAATGAGCTCCCGGAGAACATGAGGGCCCTGCGGGACCTATTGCAGTTCCGCAGGGCCTGCAAAGCGGAGCTCTTCCGCCAGGCTTTTGGGGCCGCCACTGGAGGGAATGGCCCTTAGCTGGTGGCTTGGCGAGTCACCTCTAGAACATCTTTGGTGGAAGCCTCCTGGCTGGAAATAAGTAGGTTGCTGATTTTGGTGTTGGTTTGTATTTGCTGCTATCTGTTCGATTTTACTGCTTAAGTGTATGTATTTTAATGTGATTTTATATGTGCGCATTTTAACTTTGTATGTTTGATCTTATGTTGTTAAGCTGCCTAGAGCTGGTTTCCTGGCTAGGCGGGATATAAATTGAAATAAATAAATAAATAAAATAAAATAATGTACTGTCTGTGGGAAAATAAGAACAGTATTTCACCCCAAATGACAAAGGTGTCATTTTGAGCTAGGGATCATAAAGATACAGCCCCTGAATCCATTTTGGATGTCAAGGGTAAGTTTTAAAACTTGGAGGTGTGTGCTTATGACCACAGTCACGCAAGAGTTACCTCTCCCTGCACGCAAGAGGTACCAGCACTACCAACTAAGTACAGCTGGCCTCCGAACATCTGGAGCAAACATCTGAACACCCCAGCAAACCCAGACAAAGATTCCCTCTGGAACATCTGTGCCTCCCATTTCTGAAGAGCATTTCAACTTAAAAACAACAAGGAGAACAAAAAGGGATAAGTAAACTATGAGAAAAGTGAAATAAGCCTGAACGAACTCCCAGGGACTGACTACGCATTCACTCTTCTCTCCAGCAGTGGCAAATGAGAGGAGCTGACACGCCTCTGCGCCTGCAGGCTGGGGAAGGGAACTCACCAGTGCCTAAAGGGGAAACCCTCCCCAGAAATTCAGATCAACTCGCTTAAGCTAGGGTGGGGAAATTCCTGAAGATTTGGGGGGTGGAGCCTGGGGAAGGCGAGGTTTGAGGAGGGGAGGGAAGTACCTCAGCAGGGCAGAATGCCATAGAGGCCACCCTCTAAAGCAGCCATTTTCTCCAGGGAAATGGATCTTGGTCATCTGGAGGTCAATTGTAATCGTGGAAGATCTCCCAGTGCCACCTGGAGGTTGGCAACCCTATCTTAAGCCTTTCACTTAACTGGATGGCTGCTGCAGAGAAGCACTTGCTTTGCTTTCAAGGACAGGAGGATGTACAATTGCCCAGAGGCCCACAAGTGGTCATGGAGGATTCCAAACACCCCAGGATACGTCCTTTCCTGTGCCCAGTTATCTGAGAGGTGTGTGAGGTGTGGGTTCTGGTCCAGCTGCCAAAAGATTAATTTTGCCTTATCCCCACCCTGGATGGAAATGAAACAGTTAGATTGTGCTGTCTCATAGCCTCGGGGACACTTTGGCAGAGGACAGACTGGCAATCTAAAGCGGAGGCAAAGCGGAGGGAACTGGTGCGGGGGAAAAACCCCACGGAGCTGGCCGTTCACACTGGCCAGAGCAATGCGGATCAGCGGCGATACGGAGCGTTCAGACTGCCACAGAGCCAGCGCGCGCGGCTCGCGTGCGCCGCTGCGCTTATTTTGTTTTCCTTTGGTGTGTTTCGCATGTGCGCATGTCTGAACGTGCTCCTTTCTTCCGTCTCCGCAGCGTGCCTGCCCCGCTTTAGATTGCCAGTCTGTCCTCGGCCTTTGTTTTTGTTTTTTTATATTATTTTATTCATTTTTTCACATTGTTAGTACATAAATGTACATAAAGGTATGTTTACATTTCAGTATAATATAATACATTGATCGCTTAAACTTAGGTTGAGGATTACATTCACAATCATCTATTGCTTAACTATTGGTTGTGAGTCGCACCACGTAAAGAATAACTGGAAGCGGGAGGCATGCGGAGGACGGTTTTACCTGGTGTCCTGCTAAAGCGGAAGGAAAGCGACTGGGAGATGGGTAAGTACGAAACGGAGCCGACGGACAGATGCGCATGTCTGAACGTGCTCCTTTCTTCCGTCTCCGCAGCGTGCCTGCCCCGCTTTAGATTGCCAGTCTGTCCTCGGCCTTTGTTTTTGTTTTTTTATATTATTTTATTCATTTTTTCACATTGTTAGTACATAAATGTACATAAAGGTATGTTTACATTTCAGTATAATGTAATACATTGATCGCTTAAACTTAGGTTGAGGATTACATTCACAATCATCTATTGCTTAACTATTGGTTGTGAGTCGCACCAGGTAAAGAATAACTGTTGTGATCTTTGTTGGTGTTAACTTAGTGTTAGGTGGGCTTCTCTGTGTTAATAATGTTCAGAACATGTCGTTTGTATAGTTCTGAGAGTTTTCTGTGGAGTTTTAGTGTGGTGTGGTGTTTTGTTGCATTGTGTTGTGTTTTAACTGTGTGTTTTTTTATAGGATTAGCCATTTGTGATATAAGAGGTTTGAGGGGAGGATTTCTCGTGTTTGTAGGTATGAAAAGACTGGGTACCATGTTGACACAAATTTGGAAGAGTTCATTGTATTTGTTTGAGATTTATTGATTGAGTCTGTTATTTTAGCCATGACAAAGTGTTCCCATATTTTGTTTTGCCAGGCTGAGAGTGATGGAGAGGGCGAGGATTTCCAACAGGACGCTATTACCAGGGAGGCAGTTGCGAGGAGAATTGAGGTAAGATTTTTCGATATGTTGTTTACTGACTCGTCCCAGTGGTTCAAGAGAAAGATTTCTGGTTTAAATGAGATGTTTTGTGTTGTGATGATATTAATCTGTTGTCTTACTTCTTTCCAGAATTGTGAGATTTTTGGACATTTCCACCAACAATGCAGGTAAAAGCCTTCTTGTCTAAATCCCTTCCAGCATTGGGGGCTGTTATTTCTATTGAAACTACACAAATTCAATATAGGGGTTTTGTTTTTGTAGTTCTGTTTCAGTTGTTTGAGTGATGTGAACTGGGTAGATTTCAGATTTTGTTAAGTTGATTTTGATACCAGAAATGGAGCCAAATGATGATAGTTCTTGATTTATAATTTGTATGGATTTTATGGGATCAGTTATATATAATGTAAGGTCATCTGCATAGAGGCTTGTTTTATGTTCTTGTTCATTAATGTGAATTCCTTTGAAGTTTTTATTTTGATGAAGTTTTTCTGCAAAGGGTTCTATAGCTACTGTGAATATAAGTGGAAAGAGAGGGTAGCCTTTTCTTGTCCCCCTGTTAAGTTTGAAGAGTGGGGAACAGGTTCCATTAACTCTGATTTTCGTCTTGTTGTTCATGTAGATGGCTTGTAACATTTTTGTGAAGGTGTTTCCAAATCTTAATTTTTTACATAGTTGAATGATATATGGTATTTCTACCAAATTGAACGCTTTTTCGAAATCCAATGCCAAAGTTAGTGATTCTTCTTGTGATTTTTTCTTGTGTATGATGATGTCTATTGTTCTGCGGATACTATCTGATATTTGGTGGTTGGGTATGAAACCAGTTTGGTCTGGGTTGATGAGTATTGGAATGATTTTTTTTCAGCCTGTTTGCAATTATTGTAGTGAAGATTTTGTTGTCATGGTTCAGTAAAGCTATTTGTCTATAAGAAGCTGTGTTTGTGGGGTCTTTGTCTTCTTTTTGTATAACTGTAATAGTTGATTCTGTCCAGGAATTTGATGTTTTACCCTCTAATAGTAGTTCATTACATGTCTTGAGCAAGAGTTCTTCGAGGCAGGTAAGGAACGTTTTGCAGAATTCAGATGGGAGTCTGTCTGGACCAGTAGACTTATTTTTGAGAGTCTTGATGGTGTCTCTTAGTTCTATAAGGCTTATTGGGCTTTCCATTCAGTCAGTGTGAGTTTGGGATAGAAGTGGTAATGATGTGATTGAATTTAAAAAGTTTTCTATTTCTTTTTGTTCAGGTTTTGTTGAGCTATAGAGTGTGGTATAATATTCTGCAAATGTGTTGGCTATGTCTTCTGTTGAGTGTAATTCTTCTCCCTTAGTATTTTTAATTGTGCTGACGTATGTCAATTTGCATTTATGTTTCACTCTCCAAGCTAGTAGTTGTAGATGATCTGGTGAGTTTTGCCAGAACTTTTGCTTTAAGTAGATTAAGTTTTTCTTCACCTGTGTCGATTCTAGATTCTCTAATACTTTGCGTTCTTCAATCAGTTTTTGATATATTTTAGAGTTTCTGGTGGTTTTGTGATCTTTTTCTAATTTAGCAGTTTTCTCAGTCAGGTCTTTCTTTGTTTGTTCTCTTTCCCTTTTTATTTTAGATGTGCTGGCTATTATCAAACCCTTAATCACTGCCTTCATTGTATCCCAAAGATGTGCAGCTGAGAAGTCTGATGATGTGTTTTCTTTGAAGAATTTTTAAATATCTGTTTCTATTTTTCCTTTAGCTTCTAAGTTCGATAGAATGTTTCTGTCCATTGACCAATGTCGTTCTGTGTTTTCTTTTGTATTAACTTCAATTTCACCTTGTAGCCAAGAGTGGTCGGTTAGGTATCTTTGCTTTATCTCCATTTGAAGAAATTTTTGGTGTGAGGGCTTTGGAAGTTAAGATGTAATCAATCCTTGTGAAGGTGTTGTGCCGAAGTGAATAGTATGTGAAGACTTTCTCTTTGGGGTGCTTGAACCTCCAAGTATCTGTGAGTTGATATTTTGTTAGGATTTGTGCCAGTTTGGTGTTGCTCTTGGGTTTATTATAATTAGTTGATCGAACTTTCCAAGTTCTGTCCATATTTGGGTTTGTTATGAAATTTAAGTCCATCCCTATTATTAGCTCTCCTTGGAATCGTGTTAAACCTGATAATGTGGCATCTATAAATGGGATTTGTGTCTTGTTTGGCGTGTAGATAGAAGCTAGGGTGATTTCCCCCCCTTCTATGATGCTTTTCGCAGAGATGTATCTACCTAGCGGGTCTTTAATTGTTGCTTTGAGTTTAAAGTTCACGTTTTTGGTTATTAATATCGCTACACCCCTTGATTTAGTAGATCCCTGTGCATGTAGTTGAGCTGGGTATAATGAGCAGTTTAGTATTTGTTCTTTTGGTTTAAAGTGAGTCTCCTGCAGAAATATGATATCCGTTTTTTTCTTTTTTATATGCTGTATCAGCCATTTTCTCTTGACAGGGTTGTTCACACCTCTAATATTTACTGAAATGATCTTCATATTTATTCAGGGTGTATGTGATATTGTGTTTAGCTATTTTGTCAGATGTTGTGCTGTCTGTCTACTATGGTGCTTTTCTAGGTTTTAGTGTCACTACTTGTGGATTTCAGAGTACTAATGTTTGTAGGTATATTTTGAGAGCAGTGTATTTTAGTTTAATGTAGTGTAATCCTAATTGATTGTATTAAATGTTGCAAATTTTAAATGAATTGTTTAACCAATAAAAAGAATAGTTTTTCAGAACAGAATCAACAATAACAGTATAATAGTATATTTATAGGTTTCAGCAGCTTACCTGTAGCCTTGAGAGTCTGGAGCTATTAGGCTAAGCCTCAGGTCAGAGATTCTTTTTGAGATGCTACCATGCCCCCCCTGCCCCCCCAGCCCCTTACTGTTTGTTGTTTTTGGCATTTTTAAACATTGTGCATTGGGTGTTTGTGAGTTTAGGTGTTTTGACTTTTTTTGGCACAGGAAGCTTCAATTAGCTTCCTGGGTGGGAGGAGCATCAGTGATGTCTTCTGTGTTGGTCTCTTGGTGCAGATGAGGGGGCCATCCAGAGGCTCTCTCTGGCATTGCTAAATGTTGAAGTTTTCATTTGGAGGATCTTTTCAGGTCTGCTTCCTCACTGATCTTTAATGCTTGTAGCAGTCTGCAGCCTGTGTCTTCATCGTGTGCTTGGAGAGTTTTTCCATGGCAAGTTACAAGTAGCCTTCCTCTGGGTAGCCATTTGTATTTTATGTTATGTCCTTGAAGTTGAGTTATCGTGGGTTTTAATGTTAGAGCTTCTTAAGGTAAATCTGGGAGTATTATTACATGGCTGTTGTTGTACTGTAGTCCTCCTTTTTTCCTAGTTTCTTCTAAAATTTTTGTTCTTGTTTCCCAGTCTGGTTCTAGGATTATAAAATCTCTTGGTACTCTTTTATGTGGATTGTTAATTGCACCGTTTCTGTGGGCTCTGTTTATTTTAAGTATCAGTTGTGGATCAGTTTGTAATGCCATTTCAAACCACTTTTGTATGAAACTTGTGGGGTTATTTGACTCTTCAGCTCCTTCCGGGATCCCTCTAATTTTCAGGTTTAATTTTCTTTGATCTGTTCCAATTTTTATGAAACAATCTTTACTGTGCTCTTCAAAAATTTTTAGCTCCCTGATTTCATTTCTCTCAGTTGAGCTCATTTTTAAGGCTGAGTCTGCTGTTTGGGTTGTTATTTTTAACACAATCTGGATTTCTTGAAGTTGTTCTTTAACAGGTATCATTGAAGCTTGTATTTTGTCGCTTATTCTGTTTTCCATATGTTCAAGAAATGCTGGTAGATCTTGTATGTTGAACGGGGAGTTTAACAGTTTGTTTAGATCTGTCCCGTCTGCCATTTTAGCCGTTTATCTACCAGTTTACGTTATTTCTGTTTTGTTCTTTATAGTAGAGTTTTATATATTAGTTAAACTCATGTAGTCTGATGCCATTGTTTTACCCCAATTGGGGGTTAATTGTTTAGTTAATTTGTTGTACTTTATCACAGGAGCGGGAAGGGGGATACGGAGCAGCAGTTTTAAGCGGCCATTTTAAGCATCGCCACGCGCCACCCCTTGGGGACACTTTGGTGTAGTGGTTACGAACGGTGGACTCTAATCTGGGAGAATCAGGTTTGATTCCCCACTCCTCCACATAGAGCTAGCTGGGTGACCTTGGGTCAGTCACAAATTCTCTCAGAGCTGTTCTCTCAGGAGCAGTGCTGAAAGAGCTCTGTCAGCCCCACCTATCTCACAGGGTGTCTGTTGTGGGGAGACGAAGGGAAAGGAGATAGTAACCCACTCTGAGACTCCAAGTGAAGGGCAGAGTACAAATCTAATCTCCTCCTCCTCTTCTATTACTACCACCACCACCACCACGAACCTCTGTTTGTTGAGGCCTCTGCTAGGAGAACTCCCTGACCCCTTCCATCATGAATTATCCATCTTGTCATAATGAGAACCAGTGTGCTGCAGTGGTTAGAGCATCAGACTAGGGTCCCGGAGAACCAGGTTCAAATTCCCCCTTGTGCCGTGGAAGCCTGCCAGGTGACCCTGGGTCAGTCATAAGTTCTCTCAGCCTAACCCACCTCATGATGTTGTTCTGAGGATAAAATGGAGGAGAGGAGAACGGTATAAGCCACTTGGGGTCCCCACTGAGGTTAAAGGAGTATAAATGAAATAAATACATAAATGCTGCTTTTGCTGTCTGCTGCTGTCTTGAGCACATCAGACTGGCAGGTGGGAAGTGTGGCTAATACCCACGCAGTGAATCCAGCACAGCAGTGTTTTACAGATTGCCTACATTTGATGACGTCTTTCAAAGGGAGCCACTGCTGCACATTGTCAAGGATTCTGGGGCATGTTTTAGGACATAGGCCCAATGTAGGGGCCCCTGGCTAGATCTGCTAGGCCACAGATCACCCTGGTAGCAGAGAGAGAGAGAGAGAGCTTTAGAATGCACTCCAAACTTGCATTAAATTGTGAATTGAGAAGGAAGACGAACACTTGCGGTAAGTTGTCTTTCAAGAAAGACAGTCTTCCACCACTGATCCATCAGTTGGACCAAGCTGAAAATTTCCAGTAACAGACTGGGCAGCATTTTTGAACAGACACAGACACACACACACTGTAAGCCCTGCAAGGTGCTTTTGCACTCTTATGAGAAATTCATAAGTGATAAATAAACTGTGTTGTTGAATGTGTACGAAAGACTGGGGCAGAGTGACCAGGGAGAAAACAGTGGCAAACATCTCCAGCAGAGACTTAAGACAGCGTTTTCTGAGGTTGCCAACTCCAGGAATTGTTTCCCTATACAAAGAGACTCACACAGAAAATAGCCATCTTGTCTCTGGCTAAAGACATGTGCTCACGAACTCCATTACATGTTCTCTACACATCGCAGGCTGCAACCCCCCCCCCAACATTCCTTGACCAGTGAAACAATGGACTTGACCAGCTAAAAACCGGTTTGGCTGCCCAGAGAGATTACTCCCATCTGCAAGACAAAAGATTAGTCATCTCCTGCTGGAAGGGTATTGCTGACCATGCTAGGTAGAATCTAACATTGCCCAACCCCCCTTCTCCTACTGGACAAGAGCTAGTGGGTGGACCAGCAAGGGGTGGTCTCAGGACAGGCATCTGGCCAAGCCTTACCCCAGAGACCCCCCAATAAAAGAAAGCTCCCAGCAGCCAGCTAGCTCTCTTGCTTCGATGATCTCCTGCCCTCCCTTCCCTTCAAGACTCTTGGTCTGCGCAGCCAAGGGCCTACACGTGCTGCTGCTGGTTCAGCACATGTGCTTCCCCCCCACCTTCCTCCCAGCCTCCCCTTTATTTTTCCAGAAGGACCACACCAGCTACTGGAGAGGTAAATATTGCCTTCTACAGGAAACCAACAAATACCTGCTAATGCAACCATCTCTTTTTCTCTATCTTATTTCTTAGATCTGTATGATTGAATGTATGATTTTTGCAACATCTGAATGAATCACTTTTATTATTATTAAGTTAACTAAAGACTCTTTACTATTAACACTGACTCGAGTCTCCATGTCTATTTTTGGGAAGTCTGAGAGGGGCCCAGCCTCTGTATAAAAAGCTGCTATCCTGTTATTGCCTACTGCTGCTTATTTAAATCATATTATTCCCCAAAACTGATAATTTAATAAAGCAGTCAGGCTAACAACACACACACACCTGCAGTAAGAGGGGTAGCCCAGACTAGCCTGATCTTCTCAGCTCTCAGAAGCTAAGCAGGGTCAGCCCTAGTTAGTCTTTGGATGGAAGACCACCAAGGAAGTATAGGGTTGCTGTGCAGAGGCAGGCAATGGCAAACCAGCTCTGTTCATCTCTGCCCTGACCTGGATGGCCCAGGCTAGCCTGATCTCATCAGATTTCATAAGCTCAGGGTCAGGCCCTGGTTAGTGTTTGGATGGGAGACCACCAAGGAAGTCCAGGGTTGCTATGCAGAGGCAGGCAGTGGCACACCACCTCTGAAGGGTCTCTTGCCCTGAAAACCCTTGAAGGGTTTTTATATTATTATTATTTTTATTATTTAGTTTTATACCCCGTCCTCCCCGCAAGCGGGCTCAAGGCGGCTAACATGGCACAAAGTGCAATATACAGTACAATAACATTTAAAATCCACTATAAAATCCAAGGGTTGCCATAAGTTGATTATGACTTGAAGGCACTTTCCACCACCACCACCAGCTAAGATTTGTCTACTCTCAAAAAAGCCTATTTACTCTGCAAATGTATTTCTACTTTATACTGCTTCAAATGGTTTTGGTTTCTCCCAAAGAATCCTGGGAACAATACTCTAGTGAAAGTGCTCAGAATTCTCTCAGAGAACTCCCGCCTACCCTCACAGAGCTGCAGTTTCCAGGGTGCTATTACTGCAACACAGGGTTACCAGCTTCAGGTTGGGAAATACCTGGAGATTTTGGGGGTGGAGCCTAAGGAGAGTGGGGTTTGGGGAGTGGGGGGACTTCAATGGGGTATAATGCCATAAAGTCCACCTTCCAAAGCAGCCATTTTCTCCGGGCAGACTGATCTCCATTGCCTGGAGATCAGCTGTAATCGCTGGAGATCTCCAGCCACAACTTGGAGGCTGGCTACCTTAACAAAGATTTCATTGAGGATTTCCAAAGAGCTTTTCAGAACCTTCTGTTTTTGACTATCCCATATCAGAAAGCTATTATTTCTGCCACACTTTCTAAAATTCTCGGCTGGAATGGTCTGGAAATAATAGCAATCTCCCTTATACATAATTCTCTGTTGGCGGTGGCACACTCCTGAACATTCCACACGCCACCCCAGCCTTTGGTCCCCTGGCCTGTCAATCAGAAGCTGTCCCTATCCACTGGCTGTGAATACTCGCATGCCATTGGCTAGGTCTGCTTCTCTTCCCCGCCCACTCCTTCAGCCTTTGTGTCCTGTCAGAATTTCTGCCAGACGGCTTCCTCTCTTGACGAAGACACTTCTCCTGCTTCCTTCCTGTGTGGGGATTAACTGTTACCTCAGTGGCTGCTGGTAGGTGAATTACAACTGCTCTTCAGGTAGCAGAGATCAGTTCCCCTGGAGAAAATGGTGGACTTTGTGTCATTATACTTTGCTGAGGTTGCCACAGCAAATTGATGCTGAGTGCCCAAGGCCTTGACACTCTCCAAGAGCCTCTTTCTAGAGCCCGTTGTATTTATTCACACAATGGGCCTTATTCCTAGTTAGTGATATTACAAGTTTTACTGCAACCTTCTTGCAGCAAAGTATGGAAAGCATCCTAGGTCCCTACCTTCTGCCTTGATGGTCATCACATTTTTCTCCAGGTCAATCAGGGGTTGTACAAGGCACAGTCTCGGTTCCTGCTTCTGTGAGATGCAGACTCCATTCTGATTCACAACCATCCAGCTCCGGTCATACAGCAAGCCTTGGTGTCCAACGGGCCACTGTGCAACCTGACATGGAAGCAAGAAGAAAGAACACACTGAATCTCAGCAGAAAACAGAAGCCCGTTGGAACCTTAAAGGCCAGAAGTACTGATTCTAGCAGAACACACTTCATCAGATGCATTGTATCACACATATTCTATTGAGCGCTTTGCTGAAGTGGGGGTCTCCAGCACAGTGCCCATACAAATCCTGGTGCCTGCCAAGTGTCTTTAGAAAGTGGGAAGGACCAGGTGGGGCTATGGGTTACTGCAGATTTGACTGGCTGTGCAGATTTTTAAAAACGTTGCTTTGGCAGCAGCTGCCACCACAGTATGGTTGAAGGTAAGCTGTGGTGGCCATTTTGTGGCTGGCTCCCCGTTCCGTGGCGGCTGTTTTGTGGCTTCTCTGACCGCACTGTGTCAGAATTCCAAAGGTTCCCACAGGTGCAAAAAGGTTGGAACGCCTGGCTGGTACAGACACTAAACACAAAGGAAAGAGCCGTTCGTTGCTGGAAAATGGTTCATTGCTGAAATCATCTGATAATTGGGTGAACACTGTAGGCATCTATGTTGGGACTTTAAATAGAGGTTTTAATTAATAAAGCAAAGCTAAAGCTCTCATTACAGGAGAATATGGGATCTTTTTCACTACAACAGTAAATTACGTTCCTGTAAGCCCTTTCTTTTTAAACTGCATCTTTCACATCGATCCACATGGTGTATTCTAGCAGAAAGAGAACCCTAGTCTTAAAAGAATCTGAATTTTTAAACCAATAAAAGCAGGAGGGGCAGGCAGGAAGGAATATGTGCCTGCGCAGGAGATACTCAATGAACAATAGTTACAGGTAAGTGCAACTCTGTTTTTCACCACCGATCTTCTGTGCAGTCCCACATGGGGATTCTAGCAAGCTACTCACAACTCACCAGAGCTCACTTGAAGAGAAACTGAAGGGCCATTTTCCCCACTCGTTTGCAGGTCAAGCATATAACGATTAATGAACATGTCAGCTGAGGACCGCATCACCACACTACAGATCTCTGCTAAAGGAAGGACAACTAGGAAGGCCACCAAATACACCTCTGGGCCCTTGTCAAAGTGCACATGAATGTCCAATGGGCAAGGTATGCCCTGCACGGGCATAATGAATCTTGATGGTAGAGACATCTGGACAACAACCGGGGTGAGGCCCTTTGGCCCTCACTGGGCCCCGCGTAGCACACAAAGAGCTTCTAAGAGTATAAAAGGAAAGAAATACCCTTTCTCTGGAAATACTGAGAAAGGGGTGATTCATCCTGAGGGAAGCCATCTCACTAACTTGTCTTGCTGTGATGGCTACCAAAAGGCCGACTTTCGTGGACAATAAAGGTAGCAGGCTAGTGGCAAGGGGTATGAAAGGCCTCAGTGTTAACCTATACAGCACCACTGGGAAGGACCACTGGGGAACCACAGGAGTTCTAGGGGGACACATGTTGAATAAGCCCTTTAGGGAGCACTTAGAGCAGGGGTGTCAAACATGCAGCCCAGGGGCCGGATGAGGCCCTCGGAGGGCTTCTATCAGGCCCACACTGGAACTGCCCATCTCCTGTTTCCAGTTCTGTTGCTGCTGCTGCATCATAGCTTGCTTTGCCAGACTCTCTCAATTGCTCCGCCATTTCACATTTCCCCCCAGGTCCTAGACTTAGAACTCTGAGCATGAGACTTCTGCGGTGAATGTCAATAAATTAAAAGCAGGGTTGCAGCTTACAGATACACACCTGAACAGCATACTCTAGATTGCAACAGCACAGACATTTTGATGCAGTAATTCAGAGCAAGAGGTGTCAGTTATCAGATACTGTTAAATAAACAAAATATTGCAAGAGTGCTAATGTTTTAAGCATGTTTTTATTTTAAGTTTAAAAGAACTTTGTGTACTTTATAAAGTTTATCTATCTCTGCTACCTGGCGTTACATTTTATGACACCCATGGCCCGGCCCAGCAAGGTCTCATTTATGTCAGGTCTGGCCCTCATAACAAATGAGTTCGACACCCCTGACTTAGAGAGCTTGTGAGAGAAAACTGCCCCCTCATCCACTGCTGGGTGGTAACAGGAAGTGGCCACTGAGTGGACCTGAGTCGAAGAGTAGGCCAAGCCCACAGACTTAAGAGCAGACTTAAGAGTGCCTCCAGGTGGTTTTTAGTTGTGTGAAGAAATGTATTTTCTCCTGGAGGGAGGTTGGCAGGCCACAGCAGACTGCCCCTCCCTATTTCCCCCTTCTCTGTATTTTAAAGGCACAAGTCTTTTCCTTTCCAAGTAGCAGGAAGCCAGTCTCAGTGGCTTGCTAGTTCATAGCCATAGTTTCGCTAATGACCCTGCTGGCAACGTCAACAGAGAGATCTGGTGTTAGGGATCTCTCGCTGATTCCTGGAGATTTCCCAGAATGCCACATTGTTCCCCAACTGCTTGGACATGCTAGTATTGTGCATGGGGGACACCCAGGGGGGAGGGAAGCAGTAAAGGCATCCATTGCCAACCTTCCAGGAGAGCCCCAAAGAAGTAATTTGGTCTCTGCGGTAACCAGGTGCTGGGTAGCAGGAGACCAGAGGCGGGGAATCAGGTGGAGAAGGCGAGTCAGGAGTCTGTCCCTCCTGGTAGCAGTACTCTAGTGGAAGTGGAGTAGCACCCTCCAGGAATTGGCACCAGCCAAGGAGCGGGCAGGCAGAAGAGGGTCTGTGGGTCAGAGCAGGCCTGTTCCGTTACAAGCTGTATAACATCTCCAAGGCAGGCCTACTCATGGGCAGTGCCAGCGTGGGACTGCACAGAAGATCAGTGATGAGCAAACATGAAGGGCACCTGTTCAACCCACAAAACCTCTGCAAAAGAACTGGAGACAGCAGCAGTCAGAAAAAGAGGTTTTTTCTTCCCTTCTGTCCTTTAGCATTCACACGTTTTTCCTACATGCTTTCTGAGAACCATACCAGGAGACTGCAATTTCTTTCGCTCTTTTTAATAAAAATGATGTTGAGTTGATCAAAAAGATGTTAACGCAGGATGTAAAATACTGTAGCACAAAGTTAGCTTTATGGTGTCAACATAGCTGGAGGAATTCTATTACAAAAACTTGGCAGGAATATTTTGAAAGAGCTTGTAGCAATGAGGTCAGCAGAAAGGTTGGATGACTCACACAGTCAGCCTAAGAATATCTTCATCCGAGTAAACCCCCTAAAATAGATGCCAGTAGAACCTGCGTGTGATTGCTTTCTTAGTCAGGAAAGTAGAAAGAAAATACTGTCACAGTGCATTTTAACTGGAGACATATGGACAACAGTTAAAAATTCTAGCGGATTCCAGTGTCAGCTAAACTATTCATTGCATTTCATTTTTTTTTTCATATTAACATTTTTTATTAAAATTTTTACAACATAACTTACATACAGACACAACAACCACAACAATATAATAAAAACTAAGTTAAGGTTTTGTTGTTTACAAAATTTGCAATAAAATAGGTAAAGTACTATGCCAGTAATTTTCAAAGAAATATCAATTTCTGATATGCAGGGTTTGCTGGTAAAATCTTTTCCTTAGTTAAATAAGATATAGTTGTGAACCATACACTTACTACTCTTTTTTGATACAGTGCTGGTGGATTGTTAACAACTGAATAAAACAGCTTAAATAATAGAAAAAAATCCCATATCTTTGATAACCACATTTTCACTGTAGGTGGTCGATTATTTACGCAATGCAAAGCTATTAGATTTTTAGCGATTGTTATAAGTATTGAAATTATTTCCATTTGATATTGGTTAAATTTTTCAAATTTCCAAAATTCTAGTAGAATCACCTCCGGTTTGTTAGGTAGAGCTTCCCCCGTTATTTCTCTTATGTATTGTATAATCTGTTTCCAAAAATCTTGTATCTGTGGGCAATTCCACCAGCAGTGTAAAAAATTTGCTCGTTGATTACACTTTTTACAGTTTGGAGAAATTTTTTTGTTCATTCTATTAGAGATTGTTGGAGGGATATACCAACGTGTCAAAATTTTTGTTGCTTGTACCCTGATTGTTGGAATTTTGGATGAAATGCTAGGAGCTTTCCATATTAGGGCCCAGTCGTCTTCTGAGAGGTTGATCAAGAGGTCTGATTGCCACTGTTTTTGGTATAATGTTGTGTGTTCCTCTGTGTGCTCACTTAACATTTTATATATTTTAGTGATCCAACCTGTTGTTTGATCTGTGGTCTTGCTTAACATTTCTTCGAATGGGGTTAGTGGTCTTTTCCTAGATTCTCTTAGTTGGGGTGACTCCAATAGGTGTTTTATCTGCAAATATTTGTACCAATGCACTGAGATTTTATATTTTTGTTCTAACTTTGTCTTATCTAATATAGTTCCTTTTTCCAAAAAGTGGCTCACTCTTTTTAAGCCTGCCTTTTGCCAGTCTGAATATTCTGTCGTATTATAAGCTGGGGCAAACCAAGTTTGGTTAGTATAAGATGCTTGGGTTGAGATATCTGGGGCTAATAATGTGTTCCATCTTTCCCATATTCCTAGTGATGTTGCCATATTATTTAAATGTGTATTTTTCAGGGATTGTATTATTTCCCGGTTCCAAAGAACATCATATAATGAAATATTCTTTTCTTGGAGTGTGTTTAGTTCTATATCTACCCATGTAGGGGAATGAGGTGTTATGGCTGCTTGGAGTAGTCCTGCGATGTGTGTAGCCTCATGATACAAAATAAGGTTTGGAAAATCTAGTCCTCCACGTGAATGTAATCTTGTGAGAGTTTTAATGTTTGTTCTGGGTTTGTTTTTGTTCCAAAAAAATTTATTCAGGTCTGATTGCCAAACTTTAATAATTTGCTTCGAGATTTTAATTGGAAGGGTTCTAAATAGGTATAGGTATCTTGGTAAAACCAAGTTTTTTATTAAGTGTAGTCTGTCCGACCAGGTTAGTATTTTCATGTTCCATTCTTTTAATTGTGTCTGGATTTCCTTATGTAATCTTTTAAAATTATATTCAAATAATTGATCTAAATCTGACGAAATATATATGCCTAAATATTTCCAGGGCTTAGGTGGATTGTTTAGTTTAAATTTTTTAATGATTTGGTCTAAAAGCTGTTGGTCTAAATTTAGTGGGAGAATTTGAGATTTTTCTGAACTGAATTGAAGGCCCGAAATTTCTCCAAATTTTTCAATATGATAATATAATTCCTTTAGGCCCTTGGACGGATTTTTTAAATAAATTATAATGTCGTCTGCATATAGTGAGATTTTATGAGAGGTTTGTCCGATTTGTATTCCTTCTATAATTAGATTTTTCCTAATAAGTTCTGCTAGGGGTTCTATTGCCAATATAAATAAAAGTGGGGATAAGGGGCAATCCTGACGGGTGCCCCTCCCTAGTTGAAATTCTTTGGAGTAACTACCATTTATTTTTAATTTGGCTGTTGGTTTATCATATAATGCTTGAATAATTTTTCGAAAGGAACTGCCAAACCCCATAAGTTCGATTGTTTTGTGTAAATAGTTTACGTCTATACTGTCAAAAGCTTTAGTCACGTCCAGGGACAAAATAAGAGCTTCTAATTTGTTTCGAGTGCAATAATGAATTATATCTATTAATTTTCTTGTGTTGTCTGCTATATTTCGTTTAGGTATAAAACCTGTTTGATCTATTTTAATGTATTCTGGAAGGACTTTTTTTAAACGATTTGCAATAATTTTTGTGAATAATTTCGAATCAGTGTTTAGTAATGTAATTGGTCTATATGAGGAGGCTTGTGTTTTGTCCTTTTGTGGTTTGGGAATTAGTATTATTTCAGAAGTTAGCCACGTTTTCGGTAGTACCCCTCGAGATAAGATATCATTGCACAGTGCCGTAAATGAATCTATCAGTTCTGATTTGAAGGACTTATAAAATTCAAAAGGGTACCCATCTGGGCCTGGTGTAGAGTTACTTTTTGCCTGTGCTATTACTTCTTTGACTTCCAATTTGGTGATTTGGGTCTCTAAATATTCTTTGTGTTGTTTTGTTAATGGTTTCAATAAATCTTTACTTTGTAAAAATGAACTAATATTATTTTTTTCTATTTCCTTAGATTTGTATAGGTCTGTGTAATATCTTTCTAGATTTTGAATTATGATTGAAGTATCTGTGTGGAGGTTACCTTGTGGGTCTCTAATTGCGTGGATATACCTCTGTGCTTTCTTTTCTTTGACTCTCCAAGACAGGATCTTTAGTGTTTTTGGGGTTTTTCTCCAGTGTTTTTGTTTTATAAACAATAAGTCCTTTTGTATTTTTTGCGTCGTTATTGTTTCTAAGATCTTTCTTTCTGCCATCAGTTGCTTAAGATGTTTATTGTTTCCTGAGTTTTTATGTTCTATTTCAAGCTGTATTATTTTATTTTGCAAAGACCTAATACTATTATTCTTGTCTTTTTTTAGGAAAGACGTTAAGGAGATCAGATCTCCTCTAATCACTGACTTCATTGTGTCCCAGTTGTTCTGATGGGAAGTATCCTCAGGCCTATTCAAGCTAAAAAAATCCTTTAAACTGTCAACTATTTTTTGATTGGCATCAGAGCTTAATAAAATTGATTTAGTCAAAGACCACTTTTTGTCCTTGTCTACAATTTTTTTCAATTCTAATTTGCATGATACTGGTGCATGGTCCGACCATATTTTAAGTTCTATATCTGTTTGTGCTATCTTAGAAAGCAAAGTATGGGAGACTAAAATGTAGTCAATTCTTGTGTACGAGTTAAATCTGTGAGAATAAAAGGTGTAATCTCTGGTTTTGGGTGTTGTATTCTCCAGATGTCTGTGAGGCCATATTTCCTGATTAAACGTTGTAATTCTGAATCATATTGCTCATTTAGGCTTTTCTTTTTCTTTTTAAACCTTGACCTGTCTAGGTAAGTGTTTAGGATATAGTTGAAGTCCCCTCCTATGATAATTTGACCTTCTTGGAACAATCTCAATGTTTCCATCGTTTGTTCTAAAAACTGTAATTGATTCTTATTTGGGGCATAAATTGAGCCTATGGTTATTTTTTCCCCTTCCAATGAACCTTTAATAAAAACGTATCTCCCTTGTTGGTCAGTCAAAACCTCAGTGACGTCTAAGTGGGCATTCTTTGCTATTAATATCGCTGAGCCTCTGGCTTTGGATGAGCCGGGGGACGTAAATTGCTGAGTATACCAGGAGGTGGCCAAAACTGGTTCTGTTACTTTTTTCAAATGGGTTTCCTGTAATAGTACTATCTTTGGTCGTGTTTTTAAAATTTGGGTTGTAATTCTCTGTCTTTTGATTTTATTATTCAGCCCTCTAACATTCCAAGATATGATACTTTGCATATTTGTATAAATATTTGTAGCAAATAACCTTAACCTTAATTTATTTTAATACTTATAAATTTTTAAGAGAGAAAATATCCTTTCTTCTTTCTAGTGTTTACCCTGCAATATAGTAACAGATTTAACTTCAACTTTAACTTAGAAACTAAGTTGAAACAGTAATAATAAACAATTAACTACTTATACTATCTAAATATTTAACTATTACTACTCTACCCCCCTCCTCCCCCCCTCTATTATATTTTTAACTATAACAATCAAAACCAAAAATCTTAACTAGATATTTTCACACTTTCTATTACAAATCTCAAATATATCTTTTTTTTTTCCTAACAAAAGTCTGTCTTTTATTTTAAATGCAGACCTTCCCAATGTCCTTTAGATCTTCCTGGAGCTAAAACCTTCCAAAAGGTTCCCCTTCCCCCCTCCCCCTCCCTGTCTTATGATCATATCTTATATGATAACATTGAAGCAGAAGTATAGGTTTTTTTTTTAAAAAAAATATATAAAAGCAAACATGTAAATTTTACATACATTTCAATGATCTACTTTTGGTGTGGGATTGCGAACTGGGACCTTGCTGGCTTTAAATGGAGATAATGTCATAGAGAGTCTCCTTTTTGCAGATCTCTTTGAGATATCCATTGGTTCAGCTATATTTAGTTCCTGTAATAACATTCTTCCTGAGTCTTCATCCGATGCTTGGTAGGACTTGCCTTGGTGCCTTACTGTAATCTTTCCTGGCGTACTCCAGCGGTATTTTATGTTCTCCTCACGCAGTTTTTGAGTTGTTGTTTTCAGATTTTTCCGGATTTGTAGAGCTTCAGCCGGTAAGTCTGGAAAGACTGTAATTTGTAAGTCTTGGTAAAGTAGATATCCATTTTCTCTGGCTATTTTTAAAACTTCTGTTTTCACTCTTACATCTGCAAAAGACACTAAAATATCTCTAGGAAATTTCCTATTTGTATTAAGAGGAGAGCTGATCCTGTAAGCTTTCAGCAGAGCCGGGAAGATCCCTTCCTCCAGTTTTAGTGTCTTAGCAAGCCACTCCGCCATTATTTTTGTCAGATTTGGGGTTTCATCTGCGTCTTCATGGAAACCACGAAATTTTAGGTTCTGTTTTCTAGCCGACGTTTCTAAAAGGAGTATTCTCTCTTTTAAATCTTTATGTTCCAGTTGAATCTTCTGAGTTGTTTCCTGATTTCTTTGTCCCATTTTACTTGCATTTTCTGCCACCATCGCTGTTGTTTCTACTGCCTTTGCCAAGTCATTTATTTGCTCGAGCATGGGCTGTAATAACGCGTTGATTTGTTGTGTTAAGTTTTCTGTTATTGTTTTCTCCGTCGTCTGCAAGGCTGTTTGTAGAGTAGATTGTAACACTTTCAGGGTGACCGGTTCGTCCGGCTGGGTTTTTTGTACTTTCGTTTCTGTTCCGGACGCCATTTTTGTTCCCCGTTGCTGCGCCACTCTCTCTGCTTCGTCTGTCCGAGGCTGTGAGGGAAAAAGGTGCCGCAACGTGCCCTCTGCCTCCTTTGAAGTGGATTTCTTTCCCCCCGGTTTTCGCATAACTCACGGGGTGATTGAATGGGTAAAACTTCTGCTTCGTGGGTGGGAAGGCTTTCGGGGATCGGGAGAGATCAGGTTAGACGTCCGACATCTCTGGCCGTGACGCCACGCCCCCCTTTTCTAGCATTGATGATTACTAACCGCTCTGCCAAATGCTCTTTTTCTCAGAGCCCCAAGCAGCCTCACTGATTTTTCAAAGGGAAATGTGAGATATCTTCATTGCATTTCAGATTAAATACTCTTTTATTTATATACAGTCTGCAGTAAAGTCCCAGAATGTGACTAGCCTGAAATCTGCTGCCATGCTAAAGTTATGAATGTTTAAAATTTACCTTTTTCATTTTGCACTGTTTGCAATGCAAAATTGATGGGCATCGAACTTTTATGCTTCTAAATGCATATATAAGACAACACCACGTTCTTGAGCAACCAATAATCCTTTTGTTTTCTCTACACCTCTTCAGGGAGATGAATGCATGTTATCCTGGAACTTCCTAGAACACAGCACCTACCCCTCTACAAGTCTCAGCTATCTCAAATATGTTTTGCAAAAATTATTTCTATCTTGATTTCAGGATTTTCTGTCATATGCCATTGTTCTGAAGTCCTGTTCATTTAAGATACATTTTGTTAAAGACTGGGTTCAAGATGCATTGCAGAGAAGAAGAGGAGAAGGAGGAGGATGAGATTGGATTTATATCCCACCCTTCACTTGGGAGTCTCAGAGCAGCTTACAAACTCCTTTCCCTCCCCCTTCCCACAACAGACACCCTGTGAGGTAGGTGGGGCTGTGAGAGCTCTTTCCAGAGCAGTCCTTGAGAGAACAGCTGTGAGAGAACTATGGCTGGCCCAAGGTCATCCAGCAGCTGCAAGTGGAGGCATGAGGAATCAAACCAGGTTCTCCCAGATTAGAGTCCGCGCACTTAACCACTACACCAAACTGGCTCTACTTTATTAAGTAATTCAGGAACATGATTAAAACACCAGGGAAAGAGCCCAGTTTAAATAGCATGCAAAACCTACACCCAAACACACCCAACTCCCACCGATAGACTATTTACATAACATTAGTTTCTCATTGGCCACCTCCAGAGTCCTGGTGGACTATTGTTCTAGAGCTCCAAGCTCAGCCAGTCTCTGGCAGACAGTCCTGGAATATTCCAGCACTAATACATAACAAATTTATTGCCTTTACATTAGCTTGGCCCTGACCTGGATGGCCCAGGATAATCCAATGTCCTCAGATATCAAAAGCTAAGCAGAGTCAACCCTGGTTGGTAGTTGGATGGGAGACCACCGAGGAAGCTCAGGGTTGCTATGCTGAGGCCAGACAATGGCAAACCACCTGTGAACATCTCTTGCCTTGAAAACCCATATAGACAAATAAATAAACCATTTATACAATGTCCAGATCCTAAGCAAAATTATTCATACAATACACAGGGCATAAATGATTTAACGTAAGTCCTGTATATGGTTCACAAAGTCCAAAACACTCCAAAAGTGCTCAGTTCCTCCTAATGAGCAGTATGCTTCACAGAGTAAAGGGGGGAAACGGGCTTCCAGAACGTATCTACTCCAACAGTTCCAAAAGAAGAACACTTGAACGGTTCAAAAGAAGAACTACGGGTTGGCCAGCTTCCTCAGTATGCCCCACATTTCACCAATATGGCTTATCAAATTGGAACCAGTAACTTGAAGGATATCCCCCAGCATATTCGATTCACAAAATCATTTTCAAAGTGAGCTATGCCTTCACAGCACTCAATATTCTCATGGTTTGGTGGTGCTTTACACACACACACACTTTTCTTAGTGCATTCTACGCAGGGCTGGCTCACCATTGGGTAGTCCCAAGCACCCTTGTCCATGGCTCCAAGGAGGGCCGTAGAACTTCTGTGGAGATTTTGGACTCTAGCGCCAGTAGCATGTAGTGGCATGTAAATTGCCTCCTCCTGTGCCACTATGGCATCCTTTAAGGTGGCTTGCAAAGCTATGTCCCAGCCAGCCTTAGGTGCTCGAGTCCTACAGAGTCAGTCAACAACAAGTGTCCTTAATTAGGAAAGCATTATTGAGAAAGGTCTGCTATGGTCATCTGCACTTCTTGTGTTAGTAATGGCGGGCACAATTGAAACCAGGACAATTATATAGAATTCAAAGAGACATCAGGCAGTGCATTGTAACCAATCATTAGGTAAGGAAAAAAGGTGCGTGAAATACTGGTTCACAGTTCCCAGGAAATAAGTGGGAAGACTTATAGCTAGAAGAAGAAGAAGAAGAGATTGGATTTATACCCTGCCCTTCACTCACTTGGAGTCTCAGAGTGGCTTACACAAACTCCTTTCCCTTCCCCTCCCCACAACAGACAGACACCCTGGGAGGCAGGTGGGGCTGAGAGAGCTCTTTCCCAAGCTGTCCTTGAGGGAACAGCTGGTACAGAGCTATGGCTTGCCCAAGGTCATCCAGCCAGGTACAAGGGGAGGAGTGGGGAATCAAACCCGGTTCTCTCAGATTAGAGTCCGCGCACTTAACAACTACACCAAACTGGCTCTCAGCTAGACAGAAGAAAAGATACACAAGCCAGCACCAACAGTCTTGCAAGGTCAGAGCAGTAGGGAGAGCGATAAGCATGCCAGGAGAACTATAACATAACATTCCACAGTAATGACGTTCCAGGGTCAGCCATCCCACCTTGCGGGCAGGGGATGGCAGCAGTAGCTGACATTAGGGCCTGGTAGCAATGCTTTGGACCTGGGAGGTCACAGCTGGTTCAAGGAATGCTGCTTGCCTCCTCCCACAAGCTACCTTCTGCCACTTTGGTGCCCCAAGCTACCCCTTGTGTGCACACTGAACGGGCCCACAGTTCATCAGCAGAAACATGAATGGTCAGATGAAGCAAAATAGCATCTCCATTCATTTGTGTTCTACATAGAGTTTAACCAGTCCTCTGGGTTAGTGGAAACCCTTACTAGCCTCCAAGTAAAGTCAGCACCAAAGTCCTTGGCCCATTAAAGAAAGAAACTTGTTCCAGGGAAGGGAAGGAATATGGGCACAGAGTTTGCACATTTAAGGCCGGCACCCAAGCTGTTAACCAGAGCTAGTGGAAGCCAAAGTTACACTTTTCCCCTCATCCAGTAAGCTCTGCTTCCCAGATTCAGAGAAAATTGGCTGTACCTAAGTCCCATGGACTGGTCAGTCAACATGATTAACTTTTCCTTTTGATGTCAACGAGACACTTTTGACTTTCTCTAGGTTGGGCCCCTTTGCTTGGGCGTTTCCACATTCTCATGTTCATCACTTGTGTGTTCTTGTTGCTTCTTTCCCCCTTCTCCATTCCTCCCTCTAGTGGTCAATTCGATATCACACTGCTTTATGTCCAGCATATCTCCCTGCAGATTTAAACTACAAGTTTTTATGGTGGATATAAAGAGATGTGATATCAAATCGACCACTAGAGGGAGGAAAGCACATGCAAAACAGACAGAAACCTCCAAAGCAACAGAAACAAACAAGCAAGGAAAATGAGCATGCAGAAAAGACCCATATTCCGTTGCTAAAAGCCAACCATGCTACAACTTGATTTACAAATGTGCTTTGTATTCATATAAGAGTTTCTAAACCCCTCAGGGAGAGCCATCCATAAAGAACCTTTGATTAATTTTGATTGTGCACATTTGTCCTAATAATTCCACGTGATTTTGTTCTTCTAAGGCAACAAATATGCCCAGTTTACAAACCAGATACCAAAGCTGGCTGATGATTCTAGCATGGGTGAACAAATGCATAAAGGATTAATGCAGTTAAAAGGGCAGTGACAGGAATCAAGATCTTTACAGAAAAAGAGGGATACTGACATCTGACAACTCTCCTCCTTTGTCCAGTGGAGGCTTGCAGAGGCAAAGCAAAGCAGGGCAGAGAGAGATGGGAATTGCATAGATTGGCAAAAGGCAGCTCACACATGAAACAGCCTTATACTGAATCAGACCATCCCTCCACCATGGTCAGTACAGCCCACTCAGGCTGACAGGGGCTCTCCAGGGTTTCAGACAGAGGAGGTCTTTCACATCACCTGATCCTTTTAACTGGAGATGCTGCTGGGGCTTGAACCTGGGACCTTCTGCATGCCGAGCAGAGGCTCTGCCACTGAGACCTTTCACATCACTTACTACCTGATCCTTTTTAATTGGAGATGCCAGGGATTGAACCTGGGACCTTCTGTATGCAAAACAGAGGCTCCACTGGATCAGTGGGGGGGAAAATTGCCTTTTCTACACCTTCCTTGCACAAAAGCATTTAAGTTTCTTGTCCCATACCTGCTTCATTCTCCTCATCTCCTGATGAGTAGACCAATTCCCTCCAGTGGCGCCTTTAAGACCAGCAAAGCTTTATTCTGGGTATAAGCTTTCCTGTGCGTGCACATTTCTTCAGATACATGTGTGCACATGAAAGCTTATACCCAGGCAGGGGTCATTTCGAGCAGGAGCTCGGGGGAGCGCAGCTCCGGGAGTTGGTGCCAGCCCCCCCCCCCCGCAGGGGAATGCCTGCTTGTGTTGTGGCTGCAGCAAAATGACCCCGTCCCCTGGAAAGGTCCTTGTTCCTCCAACCAGCCTTCTGAAGGCTTCAGCCACCACTGAAGCTATCCTCCCAGAATAGTGGTATTTCTGAGGCTTGGATTAGTAGCTGTCCCCTCTCTGCCAGCTCTTTCTCTCTCTCTCTCTCTCTCTCTCTCTCCATTCTTTCTTGCCTTCTGACATACTTCCGGTGATGTCAGGTGGTGTAGCATATGCAAATAAGTTATGCTAATGAGTTATGCTAATGAGCTCCTGCACCTCTTTTTCTACGAAATGACCCCTGTACCCACGACAAAACTTTGTTGGTCTTAAAGGTGCCACTGGACTCCAACTTTGTTCTGCTGCTTCAGACCCACATGGCGGCCCACCTGAACCTAAGACTATTGACTTTAATGGACTTAGAAGGGTGTAACTCTTTTTAGGATTGTACTGTGGGTCATGCATATTTGCTTTTGAATAATTCACACACGTTGCAGGATCTAGATCCTTTTTACTCCAGAACCTGGATTTTCAAGCTGCACAATTTTAATCAACATCAGCTTTTTTTAAAAAAGTTCACAATACACATAAATCTAGGCTGCGTTTTTTTCAACAAAACAAAGAATTCTGCCACAAAACCCAGTAATTTTATGTAACTCTGCTTAATTTGCATTACTCTGCCTTCAGCAGATATATTTCTGTGCCATGAAAATTTCGAATTGAACCTGGTCTCTCCAGCTGAGGACACACTGGCAATGTGGCCCAGGAGAGCTCCACTTCAGAAACGGGGGAAGGGAGGCAGTTCAGACAGCCGCAGCTGTCCTCCATCTCCCTTCTGTGCTCACCCGTCTGTGAAGCAGTTCCTTGCCGCCTCAGATGGACACCGGCAGAAAGTGGTGTCCAGGGGCCTTCCTCCGCTTGGATCCCGCTTCCCAGCTGTGTGGACGGGAGGAGGTGGGATTCAAGTGGAGGCAGCGGTGTGAACATGTCATCACAGAGATATGCGCATGAGCGTTCATGCACTCATGCACACAAGCAGCCCCAATACATGAGGTGGGGAGATTTTAAATTTGTGGATTGCTGCTGCGGCCATGTGCCTATGCGCATAGGCACCCATGCACTTATTGCCGAAACAACCCTGCCACGAGCCACGGAGGCCAGCCCGCCTGGGGCCGCTCCGCAGCTGTCTGAACGCTCCGTTCCGCATCCTCCCCGGCATGCTTCCGCGGGAAACTGGCCAGTGCGAACGGCCAGCCCTGGGCTAGTCCCCCCCCCCCCCCGCGGCTTTTGGCCCTGCTGCCGTTCCACGGCAGATGACCAGTCTGTCCTCAGCTTCCATTTCCCAAGGATGAATCTGTGAGCTAAATACTGCACTCACAGTGCAAGAGTAATGTGTTATTTACACTTAAGGGGAAATGTGACTGCTCTGATAGTATTTCCTATTTCATTTTACTTTAAACTACCAGGCAGCTAAAAATCTTATTAAATGGAATATATTTTAAATGCATGTAAATAGTCAATAGCTTCAACCTCAATTTTCATTCTGATGTGAGACTGTGACCCACACTAGGAGGTTTTCATAGGAGATGGTATAATAATATTGACATTCATTAAAGCACTGCGAAATACATTGCAAAGGGAAAGCCAGATTCTAGGTCACTGTGCAGGCTGTCCACCTACTTCATCATGGGCTATTCAAAAAAAGATGGAAAAAAGCCACACTGAAGGTGGCAATGTTATTAACTGGGCAAAAAAAAAAAAGCAATTAGAATCTTCAGAGTGAACTTTCAAAATGTACCACAACACTTAAATGTCATATTTCTGTTGCAATTATATTTTAATGATAACATTTCTTTGTAATGCAAATCAGCATCCTCTCAATTATACCATGTTAATCAGGTTATTCTCCAATTACCATACACCCAGCATTGCCCGCAGCCCTCCCATGCCGGTGAACACAAGCATGCTAATTATGGAATTAGTATTTAGGTAGGCAGTAAGATCATTAGCTATTCATTCCCAAGCAAGGTTGTGTTATTTTGTGGAACCATCAAAAATAAATGTAGTAATGGGTATTATGAGTCTCAGTCTAGTGGGAATACCCTTGAAATACCCAACTTTGGGCATGTTTACACAGTCAGCTGCCCTGGGACAAAAACTCAGGCAACCCAATCTCTGATTTATTTATTATTTCCAGAGGAGAACTAGAAGTCGAAGAACAATTCAACTACCCTTGACAAGAACAGGAGCTCTGGAGAGTTTTCCTTCAAAGGACTACACCACTGCTGCTCACTCAGTGTGGCACGTGTGGTTTTTCTGAGCACTGTTCTCCAATGTGACAAATCCCCCATGTTTCAGGAAAGCAGGCAAGTCCATTGCTAAGTGCGGCTTGTGGTTGGCAGGTGGTTTCCACCTTGAATTACTGCTGCCAGAGGAACAGGTAAGTTGTGACCCTCCCTGAGGTGCAGGGAGAAGAAAAAGTGGCTCATTTGGTTGATAGTAATTGTGAATGTGGCTCTCTGTGAGCCACAGAGTGAGTACCCTGGGACACTACAAACAAAAAATAGGTTGTTATTTCTTGCAAGCAAGGATGGGGCCCGGTCAAAGATCCACAGAGTTGAAGCAGCGAGCCGTGAAGGTTGGGTCTAGGGAACTAGAGAACTGGAGCCCTGCCCTGCCCTGGATAGCCCAGGTAAGCCTGATCTCGTCAGACCTCGGAAGCTCAGCAGGGCTGACCCCAGCAAGCACTCGGATGGGAGACCTCCAAGGAATATCAGGGCTGGGACGCAGAGGCAGGCTTTATTCAGCCAGCTCTCTGAATATCCTCCGGGCCCCCAGGAGGGGTCAGTCACCAGACATCGCCATGACTTCCAGGTGCACGCACGCACGCACGCATCCACAAATGGGTGCCGTAATGGGCTAAAGGGTAATGGGCTCAGCCACAAAATGGCTGCCGTGGGAGGTGGAGACACATCCACAGAGGATGCCCAAGAGCACGGGAGAGGAGGAGTAATTTAAAAATACACTAAGAAAGGGGTCCTTAACTGGGTGGGTAGGGGGTGGCCCAGCAGTCCTGGCCCTGATTTCGTGGCTTACACATGCTGTCAGATGGAGCTATCCACCCACAAGGGATATCTGCTGTGGGGTGCCAGGGTTGTCATCCCCACTCCACTCCGGGAAAGTGTCCTCATGGCATTACATGAGACCCATCCAGGCATCATGCGCATGAAGGCCCTGGCCCGCAGCTATGTATGGTGGCCAGGGCTCGATGCTGCCATCGAGGAGAAAGTGAACCTCTGCAGGACATGCCAAGAGTCGTGCCCCAAGCCTCCAGGAGTGCCCGTCTGGCCCTGGGAGTTCGCACACAAGCCGTGGGCCAGGCTCCACCTGGATTTCACGGGTCCCTTCCAAGGTCAGCTCTTCTTTATACTGGTTGACAGCTACACTAAGGGGCTGGAGGTAGCCCTGGTATTGGCCACATCATCACAAGTGGCCATCCGATGCATGTGGCGCATTTTCAGTACCCACGGCATTCCAGACACTTTAGTGACTGACAATGGGACAGCTTTTACTTTGCAGGAGTTCCAGAACTTCGTGGAGTACTATGGCATTCACCATGTGAGGTCTGCTCCTTTTCACCCTGCCACAAACTGCCAAGCGGAGCATATGGTCAGGACGACCAAAGAGGCCCTGCGGAGAATGGACCGAGGCGACTGGCACCACAAGCTGGTCACATTCCTTTTCGGCCAGCGGACGACTCCGCATACGGCAACAGGACGCAGCCTTATGGAGCTCCTTATGGGAAGAAGGCTCACAACATGGCTGGACCGTCTACATCCAGACCAGGCCCCAGAGCACAGCGGCAAGGTAGAGCAGCACAAGGCGCCATGAGGGTTCTTCCTAGAAGACCCGGTTTACGTCCGGAACTATGCAGCAGAACTGACGTGGTTGACTGGGCGCATCATCCACACAACGGGTCCTCTCTCCTACGAGGTGTTGGGGGAAGAGGGACAGATATGGAAGCGACATATCGACCAGCTGTGTTGTCGCCTCCGGTCACCGGACATCGAGATGCCTGAAGTACTGGATGAGGAACCACAGACACACACACTTGAGGTGAGAGAACAGTTGGAGCAACTGCCAGAGACAACAGAGCACCCTGTCATCCACGAGCCACCACCAGACCCCAGTCCTGCCGCAGCCGAACCAGAAATTCCTCCAGCATCCATCACAATGATGCCAGAGGCCACTCCCTCACTGGCGGCCCCACAGCGCTCAGGTCGAGAGCGCAAGTCACCATCCTATTTAAAAGACTATGTGTGCAACTAGAGCGGTGTCTGAACTATGGGGGGGAGGGATGTAGTGTGAGATTGTCCCAATAGATATAGTCCACAACAGGTCCCCATAAGCAGGAAGTCCTTTATTTGTAGAAAAGATCATGTTGGTCAAACACTTTTCCTGTTAGTAATGCTCAAGCTTGGAATTGCAATTACAATCATACTGGGTATGAAATATGGCCTAACTACCCTCTACAAATCAATAGGGAGAATTCTTGGCGCCCAAATATACTGGCCCAATATTCCCATGGAAAGCGCGGCAAAATGAGTTCTCAGGGAGAAATACTGTTGAATGTTTTGGGGGGAAAATTTCCCAGAGAAACAAAGCAAAAGGAATACATAACTCCTGTGATTCTTGTAACACATAACAGGAGGCACTTTCGTTCAAGGTCGTTAGCTAAGGAGGCTAGAGATAAAAGGGAAAAGAAAGCAAATGAGTAATGAGCATGTGCAAAGCAAAGCAAAGCGAGCGAGGCGTGCATTCCAAAGGTGGGAGTTGGGTTCCTGATGCTATCTCCCGGGCGGGACCTACAGAGGTTGAATAAGACCTTGGAACATAAAGCATTGTGAATTGAACAGTAAATGTAAAGGCAACTCAGGAAGCATTGCAACATGTAACACAGCAACTTCATTGATTGTGGCAAGACAGTCACCCAGGCTTATGGCAGTTAGCCTATGCTCAACTGACAGTAGTGTATGTAATGGCGGTGGGCACATGGTCCCGCAGAGCACATGGCCCAGTTAAGCCCTGAGCTTGGGGCCAGAGAACGATAGTACACTAGGATCCTAAATGTCCCCCTATCAGAGACCTAGGATATTCAAATAGTCCTATGATCGCCTCTGGCGGGAAACTTATCCAATTACCTTGTTTGGGTGAGGTCAGGAGTGTGGTTTACCTGTGCATATAAGCAGGCCCCCTGAGCTCCATCCCGCTTACCTCATCTGATCCTGCTCAATAAAATGTATGCTGATTTCACTGCAACCGGACTCTGCTTCCAGTACTTTTCACTGATCCTTGGTCCATCAAGGACAAGGCACTATTGTCTACACAGACTGGCAGGGGATCTCCAGGGTTTCATTCAGGCAGCCCCATACGCTGCTGGTGGCAGAGTTTGAGTTGGTGGGCCATGTACTGCTGCAGTCCAGTTCTCATTGCCTGGTCAGTATTTCACTAACTTTTTTTCCTACCAGGCATCCTAACCAGGTTTTTGTACGGTTCTGTATGAACTTCCTCCTCCTTCCCACTCAAAGGAGCAGTGAGTGGGAGGAGGGGGAGTGAGACACCTCCCAGCAGGCAGAACACAGAAGAGGTGCACACAGCACAAGCAGAATTTCTACTGGAGTCAATCCACACTCAGAATCAGTTCTCAGTGAGATGGTGAACCTAAAAATTGGGTTGAGGTGGAAAGCACCATCAAATCACCACTGAGTTATGGCAACCCCTTGATGGGGTTTTCAAGGCAAGAGACGGTCAGAGGTGGTTTGCCATTGCCTGCCTCTGCATAGCAACCCTGGGCTTCCTTGGTGGTCTCCCCTCTAAGTACTAACCAGGGCTGACCCTGCTTACCTTCTGAGATCTGATGGGATCAGGCTAGCCTGGGCTATCCAGGCCAGGGCATAATTGGGTTGTGCCACTTCAGATGCCAGGTCAAGACTCATATGACGGACATGTCTCTGTTCAGGAAAAAAATCTCTATGCAGAAAACTCAATATTCAGGGACACACATGACAGACAGAGCAACGTGACTCTTTTAAAGTATCACTGAAAGCATTTACCTCAAAGGCAGCGCATGATTTGATTGGGTAGAGATAAATGTTGGTGACAGTTACTGGCATTCTACCACTCCGTGGCACTTCTGTTGAATTCCCAGAAATTTCGGTCATGTTCCTTTCTAAATGTCCTCCAGTGAGCTGTGGACACACTGAGGTCACCCTTGAAGAAGAACTGTTGTTAGCCTGAGAGTCCATAATGGTTCTCTCTAGAGGAAGTTTGTCAACAATCTTGTTATTGCAAGAGTAGCCATTTTCTCTGGGCGATGCTGTTGCTGGTGAAACTGTCTCCGCTTGAGAAGGACAAATAAGTGTGTTGCAACCACAGAGCCTGGTGGCAATAATGAACTTCAGAAAGGTTTGTGCGTCTTCAAACGTGGACATGTAGCCAAAGGAGATCCTCACAGACCCAGTGGGACGTCCATCAATTACATCTATGTCATCTCCACAGACATGGCCGGCCTTGTTAGATTAAAAAAAAAGTACTATAAACGTGGGTTTTTTGTAAATATTACAAAAATATGGAAATTTTGACTATTTTTTTACAGCAACAGATTCTGTTCAAACACAGATATGGAGGGGTGGTGAGTGGCAAGGGAATCCCTCAAGACCCTGTCCATGACAGTAAGCAGGTACCCATATTTCATGTCACTTCCTCCCCAGATATCCTACCAGTTCTCAAACCCACGCTTTGGAATGCCCTCCCTAGACAGACCTGCCTGGACCCGCCTTTACGGAATATTACCAAAGTGGAAAGAGGGCCCAGTGGAGCTGTAGGTTCATGCAGGGGGAGGTGTTCCATAAGGTCCCTGGGCCAAGGAAGGCTATAAAGGTTACAGCCAGCACTTTCCACTGAGCCCCAAAGCATGTAGTTAACCAAGATAGGAGTCATGTGATCATATCTGTTGTTTCCTGTCAAATGACGGGCAGGCTTTGTTGGGCACTAGCTAGTTCTCTTCAACGGCATCCCCACAGTCGGGTGGGCTGTTTATATTCCCCAAGGCCATGGTGTGACATATCGAGAGGCAAGAACCAGGCAAGGGGACTTTCCTTTGATTACTCTTAGCGTTGCACGATTTTACTTATACAGCTATGGGCTTGCATAGAGGAGAGGCAAGAGATCCCATCTCTTTAGTTTCATTTGAAAGTAGGTGTGGACCCTGGTGCTGGAGGCACAGTTTAACACCCTCCCTCCACACAAGCATTTCCCTCTGGGCAGCTATTAGCTCCAGCACAGGGAAGAAACACATGGGCCATAGGGCTGCCAAGTCCCCCGCTAGGGCGGGGGAAACACCGATTTTTAGTGCTTACCTCCCGCTTTTCCAAAGATGGCCACCGGGGGGACAAAATGGCTGCCTTAAAAGGGAAATGTCTGCAGAGAGCCTGCCCTGCAGTAAAAAGCCTCACCAGACATTTCCCCTTTAAGAAGTCAGCAAGAGAGCAGCTTCCACAGCAAGAGAGGTCCGCCCAGAGATTAAGGAGGGACTGAAGGAGCTGCTTTTGCATGTGGCTGGCAAGGTGAGTGTCTCTTCCAGCTCTTTTCATTCTCTCTCCCTCTTTCTTTTTCCTGTCTGTCTGTCTGTCTGTCTGTCTCTCTGTCCCCATCCAGCAGAGGTCTATCAGTGGCTATTATAGCCACAAGGTCTAAATGGAAGTAAGTGCCTCTGCCAGTTTTTTTCCCTTCTCTCTCTCTCCCTCTTTCTTTTTTTTTCTGTCTGTCTCTCTCTCTCTCTGTCCCCATCCAGCAGAGGTCTATCAGTGGCTATTATTAGCCACAAGGTCTAAATGGAACGCTTTGTCTGGGGCAGTGATGCTCTGCATTCTTGGTGCTTGGGGGGCAACAGTGGGAGGGCTTCTGGAGTTCTGGCCCCGCTGCTGGACCTCCTGAGGGCACCTGGTATTTTTGGCCACTGTTGTGACACAGAGTGTTGTACTGGATGGGCTGTACTGGATGGGCCGATCCACTGTGGCTTCTCTCCTGTTCTTATGATATGAAAATCATATTTAGCACTTGTGTAGCACTTAGTGCTTCATATTCTGCCGAGATGAGGAAGGATTCAGTAGGGCCGTTGCTCAGTGATAGAGCATCTGCTTGACATGCAGGAGGTATCAGCCTCTTCAGCTAAAAAAGGATCAGGTAATAGGTGACATTAAAGATCTCAGCCTGAGACCCTGGAGAGCCACTACCAGTCTGAGTAGTCAATACTGACCTTGATGGACCAATGGCCTGATTCAGTATTAGGAAACTTCATGAGTTCATGTGTCAGCATGTGGAAGCAACATCACAGGATGTGACATCACAAAATGATGTCACTTCCTTTCTCCTGGCTCCACCCCCAAAGTCTCCTGGCTCCACCCCCAAAGACCCCAGATATTTCCCAAGTTGGACTTGGCAGCCCTAATGGGCCATAGACCTCCCCCTTCCCCCCCCCCCCCCCGCTCTCTACTGGAGCTAACAGCCTTTCAAGGCAGAGGGCCCAATTTCTGGCCAGGAAATGGAACCGGAGGGGGAGGAATTGTTACCCACCTCCCCACCCACCCCTACCCCAGGGCCACGACCTGATCCAACCCACACACATCCCTGAGGCGGCAAGGCCAAGCCACGTCTCATCAAGCGAAGTCCTTCATATTCAGCAGCAGACCGCCCTTCCCCCAGGGCGCAGAGCCAGCCCATGCAGGAGAGGACTCAGGGATTCTGCATCTTCTGTGATCTCTCCTCTCTCTTCTGTTCGCTTGTCTCTTGGGATATTTCCCTCAGTCCCCTCACAAGTCACTAACCCACTCTTTCCCTAAGGTAACACAGGACACCTGCTTTATTCCTACGCCTCCACTGGTCTGTGAGCTTATTCTGTCAGTCAGTCGGGGCCAGGGGCGTAGGCTTTCCAATTTCCGGTGTGTGTGTGTGTGTGTGTGGGGCTGGGCCAGAGACATTACAGGCCAATGTCTCCAGGGGAGGCTCAGCATGTCCTGGAAAAGTTCGAGGGGGGGCTCCAGCTCCTCAGACCCCTTGAAGTTGACACCTATGGTCAGGGCTATTTTGGGGCAGGAACACATAGAAACGGAGTTCCGGCTGGCTCCTGAGTTGGCCACGCCTACAGCCAAAACCTCTGGCATGCGGGGCTACAGAGCACGCTGCCCTCCCCATGTTACACACAAGAAAGAAAGGCGGCATGTTAAAATGCCCTCTTTCCCTCTGTTGAGCGGGTTGGGATTTCCTTGTCAATTTCACTCCCCAGTCAGCTCCTCTCTGTCTTTCCTTCTCTAGCTGATCTCTAGCTGATGTCCAAAGCAGCCATTTTCTCCAGGGGAACTGATCTCCATTGTCTGGCAATCAGCTCTAATTCTGGGAGAACTCCAGGCCCCACCTGGAGGTTGGCAACCCAAGCACACAGTCATGACCAGCAATACAACACTGGCTTTTATTTTTTGCTGTGACCTCAGCTCTGTTGAATGAGCCCTGGCCTTCTTTGTGTCCTGGAGGTCCTTCTCTCCAGTTGGCCAGGTTCCAGACACCACAACAGTCTCCTTCGTCCACACGGCCTTCCTGCCCCTTCCTCGGCTGTGCCTGCACCTTCTCAGTCAAGGGGAGGGGCAGCCGGGCAGGTCAGACTGAGGCTACCGTGGGAACCACAGCATTCCCCACGGGCTTCACTGGGGGTGGAACTGGATATCTGGCTTGGAGTATTCATGGCCCATTATGCCCCTGACGTGCCACGTGCCATGCGCCTCGGAGATCGTTTTCCAGAGCAGCCGTGTTGGTCTGCAGTAGGTCAGCTAGGCTGGAGTCCAGGAGGCCCTCAAAGACCAGCAGAAGCCCCAGAGCAGAAGCCTTCAAGAGTCAAGGTGGCCTTTGTCAGATACCATCTGATGAAAGAAGTCTCAACTCTCAAAGCGCGTACTCTGAAAATCTTGCTTGTCTCTAAGGTACTATTGAACTCCAATCTAGCTGTACCTCCAAGACAGACAGCTTTCATTTGGTGGGAGTGAAATTAAGGGACTTAAGGTGACCACGATCTCCCTCCCACCTTCAGTATTTTCTTTTGTAAAATGAGAGATTAGTAGAAAAGAAGGGACAGTGAACACAACCATGACAAAGTAAATCTTGGTAGGAACTCCCCTTCACCAAGCTCTGCAACTGTCCAAAGAGTTTTGTTGTTCTTAAAGGACCTATGAATATTCTGTTTAATAATCCTTACTCCACTAGGTTCTTTTTCTACAGCTAGTGCTCACCCTTTGTGGTCTGTTGCCATAGAGATACCGAATGTTTACTTTAACCCCAACATTCCAAAGTCGTTGCTCAAACTGGCACTCCAAAGCAGAGGGAAGTCCAACCCCTACTGAGCTTCCTCACGGGGGGGGGGGGGGGGCTTTCAGGTGGGAAGTGGTTTTAGTCTGCAATAGCAGAACAAAACAAGAGTTCAGCAGCACCTTGGACAGCCGAGGATAGCCCAATCTTGCCATATCTTGAAAGATAGTGGACAGGAGATTACCAAGGAATACCAGGGTTGCTATGCAGAGGCAGGCAATGGCAAACCACCTCTGAACATCTCTTGCCTTGGAAACCCCACCGAGTCGCCATAAGTCAGTTCCGAATAGATGCAAAAAACAAAACAAAAAACATGTTCAAGACCAACCAAGTTTTCTAGGATATAAGCTTTTGTAAGTCAATGGTCACCTCCAGACTGGACTACAGCAATTCGCTCTATGTAGGGCTACCCTTGAAAATGCTTTGGAAATTGCAGGTGGTCCAGAATGCAGCTGCCTGGTTGCTGCCTGGGACATCAAAGCCAGTTGATATTACTCCAATTCTGTGGCAGCTGCACTGGCTACCGGTTAGTCTCCAGATCCAATTCAAGGTGTTGGTGCTAACCTTTATAGCCCTTAATGGTCTGGGACCCTCATTCGTACAGGACTGCCTCTGCTGTTACAACCCCTGCACTCCCTTCGGTCCTCCTCCTGCAGGAGCCAGGCCCAGGATGGCTCGGTTAGCTGTCACCAGCGGGAGGGCCTTCTCAGTTGTGGAATGCCCTCTCGGATGACCCCCGTGCCCTGCCGGACTTGTTAGTTTCCGCAAACACGTGCAAGGCCGAACTGTTTAGGTTGGCCAGTGGAGGGTAACCACATGTTTGGGCTGTTTTTATTAGTGGTATGGTGATAGCCACATATTCTAATACTTTAATACTTTAATATTTTAATGTTAATATTTTATTTTTATTTGTTTGTATGTTGTTCTTACCTTACTGATTTTAATGTTGCAGGTTGCCATGAGACCCTTTGGGTGGGCAGCAACTAAAAAATCTAATAAACAAACAAATAAAAAGCTCATCCTGAACGAGATGGCGCAGGCTTGTCAGCTCTACCTTGTCAGATCTTG
Source organism: Lepidodactylus listeri (assembly GCA_029233225.1). NCBI lineage: Eukaryota > Metazoa > Chordata > Lepidosauria > Squamata > Gekkonidae > Lepidodactylus > Lepidodactylus listeri. The sequence goes on from JARCFY010000012.1 coordinate 96,363,976, forward strand.
GAGGCTAAGCAGGGTCAGCCCTGGTTAGTACTTGGAAGGGAGACCACCAAGGAAGTCCAGGGCTGCTGTGCAGAGGCAGGCAGTAGCAAACCACCTCTGAATGTCTCTTGTCTTGAAAACCCCAGGAGGGGTCGCCATAAGTTGGCTGCAACTTGATGGCACTTTCCACCGTCACTAAGTCAAAGCTCACCTCATCTCATGAGAGAGCTTACGCCCTGGGGAATCTGGTTGGTCTTGAAGGTGCTGCTGGTCTCGAATTCTGAAAGGAGTTGTGAGGGCTCAGAATACCTTGAAGGACCTTTCTGTAGACCTCCTAGTGGAGGTACAATTTCATGACCATAAAAATCTCATAAAAAGGAACATGTCTGAGAGGCAGAATGCATGTGGAGGAGAGAATTAACAGACAGAGAAGAACTGAACAACTGCCCTGAAGGAAGGTATTGTTGCTATTGCTACATTTTGGAAGTTACCAAGGAAAACTGAACATTGTTTCCATGGATTAGAATGATTTACAGCCAAGAAAAAACTGGTCCAATAGCTCTTTAGCTTTCTGGAAAGCATCCTGCTCATCAGTATTTGCTCTGCTTGTGTGTACGAGGTCCAGTAAGGTATCTGCAAAAATGTGACAGAAGTATCTCCCTGCAATCTAGCTCATCATAAGTTAACAGATGCCCCATCTTTTGGACTGTAGAAAAGAGCAAGAGTCCAGTAGCACCATAAAAACTAACAACATTTGTGGCAAGGTAGAAACTTTCGTAAGTCACTGCAGGTGGTCCAGAAGGTATCTGAAGAAGTGAGCAGTGACTCACGAAAGCTCATCCCCTGCCACAGATTCTTAGTCTTTCAGGTGCTACTGGATTCTTGCTGTTTTCTACTGCTACAGACAGACTAACACAGCTACCCATCTCAATCCATCTTGTAGACTAGAGATCATGAATAACTAGGTAGCATCACCAAGCACTGATGATTCATACTGACCTGGAGGTTCTTTTTGATGTCATCATCGCTAATCCCCAAATGCTGCTGGCAAGCTCCAGTGTTACAGAAACAGCCTGTGCGAACATGGATGTTGTAGAGCCCAGCCAATCTGTCCACCTAATGGTTTCAATAGGACCAAAGAAAGAAAGATTAAATGAATCTATATAGGAGAGGTGGAGAGGAGGAGATTGGATTTATACCCCGCCCTTCACTACTCAAGGGAGTCTCAGAGCGGCTTACAAACTTCTTTCCTTTCCCCTCCCCCTCCCCACAACAGACATCCTGTGTGGTAGGCAGGGCTGAGAGAGCTCTGACAGAAACAGCTCTTTTTCAAGGACATCTGTGCCAGAACTATGGCTTGCCCAAGGACATCCAGCAGGTGCAAGTGGAGGAGTAGGGAATCAAACCCGGTTCTTCCAGTTTAGAGTCCGCTCACTTAACCACTACACCGAACTCTCTCATAATAAAAGGCGTAAATCAAGAATGCACTAGGATTTTTTTTTCCAGTTTAAGTCTTAGAGGTCTAGTTTTAGAATTTAAACTACATACTATGCAACAGAATAAAATGCATGGTATTTTACATATTGTTTCATATAAGAGAAATTGTTGATAAAAAGAGTATAATTAGGTAGAGCTGATTCTGCAACTTTATAACTTAACTCCTACTTGTAAGTACTAGTGGGACTATAAGCGCTTATGAGGAGGGCGGGGTGTAAATTTGAAAAATAAATAAATAAATGTTTGTTTCGCTAAGGTGCTTGGGGCAAGCAGGTGTTCTAATTTTGGTACAGGATCAGGAACAGGTTTCCTGCCCATCCTGCAAAGAGCTCACAGCAGATTATATTGTTCTTTCCCTCCATTTTATCATCACAACAACCCTGCAAGGAATGTTAGTGTGGTTTTTGCTATGAAATTCTGTGTTTGTGTGTGTGTTTCATTTCTGTGTTGTAATGTTCAGTTTTATATGTATGCTGCTGTTGTTTAAAAAGGCAGGCCTCTGGAGTAAGAAAGAGGGGGACCAGATGCAATGCTCCCTCTAAGCTGTGGAGTTTTGTGAGCAAAAATTCTGCTTTGTGAGCTACTGGCATTAAAGTTGTGAGTGAGCGATTTGGCTACTGCATAAATTAGTTTGCTCTGGAGGCATCCTTCCTGAGCTAAGACAAAAATGTGTGAGCCGGAGGCTAAAAAACTGTGAACTAGCTCACACTAACTCATCTTAGGGGGAACACTGTCTGGATGGGTAACTGAAGCGTCTCATGATTAGGTGGTAGCTGTACCCCAGAGAGAGGAGTTGACTGGTTTGTAGAGAGAGAGGGAGTTCAGTGTGTGTGTCTGTGTGGGAAGAGAGTTCAGTGCAGAGCTGGGGAGAGTGTGACAGAAATCTGTGTTCTTTTGTGGAAGTTATTAGCCTAAATGGCAAATGGCTAGGGGATTTTCCTCATTCTCATTTTTCTTGCTGGTAAGATCCTGTATCTTCGGGGGGGGGGGGGGCTGTTCTGCACATGTTTTATTTCCTCTAGTAGTTGATCCAATATCACATTGATTTATGACCAGCATAAAAACCTGAAGTTTAAATCTGCAGGGAGAAATGCTGGAAATAAACCTGTGTGATATCAAATTAACCACTAGAGGGAGCAAAACATGTGCGGAACAGGGGGAAACCCCAAAGAAACAGGAATTTATCAGTGAATAAAATGAGAATGTGGAAGCCCTAGGTCTATTTAAGGAACTTTACAGAAAGAAGAACTACGCCTAACTGAAACTATTACACTTATGAACCATACAGAAACTGTTAACACTGTTTGACTTCTAAATAAAGAATGACAATTCCACCAAATATAACAAAGCCATTCTGTTCATTGGGTCCAACTAAGAATTCTAAGGTGAGAGCAAGAACAAGTTGGAAATGCTAAGGAAGGCAAGGAGGCAGCACAACATGCAGCACTACAGAGAGGATCCATTCCAGGTGTTGCATTTCAGGGGTCTCGGAAAAGAAGCAAAATGTTACCGCTAGGCTATGAGTATGTAACTGATTGAATGGGGATCTCAGCCCAGGTCAACCCTCTCCTAGTACAGTACTTTAACAACTCCATCATATTGGCTTTCTCACATTTTGGTAACCACCAACATTTATCAGTGTATCTCTGAGTTTCGAGACACTTTGCTTCAGCATTTGGACAGTCAATATTTGGATACTCAATATTTGCATAAATTCACATCTACAAGTTGGGCTCACAACTGAGCCCAAAATTTCCATTCCTACAGGAACAAAATCAGATACAAAGTTAGGGAAATCAACAAATTGAGAAAATACTGTTATTTGTATAGTGATATCATTGTATACAATAATCAAAAAGGGATATTAAGATCAACAGAAATGCAATTTGTATGCTGAAACTATTGAAATCAAGAAAACAATCTATGTTTAATATATTTTTCACCTCTGATCTACTTAGTGTATATTCTTAATCATGTCCTTAAACCAAAAAAAACCTTAACTAGGCACTTTTATCACCAAATAGAGGCATGGTTAAATTTCAGGGTGGTCACTCTTGTGGGGTGGGGCTTCCCCCTGTCAGACAGCTGGCTGGTGGATGGAAAGGAGCCCCTCCAAATTGGGCAACCCCCACCAAACCTGGCAAATCTAGGTCTGGCAAATCTAAAACCAATCTAGAGTCTTATCTGAATTAATCCATGGAGAACAGTAAAATGATATAAAATTATCTTGGGGCTTTTCAAACCACCCCCTCTCATGATTCTTTTGCAAAAGCAGAAAAGAAGCTGTTTCTTATATGTTCAGATATGGTTTACAAGTATAATATGACACTTTTAAAGTATCAAAAGGAACAAGTGATAGACCTGTGCAGAACTGAAGGGGGAATCTCATTTTGCTCCTGTATCCCCTTCCCTACACTATTTCTTCTTTTCCTCCTTGTTTCAATCTCAGCCTTTCCCTTTTCTTGCTACTTTTTTTTTCTTTTTAACTTTTTGGATATTTCTGTGTGTAGGAAGATCTGTTCCCTGGGCCCACTGTGAGGATTACTGATCAGTGCTCCACAGCTATTGAGAATTAGAAATACTGACTACATTAACAAATACAAGTAAAAACCTCATTGCTATACTCAAGATGCCATTCTTCTTAATGTATATTCAGCTTATTCCAGCATTCCAAACCTGAGACAATTTCACTGAGTACTGAACTTCAAAGAGAAGTTCCACTTTCCCTGACAAACAGATCTTCAAATATCACTCTGGATTAAGTAAAGAACATATAAATGTAATTTGCAATGCAATCCCAAACAAGAGTCATTCCCTTCTAAGTCAGTGTGATACACAGACAACAAAGCAAAGAGAAGAAAACAAAGGTGATGTAGGTTAGCTCTGCAGGGTTTTTTGTTGCAGAGACAAGGGGGAGAAAGTACTGTTAATTTGAATTATTGCTTTAAGCTTACAGTAAAATGCTCAAAGACATAAAGTGATCACTAAAATTAAAACTGCTTTGTGTACCAAAAAGAAATCACTACTCAATATGATCCAGTGCCTTTTTGGCATCTAACAGCTTCCAGTCATTTCAACTTTGTTCATGTTACAGAAATTACTCAGATGTAACATGTAACATTCTCTGTATGTTACTTCATTTAAAATATCCCTGAAAAAAAGCTTATCTGGTCATTATTAATATACTTAGCAATAAGAGTTCTAAGTGTGTTCTCCAAGACCGACATAAAGACTGTAGAACTTTGATTCAGACACAATGCAAGTCTATATAAGAAAACTGGCAATACCATCCTAAGCACAATTATACCCTTCCACTGAAGCCAGTGCATGGCACTGGACTCTTCTGCTGACTCTCTGCCTTTCACTGCAATCCCATTCAGTCACTCAAGTCTCGGCTTTCTGAAATCAACATCTCTGGAGAAGCTCTGCAGAGAGTCATCCTGTGGTGCTCCATGACTGACAATGTTGAGGTCGTCTGAACATTATTAAACAGTTCCAATAATGGCACAATTAAATTACAGAGAAAGGTTCTGTAAAACTCTACAGGGACTCAGGATCCTGGAGACATTTATTTTTAGGGTGCCAGGGACCTGCTGATGTTCTTCTTCAGCAATAAGTGTATTTAATCTAGTTCTATGACCTTCTGGCAGCTGTGGAATAGAAAGTGTCCCATCTCTCTTTTGTCCGGAGAATAATGTGATGTAAGAAAATCTGAGAGAACCTGTGAGCCTAACACTCACTTGTTAACATGAGTCACCAGTTTTTAAGGGTACATGAAAATTCTTGAACATAATTGATGAGGACAACAGGTTTAATTGTTCCTTGTGGATTAAAGAAATCTGCAAATCAGTTAGCCACAATAAATCTGTGCCAACTCAAAAAAAATGAGATAATGCATTTGAACTGTTTTCCGAAATACAGTGCTGGCCAAGGATTCATTCTTCTGTCAAAATCTCCTCCAGTAATCTGCTCTCCCTCAGCAAGATCCATTAATTATATCACAATTAGTAAAGATTTCTAAGTTCTGAAGTGAAAACAAATTACAGGGACTACAGGATTTCTAAGTTCTGAAATGAAAACAAATCCTAAATAATTAATGAAGATAAACATAATCATTAATGGATACTAGGATAAATAAGCTATGTGGGGTGATGGGAAAGAATGCATGTGGTTGAACTGAATGTATGTGGGTATCCATGAATGAGAGAGTCAAACCAAACTGTGTACCCTACACTATAACCGCAACATGGTGCAACAACGAAGAGAGGGTACACACCATGATAACGACAGCACCGCCAGGAGCACATACTTGAGCACATCTCTGAGCAGGCCATAACAACAAGCTGCCAGCAGGCCTTTTAGAAAGAGCTGGCATAATCCCAGTTGTGAGCCTTTGCAAATACAACAGAAAAGATGCCCAAGTTGGTGGAGATAATACTAGCCATTAAGCTCCAAGAGAAGCAATAAATCAGAATGAGATCTTCCTAGCCTTCCCCACCATTATCATATTTTGTCTTTAATTATGTTTTGCCTGAGGCAGGATGGGAGGGGGGCAATCTAAGAAAGAACTTTCTCTGTAGCGGCAACAAAACTTTGGAACTCCCTCCCTAGGGAGATTTGCGTGTCTCCCTCTATTGATGTATTTCACCAACAGGAGAAAATTTATTTGTTTCATCTGGCATACCCCCAATAATGGTTACTGGCCCTCCGTCTAGTGTTTCTTGTTATGTGTTTTTAATAGAGTTATTTTATCATTTTAATTGTATTTTTAATTGCTCAGATGTTTTAATGCTTTCTATGCCTGCTGCTTTGCGGATCCTGATCAGGTGGAAAGGGGGTATAAAATTTAGAGGTGTGCAAAAAACAAATTGGTATTTTTCGGGTTTGGGTATATTGAACCAGAAAAATATTGGTATTTCCTGATATTCCCGAATCCCAATATCAGTATGGTATTGGGATTCGAGAAATAATTGAAAAATTAACCCCCCCCCCAAGTTTAAAAAAAAAATTGGACCACGGGGGTCCAATTCTATGGGCCCCCCCAAAAAGTGCCCCCATCCTTCCTTGTTTCCAGTGAAGGACAAAAGGTACATAAAGGGATGCAATCCCTTTAAATGCCTGAGTTCACTTAACAAATCGCGCCATCGGGTGGCACATTCAGGCTTGGAGAACAGATTTAAAGAGACCTCTCACCTTCCATAGCTGCCATTTTCTCCAGGAAAACTGATTTCTGTTGTCTGGAGTTGTAATTCCGGGAGATTTCCAGGCCCCACCTGGATGTTGGCAGTCCTAGGTGGAACAGCTTCCCAACCCAGGGTTGCCAGCTCTGTGTTGGGAAATTCCTGGAGACTTGGGGGTGGAGCCTGGGGAGGGTGAGGTTTGGGGAAGGAAAGGATCCCAGCAGTATAATAACATAGAGGCTACCCTCCAAAGTAGCCATTTTCTCCAGGGGAACTGTCATCTGAAGATCAGCTGTAATCCCAGGAGATCTCCAGGTAGAAGAGAAGAAGAAAAGAGCTTGGATTTATACCCCGCCCTTCACTACCTGAAGGAGTCTCAGAGTGGCTTACAATCCCCTTTCTCTTCCCCTGCCCACAGCAGACACCCTGTGAGGTAGGTGGGGCTGAAAGAGCTCTCTTGAGAACTGCCCTTGAGAGAACAGCTCCGAGAGAACTTGTGACAAACCCAAGGTCACACCAGCAGCTGCATGTGGAGGAGTGGGGAATCAAAGCTGGTGCTCCCCGATTAGAATCTGCGCTCCTGACCACTACACCAAACTGGTGTCCCCTGGCAACCCTAATGACATGCCAGAAGCAAAGAGAGTTGCCCCTGATGATGCTCACAGGAATCCACAGCTAACTGCGCCAGACTGATTTAACAAGCTGAGGTAGGGATCCAGCAGATGGACGGGGTCTGCAACCCAGAAACATCAGTGCAGAACTTCAAGCAGCCTATTAGCACAGATCCAGCCTGGGCACTGCAAACGTTTCATCCCCCAGGGAAACCTGCGGACTGTTTTGTTCCCCTTTGCATCCTCAGTAGATCTGCCTGGCAGCCTGGATCCCCCACAAGCCATTAGTTAAGCACAGCCAATGTCAGAAGCTCAACAGCATGTTCTCCTGCCCCCCCCCCCAAATTAATCCTGCCTTGGAACAAAGAGACACAGTAAACTAGCACTTTTATTTTTTTAAAAAATCTCCCATCTACGGATTACTGAAAGAGACTCTCTTTGGTGTAAATGGTTAATGCAGCGCAAAAGTGGGTCACCCAAGAAAACCAGCCTCCTTTGAATTATTTTGTTTTCCTTCTCCTGAATGCGGAAGTCAGACTTTGTTTAAAATTTAAGAAATGCGGCTTGGTAATAAAATACATTTTTTTCTGTGCTTAATAAGCAGCACGATCTTCTGTACTGTGCTAGATTTTTCTTTATGCCTGAGATGGGGTTCAGCAGCTGACCCTTGACGACTCAGGATGATACTAGACCCAACATCATTGCTGCAGAAGCAAGTTAGTGCATTTGGGAGAAGGAAGGCTTTCTTACAACTCAGCCTTCCTCGGGAAATGGCCCCTTGCCTTGATACGGCTGATCTGGCCTAGCCGGAGGGAACCATGCCATGAGACGAGACCACTGTAATGCACCATATGCTGGTCTCCCCTCAAAATCAATTTGGAAACCCCAGTTGGTGCAGAATGTCACAGCCCAGTTATTACTGGGAGCTAGATGGAGCATGCATCCTGCAGGCACTCCACTGGCTGCCCACCAGGTACCACTGGCCAGTTACCACTACCAGTGGCTCGATTTATTGGCAACCACATACAAAGACCTTCATGGTGTGAGGCTTCTGTGCTATCAGCAAAGGATCAGGCCTTTGTTGGTTAAAACATAGTCCTTTATTCAGATACTGGAACAGGTCTCGATGTTTGTTAGAGATGCCAAACAAAGAAGGCTTGGGGTTAATATACCTACAAACATGAATGCTTAAACATTTCCTACCAATCAGCAGACAACTAAAATGCGGGAAGAAAGGCATAAACATTCCCCTTTTGCCCTATGTGACCCAGATGTGCTAAGTCCTAGGCAAAACATTCAAACCACGACAATAAAATAACCTTCAAGGCTATAGCAGTCAGATAGTGTCCTGGGAGCCTGCAGAGAAAGAGGGAGGGAACAGGAATAAGATAGCTTTTGTTTATATGATGTGTTGGTATGCAGGAAACCACCCTGCCGCCTAGAGAAGTAACATTAAACAGACAGGCAATTGACACAAGAGAAGGCAATAAACCATATGGGCGATAACAACTACAAAGAAAATGAAAGTAAGAACCAGAGTAACCTTTAGCAACATATATCTTTGTCAGATTCATTGCAAGAAAGAAACATTTAGCAGTAAAAGAATTCATTGTGCATACAGAGTAGAATCTGACATTCTGCCCCCTTGAAACTAGACTTTCCCCCCCGGTTTATTAGGGAAACGCTTATGAAAGGAGCGGACAAACTTAGGAGCATGGACGTTATCAGCAAGAACCCATTCATTTAACTCAGGGCCAAAGTCTACCCACTTAACAAGATAGTAGACTTGGCCCCTGCGAAGTTTAGAGTCCAATATTTCAGAGATCTCGAAATGAGGTTCTCCCTCCTTCATCAGAGGAGGAGGAATCGGAGGATCCGGGCGCCATGCATTCTGCCCAGGATCCTTCTTCAGGAGGCTGTAATGAAAGACAGGATGCACAGAGCTCAGTGATTTAGGCAGTTCAAGTTCAAATGAGACTTCAGAAATTTTCCTTAAGACTCTATAGGGTCCCACATATTTCCATCCCAGTTTTCTGCTGGGCTGCAAGCCATGAATATTCTTGGTAGAAAGATATACAGAGTCTCCGGGCTTTAGGTCCCAACCTTCAGCCCTGCCCCTGTCAGCATACTTTTTGTAATCCGCTTTAGCTCTTTCCAAAGTTTGCCCAATGAGGGGCCAGGAGTCCTGTAACCTCGACCACCACTGGCTAAACTCCGAGTCCTTAGTGGTGTCCGTGTCAGGCAGGGAAGGCAGTGGTTTTCCCTCGAACCCCCCCACAGCCATAAATGGGAAATCCCGGTAGAGGAATGAACTGCATTATTGTAGCTATACTCAGCAACGGGAGCAAGTCCACCCAATTGTCCTGATGATAATTTGTGTAACAACGAAGGAATTGTTCTAAAATTTGATTAACTCGTTCTGACTGTCCATCGGTCTCTGGGTGGTAACCCGAACTAAGAGCGGGTTCAATGTCCAGAGTTCTCAAAAGCTCCCACCAGAAGTTGGCAACGAACTGGCTCCCCCTGTCGGATACTATGCGCTTAGGAAAAGTGTGTAGCTTGCTCACGTGATTGAAAAATGTCTTAGCCAGGCTTCTTGCCGTGGGAAGTTGCTTAAACGGGACGAAGTGTGCTTGCTTGGAAAACAGGTCAACCACCACCCAAATGACGGTTTTTCCTTTGGAGGGAGGAAGGCTCGTAATAAAGTCCATGGACACGGTCTCCCAAGGCCGAGAAGGAGTAGGGAGGGGTTGTAGTAAACCCGGGACTTTCCCCCCTTCTTTTGCACATTAAACACATCTGACAAGAAGTGACATAATCCGACACATCCTTGCGCATTCGCGGCCACCAAAATTGTCTTTGGATAAGGTTTAGAGTCTTTAGAAACCCAAAATGCCCAGACAATTTTGATTCATTACATGACAACAGGATTTCTTTTCATAAAGAGAGGGGCACAATTAGTTTCGATCCATGATACCAACAACCGTTAATGTCTTTAGAATTCTCAGCATCACCCTCCCATTCTTTGACTTCTTCATCTGAGTACACCCCCCCACATTTATCGACCCATAACCCGGGCTCGGGGGATGCTTTTTTCTGGCTCTGTGTAATCACTGCTCCCCCCAACTGTTGAGGGGAGAACATGGAGTCGAATACCTCTTCCCTCTGGGATTCGTGTTGGGGTAACCTGGACAATGCGTCTGCTAATGAATTAGACTTCCCAGGAAAGTGTCTCAGAACAAAATTGAATTTGGAAAAGAAGTCGGCCCACCGGAGCTGTTTCGCATTCAAGGAACGCTGCGTGCTCAAAGCCTCTAAGTTTTTGTGGTCAGTCCAAATCTCAAACGGCTTTTGCGCTCCCTCTAGCCAATGCGTCCAAGCGGAGAGGGCTAGTTTGATAGCGGCAGCTTCCTTGTCCCACACCGACCAATGTCTCTCAGTCTCAGTTAATTTCTTTGAAATATAGGCATGGGGGTGCAACACCTCATTAGCGTCCCATTGTAGGATAGCCCCCATCGCCACATCAGAAGCATCCACATGTATTACAAACTCTTTAGTCTCATCTGGGTGGGCTAGAATGGGCTCTGAAGTGAATAGTCGCTTTAGCTCGTCAAATGCCACTTGGCATTGGGGGGTCCAGCAGAGTCTCTCCCCCAGTTTTCCCGCTTCAGGGCCCCTCCCTTTGGTTTTCAACAGTTTGGTAAGTGGCAGGGTAATGGTTGCAAAGTCCTTCAAGAAGGTTCGGTAAAAGTTGCAAAACCCTAATAGGCTTTGTAGCTGCTTCCTAGTGCGGGGGGCTTCCCACTGCACGACCGCCTCTACCTGAGCAAGGTCCATTTCCAGTCCCTTTTGAGAAATGCGGTAGCCCAGGAAATCCACCTCCCTTTTGTGGAACTCACACTTGGATAACTTAACATACAAATGGTGCTCTAATAGTGTCTGTAATACTTCTCTTACTAACATCACGTAGGATGCCTTATCAGCTGAATAAATCAAGATATCATCAAGATAACAGAGCACCCCATTAAACAAATACTTGTGCAACACTTCATTGATTAAACTCATAAAAACGCCAGGAGCGCCACTCAAACCGAAGGGCATCACCAAATACTCGAACTGACCCAGCGGGGTATTGAACGCCGTTTTAAATTCGTCCCCCTCCCTGATGCGCACCTGAAAGTACGCGTCTCTCAAGTCCAGTTTTGTGAAAATTCTCCCCTTGGCCGCTTCTGCCAACAAGTTCTTTATTAAGGGGAGGGGGTAGGCGTTGGATGCGGACACTGCGTTCAGTTCCCTATAGTCCGTACAGTCTCAAACCTCCATCTTTCCTTTTCCGGAAAAGGACGGGGGCTGCGAAAGGGGACTTAGCCAGGCGGATAAATCCTGGCTCTAAGTTTTTATCCAGGAACTTTTGCAACTCCTCTCTCTCAGAGGGGCTCATGGAGTATAATTTCCCTTTGGGTAATTTCTCCCCCGGGAGCAGTTCAATGGCACAGTCAGTAAGATGGTGGGGAGGCTATTCATCAGCTTCTGTTTCACTGAACACAGCTTTTAAGTCTCTATATTCTGGGGGGACCGGATCCGGCGCTAATGCCAGTGCTGCCGGATTCGAGGAGCCAGGAGGCTCTTTACCCCATTTGGAAGCCCATGTGTGCTTGGAACATTTGGGGTCGACCCAGGATATTTTCCCATTTCTCCACTTGATGTACAGGTCGTGGGAGCTCAACCATGGGCTACCCAGTACCATGGGAAATTGGGTATTAGGAGTGATCACAAAAGCCCTCTCCTCCCAGTGAGTCCCCGTCCCCACCACCAAAGGTTCAGTCTCGGCCACATACGCCTCCTTCATCTCAGAACCATCCATTTGAGTGAACCGTAAGGGTTCGGTTAGGGCCGTCACTTTGGGCCCCAATCCCTCCACCACTAAAGGGCTAATTAAGTCTCTGGCACACCCCGAGTCTATGAGGGCACGAACCCGTATGTGGGTTCCGGTGCTTGGCACCATTACAGTCACTACCATGTAAAGCAAAGGACCCGGGATGCTCACTAGCGATGGCACGTCGGGGGCTGGGACCTGCAGCTCTGCGCCAGCTACTGCAGGTCGTTGAAGTTTCCCAACGGCTGGGTCTCGGTCAGCTCCAACTCTCCCTGCTCGTACATTGCCCCTTCCAGCTGTAATGCCCGGGGTTTAAACGGTGTCTTGGGAGGTTGGGGGGTCCCTCTGCCCAGCGGGGTGAAGGTCTTCGGGGTCTTTGCTCCCCCACGGGGGCATGCCAAGGCATAGTGGCCACTCTCTCCGCATTTCATGCACAGGCCTTGCTTGAATTGGGCGTCACGCAATTTCTGGAACACCGACTTTCCCTCTGCTTTCTGGGGGGCCTTGGGAGGGTGAGTGGATGAAGTTCCCAACTTGATCAGGGTGAAGCGTTCCTCCACATCAGCCACGGCTCGCATCCAAGCTGCCAGGGAAATGGGGTGGCCGCTCCTCAGGATCGTCTTGTAGATCTCGTGACTCAACCCCTCTCGGTACTTCTCCACAAACAGGTCTTTGGACCACCCCTGAACTTTTGCCGCGATGCGCCGGAAACGATCGGTGTAGTCTCTCACCGTGCCTCTCCCCTGGGTTAGCCTGCGCAGTTGGTTCCAGGCTTTTTCTTCTCCCAGCGGGTCCTTGTAGTGCTGGCGCAGGGCCCACATGAAGTTATCCACGGTCTGCAGTTCAGGCCCCGGGGGGTTGTGCAGGCTCACGTACCAATCACTCGCAGTGTCTCGCAGCTTGGATCCAATGTAGCCCACTCGGTCCCTCTCCGTCGGCTAGAGGTGGCCCCAGGACGTCAGGAACCGCTCGATGATGAAGAACCGGAGCTTCTCGGGGTCTCCATCAAACATTGCCATCACGGGGTCGTTGGGCACCTGCCTCACCAGCCCTCCCACAGGAATGGGGACCGCCGGAGCGGGTGCCTGCAGGGCTCCTCCAGCTGGGGGAGCAGCGGGGCCGGCAGGCTGAGCCGGAGCCCCCCCTGCACCTCCCACCGGGGGTGCTGGAGGCACCCCAGCCGGTCCCCCACCCCCCTGAGGTTGACCGGGGAGTGGGATCACCCCAGCTGCCAGGGCTCCCATCAGGTTCTGCTGCATCTCCAGCGCAGCCTCTCGCACATCCACCGTGAGGCGGTCATGCATCTCTTCCAACCTCCGGTCCAGGACACGGTCCAGGTCTGCTCCGGACGGCTCAGCGCCCCGGGGTGGAGGACGCTCCTCGTCTTGGAAACTGAACCCCCAGGCGCCCGATCCCCTCTGGGGATAGAGGTCTTCCTCCAGTACGCTCGGGCAGCCGAACTCTGATCGGTCGCTGCTGAAGCGCACTCTGGCCCCTTTCCGATCGTGGATCCACGTTTCAGAAGTGCCTCCCCCGAAGGTAGCCCAAGAGCATCTAGGGGAGGCGGCCGGCCAAGTAATCCGAGCCCCTGTGCGAGGGGCTTGGCCCGATTCCTGAGCCATGGTCACTGGCACCGGTTGCTCCACAGGTCCCATAGGAGCCGTGGTGACCGGGACCTCCAGTGGAGTGTTATTGTTATGTATTGACCATGCGGTCGCCATGTGCTCCCTTAATTGCGACCGCATGGCCAGAGCACATGGCCAGAGCATGGCCAGAGCACATGGCCAAGAAACTACCTGAGCTTCAGCCAGGTAGAACAAAGGCCAGGTGGATTCAAACCGGCCACCAATCCTGTACCTAGGTTTCTCCCAGAGAACCTATGAAATGTAAATAGACTTCTAATAGCCTATCAAGCCAGTTGGGTGAGGTCAGGGGATTGTCCCTGACCAGCATAAAAGGAGGGCTTCAAGCCCTGGGTTGTATGCTTCATCCGGACCAGCAATAAAGATCATGCTGTTTCACTGTTCCATAGACTCCTGACTCCAATACTTATCAGTGGTGGCGAGGATGGGATCCCGATGAGCGACTCTCCAGCCGACCACAGCAGCACAGTGAGCTCTGTCCCGCCGGCCGCAGGCATCTCTGAGCTCCAGCGCTCCAACGCCTCGCCGCAAGCCGCTCTGAGCCTGATCCTCCAGCACTAGCCAGCGCCAAGCCTCAGCGCTCCCCGGCACCGCCGCAAGACACGAGGACATCGCTCAAACAGCCGCCACTGCTCCTGCTCTGGTAAATATGGCAAACGCTCTGGGACCAATTATCCCTTTCGATACGTCTCGCCCCGAGACGTGGGAGTCCTGGCTCAAGATGCTGGGTTGCGCCTTTAAGGTCCGCAGAATCACAGATGCGGACCTGAAGAGCACCTGGCTCTTGAGTTCCGGAGGGGTGGAGGTCATGCAGGTGGCCCAGAACCTACTAGCCCCGCAAGACCCCACCAAGGTGTCTTACGATGTGCTCAAAACTGGCCAGGCGCTGGGAGTTCATACAGTGCCAGCAGCAGCCGGAGGAGTCAGCCGCCACTTTCCTGGCTGAACTCTGTCGACTAGCCGTGGGCTGCGAATTCCGCCACGTGGATGACCATGTGGAGACAGCCTTCATGGGAGGGGTCCGGGAAGCCAAGCTCCGCCGGTGCCTCATCGCAATGCTGGAACCTACCTTGGAAAAGATACTCCAAATGGCAGCAGCCTTCGAGACAATGCAAAAGGACAAGGCAGCCAGCAAAGTCCACCAGGCGGCTCCTCCTGAACCCGACTCAAGCAAAGAAGAGGACGTCCACTGGATGCAACCACGCTCGAAGAAGGGTGTGCCTGGCGTCCCCAGGCCCAAGGGCCGGCGCCCAGCATCTGTCTCTGTTCCCTCTTCTACTTCCCTCAACAGGCAGGCCCCAACGTGCGCCAGCTGTGGGGACCCCCATGACAGACAGACATACTGCTTCCGTGATGCCATCTGCCGTGCCTGTGGGAAAGCAGGACATCTTGCCTGGGCCTGCCACCTGAGGAACAGCCACCGTGCCCCAGCAGTGAATTTCGAAGAAGTGGGTAGTGTTGTTCCCACGGCTATGGTAATGAACTTGCCCCAGCCCATTCCGGGCGTGATTTCCGTGTCTCTCTGAATAGAGGGAGTTCCTTGCTCCATGGAACTGGACTCAGGGTCAGCATATTCAATTGTGTCCGCAGCTACGTTCAGCCACCTCTGCCCGAAGGGGGGCACGTTGGCTGCGGCTGCCGGCCGGGTTGGTCCTCCGGGACTTCCAGAAAAACCCCGTGGCTATTAAGGGGCTAGCCATGGTCCGGGTCCAGTACCACGCCTTTAACGGCCTGCTAGACCTTCTCGTGGTGGAGCGCAATCTAACCAGTCTCCTAGGTCGCGCCTGGTTCAAGCCGCTCGGAGTGCAGTGGACAGGAATACACCGTGTGGGCTCCACCGACTTTTCGGCCATCTGCGAGGAATTCCCCGCCGTTTTCGATGGCTCATTGGGCTGCTATAAAGGACCCCCGGTTTCCTTCGACCTGGACCCGGCAGTCCAGCCCATCCGCGTGGCCGTCCGACGGCCACCGCTCGCCTTCCAGCCCAAAGTGGAGGCGGAGCTGGAAAAGCTTGTGGCACAAGGGGTGCTCGAGCCGGTCTCCCACGCCAAGTGGGAGACTCCCATTGTGACCCCCCTCAAAGCTAACGGGGAAGACCGCATCTGCGCGGATTACAAATGTACAATTAATAAGGCATTACAGGACAACACGTACCCGGTACCGGTGGTCAGCCATGTTCTGGCCTCCCTCGCGGGCGCCAAAATATTTGGAAAATTAGACTTGGCCCAAGCCTATCAGCAGCTTCCCATAGATGAAGCAACGGCCGAGGCACAAACGATTGTGACTCACAAGGGAGCGTTCAAGGTAAAACGCCTCCAATTTGGGGTCAGTGTAGCACCCGGAATCTTTCAAAATCTAATGGATTCTCTCCTAAAAGATGTTCCAGGAGTGAAGCCGTTCTTCGACGACGTCCTCATCGCCGCCCCGGATGCCGACACGTTTGCAGCTCGCCTCCGGATGGTGCTGCAAAGGTTCCAGGACACGGGTCTCAAGGTTCGAAAAGACAAGTGCACCCTGGGAGTCTCCTTTGTGACCTTCTTGGGGTTCCAAGTCACCACGGACGGCATTCACCCTACAAAGGAGAAGGTAGCGGCGATTACAGGTGCACCCCGCCCGTCCTCAAAGGCGGAACTCCAGCCGTTCTTGGGACTTGTGAACTTCTACCACGCCTTCCTTCCACACAAGGCGGCGGTCGCCGAACCCCTGCATCGTCTCTTGGACAAGGGAGCGGCTTGGGCCTGGGGCCCCAAGCACGATGCGGCCTTCCGTCAAGGACCTGTTAGTTTCGAATGCGGTCCTGGCGCATTTCGATGAGAGGCTCCCTGTCATCCTGGCCTGCGACGCGTCCCCCTGTGGCGTTGGGGCGGTCTTGGGGCACCGGCTACCCAACGGAAAGGAGGTTCCAGTTGCCTACTACTCCAGGACCCTGTCGTCGGCAGAACGGAACTACGCCCAGATCGACAAAGAGGCTCTAGTGATCGTAGCCGGTGTCAGGAAATTCCATGACTATCTCTATGGGCAGTCGTTCACCGTGGCCACAGATCACAAGCCGCTGCTGGGTCTCCTTGCCCCCCACAGGCAGACCCCTCACATGCTGTCCCCGCGGGTCCTGCAGTGGTCAATTTTTTTGTCAGGCTACTCCTACGAATTGGTACATCACCCGGGGAAGGCGATGGGTCATGCAGACGCCCTCAGCCGTCTTCCCCTCCTGTCCTGCGACCCTGATCTGGCTCCCGCTTTTCACGTCGCGCTCCTAGAGGACCTACCGGAGCGCCCCGTACAGCTATCGGATGTGGCCCGTCACACGCGGCGGGACCGCATCCTTTCCCGTGTCTCGGACTGGGTGGGAAGGGGGTGGCCGGAAAAACCGGGACCAGATTTTGCCGCTTTCACGGCACGCAGGCACGAACTATTGGCCCACAAGGGATGCCTGCTATGGGGATCTCGAGTGGTGATCCCCGGGCCCCTGCGGCCCCAAGTGCTAGAGGCCCTACACAAGGCTCACCCGGGAATTGTGCGCATGAAAGCTCTGGCCCGAAGTTACGTATGGTGGCCAGGCCTGGACAAAGACATTGAGGGGTGGGTCCAGAAGTGTGCCAAATGCCAGGAGTCGCGGTCAGATCCGCCACACGCTCCTGTCCGATCCTGGGAATCTACTAACAAGCCCTGGTCCCGCCTGCACCTAGACTTCACGGGACCAGTCCAGGGCCGGTTGTTTCTTATTGTTGTTGACAGCTACAGCAAGTGGCTTGAGGTAGTGCCAGTAGCTTCGACCTCCACCAATGCTGCCTTAAGAAGTCTCTGTCTGATCTTCGCGACACACGGAATGCCAGAGACTCTCATGACCGACAACGGGACCGCCTTCACCTCCGGCGAGTTTCAACAGTTTGTGGAAGCCTGCGGTCTGCGCCACATCTGCTCCACTCCATTCCACCCCACAACCAATGGCCAGGCCGAGCGCATGGTGAGGACAACGAAGGACGCGTTAATGAAGATGGAGCACAGTAAGATATTAAAAGGTGGAATGTATTAAATTTGTCACTGCTGGGTAGAATTGCAGTGGTTAAAATGAATGTGTTACCAAGAATAATGTTTCTGTTTCAAACTATTCCAATTGTGAAAGATGTAAAAACATTCAAATGCTGGCAGAAGGAATTGACTAAGTTTGTGTGGGGAGGGAAAAAACCAAGAATTAAGATGAAAATAATGTGTGATGCTAAAGAGAGAGGTGGGTTTCAGTTACCAAACTTAAGGCTATATCATGATGCAGTATGTTTGACTTGGATAGGGACATGGACTATGTTACAAGACAGAAAGTTATTGTCCCTGGAAGGTCATGACTGTAGGTTTGGGTGGCACGCATATCTGTATTATGGTAAAACAAAAATGGACAATATGTTTAAGCATCATTATTTGAGAAGAACATTAATCGATACGTGGACAAGATATAAAAACTTTTTTCCAGAAGAAATACCTATGTGGATTGTACCTGCAGAAGTTTTAAATCCATCATCTCACTACAAAGGACAAGACTGGTTGAAATATAGAGACCTGTTAACAAGACATGGTAAAGACTTTAAATTGAAGGAGCAGCAGCAGATGGACTTTGATTATGGCTGGTTAAGGTACAGACAAATATATGATATGTACAGAAGTGATAAAAAATCTGGTTTTAGAGAAAAAAGCAATGAAATAGAACAAATTTGGGAGGAAGATGGGAAAAAATGATTTCTAAAATGTAGAAAGTATTGTTAAAATGGTTTAATGCTGATGAAATGGTAAAGGAACAAATGATAAAATGGGCGATAAACCTAAACAAAGACATTGAAATGGAATCTTGGGAATTTTTATGGAAAAATGCAATGAGTATTTCTACATGTTATAATCTAAAAGAGAACTGTTTTAAAATGATGTACAGATGGTATATGACACCAAAAAAATTGCAAATATTAATCAAAATATGTCTAACAAATGTTGGAAATGTAAAAAGAAAGAAGGTTCTTTCTATCATATGTGGTGAACTTGTGATAAAGCAAAGACTTATTGGTCTATAATACATGCAGAAATGGAAAATTTTTTGAAATGTACATTTAAGAAGTTGCCTGAAATGTTACTGCTTGGACTTAAACTAGAAGAGATAAATGTAAAGAAAAGGACAATAATATGGTATATGATTACAACAGCAAGAATGATGTATGCACAAAATTGGAAAAATGAAAAAATACCAGAAGTGTGGGAATGGTTGAAAAAATTGTTATATATGGCTGAAATGGATAAATGGACTAGAAAGTTGAATAATCTGTACTCAGAGACTTTTTTAGAAGATTGGGAGGATTTGAAAGAATATGTTGAAAAATATTGGGACATGAAAAACTACATTTATACATGGTTATAATAGCATAAAGGAATAGAAATTGAGTATATGAATGTACTAAGGATAATTAGATAATGAACTTGTTTTTTAGAATTATATAAGAATATAGAAAATAAGAATTGGTATATAAGTATTTTAAAGATATATAACCGTTACCAGAAATGTAAACATAGAGATAAATATTACTATTTTGGATAAAGTGGAAAATGTGTTATGCTTCAGATGTGGTGGGAAACCACCAATACAAGATAAAAGCAAGACTATACAAATAGAACAAAATGTTATATAATATGGAAAAAAGGATTTGTATAAAACAAATGTATTAATTTTAATGTTTTGAAAAATAAAAACTTTCTTACAAAAAAAAAAGAAAAGAAGATGGAGCACGGTGACTGGGAAGAGCAGCTGTACAAGTTCCTGTTCTGCCAACGGAACACACCCCACTCAGGGACCGGGCGCCGGCCAGCGGAACTTCTGATGGGAAGACGACTGGGAACCGTCTTAGACCGCCTACATCCCGACCGAGCAATCGAGGGGAACCTGACAACGGAGGACCGGCCAGCTGCCCAAGGATTCGCTCCCGAAGACCCCGTATACGCAAAGAACTTCGCGCGGGGTCCGACATGGCTCCCTGCGAGGATCGTCCGAGTCACAGGGCCTTACTCCTATGAGGTCCTTATGGAAGATGGCGTAGTCTGGAAATGGCATATTGACCAGATTCGACGCCGTACCCAGAACCACGATGATACCCAAACCCCCGAACTCCCTGCACCAACAGACCGTGACATCGACACAACTCCAGAAGCAGCGCCAGACCCGGATCCGAAGACTGCGGAGATGCCGCTCCTGCCCGCGGACGAAGCAGTTGCACCATCCACACCTGAACGATTCCCAAGCAGACAGGCCCCGCCAGCAGAACAACTACCCACACCGCAACCTGCCGACACAAGCAACACGCCCCGCCTTACAACTCCCCGGCGCTCTGGACGTGAGCGCAGACGCCCGGACTATCTCAAAGACTATGTGTGCAGAGGGGTTCTGGACTATGGGGGGAGGGGTGTTATGTATTGACCATGCGGTCGCCATGTGCTCCCTTAATTGCGACCGCATGGCCAGAGCACATGGCCAAGAAACTACCTGAGCTTCAGCCAGGTAGAACAAAGGCCAGGTGGATTCAAACCGGCCACCAATCCTGTACCTAGGTTTCTCCCAGGGAACCTATGAAATGTAAATAGACTTCTAATAGCCTATCAGGCCAGTTGGGTGAGGTCAGGGGATTGTCCCTGACCAGCATAAAAGGAGGGCTTCGAGCCCTGGGTTGTATGCTTCATCCGGACCAGCAATAAAGATCATGCTGTTTCACTGTTCCACGGAGTCCCGACTCCAATACTTATCAGTGACCCAGATGCGCTAAGTCCTAGGCAAAACATTCAAACCACAACAATAAAATAACCTTAAAGGCTATAGCAGTCAGATAGTGTCCTGGGAGCCTGGAGAGAAAGAGGGAGGGAACAGGAACAAGATAACTTTTGTTTATATGACGTGTTGGTATGCAGGAAACCACCCTCCCGCCTAGAGAAGTAACATTAAACAGACAGGCAATTGACACAAGAGAAGGCAATAAACCATATGGGCGATAACAACTACAAAGAAAATGAAAGTAACAACCAGAGTAACCTTCAGCAACATATATCTTTGTCAGATTCACTGAAAGAAAGAAACATTTAGCAGTAAAAGAATTCATTGTGCATACAGAGTAGAATCTGACACATGGCCTTGGACCCTCATACCTGAGACACTGTCTCTTCCCCTTCTGCAGGTGCCAACCTGTAAATGGACAGAATCAATGACTGCCCAGACACGTACCTTCTCCTTGTGGAATGGCCTGCCTGGGAAAGTCCGGAAGGCCCCCACCCTCCTGGCTTTCTGCAAACGATGCAAAAGGGAATTGTTCAAGAGGGCTTTTCTGGGCAGGCCATAGGGCAGCACTGCACAAAATGATTTACAAGGCTGCTTGGACAAATGATGAGGGACTGTGGTCTATTGTACGGTGTATATTTTGTGGTAAGTTGGATCCTACCATGTTATTTTGCATCATTTCATTTGTTGTGTTAACCCTCGTGCTTTGCTGCAGTTCTATTGTTTAGATTTCTGGTTCTACAACCCAAATCCCATCTTGTTGATTGTACTGACTAACTCTGTGTAATCTGCCTTGAATTCATGTGAGAAAGGCAGACTATAAAATGAACAAACAAGAAATAAAATCTGTTTTCCAGGTAAGGCTTTGTTTGAATGGAGTGAAACAAAGGAAGGTGAGGAAGAAGAAACAAGATCATTGCCAACGAAGGCTGCAGGCAGAGTGGGACATCACAACCGCCCTGGAGGAAGCTGCGCCCAGTGCCTCCCCTGAGGTTTGGGCAGTGGCATGGGGTCCACTCTGCTTAGCTTCAGGCCACGGTGT
This sequence comes from Lepidodactylus listeri, assembly GCA_029233225.1. Taxonomy (NCBI): domain Eukaryota; kingdom Metazoa; phylum Chordata; class Lepidosauria; order Squamata; family Gekkonidae; genus Lepidodactylus; species Lepidodactylus listeri. The sequence goes on from JARCFY010000012.1 coordinate 96,385,597, forward strand.
CAATCCTGGTCTCAGCCACGCAGGCCCTGCAGACGAGCCAGCTCGGCAAGGGTCACGTGACTCAGGTGGCTTCTGGCTGCTTTAATGATGAACCTTATGGTTCCATTGTATGTCTTTTAAAAGGTGAGTACTATTGGGGAGGGGTGGGATATAAATCCAATAAATAAGATGAATAAAAAAATCTACTAGCCTGATCTGGTCAGATTTTGGAAACTAAGCAGGGTCAGCCCCACCTAGTATTTGGATGGGAGACCTCCAAGAAACACCAGGGTTGCCATGTGGAGGCAGGCAATGGTAAACCGCCTCTGAACGTTTCTTGCCTTGAAACCCCAAGGGGGTCACTGTCATGCCTGCTCTTGACCCTGCTCCTGACCCAGCCCCTGCAGAGCAAGATCAGGCTCCTTTTACGGACCTGGACATAAGTCCAGAGGAGTTAAGCCAGCAACAGGAGCCACCGGGGACTGGTCAAGCACCTGAGACCCATCAGGCTCCTCCTGGAGAAAACCATAGCCCCGAGTCATCACCTCCACCTGTCAGGCGTCTCCGTGAAAGGAGACGCCAGGAATTAAGAGACAGAAGGAGTGAGGCACGCATGAGGGCCAGGAGATCTATCAGCCCAGAGTACTAGCAGACGCTGGGCCGTGGCCGGCGGCTGCTAATTGGTTAATGAGCTGGCACACGTTATCAGCAGCCTGTCAACGCCCAACAAATTGTGCTGGCAAAGAATGCTCGTCATCGACGTGACCTAGCCCTGCACCCTTCTGAACTCTGTTCCTGAACCCGGCTACTGGACTCTCGGACTTCTGACCCTGGACTCGGCATTTTGGACTACGGATTGGTATTTGGACTTTGGCTTGTCTTTCTGTTGTGATCCCTGTTACCTCTGACTCCTGGCTTTCATACTCTCCGGCTCTGACTCCTGGCATTCCTGTTGATGATTCTTCTGCTTAATCCTTCGGCTGACTGATTTATGGTTGTGACTCCCGGACTGTTGATAACGCTTGCCTTGTAACCCGAGAACTCTGGTCTGCACGCCTGCCGGCTGCAGCTCTGTCTCAAGCCAGAGGCTCAGTCGTGACAGTCACCATGAGTCAGCTGGGACTTAACAACACTTTCCACCACCACCGGCTACCACATCTCTGATAACAAACAGCCATTCTACCAGCCCACGTTGCCAACCTGCATTAACAAAAACCCATTCCAGTATCCAGGGCTATTTTGGGGCAGGAACGCATAGGAACAGAGTTCCGGCTGGCTTCCAAGTTGGCCATGCCTACAGCCTCCCCCCCTTCGAGTTCCCCAGGTGCCTCGCAAGCCGTGGGGCACCTGGGGAAGCCAAGCCAATCTAGGGAGGGAAGGCAGTTTAAACTGCCTCCCCTCCTCGGGTTCCCCAGGTGTCCTGCAAATGCGGGGCACCTGGGGAAGCCAATTCAAAAATTGCCTTCCTTCCCTCAGGTTCCCGATGTGCTCCACAAGTTGTGGGGCACCTGGGGAAGCCAATCCTGGGAGGGAGCTGTGCTGTCAGGGGTGTGGCCAAATATGCTAATGAGTTTCTATTGTTGGATGTGGCCTATTATGCTAATGAGTTCCTGTTGGGCTTTTTCTCCAAAAAAAGCCCTGCCAGTATCAGTTCCTTTGTAGTTGGGCAAAACAATATCATCCGATGCTTTTGGCCAAAGGCTCTCATGCCAAGATGTCCACCACAAAACACTGAGGCATGATCCAAAGCAAAATTTTACTGGAGGCTGAACAGAAGGGCACCAGCACAATCTCCTTCCTCTTAATCCAGTTTGTATTCGGTACCTCTAGTCCATCAGCTTCTCCTGTTTGCCTGAAATCTTAACTGCTAAATCGATAAAAAAAAATCAATCATGAACAATCACCTTAGTAGTTCTTAAGACGGCTCTTTGGAACTCAGCCAAAAAAGCCATTAGGCCAGCTATGGATATTTGTCTTCACTGGAGTCATCACATTTAATTTAATAAGTGGATATGCTCTTAAAAGCAATAGAATAGTTAATGCATATTCTTGGACCATCTCTGCATAGTATATACTTTAGCAGAATTGAGAATCCAGGGTTTTGTTGTTGTTTTTTCCTGTGGGGGTGTGTTGGCCTTTCCTTCTTCTGGTGTCATTCACTAGACTTTTACAACATACCACACAAAAAACAAAATAATTTTTCAATACACTTTTGTAAAAAATATCAACTGTGTCAATAATCTGCCCAAGACTATCAGATAGACTTTCTAAAGGATTAGCCATGTTCTAATTCCAAGGGGATTATTTTTAAGTGACTTCTGGGAACAGAACTGTCCTTGACCAAGGACTTAAATTACTGTTATTTTTTTTTTAAATATGAATTATTATTTTTTTAATTGTTGTCTTCTGCCAGAGGGTAATGATGTTTTATTTAGCATAATCCAACATTTGTTATTGGCCCTCCTCCCTGGATTTGGTATTAGAATCATAGAGCTGAAAGGGACCTCCAGGGTCATCTAGTCCAATCCTGTGCACAGTTCAGGAAATTCACAAATACATATTTATATGTTTTTATTGAATTGGTTTATATAGACTTTATTTTAAACATTGTTTTAATATTTGCCACCTTAGGGACCTTTGGGGATAACAGTGTGTGTGTGTGTGTGGGCTTCTGGAGTTCTGGCCCCGTTGGAGTTCTGGCCTCCTGATGGCCACCACTGTTTTGGCCACTGTGTGACACCGAGTGTTGGACTGGATGGGCCACTGGCCTGATTCAACATTGGCTTCTCTCATTATGTTCTTATGTTAGGGGCAGTGATGCTCCATATTCTTGGAGCTTCTATTCTGTTCTAGCTGCTGCCGGAGAGGTTTAAACTTTAAAGAGCTACAAAGTTACCTTTCACTTCTCTCCTCTAGGGCTCTTTCCCGCCTTTTGCTCTGGTTTCCAGGGCGACAGGGAGGAGGGGGAAGAGGTGTCTCAGCAGCTCAGCAGCTTTTTGTTGTTGTTGTTCTCTTTGGTTAGGTTTTAGCTCCTTCTGCTTTGTGGTTTGCACTTTGCAGTTTGGAGTTCTTTGTTACTTGTTCTCTGTGTGTGTGCTTAGAGGTATTGACTTGAGATTGGGATTCTGTGCTTGACAAGCTGTTGAGTTGTCATTTGCCACAATGGCACTGAAAAGTACTGGAGTCTGGAGGCCGGTGGAGTGAGTTTCAGCATAGAGGAGTTTATTAGAGGTCAGGAGCAAGCATACCTTGAGGTGGCCCGGGGGTCAGCTTATAAGCACAGAAAAGCCTCGCCCCGGTCCACACCCACACTACGGGATAGGTTAATCTTCCCACCAGAGATTACATTGGTTCATTCGAATAGTCTAAGCCCTCGATAGGTGGATCTTTAGGAGCCTGGGTGCTATTGTTCTTTTACCTCAAGCTTGTACCTTTTCCAGGCCATGCGGTCAGATCGCATGGCCGGCGCCATTACATGTTTGGTCACATCACACAATCATACAAGTGTACACATAGAGAATCGCAGCCTGGTCGTCTGTGGAATTGCGTCCAGGACATAACACCCCTCCCCCCATAGTTCAGGCACACCCCCGAGCACACGAAGTCTTTGAGATAGGTCGGCCTTCTCTGCTCTCTGTCTGACCAACGGAGTGTTGGATTGGGTGGACCCGGGACTGCGGTCTCTACCTTGGGAACCGAAGCGGCTGGAGTCGGGATCTCAGGAGCGACTTCTGGCTGGCTTGTTTCCGGGGCCGAGTTCCGCGGCTACTCCTGGGGTACAGTGGTCGGGTCTGGATCAGCCTCCCGTTGGTCCTCCTCATCCATGCTGGGGTCGTGGATGTCAGGTCCTGGTCTGTCTGTGGTTTCTGGATGGCTGGAGTTTGACCGGCATCGCAACTGCTCTATGTGATGTTGCCATACTAGGCCGTCCTCTGGGGTGACTTCATAAGAGAGGGGTCCTTTGACTCTGGTGATTCTACCTGGGACCCAGAGGGGGCCCCATGCATAGTTCCTAACGTACACGAGGTCTTCTGGGAAGAATCCTCTCGGAGCTCGGGGTGTGTCGGGTTCCTTGGACTGGTGCGGGGCCCTGTTTGGGTGCAGACGGTCTAATTGAGACATAAGCCAGCGTCCCATGAGCAGCTCCGCTGGACTGCAGCCAGTGGCTGTGTGGGGCATTGCGCGCTGACTAAAGAGGAAGGCTGTCAACTTGTACTCCCAGTCCCCTTGGTCCATTCTCCGCAGCACCTCCTTGGTTGTGTAAACCATCCTCTCGGCTTGCCCGTTTGTAGCTGGATGGAAAGGAGCAGACCTTACATGTCATATGCCATGTAGCTCCGTGAATCGCAGGAACTCTGAGGAGGTAAACGTTGTGCTGTTGTCGGAGACCAACGTGTCTGGCAGGCCGTGCATACTGAATATGCGCCACATTGCCTGGATGGCGGCCTCCGATGATGTAGACTTTACCGGAACAACCTCCAGCCACTTGCTGAAGCTGTCAACGAGAATGAAAAACAACTGCCCCTGGACAGGCCCCGCGAAGTCTATGTGGAGCTGGGACGATGGGCCTTGAGCTAACTCCCAAGGGTGGACTGGTGCATGGGGAGGGTCAGGATGTGACTCCTGGCATTTCGCACAGGCCCGGACCCTGACCTCAATGTCTTTATCCAGCCTGGGCCACCATACGTAGCTGTGGGCCAGGGCTTTCATCCGGACTACCCCAGGGTGGTGCTCATGAAGAGTGCTGAGAACCTGGCACAGAGGAGCTCTGGAATCACCACCCTGGATCCCCATAGTAGGCACCCCTTGTGGCTTGACAGCTCACTGCGCCGGGCTGTGAATGCAGTGAATTCTGGCCTGGAAGGTGTGGGCCACCCCCTTCCCACCCAGTCAAGAACACGAGAGAGCATGCGATCCCGGGCCGTGTGCCTGGACACCTGGTAACCCTTTTAATAAACGGTCCATTAACTCCTGGAAGATCCCTGGGGCCACACTGACCCCAAACTGGAGCCATTTCACCTTGAATGCCCCCTTGTGAGTCACTATTGTTTGGGCCTCTGCCGTGGCTCTGTCCACCGGCAGCTGCTGGTAAGCTTGAGCCAAGTCTAATTTGCCGAAAATCTTGGCCCCCGCCAGAGTGGCCAGCACATGGCTGATTACCGGCACCAGATAGGCGTGAGCTTGAAGTGCCTTGTTTAGCGTGCACTTATAGTCTGTGCATATGCGGACCTCCCAGTTGGGCTTAAGTGGGGTAACAATGGGAGTCTCCCATTTGGCATGTGACACCGGCTCCAGCACCCCTTAAGCAATGAGTTTGTCTAGCTCCTTTTCTACTTTGGGCTGCATAGCGAGCGGAGGCCGGCGGGCTGGGACCCGGATGGGTCGGACCGAGGGATCCAGAGCCAAGGAGACGGGGGACCCCATAAAGGAGCCTAGTGCTCCATGAAAAACTGCAGGAAATTCTGCACAGACCAACTCGAAGTCTGCGGAGCCCATGCGGTGCACCCCCCTGATTTTTAGGCCCAGGGGCTGGAACCATGAAAGTCCCAAAAGGTAGACGAGGTCTCTCTCCACCACCAAGAGGTCTAGGAGCCCGCTAAAGTCCTGGTACTGGACTCTGAATTTGCCCAGCCCCTTAATTGTCACTGGGTTCTTCTGGAAATCCCACAGCACCCATCCCGTGGGCTTGTGCAACCTGGGCCACCCCTGCGGGCAGAGCTGCCTGAAGGTCGCAGCTGAAATTATTGAGTATGAGGACCCGGTGTCTAGTTCCATGGAATGGGGGGCCTTTCAATCTGGACGTGGGCCGATATCTTTCCGGGCAGGGGCTGGGGCAAGCTCAGTACCTGGTTATGTGCTGTCACTGAGATGCTGTCCGCTGCCTCATAGTGCGTGGCTGGGGAGCAGCAGCTGTCCTTGGAGTGGAAGGCCTTCGCGATGTGCCCCATCTTTCCACAGGCATGGCACGTTGCCTCGCAGAACCCGAAGGAACGGCATGATGGGGGCGGCCTGTGCTAAGAAATAGGAGCAGGGGCAGGAGGAACGGGACACACCTTTTTGAGAGCGAGGGCGCAGCTGACAGACGTCTTCCTCCTCCGAAACATCCGTTGGTTGCAGTGCAGTGTGAGTGGGTGGCTGCAGTGCGGTGTGAGGTTGCAGTGCGGTGTGAGTGGGTGGCTGTGTGATCCTTCTGGGTCGTTTCAAACGTAATTGCCGTCTGCAGCACCTTCTCCAGGGTCGGTTCCAGAAGTGTGATCAGCCGCCGCCAGAGCTTGGCCTCATGAACCCCGGCCACAAAACTGCCCAACAAATGGTCCTCCACGTGTCGGTACTCACACCCAACTGCCAGCTGGCAGAGGTCGGTGAGGAACATGGCAGCACTCTCACCTGTCTGTTGGTCCTCTGGAGGAACTGTACTCTGAGTGCCAGCATGGAAGATTTTGGCGTGAAATAGTCCCCGAGCTGCTTGAGGAGTTCATCGTAGGTGAGATCCAGCAGGTCTCGGGGAGAGATCAGGCTCTAAGCAAGGCGCATGGTTTCTACGCTGCAGTGGCCCAATAGCCAGGCCCGCTTCATGTCGGCCTCGGTGACGCCATGCATGGTCAGAAGGAACCCTAGTTGCCTGGACCATGCGTCCCAGGACTCATGTTTAGAGGGGTCAAAGGGAGGGATTTGTCCTATGGTGGCAGCCATAGTTACCAGAGCAGGAGCGGCGCAGCAAGCAATGTCCTCAGGGGCTTGCAGCGTTCCCTCTGAGCGCAGGGCTCAGCGATGCCTGGTGCTGGCAGATCGGTGCTTCGCTGCTTGGTTCAGCTGATGAGTCACTCATCAGGATCCCATCCGCGTTGCCACTGAAAAGTACTGGAGCCTGGAGGCCGGTGGAGTGAGTTTCAGCATGATCAAGTTTATTGTAGGTCAGGAACAAGCATACCTGAGGTGGCCCGGGGGTCAGCTTATATGCACAGAAAAGCCCCGCCCCCATCCACACCCACACTGCGGGATAGGTTAATCTTCCCACCAGAGATTACATTGGTCCATTTGAATATGCTAAGCCCCTGATAGGTGGCTCTTTAGGAGCCTGGGTGCTATTGTTCTTTTACGTCGAGCTTGTACCTTTTCCAGGCCATGCAGTCAGACTGCATGGCCAGCACCATTACATGTTTGGTCACATCACACAATCATACAAGTGTACAGGAATTGTGTCTGGGACATAACAGCACTTAGTTGTGCTGCTGAGCACTACTGCACTGTCTCTGCCATCCCTGCAAACCCCCTCCCCCTCACTCAAATTGTGATTCTGTGCTTGACTTCAGTCCTGTTGAACTGGCATTTGTCACAATGGCACTGAGTTCTGCTGCTGGGCACTAGTAGGTTGGCACTAGGTCCTGCTGTCCTTGCAGAAATGCCCCCCCTCAGTTTGTACTTCAGAGATTCTCAGATTTGACCTTAGTCCTGTTGGGTTTTGGCACTGCCACAGTGGCACTGGTTCTGCTGGGAATATTGTACTGGTTCTGCTGCTGGCCTTGCAAACATGCCTCACCCCCCACTTCACTTCCTACTGCAGAGGTTTCTGGGACATTCTTGTATTGCCTTTCTATTTTTCCCCCATTGAAAACATCTTCTACTTTGTGTGCCCACAGAATTGGACCCCCTGGTCCAATCTTTTTGAAACTTGAGAGTTCTTTTGAGGAGAGGCTCCAGCAGTTATGCTGTAAATTTGGTGCCTCTACCTCACCCCCACCCCCAGACCACAGAATACATCCCAGGAGATTTTCCATTGACTTTAATGGTCCCCATAGGGTATAATGGACTTGAATATATTTGGGATTCCTGAATATTTACCTAATTTGAATACCATACAAGTACTGGTATTCAGGAATATCAGAAAATACCAATATTTTTCAGGTCCAATATAGAAGAAGAAGAGAAGAGATTGGATTTATACCCCGCCCTCCACTCCCCAAGGGAGTCTCAGAGCGGCTTACAAACTCCTTTTCCCTTCCCCTCCCCACAACAGACACCCTGTGAGGTAGGTGGGGCTGCGAGAGCGCTTTCCCAAGCTGTCCTTGAGGGAACAACTGGTACAGAGCTATGACTTGCCCAAGGTCATCCAGCCAGGTGCAAGTGGAGGAGTGGGGAATCAAACCCGGTTCTCCCAGATTAGAGTCTGCGCACTTAACCACTACACCAAACTGGCTCTCCAAACTTTCCGAATCTGTGGAAAAAAGTTTTTTTTCCTTGCACACCCCTACATTTGAAGGTTTTTGAAGCATCACAAAACTCCACAGGTTTGTTTGACTAGAGGCAGGCAGTGGCAAACCACCTCTGAACGTCTCTGGCCTTGGAAACCCTCTGTGGGGGCTAGCCATAAACCAGCTGGGACTTGACGGCAAAAAATGAGAAATGGTTTGACCAGTCACACAACCAGTTACTATATGAACCGCCCCATAACACTCCGGACATCTTCAAAGACCTGATTTTGTTGCCTGCCCCCCCCCCCCCCTGCCATTTGAAGCTCTACAGGTGGCAACCCAAGAAAGGCCGTTTTTGGTCATGGCACCAAACTTTAGAACTCCCTCCTGGGGAGATTTATCTGTCCCCCTCTCTTGGTGTTTTCTTGCTAGCAGGTGAAGACTTTTTTCGTTTTGTCTGGCATACCCCCAGTAATGGTTACTGGGCCTCCTTCTAGTGTTATGTATTTTTAATTTAATTATTTAATAACCTTAACTGCTTTTTAAGTTGTTTTAATGTTTTAATTTTTTCTTGTTTGCTGCCTTGTGGACCCTAATCAGATCAAAAGGCTACATAAAAATAGTTTAATTAATCAATTAACAAAAGAGTGTCCACATTACCAATAACATTTTATCACTTTGCTTTTGAAAAAAATGTTGGTGTTGTAATTATATTTAGGTACTGTACACTTAAAATGAATTACATCCAGCTCAGGGGAAATTCTGACTTTCTGGTTGCCAGATGCCCCATGGAGTCGGGGGTCCCCTGCCACCAGGTCCCACTGCCCTGCCACCGATCAGCTGGCTGGTGGGAGGGGGGCTTACCCAGGAAAAAAGAGAGCAAAGCCCAGTCAACTTTGCAGCGAAGTGTCTACGTCATTTCTGATGTGACCCAGAAGTGACATCATTACATCAGCAACATCAGGAAAATGCTCTGGTATTTGGGCAAAAACTCTATGGTAGAAGCCAAATTTACCATAGATTTTTTTTGCCCAAATACCAACGTGTTGTCCTGACATCACTATGCGATGATGTCACTTCTGGGTCACATTGAAAGTGATGTAAACACATCGCTGCAATGTTGGCTGGGCCTCCCCCCCTCCTGGTAAGTCCTCCCTCATCCACCGCAACCCTATCTGGCTTAGACAAAAAAATAGTGGCAAAAATACAGTTTTGCTATGAACTAAAAGGAGTGGAAGCTTCAGAAAAGCTCTGTTTCTTTAAAAAAGAAAATAGAGTAAGCAACAAATGGTAGTATGAACAGCCATTTAGCAAGAAGAAAGTCAAGCAATGAAGACAAAACAGGGAATTATTAAAATTTACCTGTGAATAACCAACGATTTCTCCATTTTCATCCAATACATTAAAATTAATTATTGGGCCTTGGATGTCTGGGCTGCTGAAGTCCGTGTCACGGTAAATGTGCACTACAGGTGCCCCGTTGGCATACTTCAGTGTGGCGAGGACTGTGTACGTGTAGTGAGCTAAAGCAAACGTGTGCTGTTTTATGTTCTCCATTCCACCTACAGAAGGGGGGGAAAATCCAACAATCAACTTCTTGTTTCTGTTCTGAACTATATCTTTTAAAGCAGTACCACTGGGACATGAAAGCATGTCCCTGAAATCAAGTCACTTTTCATCTTTTTATTTAAATAGCTCTTTCAGAAAAGGTTTCAGCAGCTGTTCACCAGGAAGGAGCAGAAAAGCACAAATACAGATCTGTAAATGGAGCGGCCATGAACGTCTCCAGAGTGGGAGTCCACCACCAGCCCCTAGGTGGCAGCACGGGATTCCTGAGTGGCCAGCAGTGGGACACTTGAGCCACATGACACCACGGGTCACGTGGCATGAGGTGCATGATGTTGAGCATTTCGACATCTTTGAAACCACAAAAGCCAAAAGAAAGGGTTCTATGACTGTATCTTTTGCTCCCTGAATTCTCCTCCTCCTTGCCTCTTCTTCACTTTCGATCAGGCTCGGCAGTCTCTTTCCTTTCACAATCTCTTCCCTGTCATCTCTGCTGTTTCTTTTGCCTTCTTACTCTCTCTTTGTCCGCTGCCTTGTTTTTTTCCCATTTACAATCCTCCCTTCCGCTCTCCCTCTGTCCCCTCTGCTTTTCCTATGCTGTCAAGGCCGTCCCCGCCTTCTCCAGCTTGGCATGAAATGTAGACACCACTTACTCCAGGTAGAACTTTGGGATGAATATGGATCGATATGTATGACAGAGTGTGTGAGGTTTGTGCGTGGGGGGAGATAAATGTTTTAAAGACACTTATTCAACATCAGTGGTAGTTTCTATATCAGCATAAGCCAGAACGGACAATTCAACTCCGAAAGTTATTTTTGTTTTAAATGTGTTGGTTTGGGGGAAACAACACAGAAGGCGTGATAGGGGAGGACAAGGCAAACGTGCGGAAATGCCATTATGCCATTACACTGATCTTGGGCATCTTTACTCAGAACCAAGCCCCGCGGAGTTTAATGGGGCTTGTTCCCAAATGCACGCGCACAGGATCACAGCTGTAGGGATCAGGACTTGGCAAGCTACCTGAGGGTTAGCACAGGGCACCCGAATTCCTGCAAAAACTCTCTTGCCTTCTCTTTCCTCTCACCTAGCACACCCGTACCCTGATAACTGTTCAATGTCCCCCACCCATGCTTGCAGCTTGGAACCTGGAAAAGATCATCCTTCTCAGATGGAGGGGACCCCACATCAGAAGCACTGGAGACCTGTAAAGCAGGGGTGGGAGATGGCAAAGAGAAAGAAAGAGAAGGCAAAGGAGGGTGGGTGCTTTGTGTCGTAAGCATGTGTCTAGTCTAACTAGCTAGGATGGATGGAGATGCAGGAAGCACGTGCTGTTCGCACAGTAGCAAGATGGAGAAAAGAGAGTGTGAGAGAGAAGGTAGCCAGAAGATAGCATCAGAGCAGAAGAAAGGAAGGGATGCACATCTCTCTGGCTCTCTAGAGTCCCCCCCCCCCCCCCAATGTCTAAGGCTAAGAGACAACACTGAGTAATTCACTTCCAAGAAGAACATATGAAGAACCTAAGAAAACCAGTGGTCAATCTAGTCCAGCAACTTGTCTCACATAGTGGGGAGCAACTTGTCCTGGAGCATCAACAAACAGCATTCCCATTAAAATGCAGTTCATATTCTCATTCAGCAAAATGCAGCCCAGTACTACTGGTATATCAGACTCAGCGATGGAACCTTGCAATGGTACTTGGGTGAAAGGGGGGGGGGGGCAGGGCAGGTTTCGATGACGCATCTCCCACATAAGAACTGTCATCCCTGCATGCACACAAAAGAGCGGGCTCCAAATCAGTCTTCTGAATTTGAATCTCTTTTGAAACATGCCAAAATCTCCCCAGGCCTAACTGTGACGTAGAGAATGTATCCTTTACAAGGGCATTCAAATTTATAAGAAGAGCATAATTTATAACAGCAAATGCAGAGAAGCCAAAGTTTTAACCTTTTCCGTGCAAATCTGATATTGATTCAAATGGAGAAAACAAATTCATTTCCATCAGCCCCTCCCACTCAGCCTGAAAGCCACAGCCTGCAGTGCCACCGGTTAAGCCGCTGACAGTGATGCTGCTACAATCTACCCATCTGTCCTCATCCTTCACGTCCCCCTTTCCAGGGAACCCCTGGCCTAAACGTTATTGGGTATCTCTTGTAGACTTTTATTCCCTGTTATGCATATTATTTTCCTAACACAACACTTGGAAATGACTATACACCTCTTTAAAAGCCTTACAAGTGGAAATCTTAATGACCATTTACTAGGGATGGGCACAAAAATTTATAAAGGTAGTTTGGGGTGGCCCCTGAATCGAATCCTGAACTGAACAGAATGGGCCCCAAACAAACTGGTGTGATGGGGATCACCCTGGAAGGGACTTCCCTCCCACCTTTCTCTTGGCCACGGCTCAGCGTGGCTGTGACACAGGGGGTTGAGACTGCCTAGGAAGGGGCTTCATTGAACCCTTCAGTTTTGCTCCCCCCCCTTGAATCGGCAGGGAGCAAAACCGAAGAGTTGAATGGCTGGCAGCTGCTTATCCCTTCCAATTTTGCTCCCTGCCACTTCAAGAGCCAAAATGAACTGACCAAAAATCTGTTAAATGTTTGGGGAAGGGAAAGGTAATACAACACTGTTTGGGAAACGTGTAAACCCAGGGGTCCCCAACCTCTTTGAGCCTGCAGGCACTTTTGAAATTCTGACACAGCATGGTGGTCGCAGCCACAATATGGCTGCCACGTCTCACTTTCTGTTACACAGTACAGATCCTTGTACTGTGGTGGCAGCTGCTGCCAAAGCAAAACACTTGTGGGGAGCAAAAAAATGAAACTTATAAGCTGGGGAAATGAGTGCAGGAAACTCCACTGAAGGTGGTTTAGATGGAAGGGAAAACAGAGCAACCGCCTGTGCTGAGGTCAAACAGTAATGCCAAAGTAGGCATCTTTCTAACTGATGACCACAGAGCTGATGGATTTTTCTAGCATGCTGAGGGTATTTATCATAGTTACCATACAAAAAAATCTTTGGAAGGATGAAAATATTCACATTCCAAAGATTTAGAATGCGCTACAGTCTTCCTTCAGGATTGTGACATCGCTTGGAATCAAAATACTTTCTCCTCCTTTTCCAATTTTTTGTCTATCTGTTTGACTCCAAGTTGCTCAGATATCTCTACCATTCAGTGGAAATTAGAGAACAGTGGGTGACTAATGGAGGCAGACTGCAAACTGGCTCCACGAGCGGAAGGAACAGGTGATGCCACCATTGATCTCTGTGGGACCAGTGTTGACGGTGGCGCTGAGATCTGCACCAAGGTCAAAAGGACAGGCTGAGCCGTAGACTTGAGCGGTGCACTTCCCTGGGCACAGAAGTAAGACATATGGCTGCTGTGGACCTTCTGAGTAAATTCTGCACAAAGTAGGCATGATTTGATTGTCTGCCTTGCTGAGGCAGGGGTCCTCTGCCTCAGAGATGGGGAGGTTATTCCTGTAAGTGCAGCCATGTTTTAAGAACTCTTGCTGGGACATCACCAGAAAGCAAAAATGGAGAAAGACGTTGAAATAGATAAAACACGGGCAATGTCCACTTCCCAAACATGAAAAGAAATAATAATAATAACAATATGCAATGCCCAGGACCTGAACCTAGCTATTAGGGGCCTTCACAGCAGGCATGCCTGCATTCCTTCCATGGGGTTGACGATAGTGGCTGTAACTCAACACAGATCCCATGAGTTCAATGCATTTAAGAGGTACCGAATACAAGTAGGATAAGTATAAGGAGGTCAAGATCAGCACCTACAAACAGTAAGACAGGTATGGGGGGAAAGTTATCCTGGCCTGTCCGGGGTTCTGCCCTTCTCACCCACACCATGTCCTCTTCTACTGGTCCCCAGGCCCATGGAGTCAAGTCAGACTAGGGCTGCCAAGTCCCCCCAGGGGGCGGGAATTCCCCCACTAAAGGGGTCCCCAATCCGCCGGTCGGGAGCCAGCCGAAGTGGCCTGATCAGGCCGACGTGCCCATCATGATGATGTCACCCAGAAGTGACGTCATCACACTGGGCACATTGCCGGGGCAACACTCTAGCAATCGCCCTGAAAATTCTATGGTACCATAGAGTTTTAGAGTGATTACCAGAGCGTTGCCCCGGCAATGTGCCCAGTGTGATGACGTCACTTCTGGGTGATGTCATCCCGGCACGCGTGCGCTTTGCGCATGCACCAGACTCCTGGAGAGGGGCCAGGACTCCTCTGCTTTTTAAAAGGTAAGCCTTGGTAACCCTAAGTCAGACCTCAGCTTCTCTGTCTCTGATGGAGAAGAGACTTCAGCTAGAAGCTGCTTGTCTTGCAGTGCCCACTTCCTCTTCTCAGGCTCTGTCTGCCCCCCAACCTCCTGGCAGACCTTCTTCAGTGCCAGCTCTCTCTTGGCTGCTTTAGACAGCGCTGAAGACGGAGACGGCACTTCTGGGCTCTGGCACCAGAGGCTCCACATCACCCGCAGCATTCCTGAGTTTACATCCTGGCAAGCCAGCAGAGGTCAGAGGTCAATGGGGCTGAGACCAAAGGCAGTTCCTCCACATACCTCTTCTCTTAAAGTTGAGTCTGTTCCCCAAGGGTGTTTGGGGTCTAGAGAACTACTTGGAAAGGAAGTCAGCTCTGTCATGGAGTTTACCTGCCTGATGCAGGATTGTAACACAGTAGCGTTGCAAGGCCAGTAACCACCCCTGCACCCATGGATTGTGTTTACATATGGGCTGGATCAGGGCTTTTTTTCTGGGGGAACACGCCGGAACAGAGTTCCGGAACCTCTTCGACAAAATTCTTTTTTAAATGTTTAAAAGTTCATGAGTTTTCAGTATACAGACTGAAAGCTTCATATCCCTCTTGAAAGTTCTGTCACCTCTTTAAAAAAAAAAAGCCCTGGGCTGGATCCAGCAAAACATAGTCTGTAATTCAAGTAAATTTGTTGTTAAGCAGACATTACTGAACAGCTGGGGTGGGCCATCTAATGCCGTGGCCTCCTCCTCAAGAGTTGAGTCCGTTTCCTGTGGGAACACCTTCCTACCAAAGGACACAATCAAACACTTTGCCCTCACGCCTTGGCAACAAGACAGGCCCCACGGTGACAGACAGAGTTGCCAGTCTCTAGGAAGATCCTGGAGTTCCCCTGGAATTTCCCTCCATCTGGGGGAAATGGTAGCTCTGGAAATGGCGGCTCTCCAACAGTGTTCTGTCTCCCCTGAGCACCCTCTCCACCCCAAACTCCACCATCTCCAGGCACCACCAGCAAGTCTCCAGGAATTTCCCAAGCTGGAGCTGGCAACCCTATGAGATCATTTACACTGCTTTGGAAAATGAGGCCCCAACATGACCAGTCCTGTGATCGGCATTTAGACGATTTACCCAAAGATCTATTGGCACTGCACGGACTCAAAAGCAGCCTTTAAGGAAGCCGTTCTTAAGAAGGGACTGAATAAGGGGAGGAAGACTGGCTGCAGGTGTGCAGCAGAGACTCACCCCTAATTGGGTATCTAATTCCTTTATGGCTTCTCTCTCCCAGCTCCTCAGTCTAATACTATGGAAAGCAGATTCTTAATCCGTTTATTCAAGTTGGTGCGACTAGACCAAATGTGAACCATTTCCAAATGTTTATCTTAATGAACAGAGGACTTTTGGAAATTTCCCATCTTATTTTCCCAAACAGCTAATTCGCACTATTTTCCTTATGGTCAAGGATGTTAACAACCTTTATTCTGAGTCAAACCGCAAGGCTCTTCTAAGGAAAGTGGCTAATAAGCATTCCTGGCTGAACCATTCGGATTTCCATTTGAAGGGGTTTTTTGGCTTTTGTGGGGCACTGTACAAGGAAGCCGGGAAACCTGATTGAAGGGAAGCCATTTCGTGTGGCTCAGACTTGAAAAGGAGCCAACACTAATTCATCGAATGAATGGTGCCAGTGTTGTTATTGGGCATGAGGTAATCATTTTCCCCTCCCCTTTCAAGTCAAAATACAGAACTCTGGCCATATTCACTGAAACTTGGGCTGTCCAGAGCAGACTTGGGGGTGGGGGAGACTTCAGGCTTGCAGATCAGCCAGCTTCCATTCTGCTTTCAACACAAACCCTGATTTACAGTATCTAGGGTTGCTAACTTCCAGGTGGTGGCTAGAGATCTCCCAGAATCACAGCTGACAATCAGTCCCCCTGGAGAAAATGACTGCTTTGGATGTTGGTCTCTGTGGCATTATACTTGGCTGAAGCCCCTCCCCACCCTAAACCCTACCATCTCTGGGCTCCACCCCCAAAATCTCCAGGAATTTCTTAACCTAAAGCTGCAACCCTACTGAGCAGGTATCTTTGTCCCACCTGCACACTTATGTGCCCCAAATCATCCATGGCTGAAGGATGCTCCCTGTTTCCATTGTTCCCAAGTGAATTAAAGGCAATGTCTGAAATAATTTCTTCCATCATGCTAAAGCTGTAAGATCAAATATCTTCTAGTTCTTCATAAAACCTTACCTCTCTATAATTGTACGCTAAAGATTTATTCAATCCCCATCTCGGACCACACTTCATCCCTTTTTTTTTTTTTTTTGGAAACTGGCACAATTTCTTTTCTTTTTTTAATCACCCATTAGAGTTGATAAAAATTACTGTATAGTGAACAAGAAGCACATATTGACATCTGTCATAGGGAGCTTTGACTCTCAAAAGCCCATACTCTTGCTGTTCTTGAAGGTGCTGCTGGACTCAAATCAAGATGTTTCACTGGAGACCAACGTGGCTAAAGTATCTGAGGACGGGAGCTCTGACTGACAGAAGCTTCTACCCCGGAACTCTTGTTGGTCTTGAAGGTGCTACTGGACTCGAATCCAACTCTCCTACTGCAGACCAACAAGGCTGCCCTCTGAAATTATCTTGCAGTTTGTCATCCCGTTACCGAAAGCCACCAGACAACATTTGACTAGTTTTGAAGATGTCGACCTTTTTACACTTCTGCAGCATTTATGAGTTCAGTCATGACAGAAATGCCCTTGATGTAAAGATATAGAGCTTCTTCCTTCTACTCACTGCTGATTGCTATTTTAGCTATTAACTAATGAAGACGTGTTCTTCGACAATTAGAACTAATATGCAAAGTATCAACAATCTACATAAGCAATACATTCGCATGTCACAACAAATCTCTTTACTTGGGAGACACATGAATCCAGCTTATTACAATACCCTCACACTCCCTTTCTCCTCCCTTCTTCCCCTCACCTGAAAAGCGCAGCTGATGTTTACTTGGTTTTCCTTGAAACAAACCTCCAATTTATCCAAAACCAGGATTTTAAAACTGAAATTAAATTATGGAATCCTGATTTGTGGAAAATGTTAGGGGATGGGGTGGACCCCAACTCTGGCTGCACTAGCTGAGGATGGTGAAGTCATGATGACGCCTGTTCAGGTGGCTGGCATGATAAGCAGGCCCTTTAAAGGGCTGTCCACCTCCAAGCTGAGCGGTGGCATTGGGCCCTTTAAGGCACTGCCCAACTCACTGCTGATCAGAGGTGATGGGCTGTTTAAGGAGCCTTCACCTGCCAACCAGCTGTTTGACAGCAGCATATCAGAAACAGAAAGGAGAAGCTGGACAGAACTGAGGAAGGAGACACCATATTCAGTGCCACCTTCATAAGAGGCAAGGGGAGAGGTCCAAGGAGGAGATGCCAACTCTGCTGCACCAGGACCCCCCCCCCCCCATTTGAGGACCCAGATCTGGGAATTGGCAGGACAAACTTGCTCTGTTGCAGGGACTGGACACAATGTCCCCTGACCATTTGCTTAGGCACCTGAATTCAGATGTCGTGACAAATTGGAATTTGATGCGAGAAGTCGAAAACCTGGAAGGCTTCAATTGTACTTCAGATTTGAAGGGAAGAGGGAGCACCCAAACTTGAAAGCAAGTCTATCTTGTGCTTGTTGCACGAACAGACATTTGGCATCTGAATGCAGCCAAGGAATAGCATAATGAGCTACTAGTCCAGTATTCTGAAAACTTATAAACAGTATATTTGCAAAGTAAATGAAAAAGTATTATTAGCACCTTATTTATACACCAACACTTTCATTGGATAAGTTATGGTTCAGGACTATTTTCTGACCCTCACAACCACCTGACAATAAGTACGGACTCATGGCAAGACACTTTCCTCCTCCCAAATTCAACTTGTTATTCAACAGAGTGACGTAGATAAAAAAGCAGAAGGTTTAGGATTTCAGCTCAGTTCTATTAAGCCTCTTATGCAATTCACTTCAAAGAGTCCTTGAGATTTTGGCAAGGAGAGTCAATGAGGTTTCTGGCAAAAAAAAATTAGGCAAATTCACAAAACAAAAGATGTGTTCTAAAAATCCAAACGACCAATCCTAGTTGAAATTGGAGGTGGGGGGGGTGATAAAATTTATTTCCGTCCCATCTTTGACAGATAGTGGGATTGCCTCTATTTTTTATTTTTTAACGAACGGATGGAATTGCACCTGGATTCATTTCACCATCTCAGACATTAGGGAGATTGTAAGAAGAAACTCCAGGACTAATCGGTCTGAAGACTGACACCGTAACCCCTCAAGAATGAATCAGCTTTGTGGATGCCAGGGCACTGACCAATGAGAGAAAAGCTCTTTCAGAGTCTAGAAAGAGAAGGGCTGGGGGGGGGGGGGGTTGTAATGTGATGACCCCAAACTTTTATTGATTGCTGGGTTTTTTAATAGGGATGGAAGAGATTACAAGAGCAAGTGGTACTCCTTTGCTGCTTTGATACACAGACTCCTCTTCCCTTCTTGCACCCCCACAGAGACAGGCCCTTTATCAATAAAGACCACATGAGGGCAAGATAGGGTTGCCAAGTGTTGAAAACTCACCAGCGGGGGGGGGGGGAGTCCTCCTCTCGCCGGGAGTTTCTTCTGGCGTGCGCGCAGCACGTTGGGGGCGTTGCCAGGGCGACGCTCTGGCAATCGCCCCAAAACTCTATGGTATCAATCGCCCTAAAACTCTATGGCAAGACAACTGCTCCCCCCTGGGGAGGAAGAATCCACGTGCCGCAGGAGTAATGTCTGGGGTGTGGGAAAAGAGAGGCTCCTCTGACATGATCCAGTTTCCAGCAGCAGAAATTGAGGGCCAAGCAGTATACAATGTGGAGAACCCATGACTGGATCCTCATAAGCAGCCATGGGGCATCAGGGTCAGGGTCATGGTGGTGGTGGTGGGGAAGGGGCAGTTAATTCTTTCCCTTGACCATTTCCCCAAGCAGCTGCTCCCTAAAGCTGGCTTCAGCTGCAGAAGGGGGGAAAGAAGGCACCACACAGGTACAGCCATTGTGGTATAGTGATTAGGAGCATGAACTCTGATCTGGGAGAACCGAGTTGGATTCCCCACGCCATCACAGGAAGCTGCTGGCTGACCTTGGGTCAGTCACAAGTTCTCTCAGAGATGTTCTCTCAAGGGCAGTTATCAAGAGAGCTCTCTCAGCCTCGCCTACCTCACAGAGCATCTGTTGTGGGGAGAGGAAGGGAAGGAGATTGTAAGCCACTCTGAGACTCCAGGGGAAGGGCAGGGTATCTTCTTCTACCGATCTTTTTTTCTCTTGCAGGGAAGAAGGAGGAGGAGGAGAAGACTGGATTTATACCCTGCCCTTCACTACCCAGGGTGGGGCTGGGGCAGCATTTCTGATTGAGTAAATAGCTAGGGAAAAATAGCTAGTCCCTCATACCCAGCCTTGATCCATAATCTGGGGGCCCACACCCCTATGAAGCAGCTTTGCAGCCACACCATTCATGGCAGTCAGCCGGCCACAGCAACAGGTTTTTCTACAAGAGTTTCTTCCTAGCCAAAGGGTTGTGGGCAATTATCACCTTGTGAAATAAACTACATCTTACGTGCCACACAGTCTGTGGTAGCTTTTGCACCTGGTACAATCTGAAAACAAAACTTTTGGCTCTAACAAGGAAGGCACATCTTTCCCCCAGGGTTATTGCTTCTCAAGCACAGGCTGCTTGCTGCTCACCACCTCTCTGTACCTTCAGGATGATTCATTTAAATCAACAGTTCCCCACCTTTTCAGTATGGTGACCCACAAGCCTGAATTCACTTGATATGAAGACTCGCCCAGGGCTGGCCCAAGGTTTTTTTTGGCTGCCCTAGGCAATCCCTGACCTTGGCACCCATCTAGTTCAGCATTCCATTTTCTGCAGTGGCTTAACCAGGTGTTTCTGAGAAAACAACAAACATGGCTGTAATGTAGTATGTTCTGTGTAGCAACCAGCCTGCCATGTGCTCCCAGGTAATGGTGCCCGCCACATGGCCAGAACACATGGTCAGGCAGAGAGGGGAGCTTGAATCTGGAGGAACAATAGACCTCCGGATTCTAAGCCTCCACCAATGTGGACCTAGGTTCTCCCTGGGGAGCCAATGCGGTCAAAGGTTCCTCCAGGGAACCTATGACAAACATACACATATGTTAAGTCCCTATCAGGTCTTTTGGGTGCAGCCAGAGGTGTGAATCCGGCCAGCATATAATGAGGGCCCTGGAGCCCTGGAAGCATGCTTGATCTGACCATCTACTGGACATGCTGAATCACTCAATAAAGGCTTCATGATTTCACCGTTCCTGGTCTCCCGAGTCCAGTACACTTCACTGGTGACGAAGGTGGAATCCCGATGAGCGACTCCAGCACCGCATCATGCCCAGACCAGATCCATCAGCCACCAGCCCTGCTCGGCTCCAGTGCCACCGCACCGCCATCAGCTCCCGAGGATCTCACTCGACACGCTGCTGCACATGCCCAGACCAGATCCATCAGCCACTAGCCCTGCTCAGCTCCAGTGCCACCGCACCGCCATCAGCTCCCGAGGATCTCACTCGACATGCTGCTGCACATCCCAGAATGGCCGCCGCTCCGGGAACCACCCACCCATTCGATCCAGCCTGCCCCAAAGACTGGGAAGCCTGGACAGACCAGCTCACACCCTACTTCAATGCACAGGACATCACAGATGCCGGGAAGAAGAAGTCCTGGCTCATGGCCTCCTGCAGGGTAAAGACGCAGAAGTTACTTCACAGCCTGCTTTCCCCTCGTACCTCAGCGGAGGCCACGTACGATGACATCATGGCGCTCCTAAGGAACCACTTCTCGCCAAGACCCTCCAAGAACACGCAGTGGGTGAAGTTCTTCCACCAGCTGCAGCAGAAGGGTGAGTCTGCCTCCAATTACCTGGCGGACCTACGCCATCTCCTGGTGGGATGCAAGTTCATGGCTGTAGAGGACACGATATACTCCACGTTCCTGTGTGGGGTCCGTGACCCCAAGCTTCAAAGGAAGCTGATGGCCAACTCCACTGCCACCCTGGATGAGATGCTAACCACGGCTTGCACCTTTGAGGTCTCTCAGCAGGAGAAGACATCCGCGGCCACCTACCAGACCGAGGCCGCTGCAGACTCTGATGTATCCGAGGATGACGAGACACTCCAGGTACAGCGCCGACCTCCGGGACAGGGGTCCTGCAACTCAGGTGAGAAGGCTTCCCGCTCAGCGATGCCACACTCCAAACATTACACATGCGCTAGCTGTGGCAACCAGCATGACCGCCGGACCTGCCGTTTCCGGGAAACAGAGTGCCGGTCATATGGCAAGAAGGGCCACATCACCCAGGCCTGCCACACCCACTCCAACCGCCACACCCAAGCTGCACACCAAGAGTCCGCTGAACTCCTCCAGACAGCAGCAACCCGCCACCACCACCGTAAGACACAGCAGGTAATGAACTTGCCCCCCGACACCCCCAACAAAATTAAGGTTTCAGTTTTGATCGAGGGGACCCCCTGCCAGATGGAAGTAGACACCGGGTCGTCCTACTCCATAATCTCGGAGTTCACCCTCCACAGGCTCTGCTCCGGTGTCACAACAGAGCCTCTGGGTCGAGGCAGAAGATGCAACCGGTCGGCAGTCAGCCAGGAGTATCTCAGCAGGCAGATAGTTAAACAGGTTGCAGAGCAAGGGTTATTCAACAGTCCAGTAATCAAGCCGTAAATTACCGTCAGAGCCGAAGGACAAAGTGGGGAGGCGTCGTCACAGGAATGCCAAGAGTCAGATAGCCGGAGAGAGCAACAGGAACAGAGCCAGAACGCCGAAGTCAAAGTCCACAAAGCAAAGTCCAGAGTCAGAGGTCCGAGGTCCAAAGCCGGGTCAAGGGTCCACAGAAACGCACAGAAGTCAGGAGGGTGCAGGGCGAGATCTCGTCAAGGACAATCATTCGTTGGCAGCACGCTTTGCTAGGGGCCAGTGATCTGCTGATATAGTGTGCCGGCTTGTTACACAATTAGCAGCTGTCAGACACAGTCCTGCTTCTGCTAATACTCCGGACTTAGAGTTCGTCTCCCCCGCATGCGTGCCTCACTCTTTCTTAGCTCCTGGCGTCTCCTTTCACGGAGCCAGCTGACAGGTGGTGGAGATTCAGGGAGTTCACTCGGTCCAGGTATAGCCTGATCAATCTCAGGTGGCTCTTGCTGCCAGCTTGACTCCTCAGGACTTATGTCCAGGTCCGTTAAAAGAGCCTGATCTTGTTCTGCGGGGGCTGGGTCAGGAGCAGGGTCAGGAGCAGGCATGACACCCGGGGCCTAACCCTGTGGGACTTTCAGAAGAACCCGATACCAATAAGGGGGTTAGGCAAGTTCCGGGTCCAATTTAAGAACTTTACGGGATGCTTGGGCCTCCTAGTGGTGGTGGGCAACCTCACAAGCCTGCTGGGACTCTCCTGGTTCCAGCCTCTAGGGCTGGGCATCACCGGGGTATACAGCCCGTGGCCCACAGATTTTACCGACATCTGTGAGGAATTCCCAGCAGTTTTTGATGGGGCACTGGGCTCATATATGGGGCCGCCCGTCACCCTGGACCTCGACCCCACGGTCCGGCCCATGTGTATACTGGTCCACCATCTGCTGCTTGCAGTGCGGCCCAAGATCGAGCGGGAGCTCGATAAGCTGGTTGCCCAGGGAGTACTAGAACCAGTGTCCCACGCCCAATGGGAGACCCCGATTGTGACGCCAATGAAGGCAAACGGGGACATCTGCATCCACGTGGACTATAAATGCACCATCAATACGGCACTTCAGGCCCACGCCTACCCAGTCCCGGTCATCAGCCATGTGTTGGCCTCCCTGGCCGGGGCGCAAGTGTTTGGGAAACTAGACCTGGCCCAGGCCTACCAGCAGCTAGTGTTTGGGAAACTAGACCTGGCCCAGGCCTACCAGCAGCAGTGGCATCAGTTGACGATGCCACAGCTGAAGCATAGACCATTGTGATGCATAAGGGGGTGTTTAAGGTAAAGCGCCTCCAGTTCGGGGTCAGCGTAGCCCCCGGTATCTTCCAAGAGTTAATGGATCATTTGTTAAAAGGTCTTCCAGGGGTGCAGCCCTTTTTCAACGACGTCCTGATCGCAGCTCCGGACATCAAGACCTTCTCAGCCCGCCTATGCTCCATCCTCCAGCGATTCCAGGACGCCGGCCTGAAGGTGAAACGCGAGAAGTGCCTCCTCGGGGTGCCTGCGGTGGATTTCCTCAGCTTCAAGGTAGACGCCCATAGAATTCACCCCACTAAGGACAAGGTGAAGGCCATCTCCGATGCCCCAGCCCCCAAGTCCAAGGCTGAGCTGCAGTCTTTTCTGGGACTCATCAACTTCTACCATGCCTTCCTTCCCCACAAGGCGGCAGTAGCTGAGCCCTTACACAGGCTCCTGGACAAAAGTGCCACCTGGACTTGGGGTCCCCGCCAGGTGGCAGCCTTCCAGGGCATCAAGGACCTCCTAATGTTCAATGTGGTTCTTGCCCACTTCGACGAAGCCCTGCCCGTCATATTGGCCTGTGACGCATCTCCTTATGGGGTGGGGGCAGTTTTGGGTCACTCAATAAAGGCTTCATGATTTCACCATTCCTGGTCTCCCGAATCCAGTATGCTTCAATGGCAGCTGCCCCCATGATGAACCCCAAGCAAGGGCATTCCGACATATGCAGCCTTTGCATGTGGAGGTCCCATTCCAGCCTCTGGCCACCCTCTCCTTCTCCATTCCTCCTTCCAATCCCCCCTGAGATTCCAGGAAACTCACTCTAGTAACCATCAGGACACGTTTTACTTGATCAACCTGTATCTGCAGTGTGTGTGTGGGGGGGAGGGAATACCAGCTAATGTATGACATGGAGGAGACTGTTTCCAGGGTCAGGGCTTGCTTTCCAAAATCCAAAAGAGAGCAATGGAAAGGGCAGAAACAACCATTAGGAAGGGCTGGACTGCAACCCACTTTCAGAGGCTTTGCAACCCAACTTTGGGTCCTGACCCACAGCTTGGGAAACACTGGTTTAAATGACATGCAGGGGGACGGGGTAAAGCAAAACCCTACAGTTCCCACAAGGCAGTGCATAAATGCACATGCACAAATCATTCCCGACCTGGACAGTTTGCCTGCAGTTGCCATCAGCAAACACTGAGTCAGTGTCAGGATCTGACAATGATGTCCCTGTGTTTTCTGCATTTTACAATGATGTCTCTGTGCTTTTTGCATTTTGCTTTCGATTCCTTTGTTCTAGCAGACCCTTGCCAGCACCCCTTATCTATCTCCTTCATCCTCCCTCCTAACAGCTATAAATGTTACTTTGAAGTATGGGGTTTACTCTGGTTAATGTTGCAATGTCTGGGCGGGAGATGGCGAACCAAATTCCTAGGTGTCATCTCTAAACAAATGGCGAGTACTCCCTTGCATTCCCTCCTCCCTTATTCTGGGTCTGTGTATGTTATCTTGTTATTAAAACCTTGAAGCGTAGTTTATGGCCAGTGCCTAGAGAATGTTGTGCCTAGGTTCACACATGTGGGTCACTTAGATCAAGAGGGGAATTTATAACTTTCTCACCTTGCTGTGGGAACCTCAACAGTCCTTTCTACTTTTCCCACGTTCATCCTCTTGCCCTGATTGGTTTAGGTCCGGGGTTCAATTGAAAGCCTGAGAGTATAATAGTACTGTCTGTATTCCAATAAGCATCTCTAACAAATATTCGAGAACCTGTCTGCAGTATTGGAACAATAAAGAACTTTGCTTCAACAACACAGGTCTTGTTTCTTGCTGTCAATACAGAAGCCTCACAGATTGTTAGAGATCTATTTTTGGGACTTTCTCATTCCTGACCATGTCAGATGATGAGACCATTCCCGTAACATCAGCGGAAGAGACCGTGCCGGCGGAGAGTGTACCCGCTGGCCCGGCGAACCCGGTGACCACGGCTCAGGGAGCCTACCAAATTCCACGTCCGGGATTAGGGCTACACTGGCCACCGATGTCACCCCGATATTCGTGGTCCAATTTTGGCCACGGGACTTGCGAGTCATGGATCCACAACAGGAAGGGATCCCGTGTGCGATTCAGGGGGGATCGCACAGAGTTTGGCCGTCCCAGCCTTATGGAGGAAGAACGGGGCTTCTCCCGGGGCCAGGACGATTGGTGTTACCGTTTCCCGGACGAGGAGCGTGGGATGCCATGCGGTCCCGATCCTGTGGGCGAGGATCTGGGACGGGTGCTGGACCGAAGGTTTGGCAAGATGCAAGACTGCATCACAGTGGAGCTACGGGAGGCCGTGCTTGATATGCAGCAGCAAATGCGGGATGTTGTGGCTGCAATGCAAGCACCAGTGCCGGGTCCCCCTCAGGGAGGGGGGCCCCGGCCCCGGTTCCCGGCCCCACAGGTGGCGCACCACCCCAACAGGTGCCCCCGACTGGTCCACCCACGGGACCCCCCCACAACTGGCGCCTGGGGGTCCTGTGGTCCCAGATTGGATGATCCGGCAGGCCCCTACCGACCCGCTGATGGCCACTTTCGATGGCGACCCGGAGAAGCTCTGGTTTTTCATTATCAGGATCGAGAGGTTCCTGGCGGCTTGGGGGCATCTGTACCCTACTGAGAGAGACCGGGTTGGTTACATTGGCTCGAAGCTCCGGGATACCGCGAGCGACTGGTACGTCAGCCTGCACAATCCCCCGGGGCCCGAACTACGTACTGTTGATAACTTTATGTGGGCTCTGCGGCAACACTATGAAGACCCGCTGGGAGAAGAGAAAGCCCGGAACCAACTCCGGAAGCTGGTGCAAGGAAAGTCCTCGGTAAGAGAGTATACTGACCGCTTCTGCCGCATCTCGGCTAAGGTGCAGGGTTGGTCCGAAGACCTTTTCATGGAGAAGTATCGGGAGGGGCTGCACCCCGAAATCTACGAGACCGTGCTGAGGGGGGGCCGGCCCATGTCGCTGGCCACTTGGATGAGGGCAGCGGTGGATGTGGAAGAGCAGTTCACCCTAATCAAGCTAGGGGCATCTGCAGCAGCCCAGCCGAAAGCGCCCCAGAAGGCGAAGGGGAAGTCAGTGTTCCAAGAGCTGTGGGATATCCGTTTTAAGCAAGGGCTCTGCATCAAGTGCGGGGAGAGTGGCCACTTCGCATCTTCCTGCCCCCGAGGTGGCACGAAGGCACCCAAGACCTCCACCCCGATGGGAGCCACCCCTCGTCCTGGTAAAGTGTCATTTAAACCCCGGGCTCTACAGCTGGAAGGGGCAAATTGTGAGCAGGACGAGTTGGAGCTGGTCGAGGCACAGCTGTTGGGAAACTTCAGCAACCTACAGTAGGAGGCGCAGAGCTGCAGGTCCCCCCATCCGGTGTGCTATCCCCGGCCCCTTACTTTATATGGTCGTGACTGTGGTTGTCTCCTGCACGGGAACCCATGTGCGGGTGCGTGCGTTGATAGACTCGGGGTGTGCCAGAGACTTAATTAGCCTGCTAGTAGTGGATGGACTGGCCCCAGAAGTAAAACCCCTGGGGGAACCCCTCACCTTCACTCAAATGGACGGTTCGGAGATGAAGGAGGTGTGTGTGGCCGAAATGGAACTTTTGGTAGTGGGCACGTGGGAGCATTGGGAAACACGGGCTTTTGTTATCACCCCAAATACCCAGTTCCCTATGGTACTGGGCAGCCCCTGGTTGAGTTCTCACGACCCCTACATAAAATGGAGTGAGGGAAAGATCTCCTGGGTTAATGAGAAGTGCACTCATCATAAGTGGGACCCTGGTTGGGGATCGGGTCCCCCAGTTCCCCTCAAAGCGGTGGCTCTGGCTCTGGTGCCGGTGCAGATTCCCCCAGAGTATAGAGACTTGGCAGAGGTGTTCAGTGAATCGGAGGTGGATGAACTACCACCCCACCGCCTCTCTGACTGCGCCATCGAGCTGCTACCGGGGGAGAAATTACCCAAGGGAAAATTATACTCCATGAGCCCAGCTGAGTGAGAGGAGCTAAGAAAGTTTTAGACAAGAACTTGGGGCGCAGCTTTATCCGTCCTGCCAAATCCCTTTTTGCCGCCCCAGTGCTTTTCAGAAAAAAGAAAGATGGGGGTTTGAGGCTGTGCACGGATTATTGTGGACTGAATGCGGTCTCCGCCTCAAACGCCTACCCCCTCCCTCTCATCAAGGATTTGCTGGTGGAAGCGGCCAAAGGGAAATTTTTCACAAAACTAGACTTGCGGGATGCATATTTTCGTGTGCGCATCAGAGAGGGGGATGAATACAAGATGGCATTTAACACCCCTTTGGGACAGTTCGAGTACCTGGTGATGCCATTCGGCTTGAGTGGCGCGCCGGGAGTTTTTATGAGTTTAATCAATGAAGTGTTACATAAACATCTGTTTAAGGGGGTGCTCTGCTATCTAGATGATATCTTGATTTATTCTACTGATAAGCGATCCCATGTGAAGTTAGTAAGAGAAGTGTTGGCCACGTTGCTGGAAAACCAGCTTTACGCCAAGCTGTCCAAGTGCGAGTTCCATCAACCCGAAGTCGATTTCCTGGGTTACCGAATCTCTCAGCGCGGGCTGGAAATGGACCCAGCCAAGATAGAACAGTGGTGCAGTGGGAGGCACCCCGCACCTGAAAACAATTGCAGTCTGTTGGGATTTTGTAACTTCTACTGCACTTTTCTCAAAAACTTTGCAACAGTCACCCTACCCCTCACTGAACTATTGAAAACAAAAGGGAGGGGCCCAGAGGCAGGGAAGCCTGGGGAACGAATAGGGTGGAATGGAGAGTGTCAAGCGGCCTTTTGAGAAGCTTAAGAGACTGTTCACGTCTGAGCCCATCCTAGCCCACCTGGATGAAACCAAGGAGTTTGTGATTCGTGTTGATGCCTCCAATGTGGCTATAGGAGGGGCGATTTTACAAAAGGGCGCTGACAATGTCTTACATCCTTTGGCGTACATTTCAAAAAATTTTAATGAGACCGAGAGACACTGGTCAGTGCGGGATAAAGAGGCAGTGGCCATACGGTTGGCTTTAACCACATGGAGGCACTGGCTGGAGGGAGCGCAAACGCCATTTGAGATCTGGACTGATCATAAAAACCTGGAGGCTTTGCGGACTCAGAGGTCTCTCAATGCCAAGCAGCTTTGCTGGGCCGATTTCTTCTCGAAATTCAACTTTGTATTGAAACACTTCCCTGGGAAAGCCAATTCCTTAGCAGATGCATTGTCCCGCTTACCCCAACATGAATCCCAGAGAGAGGAAGTGTTTGACTCTATGTTTTCACCCCAACAATTGGGGGGGGCGGTGACCATGCGGAGCCAGAGTAAAGCCACCCTCGAGCCCCCAACCTGGACGGAAAGGTGTGCAGAGAAGTACACTGGGGAGGACATAGAGGAGTGGGGGGGGGACTAGCGAGTGTTCCATTCACGAGAATAAATGCTGGTATCATGGGACCAAACTAATAGTGCCCCAGTCCTTATGAGGAGAGGTGCTTAAATCCTGCCACACGTCTAAACTATCGGGACACTTTGGATTCCTGAAAACCCTCAATTTGGTTCAGAGGCAGTTTTGGTGGCCGCGCATGCGCAAGGATGTGTCAGACTATGTGACTGCATGTCAAGTGTGCCTCATGTGTAAACGCAGGGGTGGAAAGACCCCGGGACTGCGACACCCTTTGCCCAGTAGGCCCTGGGAAATTGTGTCTATGGATTTCATCACGGGGCTCCCGCCCTCCAGGGGAAAAACAGTCATCTGGGTGGTCATGGACATGTTTTCCAAGCAAGCTCATTTTGTCCCTTTTAAGCAGCTGCCTACGGCAAAGGGGCTGGCTAAAACCTTTTTTAATCACGTGATTAAATTACATGCTTTCCCCAGGAGGGTGGTATCCGACAGGGGTAGCCAATTTGTTGCCAACTTCTGGCGGGAGCTTCTCAAAGTGATGGACATTGAACCCGCTTTAAGTTCCGGTTATCATCCAGAGACCGATGGACAATCCGAACGAGTTAATCAGATCTTGGAACAATTTCTGAGATGTTACACCAATTATCACCAGGATAATTGGGTGGACTTGTTGCCCTTTGCAGAATACAGCTATAATAATGCAGTGCATTCCTCTACTGGGGTATTTATGGCAGTAGGGGGGTTCGAAGGAAAGCCTCTCCCCACTATCGACGACTTTAGTGAGCCCTCCTCGACTGATTTCTCCCAGTGGTGGGCCAAACTGCAGGAATCCTGGCCCCTAATAGCCAAGACTCTGGATAAAGCAAAAACAGACTACAAGAAATATGCTGATAGGGGTCGGGCTGAGGGGTGGGATTTGCAACCTGGTGATTCAGTCTATCTTTCCACAAAAAACATCAATGGACTCAAACCCAGTAGGAAACTGGGGTGGAAATATGTCGGACCTTATAAAGTATTAAGGAAAATCTCAGATGTTGCTTTTGAACTTGATTTGCCTAAATCACTGAGCTCTGTACATCCCGTTTTTCATTTCAGCCTGCTGAAGAAGGATCCTGGGCCGAATGCATGGCACCCAGTACCTCCGACTCCTCCTCCGCTGATGAAGGAGGGGGAACAACACTTTGAAATCTCTGAGGTGTTAGACTCCAAAATGAAACGGGGGAAATTACTGTATCTAGTGAAGTGGGTTGATTTTGGACCGGAATTAAATGAGTGGGTCTGGGCCAAAAATGTTCATGCCCCTAAACTCGTTAAAGCTTTTCATAAACGCTTCCCTGATAAGCCGGGATAAAATGTATTTTAGAGGGAGTAGGGTGTCAGGATCTGACAATGATGTCCCTGTGTTTTCTGCATTTTACAATGATGTCTCTGTGCTTTTTGCATTTTGCTTTCGATTCCTTTGTTCTAGCAGACCCTTGCCAGCACCCCTTATCTGTATCCTTCATCCTCCCTCCTAACAGCTATAAATGTTACTTTGAAGTATGGGGTTTACTCTGGTTAATGTTGCAATGTCTGGGCGGGAGATGGCGATCCAAATTCCTAGGTGCCATCTCTAAACAAATGGCGAGTACTCCCTTGCATTCCCTCCTCCCTTTTTCCGGGTCTGTGTATGTTATCTTGTTATTGAAACCTTGAAGTGTTGTTTATGGCCAGTGCCTAGAGAATGTTGTGCCTAGGTTCACACATGTGGGTCACTTAGATCAAGAGGGGAATTTATAACTTTCTCACCTTGCTGTGGGAACCTCAACAGTCCTTTCTACTTTTCCCGCGTCCACCCTCTTGCCCTGATTGGTTTAGGTCCGGGGTTCAATTGAAAGCCTGAGAGTATAATAGTACTGTCTGTATTCCAATAAGCATCTCTAACAAACATCCGAGAACCTGTCTGCAGTATTGGAACAATAAAGAACTTTGCTTCAACAACAAAGGTCTGGTTTCTTGCTGTCAATACAGAAGCCTCACAGTCAGTAAGGTTCGAAAGGACACGCCGCACATCTGCAAGTCTCTAACTATGGTGTAAATGTGTTATGTATTTCATGTGGCTAACAGAGGAGAAGTGCTGGGAAAACAGTAATGAGAATGCATATGCACCAGTGGCCTTTTTTTTTTTTTTTTAGCACAACCAAACCTATTTATTTACTTCTTGCCTTTCTCCCCAATAGGACCCCACACTGGCCTGCGTCATTCTCTTCTCCTTCGTTATTATCATCTTCACAACACACCTGTGAGGTAGGTTAGACCGAGTGTGTTTGACTGGCTCAAAGTTACCCAGTGATCTTCCATAGCTGAGGGAGGATTTGAACATGGGTCACTCAGATCCAACTCCACCACTCCTGACTAGTACACCACACCGGCTCTCCCTATATGGAGAACATTAAAAAAACGCATTCTGTCCGAGTGGCTGAAATCTGCCGATGACGTGTGGACTGTCCTGGTTGGCAGTGCAGCATCCGTGCCTGAGAGCCACAAGGAGATGATTTTCAGGGTAGGTAGAAACTGTGAGTGCCAGAACTACGTCTCCCTTGATTTCTGCCGGCTACAGTAATGGGACTTTCCCCCCTCCCCAGTTCCAACTGTCATTCTTCTTTTACAGTTTTAATCTTTGAAATGAAGATGCTCTTAATACCTTGAAAGAAGCTTTGCATTCAAAATGAACTGAGACCTTTAAGCCTCATGAGAAATGCTTTCGTTTAAAGAAACTAAAGAAACCACCCCCATACATACTGACCGTGGCCGACCCAAACAGCGAAGAGGCGGAGGCCCTTGGGGTGTGTGTGGCATGAACACGGAAAGAAGTGGAAGAGGTGCCCCAAGTAGAGAAGGAAGGCGGAGGCATGGAATGAAGGAGGTGTTCCTACCAGCACCAAGGAGCTGGGGGAAACACAGCGCATGGGCATGCCCCATGGCAAGAGGGCCGGCTCAGGAGGCAGCGAGAACTAATACCAAATGGCTGCTCCAAGAGGCAAACCTCTTGTTGGAAGTGAGAAGTAGCTGTCAGAAGAGCACGAGAGACATAGGGAGCAGACTGGTGAATTCAGAGCTGTCACAAGGCAGGGAGTGGTACTTAAATGGGAGGCTGATGGCAGACCAAGGAGGGAGAGCTGGGACTAAGCCCTGAGATGCTGAGCAAGCAAATGGGGAAGTCTGATGACCGGGAGGAGGACTTGGGTGTTTGTCACCCTCCTCCCCCGGTCTAATCTGAGGTCCGGCCAAGCCAACCATGGCCTATGGCTACGACAATAAATATTCTTGACTTTGATTTTGCCACAAGGAGAACTGTGATGCTCCCCAGCATCACAAGCAATCTTTAAGTGCTGCCACTCTCCAGAGA
This sequence comes from Lepidodactylus listeri, assembly GCA_029233225.1. Classification (NCBI taxonomy): domain Eukaryota; kingdom Metazoa; phylum Chordata; class Lepidosauria; order Squamata; family Gekkonidae; genus Lepidodactylus; species Lepidodactylus listeri. The sequence goes on from JARCFY010000012.1 coordinate 96,417,466, forward strand.
TGCCACCTCCACTTTAGTTGCCATTTATTTCCCGCCAGTTCAACAGCATTATTTAACCACCCAAAATATTACTCCCCATGTGCAAGTGCAGAGGCACACATCTAGTGCCTGCCTCTGCTGTGTGCAAACCCAGTACACTTTTCTAAATGCCTGCTCTGGTCCCTGACCTTCACCTCAACCCCCACAGCCAGCCCTGCTTCCATTCAGTCTATTAAATAATGCACCACTTGCATGCAGAGAGCTCAGGGACAGTACGTGCGTTTTGGTGTCGCCTCTACAGCTGCCAAGGGGGAGAGGCAGAAGAGGAGCATTCAGTGGGTTAGCAAGCTCTGGATCACCCAATTCAGTGGGCCTTTTCTCTCTCACCTGGGCTACTGCACTTAGTGTGCCCGGCCAGGCCAGATGCTCTGTTCACATGCTTACATAAGTGGGAACATTTGACAGCCTGGCCTGCAGCTTTCCAAAGGTGCCTGGGTTCACAAGTGGGAAGCTGCTTGTCTGGGCTCAGGGAGGTGGAGCCAAAGAGATGCAGCCTGCTGCACATGAAAGCCAGCCATCTTTCCAACAGCCCAGGTGGCCCAGGCAGAAGCCCAATGCGCTCAGCCCAGAGAAGGAGGTGGAGGTGGCAGGTAGCGCATTCTGGCCTGGTGCCTCAGCCAAGGGCAACAAGCAGGCTCCAAAGACACTGGCTGAGCAGTGCTCGGGGCCAAACCAACCCTCCTCACCCCTTATGATTGCCAACTCTGGGTCTAGCAATCCCTGAAGATCTGGGGGAAGACCCTGGGGAATGCCTGCATTTGGGGAAAGGAGGGACCTCAGCAGAGAGTATAATATCCTAACATAGGTCCTTCCAGTCCACATTTAGACTGGTTTCCCCCCCAGTTGCTGTGGGTCAGATTAAGAGCCCTGGACAGGCTGTATGTTTGACATGTCTGGACTGCTTTCCATCAAGTCTTCGCAACCCAGGCTTCCAATGCCCCTTTATTATCTACATGGACCCCTCGGAGATGGGCTTGGGCGCAGTCCTCTCCCAAGAATGGGAAGGACAGGGATACCCCATCCTCTTCTTGAGCTGAAAGCTCCAACCTGCTGATACTAAATACGCCACTGTCGAGAAGGAGGCCCTCGCCATCAAGTGGACCGTGGACACACTGCAGAACTACTTATCAAATAACCCAGTTGTCTTAGTGACTGATCATGCCCCCCTTCAGTGGACAGAAAGAATGAAAGTTCACAATAGCCACATTTTATGATGGTATATTTACCTTTCCCCTTTCAGGTTTTCAGTATGATATTGGGCTGGACAGCAACATATCATTGCAGATTGTATGTCCCGACTGCTCGACCTCTGGAGACTTTAAGGGTGTAACTCAGTTTAGAATTGCACCATTAAGCTCCTCCCCTATGCTGTGATCCCTGGGCACCAGCTGTTTTTCAAAAATGTTTGGGAGTGCCGAACTTGGAACCCCAGCGTCACATTTGTTTTGGCCCAGATATTAATTAGAACTGCTATAGAGTTTGAATTGTTTTTCCTGATGTGTTGTTTTGCACATTTTTTAAACAGTGCCTTGGATGCTATGATGAGGGACCACAAGCACAACAAACAGGGAGAGCCCGGACCATGGGCCTCCCATGAAACAGACTTGCAAAGGAGTGCAAAATGAGTCCTCAATGGACAAAAAGGAATCTTCTTTCATCCACAACGACGACAAAGAAATCAAGGAAGTGCACTATCCTCACGGCAGTGAAAAAGGAACTGAGGGAATGGGAATCCCACGCATGAGTCAGCTCCAAAGAAGGGCAGGGCACCCCCTCTTTGGAGTTCTTGAGCTAGAAAGAAAATGTCCCATGGCCAGCCTGAACAAGTGCAGTCCCAATGAGGGTCCACATGAGAAGACGAAAGATGAATGACTGATTCCCAAACACAGAATAGCTTTCACTCTGGCCCATCTAAATGTTCTTGTGTCCACTTTATTAGAAGGGAAATCCTGTGGTGTGCTACTTCAGAAGTGTCTTCTGTGACTTCGAGCTTGAAACCTTGGATAGAGTTGCCAGGTTCTGTACACCTAGGTATACAGTGTTGATTGGATGACATGTTTGCCTCTCTCTCTCCCCCCCCCCACCTACCTACCTACACTGATGACACCCAGCTATATCTGCTGTTGGGCGGCCAGTCAGACTCTGGTCCGGAAGATCTGGGCCTGGCGTTACAAGCTGTGGCTGGATGGCTTGGACTGAGTCAGTTGAAACTGAATCTGACGAAGATGGAGGTTCTGTGCCTGAGTTGTGGTAGTCTGGGGTGAGGGATCTGACCTTCCATGGGGTGCCATTGGTGCCAGCGCCAGAGGTCAGGAGTCTGGGACTGCTCTTGGATGCCTCCTTAATGATGGAGGACTAGGTAGCAGCCACTGTCAAGTCAGCCTTTTACCATCTTCGGCTGATTAGGCAGTTGGTTCCCTTCCTCGAATGTAGCGAGTTGGCAACGGTAATCCATGCAATGGTCACCTCAAGATTAGACTACTGTAATGCTCTCGACATAGGGCTACCATCCCAAATTCTGCAGCTGGTGCAAAATATGGCGGCCAGGCTGTTGTTGGGTCTCTCTCTGCAAGAACACATCCAGCCTGTGCCGAAAGCATTGCACTGGCTGCCTATAGCCAGGTGGAATGGGGCGGACCATATGTGCTGTATGCTGTGCAGCTCCACGAAGCGCTGGAACTCCGCAGAGGTAAAGGCGATGCCACTGTCCGACACCAGAATGTCCGGAAGACCATGCGTGCAAAAGATGCATGACATGGCCCAAATACTGGAACCACCTCCAGGTACTTGCTATAGCTGTTCACCAGGAGGAAGAACTGCTGCCCCAGGACTGCCCCCACCCCGTATGGTGATGTGTCACAGGCCAGCACCACCAGAAGGGACTCGTCAAAATGGGCCAAGACCGCATTTGATGCCAGAAAGTCCTTCATGGCTTGGAATGCTGCCACGTGATGGAGCCCCAAACCCACTTTGTGCTCTTGTCCAGGAGCCTGTGCAGAGGCTCGGCTACTGCCACCTTGTGGGGGAGGAAGGCATGGTAGAAGTTCAACAGTCCTAAAAATGACTGAAGCTCTGCCTTGGACGTGGAAGCTGGGGCATCCATGATGGCCCTCACCTTGTCCAAAGTGGGGTGGATCCCTTGGGCATCCACAGTGAATCCCAGGAACTCCATGGAAGGCACGCCAAGAAGACACTTCTCCTTCTTCACTTTCAGGCCCGCATCTTGGAAGCGCTGAAGGACGGACCGGAGGTGGGAAGAGAGATCTGGACATCCAGTGCCACAATCAGGACATCATCAAAAAAGGGCTGGACTCCCAGCAGGCCTTTTAAGAGACGGTCCATCAGTTCCTGAAAAAGACCCTGAGCCACGCTGACCCCAAACTGAAGGTGCTTTACTTTGAACGCCCCTTTTGTGTGTGACGATTGTCTGGGCCTTGGCTGTGGCATCATCCACAGGCAGCTGCTGGTAGGCCTGCGCCAAGTCCAGCTTGCCGAAAACCTTGGCTCCTGCCAAGGTAGCCAGCACATGGCTAATTATGGGCATGGGGTAGGCATGTGCCTGAAGCGCCATGTTAAGTGTGCACTTGTAATCCGCGCAGATGCAGATATCCCCATTGGACTTGAGTGGAATAACAATGGTTATCTTTTTGTGAAAAGAGTGAACCTAGATGTGAAACATGTCTCAGAATGAAAGGGGAAAATCCATGTTATGCTGGCAAACATCCAGCGCAGAATCAGGAATTTCTGGAAACTGTATACAGTGATCTTGTTGGGCCATTGCCTGCATCCCTGGGTGAGAGCAAATATTTTGTGACTTTCACAGAGAATAAAACAAAATACACTTATGTGTATCTACTAAAAAGTAAGGATGAAACACTGCGTAGATTTAAAAATTATGTGGCTATAGTTAAAAATAAATTTGGCAGACTCTCGGTTTCAGGCGCTTTAATGGCGGGTGCTTCTCTCTGCAACTGCAGGAGAGGCGACCCGCTCTCGGCAGGTTGAAGGGGTTCCAGACTGGTGCCGGACCCCCAGGAAGCCTAAGAAAGGGTCCCTGCCTGGGGTGCTTGAAGGTAGCCTCTCCCTGCAGTGGCGATCGTGGGATTGAGGCTCCTTTTTACCCCTAGAGGTTCGCCTGCCAGAGGAAGCCCTCGGGCTACTGGAAGCGCTGCTGTGAAGCTGCAGAAAATGTAGAGCGGAGAGGTGATGGTCTACCAGATACGCAATGGCTGAATCGTGAGTCTCCTGATCTTTTGATATGAAGTGTTAAGGGGTGGGCTAGGAGGATCGGATCCCCCCCACCCCCTCCCTCGTAACTTACTCGGAGACTTTCCCACAGCCTTGTTGCTGTTTTGGAGGCATTATAAATGCGTTGGAGTGTTGGATCGCATGGAGCAGAGGAAGAGCTTGCGAAAGGCATTGGTGTGATAAATCGAAAGTCCCCTTTGAGATCTCTTATCTAACTGTAAACAATTGATGACTGTGGGAAGAAATGGTGGGGAGAGCTTCTCCAAGACTCGGAAGTTCGCTTCCTACTTTAAAAAGTGGAACTGAGCTGGAGTTCCGGTTCCACCTGCCTCAGGAGCGAACGCAAGGAGAGTGAGCTCCAGTGCCCACTTAGAAACTCTTTAGTTACCTAGGCAAATAAATTTGGCCTTTCTCCCTTCCTGGAGGGAAGGAAGAAGCAGAGAACTTCAGGTGGTGACACAGGGATTAAGGCAAAACCCCTGTGAGCGCTGGCTGTGTTCTGAGCAGGAACCAAAGAGGAGCAACGCCGCACCAGGTTTCTGGAGTTGGATGGGAAAAAGAGGAGACGGAGACCTGAGGAGCCGAGGAGAAAACAAGGACCCACAACGGAGCACAAAGAAGTAGAGTAAAACATTTGAATCTTAAACTCTTAATTCTTAAGCCCGAAAAACATAACTTTCCCTACTGCCTAACCGGGAGAGGGAGGGAGGGTGGACGCTTTAATTACCCCAGTAAAAACGGCCAGAGCTCAGTTAGGGAGGAGGGGGTATAAAGCAAGGTAGAATAAAAAGCAGCGCTGCACTAACCCTTTCTCGGTTGTGTGTTCTTTTTCCTTGCGGATTGCTCGGCGGCCTGGTGTGTTGGAGGAGAAGTTGTGAAGTGGGAGGTCTACCGGAGAGGAGAATTTGGGGCAGTGGCCAGCATCAAGAGAGCGAGAGAGCGCAGGCGCGGAGACAGGAAGGAACACGGAGGAAGCTACAAGAAGAAAACAACGTAGAGATACAAAAGTAACGCAGCGAAAACAACGTAGAGATACGAAGAAAACATGAGAGCTTTAAGTCCGACTGGCAAAGCAGTGGGACAATAGCGGCGACTACGGTGAGTGCATGAAAAAGAACGTGCTCTACAGCGACAGCTAAAGGCGTGCTCCTTGGGAGAACGTAAGGCTACATACCCTGATTAAAGAGACTGGTTTCCTGATTTGCTGCGTAAAGGGACACTAGAACTATACAAAAACTATAAGCTAAGTCACTGTAATTTACTGTAATAATTAATTTAGGAGACAGCTTGGGATTTTTGCGTGTTAGTCAATAAGAATAGCACCACACATCATATTATACATATTATATATTATAAGATTATCAACTGTCAACTAATAATTACTTACTTAATTTACCAATCAAGTTGTTATTTATTTATTATCAGATCAACTGTTGCTAAATAATTCATTGTGTTTAACTCAATAGTAATTAAGGGTTTCATTTTAAGTTCAAATTGATTAGATTTGGTTGTTGCTAAGTAATTCATTGTAATTAATTTAACAGTAATTAAGCGTTTCACTTTAAATCTTGGTGATTGGAGCCTGTCAGGAGATTAATTAATAGTGAGGGGCGCTAGAAGCTTTCATACAGTTAAATAAGGGGGGTGCAATTATTTAGATACTTAACTTAATTTGCTAAATTGATTGGGAGAATTTTGAGTCACGGCTTAATTTGAAATTAATTTGAAATCTGAATCTGTAATTAATCTGAAATTTGGTTTTGTTTGGAGGTTCTAGTAGGGGAGCTTTAAAATTTGGACTTAAAGTGGTAACACCAGGGATAAATTACTCAGTTAAATAAATAAAAAGTAGAGTAAACAGACTGAGTAGAATTAGGAGCAAAATAGTTATACTTAATTAGTTCTAATTAGAAAGACCTAAATAAAATACTTAATGGCTAGTGGAAATCCTGGGGTGACTAGGAAGGGCTCGGTTCCCTCCCCATCACAGACAACCCTGATTGGCCAGATTAAATCAACGACGAGCAATCCGGGTTCTGCTCAAAGTAGTCAAGGATCAGATCTTGGTTGGTAAACCACAGTTCTTTATTTCCAATCTCTACATTGGTACAGCTTCTCGGATTATTGTCAGAGATAACACAGATGATACAGGCAGGTCTATTATACCTTTCCAAGGAGTTTGAATTACCCATAGGTAGCCAGTCACTACAGGGGAAAAACGGCGGGCAAAAAGGGGCTCTGGCCGTTTGCTTCCCACAGGAAAGAAAGTGAGGTGTTAAGCTGTAAATTCCCTTCCCAACCAGACCCTTCAGATGTTACCAGTTCACATAACAATCAATGGCCTCAAGGCTTTTGCATGTTGATAAGAGATGAGATGCATCCTCCCTTGAAGTCCCAGCCGGGACCGATGGAATGCGGAGGCAGCAGTGTGAGAGGCCCATTGTTCCCATACATTGCAGGTGTCACCCTCCCGCTCTAATAGTTACAAAACCCAGACCTGGCTAGGCACTAAAACATGGCGTCTAAAAGCATATATCTGTAATACATACATGGCAATAGGGTATAATATGACAGAATTGAAAATTAGACAGAATGCATAACTGTAATAACTAGAAATACTTTGTCTGAATCAGCAGATTCTGACACACTGGCCCCCCGATAAACAACCCTACCCGGGCTTGTCAGGAGATCTTTTATGAAAAGCTCTAACTAGTTTAGGAGCATGCACATGTTCAGAACGAACCCACTCATTGTGCTCTGGGCCAAAGTCAAGCCATCTGACTAGATAATATAAGCGGCCCCTACGCATCTTAGAATCAAGAATATCTGATATTTCAAAATGGGGTGCCTCCCCCTTCATCAGTGGAGGAGGTACCGGAGGAACTGGATGCCACGCATTCGGCCCAGGATCCTTCTTCAGCAAGCTGAAATGAAAAACAGGATGCACAGAACTCAGTGATTTGGGCAATTCTAGTTCAAATGACACATCCGAAATTTTGCGCAACACCTTATAGGGTCCCACATATTTCCATCCCAATTTCCTGCTGGGTTGCAAGCCGTGTATATTTTTTGTGGAAAGATAAACAGAGTCCCCAGGTTGGAGATCCCAACCCTCAGCTCGACCACGATCTGCATATTTTTTGTAATCCTCTTTGGCTTGGTCTAAAGTCTTGGCTATTAGTGGCCACGATTCCTGTAAGGTCGCCCACCATCGTTTAAAGTCTGTGGGGGAAGCATCGGAGGCATTTTCGATTGTAGGCAGAGGCTTTCCCTCGAAACCTCCCACTGCCATGAAGGGGGAGACGCCGGTAGAGGAGTGCACTGCATTATTGTAGCTATATTCTGCGAATGGCAACAAGTCCACCCAATTGTCTTGGTGGTAATTGGTGTAGCACCTTAAAAACTGTTCAAGGATCTGATTAGTTCGTTCGGACTGTCCATCGGTCTCTGGGTGGTAACCCGAGCTCAGGGCAGGCTCTATATCCATAAGCTTCAAAAGCTCCCGCCAGAAGTTGGCAACGAACTGGCTACCCCTGTCAGATACCACCCGCTTAGGAAAAGCATGTAGTTTAATCACGTGGTTGAAGAAAGCTTTGGCCATCCCCTTTGCCGTTGGCAGTTGTTTGAAAGGGGTGAAATGGGCTTGCTTAGAAAACATGTCTACCACCACCCAGATTACAGTCTTTCCCTTCGAGGGTGGTAGGTTAGTAATAAAGTCCATAGCTATCGCCTCCCAAGGGCGAGAAGGGGTAGGTAGGGGGTGCAGGAGTCCCGGGACTTTCCCCCCCCCTCTTTTTACACATCAAGCAAGTCTGACAGGCAGAGACAAAGTCTGAGACATCCCGGAGCATGCGCGGCCACCAGAACTGTCGCTGGATCAAGTTGAGCGTTTTCAGAAACCCAAAATGTCCAGCCACCTTGGAGGAGTGACAAGTCAGTAAGATATCCTTCCGTTTACTTCGGGGTACCACCAATTTATCCCCATGGTACCAACATTTATTCTCGTTCAGGGAGCATTCGGCCACCGTCTCCAATTCCTCGATTTCCTCGGGTGAATACTCCCCTCCCCAGTCGCACGACTCGGCTTCCACGGTAACTCGTTTACTTTGACTCCTGGTGGTCACCGCCCCTCCCAGCTGCTGGGGGGAAAACATGGAGTCGAACACCTCTTCTTTCACGCTCTCGTGTTGGGGCAATCGGGAGAGCGCGTCTGCTAATGAGTTGGCTTTCCCAGGGAAATGTTTCAATACAAAATTAAATTTTGAGAAGAAATCGGCCCAGCGGAGCTGTTTCGCATTCAGGGATCTCTGAGTGCGCAACGCTTCAAGGTTTTTATGATCAGTCCAAATTTCGAACGGGGTTTGCGCCCCCTCTAGCCAGTGCCACCACGTAGTGAGGGCTAGCCGGATAGCCGCGGCTTCTTTGTCCCAAACTGACCAATTTCGTTCCGTCTCATTAAATTTTTTTGAAATGTAGGCGAGGGGGTGTAATTCTCCGTCAGACCCCCTCTGTAAGATGGCCCCCCCATAGCCACGTCGGATGCATCTACGTGGATTATAAATTCCTTAGTTTCATCAGGGTGAGCCAAAATGGGCTCGGAGGTAAAAAGGGTTTTTAGGGTTTCGAACGCCTTCTGGCACTCCCCATTCCAGGCAATTCTCTCCCTGGGCTTCCCCGCCTCTGAACCCCTCCCTTTAGTTTTCAGCAAGTCCGTCAGGGGAAGGGTGACCGTGGCAAAGTCTTTTATAAAGGTCCGATAGAAGTTACAAAATCCTAATAGGCTCTGGAGTTGCTTCCGCGTTTGAGGGGCTTCCCACTGGACCACCGCCTCCACTGTAGCAGGGTCCATCTCTAAGCCCCTCTGCGAAATGCGATACCCCAGGAAGTCTACGGACTCTCGATGGAACTCACATTTAGACAGTTTGGCATACAGTTGATTTTTCAACAGGGTGGAAAGGACTTCCCGGACTAATTTCACGTGTTCTTTCTTATCAGTAGAGTAGATCAAGATATCATCTAAGAAACATAACACCCCCTTGAATAAATGCTTGTGCAACACTTCATTTATCAGGCTCATAAATACCCCCGGCGCGCCACTCAAACCGAACGGCATCACCAGGTATTCAAACTGCCCCAACGGTGTATTAAAGGCGGTCTTGAATTCATCCCCTTCCCTTATGCGCACCCGGAAATAAGCGTCTCGGAGATCCAGCTTAGTGAACACTTTTCCCTTGGCTGCCTCCGTCAGCAAGTCCTTTATTAGGGGGAGGGGGTAAGCATTGGAAGCAGAGACCGCATTCAATCCTCTGTAGTCTGTGCACAATCGCAATCCCCCGTCTTTCTTTTTGCGGAACAAAACGGGGGCTGCGAAGGGGGATTTAGCAGGGCGGATGAATCCGCGCTCCAAGTTCTTGTCTAGGAACTTCCTTAGCTCCTCCCGCTCTAGAGGGCTCATGGAGTAAAGCTTCCCCTTTGGAAGTTTCTCGCCTGGGATCAGCTCTATGGCACAATCCGACAGTCTGTGGGGGGGAAGCTCGTCTGCCTCGGTCTCGCTGAAGACTCCCATCAGATCCCTATACTCCCTGGGAACGGCTGAGAGTGCGAGGGTGAGGGCTGCCGCCCGGAGGGGCGCCGGTGGTCCCGGTCCCCACTCTGTGTCCCACTTGTGATTCTGGCACTTCTCGTCCACCCAGGAGATCTTCCCCTCACTCCATTTGATGTAGGGATAATGAGAGCTCAGCCAGGGACTCCCCAACACCATGGGGAATTGAGTATTTGGGGTGATGACAAAAGCTCGCTTTTCCCAATGCTCCCCCGTTCCCACAATTAGTCCCTCAGTCTCAGCCACGCACGCTTCTTTCATTTCCGAACCATCCATTTGCGTGAACTTGAGCGGCTCGCCCAACGGGGTGACCTTCGGTCCCAGCCCTTCCACTACTAAAGGGCTAATTAAGTCCCGAGCGCACCCAGAGTCAATTAGGGCGCAGACCCGGACATGGGTCCCCGTCCCCGGGGTCATCACAGTCACTACCATATATAACAAGGGGCCAGGGATGCTCACTGGAGATGGCGCGTCTTGGCCGGGGACCTGCAGTTCTGCGCTGCTCACTGCAGGCCGTTGGAGTTTCCCGACATCTGTGCTTCTGTTAGCTCCAGCTCTCCTTGCTTGCTCGCCGCCCCTTCCAGCTGCAGCGCCCGGGGTTTGAACGGGGGTTTTCCTCTGCTGGGAGTACTCCCGGCCACTGGGGTGGAGGTCTTCGGCCCCTTTCCTCCTCCTCTGGGGCACGCTGAGGCGAAGTGGCCGCTTTCCCCACATCTCATGCATAGCCCCTGTTTAAAACGAGCATCCCGAATTTCTTGCACGTTGGGCTTAGGTTTTGCTCTCGGCATCGCTTTGCTTGCGGCTGCTGATGACGTTCCCATCTTGATGAGGGTGAACCGTTCTTCCACGTCTGCGGCCGCCCTCATCCAGGCGGCCAGCGATCCTGGTCTTCCCCCTAGTAGGACGGCCTCGTACACCTTGGGGTTGAGACCCTCTCGATACTTTTCTATGAAGAGGTCTTGGGGCCAGCCGCGGATTTTGGCGGAGATGCGCCGGAACTTGTCAGTGTAGTCCCGCACCGATGACCGCCCTTGGGTCAGTTTCCGCAGGTGGTTCCGGGCTTTTTCTTCCCCCAAGGGATCTTCGTACTGGTGTCGGAGGGCCCACATGAAGTTGTTCAACGAACGTAGCTCAGGACCGGGGGCGTCGTGCAGGCTCACATACCAATCGCTGGCGGTGTCCTTCAGCTTGGACCCTATGTAGCCAATCCGCTCCCTCTCGGAGGGGTAGAGGTGTCCCCAACTGTCTAGGAACTGCTTGATCTCCAGCAGGAAAAACCGCAGCTTCTCGGGGTCCCCATCGAAAGTAGCCCTCAACGGGTCGGCGGGGGCCGGGCGAACGACCGGTCCTGCCGGCACCGGGGCCGGTGCAGGGATGGGTGCCGGCACCGGTTGAGGGACGACCGGCGGAACCTGCTGCGGCGCCCGCGGCTGTACCGGTGGCGGCACCTGAGCCGGGACTCCTCCGGGAGGCACCGGCGGTTGTTGGACCCCGACCGCGGGGGCTGGTAGAGCCGCTTGCATAGCCCTCATGGCGTCCCGGAACTGGTACTGGAGATCGAGGGCCAACTCTCGCAACTCGGTGGTAAGCTGGAACCGCAAATCTCCCATCATCCGGTCGAGGGCTTGCGTCTGGTCTTCTCGGTATGGATCGGGCCCATACGGTCCGGTCCTCTCTCCTTCCATGGCCTGGAGACGCGAATCTCCCACATAGATCGGCTCGCGCTCTTCTCCCAGGAAACTCGGCTTCCCGCGGTCGAGTTGATCTCCCGGGAACGAGACTCGGGCCCCTTTCCGATCGTGCACCCAGGAGTCTACGGTCCCGCGACCGAAATGGCTCCAGGAGTACTTCGGGGTCACGCTCTGAAGAGGAGGTAGGCGCGGGATGTAGGGAGCCCCTTGAATCGTAGTCACCGGTACTTCGGGTTCCCCTCCGCCGTCTCCACCACTGGCCCCCTGGTCCCCCGGGGTGGTCGGTGTATCTTCGGGGCCAGTAGGGATGGGAATAGTGCCGTCGTCCGACATGGTCAGGAACAGCCAAGTCCCAGTCACAGATCTCTGACAATCTGTGAGTTCTGCTCAAAGTAGTCAAGGATCAGATCTTGGTTGGTAAACCACAGTTCTTTATTTCCAATCTCTACATTGGTACAGCTTCTCGGATTATTGTCAGAGATAACACAGATGATACAGGCAGGTCTATTATACCTTTCCAAGGAGTTTGAATTACCCATAGGTAGCCAATCACTACAGGGGAAAAACGGCGGGCAAAAAGGGGCTCTGGCCGTTTGCTTCCCACAGGAAAGAAAGTGAGGTGTTAAGCTGTAAATTCCCTTCCCAACCAGACCCTTGAGATGTTACCAGTTCACATAACAATCAATGGCCTCAAGGCTTTTGCATGTTGATAAGAGATGAGACGCATCCTCCCTTGAAGTCCCAGCCGGGACCGATGGAATGCGGAGGCAGCAGTGTGAGAGGCCCATTGTTCCCATACATTGCAGGTGTCACCCTCCTGCTCTAATAGTTACAAAACCCAGGCCTGGCTAGGCACTAAAACATGGTGTCTAAAAGCATATATCTGTAATACATACATGGCAATAGGGTATAATATGACAGAATTGAAAATTAGACAGAATGCATAACTGTAATAACTAGAAATACTTTGTCTGAATCAGCAGATTCTGACAGACTATCAGCTAAAGAAATAAAGGGGATGACTGATGACTCAGTTTCTGCAGCAATTAAAGCAGTTATGGAAAGTACGCTGCCAGTACTAATGGAGAAGGTAGAGGAAAGGATTCCGGTTTTGATCAAGAAGGAATCTGAACCAATTTATAACAAAATGGATGAGTTGGCCACACAAATTAAAGCCGAAGTGGAGGAAGTCAAGCCGCAAGTGGTATTGAACAAAGCCGAGATACAAGTACTAGCAACAATAGGTAGACAAACCCACACCAGAGTACGAGAGTTGGATCTAGATGTGCAGGAATTGAAAGCAAAAAATGAAAGGTTGGAAGAATCAATTATCAATTTAGAAATGGATAAGGCAGCGCAGATCATTAGATGCCAAAATGTCCTGGAAAACATAGGTACCAACCTTAAAGAAGAAATGGCTGAAATAATAGCGGACCAGCTAAAAATTAGCACCAAGCAGGATCTGATGACAGAAATGGACGGGGTGTTTAGAAGAGGAACAGCCTATGCTAGAAAATTCAATGCGCCTAGAGAAGTGCATATAAGATTTAACAGAAAAGAGATGAAAGACAAGATCATGAGAGCATCTTACGAGAATAAAGCGAAAATCCAAGGACAAGAAATTAAGTTCCTGAGAGAAATACCCTGGTGCGTGAGGGAAAAGAAGAAGAGCATACCAACGATTGGCAAGACCTCTTCGGGACCATAATATAGGTGGCTTGTTCCGGAAGGCTTATTCTTTGAATACCGAGGATGAAAGCACAAATTAAACTCAACCTTTAAATTGGAGAACTTCTTGGAATCCTTTGGAGCTGAACTTGGAGTGTACAAAGAGAAAGAAGAGGAGGAGGAAGAAGAAATGTCGCAATCAGAAAAAGAAGGAGAAGATGATAAGGAAGACAAGGAAGACAGAAAGAAAAGTAGACCAAAGAAAGGGAGAAAGGCCGCTGCAAGAGAGACAACGGCGACTTCACCATAGATCCAAACAAGAAATCAGCTTAAGACCCGTTTGAAGGATACAAATAATCAAAATGGAGCCGAGCCATAAAGAGTTTAAAATTCTGTCAGTAAATGTAAACGGCCTTAATGCCCCGCAGAAAAGAAGACGTATATTCCATCAATTAAAACAAAAGTAGAGATAATATGCATTCAAGAAACCCACATTAAAAAAGAGCATATAAAACATCTGAATTGTAAAAAGATGGGGTTAGTCTTTGTTACAGCAGATGAAACAGGAAAAAAAGGGGGGTGGCAATATATGTTAAAGAATCTCTACACCCTCAGCTTGTATACACCTCTAAAGATGGCAGAATATCAGTGGTTAGTGTAATAAGGAATGGGAAGGAATATATCATAGCAAATATATATGCCCCTAATGCTAACCAAAGCCCATTTTATAAGGAATTGGCTGAAGCTTTGAGGGTCAAAAAATCGGATAAGATCTGCCTGGTCGGAGATTTTAATGCAGTAGTAGATAGGAAAGTAGATAGGGAAACCCAAAATAAAGTGGGGACAAAAAAATAAAGGTCAAAGCTTACCTGAGACATTATTTCAGTTGGTAGAAGAACAAGATCTTTTGGATACTTGGAGAACAAAAAATAAAAATAAGAGGGCATACATATTCTTTTCAGGTAGACATAAGTCTTGGTCGAGAATAGACATGGTGTGGGTTTCTAGATTTATAATATTAGAAATGATGGATATTGAGATCTGCCCATTAACCTTTGCGGATCATAATCCAATTCTGTTAACTCTCAGTGAGGAAAGGAAGGCCCCTAGATGGAATATGAATAGATATATTCTAAAAGACCAAGCTTTTGTTGAAAACTTAAAAGAGGATATAAAAGAATTTTTCAAAATTAATATCCAGCCCCAAATCTCACAATACAGTATGGGATACTTTTAAGGCCTTCATAAGAGGTAAATTGATTAGCTTTACTCTATGGAAGAAAAAACAAGAAAACAGAGAATATAACTATCTGGTTGAGCAAATAAAAATAGAGGAAATGAATAGGCTGAAAACAAGGGGGGAACAAGATAGTAAACAGCGACTATTATATAAACAGCACAAACTAAATTTATTATTAAGTAAAGAGATAGCAAAAAAAATAGAATATAATAAACTGGGGTTTTTTGAAAATGCCAATAAGCCATCAAGATGGTTGGCATACAGGTTAAAAAAGGAAGAGGGTAAGAAATATATAATTACATTAAAAGACCCCAAGGGAGAAAATAAGTATTTGCTAAAAGATTTTTAAAAAATAGTGGAAGAATATTTCTCCAACTTATATAAGCAAGAAAATAAAAATGAAAACCTGATTAGAAATTATTTTAGGGAAAGAACAAAAATAAATAAATTCACGGAAGAACAAAGGAGGAAATTAAATGAACCTATAACAATATGCGAGGTAGTGGAAGCCATTAAAAGACAAAAGCCGAATAAGACCCCAGGGCCGGATGGCATACCAAGTGAATTTTATAAGATTTTTGAGGGACAAATATCTTTAGTATTTAAAGATCTGGTTAAGAATATTGGTAATACAAGTATCGCCCCAGATTCTTGGAATGATGCGCTGATAGCACTAATACCCAAAGATGAAGATAACCTAGATAATATTGGCAATTATAGACCGATATCGCTACTAAACACAGATTATAAAATCTATGCCAATATATTAGCGGAAAGATTTAAAAGAGTGTTGTCCCAGATTATTAGTAGAGACCAAGTAGGTTTTCTGCCAAACAGATATTTACGAGAGAATTGGAGAACCTTAATTAATGCGTTGGAGTATTATGAGGCACACCCAGAAAAATCTGCCTTAATAATGTTTATGGACGCAGAAAAAGCTTCTGATAGTTTATCATGGGACTTCCTAAAGATCAAACTAGGGGAATATAATGCCGGAGATAAATGTGAAGCCATGATTAAAGCAATCTACAACAAACAAACAGCTAGATTAAGAATAAACTCTGATATCACACAAGGGATTGAGATTGAAAAGGGATCGAGGCAGGGATGCCCTTTGTCTCCATTACTGTTTATATTTGCTTTGAAAACCTTATGTGATCAGGTCAGGGAAGATAAAGTTATCAAAGGTCTTATTTGTAAAAGACAAGAATATAAGATCTGTGCCTACACAGATGATATAATGTTCCTCCTAGAAGAACCAGAAACCTCACTAGGTGGATTGTTAGATGTAATTGAAGAATATGGTAAAGTTGCAGGTTTAAAGATTAATTTGAAGAAAACGAAGATTCTAGCTGAAAATTGCTCTAATCAGGAACAGTTGAAGATCCAGGACAAATTTGGAATTGAGGTAGTAAGAAAAGTGAAATACTTGGGAGTTTTATGTACTAATAAAACCAGCTCATTGATAGAAAATAACTATGATATTCTACTAAAAAAGATCAAAAAAGATTTGGATAATTGGAAAAACTTAAAGCTCTCTTGGCTAGGTAGGGTGGCCGCGATTAAAATGAATATTCTACCGAGGTTTTTATTTTTGGCACAGACAATCCCACTGTTAAAAGAAAACGCTAAGTTTTATAAAAACATTAATGAATTAACTAGAAAATTTATTTGGTTTCCTAAAAAACCTAGAATAAAGTGGAAACTATTACAAGAACAGAAAGAGGAAGGAGGGATTGCCTTGCCAAGTTGGGAAATCTATGGGAAAGTGGCGGCCTTACTCTGGCTGAGAGAGTGGCTGATGCTAGATAATAGTAGGATCTTGGCTCTTGAAGGGCATGATCTTTACATGGGTTGGCATGCGTATGTGTGGTACAGTAAGCACAAGATCCATGCAAATTTTAGTACACATACCTTAAGAGCCGCCCTTATGAGGAATTGGTTATCTATAAAAGACAAGTTTTACATGAAAACTCCTAGGTGGGTTTCTCCATTGGAGGCCTTCATTAAACCATCATTCATAACTCCAAAAAACACGGTGAGCTATGATAAATTGTTAGACACCAAGGGTGAGTTAAAAAATAATGAACAGCTGATAAATGAAATAGGCCTACAATTGTCCTGGTGGGAAATCAACCAGTTAAATTCTAGGTATCATTTAGATAGAAAAGTTGGCTTTTATGAGACCCCCAATGAATTAGATTTAAATTGGATGAATAATAATAAACTTTAAAAAATTTATAAAATAATCTTAAATTACGAAATGCAGGAAGAAAAGATAAAACCTCCAATGATAAAATGGATGGAAGATTTTGGCCATAACATTCAAATTGAACAATGGGCAAAAATTTGGAAAACAGTAAAATTTTTAGGGGCGGTAAATTACAAAGAAAATATTTATAAGCTCTTCTACTGCTGGCATTGGTCTCCTGACAAGTTACATAAATATTATAAAAATGTATCAAACAAATGTTGGATATGTGAAGTGGAGGTCGGAACATACTTTCACATGTGGTGGAAATGTAGGAAAGTTCAGAGATACTGGTTAATGGTGCACGAAATGATTAAGGAGATGATGGGATTGGATATATCATTAGTTCCTGAAACCTTTTTGTTAAACATACTCCCAGAGGGACTGCCTAATTATGAACAAAAATTATTAGCCTATATACTGACAGCAGCTAGGATAGTCCGGGCCAGTGCATGGAAATCAGTAGCACTGCCGGGAAAAGAAGCTGTGATTGTTAAATTGTTAGATTGGGCGGAAATGAGCAAGTTGGGATTTCTTTTGAATATGAATGCAAAGACAGACCCGAAGAAGATCTGGTCCAAATTCTATGTATGGATAAGTTAATTTGTGAGGCTCCAATAATATGTATATGTTAATTATGGATAAATATATAAATGTATAAAATCAATTAAAAATAAATTTAATAAAAAAGTGGAACTGAGCTGAATGCGGCATTGACAGCGGCACTGCGACCCCTAGTGGACCAACTGGCTTCAATCAACACTAAACTGGAGACAATGAAAACTGAAATGAGAGAGTCAAATAGAAAACAGGAAAGGCTCCAACAGGAACTCCTGGATGTCAAAACAGTGGTTGAAAAAAATGACTCAAGACTGCAGAAAATTGAAAAAGAAAAATCTCTTCAAAGTGACAACATATTAAAGCTTCAAATGGATTGATCAAACTACTTCTTGAGATTTCAGAATGTTCCTGAGTCAAAAGGAGAGAATCTTAAGAAAATATTAAGAGATGCATTGGCACCTATGACAGGATGGCAAGCAGTGACAATTCAAGGCGATATGGATATGACCTATAGGACATATCCAGAATATGTTAAAAAGAAGAAACTGCCAGGTGAAATTGTGGTGAGATTCTCAAAAAGATAAACCAGAGACGTGGTGTTAAAAGCCACAAATTGAACTGTTCTGAAGATACAGGAAGAAGAAATTAAAGTTTTAAAAGATATTCCATTTGAAATAAGAAAGAGAAGGAAAGCGTATAGGAGTTTGGCTTTATGGTTGCAGTCAGAGACTATTCCTTATAGATGGGACATTTCGGAGGGACTGTTGTTCAGCTACAAAGATAAGAAATTTAAAATTGACTCCATCGAACAAGCAAGAATGTTTTTGGAAAAGCACAACAAGAAGAAAACAGAGACTGAACCAGATGATTCACTGGCAGAGCAGGAGAGTATGTATGGATTTGAAAGCTCAGAAATTGAAGATGGAGAAGACTCAGACTCTAGAAAGGGGCAGCTGCCCCTAGAAAGAAGAAAGACAAGAAGAAAGGAAGAGAATCAAAGGAGAAATAGTTTTATAACTGTTTTTTTCTTTGCTGTAATAACACACCAAGCCTTGTAATCTTAAAATTTATCATTTAGATTGTTTCCTCTGCTGTATGTAGTTCAAGGGTCTAACATTAATTTTTTGTTTGTAAACAGCAAGAATGAATTAACAATGTATGCCAAGAAATAATTTAGCTTTTCAGTAACTAATGATGTTAGTATTATTAGCATTACGAATGCATTTTCTGTATACCTTAGGGTAGGATAGTGTGTAATTTTTTAGTGTAGGCGTAGAAAAAAAATGCAATAAAAAATTTCAAATAAAATAAAATAAATAAATTTGGCAAAGCACCTCAAAGCTTACTCATAGATGGAGGTGGTGAATATTGTAATGCTGAATTCAGACAATTTCTACAAGAGCAAGGAATTCAACATAAAGTGTCCATTGCATATTCACCCCAGCAGAATGGATCCTCTGAGAGATTAAACAGAACGCTGCAAGGGATGTGCAGAGCTATGCTGATGCATTCTGGACTGCCAAATGGTTTACAGGAAGAAGCTCTGAACACAGCAGTGTACTTACACAACAGAATCCCTTCAAAGATTACAGGAACTTCTCCTTTTCAGGCCTGGTTTGGGAAACAGCCTGGTCAAAGCTTTTGGTGCAAAAGGGTATGCACACATACCAAAGGAGAAAAGGGGAAAGCTTGACCCCAGAACTGAAACTGGACTTATTGTAGGCTATCCTGTTGGTGGAAAAGGATACAGGATATACGACCCCCAAACCCACAGAGTTGAGGAACGCAATGTTTTTGTTGATGAAACTGTATTGCCTAGTCTGATCCAAAGATGCCTGGGACTGCACTGCACTGCAGCTGATCCAAAGATGCCTGGGACTGCACTGCACTGCAGCTGATCCAAAGATGCCTGGGACTGCACCTGATTAGTTCGTTGCTTGGCTACCTGTAGAGACCACTGGTGAACTGGCTGGGGAACTGGCAGGGGAAGCAGCAGGTCCACCTTCTGAGGAAACTACTGAAATAGAAGGGGAAGCAGGGGCCACACCAGAGGAAGCGGCTGAACCCACGGCAGAACCCACACCCAGTGCAAGGCGATCAGAAAGGAGCACTAAGGGACAACCTGCAAAGAAGTATGGATTTTGTAAACTTGTGCAACCTGCAAAAGAACTCAAGAACTGGAAAGAAGTTTGCAACTTACCTGTGAGTGAAAGAGGCAGTTGGCTTGGAGCAATGGAACAGGAGCTGCTGTCCATTAGCAAAAAGGAGGCCTGGACTCTCACTCAACTACCTCAAGGCAGAAAGCCTGTTGGATGTAAATGGGTCTTCAAAATAAAGCACAAGGAAGATGGAACTGTGGAGCTATACAAAGCACGTTTAGTAGCTAAAGGCTACTTACAGCAATATGGGACTGACTATTTTGAAATTTTTGCTCCAGTTACTGACCAAGCAACATTCAGAACACTTCTAAATGTTGCAGCATCTAGGGACATGATAGTAGAGCATCTTGATGTAAAGACTGCTTTTCTCAATGGAGAACTATCGGAGGAAATCTACATGGAACAACCTGAAGGTTTCAAGGTCAAAGGTCAAGAAAATTTTGTCTACAAACTCAATAAGGGACTCTATGGCCTAAAGCAAGGAGCAAAGGCCTTGTATGACAAACTTACTGAACTTTTAAAGAAGCAAGACTTCAAGCAAGGGAAAGCTGAACCTTGTCTCTACACTAGAATCAGAAATGGACAATACCAGTATGTTCTTATGTTGACAACTTGATTGTGGCTTGCCAAAACAGAGGAGACATTAAAGCAATAGCTGATGGATTGAATAAGGAAGTGGAAGTCAAACAGCTAGGAGATGTTCAACAATACTTCGGGATGCAAATTGAGAGACTCGAGGATGGAACTTTTCTTTTATTCCAGAAAAGAAAGGTTATGGACTTTATTGAATCTGTTGGCATGAAGAACTGCAAAGCATCTTCAATCCCAAATGAACCTGGATATCTGAAGGAAAAGGACGGCACACCACTAAAGGACATAGGAGGATACAGAGAGGCTGTCGGAAAGCTCTTGTACCTGAGCAAATCAACGCGTCCAGATATTACAGCAGCAGCTGGATTTCTAAGCAGAAAAGTAAGTTCACCAAATCACCATGATTGGAGTGCAATAAAGAAGATGGCACGTTATCTAAGAGGAACAATGGACTTAAAACTGAAAATTGCACCAACTGAACAACTGAGACTAGTCAGGTACATGGATGCCAGCTGGGGAGAGGAGATGAACAACTACAAGTCTACCAGTGGATACCTATTCTTTTATGGAGATGGACTGATAGACTGGACTAGTAGAAAGCAGACTATTGTAGTGCAATCCACAGCAGAAGCTGAGTGCATTTCAGCAGCAAGTGCCTGCAGCAGACGTGAATGGATCTTTAATATGTTGAAAGATTTTGGGATAAATGAACCTGTACCTATACTCATGTTGGAGGATAATCAAGCTTGTATAACAATATGTAAGGAAGAAAGCACGACAGCTATTGGTATTAAATGTGCATTAGTTAAAGATTTGTACCAGAAAAAGCTGATAGAGATTAAGCATTGTCGTACAGAAGAGATGGTGGCTGATATCCTGACTAAGCCACTGACCAAAGACAAGTTTGAAAGACTCTGTGAAATGTTGAATATGCTTGATGCTAATGTTGAATAATGTTTTGTTTATGCGTGTATAATGACTTGCATGTTCGGTCTAGAGAAGGGGTGTTGGAAAAATGAGTACTTAAGACGAGACCTGACCATTTTAGTCATTATAGGGTTAACCTATGTAACTTGTTGTTTCTCAGGCTAACCTGGAAGAAGTACCTGGCAGCTGGCCACTTAAGTGCAAGCCCGGGAAACCTAGAGGGGTATTGTTGTACTGATTGGTGACTGATATCAGGTGTTTCCTTTCAGGGGTCAAGAAGAAGGAGAGATCCTCCATTGTAATCTCTCACTCTGTTGTAGGATGGTTTAGTGTGCAGATGGAGCACAATGCTGCTCTTAAGAAAGACTGTTTTGTTTCTTTTGTAGCTAATCCTGTTTCCTTTTATCCTTGAGTAATAAATATTTTAAACTAGAGGAAGCAGCCTCTTCTTTCCAGAAAGCAAGATCCATAAGTCTAAATTATCACTAATATTGGACAAAAAACCCTAACATTTATCACCCAATGTTTGATGTTTAAGTCACATAAATACATTATATTTGAATGCAGAAAATGAGTGGGCATGAATAATTGGAGGCTTTTGTTGAAAAACAGTTGAGTAATTTTTTTAAAAACTACCTATGGGAAATAAGCCGCTACATTATTTTGATTGTTATTCATGTTTTCACAATCAAATTATAAATTTCTGCCGAGAAATAAAACTGTAACATGCTTTTCCCAGCTTCCCAAGGGTATGATTCCTCTTTCCTTGTCTCCCTTCAAAACTGGGATATGAAACTGAAAAGCCAACAAGAACTCTGAGTTGTGCATTCTTCCTCAGTGCACTGAATAATCACACTCCTTGACAGCACATTTATATGACTGAAGTTATATTCAGATTTTAAATTATTACAAAGGAACCAACATAATACAGTGAGATTTCCTACACACACACACACACACACACACACACACACACACACAAGGTAATATTGGTACAACGGGGGAAGGCAGAGAGGAAGAAAGGCAAGAAAGAACTGGTGTTGGTGGAAAGTGCTGTCAAGTCGCAGCTGACTTATGGTAACACTGCATGGAGTTTTCACAACAAGAGATGTTTGGAGCTGGTTTGCCATTACCTGCCTCTGCGTAGCAATCCTGGACTCCCATCCAAGTACTAACCAAGGCCGACCCTGAGATGAGATCAGGCTAGCCTGGTCCCTCAAGGTCAGGGCCAAGAAAGGACATGGGGCACGTAAAAGGAGAGACAATGTGCCATTAAAGGTAAAGTATGTTGTTGAGTTGCAACCAACACATGGCAACTCTATGAAGTTCCACCTCCTGGGGTTTGCAGGACAAAAGATGGGCAGAGGTGGTTTTTCATTGCCTTCCTCTCCATAGCAACCCCAGCTTACTAACCAGCAAACCCAAGTACTAACTAGGGCTGATTTTGCTTAGCTTCCAAGGTCTGACTAGACTGAGCTAGCCTGAGCCATCTAGATCAGGAAATCTTTCATTAACTTCTATGGGGGGGGGAGTTTACTAGAGACCGGAAGGAGAGGTGAAATTCGAATGGTTATTAGTTGGTATTCCTGGAGCTATGTGAGTTTTAGAAAGCTACACATACATACCTAGTGGCGTATTCTGAGTGGTTGTAAAACTGCAGCCTAGCCTGGTCTTGTCAGAGCCTGGAAGCTAAGAAGGGTCCGCCGCTCAGGTTAGCATTGGATGGGAGACCACCAAGGAAGTCCAGCGTGGTTGCGCAGTCAGGCAATGGCAAACCACCTCTGAACGCCTCTGGCCTTGAAATTGAAACTAAAGTTTAAGGCCATGTTAGAGGTGATGAGAGGACCCACCTGTGGGAATGTGCCAGGGTCTGCAACCTTTTTGAGCCTGTGAGTGCCTTTGGGATTCTGACATAATGTGGTGGGCAAAGCCAAAAAAAGGCTGCCGCAGGAAGTGGAACCATTCACAAAATGGCTGCTGCAGCTTACTTTCAAACACACAGTGAAGATCTTTATACTGTGGTGGCAGCTGCTGCCAAAGCAACATTTTTCAAAATCTACACAGCCTATCAGAAGCCTTACTGAAGAAACATGGCCCCACCCACTTCCTAAAAACACTTCTAGGTGCCAGGGAAGGGGTTGGTGGGTGCCATGATGTCCACAGACCCCATGCTGCGTACCCCTATATGACTCACTTAAAGGTGAAAAGAGCTTGCTGACTGCTAACCCTGAGAGTTGTTCATCTAAGAAGTTCATTGTCTTGACTCAGGTGGGTTGTCGTGTTGGTCTGAAGCAATGGGACAAATTTTGAGTTCAGTGGCACCTTTAAGAGCAACAGGTTTAATTCTGGGTACAGCTTTCATATGCATGCACAAAAGCTTACATCCAGAATTAAACCTGTTGCTCTTAAAGGTGCCACTGGACTCCAACTTTGTTCTATTGTCTTGACTATTTGCCCTAATGATTCTACTGCCTTGTCTCAAAGGGGCTTTGAACACACTTTTTTATCATTTAAGATAATGCCATATAAGCCTCAGAGTCTGGCGAAGTACACTCTGTAACAGCTTCAGTTGCTCTGGCTATAGTTCAGTTCCTAACACTCAAAGAACAATAAGAGATGCCAGAAACAGACAGTTTGGATGGCTTCATAATTTAATCTGTGTGTTTGAAGAATGGGAAGTATGGGTTCCCAAGTTAATTCTAATTTGTTCAGTCTTTCAGAGGCAATACATCAAACATCAGGGTGAACTTTAGCCCAAAAGTTACTTAGGTGCTCAAGCTGTTTAACAAATGCGAAGTTCAACGGAATGTGTTCACCCACTGCCGATTGCCGCATTGATCTTTCGTGTCTGGTACATTAACCTATAACAGCAGCTTGCACCTCACAAATCCATTTAAATGCTGTTGCTCTTATCGAATCAAACAGCATTGGAACACTGAAGCTTCTTCTCTCAACTGTGGCTTAACTCCCCTTGTGGCATATTACAGACTGGCTTCTTAAATATCAAGAAGAGTCATTTCAACTGGCATGCCCAGTAATAAATGTCAGCCTGGCATGCCCAGTAATAACCACAAAGTACATTTTGGGCTTTTTAAAAACATTTTTTCCCTGAATTTAAAGATTTTCCTGGGTTACTGATCAATGGAATACTCTCACAAATCCCTCGGGGAAACAGAAAAGGTGACTGACATAAAAAAAAGTAATTCACAATTGTTCCCCAACAATGTGACTGAAGTACAAACTTTAGAGTCCAATGGCACCTTTAAGACCAACAAAGGTTTATTTATTTAAGGTATGAGCTTTCACGTGCAAAGCACACTTTATCAAATACACTTAGAATGGCAAAAAGATTTAAACTGTTAGTTCTCATTCTTTAATTAACACAGCTTTTTATAAAGCTAGAATGAATTTTACATTAGTGTTAACTGTGTTTTTTGGTAAGATTTGTGTGTTTTACCAAGAACTGTGGAGCTTACCAACCACATTTTTTTTTTAGTGAAATGGAAAATCATATCATCCAGGAATTTTGGAAATGCTATTACCTCAAATCAAAACCCTCTGTTTTAGATCCAACTAGGAATAGGGCCCATTGTGGAAATAAATACAATGGGCTCTAGAAAGAGGTTCTGGGACAGTGCCAAGACCTTGGGCACTCAGCATCAATTTGCTGTGGAGACTTCAGCAGGGCATAATGACACAGAGTCCACTATTTTCTCCAGGGGAACTGATCTCTGCCATCTGAAGAGCAGCTGTAATTCTAAGTGATCTCCAGCCCCCACCTGGAGATTGGCAACAATAGTTCCCCGGGAGGAAATGGCAGGTTTGGAGGCTGAAGTCTGTGGCATTGTACTTGTCTGAGGTCCCACCCCTCCTCAAACCTCACCCTCTCCAGGCTTCATCCCTCTAATCTCCAGAAATTTCCCACCTGGAGTTGGCAACCCTATTTACTTCCCAGCCAAGTATCAACCTACCTTTATTTTCCCCTCACTGTTCAGCTTTCCATCTCCCCCCCCCCCCCCCCGCACACAAACCTGCAGCCTCTACCGTGCTCTGAAGCCGACTGCCATGTAATATTGGCTGTCATAGAGGGGCCATTTCAGCAGGGTATAAGGACACAATGAGTTTTCTCCTGAAGGCCAAAACAGATGTAGAAATGGCCTTTTACTGACAGAACCAAGCTTGGTTGACCAGCAACAGGCATTGAAGGGAAAGTAGGGTTCCCAGCTCTGAGTAGGGAAATACCTGGAGATTTGGGGGGTGGATCCTGTGGAGGGCAGCGTTGGGGGTGGGGTGGAAGGTCTCAGCAGGAATTTCCCAACCTGGAACTGACAGCCCTAGTCAGGACTGGCTCCATGTGAGACTTCTGAATCTAATCAATAAGCCAGACCTTTGCTGAAACAGAAAGTTCTTTTATTCTTAATGATGGTTCAGGTACTCCATGTTTGTTAGAGATACTTGGTTACAGACAGCATGGATTAATATACCCCCCACCTTCAGGTACAATTAGGCAGAGGGCCAATCAGGATGAATATAAAAAAGAAGCGCGAAAATCTCTAAGCCGTTAGTTCTCACACAAAAAGGCACAAAGTACTAAAAATTCCCCCCATGCCCCGTAGTGACCTTTAGTTACAATTCACAGGCCAGACACCTGGTTAGAACAACAGTTCAACAGTTCCCCAAGGTTACACAAGCAGATAAAACATTCGAGGCTCTGGAGAGAGAAAAGGGAGGTGACGAGACGAGATAGCCAGACTGTTATATGACGCGATGGAATGCAGCAAGCCACCCTCCCGGGAAAAAGATACATTAAGCAGGACATGCAATAAGGCTCAAGGCAACTCGTAAATTACTGATAGGCACCCCAGACACCCACAATTAATGGCAGAGGCAAACAGACTCTGACACTCCAATTAGTTCCTCACAAAGGAGTGGAAAGGGTTTCATTCCTTTGTCTTTTTACTGACAGAACCAAGTTTGGTTGCCTACTAACAACCACTGAGGGAAAAGTTAGTCCCACAGAGGAGCCAAGGAGGCGCAATGTCTTCATCAGGAGAGAGAGTCGTCTGCCAGTAATTCTGACAGGGAACAGTGGCTGGAGTGGGCAGGGAAGAGGAGAAGTCCCCAGCACCTGGCTAATGGCACACGAGTACTCTTGAGTGGCGCCTGACAGATTAATGGCTGATGGAGTGTTCTGTGGGTGGGACTCAGGCAACGCAGCTAGCGAATAGGTACAGCTTCTGAGTGACACATCATGGAGCCAACTGATTTAGGAGCATGTGGAATATTCAGAATGTGCGACACCACTACCGAATTATATATAAGGAAAGATTACGTATTGTGAATTCTTAGCTTCCTACTATGATGTGGCCTATTTCCATTGGTTGTATTTCATTCTATCATTGCTCCCAGGAACTTAGGATATTACGCATGGTTCTTGATGCCTCCATTCTGTTGTCACAATAGCTCAGTACAGATGACCTCCACACCCATTGACTGCACATGCAAGGAGGGAGAACAGCCACAAGTCCTCTGGCTCAACTGTCCCTACCTCCTGCCTGTGCGTGATCACCTGGCTGCCTGCAGGGTGTGACCACACAGAGGATGTGGCCACATGAAAACTCCCTCCCCATCAGCGACATTTGGAAAGCAGCGTGATCACGGGGAGGGAGTATATGGGCGACCTCTCCATCTGGGTGGTCACACCCACAGAATACAAAGGCAACCACATGGAGTCGGAGCCAGGGGGCTCATGCCTGTCCTCCTTCCCTGCAAACTCAGTCAATGTGACAGGTGGGGAGGAGTCATGCATGTGTGGAAAGTGCTGTCATCACAGTGAACTTAGAACACCCTAACACAGGGTTTTCAAGGCAAGAGACCTTCAGAGGTCTGCTTCTGCAGAGCAACTCTGGACTTCCTTGGTGGTCTCCCATCCAAGGACTAACCAGGGCCAGCCCTGCTTAGCTTCTGAGATTTGATGAGATTCTGCTAGCCTCAGCCATCCAACAGATCTGTACGAAACTAAAAACCATGTGATGAAGCTGAAAAAGTTACAGAACTAAAGGCACTTTCTGGGGGTCCATCTGCACATTACTGAAGTCCTTGTGTTTCTTGGGAAACAACATCACATATGCAACGGGGAGGTTATACCTGTCAGAGGCACACTGAGACCGATTTCCCACGAGGCGCTGCTCCACTGCCGCTCTTCCCTTTTCCCTGATTGTGTGCGTCAATTTCCCACTATTTGCCATGCACCACATTTTGATCAGAATCGCGACGCTGTGGGGGGAAACAGGTGAAGCCGTGGGTCAAAATGCGGCGTGGGGCAAATAGTGGGAAATTGACGCATGCAATTGGGGGAAAGGGAAGAGCGGCAGCGGAGCAGCACCTCATGGGAAATCGGTCTGAGTCTTTTCTGAGTGCAACCACAGCATGTATGGACAAGTGGCTACAGCTTCCCCTAGCCGACTGATTCTACATTCTCAGACCATCGCATGGAACTGGAATTGGCTTTGTAGTGAAAGTTGCGTGTAGTCTCGTAAGTAACGTGAGTTTTACAAGGCAGCCAACAGGGGCTCCATGGAGAGAAGAAGGGAAGAGGAGATTGGATTTATAACCTGCCCTTCACTATCCGAAGGAGGCTCAGAGCAGCTTACAAACTCCTTTCCCTTCCCCTCCCCACAACAGACACCCTGGGAGGTAGGTGGGGCTGAGAGAGCTCTGACAGAAACTGCTCTTTTTCAAGAACAGCTGTGCCAGAGCTATGGCTTGCCCAAGGTCATCCAGCAGCTGCAAGTGGAGGAGTGGGGACTCAAACCCAATTCTCCTAGATTACAGTCCGTGCACTTAACCACGACACTAAACTGGAGCAATTTGAGGACAAGAAAACAACATGCCAGGGAATTCCAGCCAATGTTCCCTCTAAGCAGTGGAGTCTTGTGAGCAAAAATTCTACTTTGTGAGCTACTAGCATTAAAGTTGTGAGCGAGCCATTTGACTGCTGCATAAACTAGTTTGTTCTGGAGCCATCCTTCCTGAGCTGAGATAGAAATGTGTGAGCTGGAGGCAAAAAAACTGTGAGCTCATACTGACTCAGCTTAGAGGGAACACTGGTTCCAGCCACTTCTCCCCACAGGCTGTGGTCGCAAACAGAAAAGAGCCAGTGGGCATTATTGTTCCCCAACAAGCTTGAGAACTTTACAGTGTGAACTTTACAGCTTCACAGCCGAGTACGGATTTGAACCCAGATTGCCCCCAATGCTAAGTCTGACCCTCTTAACCTCAGTAACATGCCTCTTCCTGAACTGTCTGTGCCCAAATACAATCACTTGAAATACCAACTGTGGAAATAATCACATCGTATTATTCCCCTTAAGAGAAACAGGAGGAGGAACAAGGCCTTGAGTGTCTAGATGCTCTTTTCTTGCTTTGAGATCAACCCCAGAAATGCTCCTTAAACCACATAAACGACAGGTTCCTGGCTGTGATCTGTAATAACAGACTTGAAACTAGATGCGGGAAGTACTTACTAGACATTTAAAACATTTTCAGATTTTAACAATCCATTTAATTACATGCAAACACCACTAAGCTCAACTAAACTCAGTTACCAGTGTGCTCGTTGGATTCATTGCATTTGACAAAAAAATTTCTCTGAGGAGCTCAAGGCCTGATACACAAGGCTTTCCCCAAGCATTTTGTCCCACAGAGAGTGATTAAAATGTGGGATTTGCTGCCAGAGGATGTAGTGATGGGCACAGGAATAAATGGCTTTAAAAGGAGATTAGATAGATTCATGGAGGATAAGTCTGTCAATGGCTACTAGCCATGGTGACTGAGGGGAACCTCCACATTCAGAGGCACTAAAGCCTCTGAATCCCAGAGCCAGGAGGCAACATCAGGGGAAGGCCTCGGCCTCTATGCCCTGTTCTTGGCCCTCCAGAGGAACTGGTTGGCTACTGTGTGAGACAGGATGCTGGACTAAATGGACCACTGGTCTGATCCAGCAGGGTTCTTCTCATGTTCTTATATCCTCATAACAACACTGAGATAAGTTAGGCTAAGCGTGAGAACTGGCCAAGTGGGTTTCACAGCTAGAGCCTTCCATCCTGTCGTGAGGGGACCTCTCACACCATCATGCGCCTTATAAACCTGAGCAGGAATTTGAACCCACGGGCTTTCCTGCACGCTCAACTTTTCTTGGCAGTCAATCACCAAGCACTGGGATCAGTTTATGCAGGGTTCTTCTGCATGTCTGCCCTCCCTCTGCTATTTCACAGTTGTGGAGTCAATTTATTTTCTTCCCCATGTCCCTTCCAATGATGAGGATTTTTGGACCTCCGGGGAGCATGGCAACCTGAAAAGGAGCACTTCTAAGGGCTCCAGTCCTATCTTGCTGTGGGGCAAACAGTGCCAGGGGAGGAGGGAATTTCTTTCTCTGTCCTTATTTCTTCCCCATGGGAGAAGAGACCCAACTGACAGATAAACCCACGGGGAGGCTTGATTTATTAGGCTTCCAGGAGGGTTCTGAAAATATCAAGGGCAGCAAAGACAAGGAGGGCTTTCTGCCGATAAGGTCACTTGATCCCAGCTGATTCCCTATTCCTATTTCTCTCTCTCTTTTTTATCAATTTTAAATCAGCAATCTTTGCAATATTTTGGATTCCAGGAACTGTGATTGTAATGGGAAAGACTCACGGACTACCAGTAGTGTTTGAAGTTGGCATTAAAATATAGCGGTAAAGAGAATCCACTCGAAAATTTATGGCCTTTGTTGAGCAAGGCTTCTGATAAACTTTGATCCTTAATGACAGAGATTTATGGGGCTAGTTTAAGGGATGCACTTGCCTGAACTCTACCTGGCTGCTTACCAAGGAAATTTCACCTTCAATAATTTGAGCAAAAATACTAATTGAAGCTCTTTTTTCTTCTACTTTTTTGTGGGATATATAATTGTTTTTTTTTCTTTTTTCATTCTCCTATCTTAGATGAAGGACATTTATCTGAAGGGTTCAGTGTTCTGGCTGTGACATGACGCAGTGGGGGGAGGGGATCTCACAGACTGACAGTTTCACCAAACAGTCTGCTCAATAGAAAGATATGATTTACTTTTCTTTGCTATATATTTTTCCACTTGGACACTAGACTTGGACTACTTGAAATCTTTCAGAATAAAAAGCAACAAGAAGACACTGGATTAATTTATATTTTTTTTCTGAAGACCTTAGATAAATCAGCGTACTGGGAAACAAAAGCAAAAATGCCAGTTTACCTTCATTGTTCCCTCTTTCTTTTTCCTTCCCCCTTCCTTCCTGTCCCTCTCATTTATTACCTTCCCCACTTGCCTTACTAAATTATAATTTTAATACAAAAAAATCCCATTCTGTTGGTGATATATGCATGTTTGTGACTTAATGATTAGAAGAGAGGCTACCTTTTTCATTTATACTATATTCATTCAGAATATTCATTACTTGCTACATGTAGCTTTTTAAATGAAAACTGTAGACAATACCACTGTGTTTTAATGGATATACACTCTGAGTTATTTTAACTTTGATTGTTGTGCACTTGATACTTGCATGGAAAACAGTATATGGAAATAATATACGGAAAATGTCTACAATATTTTTAAAAAGAGAACTGAAAAGAAAAATGGCAACAGAAACACGTCAAAGAAAAAAAAAGAAAAAAGGACAATAGCGAAACAGATGGAAGACCAGAGAATTGAAGAACTGGCAGGAAAATTATCACAAACACTGGTACACCAAATGCAACAATCTGAAGAAAGAACTCAAAAGACCATTAAAGACTCAGAGAAAAGAACCCTAAAGAATATTCAGAGTATTCAAAGAAACATTCCAGAATCTGAGGGAAGCCCCCAGAAGAATATTCAAGAAGTGTATCAAGAGATATCGGCTGGACTATCAAAAATGCATTTAAAACTAAAAGAATAAACACAGAAATTATAAAAACCAAAGAAAAGCAAAAAGACACAAATTTAGAAAGGCAAGGTTACTGGATTGAGAACGTAGAACAAAGAACTGAAATCCTGGAGACTCGATGCAGATCTAATAACTTGCATTTTACAAGAATCCCAGAGGACTTTGGGAGACCAAATTGGGAAAAAAGCTTTCTTGATTTACTTCAGAATTATATGAAGGTTAAAGAATTTCCTGACATTGACCAGATTTTTAGAGTGAATTCAACATTTGTATTCAAGAATAAGCCAGCTAGAGATATACTGGTTTGATTCACCTACAAGAAAACATGAGAAGCAATAAAGAACCAAAGGGAATCTCCACTCAAGGTAGTGGGAAAAGAAGTGCAGATCTTTCAGGATTTACCAACAAGTGTGTTAAAGAAAAGGAAAGACTTCGATTTTTTTAAAAATAGATTTTACAAAAGAAATAAATAAAATACAGTTGGAACATACCATTTGCAATAGAGGTATACTACCAAAAGGAACAAAAGTAATAGAGGAACAGCTAAGCAACTGGCCAAAGAACTGCAGGTGGAGGACTCACATGGAGGAACAGAAGGAGAATCTCCAAGCAACTCAAAGCAATTTGCTAGCAACTCAAAGTTCACAGACTAAAAACTCCAAAGAAGAAACAAGCACAGTGTCAGCTAATGCTGCCATCCCCCGCCTGGGAGGTGGTTCCTAGTCGAGGTGGGCCTCATTTGAGTGGAATGTTTCACTTGTTTGTTCTCATGGCACGCTCATCACTCTGCCTGCTTCTCTGACCTTGGGAGGCTGCGATGCCAGCTGCAGTATCTTTTACTGTCTGGCTGTATATCTTCCCGCCTATACTTTGGGAACAAAAAGCCAGTATTTAAATGCCTTTTATTCCTTTTCATGATTGGTTATTTTATACTGAGGGGTCCTTTCGAATTCTGTATAACTTTCCTGGATCCATATATGCCCGCCATTACTAACACAAGAATGCAGATGACTAACTCAGACCTTTCTCAATAAAGTTTTCCTGATTAAGGACACTTGTTGTTGATTGAATCTGTGGACTCTCACAGAGTGTTAGTAATCTACCATCGCGGGGAGACTTCCACCGTACCCCCCACCGTACCCCCCCACGGCACCAACGAAGGTGCCCATTTCAACTGCTGACAAACCTGTGATCCCCACTACGACTGGATGGATCACTGATCAGCCTCGGAAGAGTCACTATTCTTGGACTCATTTTGCATCAACCCCACTGGAGATGTGGTCAACACCTCGCCGGGGGTCAACCATGAGCCTGGGAGCTGAAGACTCTCCCTCGGCTCAAGTGGCTGTGAAACCCTGGGAATTCACTTCCCAGAGTGAGATGTGGATTCACATGGAGTGCAAGTTTGAGGCCATGCAACAGACACTCTATAAGGAGGTGACCGAAATGTTTCTGGAACTCCCCAGAGTGATTGCCGTGGTGATTTGGGGAGATGATGGAGGTGGAGACAACAATAGAGATGAAGCAGAAGCTGGGGCTGGAGCGCGTCCCCAGCCACAACCGCAGCAGCTCCCACCTGGGGTTGTGCCCACCATGCCTGGTCCTGCAGGCGCCCCAGTCGTACTGGTGGCTTCCGGGCAGGTGATGAATCGACACCCGGTACCCCAAAGCTATTGGATGCTACCTTCAACGGAAACCCAAACAAGCTATAATTCTTCATGATCAAGATGGGCCATTTCCTTCAGAATTGGGGTCACCTGTTCCCATTGGAAGACAAAAGAGCGGGCTATATCGGATCATGAATGCACGAAGAAGCAGCTGATTGGTATGTGAGCCTTCACAACATGCCAGGTCCGGAACTCCACAGCACCGAAGAATTCATGTGGGTGCTGAGGCGGCAGTACAAGGACCCCATGGGAGAAGAGAAGGCTCACAACCAGATCCACGCCTTGAAGCAAAGCAGCAGCTCCGTGCGTGAGTACTCTGTTGTGTTTAAGTGGTTTGCTACAAAGATACAGGGGGTGGCCTGAAGCCGTGTTTGTCGAGCAATTCCGGCAGGGCCTGAATCATGATATCTATGAGACTGTACTTAGAAACATGAACCCCACATCGTTGGTGGCCTGGGCGAGTGCAGCAGAGGATGCGGAGGGCAGGTTCCAGCTCATCCACATGCATACTCCTAAATCAAGCCCCAAAACCCCAGCAGTCGCTGGGACGCACTTCAAGCCAAAGCTGAAGCCGCCCCTTAAAGACATCAGAGACCTCGTATGAAGCGGGGCCTCTGCATGAGATGTGGAAAAGCCTCATCATGCCCTGCAGCGGCCCCAAAGGGAGCCTCTGTCAGGGGGCCTGACAAAGCTTCATTGTTTTCTCTGATTTAATGAAATGTTACATGTCTCCTTCTCTGTCTACTTCCCCCTCCCCTTGCTTTCACCTTGAAATATATTGCTTGTAGAAACTCTGGACAATGTAACTATTCTCAGCCGGGAGAGTGGCGACTCCACATTCTCGCACGTCACTCAGAAAACAATGGCTTTTCCTCCCATGCATTCCCTCCTCCTATTTCCTGGGACTGTGAATACCTTATCTTGTTGTGAGAACCTTGAAGGTCTGTTATGGCCACTTCATGCCGTTTGATATGCAAGGATCTAACACATCTGGGTCGGCCAGTTCAGGAGGGGAATTGTATAACTTTAGCACCTCATCTTCCAGTGGGAATCCAAATGGCTGAATCTGTCCTCCCGCGTTTTCTGTTCTGAATGTGATTGGTTTAATGTTGGAGTTCAAACGAAAGGGAGGGTATATTAACTCTGACTGTATTCTACCTGGTATCTCTAACAAACATTCGAGAACCTGTCAAGCAGTATTAAGAATAATAAAGAACTCTGTTTTCATCAACAAAGGTCTGATCTTTTTGCTGTTAGCACAGAAGCCTCACAGCCTCAGCCCCACCAGTTGCCGCACCTCACGCCATCAAGGGTCCCCATTCACTGAAACCACGAGCCTTGCAACTCAAAGCTCTACCAGAGCTGGAGAGAGTTGGAATTGTGGAGACCAACCAACTGGCAGGAAACGGCCAGGACCTGCTCTAAGTGGCACAATGCAGCACGTCCAACAACAACCAGTGCCCACCAGCGGTGAGCTCCCCTGCCTCCCTCCGATACATGATTCTTATTATAGTTGATCCAAAGCTAGGGACGCAGGTCAGAGTGAGAGCCCTCATTGACTCGAGGTGTCCTAGAGACTTAATCAGCCCCATAGTAGTTACAGGATTGGGAGCTGGGGTGATGTCCTTGGAAGAGCCCTTGAGATTCATACAGATGGATGAATCAGAGATGAAGGAGCCCTGTGCATACGAGACTGAACCATTAATTATCAGCACGGGGGAGCATTGGGAGAAGAGTGCTTTTGTCATCACCCCTCATGCAGAGTTCCCCATGGTTTTAGAGAGTCTATGGTTAGGCGCCCATGACCCTTACATTAAG
Organism: Lepidodactylus listeri; assembly: GCA_029233225.1. Lineage (NCBI taxonomy): Eukaryota > Metazoa > Chordata > Lepidosauria > Squamata > Gekkonidae > Lepidodactylus > Lepidodactylus listeri. The sequence continues at coordinate 96,451,869 of JARCFY010000012.1, forward strand.
TGGAGTGAGGGATGGATCAGGTGGGTGTCCCCTCATTGTAAGGAGCATTGTTGGCAATCGCAGTGGGGCCCGAGTCCACCAGGTCTTCCATTGCAGGCGTGTTTGGCATGAGAGGAACTTAATTCTGTTCCAGTAGAATATAGAGACTTGGCTGGGGTGTTCGAGGAAACCAAAGTAGATGAACTTCCCCCCCACAGAAACACAGACTGTGCTATTGAATTGCTACCAGGTCATAAATTGCCCAAAGGGAAATTATACTTAGTGAGCCCGGCTGAACGAACTGAATTACACAAGTTCATTGACAAGAACTTGGCATGAGGTTTTATTAGACCTGCTACCTCGCCTTTTGCGGCTCCAGTGGTATTCCGCAAAAAAGAAGGATGGGGGCTTGAGACTTTGCACAGACTATAGGGGGTTGAATGCAGTGTCTTCATCGAATGCTTACCCCACTCCCTTTGATTAAAGACCTCCTAGCGGAGGTATCTCGGGGCAAGATTTTTTCCAAACTAGACCTCTGAGAAGCCTATTTCGGGGTGTGCATATGGGAGGGAGATGAATATAAGGCCGCTTTTAATACACCATTGGGTCAATTTGAATACCTGGTTATGCCATTTGGACTTCAAGGGGCTCCCGGAGTTTTTATGAATTTAATCAATTAAGTATTGCACAAGCACCTGTTTAAGGGGGTCCTCTGCTATCTCGATAATATCCTTTTGTACTCCCCTGATAAAAACTCGCACCTGAAACTTGTGCGGAAGGTGCTCACTACCCTCCAAGAGCACAAATCTTTGCCAAATTGTCCAAGTATGAGTTTCATAAAACGGAGATTGATTTTCTAGGGTACCACATCTCCCCCCGGGGTTTAGAGATGGACCCTGCCAAGATCTCAGCTGTCGTGGAATGGGAGACCCCTAAGACCTGACAGCAGCTTCAAAGTTTCTTAGGGTTCGCAAATTTTTACCGCGCATTCATTAAGAATTTTGCACAGCATAGTCTTCCCCTCACTGACTTGTTAAAAACAAAAGGGAGGGGCCCAGAGTCCACGAAACCTGGTGCTCGAATTGTATGGATCCCTGAATGCCAACTCGCCTTTGAAACTCTCAAAAGACTATTCACCTCTGAGCCAGTCCTAGCACATCCTGATGAAAATAAAAAGTTTATTGTGCATGTTGATGCCTCAGATGTGGCTATGGGGGGAGCAATCCTCCAAGAGAGTCCTGATGGGAAACTTCACCCGTTAGCTTATGTCTCTCACAAGTTCGGGGAGACTGAACGGAATTGGGCAGTTTGGGATAAAGAGGCTGCTGCCATCCGTTTGGCTCTGACTACTTGGCACCATTGGTTGGAAGGCAAACGGACCCATTTCAAGGTCTGGACTGATCATAAAAACCTTGAAGCCTTCAAAACGCAAAGAACTTTGAACACTAAACAATTGCGTTGGGCTGAATTTTTCTCCAAATTTCACTTCACCCACCATCATTTTCTGGGGAAAGTGAACTCTCTGGCGGATGCCTTGTCCCGCCTTCCCCAACATGAGAGTAAATAATATGAGGTTGTAGATTTTATGTTTATTCCAACCCAACTGGGGGGTGCAGCAGTTACTAGGAGCCAAACCAAGAAAGGAGCTAACCCCAAGCCCATAGGGTGGCATACCCAATGCGCCCAAACTTACTCTGACACAGAGAACCGTGACTGTCAATCCGATCCAGAAATTTCTCAGGGCTCTGATTCTTGCTGACACAAAGGAAATAAACTTGTTGCACCAATCAAGTTGCGAAAGGAAGTCATGCACGCTGCTCATGAATCAAAACTGTTGGGGCATTATGGATATTTAAAAACCTTGCATTTGCTTCAGCGGCAGTTCTGGTAGCCCCGTATGCACAGGGATGTGTCTGCATATGTGAACTCTTGTCAGACCTGTTTTATGTGTAAACAGTGGGGAGGGAAAACTCCTGGCCTTCTTCAACCCTTGGAAACCCCAAGTAGATCTTGGGAAACTATTTCTATGGATTTTATTATGGACTTGTCCCCCAGTAAAGGGGAAATTGTGATTTGGGTTGTAGTGGATTTATTTTCCAAACAAGCTCATTTTATCCCATCCAAGCAACTACCAACCGCTGATAAAACTGCATTCCATCCCATGCAAGATAATCTCCGACCACAGGTTGCAATTCATTGCCAAATTCTGGCAGGAGCTTTTGCACATTATGGGAGTCAAACCTGCCCTTAGTAGCGCTTATCACCCAGACTGATGGCCAGACTGAAAGAGTTAATCAAATCTTGAAACAGTTCTTGCATTGTTACACTAACTATCAACAAGATAATTGAGTTGGTTTACTCCCTGTTGCGGAATACAGCTACGATAATGCAGTCCATTTGTGGACAGGGGTTTCCCCTTTTATGGCCACAGGGGGCTTTGAAGGTGTCCCTCTCCCCACCTTGGGCCCCTTGGGGGTGAAATCTGGGGCCTTTGCTGACTGGTGGAACTCCCTCCATGACTCCTGGCCCTTGATTGCTAAGATGCTTGAAAAAGCCATAATGGACTATAAAAAATATGCAGATAAAGGGAGAACCCCAGGGTGGGACTTATCGCCTGGGGATTTGGTTTGTGTGTCTACTAAAAACATTCAAAGGCTGCAACCTAGCCATAAGCTGGGGTGGAAATATGTGGGCCCGTTTAAGGTTATTAAAAAGATAAATGAAGTGACATTTGAACTTAACTTGCCTAAGTCGCTTAAATCTGTGCACCCCATTTTCCATTTCTTTGAGAGGGCAGAATGTCAGCTAATGCTGCCATCCCCTGCCCGGGAGGTGGTTCCTAGTCAAGGTGGGCCTCATTTGAGTGGAATGTTTTACTTGTTTGTTCTCATGGCACACTTATCACTCTGCCTGCTTCTCTAACCTTGGGAGGCTGCGATGCCAGCTGCAGTATCTTTTACTGTCTGGCTGTATATCTTCCTGCCTATACTTTGGGAACAAAAAGCCAGTATTTTAAATGCCTTTTATTCCTTTTCATGATTGGTTATTTTACACTGAGGGATCCTTTCGAATTCTGTATAACTTTCCTGGATCCACATATGCCCGCCATTACTAACACAAGAAGTGCAGATGACCAACTCAGACCTTTCTCAATAAAGTTTTCCTGATTAAGGACATTTGTTGTTGATTGACTCTGTGGACTCTCACACACAGAAAAGGACAAGTTGAACATGGCAACAACATCAGGACAAAATGGATAAATTAAAAATAGTATAAATAAATATCAATAGATTGAAATCCCCTTTGAAATGCATGAAAATCTTCAATCAGTTGAAAAAACAAAACTGATATATTATGCTTACAAGAAACTCATATGAAGAAGAAATATATATTCTAATTCCGAGAGGTTTTTTTTCTGTGTGGATGCTTATATCTACCAAAAGAGAGCTCACTCTCCCCCAACAGCTTTTCCTACATAGTCAGGCCCCTTCCTCAGTCTGCAGAAAAATTGGAAATTTTTTTAAAAAAACTTCAGGGACTGTTGAATTCCCAATACCTTTTGAAATGTCATCAGCTCCAGGCATCAACTGTGAGGAGATTAGAATGTTTGGGGAGGGGGGGAGGTTCTAACTGTTTCTGTCAGTAAAAGGTAGGGTTTTTGCTCGCAGCAGTCAAGGGTTGCCAAGAACCCCCCCCCTGGCCACCAGCAGCAGATCTAGATCCAGGCTGGGAAACTCCTGGAGATTTGGGGGTGGAGCCTGGGGAGGACAGGGACCTCAGTGAGGTACAATGCCATAAACTCCACCCTCCAAAGCATCCATTTTCTCCATGGAAAGTTATCAATGTAGTCTGGAGATGAGCAGTAACTCCAGGGAATCCCCAGGTCCCACCTGGAGGCTGGCATCCCTAGGCAGCATCCTCTGTGTGACTTGATACCACTTGATTTGCATGACTTAATTAGGCCCAGCTGCTTTGCTACTGTTCATCAGCAGCCATCCTATGAAAGCCATTGTGATGTAACAGAGCTTCAGATTGGGATCTGCAAGACCCAGGTTCAGATCCCCATCTTGCGGTGGAAGCTGACTGGGAGATTTTGGACCAGTCACATACTTTCAGCATAACCAACCTCACAGGGTTGTTTATTTATTTATTTATTTATTACATTTATATCCCGCCTTGCCAGCGTACCGGAAGCAGACAACAAGGCGGAAATAATAATGTAAGCTGCTGTAGTCTTCACTGTGCAGAAAGACTGTAATTTTCCTAGGTAGAAGCTGCGAGGGAGAGGGGTGGAGGTGGAAAGCTGAAGACAGAGAAAGGTAGGTTGGCTGTTGGGTGGGAAGGAAATAGGGTTGCCAACTCCAGGTTGGGAAATTCCTGGACATTTGAGAGGTGGAGCCTGGGGAGGGTGGGATTTGAGGTGGGAGACAGAAAGAGAAAGAGTGATGAGGTGGGGAGGCAGAAAAATAAAGAGAATGATGATGGGTCAGAAAGAGAGAGGAAGTAACATACATGGAGGAGAGAGAGAGAGTGAGAAGGGGGGGGGCAAAAGGGAGAAAGAGTGTGAGAGAGGTAGGGGGAGAAGGGAGGAAGCAAAGGTGTGAGGAATGGGTCTCCACTTGTATGAACATATTTTAAACAATAAAAATTAGAGAAAGCATATCTTGCTTCAACACAAAACAAAACATTTGGAGTGGCTAGTTACATAAACAATCCACACTTAGAAGTATTAGAAGAATTAAGAGATCCAGATGGAAGATACCTAATCTTAAAAATGAGACTCCTGGAAGGCAAAATATGCACGATAACAACAATATATGCACCAAATGATGCTAAAGTTAAATTTTTTGAGAATTTTGTCCAAACTATTCTAGACTTTCAAGATGAGTAAATAATGATTTTTGAAGATATGAACAAAGTACTAGACCCAAAAAAAAGACAGAGCAAGGAATATTAAAGGTGGAAAACTACCTAAAAATGTATTTCAATACATGGGAATGGTGGAATTAGAAGATTCCTGGAGGACCAAGTATCCAAAGGGCAGAGACTTTACCTTCTTTTCAGACAGATATCAAAGATATTCAAGAATAGACCTGTGCTGGACATCAAAAAGTTTGAAAATGAATTTAGAAAAAATAGAGATTCAACCGAAGGCATGTGCAGGTCACAGTCCCATAGAAGTAGTCTTGCAATGGAACAGAGAATCAAGAAGATGGAGATTAAATGATGCTCTTTTACTACAAGAAGATGTGGTAAATATGTGTAAAAAAGATTTCAAAGAGTTTGTTAAAATAAATAACACAGAAGGAATGTCTTTAGCCACAATTCGGAAAGCAAGTAAAACTTTCAGAGGAACTCTATAGCAGCTGCTAAAAGAAAAAGTGAGAAAGATCAGAACAAACTAAAGATACTAGCAGAAAAAATCCAGAGATTGGAACAAGAACAAAAAAAGTCTTAATTTAAAAACACTAGCAGATATCAAACAATTAAAAAAACAATTAGACATGACAGAAGTGGAAGAGGTACAGAAAAAAAATTCCTAAAATAAAGATGCTTTGAACATGTGAACAAACCTGTGACATATCTGGCATATTGTCTAAGCAGGAAAGAGAAATTAGATCAAAATACATATGCAGAAAAAGAAATACAGGAACAATTTATCTGTGTTTTTTCAGCATTATATAAAAAGAAGTCTGTTTCAGAAGAAAGAATAAGAAAATACTTAAAAGATATCCCGACTGCAAAGTTTGTGTTAGAACATAGAAAAACATTAAGTCAAACAATAACTGTCATGGGCCAGCTTGACCAGTCAGAACTCAGCTGGAGGAAGACTTCTCGAGTGTCACAGAGCCTGGGCCCAGCTCACAAGAAGCAGCTGAGGAAAGCCAGGAGCTCCAGGATTCACCACTGACAGCTGAGGCGAACTCCTCCAGGCAGACTACAGGAGGGGATGATGAAGACCAGCTGGGGCAAGGCAGCTCATCAGATCCCCCCCCCCCCCCCCCCCCAGCAGAGCAATTCTGGGAACAATCTTGCCAGCAACTTACAGAGCGGAGGCGCAGTGTGAGGCTCTTGGCTCAACATTGGCCTTTAAATGATAGAAGTCCAGAGTGATTGCAGGACCTTGCCTTGCTTAACTCAGCCTGTTATGAAAAGCTTATTTAAACCAAGCTGGCATGCCTTCTCAGGCATGGAAGCAATGCATCTCACATCTATCAAACCAGCAACCACAACTCCTGCCTTGCTCCTTGTGATTTTTGGACTGATCTTGGACTTTCTTATCTGGACTGCCTTTGGATTTTGCTTCTTGGACCTGTCTGTACCTAACGAATTACCGATCCTTGGACTGGCTTTGACTTCACTTTTTGGACTCCTTGGGCTCTGTCTCCCTGCTTTGATGCCTGTTGTGCCTGCCAGCTGGGACAATAACAATTCAAGAAATCTCTCAAGCAATAAAGAACATGAAGAAGAATAAAGCACCAGGACCTGACAGGTTCACAGCAGAGTATTACAAACACCTTGAAGAAGAATGAATAATCCCATTACAAAAAACTATGACCAAGATAAAGGGGGGAAAGGATGATACCCCCAATGTGGCAAGGGGTGCATATAACGCTAATACATAAAGAGGGCAGTGATGCATTGTTACCATAGTCTTATAGACCTATTTGCCCCCCCAGTCGCAAAGAAGAGACAGACAACAGGTTGGTATTAAACAAGGGCCACTTTATTAACTATTTACAGGAAATTGCAGCAACGGGTAAACTACGCAAGCACAGGAACAGGCAAGGCAGGCATCTTTCCTAGACACGGCCTCCTTGCCCTTTTTCATGGGCGGGACACCTAGCTCCGGTCTGAAGCCATCAAATTCTGGCTCGGAACCGGCAGCCCAGCATACTGGCATCCCCCCCCCCCCCAGGAGTGCCTACCCCTGAGACCACACGGAACTTCAGGGAGGAGCCTAGCCTGAGAGGTTCCCAGAGGAGGCACCATTCCCCACCCCGGACTGCACTGCCCTAGAGCGGTTCCTGATGACCTCCTGTTCCCAATCGGGTTATGCCGTGAGGCGCTCACCAGTTCCATTTCTGCTTGCACAAACCTGCCAAGTGACCGACTATTTAACTCTAGCCACCATCTATGCCCTTAACCCATATCACAGTATAAGGTAGGCAAAAAACGCCTTCACCAAAACGGTCAATCAGGTGAAGGCATAAAAATTCCTACCTGGCCCCAATAGGCAACCAGCACAAGCCTACACTACTAACAGGGCGGGCGGGTGGGAGAGCACACGGAGCAACTGGGAAAGCAGGGGGCGAGGCGCCTGCCTAACAGGCGAGCCACGCCCCCTGCAAGCTCTGAAGGCGCGCGACAGCGCGCTGGCTGTTGTTGCCTCTTAAAGCAACGGGGAGGCAAAGGAGCCCCGATCGGTCGCCACAGCGAAGCCGGGCGACCGGGAGCTCGATTCTTTGCTGAATGTAACTGTATTTTTTGCCATAATAATGGCAGAAGATTAAGAAAATGCATACCAGATCTAATATACTCTGATCAAACAGGTTTTATACCAAAGAGGTACATGAAAGATCATACACGATCCATAACAGATGCAACAGAATTTGTGAATAATAATAAGAAGAAAGCAGTGCTGCTACTTCTAGAAGCAGAGAAAGTGTTTGACAATTTAACATGGCCTTTCTTATTGAATGTTATCCAAAATATGGGCTGTGGTCCTGCATTCTGGAACTGGATGCATGGAATATACCTGAACCAACAAGCAAACGTTTTAATTAACCGGAAATTAACAGAAACAATTTCAATTGAAAAAGGAACATGTCAGGGATGTACTTTATCCTCTGTATTATTCATACTAGCAAAAGAGATTTTAGCTATAAAGAGCAGACAAGACAACAGAATTAAGGGAATAAAAGTGGATGATGTAGAGTTCAAAATGAAAAGCTATGCAGATGACATGGTTCTACAGTGTGGAATCCCCAGAAATTGTGGCAATATGTAATTGAACATATTAAAGAATTTGGATCCTAATCAGGCTATAAAATTAACAGAAATGATACAAAAATGATAACAGAATTTTTAACAGAAGAAAAAGAAGAGAAAGAAGAAGAGGAAGATGAAGAGGAGGAGGAGGAGGAGGAAGACAGAGTGCTCAGCAGCCACCGATCCTATTAAACATTTGGGAATAAATGTGACTGGGCAAAACTGCAATCTTTTAAAGAAATAACTACCAGAAGACTTTGAAATCAATACAAGCAAATTTATCAAGATGGAAAAAATTAAAAATTTCTTGGCTGGGAAGAATCTCTGCAATCACAATAAACGTGCTACCAAAACTAAACATTCTGTTCCAAATGTTACCCATATACACAGAAGAAGGAATACTGAAAAAGTGGCAAAGACAGATAAACCAATTTATAAGGAATGGCAAAAAAAAAAAAAAGCTTCAAAATACTACAAAATGAGAAACTGAGAGGAGGATTAGCAGTCCCAAATATACAATTATATTACCAAGGAGCAGGTCTGGTCTGGATTGTGGACTGGATTAAAAACCCAAGACTGAACAGTAAAATTAGAATCGTCAGACCTTGATGAAGGCTTGCACAATCATTTATGGATTAAGAAATCAGCTAAAAAGCCCCTAGAAAGAAGAGAGACAAGAAGAAAGGAAGAGAATCAAAGGAGAAATAGTTTTATAACTGTTTTTTCTTTGCTGTAATAACACACCAAGCCTTGTAATCTTAAAATTTATCATTTAGATTGTTTCCTCTGCTGTATGTAGTTCAAGGGTCTAACGTTAAATTTTTGTTTGTAAACAGCAAGAATGAATTAATAATGTATGCCAAGAAATAATTTAGCTTTTCAGTAACTAATGATGTTAGTATTATTAGCATTACGAACGCATTTTCTGTATATCTTAGGGTAGGATAGTATGGTTTTTTAGTGTAGGTGTAGGGGAAAAATGCAATAAAAAATTTTTAAAAAAAGAAATCAGCTAAAAAGATCATAACATGAGAAAGAATTCACATAATCAAACATAGACTAATTAGAATACGGTTTACATGTCGGAATTTATTGAGCCCCTCAAACCCTCTGCTTATATCCCCAATAGAAGCTTATCATGATAAGAACATGAGAAATAAAAATGATTTTTTACATATGGCATGATGATAAATACTCAGGGGAAAAACAAGTCTTGGTAAAATGTGACGAAATGCATTTTCTTCTGGGAAGTTGGTGAGCAGAACACCTCCACTTGGCATTTTAAAAACTTTTTTCCTCTGGGGAGGAGGAAGTCCTTCAATGGCTTTCCAGGCCTGCCTTCATACAAATGTTAATGGATCTAAGCAGGAAAGACAACGGGATGGCCAAGCTTCCCTCTCTTGTCCAGGCAGGGAACAGAGTCCGGAGGACTAAGGGCTAGAACAAATCCAGGGATAAATCTCCAGGAAAGGGCTGGAGGAAATGCTTCTCGGCCTGGCCTGACTGGGTCAAGCGGGAGGGGAGACAGAGATGATAAAATCTCAGGGCAACAGGAAATAACTCTTTTTCTTTGGGATGCTCAGGAGTTGACAGGACATAAAACTCTTAACTCCTGAGGCAGTGTTAAAAGTTAAATTTCTAGACTCAAACTGGGAGTGAGCATTTGGCCTGAGATTGACCTGTTTGTGATTGCTGCAACAGGTGCAGTTAAACTGGTTAGAACTAATTCAGAAACTGGATAAATGTCACATGCCTAAGCAACAGCACATGTCTGTCAGACCACTAAGTTCTTAACCAATCATATGTTTTCCTGCCAAAAGTGTATGTTGGGTTGTAATAAAGTTTCTTTCTAATTTCTATAAATGTATTGTGTGAACTCAAATCAGGGTCCTTGAGCCTTGTGTTCTTGGACCGTGCATGTTAAAATGAATTCAGTTTTTCTGTTTAATAAGTCCCTGGATTTGGGTGTAGTTTCCAGATTCAATCTTTAGGGTGACCCAGCTTGCCAATGAAATTCCAGGACAGCAGCCATCAACCAAGTGGTCACCTGGGAGACTTGAAGCAACCTTGAAACTGTAGAGAATCTGTAACTAGCAAAGCTTAAAGAGCTGGTAGGGCATGCAGAGTGAGAGGGACAGAGGATTTTCGTTCCCCCCAATTTCTTTTGTTTTCCTTGCTCAAACCTGGTGCTGTGCTAAAAGTATACTTGTAAACATTTTCTTTTTACTAACTGCTTTAAACTGTTGGTGCTGGGAGTGGTTCTGTGTTTGGAACACGCTATTTTAAAAGGGGCTCCAGGGGGGTTGGTGGCTATTCCTTCAAGTGCACTCAGGGCATGAAGCTGTCCCTATGGTAGCCAGGCATTGGGCAAGCAGGAGACACAAGAGGCAAGGCCTCAGAACTGACAAGGGAAGCTGGGAGTAGGGTTGCCAGGTCTGGGTTTGAAAATACCTGGAGACTTTGGGGGTGGAGCTGGGAGAGGGCAGGGTTTAGGGAGGGGAGGGGCCTCAGCATGGTAAAATGCCAGAAAGCTGACCCTTTAAAGCAGCCATTTTCTCCAGGAGAACTGATCTCTGTCAGCTGAAGATCAGTTGTAAAAGCGGGAGATCCCCAGGTCCATCTGGAGGTTGGCAACCCTAGCTGGGAGTCCTGTCCCTCCCAATGGGAAATTCCTCAAAAAGGGCAGGTGGTGGTGGTGGCATATTACCCTAGAGAGAAAGAAAAGCCCTTCCAGGGAGTTGGGAGCCCCTGGACAGGCAGGGTGGGGAACAAGGCCTGCAGGCCAGAGCAGGCACATTCTGCCAAACAAAATATCAAAGATGAAGGTGTAAACATTCAATGGCTGCTATATTTTCAATCAGTCTCAAGACTAAAGGAGATCATGAACACTAAAGGTGGAATTCTAAGAGATGCGACTGAATTTGAACAGTTGATTATAAAACAAAAAGCATTTAGTATAATGGATATATAAGATTTTACTCCAGCTGGAAACAAAAGATGAACAAGTGAAAAAATGTATGATTAAGCAGGTGCAAAACTTTTAAGAACAGATATGAAGACATAGATGGACTAGTGGGCTTGTAAAAAAGCAAAAAGATTCTGGAAAGAAATACACTGAAAAATGCAGATATCGAAGTTTAAATTCCCAATGGAAGCTAAGGGGTGGAAGCTATTCTGCCTAACAAATTACGAAAAAATTAGAAGAGATATTCAATACATGGTGTATGTCCTGTCCCGGGCTGTTCGGGACTGCTCCCCCCCCCACACCAAAAACCCACTCACCGATGCTGGCTGGGGCTGACTTGGAGGCCAGGCCACCCACCCGCTTGGGCTACTCCCCAGGAGAAGGCAGCCCTGGGGGGAGCAAAGACAGAAGCCACTGCGTCCCCGGCCATGGCTGAGGCTTGGCCGGCACGAGCCCAGAGCCACGCTCAGGCCTCGCACCTTCCCCCGGCCACTCAGGAAGCTACCACTACAGCCACCACGGCAGCACCTGAGCCAGGAAGGGATGCCGTGGCCGGCCGCATAGATGACGGCACAGGCCCGAACGAGGCTCCCTGCGAGAAACAGGAAGTGATGGGCCACACCTCACAGGAAGCCAGGCAAAGAGGCGTGGCCACCTCCCAGCCGACAGGACAGCGTCTTCCTCTATCAAGGGGGGGCGGGGCCGGGTGGAGGGGAGGGGATCCACACACCAGGGTGGTTCTGGGAAGGGAAGAGGGCAATAAAGGCAGCAGCACATGTAGGACTGGGGAGGATGTGCCAGAGGTGGAATGTCACAGAAGGAAAGAGAGAGAAGGAGTGAGGAGTAGAGAAAGAGCGAAAAGAAAGAGGTGCTCACCAACGGAGGCAGGGAGGCATTCGAGAGTGAAGTTAACCCCGCCCCCTGCCATTCTGAGGCCTTGCTGTGCCCCTTTTAGCCACACCTTCCCTTCCTGGAGCCAACTGCGGCATGGGGACGTCACGGCCACTGGGGCAGTTTCGTGAGGGACAAGGCGGGGCCCGACATGGTGGTGGAGAATGAGAGCACATGCACCCTCGTAGGTGCCCCACTACCCTGCCTCCCAACCCCCCAGGGCTGGACCATGACCCACCACTGGTTACACCCACCCAAGTTCCAGCCAACGCCGCAGGACCAGCCAGTGACAAGAGCTACACGATGAGGGCGATCCAGCAGCACTGACATCAGCCACAATGGACTTCACCCAGTTCGGCCAATGGATGGCCGAGCACCAGGCACAGCTCTTGCGGGACTTAGCGCAGCAGCAACAGGCCTGGCAGGCTGCCCTCGTCCAGAACCTGCAGCAAGCCATGGCAGCACAACCCACCCAAACAGGGGCAGCGGGGGCTGGAGGGTTTGCCCCGCCTACCCATAGCCTGTGGCCCTCCCTTACTAAATTAGGGCCTGACAATGACATCAAGGCCTTCTTGGAGGCCTTTGAGCAGGCTGCTGAAGTGGCTCAATGGCCCCAGGCCCAGTGGGCTCACATATTGGGCCCTTATCTGACCAGGGAGGCCCAGGCCACCCTTAAAGTGCTGGACCGGGCTGAGGCAGCGGACTATGACAAATTGAAGGCAGCTGTCTTGGACTGCCTGGAAATCATGCCAGAGATGTATCATCAGCGTTTCCGAAGCTTTCAAATCCAGGCTTCATCTCAGCCGAGGGCGGTTATCACCGCCCTATGTGATGCTGCCACCAGGTGGCTCAACCCCACAATGGACGAGTCACACCGAGTAGTCAAGGTAGCTGTCACCAAGCAGCTTCTACAGAGCCTACCCACCCGGGTCTGTCATTGGGTGGCCTGCTGGAAGCCGACTAAACTCAGCAAGGCCCAGGAACTGTGGGAGAACTACCTGGCAACTGATGGAAGAGAGGCCCCCGGCAAGAACGAGTCCGGACGTCTGGGGAGGGGCATGGGGACAGCTGGGAAAATCCCTGTAGGATCCTGCGACAATGACAGGCAGCCAGGACTGACAGTATTTGTTCATATTACTGGCAAGATATCATTCTGTCATGGGAACAAGTGTCAGATCATTCTGATCTAGTATGACAGCTAGGAAAGGTCATGTGACAGGATTGCATCACATTTTCTACATGACTCAGCTATCCTAGCACTGTAACCTGATTGGTTAATGTAAATATATATTGGAGAGTGTTATGTGCTCTTGGCTCTCTCTGAGTGCACACTTGTCTGTGCAGCACTCTGTCCATTTTTTCCCAGAGATTGCTGCTGAAAGTCTGTGTATATATTCCAGTTGTCCAGTTGTAAATAAATGTAAATACTCTGTATATAAGAAACAGAGTCACTCTGCTATTTTTGCGGCGCCAACATACCGTCAGGGTTATGGGCCCAGAGCAACTGCGCTAAGCTGTGGAGGGTCGGTCCAGGTGAGACTTGACACCCTCTGGAAACAGCCACATCCTGGACGAAGAACTGGAGGCACAGTCTTGTGAAGAGGACAGTGTACTACAGCCTGCCTTGGTCGAGTCTGAGGAATTTGAGGAGTCTGATACTTCTGAGGAGCCTGGCGTGCCGGTGGTGTTGCCCAGGACTGGTCAACAGGAGTTGTGCAGTGAGTACGACATGACATTGGCTTCTACTACTTTGCTTGTGGACAAACTCACAAATGAGAACTATTCTATTTGGTCTCTGCGGATGCAGCATTTTCTTAAAAAGGAGGGTCTGTGGACATGTGTAACTGCACCCCCCGCTGCTCCGACTGCAGAAGAGGCTGCCAAAGATGAAAAAGCCTTGGCAATAGTTGTGCTGAGCTTATCTGACCAGCAGATTTTGCATGTTGCAAATCAAACCACTGCTAAAGATGCGTGGGAAGCCTTGAAAACAGTCCATGTGCACAAGTCTGCTGCGTCTTTAATCAGCATCACAAGAAAGATGTACAGAACTGTAATGTCTTCAAATCAAACAGTTCAGTCACACATTGATGCATTGACAGAATGTTTTCAAGATCTTGCTGTTCGGGGAAAAGAGGTGGCTGAGGATGATCGTATCTACATTTTGCTGAGTTCTTTGCCTGGACATTTCCATGATTTGATTTCTGCCCTTGAGAGTGTCGACCATGATCAACTGAAGTGGGAGTATATTGTTGGGAGACTGAGAGATGAAGAAACAAGGAGGAGAGGTAATGAGTTGGCAGACTGCCATCCTGGGAACAGTTCCAACGGAGATAGGAGCGTCTTTGCTGACAGCGTTCCCAGGCCTGCAGCAGGTCTCAACAAGACGTCAGCTGCTTCTCGGCAAAAGAGGTGTTTTAAATGTAACTCTACTTTTCATTTGGCTAAAAATTGTTCTGCTTCATGGAGGCGACCTGAGAGGAATAGATTTGCTGGTGAGAAGTCTTCCAATGTTGTTCAGCAGCCCAACGTACCCCAGCAGCGTGTCACCTTAGTGACTGTTGACAGTGCTGAGAACAATATCAAATGGATTGTTGATTCGGGAGCCTCAAGAGTTTTTGTAAGAGATAAAAGTTTATTAACTGATGTGCGAGCTACTGAGTTAAACAAGGTTTGTCTTGCAGATGGTAGTGCAGCTTCTGTAATTTGTGTGGGCAGTGTGTATTTTCCTAGCCTTGATTATAAGTTCAATAATGTTCTCTGTGTACCAGATTTAGAGAACAACCTGCTGAGTATTAGTGCTCTGGATGATGCAGGGTTCAAAGTAATGTTTGAAAAGAAAAGTTGCAAAATTTACAAAAGCAATCAGCTTGTGTCTGTTGGCAAATTGCAAGATGATGTATATGTTTTAAGCAATGAATGTGTCAAGGTACAATCAGTGCAAAGCAACATGGGTTTACATAATGATTGCATCCATTTACTCCACAGGAGATGTGCGCATGCTAGCTTCTCCACTTTGAGCAAAACACTGGCTTGTTTAGGGAAAACAAATGTTAAGAAATGTGACAATTTTCTTGAATGTGAGATATGCAAGCAGTCAAAATCTCAGGCATATCCAGTTGCCAAAGTGAGTGACAGAATGTCACAAGAACCTCTTGAGTTAGTACATGCAGATGTCATTGGGCCTTTCCCTAATAGTGTTTCTGGTAAACGCTTTGCATTGAATATTGTTGATGATTATTCACGTTTTGGTTGGACATTTCCATTAGAGAAAAAGTCAGAAGTGTGTGCCACTATAAAACAATGGGCTGCTAGTGTGCAAAGACAATTAAAACGACCCATTTGTGCTTTTCAGTCTGACATGGGAGGTGAATTTATGTCAGAGGAGTTGTCTAAATGGTTTAAAGTGCAAGGAATTGAGCACAGAGTCTCAAATGTCTCCACCCCGCAAGAGAATGGAGTTGCTGAGAGGAGAGGAGGCGTGTTGCAAACCATGGTTCATTCTGTATTGGCTGATGCAAATTTACCCTTTTGTTTTTTGGGGGAAGCCATAAAATACTGTTGTTATTCTCTGAATAGATTGTGGACTAAAGCAATTTCTGATATCCCTTATTCAGTGCTCTATGGGAGGAAACCTAGCCTAGAACATTTAAGGACTTTTGGTACTAGAGCATGGGTTAATGTTCCTTTAAGCCAGAGGCGCAAGGGGAAACTTAGAGCTGAGAAGTTGGTATTTTTAGGATATCAACCAGGGATGAAATCATACAGGTTTGCAAACAAAGACAATTTGCTTAAATATAGCAGGTCTGCAAATTTTTGCAAGAGTGCAAACTGGTCTAAAATTCATTCCAATGAGTTACTTTCGCAGGTGTTGTTACCATTGACTCACACTGATCCAGTGCAAAGTGCTGAAGGTGCACAAGAGATTAAACAAGAAGTTCTTTCTCCTAGCAGGTCGTCGTCTGAGCCTGAGCAGAGTGCAGAGCAGCAACCAGTCAGAGTTTCCAGTCGTTCTACTAAAGGCATCCCACCACAGCGTTATGGAATTAATCATGTTTATGTTCCAGATAACTATGCTGACGTTTTAGCTCTACATGGAGAAGAACAACGTGCTTGGCTGGATGCTATGCAAACAGAATATAATTCTTTAGTAAATTACAAGGTGTTTTCTCCAACACAGCTTCCAACTGATAAGAAGCCGCTTGGATGTCGCTGGTTGTACAAGGTCAAGCCTACTAGTGATGGCAATTTAAAATATAAGGCTCGTTTAGTGGCTCAAGGATTTCTCCAAAGGGAAGGGAGTGATTTTAATGAATGTTTTTCTCCCACAGTGAGAATGGAGAGCGTTAAGGCGGCACTGGTTCTAGCTACACAATGCAAAATGAGCATTAATCATTTTGATTTTGAAACCGCTTATCTCAATGCGCCATTAGAAGAAGAGCTGTATTTAAAACAAATACCAGGTTTTGAATGTGGTGATCCAAATGTAGTTTTGAGGTTGCACAAAGGTCTTTATGGCTTACGCCAAAGTGCTTATCTTTGGGGAGATTGTTTGTGCAAAGCATTGACAAAACTAGGATTCAAACAAAGTGTGGCTGATTCATGCTTGTACAGTATCACAATTTGTAATCAATTATGTTATGTTTTGGTTTTTGTTGACGATATTTGTTTTCTTTATCACACTGCAGAGCAACTGAATTGGTTTACAAAGACTATGCAGTCACAATTTAAAATGAAAGATTTGGGGGCTATTCAGAATTATCTGGGAGTAAAAATCTCCAGAAATGCAGATGGTGTGTTTGAGCTGAGTCAGGAAAGCAAGATTGTCCAGCTGTTAGACAAATTTAATATGTCTGAAGCACACAGCGTTGACACCCCCATGACTACTGGCTATTGTAAAGAAACTGATAGCAACATTTTTCCTAACAAGGAGCTGTACCAGTCATTAGTGGGATCTCTTTTGTATTTAAGTCTTTCCAGTCGTCCAGAGATATGTATAGCTGTTCACTGGTTAACTCAGAAATGTTCTAATCCCTCACAGGGTGACTGGCTTGCAGCAAAGAGAGTGTTGAAATATCTCAAAGGAACCATGCACCACAAACTTGTTCTCAATGTAACCAATGATCAATCACTGTTTGCTTACTGTGATGCCAGTTGGGGAGAGAGAAGTGATGGGAAATCTACTTCAGGTTTTGCCATTTACATGTTTGGAGCTTTGATTGCTTGGAAGTCCATAAAGCAAACTCATGTAGCTACAAGTTCTTGTGAAGCAGAATTTTCTTCAATGAGTGATTGTTTGGTGCAAATTGAATGGTTTTATCAACTACTTCTTGATTTGAATGTGAATTGTATGTTGCCAATAACTGTTTACAGTGATAGCTCTTCTGCCAGACAACTTGCCAACAATCAGGGTATACATACAAGAAGTAAACACATTATTGTTAGATATCAAAATGTGAGAACTGCAATATATAATGGATTTGTTTATTTGCAGCAATGTACCTCTATTGAAAATGTAGCAGATTTGTTTACAAAGAATTTGCCCAAAGAAAGGTTTGTAAAACTGTGTAGGATGTTACCCATGACTGATTGAATCTTGGGAGGCGTGACAGTATTTGTTCATATTACTGGCAAGATATCATTCTGTCATGGGAACAAGTGTCAGATCATTCTGATCTAGTATGACAGCTAGGAAAGGTCATGTGACAGGATTGCATCACATTTTCTACATGACTCAGCTATCCTAGCACTGTAACCTGATTGGTTAATGTAAATATATCTATTGGAGAGTGTTATGTGCTCTTGGCTCTCTCTGAGTGCACACTTGTCTGCGCAGCACTCTGTCCATTTTCCCCCAGAGATTGCTGCTGAAAGTCTGTGTATATATTCCAGTTCTCCAGTTGTAAATAAATGTAAATACTCTGTATATAAGAAACAGAGTCACTCTGCTATTTTTGCGGTGCCAACATACCGCCCGACTCCATCTCAAGAACCCTCCAGCTTGACAGATCCCCACCTGTGGTTTTTCCCCATTCCAGCCGGCCGTGGTGGGGAGACATGGGCTGGCAGCACCCTGGTGCTGCCCGAAACAAACCCCATGTGATATTGTACCAATAGATATAGTCCAGAACAGGTGTCATGCCTGCCCCTGACTTAGCCTTAGACCCAGTGCCTGACAGCCATGGACAGGCGGACTTGGCTCAGTTAACTGCAGAAGACGTAAGTCCTGCAGAGGATCCACAGCCAAGTCCTCAATCAAACCCACCTGGGGCTGACAATTCTCCACCAGACTCGCCTCCACCTGTCAGCAGGCTCCGTGAAAGGAGAAGGCAAGAGCTGACTAGGCGACGCAAGGAAGCACGCAGGCAGGGGCGAAGATCATTAAGTCCTGAGTACTAACAGGAGCCAGGACTTAGCACAGCAGTGCTAAGTGGTTAATGAGCCAGCACACTATTTAACAAGGCTGATGGCAGATAGCAATCTGTGCTGGCAACATCGTTGTCAGAGCCCTTCGTTCCTGTATACCTTGCCTCTGATCCTGATTGATTCCCTGGCTTTCAACCCGGCTTGCTTCTTGGACTTCTGCTCTCTGCTTCCTGATCCTGGACCCTGGCTTTTGACCCTTGGCATTCCTTGACTCCAGCTTCAGCTCTGCTCCTGACTGATCTCGGCTTGATTTATGGACTCTGACCTCTGGTACGTTCTGACTATGCCTCTGCCTTGAGATTGGGACTTGCTGCCACGCTCTGCTGACTGTCCCCAGCCAAGTCACACCCAGGGCGTGCTTGCCAGCCTGTCTGCCCAGCCAGGCTCCCAGGCTCTGCCGTGACAACAGGTCTCCTTAAGCAGAAAGTCCTTTATTTGCAGAAAAGATCTTGTTGGTCAAACACTTTTTCTGTTAGTAATGCCCAAGCATAGAAATACAATTACAATTATACTTGATATGAAATGTGGCCCCCTAACTATCCACCAATCAATTGAAAGAGTTATTGGCACCCAAATATACCGGCCCACTGTTCCCAAGGAAAGCGCGGCAGACTAGGTTCTCAGGAAAAAAACTCTGTTAAGATTTTTAGAACAAATGTTCCCAAAGCAAACTAAGCAAAGGAATACATAACACCTGTGATTTCTATAACCCATAACAGGAGGCTTTTCTTCTCAAGGCCGTTAGCTAGGGAAAGGCAAGCTAGATATAAGAGAGGAGGAAAAACTAATGAGCAAGAAGCATGCACAAAGCGAAGCAGGCAAGCAAGACTTGCATTCCAAAGGTGGGAGTCCATTCACTGATGCTATCTCCCGGGCGGGACTTAGAGGAGTCGAAATAGGATCATAACGAAAAGCAAGGTTAATTGGTCATCAGAATAGATGGTAAAACAGTAGGCATTGATACATAAGATATATTCAACAACCTCATTGATGAGGACAGTCAATTGATGAAACAGTCAACAAGACTTATGGCAGTGCTAACTGACACCCCAATACCTCCCGGGACGGTCTGAAGCTGACTTGGGCCCCTGCTTTATGTGTCAGTGGGGGCACCTCCAGAGAGATTGCCCCACCATGGAATGCGACTTGGGTTTTGACGACGCCATGCAGACCGTGGCTGTGGGGCAGCGTCGCCCAGCCTGGCTCCTCCTCATGGAACTCGGACATCGAGCGGCAAAAGCCCTCCTCGATAGCAGGAGTTCTATCTCAATGGTGAGATCGCACCTGCTTCCACAAACCCTCCTCGTTATCCATACCACCACTATCGTTTGTTTCCACGGCTATGAGGAACGTTGCCCCGTAGTGGTGGTGCCCCTGACATATGTGGGACATAGATGGAAAGTAGTTGTTGCCTAGGTATCGAAGCTACCATTCCTCGTCCTCTTGGGGAGGGATGCCCCCACCTTTGCCGAGGCTTTGCAGGAGGCTGACCCAGGCCCAAACAACCCACAACCGGCAGCACCCGGAGAAGAGGAATTCGCGGCACCAGCAGAAAAGACCCCGAGTGACACTGAACCCACCTTCGCACCAGAGGAAGAAGCAGAAGACGAGAAAGAGCTGCCGACACCCGGGCAAGGGTGGAGCCAAGACCCCCATTTCCAGACTGCCCAGGAGCAGAACGAGGCCTTGGCCAGCTTCCAGAGCCATACAGCAGTGAGTGAGGGAAAGGTGCTGGATCTCCACCATAACCAACAGCTGCCCCACATTGTGCAAGAGAGGGGGCTTGGGGCTTGGTACGGGGAAGTAAAGGGGCAGTTGGGTCCCTACCGGCAACTGTTGGTCCCTCAGCTGCACATGTTGGAAGTATTGCAGGGTGCCCATGACCACCCATGTGCAGGGCATCATGGCTTAAAGAATACTCTGACTCAAGTCCTGGCCCATTTCTTCTGGCCCACCATAGCCCGGGACATCCAGTCATACTGCCGGTTGTGCGACGTCTGCCAGCAGAGCCACGGGCACCTCTCTCTCCACTCCTAATTATGCAGCTGCCCTTTGATAGGCTGGCAATGGACTTTGTAGGGCCACTGCCTCGAATGTGCTGAGGGGCCTGATACTTGCTATTCCTCATGGATTATGCGACTTGCTTCCCAGAGGCTATTCCTGTCATGACAGGGCCAGGAGACGGAGATAGTCAAGCAAGTCCAAACACAGTCTGAGGTCAGCCGAGAGTTCCGTCAGAGAGAGAGATGCTAACAAGTCCTTATTTATGAGCAAAGCCGGAGTCAAAGGGTGTCAGAGTTCAGAGCCATAAATCACCTGAGTTCAAAGGAGCAGAGCTGGAAGCCGTTGGTCAGGGAAATGCTGGAGAGTCAGGAAGCCGGGATGCCAAGTCAGGGAAACTGAAGCCGAAGGTCCAAAGTCCGAGCCAAGTCCAAAAGCCAAAGAGACGGGCAGAGTCCAAAGGTGCAGTGCAAAGATCTGTCAAGATATTGACGTTGCCAGCACAACTTGTTCCCATCAGCCAGCCTGCTGATATAGTGTGCTGGCTTGTTAAACAATTAGCAGCTAGAAACGCAGTCCAGGCTTCTGCTAATAGCTAGGACTTAGTGAGCGTCGTCCACACATGCGTGCCTCCTTTCGCCTGTCTTTTAACTCCAGACGTCTTCTGTCACGGAGACGGTTCACAGGTGGGGGAGAGTCTGGAGGCGATGAGCTGGGGCCAGGCAGGGCTTGATCAACGTCAGGTGAGTCTTGCTGTAGGCTTGACTCCCCAAGACTTACGTTGTTTTCTGTTAAGGGAGCCAAGTCCACCTGATTCTGGCTGCCTGGCTCTGAATCAGGGGCAGGCATGACAATTCCTATGTCGAGCCTGAAAGTGCAAGAGTGGCGCAGGCTCTTTGCCATGGTGGGCCTACCCTGAGAAATCCTTACTGATCACGGCTCACCTTTCACCGCCCGGCTAATGCAACAGGTGTGCAAGACCTTGCAGATTTGCCAGCTGTTCACGTCGGTGCACCACCCCCAGTCAGACGGCTTGGTGGAACGCCTCAATCAGACCCTGAAGGCCATGATGTGCAAACTAGCGCATGATAGGCCCCATGCTTGGGACCTCTATATAGACCCTGTGCTGCTAACTCTATGAGAGACTCCACAGGCCTTGACCGGGGTCTCCCCGTTCAAGCTCCTGTATGGACAACAGCCACGGGGGATTCTGGATTTGGTGGAGGGGCATTGGCCAGAACCCGCCGAGCCACTACAGGAAAGTCCCTGTGAATACATACAGAAGCTGCAAGTCCGCCTAGAGCATGTCAGGCAAATGGCCCAGGCTAATTTAGAAAAAGCCAAATCAATGCAGAAACGACAGTATGACAGGGGTACGCATCCCCGGGCCTTCCAGGTGGGTGATTGGGTCCTGGTGTCAAAGGCAATGATGGCCGTGGCAACGGGGGACCCCTGGCAGGGCCCCTTTTTGGTCACTAGGGTTCTGGGGCCCCTGTCGTATGAAGTGCAGTGCAGCCCGAGCCCCCTCTAATGCAAACATGTACATGTGAACGATTTGAAAGGTTGGAAGACTTGCAATCTGTCTCCACAGCAGGGGTTGCTGGCCGAAGACCCTGAAGATTTGCCTGATGGATCATTGCCATGGCAGACCAACCCAGGGCCTCAGGAGGAGCCCGTGCTCGATGAAGGTCTTTCAGAGCAACAGAAAGGTGACCTCATGGCTGTCTTGACCACCTGTCCCAGAGTCTTCTCCGCCACTCCCGGGTGCACTCATCTGACATCTCACCAAATCCCCACGCCACCCAGGAAGGTGGCTTGTGTGCACTGGAGGCCCGTGCACTGAAACTCCAAGCCATCACTGCCCAAGAAGTCGAGGACATGCTGCGCCTGGACATCATCGAACTTTCACAGAGCGCCTGGAGGAGCCCAGTGGTGCTGGTCCCAAAACCTGATCGTTCCATATGCCTCTGTGTTGATTATTGGGAAGTGAACAAATTGGCACAGTCTGATGCCTACCCAATGCCCCGTGCTGACTTGTTGATTGACCAGCTGGGGAGGCCTGGTTCCTGTCGGCATTGGACCTAATGAAAGGTAACTGGCAGGTGCCAGTGTACCACCCCCCCCCCGGACTGAAAGAAAACAGCCTTTGCCACCTTCCAGCGTCTGATAGATCGAGCCCTCTCTCATTGTGGAGACTATACTCGCACTTACCTAGACGACATTGTGATCTGCAGCCCTGACTGGGATTCTCACCTGTCTCACCTCCGACAGGTCCTTCAAGCCCTAGGGGCAGCAGGGTTAAAGGCTAACCCAAAGAAAAACCAGCTTGGGTTTCAGGAGTTAAAATACTTCGGATATTTAGTAGGCAAGGGCCAGCTACACCCATTGCCAGAGAAAGTGTGCTCGCTGGAAAGCCAGCCGAGACCCCGAACAAAGCAACATCTCCGGAAAATCCTTGGTTTTGTTGGATACCACAGTAGGTTTATTATGGACTTCACCACGGTTGCGAGCCCTCTCACAGACCAGCTAAGAAAGACGAGTCCCAACCAGGTCCCGTGGGGAGAACAGGAGGACACAGCCTGGGTGCGCATGCTCTAAGCAGGAAGAAGCCTTCGCCTTCCCCCCTCCGCAGACAGAAAGATAAAGGACTTAAAACAAATGTAAACAACTCTTAAAAGTGCTGGAAAACGAGCTAGATAGAGATAAGGAACTAGAGAACAGCATGGAGTGAAAAACTTCCCGGTTAATTACGAAGAGAAGCTGTTGTGAGCTTACAACTAGAAGGACGCTTTGAAGAGACCCTCCGAAATGGCTACAACTGTGAAAGGTTTGTCAGAACAATTGGCACAATTCCAAAGCTTAATGATTGACTCCCAGGAAAAAATTAAAACAGCGATTAATGAGGTAAAACAAGAGGTGGGTGCATTGCATGCAGAAGTTAAGGGGGTGAAACAACTGGCTTTAAAAGCAGAGACTTTGGCAAGAGAAAATAAAGACGACATCGTACAGCTTAAAAAACAAACTGTGGAATTATCTGATAGGAGTAGAAGGGCGAATTTAATTATATATGGCATTTCAGAAGATATTGCTCCTAAACAATTAGAGAAATGCATTATAGACTGGTTCTCTGAGCGTGCTCACAGATTACAAGGAAAAAGGAGGGGGGGGGAACCGCGCCCTGTTATAATTAAGTTCGCAAGAGAGAAATTACAAAGTCAGATATACCTTGCTTTAAAGAAAAACAAAGAACTTAAATTTAGAGGTAAGAGGGTCTTTATAAGACAAGGTTATTGCCAAGAGACTTTAAAAAAGAGGAGTGTAATGAAGCCATATGCCGAGAAGCTGTTTCAAAGCAAGATACAGTTCACTTGGGCTTACCCAGCGTCAATAGTGATCTATGAAGAAGGGAAGAGGCTGCTTGCAAGAAACCCAGAAGAAGCCGCAAGACTATTAGAACAGTTTGGAATTGACCCAGGAACAGCAGAGATGGAGGAGATTCCAGCGCTGGAGGGAGAGGAGGAGGAGGGAGCTACTACACGCCAGGAGAAACGACAGAGAAGGCTCACTTAAATACAGGAAAAGGGAAGTATACATAGGTCAAGTCTTTATAATAAATGCTATAATCATAAATGAAGGAGGGGGGGAGGATGCGCACACCTTAAGGTATAGGGAAGGGGATAAGGTATTTTCCCCAGCAACGAGCCCTATACCAGGGGAAGGAGGGAGGGGGAGGAAAACTGGGGAGGTGGGGAACATGGGGGGAAATAAATAAAGCTAGTAACCAGCTGGGAGCAGAGGGGAAGCTTAAGCTAAAAGATTATGGGTAAATTGTTGAAGTTGCTTTCACTGAACGTCAATGGCCTGAGTTCTGACATCAAAAGGTATAGACTCATTAGATTTGCAAAACAACATGACACAGATATTATGTGTCTACAAGAGACACATAAAGCAAGAAAGGATAAAAACCCACCATTTAACCATCCGGAATGGGAAGTATTAGCTGAAGCGAGAAGCACAGCAAAAGCGAGAGGAGTGGCTATTCTGGTTCATAGAAGGAACGATATTAAGTTAACAGAAGCGCTAAGAGATGGAGAGGGAAGGTACCTTTTGGTCAAAGCTACATTTCAAAATAGGAAAATAACATTGATAAATATTTATGCCCCAAATAAGGGACAGAAACCTTTTTTGATAAAAGTATTTAAAAAGATGCAGAAATTCATTGAGGGGGAAGTGATTATGGCAGGAGACTTTAATATTGATGTCTCTAAAGATAAAATAATTAAGTGGAAAAATGGGATCTAATAGAGGCACATGAAGCCTTAAGCTTAAGCCCCAAGCCAACGCATGTTTCGAGTAGGCACAAAACTGCTTCATGTTTGGATTTTATAATCATTAAAAGAGCAACTAGATGGGAACTGAGAAGTGTAATAACCCATTCAATTTGGATCTCAGATCATGCCCCAATAACAATAGAGATAGACACCAAGTGGGAACACGCGAAAAGGATGTGGAGGTATAATAATATAGTTATGGCCAAGGAAAAGGATAAAAAGGCTATCGTGAAGCAGCTAAAGTTATATTTCCAAGAAAACAGAGGAACAGTGGACACAAATATCCTCTGGGATGCGGCTAAAGCAGTGATTAGGGGACAATGCATAATGAAGGAAAAAGAAATAAAAAGAGAATGGTATTCCAATAGGAAGGGGAAAATACAAGAACTTGAATTATTACAAAGAAATCAGATAAAGAAATTCTGCCAAAATAGACAGAACATAATTAAAGAACTCAAGAGGGAATTAGATTTCCTGAATTTGAGGGCGCTCTGGAAGAAGCAAGCTATGGTAAGGAATGAATTCCAGAGGACCACAATAAATTCAAGTAGACGATTGGCAAATTATTTAAAAGGTAGGGAAGAAAAGCAAAGGGTGAAAAGTATTAGAATGAATACACAAATAACACAAAACCCAAAGGAAATTAGAGAAACGTTTAAAATTTTTTATAAAACTTTATATGGGAAAAAAAGGTAGGGAAGTTTGAGGAACAAATAGGCTCAAGGTTAAAGGATGAGGAAAAGGAAAGTCTAGAGGCTGACATTACAGCTCAAGAGATAGATGAAGTAATAAAGGGCCTAAAAACTGGGAAATCTCCGGGTCTAGATGGCTTCACAGCAGAATTTTATAAGGAAATGAAAGAAACGCTAATCCCAGAGCTTCAGATACTGTTTAATACTATATTGAAGGGAGGAAGAGCTCCTGATACTTGGAGAACAGCAGAAATAGCCTTAATATTGAAAGCTCAGAAAGACCCCCAAGAAGTGGGCTCATATAGGCCTATAAGCTTATTAAATCAGGATTATAAAATATTTGCCAAAATAATGGCAAACAGGCTTAAGAATGTAATTCCTCATATAATAAAGGAGGATCAATATGGGTTTGTGAAGGGAAGAAGCATCGCACATCCCATAAGGAATATATTAAATGTACTATGCCATAGGCAGTCCAAGAAGATAGCATTATTTAAATTGGATGTATATAAAGCATTCGATACACTGTCTCATGAACTTTTGTGGTCCATAATGAAGGAATATGGTTTTGGTCAGACATATATTAGAACAATTCAAGAAATCTACAGAGAAGGAACAGCGGTAGTTAGAGTAAATAATAAACATACTGAGGAATTTCCAATTTCGAGAGGGGTTAGACAAGGATGCCCGTTGTCACCAACTTTATTTATAATGGCAATGGAGCAATTGGCCGAAAGAATTAGGAATTCAGGAAGAATAGAGGGATGTAAGGTAGGTAAAGAGGAGATGAAGCTAAACTTATTTGCGGATGACATAATTATAATCATGACTAACCCCAAAGAAGGGATAAAAGAAATGAAAGTCATATTAGAAGACTTTGAAGCGCTGTCAGGATTAAGAATTAACATAGGGAAATCGGAGATAATGTATTGTAATGTGGATCGAGAGGAAAGGGAGGAAATTAATAGATTAACTAAAATAGGATTGGGTGCCACAAAATTTAAGTATTTGGGAATAGAAATCTATAGGAACATAAATAAAATAGAGGAGAAAAATTATAAAAAAGTATGGCAGAAGGTAATGAGAGAAATGAAGGAGTGGAAGAGGAAAACTCTGAATATAACAGCTAGAATTAGAAGTGTCAAGATGTTTTGGATACCAAAGCTGCTATATTTATTTCAAGTACTACCACTAACACTTAGCAAACAAAAAATTGACATTTGGAATACAAAAATAAGAGAATGGATCTTTGGAAGCAAAAAATATAGAATTGCAAAAAAGTTGGTATATAATCACAGTTCAGAATTAGGATGGGGGGTACCAGATATAGCAAGTTACTATGAAGCTTTCCAGTTAAAAGCATTATTAGATATAGGGGAAGGAGAAGATCAGAAATGGGTTAAATTCGAAAATGAGGCGAATGAAAGAGTAGGAAGATTTGGTATATTCACAGGCAAACAGAACAAAGATTATAAAAGGAAAACAGGACCTAGGGAGAGTACCTTAGCAGTTTGGAGAAAGTGGCAGACAAAGTGGTTAACAAGGACGTCTAAATGGACGCCACTCGAAACATTAGAAGAGGAGGGGGAAGACCACGGATGGTGGGACTTACTTAAACAAAAAGGGTACAGAACACTACAAGATATGCTGATAGCAAATACCTTAAAGCCACTTCGGATCATAGAAGCGAAAGTAGGAGCAAAGTATTGGTTAAAAGTAGCAGGCCTATACACCAAGATAAAAAAAATAATAGAAAACAATAATATGGATACAGAAGAACCAATAGAAGAGATATATAAACTAATGAGGAAATCTAAAAAAGGAATAGTGGGAGCACTATATAAGAAAATGGTCTCAGATAAAGAAGGGGGTATAGGACAGCTGCAAGGGAAATGGAGTATAGAAACCAAAATAACGAGGCAGAAAGCAGAAAAGTTAATGGAAGGGATTAAGAGAATAAAAATGCATAAATTTAGAGAATTAGAATTAAAATTCTATACTAAATGGTACAGAACTCCGGCTATTCTAGCAAATATGTTTCCAGGCTTAAGTCCTAATTGCTGGCTCTGCAAAAGTGCGAAAGGGTGGTATGCCCATATGTGGTGGGAATGCCCAGAGGCTAAAAAACTATGGAAAGATATATTGGAAGTAATAGACAAGCTTTTCAAGGTAAAGCTTGACATAGACTTTGAATTAATGACCATAGGTACACTAGGTAGTGAGAAAATAGAGAAGAATAGTCAAGATCTATTGAAGGCAATAATACTAGCTGGGAAAGCAGTAATAGCATTAGGATGGAAAGACAAAAGTAAGTGGACAAGAGAAGCTTGGCATAATTATCTGTTTGATTTTGTCCAGTCGGATATAGCGGCCATGTTGACACAAGATTCGCCATGGGAGGATAGAACAGCAAGGATTAAGAAGAAATGGTCGCTCTACCTGAATTGGATTAAAGAAGAGAAGAAAGAAGACGTTCGGTAGAAGATGCATGCCTTATGCTCCTGGCTGGAAGAGGACAATTAGACTGAGGGGGGAGGGAAGGGGTGGAAAATGGAAAATTATGTAAATAAATAATGAAATAATGTATTATTTAACAACAACAAAAAAAAGGAGGACACAGCCTTTCAGAAGCTATGCCAAAGCCTGTCCCAGGGACCGGTCTTGCACAACCCAGACTTCACCCGCCCGTTCATCCTTCATACCAATGCATCTGGGACAGGCCTAGGGGCCATGCTAGCCCAAGAAGCGGAAGGAACGGTGCGCCCAGTCCTGTTCATCAGTAGGAAACTCCAACCAGCCGAAAAAGGCTACTCAATGATAGCAAAAGAAGCCTTGGCCGTCAAGTGGGCCGTGGGGGCCCTGCAATACTACCTCACGAACAACCCATTCCAACTGGTGGTAGACCACGCACCCCTTCTCTGGATGCCCCGCATGAAGGATTCCAACCCCCGTATACTCAGGTGGTATTTGCCACTTCTCCCCTTTTCCTGCACAGTATGGCATCAGGCTGGCGCAGACCATCGGATTGCCAATTACCTCTCAAGCCTATTTGAAGAAGATTCCCTGGCTTTGGGCCCGAGGGGGGGAGGTGTATCCTGGGCCATCCAGGACTGCTCCCCACCACCACCACGCTGAAACCCACTCACTGATGCCAGCTCGGAGGCCAGGTCACCTGCTGCTGGGGCTGTTCCTCAGGAGAAGGCGGCCTGGGGGGGGATCGAAGACAGAAGCCACCACATCCCCGGCTGTGGCTGAGGTTCAGCCAGTGCGGGCCTGGAGCTGCGCTTGGGCCCTGTGCCTTCCCCCGGCTGTTCAGGAAGCTGCCGCTCCAGCCACCACCACCGCTGCGCCCGAGCCACGAAGGGACGCTGTGGCTGGCCGCATAGAGGACAGAGCAGGCCCCAACAAGGCCCCCAGCGAGAAACAGGAAGCGACAGGCCACGCCTCACAGGAAGGCGCAACCACCTCCCAACCAACGGGAGAGCGGGGGCGGGCCTGGTGGAGGGGAGGGGATCCACACACCAGGGTGGTTCTGGGAAGGGAAGAGGGCAATAAAGGCAACAGCAGATGTAGGGCTGGGGAGGATGTGACGGAGGTGGAGTGTTGAAGAAGGAGAGAGAGAGAAGGAGCGAGGAGTAGAGAGAGTGAAAGGAAAGAGGTGCTCACTAATGGAGGCAGGGAGGTGATCGAGGGTGAAGTTAACCCTGTCCCCTGCCATTCTGAGGCCTTGCTGTGCCCCTTTCAGCCACACCTTCCCTTCCTGGAGCCAGCTGCAGCGTGGGGACGTCACGGCCACTGGGGGCAGTCCCGCAGGGGACAAGGCGGGGCGCAATAGTGTATAACCCCCTTTTTTCTTTCCCTTTTCTTTTCTGTACCCTCACTGTCTTCTTCAATAGCTTCTTTAAAATAATAATGAGGACTTTCAAGGGAAGGTGCTGTCATCTTCAGTCTTGTCAGTGATAGTGTCACAGCATCCCCTGTTATTTTTATGCATGCTTATATCAATATAATGGCTGCATTTTTTCAAAAAAAGCACTAAAATAACAATATATCAATATACCATTGTAATGATGAATTTAGCTCATTCTCTGAATTCCCAGTTTTCATTTCTTTACACCAAACTCTAGAGAGCCTGTTTGGTGTAGTGGTTAAGTGCGCAGACTCTAATCTGGGAGAACTGGATTTGATTCCCCAGTCCTCCACTTGCACCTGCTGGATGACCTTGGGCAAGCCATAGTTCTGGCTCAGCTGCTCTTGAAAAAGAGAAGTTTCTGTCAGAGTTCTCTCAGCCCGACCTACCTCACAGGGTGTCTGTTGTGGGGAGGGGAGGGGAGGGGAAAGGAGTTTGTAAGCTGCTCTGAGACTCCCTTGGCTAGTGAAGGGTGGGGTATAAATCTATTCTCTTCTTCTTCTTTTTAAAAAGAAAGTCTCTAGCTCCAGCCCTCGTGGATACATGCCCTTTTCCTTATCTCTCCATGTGAGGCTAAAGACCTTTTTAAGAAATGAAAACCGGGAATTCAGAGAACCTGCTAAACCTATCATTACAACAGTATAGCAAATATTTCAGTGCCTTTTAAAAAATGAAACCACTTGACTTGGGGGAGGGAGTAGTTTGCTGATGATGACAGACCACTCATCCAAAAGCAGGCTGAAGGTGGTTGGGAGTGGGCAGGACAAAGAAAAGCAACAGAAACATTATGCACAAGGAAAGAATATGAGTCAAAATTGGCTCCCCAAAAAAGATTGGGGCAGTTTGTAATCATAGAATCATTGAGTTGGAAGGGGCCTCCAGGGTGATCTAGTCCAACCCCAAATATTTGTTTCATTTACAAATACATAGGTAGAGCACAGGTGGAGGCACGTCCTCGAGGGTGGCAGATCAATTATGCCATTCTGGGTCTCCAGGGAACATCAAGTACCTCCAAGTAATGTCTGACTGCCTCTCTGTCCCTTTCAGCATCTCAAACTATGCTTCCTTTCCACTCAGACATCCATCTACTCCCTCCTCTACAAGTAAGGCAAGATACTCCCAAACCCTTATAGGAAGGGAAGCAGCCAGACAGCGCAGGGGACTTGTTGCTCTTGCCAAGGGTGAGGCCTGGGCTGGGAGCCCAGGGAGAGTCTGGGGCGGGAGAGAGAAAATCAACTGCAGCCTATCTGATGGAAGCTTTTCTCCTCCAGCAGCGCACCTTGTCTGCCGCTCCACGTGCCGACACCCAGGCGAGTGCGGCTTGGATTGTAGCCGAAGCTACTCGGCCACACCCCTGGCCAGCTCCTCTCCTGCACTGAGGCCCATGTGGCCTTGGCAGGGTGCTTCTTGCATGCTCCTTGGCTGGCTACACCACTGCACCCCAGCATGGTGAGGGCAGAGCCTGGACTGCTCCTTGCCGGCTCTGCCTGGTGGAGCAGCTTCGCCAGGGCAGGCAGCCAGGCTGCCACCACTTTTTTACCTTCCGGTTTCTGGATTCCCATGGCCTCTGCTGCTCCCTCTTAGTGAGAGCTGCTCTACAATGGTGACGATGGGGTGCTTCTTCAGAGCACTGCAAATTCAGGGGGGAGCTGTGTGTCTGTGTTCACCACGTGATGACTGAGAACCATAAAAAGGATTTTGGACTATTTTACTGAGGCTACAATGAAATGCAAAGCAACTGAAGATTGTTCATCAACATCAAGAGACTCATTAATCAATCCAGCTGGAATTTCAACTTCCAATAATTCAGGTTTGGAACTCCAAAATTCAACAAATGACTCAGGGAATTCCACTTCAGTCTCTGAAGTTAATGAAAGCTTCTGGCCCAGTTGTTGGACTGCAGAGCAGAAGAATGAATTGGGGGAGTGGGAGGTTGGTTATTTTTTCATGATGGCAAGTTCGGTTGTTCAGAGTGCAAAAATGTTGGATGCTTAGGCACAGAGAAGAATGTGGGTACGCGGCATTCTAAAGACTGGCTAAAAATGCGAGCCCTTTAACAATCTTATCAACATGGTATAGCTTTAAGAAAGAGATGGTCAACATGCAGCTGCATGGCATTAATTAGAATAGTTTCTTTTATAGCCTGGTGTCCAGATTGAGAGCACTTGGCCAGCCATATTGAAGGCTTCTTAGCCTGGTAAAAATAACGAGGACTGGTTTGCTACTACATAAAATTTCTGTTTCATGGAGAGCATTTCAGCCAGCACGATATAGGACGCTTTTAGCACCTGAGAGAAAAGACTGGCTTACTCCTAATATAAACACTGCAATGGAACCAGAAGTAAGTTTTTACAAACTCTTAAAAATAAAAATTAATTAAGAATTTATCAAAATCCTTTTAAAAAATAAGAACATTCCATTCAGCTTTGTGTTGCCTTTTGTTTTAAATACCATGGATTTCTTCCAGGTTAAAATGCAGAAAGTAAAGAAGAAATTTAAGTATTGGTTTGCTTTTAACAAACATTGACCTGCATCAAGAGGCTGATACCTTTCCACACCATAGGACTACTCCTGAGGAAGACGTGGATGAAATGAGCTTATATCCGGGTGCTCATTGAGTATGGACTTTCCTTGTAGTAAACTTTTATTTATATTCTTGTAATCTTGTAAGTTTGATAAAAAAAAATATTGATAAAAATAATATAAATATAAATATTGATAATATTATATAAATATTTATGTCACAGTGGTTTGTTTGTTGTATTTTCTTATGGATACCTGTGACCCCCTCTTGGTTTTTTTTGCTGTTAAAAATGTGAGATAACATCTTATGGTGAAAATAGGAAACACAACTAAGATTGCAAAGAAAAAAGATTTTTGACCATAGAGAATGTGCAGGTCATAAAGATGCAGTTAAAATAATTGAAGCAGGAAAAAAAAAAAGCTTTTCAGTAGGTCTGAAATCACGAGCAAGAGAGAAAAAAATTACCAATAATATATTCCGTACTGCATACAGGGTGGCTAAAAAAACACAGTATTTTAATAACTTTGAAGCTGAAATTGAGTTACAAGAATTAAATGGTATTGGTAGGGGGAGAATTTTGCACTCAGCTACTGCCTGTATAAATATAAAATCACATTGGCAGTGAAATGAGAACTACATTAATCAGAAAGATTACTGCCTCGAAGAGTAAAATCTCACTGATACTTGATGAATCTACCACTGTGAGTCAGAAATCTGTGCTGATGGTGTATATTCACACCTACTTTGAGGAAATAGACTAGCAAGAACCTGTAAATTTTTTCATTGATTTAAATTTACTGAAGAATTTGTAAGGGAAAATTTAGTTTCACTGACATGTGATGGTGCTGCAGTGATGCTGGGATCCCATGGAGGAGTTTCAAAACTTTTCAAAGCCAGATTCCCTGCCATTGTTTTATGGCAACATGCTAGCCATAGGCTGGAATTATCAGTACATGATGCTGCCCTGAGCCTGCCTTGGCGGGAAGGGCAGGGTAAGAATTGAATAAATAAATAAATAAATGATGAAAGAAGTTTCTGGCCTCAATAGATTTAAGAGTTTTTTGGACAAGTTGTATGTTATGTATCCATTCACTACCAAAAAATGCAAGGCAGGTCAAGTCATGTGCAGTTATGTTGGAGACGGAGATTTTAAAAATTGGAAGGATTCGCTCTACAAGATGGGTTGCATCTGGCAACAGAACTGTTTTTGCTGTTTGGCAGAGGTTCATCAGTGACTATTAGCCACAAGGTATAGATAGGAACTCTCAGTCTGGGGCAAGTGATGTTCTGTATTCTTGGTGCTTGGGGGGGGGGGTGCAACAGTGGGAGGGCTTCTAGTGTCCTGGCCCCACTGCCGGACCTCCTGAGGGCACCTAGTGTTTTTGGCCACTGTGTGACAGAGTGTTGGACTGGATGGGCCACTGGCCTGATCCAACATTGGCTTCTCTCTTATGTTTTTATGATTACGAAGCCCTCGTGATTCATTTTGAAAAAGGTAAATCAGCTAATGGTCAAGACAGGAAGGAGAAGTGCACATATGAAGGTCTTCATAGAAAGATTACTTCAGTTGAATTTATTTTGGATCTTGGATTAATTTGTGATGTTTTGCAAGAACGGTCAGAACTAAGCTTAGATTTCCAGGAGAGAAATATCGATCCATAAAGAGCCCACAGCAAGACTGAGTATCTTGTTGATCTTTGTGGGAAGTGAAGCATTGTTCCAGGTCCTTATTATACAAAAGCATTTGAGGCAACAGAAAATTTGCAATTTAAGGGTGTCACACTGCATAGAAAAAAAAGAATTGATGAGCCCCCCCAAATCTCCCCAATTGCATTCTATGATCAACTTAAAAATTCTCTTCAGAAAAGACTGCATTCAAAAGAAGACACAGAATTGTCAAGGTGCAGAAGAGTTCTGGATTCTAAGAATTGGCCACCAAACTCAAGGGAAAACATTTTCTATGGGTAAGAAGAAATATGCACATTGGCAAGATGATTGCAGATCAATGAAAGATAAGCCAATCGAGCCTTCAGAGAACATCTAACATTCAGAGAAGAAATGCCCAAGGAACTGTCTCGGATTCGGCACACTCTCAATACAACAGCTATTTCTTCCAGTGAGTATGAAAGGGGATTTTCCCAGATGAACCTGATCGTCACTCCAGAAAGGTCCTCCTTGTCAGTCAAAACCATAACATCTTAATTGTTGGACCTTCCTTAACAGTCTTTGATCCAACAAAGTAGGTTAAAACATGGTTGCTTCAAGGTCATCATTCAATGTTGGGCACCAAAAGCGAGGTCCAAAAAAGAACTGAGGAAGTTGGTGACATGTCTAAAGTTACAAAACTGCTTTAAAGTTGAGGTAAGTCTGTAGCACATGGAAATAATATTGTTTCAAAGCATCCCACGTGTTTCTCCTTCATTTCTCTCTTGAGAGTTCCAACACCTCTTTTTTCAGGAAAAAAAAGCCCGGATCATGTTTTCTGTTGCCCCAGAAGGTTGGACCAGAACCAACGGGTTGAAATTAAATCAAAAGAGTTTTCAGCTGAACATTAGGAAGAACTTCCTGACTATTAGAGTGGTTCCTCACTGAAACAGGTTGCCTCGGGAGGTGGTGGGCTCTCCTCCTTTGGAGATTTTTAAATAGAGGCTAGATGGCCATCTGACAGTAACGCTGATTCTGTGAACTCAGGCATATCATGAGAGGGAGGGTTGCATCAGTGCTTAGGTCTTGTGGCCCTTTCTTACACAGCCAGGGAAATGCTGATCGCCACTTTGTGGCAGTTTGGCCAATGATCCTAGAAGGCTGTGGGTTTTTTTGCCATCTTCTGGGTATGGAACAGGGGTCACTGGGGGTGTGAAGGGAGGTAGTTGTGAATTTCCTGCGTTATACAGGGGGTTGGACTAGATGACCCTGGAGTTCTCTTCCAACTCTATGATTCTGATTCTATTCTATGAATCCATCAAGAGAAGAATAATTTCATTAGGTGAAGGGAAGCCAGGACAGCATAGCCCATTCTCATCTGATCTCAGAAGCTAAGCAGGGTTGGTACTTGGATGGGAGACCACCAAGGCAGACAGGCAATGGCAAACCACCTCTGCTTCCAATTCGTCTGCAGAGATCACCATAAGTCAGTTGGAACCTGGTGGCACACTTGTACATAATTTCATTAGGTAGGGTGGATGGACGCCCAAGAGAATGTGCATTTAATGCATAACTGTCAGGTGTCAGCTACATTTTCTTTTAAGTTCATTCACATGCACTGGTTTGGCTTGCTACAAATACAGTAACTGACCAGCAAACCAATGTTTGTTTCTAGCTGACATGTGCTTTCAATAGAAATGATTTCTCCTGATACAGGGCAAAGATCTTAAACTGCACACTTCAAATGGAATAGCAACAGATTACTATACCTGCCATAATTAGGAGAAGGTGTCAGACTTTGTTACTTATTCCACGGGCAAGTGGCAGGGTAATGCATCCGACTTAACCTCAGGGCGACTTCAAAAAGATTTAACCATATCCAGTGTTTATGATTAGTGCCTTTTAATCTGGAGTTGCTGAACAAGTAGCATTTTATAAAATATGTAAATTTTCTTGTGCTTTGATATGCTCCCATCAGAATTAGCATAACATTTCTGCACTGCAGAAAAGATCAAAACAGCTGAGAAAATATAGGTTTTTGCAAATGAAATAACATTGCATCTAAATATTTGAATGTTGGAAAAATAGGTACAGTTAGACAATTTTACTATTTTGGTAACTTCCAATCTATCCATGTTCAATTAACACAATTTTTCAGGAGAATACAGGTGACACTGTTGCCAAAACAAACAACAACAACTATTTGCACTCCTGTGTTTTCCTCGCTAACTTTCTGTCTTAAAAAGGCTGGTTTGTAGCAATTTTTCTGACCTACAATACAACTGCATTGCCAGCATTTCATGTGTAAATTGGCAAAGAGCTGTTGACTCATCTTCTGCAGAGGAGAGTGGTCTGTGAAGCAATTGGGCAACATGGTTGGTGAAGCCCTGACTTTGCAGACAACATTTTGCTCCATTTTATTTAAGGGCACATTATTTCCTATTCAGCCTCACTTCTATAACTGTATCACAAGATCTGAAGGTCAGGAAAGATCGTAAGATCAATAAAATACATACAATAGATTACACAGAAGACATAAACCCAAAATTTAAAGTCACAATTTAGGACTGCTTTACTCAAATGCAGTCATAAATAAAACTTGTCTTCAGCTGCCACCTGGAGATCAAAAGTGAGGGGGGGCAGGCTCACCTCTGTCAGGGGGGGGTGCTCCATACTCGTGGGGCTGCCACTGAAAAGGCCCTCTCTCTCTCGTGTGCCACCAAGTGAGCCTCCTTGACTGGCAGACCTCTGTGATCTTAATTCCCAAGCAGGAACATATGGGAGAAGACTGTCCTTCAGATACCTTGGTCCCAAGCCATGCAGGACTTTAAAGGAAAAGTGCAGCACCTTGAATTGGGCTCACGAGTGGGTTGGTACCCAGTGTAATTGCTGTCACATTCTTATAATACCTGGACCTAACCAGCAGTCTACCTGCAGTCTTCTGCAGTAGCTGTAGCTTTCAACCACACTTCAAGGACAGCCCCAAGTACAGCGCATTGCAATAGTTGAGTCTGGAGGTAACTATAAAGTAGCAGACAAAAGCAGGATCCCTAGAGTGTAATAAGGCATGGATTACTGTGGTTAGATCTGACTGAGCCAAGAATGGATGCAGCTGGTGCACCAGCCGAAGCTGGGCAAAAGCACTCAACCACTGTGGAAA
Organism: Lepidodactylus listeri; assembly: GCA_029233225.1. Lineage (NCBI taxonomy): Eukaryota > Metazoa > Chordata > Lepidosauria > Squamata > Gekkonidae > Lepidodactylus > Lepidodactylus listeri. Next base: position 96,488,381 of record JARCFY010000012.1, read on the forward strand.
CCTGCTTTTCTAAGGTGACCGCTATGTTGAGTAGCAATCTCAAGCGGCGATGTGGGCCCAGGTGTGTGTCTATCTGCCTCCATTAATGTGCATTCTGATCAGGCCTGTAGCCACGCTGGGGTATTTTGGGGCTCCACCCCCTCAAACATTAGGCACGCCCCACAACAGCTGCTACCCCTCTCCCCCCTCCTGTGACATTTAAAGGACCCTTCAGCTGATTGGCAGGAGCATGTGGCCCACCAACCAGCTGGAGGGCCCTTTAAATCTTGCAGCCGCCCCCTCCCTCCCCTCCTCCAAGATTTAAAGGGCCCTCCAACTGATCAGCTCTGATCTACCAGCCACAGTAATTTGAGGTTCACCCCTTATGCTGAATGTTTAATAAATTTAAAACCCAAGGTGGATCCATGTCCTCCATCACTGCTTCCTAATCAACTTGATTACTGAAATAAGCTTCTCTCTTAACTAGGAAACTTGTCTCACGTGTAAATGTGTACGCATGACACACTACCTTTGATCTCTAAGCAGGGAGAAGCAACCAAGTCTATAAGTGCTACACCCAAGCTTAGGGTTACCCACTTCCAGTTAGGAGGACCTGATGTTCTCCTGGAATTGCAGCTGATCTCCAAACTACAGAGATCAGTTCTCCCGGAGAAAATAGCAGCTTTGGATAGGTGACTCTGTGGCAGGGGTGGCCAAACAACCTCGGGAGCCGCATGCAGCTCTTTCACACAGTCTAATTTAATATTAATAAAAAGCAAATTTGCATATTTTTCAATAAAAAATGTGTGTGTAATATTTGTTCATGTCTTGCAGCTTCCAAACATATGACGTTTATTCTGTGTGGCTCTTACGTTAAGCAAGTTTGGCAACCCCTGCTCTATGGTATACCACAGCGCCTCGGAGAAACCTGCAAGCACAGCCTCCAAATCTCCAAGAATGTCCCCAGCCAGAGCTGGCAACCCTCCCCAACCAAAAAGGGTCAATCTGATAAGGGATCCAGGAAATTGAAGGTTGGGCTGGTGTGTTTGAAACTGTTGGGCAATATTATGCCAAGAGCCCACTCCCAGAAAGGAGAGGCTGTAGACAGGGCAGCAGCAGGTACGGGATCTTATAGCTAAGGTGTTGTTGTTTTAGAACAGGGCCCTAATGACAAGATCTGAGGCTACCCAGCACCCTGCACTCCCTGAAAAACAAAGAAATCTGTCTAGCTAATAGCCTGCCTAACATCAGCCAGGCATCCTCCTCCCACCACCAGATACATCTTCTCAGGCAGCAGGTGAGTACAGATGAGAGAAATCCACAAAAATATGACAGCACTGAACCTCCTGTGCCTCAAATTCAGACACGCAGTTCTAGTCTGAATCAATCCAGTAAGTGTAGAAGATTTATGGCCATTTTCTGAGTCCCTACAACTGCTAGTGGACCAGGTAGGCCAGCCTATACACAACCATTCACTATACAAGCATTTCATTTTTATCCCTCCCCCCAAAAACCCCTCTGCTAACAATTTAGGGTGCCTAAAATTAGATCCCCAGATGTTCTGATTTTCAAAAATGCTACACACCTACAGACCTCTGACTGTGGATCATGAATTTTGACTGTCAAACTTAAAGTCTTGTTATTCTCACTTATTCCAGAATGGAAAACTGTAGACCAAATTCCACTGGCCGCTGGAATCAGCTCTTAGACACCTGGGATCCATGAACTTGCAGAGTTCATCATACATCACTTGCAAGGATCTCATGAGCAGCACAACAGCTAGGTTTAGGGTTAGGGTTAGGGCTTGGCTAGAGGGGGCCTTCGTTCAAATTTCTTTTGTCCATTAAGCTTGCTGGCCTTCAGCGATATCTCTCTTCCTGACTGTCTCCCTAGAATTAGTGGGAAGAAAGGCGGCTGAATAAAGGACTTTGCCCATGGAAAATGTCACAGAGGTTAAAAGCAAAAAGGACCGCTCCTCTTGAGCACCTGACCAGCACGAGCATAAGCCGAGATCTCTGACAAATCTTCATGTATAAGGGAGCCCTCAAACCCCCTTTAACAAGGGAGGAAAAACAAGACGGAATTACTGCTCCTGAAAACATCACATATTATGACAGTATAGTTCAATACAGTAGATAAAATCAGTGCAGAATCTAACAAAGAGCCAAACGTTTAAAATCATGCTGGAAAAGCCTACGATTAAAAATGAAAGGTTTATGCAGAAGATCCTGTTCCCTTGTTTTATAATCCATGTAGCAGATTCATAAGCTTCCCTCCTGTTTCTCCATTTCTGAAGAAATTCTCACTGTGTTAAAGTATCACTGTGTATCCCCTGAACAGCTGCTGGTAACTAATCAAAGATCTAAGTTTGCCTTTCCAAATAAGTGAACTGCTCCCTTTTTTAGTTCAATAACTACCCACAAAGCTTTGGCTTTCAATCCTTTAATGAGTCCTTTAAGAAAAACCCTTCATGGTACTACCAATACACTTCATGCAAACAATCTGAGTCTTGGAGTAAACCTTCTCGGTTGTTGTTTGGAAGGGGCTAAGATTCAAACTTTACACTCAAATCTAGCATACTGGGCCAGTGAGAAACTGGAATAGTAGTTGAGCAGTTAGTGCCAGAGCGAACATGATGTAGTAGTTGGAGCGCTGGACTGCGATCTGGGAGACCCACATCCGAACCCCCACTCTGCCATGGACACTTGCTGGGTGGCCCTGAGCTAGTCACACATTCTCAGCCTAACTGACCTCACAGGGCTGTTGTGAGGGTAAAATGGAGGGGGGGAGAATGATGTCAGTTGCTTTGGGTCCCCATTGGGGGAGAAAGGCAGACTATAAACTGCAGCCAAGAACTAAGCTGTCTGCAAGTTGCAACTGACACCGTTCAGTGCTCAGCACGCTGACAATTTCTGTTCAGACCCTTCACAGATACGACTGATTGTGCAAAAAGAACGTTGAGACTGTGCGCAGTCGTTCTCATGCTGCTTTTCCGCGGCCTCCCCCGCCTGCCATAGCAGCCTCTTCCCCACCCTGCCTGCTGTCAGCCACAGTCCTTAAGAACACAACATCATTTCACAGTGAATGACATATAGCTGTGATGTCTGTCCCTTAGGGCTGCCTGAGCCACTGCTGGTTAATAGGAGAGGCAGGAGAACGGCCTAGAACAATTGGGCATGCACTCTGCCAGGGTTGCCATCCTCCAGCTGCGGCCTGGAAATCTTCCACCATGACACCCGACCTCCAGATGACAGAGATTGGTTCCCCTGGAGAAAATGGCTGATTGGAGGGTGATATCTATGGCCCTGTAGCATGTCCCAAACAACGCTCCCTCTAAGATGTGGAGTCTTGTGAGCAAAAATTTTACTTTGTGAGCTCCTGGCCTTAAAGTTGTGAGCGAGCAATTTGGCTACTGCATACATTAGTTTGCTCTGGAGCCATCTTTCCTGAGCGAAGACAAAAATATGAGAGCTGGAGGCTAAAAAACTGTGAGCTTGCTCCTACTAACCCAGCTTAGAGGGAACACTGGTCCCAAAGAAAATTCTGATAATTGTGAACTGAATATCAGCAAATGGAGAAGTGTTAGGAGGGACTGACCTGTGAGTCTTTCCAAGGCATCGAATCCATGCTTTACTGCAACGATATCAAGGAAAGAAACTGTTCCATCCTCAAACCTAGATGAAAATGAAAAAAACCATGCTGACAACAACTCTGTGGCTGTTCTTCTACAAGTTAATTTCAAGAATTACAAATGTATTTAATAATACTGTCCTTTCAGAGTGCCTCACACATTATTTTGAGTCACTGCTTACAGCAGCCCCTATAAGGCTATTAGTGCCAACAAACCCCTCAAGGGATCTTCCAGGCAGGTGATGAGTTTGTTGTTGCCTTCTTCTCCCTATAAGGCAAGCCAGCATTATTTTCATATTTCAGGGCTGAGAGTCGAGAGAGCCTGGCTTGTCTAAGGCATTCATTTTGGCAAGATTCAAACATGGAACATCTGAATCACCAGCTAAGCCACTGAGACCGGACACTGGTCTGGGCTCTTGCGCCCATTTTTACCTGGCTGCCAAGGCGGCTCCTGCAGCCCTTTCTGCACCTGCCACCCAGTAGACTCAGGGGCCCCATTACAAGTTCCAAGAGGAGGGGAGGCAAGATTGTAGCAAGGGCAAGGATCAGAGGATATATTCTAATGCTCAGGTAAGCAGTATATTTTCTAAAAATTAAATTATCATATGGCATTGGGTGTGGTAAAGCCAGGAGATCCTAGGATTGTCTGGAAGCCTGAAGCTCTAGCTCTTTTTTAGCATTATGCAGTGAGCGAGGCTTACTATTGGGGCTGAGAGAGCCGTAACTGACCCAGCTTGGCTTCAAGTGGAGGAGGGCGGAATCGAACCCATCTCTCCAGATTAGAGTCCATTACTCTTAACCACCACACCATGCTGGTTCCCCATATTTTCTCAAAAGCAAAAACAATGCATTTCTTACTCTGACCTGGAGGGCCCAGGCTAGCCTGCTCTTGTCAGACTTGGTTGGTACTTGGAGGGGAGACCACCGAGGATGTCCATCGTCACTACCCAGAGGCAGGCAATGACAACGGCAAAGAGCCCCTGTTCATCTCATGCCTTGAAAACCCTACAGCTGTGACCTGACGGCACTTCCGACCACCACCACCACCGCCACCATGCATTTCTTAGATGTGTATCCCACCAAGTGACATTCCCAACAGCCCTCTGAAGGGTATTAGACTGAGAACTAGTGACTGGCCCAAGGCCACCCAGGGAGCTTTGCGGCAGGTGGAGATTTTGAACCGGGGTCTCTCCAATTCTAGTCAAGAGCTTTAGCAAGGAACACTACACTGGCGTTCTTTATCATCAAAGCTAACTGACATTCCTCATAACCTGAAACAGAGGAGACCCTAGGGAAGACTCACACGGAGGCGGAATCATTGCGGCCCTCCCAGAGCCCCTGAGCAGATGTTATCCAACAGCCTCAGAAGCCAACAGCCACCACAATCCCGTTCCGCTCAGTGGCAATTCAAAGAATATTCTATGGTAGCCTCAGATACCACCTGGCCGGGAATTCTTGAGGGTTCCATATCCACGGTAACAACTAGGGCACCATCAAAGCAAGCTACGAAACAGCATTTTACAAAGAAAGACATTGGTTGAAAATTTGCATAACAACCTAAGGAAGAAACAGAATATACCTGTTGTTCGAATCAGAGACTTTATACACACAAAACCATTCTGAAAAAAATTACAACAAAAATAGGTATAACTACAAGCAGGAAACTGCAGAAGACAGGCTAACAAGCTCTGAAAATCAGTAATGAAAACGAGAGGCTTAGCTGTTCTCAGAGGGGCAGCAGACCTGGGGCTGAGTTGTGCCCATGGGGATTCTCACCAAGGAATGTTCCTCCAGACAACACCCCCCCCCCGCCGCCACCAACACCTCTGCACAGAAAACTAGCGTCCCAGGGAGAGGATTTTAAACTAGACTTCTGCCTGCCACTCTACTTTTCTACATGTACCGTATTTTTCGCTCCATAAGACGCACTTTTCCTCCCCAAAAAAGGGGGGGGGGGAAGTGTGTGCGTCTTATGGAGAGAATATGGAGCTTTTCTTACCTGTAACAGGGCACTTTCTTCAGCAGGAACGCAGGGGAACGCCATTCAGGCTGGCATCCCAGCCTTCCCCGCCCCTCCCTGCTGGGCCTGAGCTGTTAAGACTTAAAAGGGAAACGGCAGGAAAAACCCCACCAGGCTAAGTACTCTTTCCCTTTAAGTGCTTTTTCCCTTTAAGACAGCCAGCAGCAGAAAGCCCCGCCCACAGATTAAGCTCCGTGGCTACTTTGCACAGAAAGGCCTGGTTTTGCATGGCATGCCGACGTCTCTCTTCTTTCCTTTCTCTATCTTTCTTCCTTCCTTCCTTCCTTTCCTTTTTTCTGCCTGTCTGTCTGTCTTTCTGTCTCTCTCTCTGTCCCCACCTTTCTTTCTTCCTTTCTCTCTCTCCTCCTCCTTCCTTCCTTTATCTCTCTCTCTCTTTCTTTCTTTCTATTTCATTTTTTCCTGTTTTCCTCCTCTAAAAACAAGGTGCGTTTAATGATCAGGTGTGTCTTATGGAGTGAAAAATACGGTAGTTATTTTTATGGGGGAGCATTCCATCACATGAGTTTCTGCCTGCAGTCTCAAAGACACAGGTTGACCACTGCACTAAGCATGAAGGAGAAGAAGCATCAGTGTTGATTCCATCCTACCCTATTCCCAAGTAGTCATCATTTCTGACCTCTCTTTTCAGCAGTGTTGTAGGATTCTTAGATATAGTACTGGCTGTAGACAGAGGTCCTGACCTGGATAGTCCACACTAGCCTAATCTCGCCAGATTTTAGAAGCTAAGCAGAGTCGGCACTGGTTAGTATTTGGAAGGGAGACCCACCAAGGAAGTCCAGGGTTGCCATATAGAGACAGGCAATGGCAAACCACCTCTGCACACCTCTTCCCTTGAAAATCCTACAGGGTCGCCATAAGTCAGCTGTGACATGATGCCAGTAAATAAACAAGCCAAGGAGTCAGAAGCAGTGCCCACTGGGAGATGTACCACTGCAGGAAAGGAAACCTGAAGGAGAAGAGAAGAGGTGTGGCCTGGGCCTTGGGTGTCTTACTGGGCGATGCAGCAATTTTTGGTGCCTGTTAAAGATCAATACTACACTTAGTTTTGCATTTAAATCATATTCATTTCCTTTGTATAACAAATGCCTTCCTGTTCCTGCCTGTTTTAAATGAACTGAGTGTTGTGTAGTGGTTAGACTGTCAGACTACAACTGGGAAAATCAGGATAATTAATCATTATTATTGTATGGCACTGTGTGCTTTAAGTTCTAGCTCATTTAACATAATGTGCCACTAGGTGGCAAACTGGACTTATTTTGGGGACTGAGAGAGCTCTGAAAGAGCTGTGACTGACCCAAGGTCACCCAGCTGGCTTCAAGTGGAGGAGTGCAGAATCAAATCTGGTTCTCCAGATTAGAGTCGGTCACTCTTAACCACTACACCACTGTAATGTAGTATGCTCTGTGTAGCAACCAGCCTGCCATGTGCTCCCAGGTAATGGCGCCCGCCGCATGGCCAGAGCACATGGTCAGGCAGAGAGGGGAGCTTGAATCTGGAGGAACAATAGACATCCGGATTGAAAGCCTCCACCAATGTGGGACCTAGGTTCTCCCTGAGGAGCCAATACAATCAAAGGCTCCTACAGGGAACCTATGACAAACATGTGCAAATGTTTGTCAGGATCCTCAGATCCTAACAAAGTTTCCTTTGTGTATTGTGTAAATTGCTGTGTGCAAAAGCAGATGCAATTGTAACTGTTTACTATCTCTTTCAAGCTGTCTCAGGTTACCTCCTCCTGTCTTTATTGCCTTGAATTATATTGCTCTTTGAGGGTCTGGTCAATGTAACCATTTCATCCGGGAGAATGGCGACCTCGCATACTTGCACGTCACTCGAAACCAAATGGCCTTTCCCCCTCCTGCATTCCTCCTCTCCCTGCCCTCGCAGACACGGAACTCTCTTATCGCTGTGAGAAGTCCTTGAAAGGACACTTGTTATGTATATGGTTAGCACATCTGAGGCGCCTAATTCAAGAAGGGAAAATGTATAACTTTCACACTTCACTTTTTCCTGTGGGAAGTAAAACGGCTAAGATCTATTAACCGCACTTTTTCCCCCCTGTTGTGATTGGTTGAATATCGGGGTTTCAAACTGCACTGGAGGGTATATTAACTCTAACTGTATTGTATGGGTCATCTCTAACAAACATTCGAGAACCTGCCATGCAGTACTAAGAAATAAAGAACTCTGTTTTCATCAGCAAAGGTCTGATCTTTGATTGCTTAGGGCAGAAGCCTCACAGATTGTTAGAGATCTGTGTTTGGGACTTGGCCGTTCCTGACCATGTCAGATGACGGTACTATTCCTATTCCCGTAACTCAAGAAGAACCGGTGACCCCTGGGGATCAGGGAGCCGGAGCAGGAGGCGGTGGCGGGGAGCCCGAGAAGCCAGTGACCACAGCTCAGGGGGCTTGCTATATCCCGCGGCCGACCCCTCACCCTTCTGGAACCCCGAGGTACTCATGGGCCTCGTTCGGACGTGGGACAGTCGACTCGTGGGTCCACGATCGGAAGGGGTTGTGCGTCTCGGTCCCTGGGGACCGTACCGAGATAGGTCGCCCAAGCCTCTTAGAGGACGAGAGAGAATACCTCGGGGGCAACTGGTGGTTCCCGATGCCGGACGAGGAGAGGGGTGCTCCCTATGGGGGTGACCCCCTGGGAGATGTCTCGAGCCGGGCTTTGGACCGAATGGTGGGAGACATGCGGCTACAAATAACCGTGGAACTAAGAGAGGTGATGATGGAGATGCAGTACCAGATCCGAGATGTCATGACAGCGGTTCAGGTACTCAGGCAGCCACCGGGAGGGGGTGCGGGACCAGGGGTACCGGCCGGGGGAGCACCACCGCAACAGGTTCCCCCAGGGGGAGTTCCTCCAGGGGGTGCCCCGCAGCAGGCTCCCGTCCCAGTCCCGGTCCCAGCCCCGGTGCCAGTCCCAGCTGGCTCCTGCCCCAGTGGAACGAATGATCCGTCAAGCCCCGAACGACCCCCTGACGGCTACTTTCGATGGCGACCCTGAGAAGCTCCGGTTTTTCCTCATCGAGATCGAGAGGTTCCTGGATGCGTGGGGCCACCTCTACCCCACCGAGCGGGATCGAGTGGGCTACATTGGCTCCAAACTCCGCGACACCGCCAGCGACTGGTATGTCAGCCTGCACAACCCCCTGGGGCCCGAGTTGCGATCCGTAAATAATTTCATATGGGCCCTCCGGCAACATTATGAGGATCCCCTGGGGGAGGAGAAGGCGTGAAACCAACTGCGGAAGTTGGTGCAGGGGAGGTCCTCCGTGAGGGAATACACCGACCGGTTCCGGCGCATCGCGGCAAAGGTGCAGGGCTGGTCCCAAGACCTGTTCATCGAAAAGTATTGAGAAGGTCTGAACCCCGAAATTTACGAGACTATTTTAAGGGGTGGGCGGCCCGGATCCCTAGCAACTTGGATGAGGGCAGCGGCTGATGTGGAGGAGCGGTTCACGTTGATCAAGCTGGGGACCTCCGTGGCAGCCCAAGCAAAGGCCACCAGAAGATGAAAGGGAAGCCGAGTGTCCAGGAGATCTGAGACAACCGCTTCCGGCAGGGGCTCTGCATGAGATGCGGGGAAAGTGGCCACTTCGCCTCCGCCTGCACCCGGGGCAGCGGAAAAGGGCCCATGACCTCGACCCTGGTGGCGGGGAGCACCCTGAGTCGTGGCAAGGCCCCATTCAAACCCCGGGCATTACAGCTGGAAGGGGCAGCGAGCGAGCAAGGAGAGCTGGAGCTGACTGAGGTGCAGACGCCGGGAAACTCCAATGACCTGCAGTAAATGGCGCAAAACTGCAGGTCCCTTTCCCAGACGCGCCATCTCTGGTGAGCATCCCTGGCCCCTTGCTTTACATGGTAGTGACTGTAATAGCCCCTGGCACCGGGACCCATGTGCGGGTCCATGCCTTGATTGACTCGGGATGTGCTAGAGACTTAATAAGCCCTTTAGTGGTGGACGGGCTGGCACCCAAAGTCACCCCCTTGGGGGAGCCACTCACTTTCACACAGATGGACGGTTCTGATATGAAGGAGGCGTGTGTGGCAGAGACTGAACTGTTAATAGTGGGGACGGGGGAGCACTGGGAAAAGAGGGCTTTTGTCATAACCCCAAATACCCAATTCCCCATGGTGCTAGGAAGTCCGTGGCTGAGCGCCCATGACCCTTATGTAAAATGGAGTGAGGGGAAAATCTCGTGGGTGGATGAAAAGTGTACTCACCACAAGTGGGATACGGAGTGGGGACCCGGACCCCCTGCCCCTCTACAAGCGGCAGCACTCACGGTAACCCCCTCTCAGGTGCCAAGGGAATACCGCGACTTGACCGAGGTGTTTAGTGAAACAGAAGCGGATTACCGCTTGTCGGATTGTGCTATTGAACTACTCCTGGGGGAAAAACTGCCGAAGGGGAAATTATATTCCATGAGCCCCGCCGAACGGGAGGAGCTGAGAAAGTTCCTAGATAAGAACTTGGAACGGGGTTTCATCCGTCCCGCCAAATCTCCTTTTGCCGCCCCAGTGCTGTTCTGGAAAAAGAAAGATGGGGGTTTGAGACTTTGCACTGACTATCGGGGTTTGAATGCGGTGTCTGCCTCTAACGCTTACCCCCTCCCGCTCATCAAAGACTTGTTAGTGGAAGCTGCTAAAGGCAAAGTGTTTACTAAATTGGACTTGTGAGATGCTTATTTTCGGGTGCGCATCAGGGAGGGGGATGAGTGTAAGACTGCGTTCAACACACCTTTGGGCCAGTTCGAATACCTGGTGATGCCATTCGGCTTAAGTGGCGCTCCGGGGGTCTTTATGAGCCTGATCAATGAAGTGTTGCATAAGCATTTATTCAAGGGGGTGTTATGTTACTTAGATGATATCTTGATTTATTCTACTGATAAGGCGTCGCACATAAAACTGGTCAGGGAAGTGCTAACCACATTGTTAAAAAATCAATTGTATGCTAAGTTGTCAAAATGTGAGTTTAACCGAGATGCCGTAGACTTTTTGGGGTACCGCATTTCTCAAAAGGGGTTAGAAATGGACCCAGCTAAGGTGGAAGCGGTGGTGCACTGGGAGGCGCCCCGAACCAGGAAGCAATTACAGAGCCTCTTGGGATTTTGTAACTTCTACCGTACCTTCTTGAAAGATTTTGCCACAGTCACCCTACCCTTAACTGACCTCTTGAAAACTAAGGGGAAGGGCCCGGAGGCAGGGAAACCCGGGGAGAAAATAGCCTGGTCTGAGGAGTGTCAACAAGCATTTGAGACATTAAAGCGACTGTTCACCTCAGAGCCAATCCTTGCCCACCCCGATGAGACCAAAGAATCTGTAATTCATGTGGATGCCTCAGATGTAGCCATGGGGGGGGCATCCTCCAAAAGGGGGATGACAATAAATTGCACCCCTTGGCATATATCTCGAAAAAATTTAACGAAACCGAGAGGAACTGGTCGGTTTGGGATAAAGAAGCAGCAGCCATTCGCCTAGCCCTAACCACCTGGAGGCATTGGCTGGAAGGGGCGCAAATTCCATTCGAAATTTGGACCGATCACAAAAATCTTGAGGCATTGCGCACGCAGTGGTCCCTCAACGCTAAGCAACTTCGGTGGGCCGACTTCTTCTCTAAATTCAATTTTGTCTTAAAACATTTCCCCGGGAAGGCAAACTCCCTAGCAGACGCCCTGTCCAGATTACCCCAACACGAGAGCCTGAAAGAAGAGGTATTTGACTCCATGTTCTCACCACAACAGTTGGGGGGGGGGCAGTCACGACCCGAAGCCAAAGTAAAAGTGTAACTGTCGAGTCGTGGAGTGAAAAATGTGCGGGAGACTATTCCACCGAGGAAGCGGACGAACTAGGTGGGATAGAGGAGTGCTCCTTGCACCCCGATAAATGTTGGTATCATGGGACTAAACTGGTGGTGCCTCAGGTGCACAGAAAGGATGTTTTAGTGGCTTGTCACTCTTCTAAACTGGCCGGACACTTTGGATTCCTAAAGACTCTTAATTTGATACAGCGGCAGTTTTGGTGGCCACGCATGCGTAAAGATGTCTCCAATTTCGTTGCTGCCTGTCAAGTTTGTCTGATGTGTAAATGGAGGGGGGGGGAAGACTCCTGGGTTATTGCATCCCCTGCCCACCCCCTCCAGGCCATGGGAAGCGGTGTCTATGGACTTTATCACTAACCTGCCTCCCTCTAAAGGAAAAACGGTTATTTGGGTGGTGGTAGACATGTTCTCTAAGCAAGCTCACTTCACCCCATTCAAACAACTACCAACCGCAAAGGGCTTGGCGAAGGCGTTTTTTAACCACGTGATCAAATTACACGCCTTCCCCAAGCAGGTGGTATCCGACCGGGGCAGTCAATTCGTTGCCAACTTCTGGCGGGAGCTTTTGAAAATGATGTACATTGAGCCGGGCATGAGTTCGGGTTACCATCCAGAGACCGATGGCCAATCCGAACGAATCAATCAAATCTTGGAACAGTTCTTGAGGTGCTATACTAACTACCATCAGGACAATTGGGTAGAACTGTTACCATTCGCTGAATATAGCTACAACAATGCAGTGCATTCCTCTACAGGAGTATCACCATTTATGGCAGTGGGGGGGGGGGTTTGAAGGAAAGCCCCTACCGACTATTGAGACGTCTGCCGAGGCCCCCCCCTCTGATTTCACACAATGGTGGGCAAACCTCCAGAAATAATGGCCTCTGATTGCAAAGACTCTTGACAAAGCCAAAGAGGACTACAAAAAGTATGCAGACCGTGGACGTGCTGAAGGATGGGACCTTCAGCCAGGAGACTCAGTGTACCTATCCACAAAAAACATTCATGGCCTCCATCCCAGTAGAAAATTGGGATGGAAATATGTCGGGCCTTACAAAGTGTTACGCAAAATCTCGGATGTGTCTTTTGAACTCGAACTGCCTAAATCACTGAGCTCTGTGCACCCTGTTTTTCATTTCAGCCTGCTGAAGAAGAATCCTGGGCCGAATGTGTGGCACCCAACTCCTCCGATTCCTCCTCCGCTGATGAAGGAGGGGGCGCCTCACTTTGAGATCTCCGAAATCCTAGACTCAAAAATGCGTAGTGGCCGCTTGCTGTACTTAGTAAAGTGGGTAGACTTTGGCCCTGAACTAAATGAATGGGTCTTTTCTGATAATGTTCATGCTCCTAGATTAGTTAAAGCTTTTCATAAACGCTTTCCTGATAAGCCGGGGTAGAATGTATTATGCAGGTGGCAGGGTGGCAGGATCCTCAGATCCTAACAAAGTTTCCTTTGTGTATTGTGTAAATTACTGTGTGCAAAAACAGATGCAATTGTAACTGTTTACTATCTCTTTCAAGCTATCTCAGGTTACCTCCTCCTGTCTTTATTGCCTTGAATTATATTGCTCTTTGAGGGTCTGGTCAATGTAACCATTTCATCCGGGAGAATGGCGACCTCGCATACTTGCACGTCACCCGAAACCAAATGGCCTTTCCCCCTCCTGCATTCTTCCTCTCCCTGCCCTCGCAGACACGGAACTCTCTTATCGCTGTGAGAAGTCCTTGAAAGGACACTTGTTATGTATATGGTTAGCACATCTGAGGCGCCTAATTCAAGAAGGGAAAATTTATAACTTTCACACTTCACTTTTTCCTGTGGGAAGTAAAACGGCTAAGATCTATTAACCGCGCTTTCCCCCCCCTGTTGTGATTGGTTGAATATCGGGGTTTCAAACTGCACTGGAGGGTATATTAACTCTAACTGTATTGTATGGGTCATCTCTAACAAACATTCGAGAACCTGTCATGCAGTACTAAGAAATAAAGAACTCTGTTTTCATCAGCAAAGGTCTGATCTTTGATTGCTTAGGGCAGAAGCCTCACAATGTTAAGCCCCTATCAGGTCTTTTGGATGTGGCCGGAGGCGTGGCTCCGGCCAGCATATAATGAGGGCCCTGGAGCCCTGGAAGCATGCTTGTTCTGACCATCTACTGGGCATGCTGAATCACTCAATAAAGGCTTCATGATTTCACCGTTCCTGGTCTCCTGGGTCCAGTACACTTCACTGGCGACAAAGGTGGGATCCCGATGAGCGACTCCTTGGCTGACACCAGCACCGCATCAAGCCCAGACCAGATCCTTCAGCCACCGGCCCTGCTTGGCTCCAGCGCCACCACACCACCATCGGCTCCCAAGGATCTCACTCAACACACTGCTGCACATCCCAGAATGGCCACTGCTCTGGGAATCACCCACCCATTCGATCCAGCCTGCCCCGAAGCCTGGGAAGCCTGGACGGACCAGCTCACATCCTACTTCGACGCACAGGACATCACGGATGCCAGGAAGAAGAAGTCCTGGCTCATGACCTCCTGCGGGGTAAAGATGCTGAAGTTACTCCGCAGCCTGCTTTCCCCTTGTACCCCAGCGGAGGCCATGTACGATGACATCATGGCGCTCCTAAGGAACCACTTCTCACCGAGACCCTCCAAGAACACGCAGCGGGTGAAGTTCTTCCGTCGGCTGCAGCAGAAGGGTGAGTCTGCCTCAAATTACCTGGTGGCCCTCCGCCATCTTCTGGTGGGGTGCAAGTTCGTGGCCGTAGAGGACACGCTATACTCCGCGTTCCTGTGTGGGGTCCGCAACCCCAAGCTTCAAAGGAAGCTGATGGCCAACTCCACAGCCACTCTGGACGAGATGCTAACTACAGCTTGCGCCTTTGAGGTCTCTCAGCAGGAGAAGTTAGGCACATCCGCAGCCGCCCACCAGACCGAGGCTGCTGCAGACTCCGACTTTTCCGAGGATGATGAGACACTCCAGGTACAATGCTGGCCTCCGGAACAAGGGTCCTGCAACTTGGGTGAGAAGTCTTCCCGCTCAGCGATGTCACACTCCAAACATTCCACGTGTGCTAGCTGTGGCAATCAGCATGACCGCCGGACCTGCCGTTTCTGGGAAGCAGAGTGCCAGTCATGTGGCAAGAAGGGCCACATCGTCCGGGCTTGCCGCACCCGCTCCAACCGCCGCACCCAAGCCACGCACCAGGAGTCCGCCGAACTCCTCCAGACAGCAGCAACCTGCCACCACCACCGCAAGACACAGCAGGTAATGAACTTGCCCCCCGACACCCCCAACAAAATTAAGGTCTCAGTTTTGATTGAGGGGACCCCCTGCCAAATGGAAGTAGACACCGGGTCGTCCTACTCTATAATCTCGGAGTCCACCCTCCACAGGCTCTGCCCTGGAGGGGGCCCGACTTCGGAAAGTCCAGGGCCTAACCCTGCGGGACTTTCAGAAGAACCCGATACCGATAAGGGGGTTGGGCAAGTTCCGGGTCCAATTTAAGAATTTTACAGGACACTTGGGCCTCCTGGTGGTGGTGGGCAACCTCACAAGCCTGCTGGGACTCTCCTGGTTCCAGCCCCTAGGGCTGGGCGTCACTGGGGTACACAGCCTGCGGCCCACAGATTTTGCCGACATCTGTGAGGAATTCCCAGCAGTTTTCGATGGGGCACTGGGCTCATATACGGGACCACCCATCACCCTGGACCTTGACCCCACGGTCCGGTCCATGCGCATACCAGTCTGTCATCCGCCGCTCGCAGTGCGGCCCAAGATCGAGCGGGAGCTTGATAAGTTGGTCGCCCAGGGTGTACTAGAACCAGTGTCGCACGCCCGATGGGAGACCCCAATTGTGACGCCAATGAAGGCAAACGGGGACATCCGCATCTGCGCGGACTATAAGTGCACCATCAATAAGGCACTTCAGGCCCATGCCTACCCAGTCCCGGTCATCAGCCACGTGTTGGCCTCCCTGGCTGGGGCGCGAGTGTTTGGGAAACTAGATCTGGCCCAGGCCTACCAGCAGCTGCCGGTCGACGATGCCACAGCAGAAGCACAGACCATTGTGACACACAAAGGGGCGTTTAAGGTAAAGCGCCTCCAGTTTGGGGTCAGCGTAGCCCCCGGGATCTTTCAAGAGTTAATGGACCATTTGTTAAAAGGTCTTCCAGGGGTGCAGCCCTTATTCGACGACGTCCTGATCGCGGCTCTGGACGTCAAGACTTTCTCGGCCTGCCTACGCTCTGTCCTCCAGCAATTCCAGGACGCCGGCCTAAAGGTGAAACACGAGAAGTGCCTCCTTGGGGTGCCTGCAGTGGATTTCCTCGGCTTCAAGGTGGACGCCCACGGAATTCACCCCACTAAGGACAAGGTGAAGGCCATCTCCGATGCCCCGGCCCCCAAGTCCAAGGCTGAGCTGCAGTCTTTTCTGGGGTCCCCGCCAGGCGGCAGCCTTCCAGGGCATCAAGGACCTCCTAATGTCCAATGCGGTCCTCGCCCGCTTCGACGAAGCCCTGCCCATCGTATTGGCCTGTGACGCATCTCCTTATGGGGTGGGGGCAGTTTTGGGTCACAAACTGCCGGACGGCCAGGAGGTCCCGGTCGCATATTACTCCCGGACCCTAGCCCCAGCCGAAAGGAACTATGCTCAGATAGACAAGGAGGCACTTGTGATCGTGGCCGGTGTCAAAAAGTTCCATACTTACTTGTACGGGCGCAAGTTCACAGTCAACACGGACCACAAACCTCTTCTGGGCCTCCTCGCCCCGGATCGCCGCATGCCACTAATGTTGTCCCCGCGAGTCCTCTGATGGTCAATCTTCCTCGTGGGGTGCGACTATGACTTGGTGCATCGCCCGGGAAAGGCCATGGGCCATGCAGATGCACTCAGCCACCTTCCGCTGCCCTCCTGCGACCCCGACCCAGCTCCGGCTTACCACGTCGCTCTGCTCAAGGACCTGCCGGACCGGCCACTTCAGGTAGGGGATGTGGCCCAGCGCACAGCCCGGGACTGTCAACTCTCCCGGATCTCCGACTGGATGGGAAGGGGGTGGCCCAAGAATCTGGACCCTGAGTTTGCGGCCTTCTCAATCCGGTGCACAGACCTCTCCACCCACAAGGGGTGCTTACTCTGGGCCTCGAGGGTAGTGATTCCGGAACCCCTCCGCCCACGACTGCTGACCGCCCTGCATGATCACTACCCTGGGGAAGTACGAATGAAGGCCCTGGCCCAGAGCTACGTCTGGTGGCCAGGCCTTGACAAGGAGATAGAGGACCAGGTCCGCCGCTGCAAAAAGTGCCAAGAGACCCATCCAAACCCTCCACACGCTCCCGTCCGCCCCTGGGAGTCCACCCAACGCCCCTGGTCCCGGCTCCACGTGGACTTTGCGGGCCCGGTACAGGGGCAGCTTTTCTTTATTCTAGTCGACAGCTACAGCAAGTGGTTGGAAGTTGTTCCTGTGCGCGCCACCTCATCTGAAGCCGCCATTCGAGCAATGTGGCGCATCTTTGCCACCCACGGCCTGCTGGACACCATCATCTCGGACAACGGCACGGCTTTCACCTCTGCGGAATTCCAGCACTTTGTGGAGCTCCATGGTAACCGGCAAGTGAGATCCGCCCCTTTTCACCCGGCCATGAATGGCCAAGCAGAGCGAATGGTCTGCACCACTAAGGAGGCACTGAGGCACATGGACCAGGGGGACCTGGGGTTTAAGTTAACAGCTTTCCTATTCGGCCAGCACACCACCCCTCACTCGGCTACCAGTCACAGCCCCGCAGAGCTGCTCATGGGCCGCCAGCTGACAACCCAGCTCGACCGGCTCCACCCCGATCGGGCGCCGGCCACCTCCAAAGAATCCAACGTCCCCAAAGCTCCCAGAGGGTTTGCGCCAGAGGACCCAGTCTACGTCCGCAACTACGCTCGGGGGGCCCTGTGGTTGCCGGGGCGGATTATCCGCGTCACTGGTCCCCTCTCCTATGAAGTCGCGGGCGAGGAAGGGCAACGGTGGAGGCGCCATGTGGACCAACTTCGCTGCCACCTGCACGCCTTCTCCACGGACAATCCAGGGCTGGATTTCCCAGATGCGGAACCCGAGGTCCCCGAGACAGATGATCCGCCCACCCCACGATCGGCCGAGACTCTGCAGGAGGACCCCACAGAAGCTGGCCACCCAGACATCACTCCAGTTGCCGTCCCTGCACCGGTACCAGACCCGGCTCAGCCCAAGGCAGAGATCCCCGAATCTCCGCTCCCTACACCGGTGGCTCCGGCGACCCACCACCGCTCAACCAGAGAAGGGAAACGTCCTGCACACCTTAGAGACTATGTTTGCCAAGGGACAGTCCGGACTATGGGGGGAGGGGTGTAATGTAGTATGCTCTGTGTAGCAACCAGCCTGCCATGTGCTCCCAGGTAATGGCACCCACCACATGGCCAGAGCACATGGTCAGGCAGAGAGGGGAGCTTGAATCTGGAGGAACAATAGACATCCGGATTGAAAGCCTCCACCAATGTGGGACCTAGGTTCTCCCTGAGGAGCCAATACAATCAGACTCCTCCAGGGAACCTATGACAAACATGCGCATATGTTAAGTCCCTATCAGGTCTTTTGGGTGCGGCCGGAGGTGTGGCTCCGGCCAGCATATAATGAGGGCCCTGGAGCCCTGGAAGCATGCTTGTTCTGACCATCTACTGGGCATGCTGAATCACTCAATAAAGGCTTCATGATTTCACCGTTCCTGGTCTCCTGAGTCCAGTACTCTTCAACCACCCTGGCTCTCTAGAGATCAGGGTGCAAAGTAGGGAGACCAGATCTCCCTTTTTTAAAAAAATAATATTTTATTAATTTTTACATAATCTTAACACCACCTCCAAACATTTGTATATATACATTGAGCCATACATTTAATCTAACCAATCATATAATTTAGACCAGACCTCCGCCGTATCCAGCTTCGCTTGTGGGTTCAAGAGATAACCTAACTTGTCCATCTCCGCCCAGTTCAACAGTGTGTTAGTTATTTCTTCTTGTCTTTGGCATGTTCGTTGATTTCCATAATTTGGCCCATAATATGCGCACTGCTGACATGACAACAATAGTTTGTTTTCTCTAGTTAATCCGTCCGGTATCAAATTCAAAAGAAATATAGCAGGTTCTAAGGGTACATCTATTTCCATAATCTCACTCACCATGTTTTTAACCATTAGCCAATAACCTTTTAACTTCCTACACGTCCACCACATATGCAGATACGTTCCACAACCATTCCCACAGGCCCAGCATTTATCAGACACGCTCTTATAACACTTATGTAGCTTCTCCGGTGGCCAGTGCCAACGATAGAACATATTATATATATTCTCTTTATAGTTCACTACCTTCAAGAATTTAATTGATCTCCAAATCCTAGCCCACCTATCTATGTCAATATTATCACCTAAGTCCCTCATCCAGTAGATCATTGTTGGCTTTATTACCTCATCCTGCATATCTTGATTTAAGAGGTATTTATATAACTTATTAATTATTTTATCATTACTCTTCAGCCAAATCTTGTCTAATTAATTAGTTTTACTACTAAAGCCTGTTTTTACATCTTTTTGGTATCTAGATTGGAGTTGCACAGTTTCCCACCAGGTCAACCGCAACCCCAACTCTTCTTTTAATTGTGATTCTCTTTTAATATTTCCCTTATTATCTAATAATTTATTATAACTCGCCACGTTGTTAGGGTTGACAAGCGTAGGTTTAATAAAGGCTTCTAATGGGGAAACCCAACCCGGAATTTTTAGATAACATCTGTCCTTCACCTCCAACCACAAACTCATCAATGCCACTCTCAACTTATGCGCATTGAAGTTAGAGTGAATTTTATGTTTCCCATACCAAACATATGCGTGCCAACCCATGTACAGATCATGTCCTTCTAAGGCTAAGACTCTCCAGTTATTTAATGCCAACCACTCCCTTATCCAAACCAGTGCAGCAGCTTTACCATAGAGTTCCCAGTTTGGTATCCCTATACCTCCTCATGATCCTGTAGCAATTTCCATTTAACACGTGGCTTTTTTGGAAACCAAATAAATTTCCTAGTTATTTTGTTAAGTTCCTTATAGAAATGGGCATTCTTTTTTAGTAAAGGTATCGCTTGAGCGAAAAACAAAATTTTTGGCAAGATATTTATTTTAATTGCCGCCACCCTACCTAACCATGACAGATTCAAGTCTTTCCACCTATTTAGATCTTCTTTGGTCTTTTTTAGTAACACATTATAATTATCTTCTATTAAGGAGCTTGTTTTATTAATGCACACAATCCCTAAATATTTAATCTTTTTTACCACTTCAATCCCTGATAAAGATTGTATTTTAGATTTCATCTGGTCTGTACAGTTTTTAGCCAATATTTTAGTCTTTTGGATATTAATTTTAAGGCCTGCGATTTTTCCGTAATCATTGATTACTTCCAACATCCTTACCAGTGAGTCTATAGGTTCTTCGATAATAAACATTAAATCATCCGCGTAAGCACAGACTTTATACTCCTGATCCTTACACTTCAGGCCTCTGATTAATTTATCCTCTCTAATTTGATTACAAAGGAATTCCAATGTGAAGATAAAGAGCAAAGGAGACAAAGGACATCCCTGCCTTGTCCCTTTTTCAATAGGAAATTCTTGCGAAATATCTCCATTAACCCTTACTCTAGCTGTCTGCTTTTTATATATCACTTCTATCATTGTACTAAAATAAATCCCTGGGTCGCATTCTTTCATCATTGACAACATAAATTTCCAGGATAAGTTATCAAAAGCCTTCTCTGCGTCCATAAACATCAGAGCCACCGCTTTTTCTGGATGTGATTCATAATATTCTAAGGTATTAATTAGGGTCCTGATGTTTTCCCTCAATTGTCTTTTTGGGAGGAAACCTACTTGGTCTTTCTTAATTGTTTGATTTAAGACCTTTTTAAGTCTTTCTGCCGATATACTGGCAAATATTTTATAGTCCGCATTCAATAAAGAAATCGGTCTATAATTATCAATTAAATCCAGTTTCTCCTTGCCCTTTGGGATTAAGGTAATTAAAGCGGAGTTCCATGACTCTGGTACTTTACTTGTCTGGCTTATAGATTTTAAAAGATCTTTGTATATTACCGAAATTTGCCCTTCAAACTTCTGGTAAAATTCGCCTGGTAAACCATCTGGTCCGGGTGCTTTATTTATTTTCTGTCTTTTAATAGCTTCTACCACTTCATAAATTGAGACAGCTCACTTAAACTTTTCTTTTGCTCCTCTGTACATTTTTCAAATTTTAATTTACTTTATACAAACGGTTCCATTTGGTCTTCATGCTCCTCATTTTGTTTATATACTTTACTAAAATACTCTTCTGCTATACTTTTAAGCTCTGTTTGAAGATATTTATTTTCCCCTTTATTATTCTTTAATGAAATTATTGCTTTTTTTGCCTCTTCTTTTTTCAATCTGTACGCCAACCATCTCGAGGGTTTATTAGCGTTTTAAAAAAATAGTTTATTATATTGGATTCTTTTCCCTACTTCCTTACTTAACAACAAATTCAATTTATGTTGCTTGAAAAGCAATCCTTGTTTACACTTCCTATCCCCTTGTGATTTTAATCTATTATCTTCCTCATTTTTAATCTGTCTAAGTACTCATATTCTATATTTTCTTGTTTTTTTCCCCAAGCTGAGTAACTAATTAATTTACCTCTTACATAAGCCTTAAAGGTATCCCAAACTATGCTAATAGGCGTCTGTGGTTGTAGATTTCTTTTAAAGAAGTCTTTAACATCTTCTTTCAGGTTGCGAACAAATGTAGAATCTTTTAATATGTATTTATTCATTGTCCACTTAGTGTTTTTCTTTATCTCCCTAAGTGATAAGAGCACTGGGTTATGATCGGCAAAAGTCAGGGGTAAGTTTCGATATCATTCATTTCCAAGATTAGTGTCCTTGATATCCACATCATATCTATTTGTGAACAAGATCTATATCTAGCCGAATAGTATGTGTAAGCGTTTTTATTTATGTATTTGGTTCTCCATGCATCTAATATATCGTGTTCCTCCGCTATATGGTAGAAAGTATTTGGCAATGTTTGGCCTTTTTTCTTGGCGTTATTTATATTTTTCCTATACAACTTCCTATCTACCACCGCATTAAATTCCCCCAGTATACAAATATTACTATTTTTCCCCCTCTAATACCTCCGCGACCTCTTTAAAAAAGGATTGTTGATTTCCATTGGGTGCATAAATGTTTATAACTAAATATTCCTTTCCTTGTCTTATTATTGACACCGCTACAATTCGCCCATCATCTGATGCATAAACCAATTCTGGGTGTAGATATTCTTTCACATAAATCGCAACCCCCTCTTTTTTCACTTCTATCTGCTGCTACAAAGGCAGTACCTAGTTTCTTATAGTTAATATGTTTTACATGTTCCTTTTAAATATGTGTCTCCTGGAGACACACCACATCTACTTTTAGTTTAGTTAATTGATGGAATATACGTGATCTTTTTTGTGGTGCATTCAAACCATTTACGTTTATTGATACTAACCTGAGACCTCCTGGCTGCCTTCTCTGTTACCTGCCAGTAGGAGGGAAATATTTTCAAAAGTCACTTCTGTCACGTACCTGGAATAGACATCATGATGTCGGCATGATGCCAACATAACACAAGGATTCAGGAAAAACAGTTTGATTTTATCGTAGACTTTTAAACTAATCCTGGAGCATCACTGTTATGTATTGACCATGCAGTCACCATGTGCTCCAGTAATGGCGACCGCCATGTGGCCAGAGCACATGGCCAAGAAACTACCTGAGCTTCAGCCAGGTAGAACAAAGGCCAGGTGGATTCAAACCGGCCACCAATCATGTACCTAGGTTTCTCCCAGGGAACCTATGAGATGTAAATAGACTTATAATAGCCTATCAGGCCAGTGGGTGAGGTCAGGGGATTATCCCTGAACAGCATAAAAGGAGGGCTTCGAGCCCTGGGTTGTATGCTTCATCCGGACCAGCAATAAAGATCTAGCTGTTTCACTATTCCATGGACTCCTGACTCCAATACTTATCAATCACATTGACATCATGCTAACCAGAACTGACATCATGCCTCTGGCACAATGCCATTCCACCCTGGCCCCAGCACCAGCCCCTCCCATTGGCTGCCTGGGATCCCAAGTTCAAAGCCTTATTCTACCACAGATTTCCTAGGCCAGCTCTCTCTCTCTCTCTCTGCCTAACCTACAGGTAAGATGACCAGCTCCAAATTGGGGCCTCGAGTTCTTGATGAATCACAACTGATCTCCAGATTACAGAGATCAGTTCCCCTGGAGGAAATGGCAGCCCCCCCCTGCCCCGGGTGAACTAGATGGTATCACATCTTCGATGAGCTCCCTTCTCTCCCCACTCTCTGCCCTCCCCAGGCTGTATCCCCAGATCTTGAGGAATTTTCCAAGCTAGAGCTGCTCACCCTACTCATAGGAAGAATGGGCCCATGGACACTGTCCTGACCTCCTTGAAGAATGGGTGGGACTTTAAGAATACACTGAAAAAAAGGCTTTGGGAATGGTTAGGGACAATCACTGGCTATTCTGGCCCCAACACTTCCGATCTGGAGTGACTTCCCAAAGAATGAATTAGGAACTCCAGCCCAGCCATCTGGTTTTGTACAGTTCTTAATCCACAGACTGCCTAGAGCAGTGTTTTTCAACCTTTTTCGAGCTAAGGCACCTTTCTTTCATTGAAAAAATCCCGTGGCACACCTGACAATATCTCACAGCACAGTGGTTGAAAAACACTGAAATACAAGATAAATGGGTCATTAGTTGCCTCAGCTCAAGTATTAACTATGACAGTATTACAAATACACGTAATGGCCACTCAACTTGAAATCGTAAGTTACAGATCCAAAGTGTAATGGCTCCTTCCCATAACATTGACCTGAGTTTCAGAAGAAATATAATGTGAATGTATTTTAACACTGCGATTCTGCTAAAGTTTTTCAAATAGAGAGTTTAAACTCTTACTCTTATGTGAACGGCATTCCGCTGACCATAAGAGATTTGAAGAGAAACACAGTACACCCATTCTTCGCTGAGGGACAGTTACTGATTTGAAACAGCTAGCTGTTACCATCAAACATATTCATGTTTACTGGAATGTCTTGGTGCAAATCACCCCCCCACACACACCACACACACTGGAAGAAACCAGCTTACTCTGCTGGAGGAGTGAATGCCCTTGGTATCGAATGTTCCTGTCCTCTGTATTAACATCCACAGGTCTAGCATGACTCTGATTCAGCACACGAGTCCTCCTCATTCATTTAAAACCATCTCGCAAGGCCAAGGGGAGCTGCGCCTCAACGGCGGCTCCCTCCTACCTCAGGCTGGCCACAGAGCGTGCGAGTGGAATCAGCAAGAGAGTGCCACTGTTCTTTCTCGCATGCGCAAACGCGTCCCGGAAGGTCAGCCCAGAAGGCACATTTCTTTCATTGAAAAAATCCCACGGCACACCTGACAATATCTCGCGGCACACCAGTGTGCCACGGCACAGTGGTTGAAAAACACTGGCCTAGAGAACTGCTAAATCAACTGCCTCAGGGATAGCTCAGTTAGTCTACAAGCTTGTATTCCTCAGAGGGACTCAGTCTGAAGTTCCCTTAACCCCATCCATGGTGTTTGAACAAGGTCTTAGTAAGGGCTAAGTAAATGACATCATTTAAAACTGGGATAGTTAACATTATAATCTCTCTAGACAGACAATTCCTAGGCTGCCCCCCCCCCCCCAAGGCATTGAAAACTCTTAACATGGCATGCTAGGCATGTTGGGAGATAATTAGAATATCATAATTCAGTTAAGCTTTATGCAGTTATTACTGAACAAAGCAATCCCTGAAATGCTGTAGCTAGCATGATCCCACTTAAATGAAAGAAATACAAAGTGTGAGATCATCACTTACATTAGAAACACAGGAATTGGCTACCTGTGCTATTTTCAGTTTTACAGTCCAGCACTTGATACAAACTGAGGAAAGAACTACCTGTGGTCAAACCATGCTGACGCTGTGGGCACTTTGGGGATTGTGAAACAGGGTGCCAGCACAAAATGGTTGCCATAGGGGCAGAGTTTTCACAAAATGGCTGCTATGTGGGGCAGACTCAAGTCCTTGTATGGCCACAGAGAGAGAGAGAGAGAGAGAGAGAGAGAGGGAGGGAGGGAGACAGCCAAGCCCAGGGACACAAGAAAGTCTCTGTGTAAAATCAAGCTGGCTCTGACCTGGATGGCCCAGGCTAGCCCAATCTTGTCAGCTCTCGGAAGCTACACGGGTTGGCTCTAGTTAGTACTTGGATGAGAGACCATCAAGGCAGTCCAGGGTTGCTACACAGAGGCAGGTGATGGCAAACCAACTCTGTTCGTCTCTGGCCTTGAAAATCCTACAGGGACCCCATAAGTCAGCTGTGATTTGATGGCTGTTTCCAAAGAGGCTACTACACCAACATTAGAAGTCTTTGGTTAATTTCCAGCAATTCTGTTACTTTGAACAGGTGCCCCATGACTAAGATTTAGCAAACAACTATTGAGCTACTTTGGAATGATTGTTACCTCTCTGGCATTCACATACCGTGAAGAGAAAAATATGTTTGCATCATTATTGGTACTGGTTCACTGAAGACGCTTAACGAAATGAGTGAATTTATACCCGGGATCCTCATGTGATTCTTCTTTCAGATTATTAATTCTGCTTTCAAACGGTTCTTCTTTCCATGTTTTATTTATTTTTTGAAGATTATATTTGTGTATTTTTGAACACTTTAGCATATAAAAATAATTGCACATAATACATAAGGTATAATTAGAATTTTATTTTATTTAGTGTCTTATTACACTGTCTTTGTTGTTACTTCATGTTCCTCACACATTGTAATCCTTCTTATGTTTGTTTCCAAGGCCAAGCTCTGGAAGGGGTCTGCTGACAGGGGGTGATCCAAGGCCCTCTGCTCCCCCCCCCCCCGTTCCAAGACCCTTTGGATTTTATCCTCAAGACTCAAAAAACAAGTGGGACCTGGAAAACACATCCCCAAGTGCTGTGTTGGGGACTGACTGATCTAAGGAATGAAGCAGTGCACTTTTTGCCAAGTACAAGAGTTCAGAGGAGGGCAACCAAGACGATTAGGGCACTGGAGCACCTTCCCTCTGAGGAAAGACTGAAGAGTCCCTGAGACTTTTCAGTTTAGAAAAGAGATGACTAAGGGGGGGGCATGAGAGTGGTTTATAAAATGATGCATGGGGCGGAGGGAGTTCACAAAAATAATTTTTCTTTCTCTCCCCAAATACTAGAACTGGAGGGCATCAAATGAAACTGATGGGCAGTAGGTTCAGGATGGACAAAAAGAAATATTTCTTTACACAGTGAGTGATTTGCTGCCAGAGGATGTAGTAGTGACTGGGGGAATAAACAGATTTACAAGGGGATGAGATAGATTAATGGAGGATAAGTCTATCAATGGCTACTAGCCATGGTGACTGTGGGGAACCTCCACCATCAAAGGCACTAAACCTCTGAATCCCAGAGCCAGGAGGCAACATCAGAAGGCCTTGGCCTCTGTGCCCTGTTGTCTTGCAGTGTTCGCAACTGCATTAGAATATAATCTCATTGTAAGGAAGAAACTGGTTTATATTCTATAGTCACTATGTGATCTGAAGATTACTTCCACTGAGGACTTATGTGTCCAGGTAATCACTTGATTTAGTCAAGGGTAGAACTAGGCAATCTTTTAGGGCAAGGGAGGACCCTGAAAACAGGCAAGATGCCATTCCCAGTGACCTCCTTCTGACTGTGGCTGGTGCAATCGGTTTCCTTTTTCAGAAAATTAAAGATGTGTTACTGTCTCGCTGCCCCAAGTGTGAGACAGCAGTACTGAAACTGAAAAGGATGTTAACAGCAAAGAAGCCCACACTGCTAAGTACTGTCAAATCTGCTTCCATCAGCTCATGTTCCAGAGAACACCCTCCCTCCCTCCCTCCCTCCCAGTACTGTATATACCATGACCCCTTCTACAAGAAAATAGGAAATTTCATGTAAGTAAATAGCCTTGCCTGCACAAGCTGGTTTCTGGTAGATCTTTGTTAGAGGAAACCAAAATTAATAAAAACTGATGTTTAGCTCCTTTATTGAGCTTCTAGCTCTCTCTCTCTCTCTCTTCCCCCCCTCTCTCTCCCTCTACCTCTCTCTCTCTGCCTTAGTCTTAAATCATATACATGCAGCCAGAAATGTAAAATACTCATCTGGCAAACTGAAATTACACATGACCACAAACCAAAACGCAGACAAGTTTAAACTTGCCTAATTTCTAAGTACATCTAACTGTCACGTACTGTTGCCAAGGAAGTCAATGCTTTTTCATTCTTTAATACATTACAGCTCTTGCGGATTTTGATTCTCAGCCTTCAATGGAAATGGCAGTTTTAAAACTGGCAATGGCCAGAATCAGCAGTGGGAGGCTGACAGGCTCTTGTGCTAGTTTAAACATTTGGAGGCACTGAGACCGGATGAGGGCACTGGGCCTCCCATTTCTCATTCCTCCGCTTCTCCCCAGACCCCACCACAGCCTCTTCCCCATCAGTCCTGTTTAAGGGAACTCTAAGACTGTCACAGACTAGTCTGGGTAAGGAGGCAGGAACTAGTGCAGGACAGAGTTGCCAACCTCCAGGTGAGGCACTGAGATCTTCCAGAATCACAGCTGATCTCCAGACTACGGATGTCAGTTCCCCTGGAGAAAATGGCTGCTTCGGAAGGTGGGCTCTCCCCTCCCCATACCTTCCCCTCCCCAGGCTCCACCCCCAAAATCACCAGGAATTTCCCAACCTTGAGTTGGCAGCCTGAGTAGAGAAGCCTGGTGAGGGACACAGTGACTATATGAATGTAAAAGTACAAAAACCCCTAACCATCTGTTCCAAGGTAGATTTTACATTCCAGTAACATTCCAGTATTTAAGCAGAACAGTAAATAGATGCCTGCCTGGTTGCCTGTATAATAGCCAGTCCAACTCAGAGCTGCTAAGAGGCACCACAGACCTCCAAGAAGAAGAAAAAGAAGAGATTAGATTTATACCCCGCCCTTCACTACCTGAAGGAGTCTCAGAGTGGCTTACAAACTCCTTTCCCTTCCCCTCCCCACAACAGACACCCTGTGAGGTAGGCAGGGCTGAGAGAACTCTTTCCAGAGCTGTCCTTGAGAGAACAGCTGTGCCAGAGCTATGGCTTGCCCAAGGTCATCCAGCAGGTGCAAGTGGAGGAGTGGGGAATCAAACCCGGTTCTCCCAGATTAGAGTCCGTGTGCTTAACCACTACACCAAACTGGCTCCAAGGCAAAGATTCCCTGTGTCCCCCCCCTTTATGCCACCCTAACTCAACCCAACCATGATATGAAGACAAGTTATATGAAACCATAGAGTTTTCAGCAATTCTTAGAAAGAATGGCTATCATGTCCAGGTTTTCCCTGAAAGTGATGTCACTCCCCTGTAGGAATAACTGGAAATGGTTTTACCATAGAGATCTGGCCTATTTCTAGAGAGGTGTGATGTCCCTTCAAGGTTTTCTTGAAAGTGACCTCACACTGTTGTCGACAGCCACTCTCCTGGTCTCCAGCTGGTTGCTAGGCCAGTCCTGGCAATGTTTACCTCTAATGGGCCCCAATCCCAAACTGTGCAAGGTTTTTGATGGTCAGCAAGCTTCCTGGAATTAGCTGGCTGACAAATGAGTGTTTGGAGAAATTTTCCTAAAACTACTATCATATTGTCCAGCCACAACAGCACATATTTCATCAGTAAACTCCACCTGTGTAGTCTTGATTACTTTCATCATGTAAGGATGCCAGCCTCCAGGTGGGACCTGGAGATTTCCTGGAATTAAGAGTTCATCTCCAGACTACAGAGATCAGTTCCCCTGGAGAAATGAATGCTTGGAGAGTGGGTTCTATGGGTTCCCCAAATCTCCAGACTTCCCCAACCTGGAGCTGGCAGCCCTACCCGCTCACCCACCAGTGACCGGGGGACCCAGCACTCCTACTCTTCATGACTGGATAGTGCCAGTTGGATGCCGATCCAGACTATTTCACATTCAGCGCAGCACGATTTATGAAGCAAATTCTGAAACTACTCCATGTCAGGAACTGACAAAAGCTTGCTTGTTCCATGTTATGCTGAAAAGTTACTTTCTGTTTCTTTGTACCTTGCTATCACCTAAATGTTTTATTGCTTGCCTTGAAGTAGAAATTGCTGTCCTGCTTAGTGTTACTTTTTCCCCGGGAGGATGGCCTCTTGCATTCCAATGCGTCACATAAACAACGGCTATCTTGCCATGACTTCCTACCCCTCCTGCCGGAGACTCTCAGGGTGCTATCAGAGTGGGTATAGCCTTGAAAGTTATTTTATTGTCACTGCCCAAATGTTTTGCCTAGAAGTTAGCACATCTGGGTCACTCAGGGCAAGAAGGGAATTTTTATAACTTTCTCACCTTTGGTGGGAACAAACGGTCGCCATTTCTTTTCCCGGATTTTGTGTGTATGTTGATTGGAGGGATTTGTTTATGCATCTATGTCTGTAGGTATATTAACCCAAAGCATCTTTGTCCTGCATCTCTAACAAACATCGAGACCCTGCTCCAGTTTATTTATTTTTTATTTATTTATCTTTATTTTTATACCCCGCCCTCCCCGCAAGCGGGCTCAGGGCG
Source organism: Lepidodactylus listeri (assembly GCA_029233225.1). Classification (NCBI taxonomy): domain Eukaryota; kingdom Metazoa; phylum Chordata; class Lepidosauria; order Squamata; family Gekkonidae; genus Lepidodactylus; species Lepidodactylus listeri. The sequence continues at coordinate 96,517,650 of JARCFY010000012.1, forward strand.
GCTTACAAGGGCACAATGCCAGATAAAACATCATAAAACAGGTTTAAAATCAACAATAACAATAAAAACTCCAAGGTTACAGATTTCCAGTAAAGTGCATACCAATTTCCAATAAAGTGCTTCCATTCTTACTAATCAGATGGCTTCCTATCAGGTTAGGGGCCCACCAACCGCAATCAGGTCTGGACTGCATTCAGGGCCGGCTCACACTGTAGATGTTACTGCAGTGGGTATTGCTGCTGTTATTATTGGTGGCGGCTCCTAATTAAAAGCCTGGCGGAAGAGCTCCGTCTTGCAGGCCCTGCGGAACTGCATTAAGTCCCGCAGGGCCCTGATCTCCTCCGGGAGCTCGTTCCACCAGGTTGGAGCCGCCACCGAAAAGGCCCTGGCCCTGGTCCCAGTAAGCTTGGCCTCCCTGGGGCCTGGGACACGAAGTCAATGACACGACCCCCACCAAAGTGCTCGCTGGGGTATATGTGGGGAGAGGCGGTCCCTCAGGTATGTTGGACCCTGGCCATATAGGGCTTTAAAGGTAAGAACCAGCACCTTGAAGCGGACTCAGTATGCTATAGGCAGCCAGTGCAGCGCCGCTAGCACAGGCCGGATGTGGTCCCACCTTGAGAGACCCATCATTAGCCTGGCCGCGGCATTCTGCACCAGCTGCAGCTTCCGGGTTTGCACCAAGGGCAGCCCCATGTAGAGGGCGTTACAGTAGTCTAGTCTCGAGGTGACCGTCGCATGAATCACTGAAGCTAGGTCATCGCGGTCGAGATAGGGGACCAACTGCCGAGCCAGCCAAAGATGGTAAAAGGCCGACTTAGCAGTGGCTGCTACCTGGGCCTCCATTGATAAAGAGGAATCCAGGAGCACTCCCAAACTCCTTACCTGCGACGCAGGCACCAACAGTGCCCCGTCGAAGTTCGGGAGTGGGAGCCCCCAACCGAGACCACCCCGACCCAGACACAGGACCTCCGTCTTCGCCGGGTTCAATTTCAGCCTGCTCAGTCTGAGCCAACCAGCTATGGCGTGCAATGCCCGGTTAAGATCTTCTGGGTCAGAGTCCGACTGGCTGCCCAACATCAAATAGAGCTGGGTGTCATCAGCATACTGGTGACATCCCAGCCCATACCTCCTGGCAATCTGGGCAAGGGGGCGCATATAGATATTAAACAACATTGGGGAGAGCACTGCCCCCTGAGGCACACCACATTCAAGTAGGTGCCTCATGGACTGCCGCTCCCCTAGCACCACCGTTTGTCCCCGACCTTGGAGAAAGGAAACGAGCTACTGCAAGGCCCGCCCCTGTATCCCCACATCAGCGAGATGATGGGCCAGCAGCTGATGATCAACCATGTCGAACGCCGCCGACAGGTCAAGCAACAGCAACACCACCCCACCGCCTCGATCCAGATGCCACCGAAGGTCGTCAGTAAGGGCAACCAAAGCCGTCTCCGTCCCATATCCCGGGCGAAAGCTGGACTGGAAGGGGTCTAGGACCGAAGCATCATCCAGATAACCCTGCAACTGTAACACCACCGCCCTTTCAATTAATTTGCCCAAATAGGGCAAATTGGATACCGGCCGATAGTTCGCCAATTCGGCCGGATCCAGATGTGATTTTTTCAAGAGAGGGTGGACCATCGCCTCCTTGAGTGCCCCCGGGAACCTCCCTTCAGAGAGGGAGGTGTTGATAATTTCACGAGCGGCACCTCGTAACCCCTCGTGGCCAGCTTTAATTAGCCAGGACAGGCACAGATCAAGAATGCATGTGGTTGGACGCACAGTCACGAGTAGTCTGTCCACTTCCTCAAGGCTAAGTGGGCCAAACCCATCTAAGCCTGGAGACGAAGACGTGCAAGGGGCCTCGAGCTCACATACTGTATCAAATGTGGCGGGGAGATCACGGCGGAGCGACAAGACTTTATCCGCAAAATAGCTCGCAAATGCCTCACAGCCAATTTCCAATTCCCTAGCGTTTGGTCTGCCCTGTGGCAGGACTGTTAAGGACCGAATTGTTCTAAACAATTGGGCTGGGCGTGAGCTTGTGGACGCAATCTCAGCAGCATAGAATTCCTTCTTGGCTGCCTTGGTTGCCATCTCATAGGCTTTCATAAACGTCCTATAGGATGCTCTTGTAGCCTCGTCGTGGGCACGCCGCCACCGCCTCTCTAGCCGTCGTAGCTCTCGCTTCATCAGCCGCAATCCCTGGGTATACCAAGGGGCCAACCAATTGCAAGGGTGTAGAGGGCACCTGGGAGCGATCTTGTCGATGGCTGTAGAGAGCCGGCTATGCCAGTCCTCAACCAGCTCATCCAGCGAGCCGCCAGGGGGCATCGGATCCCGCAGTGCCATCTGGAACCGCATAGGGTCCATCTGGCTCCGTGGGCGAGCTAAAATATGCTCACCACCTTGAGGTCGGGGTGGGACGTTCAAATGGGCCCCCAGGGCATAGTGGTCCAACCATGGCACTGCCAAAGCTGTAATCCGGTCCACTGTCACTCCCGCATCAAAGACCAGATCGAGCGTGTGTCCGGCCCGGTGTGTGGGGGCTGAGATGTACTGAGAGAGTCCTAGTGCTGCCATGGACGACACCAGGTCCGCCGCCCGAATGGAAGCTGCGTCATCAGCATGGACGTTGAAGTCACCCCAAACCACTAGGTTAGGGTGCTCCAGTGCCCAGCCTGCTACAGCCTCCATCAGGGACAGCAGGCTGCTGGCTGGTGCATTAGGCGGTCGGTACACCAGCCATACAGCCAAACTCTCTTCAGCCTCCCACACCAGGCCGACACACTCCACGCCCACGATCTCCACTGGCAGGAGCGCCCTGAAGGTGTAAACCTCCCGAATGAAAATCGCCACCCCTCCCCCCTGCCCCTTAGTCCGTGATTGGTGCAGGACCGAGAATCCTGGGGGAGCCATTTGAGAGAGAGCTACAGTCTCTCCCTCCCGCACCCAGGTCTCGGTCACGCACGCCAGGTCAGCCTTCTGCTCAACCAGGAAGTCCTGGAGAACCTTGGCCTTGTTGTTTATCGACCTGGTGTTGCACAGCACCAATGTCGGAGAGGGGTTTTTCATCTCAGCCCCACTGCCGACAACTGTTGGGATGAGTCTCAGGCTGGAAGGGCGTCGAGCTTTCCTATTTCTTGACACCCTTCCCTCCTTCTGCCTGGACCCACCGCTCCTTCCCCTCCCCAGGAGCACCGGTATCTGTGACCCAGCCATCATTGGTGGTCTTTTGCATCTGCAGCCTCAGACCTCCCCTGACTCGGTGTAGACCCCTCCTGCCAATCCCGTTAAGCAATAGTCTACTTAATTTAAATCAACATTCCCATTCTGTAACCTTCCCCACCCCCAACCTCTCTACTTGCGACCCCACCCTCCCGCAAGACTATCTGTATTTGAAATAAAGAACTCTGTTTAACTACAAAGGTCTGATCTCTTGCTGATAGTACAGAAGCCTCACACTCCAGATCTTTGGTGAGATGTAAGTGAAATGCTAGCCTCTTAGGACTTGCCAGGCCTTGGTTCATTACCCCTGTGCATATGAATGTTTGCCTTTATAGGACATAATTATGAAGGAAACCCCCAGCCAAGATCAGATTTCACTTCTAATTAATGATGACTGAGTCAAAGGTATTATGATGCTGTTTATCACACTGCCTGAAATGTAATTTGGAGCAATAATACTAAGACCTGCCTCCATGTGACAGTTACTCGGCAACTAAGTCTCCTTAAGATGTCCCGCTGAACGTCTTGAAAGCTAACTCTATGCAGATTATTTCACAGAAAAGCTGCTTCAGGCAAAAAAAATGCGGGGACAAGTTGCCAAAAGCCAGTAAAAAGCTCTTAAATCTATGTCCTTGTTTAGTGAAATATGGTAATTAACTCATTTAGATATGCAGAGAAAGCTAAAGGATAAAATGGGGGGGGGATAAACGAGTTATCAGACTAGCTTAAACCAGATGAGAACAGAATACATTGGACAAGGACGCTTCCCTGTGAAACAGAAATGAATGCAACCTTCATTCCTCCTTCCCATCACAGTAATTGAGCTGGGGCCAATGAGGCCCCTCTGGTTGGGACAATCCTCTTTGGAGTGTCCGATGAAGTTTACAGTCCTAGCCAATGCTCCCTCTAAGCTGTGGAGTCTTGTGAGCAAAAATTTTACTTTGTGAGCTACTGGCATTAAAGTTGTGAGCCACCGATTGGGCTGCTGCATAAGTTAGTTTGCTCTGGAGCCCTCCTTCCTGAGCTAAGACAAAAATGTGTGAGCTGGAGGCTAAAAAACTGTGAGCTAGCTGACACTAACTCAGCTTAGAGGGAACACTGGACTCCTAGCACCATCCTCTGCCTAACAACTCAAGGGTCTGATTCAGGGGTACTTTTGTAGAAAAAGAGGTGTAGGAGCTCATTAGCATAACTCATTAGCATATGCCATGTCCCCTGACAGAGAACAATGGAGGGAATGGGGGCAACCTGTTTGGAGGCCCGTAGAATTGGACCCCCTGTTCCAATCTTCTTGAAACTTGGTGGGCATTTGGGGGAGAGGTCCCAGAAGCTACCCGGCAAGTTTGGAGCCTCTCCCTCAAACCCCCTCCCCTACAGCTCCTTTTAAAGTTGCCGCCGAATTTTGGCAGCAATTCGGCGGCAGCCGAATCAGATCAGAGAATCTGATTCGGCCCGTGGCTGCCCTACTGCCCCTCCTGAGCTGGCGGACCCCTCGTCTGATTCAGTATAAGGCAGCTTCATGTGTTTGTGCATGAACCTAAGCATGGCTGAGCAAAGATCTGAACTTAGTTTTCCACTGGCTCTCCTTAAGAGCATAAGAGAAGCCAATGTTGGATCAGGCCAGTGGCCCATTTAGTCCAACGCTCTGTCACACAGTGGCCAAAAATACCAGGTGCTCTCAGGAGGTCCAGCAGTGGGGCCAGGACACTAGAAGACCTCCCACTGTTGCCCCTCCCCTCAAGCACCAAAATACAGAGCATCACTTGCCCCATAGTTCCTCTCTATACCTTGTGGCTAATAGCCACTGATGGACTTCTGCTCCATATCTATATATCTAATTCCCAAGTGGCCCCCCACGTGCGGATACCTAAATCCGCATGAGGGGGCACTTGGGGGGCAGGGAGGTTGTTCTGCAGACGTGGGGCAGTCCCCATGTCTGCAGAAAAATCCAAAAAAAAATTTAAAAAATCGGGGGGGGGGGGGAATACTTAAATTTCCTCAAAAGTAAAAACCCGTTCCCTGCGCATGCACAGGCAACAGACTTACCTGACTGGCGGCAGCAGAGGGCAGCTGAGCAGCGGCCCAGCCGGCAGCTGGCGCGGCCAGGTGACAGCAGCAGGGGACTGAGGCCGAGCCACAGGCTCAGGAATGGGGGGGAGGCGGTGTGGCAGGCCTCAGGCCTAGCTGCGCCACCGGCTCTGAGGGGGGGAAGGGGGCGGGAGGGGGAGACGGTGTGGCAGGCCTTGGGCTTAGCTGTGCCACCGGCTCTGAGAGCGGGGGAGGGGGCAGGAGAGGGTGGGAGGCAGTGCGGCGGGCCTTGGGCCTAGCCGCACCACTGGCTTTGAGAGCAGGAGAGGGGGCAGGAGAGGGTGGGGGGAAGAAACACTGGGCCCAAGTGGCTTAGCGCCATTCGGGCCCGAACGAGAATGGGGCAGGAGGGAGGGAAGCAGCAGGGCAGGGGGAAGAAATGCCGGGCCCGAGCAAGAGTGGGCCGGGGGGCGGGCGGGAGGGAGGGAGAAGCGCCGAGTGGCTGACAGCTTCTCCCCCCCACAAGTATTGCGGATCCCCCCTTCTTGTCTATATACTAATACCAAAGTGCCCACCCCGTGCGGATACCTAAATCCATGGGGGGGGCACTTGGGGGGAGGGGTTTTTTTCCCACACATAGGAGGCACTCCCCCCGTGTGCAGAAAAATCCTAAATGTTAAAAAAAACGTTTGGGGGGATATTTAAATCCCCTCAAAAGTAAAAGCATTCTCTGTGCAGGCGCAGAGAATGTTTTGGCTGGGGGGAGGGCTCAGCGGGTGGCAGGCCTCGCTACCACCGCCATTTTCAAGGAGGGAGGGGGAGGAGGCTCGGCACGCGGCCGCCGATTTTTGGGAAGAGAGGGGGAGGGGCTCAGCGCACAGCCACCGCCATCGATTTCCGGTGAGGACGGGAGGAGGAAGGAAGGAGAGGAAGCTCGGCATGCAGCTGCCGATTTTGGAGAGGGGAGGGGGAGGAGATTCGGCACGCGGCCACCGCCACTGATTTTTGGGGAGGGAGGAGAGGAGGCTCAGCGCGCAGCTGCTGCCACTGATTGTTGGGAAGGGAGGGGGGAGGAGGCTCGGGAGGAGGCTCGGTGCGCGGCTGCTGCTGTTTTCAGTGAGGGAGGAGGGGGAGGAGAGAGAGGCTCACCTGTCCCTCCACGAGTATCCTACTGCCGGGAGCCCATGGGGGGCAACGTTGGGCCCGGCAGGATGGGGGAAATGCCCCCTCCCCACAAGTTTCTTGCGGGTCTCCCCTTGTGTTTACCTAATTCCCTCTTGAAGCTGTCCATGCTTGTAGCCACCACTACCTCCTGTGGCAGTGAATTCCATGTGTTAATCACTCTTTGGGTGAAAAAGTACTTCCTTTTATCTGTTCTAACCTGACTGCTTGACAATTTCATGGAGTGCCCATTAGTTCTTGTATTGTGAGAAAGGGAGAAAAGTACTTCTTTCTCTACCTGCTCTATCCCATGCATAATCTTATAAACTTCAATCACGTCACCCACCCCTCAGCCGTCGTTTCTCCAAGCTAAAGAGCCCCAAGCACTTCAACCTTTCTTCATTGAAAGAGCCAGTTTGGTGTAGTGGTTAAGTGCGCGGACTCTAATCTGGGAGAACCGGGTTTGATTCCCCACTCCTCCACTTGCACCTGGCTGGATGACCTTGGGCAAGCCATAGCTCTGTACCAGCTGTTCCCTCAAGGACAGCTTGGGAAAGCGCTCTCTCAGCCCCACCTACCTCACAGGGTGTCTGTTGTGGGGAGGGGAAGGGAAAAGGAGTTTGTAAGCCGCTCTGAGACTCCCTTGGGGAGTGGAGGGCGGGGTATAAATCCAATCTCTTCTTCTTCTTCTTCTTCATAAGGAAAGTGTCCCAACACTTTTATCATTCTAGTTGCCCTTTTCTGCACTTTTTCCAATGCTATAGTATCCTTTTTGAGGTGTGGCAACCAGAACTGTACACAGTATTTCAAATGAGGTCAGACCATCGATTTATACAGGGGCATTATGATACTGGCTGATCTGTTTTCAATTCCCTTCCTAATAATCCCCAGCATAGCATTGGCCTTTTTTTATTGCAGTCGCACACTGTCTCAACATTTTCAGTGAGTTATCCACTACAATTCCAAGATCTCTCTCTTGGTCAGTCTCTGCCAGTTCGGACCCCATCAACATGTATTTATAGTTAGGATTTTTGGTTCCAATGTGCATCACTTTGCATTTGGCCACACTGAACCCCATTTGCCATGCTGATGCCCACCTGCCCAGCCTCGACAGATACCTTTTATAAAGTACTCAGTCAGAGACGTGTTCAAGTAAAATCAGCTCATGGTTTATTAGGAGGTTCAGGAACACATGTCTGAGCTGGGCTCGGGGTCAGCTTATATGCACATCTAAACTGTGCCCCCAGCCTCGCCCACACACTCTGACAGGATTACAATTAAGCCTCCCCAGGTCATTGGCCCCTATTTGCATCCTGGCTGACCAACAGGTCTAAATTACAATCCGGCCAGTTTATTGTGTTCTGGAGCGAAGCTCTGACTGTGCCTGGCCATGTGCTTGCCCCGGACTGCTTGGCCTGACCACATGGCTGTCGCCATTAGAACACAACACCTTGGAGTGCCTCACAAACCTCCCTGCTTTTCACCCCCTGAACAACATTGTGTCATCTGCAAATTTAGCCACTTTGCTGCTTACTCCCAACTCCAAATCATTAATAAACAAGTTAAAAAGCATCAGACCAAGTACTGATCCCAGCGGTACCCCACTGCTTACCACTGAGAAAATTGCCCATTTAGACTCACTGTCTGTTTCCTATTAATTAGCCAGTTTTTGATCCACAAAAGGATTTGTCCTTTTATCCCATGACTATTGAGCTTACTTAGGAGCCTCTGATGAGGAACTATATCAAAAGCTTTCTGGAAGTCAAGACAAACAACATCCATTGGGTCTCCCTTGTCCACATGTTGTTCACTCCCTCAAAGAACACTAACAGTTTAGTGAGACAAGATCTTCCCTTACAGAACCCATGCTGAGTCTGTCTCAATAGTTTTTGTCCATCAATGTGCGTACTAATTCTTTCCTTAACAACAGTTTCTACCGAGAGAGTTTCCGGTCGGAGGAATGGAGGTCTGACACGCTTTGCAAATGCGCAAGGCGGACAGTGGCTCTTCTTGACAGCTTGGGTGGATAAATCCACCTGACGCAACCTCACACAGGTAGTGTGAGGACTAGCAAGCAATATAATCCAGGTTTGAGCAAGCTCGGTGAAGGAAAAGTCTCGGAGGAGACTTTTACAACACCTTGAGCACTGCAGCCGAAGAAGATTCCTGCAAGTATCTCTAAGGAGCCGAGCTGAGCTGATTAAATCAGCATAAAATCTCCAATTCCCCTGATTCCTTAACAAAGAAGACAAAGTTTAAACGTTGGGACCACATCTGAAGCAAAGTAACAACATAAGGTAACGGAAAAAAAGTTTTTGCCTTACCATTACCGCATTTTGAAAGATGAAAAGCAGATCTGGTGAAGCAATAGACTGTTGCAGATTGGATGAGTGCAGTTTTGAAATGTTAAAAAGCTGAATTTGAACTTAAAAAGCCAAAAAAACAAGTTGTTTAACATTCCTGCGGTTAAGAAGAGTCAGGAGGGGGAGCCAAGCATCGCGAGACAAAGAGGGGAGGAGGGAACCAAGCATCGCGAGACCAAGCTGTGAGGATTGAGACAGGAAGTGACGGCTTGAGGAGCAGACAAGAAGGTAAATGGAGAAGAACCAGAAGAGAGCAAAGGGGACTGTAAAAACTGCCGGACCAAAAGGACTACAACAGGAAGTGACGCGCGGAGAGCAGACAAGTAAGCAAGAGGAAGGGACAAAAGGAAACTACAGCAAGCCAGAAGCAAGGTAAATAGACTGTAACCTTTGACACAAACCATAGAGGAGTTGCGCCCGCCATTTTGGATTTATAAAATTTTTAAACATTAATATTTCAAAAACTACATAACTTAGAAGGCTAAAACCAGTGGAATTTGAACTGGCAAGACATGCTTGTCTGAATACACTAATTGGTGACTGATTTGGAAAACAAGAAAAAATCGATCTTTTTTAAAGTGACAAGACGGACCGCGGACTGAGATCGAGAGCAGCTACATGGTCCTCCCCTACAATGGCAGCAAAAAAAGAGAGAGAACTGTTAGCTGTTATGGAAGCAATGGAAAAAAAATGCTGGATGCAATAGGGGAGGTAAATGCAAAAATGGCAAGCGCAATTGGAGAAGTAAATATTAAAATAAATGCCATAGCTGCACAAGCAGATAAAATTTTTATAGATTTAAAATCCAAATTACAAAAGTTAACCACTAGAACACAAGACATAGAAACCAAAGTAAAAGAACTGGAAGAAAATACTCAAAAAACAATAAAGGATAATGACAGAATGGAAAAGATGATGCACTATAGAGACATGCAAAACCATCTGAGATTTAGAGGTATAGAGGAAAAATTAGGTGAAGATATTTTTACAAGAATGCAAGAAGCATTAGCAGATTTTTTACAAGAGGAGGAGGAAGCTGTTAAAGAACATATGGATCTTGTTTACAGAGTCAATTCTACGTACGCAAGAGACAAAAATATACCAAGGGACGTAGTAGTTCAATTTACAATGAAGAGGACAAAAGAACAAATCTACAAGAAATATTTTACAGACTCCTTTGAAATAGGTGGAAAGAAAGTTATCGTAATGAAAGAACTGCCCAGAGCAATTTTGCAAGACAGGAAAAAATTCAAGCGTCTGACAGACAAACTGAAAGAGAAAAAAATAAGATTTCGTTGGGAAATACCACAAGGACTGAGTTTTTATTATGGTAACAACAGAATAGTGATTAAAAATTCAGCAGAAATGTACGCCTTTGTTGGTGAGAACAAGGAAGAATTAGGTGATATTTAAGACTACAACAAGATGGATTATAAAGCACTTTCATGGAATGTAAATGGACTTAATTCACCCCAAAAACGTAGAATGGTAGGTCACTGGCTGGAGAAACAAAAATGCAATATAATTTGTATACAAGAGGCCCATCTTAAGAAACAAGACTACAAATATTTAATAAGAAAAAAGTTGGGAGAAGGATTTTTTTCATTGGCAAGTAATAAAAAGAATGGAGTTGTAACATATGTCAAAAAAGACTTGGAACCCAAACTAATATTTAAAGATAAAGAAGGAAGATACTTAGCTATTGAAATTTTTTTACATGGACAGAAGACTTTGATTGTGAATATTTACGCCCCCAATGGAGCTAAAGAAATTTTTTTTAAAGAACTACAAATGGAACTGGACAGTGTAAACTATGATCAAATCATGATGTTGGGAGACTTTAATGGGACTGTGAATAATAAAATAGATAGGCGCTCAAAAAGAAAAGACGACACACTAGGGAAACTTCCAAAAAAATTTTTTGAATTGATAAAACAGGAAAAGCTGGAGGATATTTGGAGGAAGGTTAACCCACAAGGAAAAGACTATACTTTTTACTCTAATAGGCATGATTCACATTCAAGAATTGATATGATCTGGATGTCTACTAATCTAACATTTAAGACAAAAAAAGTTGAAATTCTACCTAGAACAATCTCAGACCATAATCCTTGTCTATGGACCTCTGGGCAGACAAAAAGACAAGGGAGATGGAGAATAAATGAAGACTTATTAGACAACCAAGAAATAGTTAAAAAACTACATGAAGAGACAGATTTATATTTCCAAGCGAACATACAAAAAGAAGTAAAAATTCAAACTGTGTGGGATGCGTACAAAGCAGTGATGAGAGGATTATTGATATCACTGAATGCTAAAGACAATAAAAAGAAAAGAGAACAATATGAAAACATTGTACAAGCCATTAAAGTAAAAGAAAAGGAACTGAAGAACAGACCAGGAAAAAAGAGACTGCAAAAGGAAATTTGGATGTTACAAGACCAAGCAAAAGCTATTTTGAATCAAGAGACTTACTGGAACCTGAAAAAACTGCAACAAAAAGCATTTGAAGGTGCAAACAAACCTGGAAAGTATTTAGCATGGCAATTAAAGAAAAAACGTGAAAATAAATTTATTACTAAAGTGATACGGGACAATATTGAGATAATAGACAATAAGGGAATAAAAAGAGAATTTTTTAAATACTATGCAAAGCTTTTTAAGAAGGAAAATAAAGACAGAAAAAGGATTAAAGAATACCTACAGTCATTAAAATTACCAAAACCAACAGAGAAAATCAAAGAACTACTTAACAGCCCAATATCACTACAAGAGATTAAAAATGCAATAAATGACTTAAAACTAGGGAAAGCACCTGGATCAGATGGATTTACAGCTAAGTTTTATAAATCGCTACAGGAATCGATCTCACCAGTGTTATTGCTATTAATGAATGACATAGGAGTGACAGGTGAGGTCCCGGAGACTTGGAAAGAAGCAACCATCTCACTCATCCCGAAAGAAAGTCAAGATTTAACTGATGTTAAAAATTATAGATCAATTTCTTTGTTAAACAATGACTATAAGATTTTTGCCAAGATTATAGCTGATAGGCTTAAGGAACATCTTAAAGAGACTATACAGACAGAACAAGCAGGATTTTTACCTAATCGCCAAATAAGAGACAACTTAAGAGTAGAAGTGGATGCTATAGAATACTATGATAAACATCCGGAGAAGGAAGTGGGCTTTCTTTTTTTAGATGCGGAGAAAGCGTTTGACAATTTAAATTGGGATTTTATGTTTGAAGTGCTGGAACATCTTGAAATTGGAGACTATATGCTTAATCTTATTAAGTCAATATATAGTGAACAGAAATCCTCTTTAATAATTAATACTGAAAAAACGGATTACTTTAAAGTGGAAAAAGGAACACGACAAGGATGCCCACTTTCGCCGTTGCTATTTATTTGGATTTTGGAAGTCTTGCTACTAAATCTGAAAGAAGATAAAAAAATTAAAGGCTTAACAATAAAAGGTTTTTCTTTTAAATATAGAGCCTTTGCAGATGACGTGATGTTTATAGCCGAAGACCCTATGACTACACTACCATATTTGTTGCAGAGAGTAAGAGAGTTTGGTGATTTGGCTGGGTTTTATGTAAATAAGAACAAATCAAAAGTGATGTGTAAAAATATGTCAAATAATAAGCAAATTGAATTACAAAATCTTATAGAATGTGAAGTGGTGAAAAAGACAAAATATCTAGGTGTAAACCTAACAATGAAAAATATTGATTTGTATAAGTATAATTATGAGAAACTATGGCAGCAAATTATGCAAGATATTAAAAGGTGGAATGTATTAAATTTGTCACTGTTGGGTAGAATTGCAGTGGTTAAAATGAATGTGCTACCAAGAATAATGTTTCTGTTTCAAACTATTCCGATTGTGAAAGATGTAAAAACATTCAAATGCTGGCAGAAGGAATTGACTAAGTTTGTGTGGGGAGGGAAAAAACCAAGAATTAAGATGAAAATAATGTGTGATGCTAAAGATAGAGGTGGGTTCCAGTTACCAAACTTAAGGCTATATCATGATGCAGTATGTTTGACTTGGGTAGGGACATGGACTATGTTACAAGATAGAAAGTTATTGTCCCTGGAAGGTCATGACTGTAGGTTTGGGTGGCACGCATATTTGTATTATGGTAAAACAAAAATGGACAATATGTTAAAGCATCATTATTTGAGAAGAACATTAATCGATACATGGACAAGATATAAAAAAATTTTTCCAGAAGAGATACCTATGTGGATTGTACCCGCAGAAGTTTTAAATCCAGTATCACGTTACAAAGGACAAGATTGGTTGAAGTATAGAGACTTATTAACAAGACATGGTAAAGACTTTATATTGAAGGAGCAGCATCAGATGGACTTTGATTATGGTTGGTTAAGATATAGACAAATATATGACATGTATAGAAGTGATAAAAAATCCGGTTTTAGAGAAAAAAATAATGAAATAGAACAAGTTTGGGAGGAAGGTGGGAAAAAAATATCTCTAAAATGTATAAAATTTTGTTAAAATGGTTTAACGCTGATGAAATGGTAAAAGAACAAATGGTAAAATGGGCGATAAACTTTAACAAAGACATTGAAATGGAATCTTGGGAATTTTTATGGAAAAATGCTATGGGTATATCTACATGTTATAACTTAAAAGAAAATTGTTTCAAAATGATGTACAGATGGTATATGACACCAAAAAAAATTGCAAATATTAATCAGAATATGTCTAACAAATGTTGGAAATGTAAAAAGAAAGAAGGTTCTTTTTATCATATGTGGTGGACTTGTGATAAAGCAAAGACTTATTGGTCTATAATACATGCAGAAATGGAAAATTTTTTGAAATGTACATTTAAGAAGTTGCCTGAAATGTTATTGCTTGGACTTAAACTAGAAGAGATAAATGTAAAGAAAAGGACAATAATATGGTATATGATAACAACAGCAAGAATGGTGTATGCACAAAATTGGAAAAATGAAAAAATACCAGATGTGTGGGAATGGTTGAAAAAATTGTTATATATGGCTGAAATGGATAAATGGACTAGAAAGTTGAATGACCTGTACTCAGAGACCTTTTTAGAAGATTGGAAAGATTTGAAAGAATATGTTGAAAAATACTGGGACATGAAAAATTACATTTATACATGGTTATAATAACATAAAGCAATAGAATTAGAGTATATGAATGTATTAAGGATAATTAGATAATGAAGTTGTTTTTTATTTTAGAATTATATAAGAATATAGAAAGTAAGAATTAGTATATAAGTATTTTTAAGATATATGACTGTTACCAGAAATGTAAACATAGATATAAGTATTACTATTTTGGATAAAGTGGAAAATGTGTTATGCTTCAGATGTGGTGGGAAACCGCCAATACAAGATAAAAACAAGATTATACAAATAGAACAAAATGTTATATAATATGGAAAAAAGGATTTGTATAAGATAAATGTATTAATTTTAATGTTTTGAAAAGAAAAAAAATTACAAAAAAAAAAAACACAACAGTTTCTACCAACTTAACCAGTACTGACATCAGACTGACTGGCCTGTAATTTCCGGGATCACCTCTGGAACCCTTTTTAAAGATGGGAGTGACATTTGCTACCTTCCAGTCCTCAGGAATGGAGGCAGATTTTAAGGAAAGATTACATATTTTTGTCAGGAGACCCACAAGTTCACATTTGAGTTCTTTCAGAACTCTTGGATGTATGCCATCCAGGCCTGGTGATTTATCAGTTTTTAAGTTGTCTATCAGTCGTAGGACCTCCTCTCTCATCACTTCAATCTGACTCAGGTCTTTCAACACCCCTCCCGAAATCAGCGGTTCTGGAGTGGGCAAGCCCTTCTCATCTTCCACAGTGAAGACAGAGGCAAAAAATGCATTCAGCTTCTCAGCCATTTTCCCTATCATCCTTCAGTAATCCTTTTACCCCTTGGTCATCCAAGGGCCCCACTGCCTCCCTGGCTGATTTTCCTGCTTCTTTGAAGAGAGTTTTACTGTTGGTCTTTATGTTTTTTGCTATATGCTCCTCATATTCCCTTTTTGCCTGTCTGATCACAGACTTGCATTTTATTTGCCACAGCCTGTGTTCCCTTTTATTAACCTCACTGAGACTAGCTTTCTGCCGCTTAAAGGAATCCTTCTTACCTTTTACAGCTTCCATTACTTTGTTAACCATGCAGGCTTTTTTCTGTACCTATTTGCGCCTTTCCTAACCTGTGGTATATTTTTTTTCTGAGCTTCTAGGATTGTAGTTTTAAATAGTCTCCAAGCTTTCCCAATGGTGTTGACCCTTTCTACTTTTCCTTTCAGTTTCCTCCTCACATGTCCCCTCCTATCAGAGGCCCTTTTAAAGTTAAAAGTGGTTGTGTCAGTCTTTTTGGGCAACTCCCTATTTATACAAATGCTGAACTCAATAACGTTTAGTAAACCCACGTTGGAATAGAAATTCCCCTCTGCATTGCATGCTGCTTTCACTTTCTTTGATCACCGGGTTTTATGGTACCTTCTGCATAGATTTATGGCCATTCAGGGGTGACTTTGCACTCAGTACGACATTGCCTCGAGGTATCTGAATGTGGTTTTGAGCCGCACCTTTTCCTCCCAGTTGAGAAAGTGTGGGGTGAATGCCAGATGCAGAATCGCCCTTTGTGCCCTCTGTTCATGCCTTGAGATACCTGTTGTAGACACAGGTAGCCAGTAGGAGGAGCTGCGCCCTTTTGCTGGGTTTGCCCCTGACACTTGCAGAGCTGGGGAGAATGCCATTCTCCTGTATGGCCTTTCAAAAAACAGCACAAAGATTAAATTTTAACAAGGGAAGTTGCCACCAGCACACACTGACATTCTTGGCTTCAGAGAATATTTGACAAGTCAGATAATGGAAGGATCAAGTGACAGGTCAAGTGACACGTCAGCCCTAAACCAAATTAAATAAAAGCATTGGTTTAAAGGGGGGGGAGAGTAAGAATAGTCAGAAATGTTTTGGGCACTGCTACAATTTTCTCATCAGATAGCCCGGCTGGAATTAAGAGTGTCCCAAAAAACCTTGCAGCATGATACAAAGTCTGATTCCTTCCATAATTTTTGCACTCATTTTCACTGGAAATAAATTCTTTAATTCTTTTGGCCCTCTGATGTTACATTAAGAAATTTTCCCTTGTTAGTTTGCAATTGTGGAGCACAATGTTCCATTTTACTATAATTCTGGTATGAAACATCTGTTGAGAATACCATCTATTAAATATGCTGTAACAACTTCCAAATACATTTCGATGTACAAAATAGGAATGGACAAGGGTCATGACTCCTTCTTGCTGTTATCTAGGTAAGGTCTGCTATGAGGAAAAATGCCTAATTTATTCCAAACTGCATGAATATTAATGAATATGCTGTTCTGGTAAAAACTTTCCAGATGATCCACACATTCACTTTACCAGTAATCCCCTTTCAGGCATGGAAGAAAATGACATTTACTAAATAAATATAGACTTTTTGCCCTGCACCAGGCTAGTTTGATCTCGTGAGATCTCAGAAGCTGAGCAGGGTCAGCCCTGGATAGTACCTGGATGGGAGACCACCAAGGAAGTCCAGGGTTGTTACACAGAGGCAGGCAATGGCTGACCACCTCTGAAGGTCTCTTGCCTTGAAAATCCCACGAGGGGGGGTCGACATAAGTCAGCTGCGTCTTAACAGCACTTTCCACCACCAAGTATCTCTTCTCTGAATAAAATTTAAATCCATCAGCATATTCCAGAGTCTTACAAGTGCTTGAATAGACATGAGGAATTTCATTCATTTCAGTGTAGAAGGCAGAGAGTGAAATGCTCACATGAATCTCTTCTCCAGGGGCACCATTTCAGTTGTGAAGGGCAAGATTTCACAAGTATTGAGTAAATTGCAAAAAAAGTTGGGGGGGGGGGATTGTGATTACCTCAAAGTATCTATAAAATTTATGCTAAAATGTATTTTCAAATGTTGTAAAGAATAATCAAAAGTGGCCAGAAATATGAATGGAAGGGGCAAATCTTCACCTTCTCAAAAGCCTTACATGGCTCAGGGCCAGGGCATCTGAAATACTATATTCTGTATATGTTCCTGTCCAGGATTTAAGACCACATGGAGGAGTCCCTCCTGACTGTCCCACCAATCAAAGAAGCTTGTTCGGTGGGTACACAAGAGAGGGCCTCTTCAGTGGCATCCCACCATTTTATGGGACAACCGCCCAGGGAGGGGCATCTATCCTCCTCACTTTCAATTTTTAGGAGGCAAATGAAGGCAGTTTTATTTAGGACTGCATTTAGTTAAGTTTACTAGCAGTCCTGAATTGTGATTTAAAATCTTAGTTTTAATGTATTTTATTTTATGTATTTTATCTGTGTTGTAAGCTGCCTTGAGCTCTATCAAGAAAAAAGGCAGCTAATAAATGTTTTAAATAAACAAATTGCATCCTGCCATTGAAATGGACTCTAGCTGAGTAGGAGGGCAGTGTATCTGCTTTAGACCTCCCCTCTCAAACATTACTGGGTCTAGAAAAATCCAAGTCAGCATCCCAAAATTCAGCTTCTGTTCATAAGAACACAAGAGAAGCCATGCCAGATCAGGCCAGGGGCCCATCCTGTCCAACACTCTGTGTCACACAGGGGCCAAACAGTGGTGGCCATCAGGAGGTCCACCAGCAGGGCCAGATCTCCAGAAGCCCTCCCACTGTTGTCCCTCAAGCACCAAGAATACAGAGCATCACTGCCCCCAACAGGTTGTTCCATCTGTATTCAACACATTCAGTCCATAACAAGACTCTCAGAGTCACAGTGACTTACAAACATAACGACTCCATTAAAAAAAAATCTAAAAACACCATCATCATACAGGTGTCTGTATTTCTCCCGAGTGGTGCAGGGCAAATAGCATCTGAGGAAGGGGGATTCTTTCTGCAGAAATGTAGGGAAGATCTGAGACTGGGATGCTAGCCAGGTCAAAGTCTATGCTTCTCCCCCCTCCCTGCTACACAATGAGCATTGTATAAACCCTCCTGCAAACAGTATACTCTAGAGACATATGTCTCTCATTCACAGAAACAGAGAGGCCGGAAAATGGTCAAACATTTAATCCTTCACAGAATGCTCCATCCCCAGGCGAAGGAGTGGCTGCTTTAAAAGAGAGAAGAAAGAGGCTGGGTGACCAGATTACAGAACTCTCCTGTAACACTGGTTTGGGCCCTCTGTGGAGTTGACAGCCTGCATCTTTAAAACGAATATGTATGTGTGAACAGTTCTGTAAAATATATTATAATATACATGCATGATAACACACACACACACACACACATACAGAGCCAAAGATTAACAAATCACTCATTGAATTTAAAGATCACCACATTTCACAGAGATAATAAGTGCATTAGTGTCAGTTTTGACATATTCTTCTCGTTTCCAAAAATACATATGTACTGAAGAAACAATCCAGAAGGATCGCAGAATGAAAGCAGGGTTCATTGACCAAACTGCACCCTGTATTTATCACCCTGCCCATGTCACTCATTTTTTTATCTTATGCTGAAGGCCTTCACTGGATGTTTGCCAGGAACTTTCAGTGCTACAGTGGTCTGGGCCTCTCAGATATTTAATATAAAGGACTTTGCATTCATCATCTCTAAGCTATGCTGCTAAGCTAAAGACAGCTGGGAAAACAGTTCAATAAGGGAAGGAAAAAATAAGTCAGTTCACGTTTCTATACATAACAACTTTAACTTCTGTAGAACAGAAAAAGAGGTGATATTTAGGCCACACCTACTATGCTGGTCATTTATTATTTATTTATCCATTTATACCCCACCATTCCTCCCCAGTGGGGACCAAAAGCAGCTCACATCATTTTCCTCTCCATCATTTTATCCTCACAACAACAACCCTGTGAGGTTGGTTAGGCTGAGAGAATATGACTGGCCCATAGAAGTGCATGACTGGTGAGTTTCGACAGCAGAGGGGAAATTCGAACCTAGGTCTCCCAGATCCTAGGCCAGCCACTACACCACTGATCTTCTTTTTTATGGCGCCTGTCAAAAGGAGTATTTTGTCCACTCGTTCAATATTTCTGCCTGTGGATACACTTCATCATTGTCCCTTTCAAATAACACTTCCCTAGACTTATTTTCCTGAAAAAGTTGTCAGAGCCCTTTAATTCATCAACAAGCAGTCATGGTTACGGGAACAACTAGGGTTGCCAGGCTGCAACTGGCAACAGATGGGAGCAACTGAGGGGCGGGGCCTAGGGCACCAGCATCATTCCGGCATGCCTACATCACTTCTGGTTTAAACTAGAAGTGACACGGAGGCACACCAGCATTTCACAAAAACTCTACAGTTTTACTATGGGGAAGGGAAAGAGGAAATAGTGGGGAGGGGAAAATGAGATGCCCCCTCCCCGGTTCCCATTAATAACAAATAAAGCTGAAGATTGGGGTGACCAGACAAAAGAAAGGTTGGTTGGTGAGTGGGAAGGAGAGAAAGAAGAGGGCAAAAGGGAGGAGATATTGTCAGAGTCTGTTTGTTTCAGCCTCTGCCATTAATTGTTGGTATCTGGTTGCCTATCAGTAATTTATGAGTTGCCTTGAGCTTTATTGCATGTCCTGCTTAATGTGTCTTTTTCCCCCGGGAAGATGGCTTGCCGCATTCCAGCGCATCATATAAACAGTCTGGCTATCTCGCCCCGTCACCTCCCTTTTCTCTCTCCGGAGCCTCGAATGTTTTATCTGCTTGTGTAACCTTGGGGAACTGTTGAACTGTTGTTCTAACCAGGTGTCTGGCCTGTGAATTGCAACTAAAGGTCACTATGGGGCTTGGGGGGAATTTTTAGTACTTTGCGCCTTTTTGGTGAGAACTAACGGCATAGATATTTTCGTGATTCTTTTTGTATTCATTCTGATTGGCCCTCTGCCTAATTTGTACCTGAAGGTGGGGGGTATATTAATCCATGCTGTCTGTACCCAAGTATCTCTAACAAACATGGAGTACCTGAACCATCATTAAGAATAAAGGAACACTTTGCTTCATCAAAGGTCTGGCTTATTGATTAGATTCAGAAGTCTCACAGATATGGGGGCTGTTGGGAAAAGAGAAAGATGAAATAGTGTGGGGAAGGGCATACAGGGGGGAATGAAGTGACCCCACGAGTACATGAGGGTCTCCATTTGTGTATTTCTATTTTTCAGGTTTATTAATTCATCACAAAGTAATGCAAGACTTCCCTTCATATTTACTGTGTACTGGTTATAATGTTTCATCTTTGTGAGTTTGCATGTTTAATTTCCACCACTAATGAGGACAGTTGTCAAAATACGTTTGGCTTTTTCTTGTATTTTTGCTATTATTAAATGTGTATTTTGTATATGACACAAATTTGTAGAAATTTTTATTTGATCTATAATATCAGTGAGTGTTTTTCTGATTGACATGTCTCACTGTTTTCAAGTAAGCATTTCCTTGCTGTCTACCCTTGTTGGATACTGGGGGATTTAAAAAAAAAAAACACCATAAGAGCACTTTTCTCACAATTCCTGCATTATGAAATCATGGAAGCGCATGGCCATGGCATTTGTTTTTACAACATTCTCATGTGTACAGTCTCTACAGACATGGGGGAGAGGGGAAGAGTACTGGAGTTGGAGATGCATTACAGTGAAATCAACTCATGGTTTATTGGGTGGTCAAAAAGAACATGCCATGGCGGAGCTTGGGGGTCGTCTTATATTGGCAACTGGACCGCGCCCCCGGCCTCACCCAAACATCGGGATAGGGCCACTCAGAAGTCACCCTAACCCATTGGTTCCATTTTGGATCCTAGCCAGCGGATAGGTTACAACTTAGGATCCATCAGTGCTATTGTCTCTCAGAGCAAAGCTCTGTACCTGGGGTAGCCACGTGTCTGCCTCTGACCAAGACTGAGAAGGAGCTGGATCGGTTGGTTGCACAGGGGGTCTTAGGACTGGTTTCCCACACCAGGTGGGAAACCCCCATCATGACGCCAATGAAGCAAAACGGTGACATTAGAATAGGTGCAGACTACAAATGCACCCTTAACTGGGCACTCCAGGCCCACGCTTATCTCATGCCTGTGGTGAGCCAAGTCCTTGCCTCCCTAGCAGGCGCAAAGGTATTTGGAAAGCTGGATCTGGCACAGGCCTACCAGCAGCTTCCGGTGGATGAGGCCACGGCGGAGGCCCAGACCAGCCACACACCAAGGGGCGTTCAAGGTCCGGCGCCACCAGTTCGGGGTCAGTGGCGCCCTGGGGTTTTTTAAGGAACTAATGGACTCTTTGCTTCCCTGGGGTGCAACCAGTCTTTGACGACATTCTGATTGCAGCACCAGACGTCAAGACCTTCGCTGTCCAACTCTGCTCTATGCTGCAGCGATTTGCCTCCGCTGGCCTCAAGATCAAGAGGAAGAAGTGTATCCTGGGGGGGTCCCATCCATCGAGTTCCTGGGATTCACTGTCGATGGCCAGGGCATCCACCCCACACCGGAGAAGATTCACACCATCACTGAGGGCCCTCCATCTTCTTCCAAGTCAGAGCTCCAGGCATTTCTAGGACTACTCAACTTCTACCATGCCTTCCTTCCCCACAAGGCGGCGGTAGCAGAACCCCTCCATCGGCCTCTGGACAAGAATGCCTATTGGTCCTGGGGCCCATGTCAGGTGGAGGCGTTCCAGGCAGTAAAGGGACTGTTAACCTCAAACTCGGTCCTGGCTCCCTTTGATGAGGCTCTCCTGGTGGCCCTTGCTTGCAACGCCTTGCCCTATGGGGTGGGGGCCATCCTAGGCCACCGACTGGTGAATGGGAGGGAGGTTCCTGTAGCCTATTATTCACGGGCATTGTCAGCAGCCAAGTGCAATTTGACAAGGAAGCCCTGGCTATCATGGCGGGTGTGAAAAAAAATCACCATTATCTGTATGGTCGGTCCTTTATGATTGCCACAGACCAAAAACCCCTTTTGGCTTTCCTCGGTGCGAACCACCAGATGCCCCAGATGCTCTCACCCAGGGTGCTGCGCTGGTCTATTTTTTTGGCAGGTTACCAGTATGACCTGGTCTATCGCCCAGGAAAGTCTATGGGGCACGTTGATGCCCTCAGCTGCCTGCCATTGCCATCCAGCGATCTGGCCCCAGCCCTGGCACACCACATCACCCTCCTGGAGGACCTCCCAGACCACCCGTGCAAGTGAAGGACATGTCCCGCCACACTGCCCGCGATCGTGTCCTTTCCCGAGTCCTAGACTGGGTGGGAAGGGGGTGGCCCAACAGCCCAGGGTCCGAATTTGCCACATTTTCAGCCCGGTGTAACGAACTCTCAACCCACATTGGGTAGCCATGTGTGTGCCTCTGACCACATGGTGGTTGCCATTAGAACACAACACCTTAAAAGTCTGGGGGGGGGGGGGATCCACAGCTCTGCTCTTTAGAATTTGCAAACTTCCATGTAAGATCCTTGGAGTGCCTCCCCGGGAACAGAGAGGGGTCAAACCCTAAACAGACTGAACTGGGAAAATCCAATCTCTCCTAAAGACAAGCACCCTTAGATACTAACACACAATGTATGTATTTCAAAATGTACAGAAAGCTTAACTGGCTATATCACCAGAGAACCACACTCCCCAAGGGGGGACTGCCTCTGCAACACAGTACTACTGCACATACAGAAGGAAAGTATGGGATCCAAAAATATAGGATGAGGCCTCTATCCATGAATGGCTGCTCCCTAAAGAAGTGCCCATTGCTGAACATCACATCAAGTACTTGTGTAGCAGCCTCTGCCAGTTCTTGTCAGAGCCTGGAAGCGAAGAGCGTTAGCTGCGGTTAATACTTGGATGGGAGACCACCAGGAAAGAAGGGAGACCAGGGCTGCTATGCAAAGCAAGAGCAAACCACCTCTCCCCTCTCTGCTTTGCAAAACCCATAAGCCAGTTGCAACCTGCCAGCACCACTGACCCCCAGGTTCTAAATAGGATTCAGAATTCAAAGCCAACCATGCTGGTAATCCCATTCTCCATTTTGTGTCCAGACCCACTGAAAGGGGTCTGGACATGCATGCATGCAATATGCATACATGCATATTGGGCAACTAGGTTGTTGCCTGTATCTAACAGTTATTCTGGCTTTCACAGAAGAACAACACATTATGATTAACAGAAATTGCCCAACTGACCTCATTATTCACATGTCAGACCTTTCAAGTCACACTGACACACAAATACCTTGAACACAAAGAATTATGAAAGTGCTGTGATGGCACAAAAACATGAAAGTCCAACACACGCTAACAATGCAATTGTAAGAACTCTTTTCTGTGAGGAACCCCCACTGAAAAGATCTGAGTAGGGTTCTTAGTAGACCTGTTTACAACTGCTCTCTAAGAGTTTTAGTTGGTCAAAATCAGCCTCTCAAATTCTGCCCAGAATCCAGTAATTGTAGATGTTGGAGCACTGTTGTAGAATTGGCTCACAGGAGCCCCCTCAATAAAGTTATGGCCGTATTTAACTGCCTTCGCATTTCTATTATGGTCCCAGAGGCAAGAACGTTTATTGTCAGCACTGCCAGAGAAAATACTGGGCTGTATCTGTACAGCTGAGCATGGAGGTCTTCCTTTGGTGAAAGGCAGGAGCCTTGCTCCTTCCATCAGAGGCAGGGGCAGACTGGCCTCTTGACTTGCCAAGAAGGCTCCCAAAGGCCGCAGCCCCGGAAGGCCATTACTGGCTAGGAGCAAACTGAGCCGACAGGCCCTGCAGAGTGCCAGCATTACACTAGATGCAGTTTGTTTTGAGGGTTTTCTTAATGTCAGTCCACTCCTGGACAGGAGACGGCTCCAGGCTTAAGGGGGTGGGGTGGCAGGGCCAACCTATCATCGGGCAAGGAGAAGGCCTTAGATTGCAATGGCCTTTTCCTGAAGGAAAGCAGTTGAGCAAATGTAATTCCAGCCCCATTTCTTCTCTGCTTCCCCATATATACGGATGACTGCCAAGTCTGTCCTGATCTACAATTACTCAAACCAACAGCACCAACAATATTGTTTTTAATACTATTTAAGATTATTTTTTAGGACTCCCCCCCCCCCCAAAAAAAATAAAAATAAAAATCAGCCATTCCTCTAAAAGCATGATCTGGCCATAGTGATCTGTGCTCACATCTAGGTTAGATTACAGTAATACGTTTTATACCAATCCCTTTAAAAGCCTTCGGAGTGAACTCTCAGTCTTTTTTAAATTATTATTAACAATTTTTTTCATTTTCACATTTTAAAAAACTTTACTTGAACTCTCAGTCTCAGCTTGAAGAAGGCATTTAAAGGAACTGTTAGCCCTTTAAATGCCTTCAGATTTCACTCACCGCGAAGTCGCATGGCTTGGAGAAGGCATTTAAAGGGACCAGGATCCCTTTAAATGTCTTTTTTCCTCCATTGGAAATGGAGAATGGGGGTACCTTCTTTGGGGGTACACAGAATTGGACCCCCTGGTCCAGTCTTTGAAACTTGTGGTGTTAAGGAGAGGCACCAGCAGCTATGCTGCAAATTTGGTGACTCTGCCTCAAAAAACAGCCACCCCAGAGCCCCAGATTTATATAGGAGAGCCAGTTTGGTGTAGTGGTTAAGTGCGCGGACTCTAATCTGGGAGAACCGGGTTTGATTCCCCACTCCTCCACTTGCACCTGGCTGGATGACCTTGGGCAAGCCATAGCTCTGTACCAGCTGTTCCCTCAAGGACAGCTTGGGAAAGAGCTCTCTCAGCCCCACCTACCTCACAGGGTGTCTGTTGTGGGGAGGGGAAGGGAAAGGAGTTTGTAAGCCGCTCTGAGACTCCCTTGGGGAGTGGAGGGCGGGGTATAAATCCGATCTCTTCTTCTTCTTCTTCTAGGCCGCCCTGAGCCGGCTTTGACTGGGAGGGTGGGGTAGAAATTTAACAAATCAAATCAGATACCCCCGGATAAATTCTCCATTATTGTGTATGGAGGCCATTGACTATAATGGTTCTCATAGGGTATAATGGAGCTGAAAAAATTTGACAGTCCTGAATATTTACCAAATCCAAATACCATACCAGTATTGGGACTTGGAAATATTGGGAAATACCAATATTTTTCAGGTTCAATATACCTGAACTCGAAAAATATTGGGTTTTTTTGTTTGTTTGTTTGTTTTGCACACCCCTGCTGGGGACGGCACATTTTAGCTTAATGATTAACTTAGCAGAATGTTTTTCACCCTACAATTTGTCACCCTTATATAGGTACAATAAAGTTATCTGAAACTGGTGCTAGAAAAAATGCTATGAAAATATGAAGCACACAAGTTATGGTTTACAGCACCTCTAAAAGGAAGGCTGGCTTTTATCTGACGAATAGATCAGAGGGCAAATCAAATTTCCTGACAGGCTGCCACCCCCACCATTCTCAGTCCTGCCGCTGACACAGTTCAACATGCGCAAAGGAAATAGTAATATACAAGTGTCTGCAGGAAAACACATCTTTGTGGGTGATGCTCTCACAAAATCCTAGCAACAACCTGCAAATTCATATTTAGAGCTCTTACTTCCTTTTTTCACTGACTACAAAAGCCCTGTGCTTTAGGTGCCAATGGCTACTAGCCGCGGTGACTGAAGAAGCCTCCATATCAAGAGGGAGCAAACCTCTGAATCCCAGGGCCAGGAGGCAATATCAGGGAAAGGCCTTGGCCTCCACACCCTGTTTGCCTGGCCCTCCAGGGCAACTGGCAGGCCACTGTATAAAAAGGGATATTAGACTAAAGGGACCACTGGTTTGATCCAGGTGTTCTTATATCCTTGTGTTCAAGCATGCTGTTCCAAGAGCAGGATCTTTTTGCAATCATCACAGAATTGTCATCTTCCTATTGAGATGGCATTTGCAGCACAAATCTCCCCAGAATTACACTCTTCTAGATCAACTGAAGTCAGTGAAGAGTATAATTCTGTTTAAATCTGCACTGTCCAGTCTTCAGATGCAAGGAATATATAAATGGCTTGGGAAGGGGAACTACACCTTCTACAAGTTGATATGCTCTCAAGACAGGTTTGCTAACCTCTAGGTGGTCTCCCAGAATTACAACTGATCTCCAGACAACAGAAATGAGTTCCCCTGGAGGAAATGGCAGATTCAGACGGTGGAGTTTACGTGACACGGGGTGTGGGTGTGGGTGTCCCCCCAAGCTCCCACGGTCCAGCTACCCTGTCTCCACTAGAACGAGTTGTGGACCAGGGTTCTGTGCTGCACCCCCTCTCCAACACTGCAGTAAACATCGAATCAGAAAGAGCACACTCCAGGCAACCCCATTATAGCAAGGCCAGGTCCCCTCCACTCATTGTATGGTGACAGGATATTGTGCTACCAGTGTTGCATCTATGCTATGGCGGGTTTAATACTAAGAACACATGAGGGGGGGTCATCTCAATTGCATGCCACTTAGTATTCAGTTAAAATTTGTTTTCCTGGAAACAGCCTGTTACCCCAAGCATTACTGCAATACTCACAAGAGATCCCCTGGGAAATTATATTTTCACAATATTCTAACCTTTTAAAACATTGCATTTCACAACAGCTTACACTGTTCTATAGGTTTAGTGCTAACAAAGATTGCCTCCAAACCATGGGTGGCAAAATTCCTTACCATGGTGGCAGTTCCTGGTAAATGCTAACTGTGGTTTCCCTGATGCAGGTATGCCATGATTAGGCAACCTGGAATGGTGGAAATAATAAATGTGCACCTGAAGGGAGGGTCTGTGTGAGCATACACATATTTGGGATCCATGGTATGGAGACTGGGAACATGATGTCTGATCTAAGCCAACCATGGCGATCGGGATCCTTTGTAAGTGGAGAATAACTACTGAAGACCGAGAGATTCAGTGTAATGGTTTTACCTTTCAGCTATGGAACGCCTCGGTGAATAGAAATCCTTCCCAGCAAGGTAAGCCGCTGCAGTTCCCCCTCCAAAATAGGTTTTCCTCAGGCAAGAAGCGATTTCATTCTTCACCAGCAGAGCCCCCAAGCCAGTGGGGAATCCAAACATCTTGTAGAAAGACACAGGCACAAAGTCTGCTTGGTGAGTGCTTAAGTCTAACGGAGACGTGCTGATGAAAGACGCTGCATCCAACAGCACAAACCATTTCCCCGGGACATTGACGGGGCGGAGCTTTCCCGATTTTATCTCTTTGATCCACTCAAGGGGATATTTCGTCCCGGAAAAATTGCTCTGGGCAGGATAACAAAAGAGGAGAGGTGTCTGGCAGCCTGGCTCTTCAGCTCCTACCTCCCTTGTCTGTGCCACCATCTCCGCAGCTTTCACTGGGACAGATAAGACATTCATTGCAGCAGTGATCCCTCTCATGCCCACCACAGATGTGTGGCTGTCAGTGAGGTAGCAAAACCGGCTGCCGGGTTCCTCCAGGGATTTGGGGACCCAAGGGAATGCCTCTGCTACAAGCTTGAGCGCGGCTGTACATCCAGAAGTGAAAATGGCCGTGTAGTCTTCGACGGTGGTATTGAAGTGTTGCAATAGTCTGTCAAATGAGAAGAGAAACATGGCAAGGTTGAATGTGCTGTTTTTGGCTACTAATTCCAGTCTCCATCTAAGCTCAAATCTAAACCAACAAAATAACTTTCTGCATTCCATGGCTGGAGCAGAATGGTACGTTACCAAATTCTTACTGCTCCGTTTACTAAATTAGGGACAAAGTATTTATTATTTATCCATTCTTTCTACCTTGTGGGACTCAAGGTGGTTTACAATAAAAATGATTATAAAAACATCTAAAGACCATAATTTAAAATCTCCATTCAAGACTGCCAAAGAAATAAAAAATAAAACAGTCCAATGCAGTCCTAGATAAAATTGTCCCCATCTCTTTGGGGCGGTTGTTCCACAATCATGGGGCTGCCACTGAAAAGGCCATCCCTTGTGTGCCCATGAGACATTTAAAGTAAATAGTTAATTATATTATGTGCCTATATACTTTGATGTGATTTTTTATGTTGATACATTGTATGAATATTGAGGTACTGGATGTAATGTGACTTTCCTGGGTTTGTGCATTCTTCATTACCACGTCGTATTTCCTCTGGGTGTCAGCTGGACTGATCATTTCCCCACTTTTGCTTTTTCTCCCTTCATACCTGGCTTCTCCCTTTGTTGGCAAACTAGACAACATACAGAGCTGCCCTCTTCTGCCTATTTTTCATAAGATTAGAAAGTAACTCTGGGGACATGATTCTGAACAGGAAACATTTGGAGAAGGTTAAAGACCCCCTCTGCCCAGTCAGTTCTCTACTCAAAATGACAGCCTCCCAAAGCTACTTTAACAACAAAAGACTGAAAATTCGTGACACTGATTTGTATGAAACGTGCATTTTGTACCTAAGTGAACTAATTCGTCTAGCAAGCGTCTTATTAGCCACTTGCTGCAAAAAAGAGCTGTGTCCTGAAGCACCTGATAAAATATACAGTGATACAAACTTCCAGGGGCCAGATTCCAGTTCATGCGGCAGAGGTCCCCAACCTTTTTAAGCCTGTGGACACTTCTGGAATTTCAACACAGGGTGGTGGGCGTAGCCACAAACTGGCTACCACAGGAGACGAAGACAGCTACAGAATGGCCATCATAGCTTACCTTCACTGAAGATCCCTGTGCTGTGGTGGCAGCTGCTGCCAAAGCAACTTTTTAAAAATCTGCACTGCTAGGTGGCCATTCAGGGACCCTTAGGGATACCAAGTCCCGCCTGGCAACGGGCAGGGCATGGGGGGGGCTTACCAGGAACAGGAGGGAGGCCCAGACTACACTGCCAGCAACGTCACTTCCGGAAGTGCCATCGTCACGCTGCACCATTGCTGCAACGCTCTGGTACTTGGGCAAAAACTCTATGGTTAAAATGGCTTCTACCATAGAGGTTTTGCCCAAATACAGAGTGTTCCTGCGATGTTGCCAATGTGATGATGTCACTCCCGATGCACCCGATGCATTGCCACATCACCAACAACATAGCCTGGGCCTTCCACCTTCTCAAGTCAGTTTTTCCAGAATCAGGCTTAATTTAATTCTGACCTGGTTGCTAAATTTAATAGTAAAGGGGCTAGCCCCTTCTGTGGATGACGAAAGTCACAAAACTGGGCCACACTGAGACAAAGAAGGGTGCTCTATCTGGTCAGGACACTTCTTAAGTAAGTAGGAAAAATAGTAACTTCATTTACTTGGTGCATTTTTATCACATACTTTGCCCAGTGAGCTCAGGATTGTTCTTAACTCCTCCAGTTTATCTTCACAACCGCCCTACAAGGTAGGTTAGGCTTAGACAGAAAGACTGGCCCAAAGTCACCCAATGAGTTTCATGGTGTGTGGAACTTGAACTCAGGTCTTCCCAGGCTTCATCCAAGAATCAAATGGCTACCATCCAAACTACCAGATGTCTTCTTTTTAGAGGACATGTCCTCTTTTGGGGGGCTCTTTAAAAAAAAACAGATGAAAATGTCCCCTTTTTGGGTTGGAAGGTTAGGAATATTCCTAGTTAGTAGCAATTATCACAGCTTAAATAATGGGGGTCTTCAAAATGAGATTTGTCATTGTGATCACTTGTCTGAAGTAGTCAGTTGGGAAATATGTCCTCTTTTTTACTTTTCAAAATATGGTAACTTTAATCTAAACCCAACCTGATGGGTCTTAAGTAAGCTCCAGAAGGAGTGTTAATTAACTATCGTATGTCATTGTGTGTAGAATAGCCAAGAGATCCTAAGACTGTCTGGCAGCCAGAAGTATCAGCTCCTTAGCATTATGCACCACTAGGTGGTGAACTAGACTTGTTTTTAAGGCAAGAGATTTTCAGAGGTAGTTTGCCATTCCTGCCTCTGCGTCATGCCCTGGTATTCCTTGGATGTCACCCTTCCAAATACTATCCAAGGCCAACCCTGCTTAGCTTCCGAAATCTGATGGAATCGGGCTAGCTATCGGGGGGGGGGGGGGGGGGAATAACCAGCTCAAGCTAATGACAGGTTACAGAACCCTCCAAGGGGAGATATTGGGGGAAGCAGGGTTTCTAAACTGTGTCCCCACACCACTATTCTTTGGTGAGTGTCACCTTGTCTTCTGTACTAACAGAATACAATATCAAACACATGAACAAGGAATAAAGTGTACGGCAAATAGGAAAGCTAGCTTTGCAAACCTTTTTTTTTTTTTTTTTAAATCAAGCGGTCTCTTTTTATAACAGCAATGTTAGATGCTCCAAGATGTTTCTAAAACTATAAGGTTGTTTTTCTCACTGAGCTATGTACTCGCAGGGTCTCTCACTGCACTGCAGCGTCTTAATAATATATCACCTCTATGCTCAAAATAGTAAGGCAGTGTGATGAGGAAGTGCTGAACCTCAAAGTACTGGGCAGCAAACATTCAGGGTTAAGTGCCCTAGTGTCATCTTAAGATCCAGGGCAAAGAAGCACCCCCTAAAAAGAGCTGCATTTACGAATCTGTTGATGCACACAGAAGGCCTAAGCACCCAGAACTCGGATTGCCACATATGGCAGTTCTAAATATTCATAAAACAAAAGCAGCTTAAAACTAGAATCACACTGAATATGTTTGTTTTATTGCCCGCTATTGTTTTGTCTGTATTAAATGGGCTATTGAAGCTCTGAAGGCATGCACTGTGTGCTTACAGCTACTGCTTATTAGAACTGGATTCCATTTTATGTACCTTTACAGCTATGCTTTATATGCTGCAACCACAGCTCTGTATACAAAACTGCTTTTTTATTACTCAATTAAATTGTTTTTATCCCATCTTCCTTTAAGAAGCTCGGAGCAGTATACATCCCCTCCCTTTTTATTCTAACAACAAGCCTGCAAGGTAGGCAAGGCCGAGAAATAGTACTGGGACAAGGTCTCTGTTGTGTATTGATGCTGCGGTCGCTATGTGCTCCCGCAATGGCGACCACCACGTGGACCTACGCACATGGTCCGAACCTACCTGAGCTTCAGCCAGTTAGGACAATAGATGATCAGATCCTGAACGTCCACCAATCCTGTACCTAGGTTCCCTCCGGGGGACCTATGAACTGCAACCGTGAACTTAAGGTCCTATCTGGACATTTGGGCGAGGTCGGGGGATTATCTCCAACTGGCATAAAAGCGGGTGTGAAGCCTGGGGTTTGCATGTACCATCTGAATCCGCAATAAACAACTATGCTGTTTTCACCGTTCCCGGCCTCCCAACTCCAGTACTTATCAGTGGCGATGAGGACGGGATCCCAATGAGCGACTCATCAGCCGAACCGAGCAGTGGAGCACCGAGCACCGATCCGCCGGCACCAGGCTTCATCGAGCCCCAGCACCCCGAAGGACCGCTCACTGCACTGCTCCTGCTCCAGTAATTATGGCTGCCACCATGGGACAAATCCCTCTCTTCGACACTTCCAAACCCGAGACCTGGGGCGCCTGGTCCAGGCAACTCAGGTTTCTCCTGACTGTGCATGGGGTTACCAAGGCCAAGATGAAGCTCCTGGGCCACTGCGACGTCAAAACCATGGGCCTAGCCCAGAGCCTCATCTCGCCCGAAGACCTGCTGGACGTCACCTACAATGACCTGATCAAGCAGCTTGGGGACTACTTCGTGCCAAAGCCATCCATGCTGGCGCTCCATGTCCAGTTCCTTGAGAGGACCCAACAACCGGGTGAGAGTGCCGCCACTTTCCACGCCAACCTCCACCGGATGGCAGTCAGATGTGAGTACCAGCATGTGGAGGACCATTTACTGGGCAATTTTGTGGCAGGGGTGCAAGAGGCCAAGCTCTGGTGGCAGCTGATCACGCTCACAGACCCTACCCTCAAGAAGGTGCTGCAGACAGCGGTCACGTTCAAAACGACCCACAAAGACAAAAGAGCCACCCGCTCGCACAGCACCACAGTCTCAGAATCAGACAGTTTGGAGGAACAGGACGTCCACCAGCTGCAGCCTCGCTCTCACAAAGGTGCATCCCTTGCTTCCAGTTCCTGTTCCCGCCGCATGGCTCCGGCTGCGGCTTCCTCTCCTGTTCCCCAGCACAGACCGCCCCCATCATGCACAAGCTGCGGAGACCCCCACGAGAGACGTTCCTGCAGGTTCCGGGACACAACCTGCCCAGCCTGTGGACACACTGGGCACATTGCGAAGGCCTGCCGCTCCTGAGACAACTGTCACTCCCAAACCGCCCACTACGAGGCAGCTGACAGCATCACGAATGTCCATCAGCAAGTACTGAGCTTGCCCCAGCCCCTCCCTGGGAAAATTATGGTCCACGTCCAGATCGAAGGGGCCCCCTGTTCCTTTGAGCTAAATACCAGGTCGTCCTATTCCATCATTTCAGCCACCACCTTCAAGCGGCTCTGTCCCAAAGGGGGGCCCCGGCTGCGTAAACCCACAGGACTAATCCTCCAGGATTTTCAAAAGAACCCGGTCGCAATTAAGGAGCTGGGGAAGTTCAGGGTGCAGTACCGGGATTTTAATGGACTCCTGGACCTTTTGGTGGTGGAAAGAGACCTGGTCAGCCTGCTGGGACTCTCATGGTTTAAACCCCTAGGACTAGAATTGATTGAATTGGATCGGCAAACTTCAAATCGGTCTGTGCTGAGTTCCCCGCCATTTTCAACGGCACCTTGGGCTCCTACCGGGGGCCCCCTGTCTCCCTAGACTTAGACCCTAACGTCCACCCCATCCACATAGCTGCACGACGGCCCCCGCTCGCAATACAGCCCAAGGTAGAAGCAGAGTTAGATATGCTCGTGGCACAAGGGGTGCAGGAGCCAGTCTCCCACGCGAGATGGGAAACCCCAATCATTACCCCCATGAAGGCAAACGGGAAAATCTGCATTTGTGCAGACTATAAGTGCCCTTTGGCCCTCTAAGACCACGCATACCCGGTGCCCGTGGTCAGCCATGTCTTGGCCTCCCTCGTGGGAGCCAAGGTTTTTGGAAAGCTGGATCTGGCTCAGGCCTACCAGCAACTCCCTGTGGACAACGCCACAGCGGAGGTGTAGACAATAGTCACCCACAAGGGGGCATTTAAAGTAAAGCGGCTC
Organism: Lepidodactylus listeri; assembly: GCA_029233225.1. Classification (NCBI taxonomy): domain Eukaryota; kingdom Metazoa; phylum Chordata; class Lepidosauria; order Squamata; family Gekkonidae; genus Lepidodactylus; species Lepidodactylus listeri. The sequence continues at coordinate 96,550,556 of JARCFY010000012.1, forward strand.
CAGTTTGGAGTGAGGGTCACCCCCAGGTTGTTCCAGCAGCTAATGAACTCTGTGCTCAAAGGCCTTCCAGGAGTAAAGCCGTTTTTCAACGACATCCTGACTGTGGCTCTAGACGTCGCCACCTTCAAGACCCGACTACGAGCCGTGTTGCAGCATTTCCAGGACGCTGGCCTGAAGGTGCGCAAGGATAAATGCATCGTAGGCATGCCATCAGTGACTTTTCTGGGATTCACCATAGACGCTCAGGGCATCCACCCGACCAACAAAAAATTTTCGGCCATCACGGAGGCACCGCCACCCACATCAAAGGCAGAGCTGCAAGCATTCTTAGGCCTCCTCAATTTTTATCATGCCTTCCTCCACCACAAGGCGGCAATTGCAGAACCGCTGCATCGGTTACTGGACAAGGGGGCTAAATGGGAGTGGGGACCACAACACATGGCAGTGTTCCAGACCGTCAAGGACTTGCTGGAGTTCAACGCGGTCCTGGCCCACTTCGACAAGGTGCTCCGAGTGGTCCTGGCGTGTGATGCATCTCCCTATGATGTGGGAGCAGTCCTTGGCCATCAACTTCCCAACGGGCAGGAGGTGACGGTGGCATATTATTCCAGGACTCTGTCGGCAGTGGAACAAAATTACACCCAAATCGACAAGGAGGCGCTGGCCATAGTCGCGGGGGTTAAAAAATTCCACGACTACCCGTATGGTAGGTCATTCACTGTGGCCACAGATCACAAGCTGCTCCTGGGTCTCCTTGCCCCGCACCGCCAAACCCCACAAATGCTGTCCCCGCGGGTGCTGCGGTGGTCTATTTTTCTTTCAGGGTTCCAGTACTTGTTGGTGCACCGCCCTGGGAAAGCGATGGGCCACATCGATGCCATCAGCCGCCTGCCACTGCCGTCCTGTGACCCGGACCTGGCTCTAGCATTCCATGTGGCTCTCATCGAGGATCTCCCGGACCAGCCCGTCCAGGTACAGGATGTGGCCCATCGCACGGCCCGGGATCGAGTCCTCTCCTGGGTCTTGGACTGGGCAGGGAGGAGTTGGCCCAATCACCCGGGCCCCAATTTTGCCGCCTACACCGCAAGGCAGAACAAGCTGTCCACACACAAGGGGTGCCTTCTATGGGGGACCAGAGTAGTTATCCTGGGGCCGCTCCATGCCAAAGTACTGGCAGCCCTACACGAGACCCATCCTGGAATTGTTTGGATGAAGGCCCTGGCACGCAGCTTATGCAGACGAGTTTCCCGCATTTGGGGAAATCGCAGGGGTCAGCACACCCAGAGTGCAATGGATGAGCCTCACCCTGGGAATACCTCCTTCGTGATCAAGGTGATCAAGGCATGGACAAAGAGATCGTGGACCTGGTCCATCTATGTGGCAAATGTCAAGAGTCGTGCCCAGACCCTTCTCACGCCCCTGTTCAGCCTTGGGAGTCGACCAATAAGCCCTGCTCGTGACTCCACCTGGACTTTGCAGGGCCGGTCCAGGGCCAGTTATTTTTTCTCGTTGTCAACAGCTACAGCAAGTGGCTGGAGGTAGTCCTTATGCGGGCTACTTCGACCGATGAGGCCATCCGAGCGCTATGGCGTATCTTCACTACCCACGGGCTGCCCGACACCCTCGTGACAGACAATGGGATAGCATTCACCTCCACGGGGTTCCAGCACTTCGTGGACTCCCTCTGCATTCGGCACATCTGCTTGGCACCCTTCCATCCTGCAACCAATGGCCATGCAGAGCGAATGGTGAGAACCACTAAGGACGCTCTCAAATGCATGGAGCAAGGGGACTGGGAGTTCCAGCTGATGAAGTTCCTGTTTAGCCAGAGGAACACTCCACACGCCGGCACTGGATGGGTCAGCGCCTCAGCTCCATGCTGGACTGGCTCCACCCCGACCGGGCCATCAATGACCAAGCAAGGTCTGAGTTCCAGCAAGCCCCCCGTGGATTCTCCCTCGAGGACCCAGTCTACGTGCGGAGCTACACCAGAGGTCCCGCCTGGCTTCCTGGAAGGATCATTCGTCCCACAGGTCCCCTGTCCTACGAGGTCCTCACGGAAGATGGCGTGGTGTGGCGGCGCCACATTGACCAGCTGCGACGTTACCTACTGAGCAGCGTACCCCAAGTTCCTGCAACTCTGGCACCTGAGGAACTGGACCAGCAACCACCCCAGGAACCCTGCCCCGAGACGGAACCCGTAGACCGCCTGCCTCCCGACGAGCCAAGAGAGACAGCGACACCAGAACCACAGCCGGAACTGCCCCAAGACGCACCAGAGCAGACGTCAGCTGCCCCGCTCCCGGGAGATTATGATGAGACTTCTGATGAGAACCAATAAGTCAGGCCTTGTGGATAAACAAAGTCCTTTATTGTCTTAATAGTCTTTCAGGAACACTTGCTTTGTTAGAGATACCAGGGGATTGGGGTTGGGACTTATTATACAGTATTCAAACAGAATAGAAATGACAGGCACCAATCAGAGTAAAACCATGAAGCACAAAAATCCCCAAACCGTTGCATTCCCATGGAAAAAGGCACGCGAGCTAATTATAATCCCCCCCATGCCCCTGTGTACGATTCTACTTGCATTCCCATGCAGACACCTGAAAGAGCAGAGAGGGAGACAGCTCAAGGTTAACTGGCAACAACAGCGATAAGCAAGGCCTGCAAAGGAAAACGGCAAAACAGGATGGGAGGGAGAGGGAGCGAGGGGAAGGAACTCAGCTGCCAGTCTCCCCACTGGAGGACCTGTGAAAGCAAACAGTAGCAAAACCGAAAACATGACAGGGAACCTGACAGAGTGTCGCTGGCCGGACTACTTAAAAGACTGTGTGCCGGGGTTGTCTGGACTATGGAGGAAGGGTGTTGTGTATTGATGCTGCGGTCGCCATGTGCTCCCACAATGGCGACCGCCACGTGGACCTTCACACGTGGTCCGAACCTACCTGTGCTTCAGCCAGGTAGGACAATAGATGATCGGATCCTGAACGTCCACCAATCCTGTGCCTAGGTTCCCACCCGGGGACCTATGAATTGCAACCGTGAATTTAAGGTCCTATCCGGACATTTGGGCGAGGTCGGGGATTATCTCCGACTGTCATAAAAGCGGGCACGAAGCCCGGGGTTTGCATGTACCATCTGAACCCTCAATAAATGACTATGCTGTTGTCACCATTTCCGGCCTCCCGACTCCAGTACTTATCAGTCTCCCATCAAGCCTCACAGATCTGACCTTGATCTCTCAGGTCTTCCAGTCCACACGATCTACAGTCCTGCTCCAGAGGAAATCATATATATTCATATTTACAACTACTTTATGTTCTTTCTTTTGCCATATGTGTCTTGCTCAGTCAGCACCCTTCCCCAACACCTTTTAGTAGTTTTTTCTCAAGAGCACTAACACAAATGTGAGGCTTGCTTAATTTTCGTATCTTGTCCTGCAGTGCTGTCTCTTCTCACTCTAGCGCACTAGCAGAAGAAATTCTCTTTTGTGATGCAATTCAAAGGTAAATGGTATTTAAAGGTAAGTGGTAAGTCCACAGCCTTGACCTGGATGGCCCAGGTTAGTCCCATCTTGTCAGATCTCAGAAGCTAAGCAGGGTTGGCCCTGGCTAGCACTTGGATAAGAGACCACCAAGGAATATCAGGGTTGTGACACAGAGGCAGGCAATGGAAAGCCTGGAAATACCTGGAAATGCGAGTAAGCAATAATTGTCCCTGCAACAGAGTAGCCATGGAAAGAGGTGCTTAGGGATCAGGAGGAAACACAAATCAGAACCCAGAGGAGGAGTAGATTTTGAGATGTTTCAGCATTTAGATCAAAATTTAGCAAAGTGGAATTAGCAACTGAACAAAAATACACTTTAAATGCATCCTTTTTCTTCCAGTGAAAAGGTACATAGAAATGACAGGGTTTTGCCAAAAAAGCAAAAAAAAAAAAGAGGCAATTGCCCTCTATAAGAAGCAAGCCTGAAGGTAATGCTGTGTGGTCTGAGGTCAAGGTCAGTTCATATTATTTACCCATTATACAGGTCAAACACAGGACTGCTGCCTGTGAGTCAACTGCAACACCTATAATCTATTTATTATCTATTTATTTACTTCATTTATATCCCACCTGTCTCCCCAATGGAGACCCAAGGTGGCTTCCATCATTCTACCTGTATGTTGCTTTGACACTTCACATTTTTAGATGTGCACTTGATAGCTTTATATAGCTATATATAGCTATATATAGCTACTTGATAGCTATATATAGACCCTAGCTCTATTCAAAACTCTCTGGGTTATTAGAAAGAAACCAGCCCAGTTTTGCTAAGGCACTCAAATGCAGAAATAATAATCAGACCAGAATGTCCTCAATGAAGTTCTAGGGTTGTCAGCCTCCAGGTGGGGCCTGGGGATCTCCCAGAATTACAACTGATCTCCAGGCCATAGAGATGTTTCCCTGGAGAAAATGGCTGCTTTGGAAGGTGGACTGTACACCTTTATACTCTACTGAGATCCCTCCCCAAACCCTGCCCTCCCGAGGCTCCACCCCCAAATCTCCAGGAATTTCCCAACCTGAAGTTGGCAACCCTATGGTTTTCCATGCAGCAAAACCATGGAAGGAATGATGGGCCAAGGATCTGAGGCTCTTCCAAGTCTGGACACCCTGAGATGTGATCATGAAGTCTGAGCGCCGCTCCCCAATCGAAAATGGGAATGAGATCTAAGCAGCGGTGTGGACTGACATGACTATTCCACACGTGGAGGTGAGTGCCTTTTGTTTTAGATGACTGGGTCTTCACTGGAATTCAACCTTCCCTTTTTTTGCCTGGCTCAGAGAACTCTCTAGTGTCACATTTCTAAACTGAGAAAGGGAGAGAAAGTATGCAGAGTTCAGTGGAAGCTTATTTATACAACACTAGCCTACAGCAGATTAATGGAGCAAATAATGAGGGTTTTTATTACCATTTTTAAAACAAGGATTGTCCTGACACACTGTAAATTAGTCGTTAAAAAGACTACCACTATGCAAACATCTGGATTAAAAAAAACAGGTCAGGAAAATATGATCACATTCCTTCATTTCTGCAGCTTCACTGGCCTGAATCGGCTGACGGCCGCTTGTTTTGCACCAGGCCCAGTGGGAGAGGAAGAGAAGGTTTTACTGTCCCGAGTGCCACAGGAGCCTGCATGGCTTCCAAGAAAGCCAGGTGTCAACATCGTCTCCAGATTATATAACAACATTTCAAAAACCGGATCTGGAGACGACATTGATTTATTCTTTTACAATGGTTTTCTTATGATTTGATGGAATTTGTTCATTGTTTATTGGCGGCCATATGTAGAAAACAATTTTTTGTAAGTCTTGTTGACTACCTTGATTTGTGGGTCAGACTCTCATGACTGTTTTCTCAATACCCATTTTTAGACAAGGTCGTGACTGTCCACATTTATCTGCTCAATGCCCAGGGTTAGAAGACATTATTTAGTTTACCACCACCTAGACTTGCCAATCTCCAGGTAGGACCTGGAGATCTGGAATTACAGGCTACAGAGATAAGTTCCCCATGGAAAAAAAAGCTTGCTTTGGAGGGCAGATTCTACGGCATCCCACCCCATGGAGGTCCTTCCCCTTCCCAAGCCCCACCTGCCTCAGGCTCCACCCCCAAATCTCCAGGCATTTCCCAACCTTTAGGGTTGCTAGCTCTGGGTTGGGAAATACCTGGAGATTTTAGGGATGGAGGCTGAGGAAGGTGGGGTTTGGGGCATAATGCCATAGAGTCAACTTCCAAAGTGGCCATTTTCTCCAGAGGAACTAATCTCTTTCACCTGGAGATCAGTTGTAATAGCAGGAAATCTCCAGCCACCATCTGGAGGTTGGCAACCTCAGCCCCCTTTGCAACACAGGGCCAAAACATCCCCTGGGGTCATCAGTCTCCAGGTGGGGCTCAGAGACCTCCTGGAACTTCAGCTGATCTCCAGAATAATGAGGTCAGTTCCCCTTAGAGAAAAAAGTTGCTTTGGAGTTTGGACTCTACAGGATCATACCTCAAGGAGGACCCTTCCCTCTTCAACCCCCCCCCCCAGCTCCACCCCCAGCTCCCCAGGAACTTCCTGACACAGAGTTGGTGACCGTGCCCCCACTGCGCACACACACACACAGAAGGCTGGGAGCAGGAAGTATTGCCACATCTGGGACAGTGACTGCAGGAATTTTGTCCATTTGTTACATCTATTAACTAGTTCCTCTGATACTCTTCATGATAATTATTTTCCAATAGGTTCACAGAGTCCTTTATGAGATTTAAATCCCCAGATAATTCATATTTCTAGTTTGGTATGGATGGGATAAATTGAGATGAATTATGTTTCCTTACGGTGCCACATGATTTTAGAGCTACCCTGAAATCAACAAACTAGATCCTGCTACTCACATCTAAGGGTTCTTCACTTTGATTTCTCGCGAACAGTAAAGTCAAGGACAGACATTTAGATTCTAAATCATCAGAGCACATTTAATTGATCGCCAGGTAGAAATTACCAAGTAGCATGAATATTACCAGACCTCAAAAACCAGTGAACAAGATCCTGTGGCTTTAAGAATGAGTGTGACATCATTACAAAAAGACCAAGCTTCACATTCCTATCACCAGAAGCAAATTGCAAGCCCGCCTTTGAAGTATTCCAGAATCTTCAGGAAAACACAGATTCGAGTAGTGGAAGCATTTGCTTACGTACAAATTAGTGCGCTTAAAACAGGGCATAGGATTGCAGTCTACTGCAATTTTATTCATTCATTCATTCATTTATTACGGCAAAAGCCAGCATCAGTGTCGGATCACAATAATAGCCAGTGATCTAGTGATAATACAAAAACAAAATCTAAGGTATAAAGAGAATAAAATCCAAGATAAGTAAAAATAAATCACAGTATATCTTCCATTACAAGGGATTTTCTGATCACTAAGCAACAAAATCTGGCCACAGCATAAGATACGAGGCTTTGAGAGTCTTCTAGGAGAAAGTTGCGCAAAATTTCTGGCCTAAATTTCAGATAAGATTGCAGGGGGTTAAAGTTAGACAAAAGTAGCAATATAAGAGAGGACTGTTCTTCCTGATGAAGTTTACAATACAGAAGTACATGGGTGGTGGATTCCACCATATTAGACTTACATGGAAATAATCGTTCCTGCATAGGCGCACACAAGAATTTGCCTTGTAGCACAGCAGAGGGAAATGCCTCAAAACAGGCCCTAGAAAGTGCCCATCTATAGGGTTCGTAAGCAATATCAGACAAGTATGGGACAGCTTTAAAACTGGGCCAAGATTTTAAGCATCTAAAACTCTTTGGAAGTAAGTCTTCATTTTGTGATTCAGTATCAAGAAGCCTTTGAGTAATAATTGTTCTTGCCTTGATCAGGCTTCCACAAAAAAAATCTTCAGGGTTTAGTCCAATACATTTGATTTTATTAAGAATTAGTGTAGCCCAGGCAGGATAAGGGTCTGAGGCTAAATAAAAAGACATCAGATCTTTTGGATTATCATGAATTTTCAACCAAACAAATATTGCCTGTTACCAGATTTTTAGTTCAACCCTAGGTAAACCAGCCTCTTGTCTGAGTATTACATTAGAAACACTTTTAGGGACACCGAATAAAGATCTAAGAAACTTTGATTGAATTCTTTCGAGAGTCAGAAGATTGGCAGATAGTTCAATCCGCAAACCATAAAGAAGTTGTGCCAATGATTTTGCCTGGAAAGTTTTTAAGGCCATAGGGAGAAAGCCAGCACCTTTTCGTCTAAACAGTCTAAGAATGGCATTTGCACTTCTCTCAGCCAAAGTAGCTGAGGAGGTGAGATGTGCCAAAAAAATTAAATTATAGAAAAAAGTAATTCCTAGATATTGGAAATTCTTAACTTGCTCAATTATATTTCCCTTTATATTCCAACTATTTTTCCTAAATGAATTACTAAAGTGAACAATTTTAGTCTTGGTGAAATTAATTGTAAGTAATTCAGTGTTGCATTGGTCACTAAATCTCTCCAAAGCTCACTTCAAGCCGACCTTAGTTTGAGATAAAAGGACAAGCATCATCAGCATACATAAGGATAGGGAGCGTTGTGTCACATGCAAGAACCGGAGCATGGGTATCAACTGTATGAAGGCATGTGATCAAGGAGTTGACATAGATGTTAAATAAAAAGGGAGCCAGTAAGCAGCCTTGTCTAACCCTTTTTTGGGCCAAAATTCTTTTTGAAATTTTGCCATTCTGTGTAAGTCTTATCTGAAGGCTATTGTTTTCATGTAGTTTGATTAATAAAAATAAGACTCTTTTATCAATACCCATGTCAGCCAATTTAGCCCACAGCCTTCCCCTAGCTACAGAGTCAAAGGCAGGCTTGAGGTCCACGAAGTCCGCATAAAGGATGTTCTTTGGGTATTTCACATATTTATAATTTCTCTGAACCTTTGACTGACAACACTCCCATGCTAGAGACGTATGATAAGAACTTAACTGCAAATGTCTAGGTGGAAGGTGATGCTAGAGAAGAAAGCCACCCCCCTGGTATTTTGTTTGAACAAATGGATATGTTAAATCTAATTGCGAGAACGGTGGCCTGTATCTTTAAATCTATGGGAGATATGCATGGGTTATTGGAGAAAATCTTGCTTTCCATGACTCAAAAACCCAAGGATGGTCCCTCAGATACTGATTGGGTTTCACAGGGCCCTAGTGCCACAGGGTCTTAGAATACAATCAGGGCTTTTTTTGTAGAAAAAGCTCAGCAGGAACTCATTAGCATAATAGGCCACTCCCAACAGCAGAAATTCATTAGCATATTAGGCCACATCCCCTGGTAGCACAGCTCCCTCCCAGGATCAGCTTCCCCAGGTGCCCCGCGGCTTGCGGGGCGCATAGGGAACCTGAAGGAAGGAAGGCAGTTTCTGGATCGGCTTCCCCAGGTGTCCCACAGCTGCGGGGCGCCCGGGGAACCTAAGGAGGGGAGGCAGTTTAAACCGCCCTCTCTCCCTGGATCTGCTTGGCTTCCCCAGGCGCCCCACTGCTTGCGAGGTACCTGGGGAACCTGAGTGTGGGGGGGAGGCTGTAGGCGTGGCCAACTCAGAAGCCAGCCAGAACTCTGTTCCTGTGTGTTCCTGCCCAAAAATAGCCCTGAATATGATCCATCAGAGTTTTTGTGGCTCTGAAAATGAATGATTTAAGGTACAGCTGCATTGCACAACTACTTGCAATCTCTTCCTGCAGGATTCCAAAGCATGTTTAACTATATGTCCATTTAGAGGCCATGTGATAAACTGGTCCTCAAAGAAACTTGCACGGAGACACTTAGCCACTCTCCTGGGGGAGAAAACCCTTCTTTTATTGATTTAGAGGGGACTGAACATCTTAATAGCACGCCACAAATACAGAAGGATTCTACTCTCTTTTGAGTCCAGGAAGATTCCAAGAATGCTAATAACTCAAATACATTTGTTACAATCTTCTGGCATTTTCCCCTCTAGAGTCTTTAATAATTCCAAGATATGCCCTCTCTTCCCCAACTATATATATAAATCCAATGATGGAGCCCTAATTTCCTCTGCTCATAGAACTTCAAATGCTGTGACCCCAAATCTGGCGTCCCCTCTTTTCTGCTGATGAAAGCTACTTATTTAGAAAACCATGAGGAGAAGGTGCTACTTGCATCTTTCACTCATTTACCGAAATCTGAGCAGAAGGAGATAACAACTAGGCTGAAAGAATTATTATGCTGTCTTCACAATTTAGATGAATATGCTAATTCAGACAAACTGAATATCCCCTTGGACTCCCTCTTGGTTAAGGAGCATGATAGCTCCCTGATGACAACTGAGTCCTGTCCGAAAGAGCAACTTGATGAAGACATGGATGCATCCCCTATTCAGATACTACACAATCCACAGGCCCAATGGATGCATTTTTACTGATACTGAGAAGATCTTGGATATTATAGATAAGGTTGATACCACTCTTCCTCCTCTCATGGAATATTGCCAGTTGGCACTCTAAAACAGGGGTGACGAACTCATTTGTTATGAGGGTCAGATCTGACATAAATGAGACCTTGTTGGGCCGGGCCATGTGTGTCTTAAAATGTAATGTCAGGCAGCAAAGAGATAAACTTTATAAAGGACACAAACACAAAGGGTTTTTTTAAACTTAAAATAAAAACATGCTTAAAACATTAGTACTCTTGCAATATTTTGTTTAACAGTATCTGATAACTGACACGTCTTGCTCAGCAGCAGCAGAAAAACTGGAAGCCAGAGATGGCCGGTTCTATTGCGGGCCTGACAGCCGCGTGTTGGACACCCCTGCTCTAAAACAGGGGCTAAAGACCTCATTAGATATATTTTCCAGTACAAAAAAAAAATTCAGGAAATCTGGATGCGAAACTCGTTTGACCTTCATAATTTTCTTGCATTTCATTCCTGCGCCATGGGTGGCCCAAAAGGGGGAATACCCTCTGGAGGTTTAACTACTTTTGTATCCAAGTCCTTGAATGGCTTTATAAGGAAATTGACAATTGATAAGAACTGGATTCTGGCTGTTCATATTTCTAATTTTAAGATCATTTGTATCAATGTATATATTCATCCCTTAATTAATCAATCTGATAAAAACGTCTGGGAAGAGCTGGAGAGTAATATTGGTGGCCAAAATTTAAATGAGAGACCCTGGCCTGCTTTTAAGCATCTTTCCTTAGATTCAACTACTAATTTTTCCAGCGCAATGTTTATTATATGTATCACCTTGCTTTTCGTGGTCTTCTACCTTTGCAATCCACTTACTACATTACTTGTGGCAGGGGACCCCAAAGTGGTGCCTCCGGGTGCCATGGTGCCCACCAACACCTTTTTTGGTGCCTGCCAAATGTTTTCAGGAAGTGGGTGGGGCTACAGCTCAGCCGGGCTGCTGATTGGTATTGGAGATCTGGCTGGCTGTGAAGATTAAAATAATGTTGTTCACCGCAGGGTTTTATTCTCCTCTTGTCTCGTATATTTGGCCTTCCTTTTTTTTTTTTTTTTAATAAATTTTTATTGATTTTTCCCTATAACTACAACTATAACGCTACAATCTAAGCTACATATACCTTATACAGAGAGTACTTTATCATTTGCTTAATACTACCTTATTACATAATATAATTATGAAGCATTTAGAACCTTGGATAAATTTCAATTACTTTGTTACTGCTACTATAAAAAATATCAAAACTATTTGGCAGACACGCCCACCTAGAGAAATACGGTTAATTAAACAATTTAACGTATATTTGGCCTTCCTGTGTGTGTTTTGGGGGGGAGGGTTTGGCTCCATCTCCTGTGATGACCATTTTGTGACTGGCTCCACCTCTCATGGTGGCCATTTTGTGACTGGCTCCATCTCTCATGGTGGCCATTTTGTGGTTGCACCCACCACCCTGTGTCAGAATTCCAAAGAATATTGAGGAAATCAAGATTCTAAGAAAGCAAATCTTACCATGGACATTTAAATTTTAGTTAAAAGGAGAGAAGGATATGTCTGAGAGATCCTTCTGATATATTCCTGTGACCATGCCCTGTGGATGTGGAAAGTGCTGTCAAGTCACAGATGACTTATGGTGACCCCACAGAGTATTCAACCCATAGGGTTTTCAAGGCAAGAGATGAACAGAGGTGGTTGGCCATCGCCTGCCTTTGCATGGACTTCCTTGGTGGTCTCCCATCTAAGTACTAACCAGGGCCTTGCTTAGCTTCCTTGCTTAGCTTCCAAGATCTGACAAGACTCAGCTAGCCTGGACCATTCAGGTCAGGGCAACCCTACCCTAGATGCTGCATATGACTCTGTGGGTAAGTCATCCTTAGTGACAGTGCTCCATGGCCAATGTGGTTTCTTGGCCAACTGCTTCCTGGGCATAATTGCTTAAAATGCTCCTCTTGATTATTCTCCATTGGAGAGTGGCATTTTATCGAGTCTTGGAGGCCGGGGAGTAGACTGGCCCCCAATCGCTCATTGGCTGGTGGCCCAACGAGATCTCTTCTCTTGCTGCATCCTCCACTATCCAGCAGACGGCACTAGCATATCACCAGGCCCCATTATTGTGGGAGGGAAGAATTCTCTGAGGCACATGCCATCCAGGTTAAAGCTATTACGTATATACAAAGTAGAAAATGGAGGCTTGGCCCTTTCCTCTACTCCTGGCAGCAAGAATGGCAAAGTCATATCCAAAATTTTGTACTGAAGTAAACAATCATGTACGCATCAAGCCAGAACTTCAGACTCTGGCAAGCTAGTGGAGTTCACAGAGCGGCTTGTGCACCTCAGTAAACAATCCAAAGCTTTAAAATGCATTTGGAACTAATGAATGGAAAGGTCAGTGGAACAGAAGATATGTGAGGGGCAAAAAACCCACTCTGTTTATGAAAGCTAGCTTTACTGTCCAATGAATTCCTGATTAAATTTCATAATTAAGAGTCGTTTAGTATGGGCACTGGATACATGCCCTTGTAAAATAATTAATGCCCTTTTGGACTCTGTGATTGCAATAAACATTTCTATTTCTTACTCAAGCTAGCAATAAACACTCCTCGGTGTAAATGAAAAGCAATTTTTAGCCTTCAACTAAGCAATGCCAATTCCTGGCATGTTTAAATGTGATAGCAAAGATAGCATACTTAGGGTGTCCAGATTTCAAATGTGCTACTGCTTATAGCAGAATTAATTTATGTGGTCTCTTTGTACGGCACTGAAGGCAAATGGATGCAGTCTTTACAGTTTGGAGAATTGTAAGAACATCAGAAGAACCTTGCTGAATCAGATCAGTGGTCCATCTAGTCCAGCATCCTGTCTCACAGAGTGGTCAACCAGTTCCTCTGGAGGACCCAAAACAAGGCATAGAGGCTGAAGCCTTCTTGTGATGTTGCCTCCCAGCACTAGCATTCAGAGGCTGACTGCCTCTGAATGTGGAAGTTCCCTTTAGTCATCATGGCTACTAGCCACTGAGGGACCTCTCCTCTAAGAATCTGCCTAACTGCCTTTTAAAGCTGACTCTGCCTGCGGCCATCACTACATCCTCTGGCACTCTGGCCAAGAATTCTGGGGTGCCAATGCTCCCTCTAAGCCATGGAGTCTTGTGAGCATAAAGTCTACCTTCTGAGCTCCTGGCATTAAAGTTGTGAGTGAGCGATTTGGCTACTGCATAAATTAGTTTGCTTTGGAACCATCCTTCCTGAGCTGAGACAAAAATGTGTGAGCCGGAGGTTAAAAAACTGTGAGCTAGCTCACACTAACTCAGCTTAGAGGGAACACTGGTTACACCATGCATGAGCTTTCCCAAAGGCCAATGTTCAAATTCCCCGCAATACCCTGTAGGAGTCTAGCACAATGCTCCAGGTACTATGCCATCACCTCATTAATAACATTGTCATGATAGTACCTTAAGCAATAACAATACTTAACATTTATATAACAGTTTTCCAGTGCTATGCCTGTCACGTGCATTATCATCTCAATGACCCTTATGACAACAGCACCAGGACTCCACGCTGCTTGCCTCAGGGAGTTCAGGAGGGAGGTGAAGTTTGAACAGAGGGCTGCTTGGCTCAGTGCTCATTTTTCTCCCCCACTGTCCACTTTCCTTCCTTCTCAGCTGCCTTCCTTCATCACTTTGGACTACAGGCCCAAAAGAAGTACCTTCATACTGTGCACGATGTAGACTGAAGCCTCCTGACAGACCCTTTCTATCCACATCCACCTTCAGGGGCAACTGGTGGGAACAGAATCATTGTGGAGATCCTAGACATCTGAAATCCCACTGTTCAAATTTACCAAAGAAACTATTTGAACAGCTAAATTCAAGTCCAGTAGCACCTTACAAACCAACAAGATTTTTGGTCTACACACTTTCTACACAAAGCTTTGACAGATACAAGTCTGACTCGTCTCTCTCTCTTGGGAGCTCTGGGGCTCTCGAAAGCTCCTGCCCCGAAAACCTTGTTGGCCTCTAGGGGGCTGCTGGGCTTGGATCGGGCTGCTCCATGGCAAAACCGACACAGGCACCCTCTGGAACTACGCAGCCCCCCTTTCTGCACTCTCCTTTCAGTCCACATTCACCACAGTGTCCTCCAAGCAATTCTGCACTAAAATCAAATTCAACTTTCTTTTTAATCCAGGTGTTGTTGTTTTTTCCATTCTGCACTAAAATCGAGTACAACCTTCTTTTTATTCCTGGTTTTTTCCCCATTCTGCATTACATTCCCTCCCTTCAGTGGTCAGCCCGGTTTCAGCCTGCTGTTGCTCCCCCGGGATATTTGGATCCTGTTTTGCCCTGAACTTAAATTGCTCGACTCGAACACTGAGAAAATCCAGAACAGCAGGCAAATGCAGAAAGGACCTATGTAAGCTGAACCAGAATCTTCTCATCTTCCACTACCACTGTAGCTGCTGCCCTCTCCACTTTTGCTAGAATAGCTGGAACTACTGTGACCTTGAGGGACAGCTGCTGGTCCAGTAGACACAGCCGCCCTTCCTTCAGTTCTCAGTAGACTCATTCACTTACACTCCTACCTGCTCCTTTGGAATCATGTCAGTCCTTCGACCTGGCTGGACTGGCTATGGTTCTATACTTTGCATTTCTTCCACATCTGAGCAACTGCCACGCCCATGTATTTTCCAGTCAGTAAGGGAGCAGGTAAACCTTCACGGTTTCTCACTTTCCGAGTGCCACTCCACTCCATATAGCTCCACTGTGGGGACAGTATAAAGGGGAACCTCCAAGCTCTTTAATCATCTTCCCAGAGAGAAGCTTACCAGACCCAGAGAAGCCTCCATTGTAGAGTCTCTCCATATACCAGATGCTCTGTGCCTTTCATCATGACCACCTTTTTGAAACTCTTCTGCCAAGCCTCCAAGAATAGACAGGCCAACAGCTGCTGTTGTTGGTGAAACATGAGAAGGTTCCAATTCAGTTCAAGTAACAGAAATAATCTGCCTTTGGGGCAACAGACTGGTTCTTGGGATAGTGATGTTATAATTCATGTGTAACTGATTGAGCCAATCAGGCCATTGCTCCATGGGAATAACTGAAAACAGCATGTAGGACAGAGAAGGAAAGCAAGTAGAAGATTCACTTGTCTCAAAGGCTTCTTTTACTGTCCACTCTTCAGAGAGTGAGTTCATGTTTTACCTTCAAGCTGGTGAGGCCTTTCTTACTTAGTAGAATATATGGTGCCCTGAGCTGGGTGGCTCAGGTTAGTCTGATTTCATCAGATCTCAGAGGCTCAGGCGGGTTGGCCCTGGTTAGGGCTTGGAGGGGAGGCCACTAAGGAAGTCCAGGGATGCTGTGCAGTGGCAGACCATGGGAAACTTGGGTGACTTCAATGTCCATGCTGACGATGTGGCCTCTGGGCCGGCGATGGACCTGGTGTCGGCCATGGCAGCACTAGGACTCACCCAATGTGTAACGGTGCCCACACACCAGGCCAGGCATACACTCGACTTGATTTTTGCGGTGGGGGTTACGGTGGACCGGATTACTGCCTCGGCAGTACCATGGTCAGACCACCATGCCCTGAAGGCCTATCTGAAGGTGCCATCCCGACCCTGTCTGAACAGCAAGTGTATTTTGGCTCACCCGCAGAGTCAGATGGACCCTCAACGGCTCCTGATGGCTCTCCGGGATCCCATGCCCCCTGGCGGCTCACTGGATGAGCTGGTTGAGGACTGGCAAGGCTAGCTCTCAGCAACCATCGACAAGATCGCCCTCTGATGCCCTCTATGCCCTCGCTCTAAGCGGGCTCCCTGGTATACCGGGGAGTTGCGGCAGACAAAATGAGGACTCAGACGGTGGAGGCGTGCTCATGACGAAACATCAAGAGAATCTTATAAGGCGTTTATGAGATCCTATGAGGTGGCAGTCAAGGCCGCAAAGAGACAGTTCTACGCGGCTGAGATTGCATCTGCAAACTCGTGCCCGGCACAATTGTTTAGAACTCTTCAGTCTTTAACAGCTGCCACAGAACAGACCAAATAATAGGGAATTGAACATTGGCTGTGAAGCTTTTGTGAGCCATTTTGCAGATAAAATCTTGCTGCTCCGCTGCGACCTCCCAGCCACAGTTGAGACAGTTAGTGAACTCGAGGCTCCATGCATGTCTTCTAGTTCTATTCTGGATTATTTCGATCCACTCAGTCTGGATGAAGTCGACAGATTGCTCTCAACTGTATGCCCAACCACATGCAGCCTTGACCCGTGCCCTTCATGGCTTATAAAAGCCAGCCGTGAGGGGTTGCGAGGTGCCCTCAGGGAGATTATCAACAAGTCCTTCAAGGAAGGACTGTTCCCGGGGGCACTCAAGGAAGCGATGGTCCACCCCCTCCTGAAAAAATCATCACTGGATCCGGCTGAATTGGCCAACTATCGGCCGGTTTCCAACTTGCCCTATTTGGGCAAGATCTTGGAGAGGGCAGCGGCGATTCAGTTGCAGAGCTTTCTGGATGACACTTCTGCACTGGACCCATTTCAGTCCAGCTTCCAGCCGGGTTATGGGACGGAGACGGCACTGGTCGCCCTCATGGATGACCTCTGACAGCATCTGGATTGAGGCGGCATGGCAGTGCTGGTGTTTTTAGATCAGTCGGCCACGTTTGACACGGTCGACCACCAGCTACTGATCCACCGCTTCGCCGACACGGGGGTTCAGGGGCTTGCCTTGCAATAGCTCACCTTGTTCCTCCAAGGTCGGGGACAGAGGGTGGTGCTGGGGGAGCACACATCCCAGAGGCACCCACTGGTGTGCGGAGTACCACAGGGAGCGGTGCTATCCCTGATGTTGTTTAACATCTACATGCACCCTCTTGCTCAGATTGCCCGGAGGGATAGGCTGGGTTGCCACCACTACGCTGATGACACCCAGCTGTATCTGTTGTTGGGCAGCCAGTCCAGAGCCACCCCAGATGACCTGGAGCGGGCGCTTCAGGACGTGGCGGGCTGGCTCAGGCTGAGCCGATTGAAACTGAATCCAATGAAAACGGAGGTCCTGTGCCTGAGTCGGAGTGGCCCAGGCGTAGGGATCCCATTGCTGGCGTTCGGGGAGGCACCACTGCTGCCAGCGCCGAGGGTCCAGAGTTTGGGAGTGCTCCTGGATGCATCCTTAACCATGGAGGCCCAGATAGCAGCCACTGCCAAGGCAGCCTTTTACATCTATGGCTGATTAGGCAGTTGGTCCCCTTCCTTGAACACAACGACCTGGCGACAGTGATCCATGCAATGGTCACCTCGAGGCTAGACTACTGTAACACTCTCTACATGGGGCTGCCCTTGACTCAGCTCCAGAGGCTGAAGCTAGTGCAGAATGCCGTGGCCAGGCTGTTGATGGGCCACTCAGTTCGAGACCACATCCAGCCTGCACTGAGGACACTGCACTGGCTGCCTATAGCATACCAGATCCGGTTCAAGGTGATGGTTCTAACCTTTAAAGCCCTATGTGGTCAGGGGCCTTTCCCTGTATATACCCCAGAGAGCACTGCAGCCAGGCACCCAACATCACCTGACCCTCCCTGGCCCTAGAGAGGCCAGGTTGGTGATCACCAGGACCAGGGCATTCTCGGTGGTGGCTCCTCTCTGGTGGAACAAGCTCCCGGATGACAACAGGGCCCTGCAGGACCTTTTGCAGTTCCGCAGGGCCTGCAAAGCAGAGCTCTTCCGCCAGGCCTTCAACTAGGAGCCACCACTGGGGGGGAAGGGGTCCCTGGTAAGTGCCGAGTGTATTCTCTGGCCCAGGAAATTGCCCGGTGAAGCCTCCTGGCCAGATCTGTGTTGCGCTCTGCATTGTTGGGTGCATTGTTTTGCCGCTTTTTTTTGTAGTTTCTGCTAATTTTATACTGGGTGTTTTATGCTAACTTATGTATGTTGTAGTTTTAAACTGTTGTGAGCCGCCTTGAGCTGGTTGTAAAGCTGGCTAGGCGAGATATAAATAGAAATAAATAAATAAATAACCACCTCTGGATGTCTCTGGCCGTGAAAACCCTACAGGGTCAACCATAAATTGTGTGCAACTTGAGGGCTCTTTCCACCACCATGGGATATGGTGCCTGCTGTGATACAAAATTAGGCAAGTATTTTAGAAATGGCTTCCAGTTCCAATTTCCCCTGGGTATTGACAGTTATTTTCCTATTTTCTATATCATTCCAATAAATAATTTACTTGATTATCTGTAGAAGTTTTATAAGAACACTTGGAACTTTAGGAGCACTTAGGGGGACTTAGGAGCGCTTACCTCATCCCCTGTGGAGGTCTGACTAGTGACCATAAAAACTGTATAAAGTCCCACTGGACCTCAGCAGTGTCCCGGGGGGGGGGGGGGAGTATAAAACCTCCATAGGGAACTGTGAGGAAGTCACATGAAGCTCAAGGTGCCAACCTCCAGGTGGGGCCAGAGATATTTCAGAATGACAACTGGCTTCCAGACAACCAAGAATCCATTCCCCTGGAAGAAAACTGCTGCTTTGGAGGATGGACTCTACAGCATTATACCCTACTGAGGTCCCTTCTTTCCTTAAACCCTATCATCCCCAGGCTCCACCTCCACCCAAATCTCCAGGAATTTTCCAACTTGACATGAAGCCTAAAGCCGAGCAGCCAGAATCAAAAGGACCTCCAAGAACAAGCCAGCCAGATTTGCTTAGAATACAAGCGGGCAGCTAAGAACGATTGCTCTGAGATGATGACCTTGAAATGCCAAAGAGGTTTGTGTAATCCCAGGTTTCTTTATAATTTTGCCAAGGTGGCAGCATCTGATCGCTTCCTTCCTGCTTCTTCCACAAAGCCAGCTGTGCTCCTTGCTCGATGGTTCATCTGAATTCCTTAATGAGCCACACATTGAAAATCATTTTTCTTCCCCATCAGTTTCCAAGACGAGACCACAGCAAACTGTTCGGCTGCTTGTCTCCAGCAATTATTACTATTCTGATCGACCCTGTTGGCATGCAACTCCTCAACTGCTTCTCACAGCACAGCTTTTCCAGACAAGAACTGTCCCCACTTATTTGAGTCCAAAAGATGACCAGCACATACCTTCTTCCCTGAGGGCACAGCTGCCCATGTCACAGTGACGTGTTCGCCTTTGCCGGCTGGCATGCAGCACCGCTTTAGCTGAGACTGCAGAAATCCAGACGCTATTGTTTTAATTGGTATGTAAAAAATGTTGTAATTATCTCTCTGAAGCCCAAGGAATTTTACTTCAAAATAGATACAAGTTTTAAAAAAAAATCCATCCTGCATTTAAAAAGCATGATGTAACCATGCACTCAGACTTTTTGCAAACTTTTAACTTTTTAGTTTCCTGCTACAAAACTCTGGCTGCGGTCACACACGCTAAATAATCCACTTCCAATCCACTTTCAGTGCACTTCCCAAGTGGATTTTTACTGTGTGAACTGGCAAAATCCAGTTGGAAAGTGCATTGAAAGTGGATTGAAAGTGGATTGTTTAGTGTGTGTGACCGCAGCCTCTGTGTTGCAACAGAAAAGAGCCAGAGTCCCAGGGGCACCATGAAGACTAACAAAAGACTAACAAAATCTGTGGAAGGGGAGGAACTTTCTCCAGTTAGTTTGACTCACAAAGGCTCATCCTCTGCCACAAATTTTTGTGAGTCCTTAAAGTGCTATTGGACTCTTACTCCTTTCTATTGCTACAGACAGACTAACTAATTAACCCATCTTGTTGCAACTGAGATTTGCATAGCAGTTAGGGCTGCCAAGGCCGCCCAGGGGGGCAGGGAATCCCCCACTAAAGGGGTCCCCAATCCACTAGCCCAGATTCAGCCGGCAGGGGGAACCCTGCCCCCGAACTGGCCCAATCGGACCAACTGCCCCAGCATGATGACGTCACTCGGAAGTGATGTCATCACGTTGGGCACGTTGCCAGGGCAACACTCTAGCAATCGCCCCAAAACTCTATGGTACCATAGAGTTTTGGGGCGATTGCCAGAGCGTTGCCCTGGCAACATGCCCAGCGTGATGATGTCACTTCCGGTTGATGTCATCACAGCACACGTGCGCTTTGTGTGCATGCATAACTCCCAGGCTGGGGACAGGAGTCCCCCACCGTTAAAAAGGTAAGGCTTGGCAACCCTAATAGCAGTTGAGCTACTAATGATTTTTTTTCTATATCATTTTTTGCTTCCAAATGCAAAGTATTAATTGATCCCATTTCTTCAGGGCCCATTTTGCTCCACAAGCAAGGGCAAGTTAATTTTAGCATTTGGAGTTGCTAAAATAAACAACTCAAGCAAATTAGAAATGTTTATAAACTAGGCCCACCTAAGTGTTTTCAAAAATTTGAAGTCTGCATGTTTCACAGTTTACAAAACAGGCAAATTTCCCTTTACTCTAAGCATTTGCACACACTGTTATGTCCGATCCTGTTGTGTGTGTGTTATGTGCTATTAAGTCACTTCTGACTTACAGCAACCATGTGAATGAATGACCTCTAGAGCATCCTCTCGCTGACAGCCTTGCTCAGGTGGTCTTGCAGACAGAGGGGGCCTTTGTGGCTTCCTTGACTGAGTCCATCCATCTCATGTTGGGTCTTCCTCTTCTCCTGGTGCCTTCAACTTTTCTTAGCGTTATTGTCTTTTCCAATGACCAAAGCACGATAGCCTCAGTTTTGCCATTTTAGCTTCAAGGGAGAGTTGAGGCTAGATTTGACCCACTTCTTTGTGAGCAAGGCAAGGAACGAAAAAAGATCCTTTTACCTTCCCCTTTTCTTCCTCCCCTCTGTCGGCTGCTTCCCCTCTATATTGACTACAATTCCTTGGGGGAGTTGCTTTTTATTACTCTGTGAAATACCACAGACGGGGATGAGGGCTGTAACATTACATCCTGTTTCCAGGAGATTAACACTAGCTTTTTGATGCCTCATATGAAGACAAGATTATGTTTCTATGTTAAATGCTCTGTTAAGCGCATCCTGTATTGAATAACCTGACTCCAGCCCCTTGTTCAAAACAGCTATTAACATTTAATACAGCATTCTGGGTTTTTATGCAGTTCCCATTATCAGGAGGCAGAATGATCTTGGGCTGAACCAATGCATGTATTTACACAGTGACCGACAGCTACTTCTTAATGGATTTGGGCATTTAATAGGGGCTGTGCCAGCACAGCACTTCTGAGAAATTAGGCATGCAGCCACTGGCTCCCTATCCATTTTACACACTGGGGGGGGGGGGGGGAGGGGGGGCTGAAGCAAAACCAGGAGGAGATTCTCTACAAAATGAATAAAGGGAGATAAAATGAAGGCTGTACACTTTGTGTATGTTCTGGCTTAACAGTACTTAATTTTAATTTTAGTATATCATGTTTAATATATCAAGAAATATAAAGTTTCTCTGACTTCACTTGCTGACTAATTGGGTGTCAAACCTATGAGGAGACTTTCCTAACTGCGTGGTGCAATTTGATGTGCATTCCTGTTACTAGAAACAAAAAAGCAGGACATTTTTTAAAACCTCTCCTCTGAAGTCTGCGGAAAGCAAGACAATCCACTGGCAATAGAATGCAGGGATGTGATAGATCAGGGGTCCCCACACTTTTCATGCCTGAAGAAGTCTTTGGAATGCTGCCACAGGGGCTGCCACAAAATGGCTGCCCCAGCAGGTGGATCCAGCTGCAAAATGGCCACCACAGCAGACCTTCCATCACACAGTGAAGATCCTTGTGGTGTGATGGCAGCTGCCAAATGTGAGAATGGGCCAAGAGATATAGTCCACAACAGGTCTCCTTAAGTAGAAACTCGTTTATTTGTAGAGAAGATCATGTTGGTCAAACACTTTTCCTGTTAGTAATGCCCAAGCCTAGCAATGCCATTACAATTATACTTGATATGAAATATGGCCTGCCTACCATCTAGCAATCAATAGAGAGAATTATTGGCACCCAAATACACTGGCCCAATGTTCCCAAGGAAAGCACGGCAAAATAGGTTCTCAGGGAAAAATACTGTTGAGGATTTTTGGAGAAAATGTTCCCAGAGGAAACGAAGCAAAAGAAATACATAACACCTGTGATTCATGTAACACATAACAGGAGGCTCTCCTGTTCAAGATCGTTAGCTAAGGAATAGCCAGCTAGAGATAAGAAGGGAAGGAAAGCAAATGAGTAATGAGCATGCACAAAGCGAAGCAGACAAGCAAGACTCGCATTCCAAAGGTAGGAGTCGGAATACCGAAGCTATCTCCCGGGCGGGACCTAAAGGGGCTGAAAGAAACCTTGGAACACAAAGCAATGTTATGAAATCATAACCTGAGGGTAAAACAGCCAGTACTGATACATGTAACTCAGCAATACATTGACCATACCCATGCCTATGGCAGTGCTAACTGACATTCTGCCCTCTCGATACAACATTCCCCTCCTTTCCAGGTTTCAAAGGGTACAATTTATGAAATGCACGAATTTTGGCAGGAGCATGAACATGAGAAGCTTCAACCCACTCATTTTCTTCAGGACCAAAATGCAACCACTTTATTAAATGTTAATAAATGTCCTCTTTTCAATTTAGAATCCAATATTTGGTCAATTTCATAGTGTGGTTCATCATTCTTCATCAGAGGAGGAGGAGGAGAGGAGGAAGAGGGTCTCCATTCGTTCGGCCCAGGATCCTTCTTTAGAAGGCTGTAATGGAAAACAGGGTGCACAAACTTTAATGATTTAGGAAGTTTCAGCTCAAAGGTTACTTTGTTAAGGCACCTGATTACAGGGAATGGACCCACATATTTCCAACCTAGTTTTCTACTAGGCTGTAGGCCCTTGATGTTTTTTGTGGACACATAAACCGAATCTCCAGGGGAGAGATCCCAACCTGGGGCTCTCCCTTTGTCTGCTTGCTTTTTATAGTCAGCCTTGGCTTCCTCTAAGGTTTTAGCAATCAATGGCCAAGAGTCTTGCAATGAGTTCCACCAAGTAGCAAAGTCATTAGATCCCTCTACTGCTGGGCTTAAGTTGGGAAGGGGGACTCCTTCAAAGCCACCAACTGCCATAAACGGCGATACTCCAGTGGATGAATGTACAGCATCATTGTAACTATATTCAGCAAATGGTAAAAGATCAACCCAGTCATCCTGCTGGTAATTAGTATAACACCTCAAATATTGCTCCAAGCTTTGATTAACTCTTTCCATTTGTCCATCCGTCTCTGGATGGTAAGCACTGCTTAAGGCTGATTCAACTCCCAGGATCTGCAAAAGCTCCCGCCAGAAGGTGGCAACGAATTGTGAACCGCAGTAGGAAATTACCTTCTTTGGTATACTATGAAGTTTAATCACATGATTAACAAAAGCTTTGGCCAAAGTTTTTGCAATTGGTAATTTTTTAAAGGGAACAAAATGCGCTTGCTTGGAAAAAGTGTCCACCACCATCCACACCACAGTCTTTCCCTTGCTGGGAGGCAAATCGGTAATAAAGTCCATAGATATAACTTCCCATGGTCGGCTGGGGGTTTCTAAAGGTTGCAATAATCCCGGAGGCTTCCCACCCCTGGACTTTCCCATTGAACACTTTTGGCAAGAGGAGACATAAGTAGAAACATCTCCCCTCATCCGCGGCCACCAAAACTGTCTCTGCAGCAAATTCAAAGTTTTTAGAAAACCAAAGTGTCCCGATAACTTAGAATCATGGGCAGCATACATAATCTCTTTTCGGAGAGCAGAAGGAACTACGAGTTTCTGTTCTTTAAACCAGCAGCCTTCCCAACTTTGTACTAAAGAAGGCAGGGCTTGGAACTCACGAGTGTCCTCTTCAGAGTAAGTTTTGGCAAATTTCATAATCCATTCAAACACAGCTGGGGTTACCTGGGTTTTGGTTTGGCTTCTAGTCTGCACAGCCCCCCCCCCCCCCAATTGTGCCGGTGTTAACATAGTCTCTATCGCCTCGGTTTTTCGGGAGTCATGTTGGGGCAGGCGAGAAAGAGTGTCAGCCAAAGAGTTAGATTTCCCAGGGAAGTGGCGAAGGGTGAAACTGAACTTTGAGAAGAAATCAGCCCACCTGAGTTGCTTAGTATTAAGGGAGCGTTGAGTGCGCAAAGCCTCTAAATTTTTGTGATCAGTCCATATCTCAAAAGGCTGGCGCACTCCCTCTAGCCAGTGTCTCCATGTTGTTAAGGCAAGCCGGATTGCTGCAGCTTCCTTATCCCACACCGCCCAATTACATTCAGTATCCCCACATTTCTTGGACACATAGGCTAATGGGTGCAATTTGCCATCAGTCCCTTTTTGTAAAATTGCACCCCCCCCCATGGCGACATCGGAGGCATCTACCTGCACAATACATTTTTTATTTTCATCGGGGTGCGCCAAAATAGGCTCAGAAGTAAAAAGCCATTTGAGTGCATCAAAAGCCTGTTGACACTCCAGTGTCCAGACCAACCAGGCACCCGGTCTGGCAGCCTCGGGTCCCTTTCCTTTGGTTTTTAATAAGTCAGTGAGGGGGAGGCTGTATTGAGCAAAATTGTTGATGACATTTCTGTAGAAATTGGTGAATCCTAGAAATCTGGAGCTGGCGTCTAGTTCAGGGGGTCTCCCATCCAACTACAACAGACACCTTTGCCGGATCCATCTCCAAACCCCGGGGTGAGATTCTGTAGCCTAAAAAGTCTATTTCGGTCTTATGGAAGTCGCATTTGGAGAGCTTTGCGAATAGTTTATTGTCCCTGAGGGTGGCCAGTACTTCCCTCACTAATTTCACATGTGACTCCATGTCCCGGGAATACAGCAAGATGTCATCAAGATAGCACAGGACCCCCTTGAACAAATGCTTACGCAATACCTCATTTATTAAATTCATAAAGATGCCTGGAGCCCCCTGAAGGCCAAAGGGCATTACTAGGTATTCAAATTGCCCCAGGGGGGTATTAAAAGCAGTCTTATATTCATCCCCCTCCCGGATGTGCACTCGGAAGTAGGCATCTCTGAGATTCAATTTTGAAAATATTTTCCCTTTGCTGGCCTCATTGATCAAGTCTTTGATCAGGGGAAGGGGGTAAGCGTTCGAGGTAGACACTGCATTCAACTCTCGATACTCAGTGCATAACCGTAGGCCGCCATCTTTTTTCTTTCAGAAGAGAACTGGCACAACAAATGGGGAAGTGGCCGCCCGGATAAAGCCTCACTCAAGGTTTTTAATCAATGAACTTGCGGAGTTCAATTTTCTCCTGGGGGGACATGGTGTACAACTTCCCTTTGGGTAATTTATGCCCAGGCAACAGTTCAATGGCACAGTCTGTGTTACGATGGGGGGGCAGCTCATTAGCCTCCATTTCCTCGAAAACCTCTGCTAAATCTCTGTAAGAGGCTGGAATGGATAAAAGTTCCTCACGCGCTAAACAGGCGTTCTTGGAGCCAGGCCGATTGCCCCACTCACTGTTCCAAAGATGTTCTTTGCAAGAGGGAGACACCCAGGTAATACGTCCCTCACTCCAACAGATATTGGGGTTGTGCGTTTGCAACCATGGGCTGCCCAACACCATGGGGAATTGCGCGTGGGGGGGGTGATAATAAAAGTGTGTTGTTCCCAATGCTCCGCGGTGCCGATAATGATAGGTTCAGTCTCAAAGGCACAGGGTTCTTTTATTTCAGAGCCATCCATCTGGGTAAAGCATAGAGGCTCCTCCAAAGTCCACACCCCCAACCCCAACCCATCCACCACTATTGGGCTAATCAAGTCCCTGGCACAGCCTGAGTCAATTAGGGCTCGTACCCGCATTTGTGTGCCCAGATGTGGATTCACAACAGTCACTAACATATAGAGAAGGGGCCACGGAGAGCTCCCCATTTGAGACACTGTGGTTTGAGGGACCTGCTGCGTTGCACCATTCAGAGCAGGTCCTGGTCATTTCCCTGCGGCTGGTCCGCATTCTCGTCCTCCGACTTCTCCAGGAAACTGGCCTCCACGATTTGGAGCACCAGCAGCTTTGGAGTAGAAGCCTTCTTTGGCTTGGGACGGGTTGGCGGGGAGGAGGGCACTCCGCCTTTGGGAGAAGCGGCTGGGCACATGGAGGCGAAGTGGCCTGACTTCCCACATCTGGTGCATAATCCCTTCTTCATCCAGAACTCCCTGAGGTCTCTCACAGCGGGTTTTGTCTTTGGCTTGAAAGGGGTGGCCGATGGGCCAGAGCTGTTGGGAGTACTAACCGAGTGTCTCATGCGGATCAAAGTAAACCACGCCTTGGCTTCCTCTGCAGCTCTGATCCACCCATTCAGGGTGGTCAGATTGACATTTCTTAAGATAGTCTCATATAGTTCCCCATTTAAGCCCCGGTGGTATTGTTCTACAAAAACTTCTTCTGGCCAACCCCTAATCTTGGCTTCCAAACGTTTAAACACAGCAGTATACTCACGAACCGACAATCTTCCTTGTGAGAGGTTGTGCACCTGGTTCCGGGCTTTCTCCTCACTCATCGAGTCTTCGTATTGACAGCGTAGGGCCCACATGAATTCTTCCACCATATCCAACTCAGGACCAGGGGGGTTGTGGAGGCTCACATACCAATTGGCAGCTTCATCTCGTAGTCTGGAACTGATGTAGCCCATGCAGTCCCCCTCATCTTGGAACAGGTGGCCCCAATTCTGCATACACCGACCCGCCTCAGTAATGAAGAACTGTAGCTTCGCGGGGTTCCCGTTGAAAGTGGCTCCCATCAGCTCATGTGGCACTGGACGCCAATCCGCTGGCTGCGCAGGACCCAGGACTGGTGCAGCAAGTGGCCGCGGGGGTGCAGGCGGCTGGGCTGGTGGTTGCACAGGCGGCGGTACCAGTGCCAGCTGCACGCCGGCTCCAACTCCAGGCCCCACTAGTTGGGCTTGAACTGCCTGTGCCACCACATTCGGGAGGTCGGTCATCATCACCATCATCTCTCGCTGCAGTCGTCTCTGGATCGTATTGAACCTGCGATCCATTTGTGCCCACATCTCGGCTACCTGGGAGTTGTCTGCTGCTCTCCACTCTGCCCCTCGGGCCACTGACTGCCGGGTCCCGCCTTCCCATTGCAGGGACCAGGTTTTGGTAGTACGTGGTCCAAATTGAGCCCAGGATTGGGCCCCTCCACTCCATCTGGAATGAATAGTCACCCCACTGGTGCTGGCAGGGCACATCGGCACCTCTTCGGTGGTGACCGGTACCTCCGGTTCAGTTATAGGGATCTCAGCCCCATCGTCATCCATAGCGGGTATGATGAACAGGCCCCAATGAAGATTACTAACAGTCTGTGAGAATGGGCCAAGAGATATAGTCCACAACAGGTCTCCTTAAGTAGAAACTCGTTTATTTGTAGAGAAGATCATGTTGGTCAAACACTTTTCCTGTTAGTAATGCCCAAGCCTAGCAATGCCATTACAATTATACTTGATATGAAATATGGCCTGCCTACCATCTACCAATCAATAGAGAGAATTACTGGCACCCAAATCCACTGGCCCAGTGTTCCCAAGGAAAGCACGGCAAAATAGGTTCTCAGGGAGACATACTGTTGAATATTTTTGGAGAAAATGTTCCCAGAGGAAACGAAGCAAAAGAAATACATAACATCTGTGATTCATGTAACACATAACAGGAGGCTCTCCTGTTCAAGGTTGTTAGCCAAGGAATAGCCAGCTAGAGATAAGAAGGGAAAGAAAGCAAATGAGTAATGAGCATGCGCAAAGCGAAGCAGACAAGCAAGACTTGCATTCCAAAGGTGGGAGTCGGGATACTGATGCTATCTCCCGGGTGGACCTAAAGGGGTTGAAAGAAACCTTGGAACACAAAGCAATGTTATGAGATCATAACCTGAGGGTAAAACAGCCAGTATTGATACATGTAACTCAGCAATACATTGATCATACCCACGCCTATGGCAGTGCTAACTGACACCAAAGTAACATTTTTAAAAATCCGCAAGCCAATCAAATCTCTAGTGGCCAATCAGAAGCCCTGCTGGGAAAAGTCCAACCATGCCCCACCCACTTCCTAAAACCACTTGATGGACACCAGGAAAGGTGTTGAGGGGCAACACGATGTGGACCCCTGTGATAGACAAGGGTTGATACATCTCTTCACATCTGCAGGGGCAATTTTCACTGGCCACCAAAATCTGTCCTTGCAAAATGTACTGTATTTTTCGCTCCATAAGATGCACTTTTCCTCCCCAAAAAAGTGGGGGGGGGAAGTGTGTGCGTCTTATGGAGCGAATATGGAGCTTTTCTTACCTGTAACAGGGCTCTTTCTTCAGCAGGAACGCAGGGGAACGCCATTCAGGCTGGCATCCCAGCCTTCCCCGCCCTTCCCTGCTGGGCCTGAGCTGTTAAGACTTAAAAGGGAAACGGCAGGAAAAACCCCACCAGGCTAATTACTCTTTCCCTTT
Source organism: Lepidodactylus listeri (assembly GCA_029233225.1). Taxonomy (NCBI): domain Eukaryota; kingdom Metazoa; phylum Chordata; class Lepidosauria; order Squamata; family Gekkonidae; genus Lepidodactylus; species Lepidodactylus listeri. The sequence goes on from JARCFY010000012.1 coordinate 96,578,964, forward strand.
AAGTGCTTTTCCCCTTTAAGACAGCCAGCAGCAGAAAGCCCCGCCCAAAGATTAAGCTCCGTGGCTACTTTGCACAGTAAGGCCTGGCTTTGCATGGCATGCCGACGTCTCTCTTCTTTCCTTTATCTTTCTTCTTTCCTTCCTTCCTTTCCTTTTTTCTGTCTGTCTGTCTGTCTTTCTGTCTCTCTCTCTCTGTCCCCACCTTTCTTTCTTCCTTTCTCTTTCTCTCTCTCTCTCCTCCTCCTTCCTTCCTTTATCTCTCTCTCTCTCTTTCTTTCTTTCTGTTTCATTTTTTCCTGTTTTCCTCCTCTAAAAACAAGGTGCGTCTTATGATCAGGTGCGTCTTATGGAGCGAAAAATACGGTAAGTGAGCATCGACTATGTATGCACACGCTGAAAGTCCAGCATGGCAAGAAACATAATACGCATCTGTGCAGAGAAATTGCCTCCCAGATATGTGTCATACAGTTTCCTGTGCTGGCCTTGCACAGGGGGAGCTATACGCAGATGAGTACTGGCGTTTGGAGAACATCACAGACACAATGCTGTTAATTAGCCAAGAGCCCAGACTTGCTAAGTTGCGCATCTGCATGCCAGCCTCACCTAGAGTTATCACCAGGACTCCCTCTGTCCAAGTACATGGCTTCCCCTTCTACCCATAATAGATGCAAAGCAAGTACTAGTGAGTTGTAAGTCTGCAACCCCTTGCTGATCGTTCTATTACATTTGAAGTACTAATCTTGTGATTAAACCACTGACTGCTCAGAGTGCCTGGAATTATGGGTTTTTATAATTAACCTTGTGGTCTACATTAATGAGATTTTGTCCTCTCTGCATTCTGTTTAATGTTCTGTGTAATATGAAAACTTGAACACTCTGGCACCAAAGGAGTCGGTCCAATAAAATCTTGGCCATTTTCAGATCTCCTGTTCTCTCATATCTACAGAGGGATGCCACACCAAACTATTTCACATGAAAAGCACGGGATGGCTTTGTTAATTTTTTTTTCTAGAACAGAGCTTGCTGTCTTTATAAAAAGGTAGGGAAAACATGCAATGCATTTCCCTGCATTATCCAGGGGACAGCTACTCCTTTCCTTTGCAGGGTTTTTTTTTTCTTTTTAGGCTATCAAGTTACAACTGACTTATGGTGACCCCATGGGGTCTTCAAAGCAAGAGACATTCAGAGGTGTTTTGCCATTGCCTGCCTCTGTTTAGCAACCCTGGACTTCCTTGGTGGTTTCCCATCCAAGTACTAACTCAGGCCAACCCCGTTTAGCTTCCAAGTTCCAAGCAGCGGCTGGGCAAACACTTGTCAGAAGAAGAAGAGATTGGATTTATACCCTGCCTTTCTCTACCCGAAGGAGTCTCAGATAGGTTTACAATCTCCTTTCCTTTCCTCTGCCCACAACAGACTCTCTGTGAGGTAGGTGGGGCTGAGAGAGCTCTTTAGAGAACTGCTCCTGAGAGAACAGCTGAGAGAACTTGTGACTGACCCAAGGTCACACCAGCAGCTGCATGTGGGGGAGTGGGGAATCAAACCCAGTTCTCCCAGATTAGAGTCTGCGCTCCTAACCACGTCACCAGACTGGCTCTGGGCTGATCCTGCATTGAGCAGGGGGTTGAACTAGATGGCCTGTGTGGCCCTTTCCAACTCTGTGATTCGATGACTGTATGATTCTCTGATTCTATCTGACGAGATCAGGCTAGCCTGGGCCATCCAGGGCCGAGGACAGATTGGCCGTCTCGGCCGCTCTGCCTCCGCTTCAGAAGCGGAGGCAGAGCGGCCGTTCAGACGGCTACATCTGCCCCCAGGAGGCGGCCCGGACACATCGCGTCCGGCGCCGCGCTCCTCCCGCCACCACTTCAAAGTGGTGCTCGGCTGCTGCGGCTCGCCCCGCGCGCGCGTTCCACCCGCCAGAGCGGGTGTGAACGCGCGCAGGCAGGGGCAGCCACGTGGCGTCCGCCCGCCGCTTCAGGAAGCCGCCCGCAGTCTGAACGCTGCGGGTGGCTTCCTTCCGGAGGCGTGCAAACACCGCGCCGCGGGGGAAATTCCCCCCACCCCAGTCTGCCGCGCCACAGAGGCGCGGCAGACTGCCAATGTTTCTTCAGCCCAGGTCATGGCTGTTCTCATTTAGGGCCCCGTCACTGCACCTACTGGGCGCAGGAGCGACATCTTCTAAGACATGAACGGTAGGAGCTGTGCCTGTATTCAGAGTAGGCTGATGCAGAGAAGTGGATGGCAGAAGATGATACGAAGCAGCATCTCTACGCTAAAACATATCACCACAGCTGTGGGATCCATTTTCCTCAGACACACCTGCTCACTGGAACCCACATTGCTAGGTAAAGTGCTGTTGAATTACCAAAGCATACCAAATTACCCAAGCTGAATTTGAGCCACAGTTTATCCACTATGCTACCAAGTCAGGAAAAGGCATGCAGCCCAGAATTAGTGGGAGGGTTGCCAATCCCCAGACAGAACCTGGAGACCTCCCAGAATTACCACTGGGTTGGGAAATGTGGCAAGCACTGGACACAACCACTACCCTTTGTGGCTCACAAGGCTTTGCTCCTCCTCCACCCATGGACAGTGATTGTGGTGGGCTAAGGGAGAACAACTTCCTCTGTGGAGAAAAAGAAGCTTTGACTAGTCCATGGAGATGATCTGGTCAACACCCCTCGCAAAGCAAATTCAGGGAAGTGTCAAGCATACTGGGAAGCTGATTTTAACCAGGAAGAGATTGAACAACATTCCATCTATGGCATCTCGTGGCCCGGGCTGGTAGCTGGTAGGTATGTTACCAGAACAGGTCACCAACTTGGTTCTGCTGATTTCCCAGCACAGAAAGAGATTTATCTTTTAGAGGCAGGAAATGACATCTGGCCACAGGGTATTTGGAAACCCTTACAGAGCACTGGCACATTCCTTTGGTTTGGTGACACACCAAAGAAGCCGGAAGCTGTCCACAAGCTATCTGGCCCATCAGCTTAAGGCTTTTGTAAAACAAATGAGAAGGGACACACATAAACCTCAAAAATAGATTGATGGAAGCTCCGGGGGTAAAATGGCCCCAAAACTAGGCATGTGGCAAGAAAAGAAATTCAAAACTACCCCCGGCCCCTAGAAGGTAATGAAGGAAAACAGTAACCACGTGGCAACACTGCCTTCCTCTAAGCCTCGGATGACCAGCACTCAGGCTAAAATCCATATTGAGGAGCTTCAGCAGCAGCTGAATGAGGACTGGCAATGGACGCTGCCCTACAGGCTCACAGCCGCCACCCTCTTACCTGTCGCCCTCCCTGCTGTAATCTCAGCCCCACCCCCTCCACCTGGAGTAGCTAACATTCCTTCTTTCCTTCTTCCCTGGGTAGCTTTCAACACAGCACAGCGAACAGGGCTTCCTGAATGTTTTGGAGGGTGAGGGGAGCTGTGCCCGTATTCAGCGTAGACTGGTGCAGAACAGCAGATGGCAGAAGATATGCAGCAGCATCCCTCCACTACTGCATATCACCACAGCTACAGGATCCTTTTCCTTCAGAACTATCAACATGCCACTGAGCTACTTGAAAAGGCATCATCCTGCGTTTGACACCCCATTGCTGGAGTATGGCCTGATTATTCATTTTACAATATATTTGCAACCTTCACTTTTTCACAGTCCTTCCCATGACTAATGGTACTTGGAAAACTGGCATTTCTAACAGTAAGAGAGTGAGCACAAAATTAAAACAAAAATGCTTATCAAGTCCACATGCAGTCACTGTAAACAGCACATCACACAGAGATTTCTGTACCTGTATCGGACATGTTCAATAGTGTCGTAGGTCAATTTGCTACTGATGCTCTGGCTGTGAGGGTTGCCTAAAAGGTGCAAGAGAGAGATGGCTGATTCACAAACTGACATTCCTTATGGTTGTCAAAGCACTGTTCCAAGGAACTCTTTGGGGCTACATTTGGTGCAGATGTGAGATGAAACACAGAATTCACTGCTCTGTTCTGAAGTTCTTAATGGCAGATTTTCAGGGGAAGTAGTTAACGCAAGCGATGGCTGACAGCAAAGCTCCCACAAAAAAGACAGGATGGGATCTATCCCTGTTACAAAATAAATTCCTGCTCGGAAGTCCAATTCAAGCATAATCCATGCCGATCAAGCCACTGCTAGTGGGATTTATTTATTTATTATTTATTCAGTTTATTAATTTACAACCCACCCACCCTGCCAAAGCAGGTTCAGCGCAGCTGAGAGAACAAAGCACTGTGAAGACAATTTCGGAGGGTGGCCACATTGGTAAACAGTGGAACAGCAAGATTCGAGTCCAGCAGCAACTCAGAGACTGACAGGGTTTGGGGGGCGGGGGGCATAAGCTTTTGAGAGACCACGCTCCCTCCCTTTGTCAAGTATCTGATGAAGCCAGCTTTGACTCTTGAAAGCTTATACTCCCAAAATTGTGTTGGTCGCTAAGGTGCTCCTGGACTCGAATCTAGCCATCACTGCTCTGAATATTTTGAATATTTTGAATCTTGATTCTCTCTCTTAAATAGAAAGTTTTTTATTCTGGGGGAGTGTGGAGCACTTGCCAATGACGTTCTGTTCTACCACCAGGAGCTCTGTGTGAGGACTGGTGCCGTTTACCCACACCTTCTAAGGTTGTGCTACTTGCCAGTACGGAATACAAATAACCTCTACATCTCTTGAGGCATTTTTATGCAAATATGACTCCTCTCAAGTCAATCATGTTTTAAGCTGGACAGTGTCTGACAGAATGATATACAGGAGAATATTTAAAAGCCTGGTCAATACCCCGACAGTTTTCACTACATATGCTTGTTCATTTTAAAACAGGAGGTAATATAATTATTAATCTGTTTTATATCACAGATTATAATAGTGACAAAATGAGGACAGTTGAGGAACTATGCTTATTAAAATCTGACTGCTTGTGTGTTTTACCGCCACATCAGATGGAGGCCAGGTCTGCACACACACGATAATGAGGTGATAGAATTCTGAATTCAGGGAATTCTGGCCTGATCTGGATAGCCCAGGCTGGCCCTGCTAATGACAAACCACCTCTGAACGTCTCTTGCCTTGAAAACCACCTTGCAGGGTAGCCATAAGTTGGCTGTGACTTGACGGCACATTCCACCATCAACTAACAACAGCTCCTTTGGAAAAACAGACCTGATGGTCTTGCTTCAGAAGTACCTACTGTGCTGCGGTCATGAGTTCCCCCACTGAGTGTCCTGGGAGGCTGAAATGCTCTCCTACAGATTTCTCAATTTTGTGATTCATGAAATCAGATTTGTGTCCAGTTATCCTTTGGAGTAGGGGTTGACCTGTTTGATCTCTCAGGACACTCAATGGGGGACCTCAAAGTAGCTGTTTTATTGCAAAGGAATTCCAGAAACAGACTAGAACGGGAAACTGCTATACTTATTTGCCAGACTTATGCATCGAATCCAATTAGCCCTTCCTGGCAACTAACACCCCCCCACACACACATATGTTATTTAACAACTGATAATACCAGATGACCTAGCAGCACACACATATGTAATGGTTGGCAAAGTCTGTTTCAGTGTATCTGATGAAGTTTGCATGCACACAAAGGCTCATACCCAGAATTAAACTTTGTTGGTCTTAAAGGTAACAAACTTTGTTCTTTTAGTAGCTGTTAGCTTCTAAAACCCTGACCAAGATAGCCCAGGCTACCCTGATCTCATCAGATTTCAGCCAAGCAGGGTCAGCCCTGGTTAGTCCTTGGATGGGAGACCCCCGAGGAAGTCCCAGGTTGCTATGCAGAAGCAGGCAATGGCAAACCACCACTTAATATTTCTTGCCTTGAAAACCCCACAGGGCTGCCATAAATCAGCTGTGATTTGACTGGGGAAAAAAAGAATTCTGAGGTAGCAACTAAAACGAACAGCTCAGGGAGAAAGGATCTACCCCTGCCTGCTCCCTAATGTGTTTTTCTATTTGCAAAAGGAGGGGTTTTTTTTAATGTACAGAAGCCCTGCAAAGTGAAATTCCTCCACTTGCAATCAGAAGAGATACACCTCTTTCTGCCGTCTCAATCTGCCGTGTTTGTCAACCAAGCCTTTGATGGTGTCTTCCCCTTCTGCATTCTTGCAGCTGCCGACTTCTGTGCCTGAACAAAGGAGGGGGGGTTCCTCGTCAAAGTACCTGCTGCTATTTCCAATAGGGAGGGAGGGTCAGAAAACCATGAGAACTGGGAGTGGCCGGTGCTGCTAGGACATCCGGTGTTATCAACTGTTAAATAACAGCCTCTGTTAGGAACTGGTTTCCAATCAAGGCTTTCAGAAAACTGCAAGAGAAAACAGTGGAATTCCCACCAACACAAAATAGAGAAGGAGTTTCCTTATGTTGCTCAGTTCTTTCTTACCATAAATATTTGCATTGAGGTCCTCAGTGAACGCTTTCAGTAAACTCTGTGGGAAGAGTGTCGCCCCAGCATGGTCAAGGTAAGTCATTCCTACAAGGCACCAGAAGAAAAATTTTTACACACTGAGCTGTCATGTTATAATGGTGAAATCTCAGAATTAAACTGATGACTTTAAAAGAATATGTAGTCTGCAGAAGAAAAGCTGCTCAAAAGAAAGAATTTTTTAAAACAGCTCCTTCCTATGGCTACTCCCTAATAATTTCCACTTTAACACCAGCTTGCCCTAAGAGGAAAGTTGTCACAATATACACTAGAAGCTAAAATTACTAAATTGAGGCTATTGTACTTTGGTCATATTATAAGAAAACAAGAATCACTGGAAAAAAAATAATACTAGGAAAAGTGGAAGCCAGCAGGAAAAGAGGAAGACCCAATATGAGGATGGACGGACTCCCTCAAGGAAGCCACAAAGGCCCCCTCCGTTGGCAAGACCCAGGCAGGGCTGTGAACAATAAGATGTTTTGGAGGTCATTAATTCATAGGATCACTGTTGTGTTCTAATGGCGACCGCCATGCGGTCAGGCCATGGGGTCAGGCCAAGCAGTCTGGGGCAAGCACATGGCCAGGCACAGTCAGAGCTTCGCTCCAGAACACAACAGACTGGCCAGATTGTAATTTAGACCTATTGGCCAGCCAGGATGCAAATAGGGGCCAACGATTTGGGGGAGATTTAACTATTAAGTATAATCCTATCAGAGTGTGTGGGTGAGGCCAGGGGCGCAGTTTAGGTGCGCATATAAGCAGACCCCTAAGCCCAGCTCAGACATGTAATCTCCTACCACCTAATAAACTTCATGTGCTGATTCACTGAGATGCATCTCCGACCCCAGTACTTTTCACTGGCGACGAGGATTCGGCAGACACCCTCCGTAAAATCTGCCCACAGGGGGGACCCTGGCTGTGGAAGCCAAAAGGACTGCAATTGCGGGACTTCCAGAAAAACCCCATCGCTGTTAGGGGCTTGGGCAAGTTCAGGGTCCAGTTTAAAGACTTTGACGGCATGCTGGACCTCCTGGTGGGTGGTGGAGGGCAAACTGTGCAGCTTATTGGGACTGTCCTGGGTTGAGCCCCTAGGGTTAGGAGTAACAGGGGTAAACCAGCTCTGCGGCACAGACTTCGGGACAGTCTGTGACAAGTTCCCAGCCATCTTCGACGGGGCTCTAGGCACCTACATGGGGGCCCCTGTGTCCCTGGACCTCAATCCGGCAGTCCGGCCAATACACATGGCTGCCAGGCGGCCTCCGCTAGCGGTCCACCCCAAAATCGATCAAGAGTTGGACCAGCTGGTGGCTCTATAGTTACCCCGATGAAACAGGGCTCTATAGTTACCCCAATGGTGGACATCAGGATTTGTGCTGACTATAAGTGCACACTCAATAAGGCGCTCCAGGACCATGCTTACCCGGTGCCAGTAATCAGCCATGTCCTGGCCTTGCTAGCGGGCACCTGGGTTTTGGGGAAGTTGGACTTGGCCCAGGCCTACCAACAGCTCCCTGTAGACGAGGCCACAGCAGAGGCCCAAACCATAGTAACCCACAGAGGAGCGTTCAAGGTCTGCCGCCTCCAGTTCGGGGTCAGCGTCGCCCCGGAACTGTTCCAAGAATGGACCATCTCTTGAAAGGCATTCCAGAAGTGTTCCCTTTCTTCAACGATGTTCTGATCTCCGCACCAGATGTCTCATCCTTCGCCTCCCAGCTCTGCTCAGTCCTTCAGCGCTTCAACGACGCCAACCTGAAGGTGAAGCGTGAAAAATGCCAGCTGGGGGTCCCCTCAGTAGATTTCCTGGGGTTCACAGTGGATGCGCAAGGCATCCACCCCACACCAGAGAAGGTCTGCGCAATCACAGAGGCTCCAGCACCGTTGACGAAGGCAAAACTCCAGTCATTCCTGGGCCTCCTCAATTTTTATCGTTCTTTTCTCCCACACAAGGCGGCAGTAGCGGAACCTCTACACAGGCTGCTTGATAAAAACACCAGGTGGGTTTGGGGGCCCCGCCATGCTAGTGTCCCGCTCAGTCCTGGCGCACTTTGATGAGTCGCTGCCCATGGTCTTGGCATGCGACGCGTCCCCTTATGGGGTGGGAGCAGTCCTGGCCCGCCGCCTGTCTGACGGCCGGGAAGTTCCAGTTGACTATTATTCCCAGACCTTTTCCTCGGCTGAGCACAACTAGCACAGATCGATAAAGAGGCCCTGGCTATGGTTGTGGGTGTCAAGAAGTTTCACGACTTCTTATACGGCCGCCCCTTCACAATCGCAACAAACCACAAACCCCTGCTGGACCTCCTGGCACCCGACTGACAGACGCCCCAGATGCTCTCACCCAGGGTTCTAAACTGGTCTATCTTCCTGGCCAGCTACAACTACTCCCTTGTCCACTGGCCAGGGAAGTCGATGGGGCATGCAGATGCCCTCAGCCATCTGCCACTCCCGTCATGCGACCCGGATCCAGCCCTGGCCCACCACATTGCTCTCCTTGAGGACCTGCTGGACCAGCCCATCCAGGTAAAGGACATCGCGTGGCACACAGCCTGGGATCATGCCCTCTCCTGCATCTTGGACTGGGTGGGGAGGGGGTGGCCCTGTACCCCAGGGCCCAAATTTGCCGCATACTCAGCCAGACAAAATGAACTGTCTACCCACAAAGGTGCATTCTGTGGGGCACGTGAGTGGTCATTCCCGAGCTGCTGTGGAAGCAAGTCTTCAGTGCTCTCCATGACACCCATCTCGGCATTGTCCGGATGAAGGCCCTGGCCCAGAGTTACGTGTGGTGGCCAGGGCTGGACACTGAAGTAGAGGACAAAATGAGGCATTGCCACCAGTGCCAAGAGTCTCGGACCAACCCTCCGCAGGTGCCCATCCGGCCCTGGAATTGGTGCTCAGGCCATGGGCGAGACTCCCGCTGGACTTCACGGGGCCCTTCCAGGGACAGCTGTTCTTCATCCTAGTGGACAGTTACTCCAAATGGTTGGAGGTGGTCCATGTGTCCACAACATCCTCACAAGCAGCTATCCAAGCCATGTGGCACATCTTTAGCACACATGGCATTCCTAACACACTGGTGATGGACAATGGGACAGCTTTCACCTCAGGGGAGTCCCAGGCATTCGTAGACTGCCTGCACATTCGTAGACAGCACATCCACTTAGCGCCATTCCATCCAGCCACCAATGGCCAAGCCGAGCACACGGCGCGCACAACCAAGGAAGCCTTGCGAAGCATGGACATGGGCGACTGGAACTACAGGCTGGCTGCATTCCTGTTTGGCCAACGAACAACACCCTACACCACAACCAGGCGCAGTCCAGCAGAACTGCTCATGGGTTCGAGGCTCACAACCAGACTGGACCGCCTGCATCCTGACTGCGCTCCAGAACATAGCATGGGTCCAGAACAGCAGAAGGCTCCCTGAGGGTTCTTCCTGAAGGACCCGGTCTACGTTAAGAACTATGCCAAGGGTCCAGCCTGGCTGCCAGGCCAGATAGTGCATGTAGCAGGGCCTTTATCCTACAAGGTCACCAGGAAAGAAGGACAGCTTTGGAAATGCCATGTGGACCAACTGTGCCGCCGGCTCCTGATCCCCGCAACGGACAGACCAGAGGAGAGCGAAGACGAGACCTCCACTCCCGAGCCTACAGATGAGGACACGGGCGAAACACCGGCAACAGTTTTGCCAGCCTCACCGGACAGCCAACACTCATACCGCCCCATTTCTGACACCAGCCTCAACGGGCAAACCAGGTCCATCCCCAGAACCAGTCGTGGCAACTCCCGAGCCACCTGCCGGAGACACGGCCGTACACCATTTAACCAGGGAATGGCAAAGGCCAACCTACCTCAAAGACTTTGTGTGTTAGGAGGGTCTGAACTATGGGGGGAGGGGTGTTGTGTTCTAATGGCGACCACCATGCGGTCAGGCCAAGCGGTCCGGGGCAAGCACATGGCCAGGCACAGTCAGAGCTTCGCTCTAGAACACAATAGACTGGCTGGATTGTAATTTAGACCTATCGGTCAGCCAGGATGCAAATAGGGGCCAATGACCTAGGGGAGACTTAACTGTATTAATTGTAATCCTACCAGAGTATGTGGGTGAGGCTGGGGGTGCGGTTTAGGGGCACATATAAGCAGACCCCTGAGCCCAGCTCAGACATGTCATCTCCTACCACCTAATAAACTTCATGTGCTGATTCACTGAGATGTGTCTCCGACCCCAGTACTTTTCATTCACCATAATTCAAAAGCAACTTAAAAGCACTTAACAGACATACACATGTCACAATCCACTGCTATTTATCTGTCTCCTCCCATATGATTTTTAAAATTATTATATGGAAAAGGTGAATCCTTACCGAGCAAAACATCTAAAGAAGCTGAAGAAACCAAAAAAAGATTAGCAAAATTTCTCAGGTGGATGCCACATAACCCAAACTACAAAACCGACAGTTTCAGGTGGGTAGCCATGTTGGTCTGAAGCAGCAGAACAAAGTTTGAGTCCAGGGTCACCTTGAAGACCAACAAAGGTTTATTCAGGATATAAGCTTTCATGTACATGCAAAAGCTTATACCCAGAATAAAAGTTTGTTGGTCTTCAAGGTGCTGCCAAGCTCAAACTTTGTTCTTATAAAACAGCCAGTTATGAAACTCACCGACTGAGTTGCCATGTAGCTTTTTCAGTTTCCCAGAATGAACATCAGTTCATTTTGGCAGCTCTATCATAAATCAATACTGCTTGATTGCCAGGTTTTAATCTAAACTGACTGCACACAGCCTGTAGAGATGACTGCAAAGAACCAGATGTCGGAAGCATGTAAAGGGTAATTTCACACGTTGTAACTTTTTTTTTCCAAATAAATTTTTTATTGAGTACTATATTCAACATGTCAACATATAAACACGATGATATTATCCTTACTTTGTGAATACAAAATTGTAAAAGGTTTTTTGATTCATTACATTAAACTACATTAAAAAAGGAATAACATTTCCAATATTAATACATTAATTAACATACAGTTGTGAATTAAGTTTGCTTTTACCAAAATTAATTAAATTTAACATCCCACTAAAGATGGAGTTGCTTAGAGTACATGTTATGGAAAGTAGATTTATCTTACCATAACCATAAGTGTTGCTTTATTTTTGGTATATTTTGTTGTTTGTTAAGATATTCCAAAATAAAGTACCAAGTTGAAACAAATAAAGTAGGCACTGAAGGTCTGTCATAATGCACAAGATTGTCTGAGAGTTTAGCTAGTATGTATAAATTCCACAATTTCTGATGTCAATGTGAAAGAGTGGGTATCATAGCCGATTTCCAATGTGTGGCTATGACAGTCTTTGCAGCAAATAACATTAGAGACACTCCCTCAATGATGGTAGTAGAGGAGCAATTCACAACCCAACTGTTCAAAAGTACATGTTTTGGTGTAAATTGTAATTCCATTCCATTTATGCTCTTTATTTGAACGAGGATTTGTTCCCAAAAAGGCACGGTGTTGGGGCAATAAAGCCAGCAGTGTACATAATCTCCAATTTTGCCACATTGTCTCCAGCAATGTGGACTATACGTTGGATTTATTTTGGCTAGTTTCTGGGGTGTCATGTACCATCTTGATATAAGTTTGAAAGTCTGTAGCTTCATTGTTGTAATCTTATTTTGAAATGGTGAAGCAGACCAGATTGTAAACCAAAGGTCCTCTTGGTATGTGGTATTACAATCTTTGTGCCATATCTTTTGATAAGTTAAAATTTTGGATTCAGTTTGTGATTGTAGAATTTTGTGTATTCAAGATATAAGCCCTTTCTGTGTGGAATTTGCCATTTTAATAATTGTTTCAAATGGAGTGAGGGGGGTTTGTAATATGTAATCAAGCTTTATACTGCTGCACATAGTTCTAATTTGAAAGTATTGAAGCCATGATATGTTGTGTTTGATTTTCTCTTCCAGATCCTTTTTAGAAGCTATGCGTCTTTGTGTAGTGAGATCTTGTAAAGATTGAACAGTTGAATTCAACCATATTTGAAATGCTGGATTGAAAATACCTGGTGTAAACCAATCTTGGTTAAGGAAAGGCTGATAACGTGATATAGGTGGTAACAATTTAGATCATAATCTGTCCCAAGTTTCCAAGGCTGCTGAGAGTATTGAGTTGAATTTGGTTTGCTTTGGTCTGAATGAGGGTTTTTGCCATAAACATTCAGAGACTCTAAATGGGTCCGTATGTAGTGCCAATAGTTCTGTTTGGTCAGAAGTTTCATCTGCTGTTAATAATTTCACAATTTGTGTTAGATGTATGGCTTTGTAATAGTTTAAGAGATTAGGAAAATTTATACCTCCAGCTTTGGAATCCCTGTACAGAGTGCTATTATTAATTCTGTGATTTTTATAAGACCAAAACAATTGTATAAGCATGCGCTGCCATTTTTGTATCGTGAGTGTAGAAATGCGTAAGGGTATTGTGCGAAATAAGAATATTACTTTGGGTAAAATGAATGATTTAATTAGATTAATCCTATCAATCCATGACAAGCTCATCTTGTGCCATGTTTGCAAGAGTGATCTGATTTCCTTTTCTAAGATATTGTGATTATATTTGTGCGTGTCTGTAGTTTTCCTGGGTAGTTTGATCCCTAAGTATGATATGTAATTAGTAGACCACAGGAATGAGTGATCAGTCAATAGTTGGTGAGTAGTTTGGTCATCTAGATTAAGTGGAAGTAATGTAGATTTTGAGGTATTGACTTCTAGTCCTGAAACAGATCCAAAGAATGTTAAATGTGATTGCAGGACAGGTAATGATTGAGTAGGTTTGGACAGAAACAAAAGCATATCATCAGCAAATAAAGAGACTTTGAATTCTTTCTAGTGCATTTTGATTCCTTGAATGTTAATGTCATGCTGAATTATGTTTGCCAATGGTTCAATGCATATCGCAAAGAGGAGCGGAGATAGAGGACAGCCTCGCCCAGTTCCTCTTGTCAAGTGGAAGGGTTCTGTAATAGTGCGGTTGATTTTGAGTTGTGACACTGGGTCTGTGTATATTGCGGTTACTGCTGACCTAAATTTTTGTCCAAAGCCCATCAGTTCAAGTAGATATTTTAGATAAGTGTTTTCTACCGAATCAAAAGCCTTCTCTATGTCTAAGGCTACAAATATAGAAGGGAGTTTCCTTAAGTTGCAGAGGTCTAAAATTGCGAAGGCTTTGTGTGTGTTGCTTATTATATCCCTGTTTGGCATGAATCCAATTTGGTCCTGGTCTATGTATTATGATGAACGAATTAAGTCTGTGTGCCAGTATAGACGTAAATATTTTGCAGTCCGTATTGAGTAATGAAATTGGTCTATATGATGATGGCAATTCTTTATCTTTTCCCTGTTTTGGTAGGACTATAATTTCTGCTTTATTCCACAATGGAGGTAAGCAGCCGGAGTCTAAAATATAATTACATGCCTCTGAGAGTGGAGTAGCTACTAGAGATGAAAATTTTTTATAGAATTCTGATGTAAAGCTGTCAGGCCCTGGGGCTTTAGCCGGTTTGAGCCTTTTAATGGCATCTTTTACTTCCTGAAGGGTGATCTATTTATCCATCAGATCTTTATGTTATTCACTCAGCTTATTAGACACTGGGTGTTCATAAAAGAATGAGTTTACCTCTTCTTTAGTGACTCCAGTTGAACTGTATAGTTTAGTGCAGGGGTGGCCAACCTGTGGCTCGGGAGCCACATGCGGCTCTTTCACACATATTGTGCGGCTCCTGGCAGGGCGGCTGGGGAAGCAAAGGGGAGGCATGCTTTTTCTCTCTCCCTTCCTTCCTTCCTTCCCTCCTCCCTCCCATATATTTGCTTTCCTAGTTTCTCTCTCTCTCTTTCTTATAACTGGTTTTTCTCGTTTGTTTTTATTTTTGGCAGTCCCATTTAACGTTAATAAAAAGCAAATTTGCATATTTTTAAAAATAAAAACGTGTGTGTGATATTTTTTCTTGTCTTGCGGCTCTCAGACATCTCTATGTGGCTCTTACGTTTATTCTATGTGGCTCTTACGTTAAGCAAGGTTGGCCACCCCTGGTTTAGTGTAATAATCTACTAAAATTTTTGAAATGTTGTGTGTTGTATAGTGTTTGTTACCTTGGGTGTCTTTTAGGGATAAAATTGTTCTAGCTTTTTGTTGTTTTTTAATTCAATGTGCTAAAAATTTCAAGGATTTTGGGGTGAACACCCATCTCTTTTGTTTGGAGTATAGAATTTTTTTTTGTATCTTTGACATCTCTAGAAGTTCTATCTTCTTGTGTTCTGTTAGTAATCGTTTGTATATTTTTGTACTCCCAGTTTGTTTATGCTGAGTTTCCAAAGAGGATATGGTGTTTTGTATTTCTAATCTTTCTGCCTGTTTCTGTTTTTTAAGGTAAGAAGAGATGGAAATCAACTGGCCCCTTAGTACTGGCTTCAGTGCATCCCATCTTATTCCAGGATTAGAGGAACCGACCGGATCGTCCTCAAAGAAGTTTTGGATATTTTGTGCTATCTTTTCTGTTATAAAATCGTTTAATAATAAAGAGCTATTCAAAGACCATGTTTTGGTGAATGGTTTTTCATCACTGATATTTAGAGAACAGTCCATCCAACAATGATCTGACCATAATTTACTGCCAATCTGTGAGGATTTTATTGAGCCTGCTAAAGAAGTGGAGCTGAGGATATAATCTATCCTAGTGTACATGGAATGCCTGTCAGAGTAGAATGTATAATCCCGTTCCCCAGGATTAGTGTGTCTCCAAGCATCTATTAAATCATAAGAGTGTAGGGTATCAGGCAATTTAGTTAGAGATTTGCCTTTTTTGGAACTACTCAGTTGGAATGATGTTTTATCAAGAGAATGATCTATAATCATGTTAAGCTCACCTCCCACTATCAGATCTCCTGCCTTGAATTCATTCAAGAGGTGCAGGGTGTGTTCTATGAATGTTAGTTGATCAGTGTTCAGTGCCTATAGAGAAGCAAGAGTAACCAGTTTTCTGTTTAGTGTGCCTTTTACAAATATGAACTGTCCTTGTGGGTCAACCTTTGATTTGTGAAATGTAGTTTGCATTGCTGTGTAGAAGTATGGCTGTTCCTCTTGATTTGGAAGAGCCCTTAGCCATGTATTGCTGTGGGTATTTGTTAGATTTGAACAGAGGGGTTGTGGTATCTTTGATATGTGTTTCTTGTAAAAATATTATGTCCAAATTTAGTTTCATTATTTGACTCTGAATTCTGTTACGCTTGATGATGTTGTTCAGACCTCTCACACTGTACGACACACACTTGACTGCCGTAGCCATGATTAGTAGTCCCATGGATGAATTTTAACCTAGAGAAATTTGAGGACACAAAGTGCAAAAATTATTGATAATTAGTTGAAAATATGTATTTTACCCATAAGATTAGAAGACCCTCTAAGAGGTGATATAGCACAGATTCAATGTAAGGTTCAATGTAAGAACCCAATTGGCAAATCCATGCCCCTGCTCAGCCCCAGGACCTCTGGGTACAAGCTGCAGAACCAGAGGTCAAGGAGCAAAGCGGTCGCTATGGGTTCAGAGTAAACGAAGGAAGTAAAAAGAAATCCACCCCCCTTAAACTATAAAGAAATACCCTGATATATCCAAAGAAGATAGGTAGAACTTCTCTTGGGATTTGCCTGGGTTGAGTTTTATACCAAATAAATAACTCAAGTGTTAAAGTTTAGTAGCTTAGTGAATACTTTAAATAATGGTAAGAATTGCTTCTAATTTAGGTTCTTAATAATTAGCTCAGACACCTCTGGGTACTTGCAGCAGAACTGGAGATGCTATGATAAAATGGTGAAGCCCTTTCCTAAAATGAAATAAAAATCTCCCCCTATATAAAGTAATAGGTAGTTGTTAACAGCGATGTACTAATATGGTTCTGGTCTTGAGATCTAACAGCAATATTTCCAAATTTAGTGGGTTCCATAATGCTAAGTTAATCAAAATGATATGTAGACAGAAAGCAGCCCAAAAAGCTAGCTTAGTGTTGATATATTAAATAAAATGATTACTTTCTTTCAAAGCACTATCTCCAGTAAAGGAAAAAGTAAACTTGAAGTACTTTACTGGAAATGAGCTAATGTAGATTTCTAGGCAAGTTTATTAAAAAGTTAACTGGAAAATGTAAACTTAGAACAATAAAAAAGACAGCACAGAATACTCTAATTTAGTATGAATTAACTTATGGTATAACCCTAAAAAGGCATGTGGATAGGATTCTCTTTACCCCTGCAGCTGTCTTGCCTGCGGGAGACTGGGGTTTATAACTCCCTAACCTCCCCCCAGTGACAGCGTTTGGGAATCCTTAAGTCTCTGCTCAACTGTGCACAACACTCCCCCTCCCCCCCATTCCCCCCCCTCGAGTATAGGAAACTTAACAAACCATTATTTAAGTTCTAAATACAGCAATTAAAGCATTATAACTAAGCTAAGTTTAAGGCTATATACTTTTTCAATTAATTAACAAAGGTTTATAGGGCTTAAGGCAACATCTTGTAACAATCTCAAAGAGCAAGAAAAATAATCAAGTTTCCTGCCTCAAAATGGCGGGTGCATTATCAAACAGCAATTTAAAGTCACATCTTGAAATTTTAAACATTAAAACTTTTCCAAATACTTAACGGACTCCACAATGTTCATGAGATCAGTTTCCAATTTAAGATGAGTTCTCTTGGTGCTCTTGGGTTTCCGTGGATGATTGCGAGGAGGAACTATGTTTTCTTTTGTGAGAACTATATGATTGTTTCATAGGTTGGGTAAAGTCTAAGACTCTCAGAGCATGCAGACCCTCCTCCTTCATTGCAATTCTATAAGACTTGCCTCCGTGACAGAATTGTATAATGAGAGGTGTTATCCAGGTATATCTGATGTCTTCTTCTGTCAGGCGATAAGTCAGCGGCTTCAGCTCTCTCCATTTTGAGTACAGCCTCCTTGGGGAGAGCAGGAAATTTTTTAATCTTCTCAGAATTGTGTTTAAGGTGACCGGTTTTTCTTGCCACTTGCAAAATCTGTTTCTTATATTGATAGTCCATGAAGGTAATGATTATATCCCGTGAAGATCTTGTTTTAAATAGGGTTAGTGGTCCTGCTCGATAAGTTTTAGTTAAAGCGGAGGAGACACGGTCTTCAGGAGGAACCATTTCCGGTAGCCATTTGGAGAGGTAAGTTAAAAGATCCCCGTTCTTACCCATGGATTCATTAAAACCTCTTATCTTCAAACTATTTTGTCTATGGGCCATATCCAATTTAAGAGCTTTTTCAGCTAATATGTCCTCGAGCTGCTGAAGTTGCTGTATGTCGTTCTGATTAGCAATACTATTGTTTAATGCCGTTTCTGCCACAGACCTGGTTTCTTTCATAAAGCTTTGCATGCCATCTAGCTGTTTGTATAGTGGCTTAAAGTGAGAGGCAATACTTTCAGAAATAGATTTTTCAAGATTATTAAGGGCAGTTGTTAGTTCAGCCGAAGTGACTAGTCTAGTTTGAGGCCCTTTATCTTCCCCTCCGGACGCCATTTTATTTGTAATCCCGAATTGCGGGCCCGGGTTGATTTTTGAAGATACTGGCGTCAAAAACGGTTTGAATTTTCTTACTTTTATGACGATCAGGGAGTCCAGCTTTTGCTGACTCAATCTCCATAGACTGGTGTCGTTTTTGTTGCTTTTGTTCGATACTGCGGATGGGGTATTAGGAGGGATGAGCGGAGCTTCAATTTTAGGGGGCCATTATCGTTTTCCCGCCACCGGAAAAAAAATGTTATAACTTTTAATTGAAAAATATGTAAGAACCATGTTTGGGTAGCAGGCATCCACACCACATATATCACAGGGTCTTTACGTGATCATAAGGCTCATTTTAATTTGAATTAAACCTTAAATATACTTCAGCAACACATGCTGCTTGAACCATTCCTCAGCAAATTCCTTACAAATTATACTTTTAAAACCCAAAACCAAGACTGTAAAGCAGGGACACATAAACTTAGGCTGCAGTCACCCACGCACTAAATAATCCACTTTCAATCCACTTTCAGTGCACTTTCCAACTGGATTTTGCCAGTTCACACAGTATTGCTTCAGGGTTCTCTCCCCCCCCCCCCCCCCAAAAAAAATGTGTTTTGCTCTCTCTAGTAGTCCCAGAGTGTAGCATGGATGAGAATACATAATGATTTTTGCAATTCAGATTACTCATATTCTTATATTTTTCTGGTTTTCTTATGGATTTTTATATTCAGATTTTATTAGGATTTAGTAGAGGCCCATTAAATGGTAAAGCCTCTCTTTTGTAGGTTAAAGTGCCTTTCTATCTGATGCCAGCAGACAAGAAGCAACATTCTTTCCCCCTTTTCAAGTTGTTTGGATGAGATGGCTATTTAGTTGTCTGGTGTCTCTTTTTATTTTCTTTTTAACAGGTTTCCAGTGTGCTGTGATGCTGGTACAGCAGGAGATAAGTTTTCAATAGAAGTAGTTGCTTGAAGTATAAACTTCATGGTTTTAGGTGTTTGGGGTAAAACTCTACAGTGTCTGGGTCAAAGAGGGCTTTTAGTTTCATATCAAAAAACAATAACTTTTGTTTGGGTAAGAAGAATCCTTGATTATTATTAAGTAAACATTTAGGATATTATGTAGCTACACCTTTTTCTGTAACTGACCAATGAATGTATGGTTGCTCAGATGATGCTCTATACTTTTGTGGCCAATTATGATCTCTGCACCTTATCTCTCTGAGTATGTCATTCTGGGTATAAAACGTCATGTACTTCCTGATATTATTCAGAAAGCAGTCAATTATTGGAAAGCTAATTTGGCCTGTTTTCCCAGTATTCCTTGCAAAAAATGCCAGAAAGAACTTTTCTCCTCATTGTGACTTCAATTTAATTTTGGCTTGGAAATTTAATTGTATAACAAGAGGGAGCAAAACATTTGTGGGAAGGGGGGGAGGGGACCCAAAGCAATAGGGACAAACGAGTGACAGAAATGACAGTGCAGAAGTGTGTGAACTGGCAAAATCCAGATGGGGAAGTTCACTGTAAGTGGATTGAAAGTGGATTATGTGCGGGGCATGGATCTCACTATCTCGCTCTCTGTGGGGAGTTGGCTCCCCCCCCCCACTCCCAGCCCCTCTTCTCTCTTTTTTTATTTCAGGGATTTATTTTGGATGTCTGACTTTCCACCTTGAGTAGGAGAGAAAGAGGGACAAAGAAAAAGCTGCCGCTGGAAGTCGATGCCCCCCCTTTTGCTTCCCTTTCTGACACACTTCCGATGATGTCAGGGTGTGGGGCATATGCTAATGAGTTATGCCAATAGGTATGCTAATGAACTCCTGCACCTCTTTTTCTACAAAATGACCCCTGGTTATATGGGCCCTGAATTGGAACTAAGCAGGCCACACTGTGAAAATATAACTTTACCCCAAGCCACCAACAGGCCTGCCTCATGAGTTTCAAGGTTTGGGATGCTGTGGATTTCACAATACTTAGGAGTCAAATGCTCTGACCCGGATGGCTCAGGCTAGCCCAATTTCATCAGATCTTGGAAGCTACACAGGGTCAGCCCTGGTTATTACTTGGATGGGAGACCACCAGGGAAGTCCAGGGTTGCTACGCAGAGACAGGCAATGGCAAACCACCTCTGAACATCTCTTGCCTTGAAAACCCTATGGGGTTGCCCATAAAAAGTGTCCTTTTTTCAGCAGCTTGCTTTAAAAATTAGCCACCCCCGCAATTTATTCTGCCAAAATACCCCAGACCTTTGACAGTCAAGTCCCCAGGTACACAGGAGACAGATTGCTTCAAACACTCTACTGTGGGAAAAACCACAGCACCCACACATCTCTAAATCCTTTCAAAAGGGAGGTTCAAGCTTGACATGGAGGAGTGCAGCGCTGCACACAGAAAGCCCGATGCCACCTGCCAGTGAGGGCAGCTGGGAAAGTGCACCGCTCGGCACAAGCATGCTCCCCCCACCTCGGCTGCTTGCAGAAGAGGACAAAAGATCCTGCACTCGATGGAAGGGGGCAGCGGCGGCAGCGAATTCCTCCAAGAAGAGCCTCTTCCCCCCAGGCTAGCCCAGCAGGGTGCAAGGCAAGGGAGGGGAGGGCAGGACGGCAGGCTGGCCAGAGGAGCAGGCCAGCCAGAGCAGTATCCTCCTCTAGCCCCTGCCCTAGGCAATCGCCTAAAATTAGTCCCGTAGAATACAATGGAAAGATTGTGTTGCCACTGCTGTGCGACTCTAAACAGAGTCGCTTCACTTCCTCCACAGGCCCACTGGGAGCTGGGGGAGGGGCTTGCCACCACTGCTATTTGTGCCCACTAGGGGTGTGCAAACAAAATTTTTTTGGCCCGATTCAGATCGGGCCAAATCAAGCCGCATCTGTTCCAGCTGCTGAATGACCCCCCACATGTCATTTTCAGCAATGTGAGCCTATTTGAGAGTCATTCAGCCAGCTGAATATCAGTTTCAGCCCCATAATACTCTATGGGCCATTGAAGTCAATGGCAAAAACTCATAGGGTATATGTGGGGCTAGAGGAGAGGGGGTTTGAGGGAGAGGCTCCAAACTTGCACAAAAAGCTGCCGTCAGGAGTCGAAAGGAAGCAGGGATCGGGAATGGTTGCCCCGCATTGATGGCTGCAGGGTGGAGAGGAGGGACTTAGCCAGGGGTCATTTCATAGAAAAAGAGGTGCAGGAGCTCATTAGCATAACTCATTAGCATAACTTATTTGCATATCCCACACCCCCTGACATCACTGGAAGTATGTCAGAAGGCAATAAAGAAAGTAGAGAGAGGGAGGGAGGAGGGAAGGAAGGAAGGAAGGAAGGAAGGAAGGAAGGAAGGAAGGAAGGAAGGAAGGAAGGAAGAGCTAGCTGTCAGAGAGGAAACAGCTACTAATCCAAGCCTCAGAAATACCACTATTCTGGCAGGATAGCTTCAGTGGTGGCTGAAACCTTCAGAAGACTGGTCAGAGGAACAAGGACCTTTCCAGGGGATGGGGTCATTTTGCTGCAGCCATGACATAAGCAGGCATTCCCCCGGGGGGGGGGGCTGGCACCAACTCCCGGAGCTGCGCTCCCCCGAGCCCCTGCTCGAAATGACCCCTGGGCTTAGTGTGTGTCGCTGCTTCGAGTGTGCTTCACACAGGAGCCAGCAAGCCCAGCACTGCAGCATCCGCCAGCCAGCCGAGCCTCTCCCTATGCTCTCCTCATCCCCTACCTCCTGCTAGTCAAGTCCAGGGGCAGAGAGAGCAGAATCCAATTTAGCAGCATAGCTGGTGGGGCCTGCATTGGTGCCTGGAGAGAGAGAGGGAAAAAAACCCATCCTGCTCCTTTAATAGAGAATTAAAAACAGGTTGCCTACCTGTAACTGATGATCTTCGAGTGGTCATCTGTGCATTCACACTGATGTGTTTCTGCGCCTGTGTAGGAATTCTTCAATATTGTAGAAAGCTCTTAACGGATTTTCGCACCCAGCACCCCCGGGCATGTGTGGAGCCCCACCGTGCATGCCCAGAGGAGCAGGCGCGGACATCCCACCAGTTCCTTCTGACCGCTGCAACCAAGCGTGTTAATGAGGAGAAAGCCTGGCAGCAGAGGGAAAGGATGGGTGGGTAGTGTGAATGCACAGATGACTACTCGAAGATCATCAGTTACAGGTAGGTAACCTGTTTATCTTTGATGTGGTCTCTGTGCTTCACACTGATGGGAGAGAAGCGAGCAGTGTCCTACCTGGAGGAGGGAGCAGGCAGGCTGTCACTGAGAAGCAGCGGATAAGATAAGGCAACCCATTGCAGAGCGGGCAGCTACTCTAGTGTCCAGTGCATAGTGCCTGATAAAGGTGTTCAGAGTGGCCCAAGTCGCAGCCGTGCAAATGTCTGTCAGGGAGGCACCTTTGAGAAATGCCTTAGAGGCTGCTATAGACCTGGTGGAGTGCACTCAAATGGGCACCATAAGTGGAGTCTTGGCGAGTTCATAGGCAAGTTTAATAAGCTCCACAATCCATTTGGAAAGTCTTTGGGCGGTGATAGGTTTGCCCATTCTGTGTGACGCATAGGAAACAAAGAGCCTGGGTGTTTTCTTAGTCAGCTTAGTATGAGCAAGGTAAAAGAGAAGTGCTTGTTTTAAGTCACAGGTATGTAAGAGACTATCTTGCTCAAAAACGTAAGAAGGGTAGAAGTCAGGCAAGATAATCTCAGATTGCAAGTGGAAGTTGGAGACAGCTTTAGGCAGGAACAAAATGTCCAGAACCATGTCAACTGCATTCAGTAGGAAGCAGAGGAACGGAGGATCATGTCTGAGGGCTAGGAGTTCGCCAACTCGACGAGCAGAAGTGATGGCAAGTAAGAAGGCCATTTTCCAAGCCAGCAGGCGGAGATCACAAGATGCCAATGGTTCAAATGGCTTCCGAGTGAGAGCGCAGAGGACCAATGGCAGATCCCAAGGTTGCAGTGGGACTCTGGTGGGTGGATAGAGATGGAGAAGGCCCTTCAGAAAGCGTTTTGAAAGGGGGTGAGCGAACACAGAAAAGCTGTCAATTCTGTTGTGGAACGCCGAGATTGCAGACAGGTATACTCTCAGAGAAGAGTGTGAGAGTCCTGCATCTGCTACGGATAGGAGAAAATCAAAAATACGGGACAGGCCTGCAGAGCAGGGTTTTATGTCGGACGAGGCTAGGTACGTACAGAAACGAGTCCATTTGTAAGTGTATGACTGACAAGTGGATGCCTTGCGGGAGTTAAGCAGGATATTATTCACTCTATCTGAGAATATGGAGGGGAGAGTCTACATGCTGTGAGCTTGAGACGGGGAATGTCGTGATGGAGGATGGGAGAGTCGGAGAGTACCAGGAGATCTGGTAGTGGAGGGAACTGATGGAATTTCCCGTGGGCCAATGAGAGGAGGACTGGAAACCAGGCTTGTCTGGGCCACCAAGGAGTGATCAGTATGCACTCCGCCATCTCGTGCACTATCTTGTGCACCACTCGTGTGAGTAGTGGTAGAGGTGGAAAGGCATAAATGAAATTGTGATTCCATGGGTAGAGTAGGCTGTCTCCCTGGGAGAGGGGGTCGATTCCACCCTGCGTGCAGAATGCTGTGCACTTCGCGTTCTGGCGAGTGGCGAAGACATCCACGTCTGAGGTTCCCCAAAAAAAGAATACCTGGCAGAGGTAATTTGGATTCAGTTCCCATTTGTGATGTCCAGCGTGTCCCCTGCTCAGGAAATCGGCGTTGCTGTTGAGGGAGCCGGGAATGTGTGTGGCCCTCAGGAAAATGTCATTGGACGTACTCTAGTTCCAAAATCGGATTGCAAGCTGGCAAAGGCTGTGGGAAATTGTGCCATCCTGGCGGTTGACATAACACACTGCAGTGGTATTGTCTGTAAGGATAGCCACACAGTGGCCTTTCACTATGGGTAGAAAGGTCCGAAGCATGAAGAAGATTGCCAGGAGTTCGAGGTAATTGATGTGGTGGGACCTCAGGTCATGTTCCCAGCAAGCGCCCGTGCTGTGGCCGTTCAGATGTGCCCCCCATCCCCATGTAGACACATCAGAGGTTAGGGTGAGTTGCAGCGATGGGAGATGAAAGGGGGATCCCTGGAGGAGGTTGGATGGCAGGGTCTACCAGAGGAGAGAGTCTCAGACATCTTGGGGGGGGGGGAGATGGAGGTTCTGTGGGTCTCGCTGCGGATGAAAGGAATGGATGAACCATAGTTGGAGAGGGCGCATTTTGAGTTTTGCAAAGAGCAGCACCGCCATTGTGGCAGCCATGTGTCCCAATAATAATTGGATCAAGAGGGCCGAAGAGTCAGGAACGGAGCAGATGTGTGAGGCCAATGTGACTATAGGTGACACCCTGTCTTCTGGAAGGTATGCCCTTAGGGATATGGAGTCCAGTTCCACCCCCAATGAACTGTACTCTCTGAGCGGGGACAAGATGAGATTTGTCCTCGTTGATCATTAGGTCCAGATCCTCCAGGACGGTTCACGTGACGGATATGTCGGCCAGCAAGCAATGGGGGGAAGTTGACACTATGAGCCAGTCGTCTATGTACGAGAAAATAGTGATCCCTTGCAGGTGGAGGAAGGCTGCAATGACGACCATTGTCTTCATAAAGACGTGGGGACCTGTGGAGAGGCCAAACAGTAGGGCTTTGTATTGAAAATGTTGATGTCCAATGGCAAAATGGAGGTATTTCCGGTGGGGGGGGGACATATTGTGATATGGAAGTAGGCATCCTGCAGATCGATGGTGGCCATCCATGCTCATCTGCATAGCAGGGGAAGAATGGAGTGTAATGTGGTATTGAATGAATAGTTTGAGGCCTCGAAGGTCCAAGATGGGTCTGGTGCCGCCATCCCTTTTGGGTACTGCAAAGTATCTTGAGTAGAAACCCTTGCATTGGTGGTGAGTGGGGATGGGTTCTATGGCACCCTTGTCGAGGAGGACCTTGACTTCTCAAAGGAGGACATCTGAAGGGGCGGTGGCGATGAAGGTAGGGGTCGGTGGGGGTTGGAGGAATTTGACAAGGTATCCCCTGGAAATAATGGTGAGGACCCAAGAGTCTGACATTACCTTGGTCCACATAGGAAGGAAGGGGGCAAGACGAGTGTGAGGGGAGCCAGGACCAATAAAGTCAAAGGCCCTGCTTGGCCTGCTGGGACTGTTTGGAGCGGGCAGGCTGTTGGGCTGGCAAGAATTTCTGTCTCGGGATGTATGATTGCTTCTGCACACCTGGGGAAGTATGTGGATTTGTCCGGGGAGCTCCGGTTTGATGACCTTTGGGACCAGGGTCTAGACCAAATTTGTGGTTTGGATTGCCAAGGAGGAGAAGATACCCCTTGTGTGCAGGAGGCCTTGATGCTTTTATCAAGGTCCTGGAGGACGGAATCAGTGGTGGCGTGAAACAGGCCAACTCCATCAAAAGGAAGGTCTTCGACTAAGGATCTGGTGTCCTGTTGCAAAGTGGTAGAGCGTAACCAGGAGTGATGCCTCAGGGCTATGGCGGACATCATGGTTTTAGAGAAGGTGTCTAAAGCATGTTTGGAGGTGTTCACCTGCTGTTTAGCAAGGGTGAGGCCTTCCTTTTGTATCCTTCTGGCAGCTAGTCTTTGGTCCTCAGGGAGCAAACTGATGGCTTCCGAAAGCTGTTCCCACAGGGCGTAGTGATACCATCCCATGCAGGCAGAGTAATTGGTGACTTTCAGTCCCAGAGCTCCAGCCGAGTAGAAACGGTGTCCGGAAGCATCAAGCTTGCGCCCTTCCTTATCTGCAGGAGTAGAGTGTGTCCTCCTGGATCTAGAAGCTGAGGTGACGACCATTGAGTTGGGGCGAGGATGGTTTGTCAGGAACCCAGCATCAGTTTGGTTTGTCAGGAACCCAGGAACCCAGGTGGTTTGTCAGGAACCCAGCATATGGACCCTGTACATATGATCCAGGTGTCTGGTAGAGACCGGTGTCAATGAGGGTTTATCCCATACTGATTTGGTGGCTTGGAGAAGGACCGCGGACATTGGCAGCGCAATGGAAGTGGAGGTGTCCATTTGTATGATGTCGAACACCAGGTCAGTTATAGCAGGCTTTGGTTGTAAGATAGGGAGACCAAGGGAAAGGGCCATTCATTTAATCAGGTCTCCGTAAGAGGTGAGATCCTCTAATGGGGAGATCGGTAAATTTTCCGCCACATCAGGTTTCGGGGAAGGGTCGACAGGGGAACTATGGTCGGACTGATCGCCATCGGAATCCCGTACAAGGAAGAGACAGGTGCTGCTTCTGTTTGAATCGACTGAGCCAGGGGTGGGGTCACACGGATGAGGGTCATCTGTGTCAACCGCGGGTCCCGCACAGAGTGTTTCGATGCCATTGCCGTTGGTGGCTCAGTGGCGCTCGGTACCGATGGCAGAGGAATAGGACATTGCTGGTTTGTAGTCTGGATAGGGGGTCTAGACTGTGCTGCAGAGGGCAGTGGACATGATCTTGCTGGTGATCAAGATTGAGCCCGATGGGAATATCTATCCCAGTCAGAGTGGGTGACCAGGGGGATCCAGGGCATCGATGTCGATGGTGGGTAGCCTCCATACTGATAGAGAGGACGGTGCTGATTCCATGGTGCCATCAGAGGGGCATATCCCCAGCGCATCGAAATGGGGGATCGGTGTCTAGGTGATCCATACCGAGGAGACCTGTGCCTTGGGGAGCGGTATCAGGGTGGCAGAGACCGATAGTCGTGTCTATCGTCCCTGTCTGGACGAGGAGGATCAGTCTCGACGTAGGAGAGGGATCCCTCAGATGGCGATCAAGAACAAGACCTCAGGCGTCGTGGTGACAGAGCATAGAGCTGTTCTTGGTCAGTCTCGATGAACTCCTGTGCCTCCAGAATGTGGTCTGGTAGTGCCTTGTAAGGTTGTCGGATGGGAGAAGAGTGATAGTGGTCACTTCAGTAGGTGGTGGAGGCACGATCAAGGGAGTTATCGGTACCGAGGTAGCATCTAATGGGGGTGCTACTGGTTCAGAAACTGAAGTAGGGGCCTTACTCGAAGGTTTGCCAGTGGCTGTGGACAGAGCCTTGTGGCGTTTTTCCAACTTATCCTTCTTCTTCTTTTTGATTGGCATTGAAGCCGTAGACTGCATCAGAGCTTGGTGTTTCGATACTGGTCGAGTTATATCGGATGATGGCCTCGATGTCAACGAGGCTGCAAAGTCGGCTGTCGATACCATCGATGTTGATGGGAAGGAGGTCGTCGAGGTCAATGCGGGAAGCAATGCCGACTCCAGTAAAGTGACCTTCAGGCGGGCTGCCCTATTTTTCCGAGTTCGGTTGCTAAACTTAGCACAATGAGGGCAGGAATCTGGCCGGTGACTTTCTCCGAGGCAGAGAATGCACAAGGAGTGGCTGCCAGGAGCCGCTAATTTGCTGGCGCAAGCTGAGCAACATTTAAAGCAGCTCCACTTTGTAGCCATAAAGTAGAAAAAACAGAGATGAGAACAGAGGGGGGGGAAGACCTGGAGGCAGAAAGGGAAAAAGCCCCCCACCAAGGAGAAAGATTTTTTTTTTGATATTTTTGATAGAATAATATAGAAAGTGTTGAAAGTTAAAGAGAAAGAGTGAAGAGACAAAGAAAGCGATGTGAAGGAGAGCTTTCCTCAAAGGACTCAGCTAATCGCAGCTGTTACCAGTGCAACGGTCAGAAGAGGACTGGTGGGATGTCCGCGCCCGCTCCTCTGGGCATGTGCGGTGGGGCTCCGCGCATGCCCGGAGGTGCCGGGCATGAAAATTCGTTAAGAGCTTTCTAGAGTACTGTAGGATTCCTGCGCAGGCGTGGAAACCCATCAGTGTGAAGCACAGAGACCACGTTGAAGATCAAGATGTTCTGTCCCAGGCGCTGTTATTTACCTTCCTGCTTTGAGAAACTTCAAAGGCTCACTTCCACACAGGAAGCCTCTATTAAAGGGACAGGATAGTTTGCTCCAGCACAAAAATCACACCAGGGGAGTTCTCAAGAGGAGGTGGAGATTGGATTTATACCCTTTACTTGGATTCTCAGAGCAGCCTGGAGTCTCAGAGCGGCTTACCAATTCCTTTCCCCTCCCCTCCCCACAACAGACACCTTGTGAGGTGGGCAAGGATGAGAGAGCTCTGGCAGAAACTGCTGTTTTTCATGGACAGCTATGCCAGAACTATGCCTTGCTCAAGGTCATCCAGCAGCCACAAGAGGAGGAGTGGGGAATCAAACCCGGTTCTCCCAGATTAGAGTTCATGTACTTAAACAGTACACTAAGAGCGATTAGGACGGGATAGGTTATGCTGCACTACTTTAACTACTTTTATTGTTGAAACATTAGGCTGCAATTTGTTTTGGGGAGTAAGTCTTACTAAAATGGTAGAATTTATTCCGGTGTAATTGCAGAGGGGCCGGCTGGAAGGCATTTCCCAACCTGGTGTTGTCAGTGCTGTCCCTTCATCTCCCCCTTCCCTGGTATGTGGAATAGAAATTCACTTAGAAAAATTGATGGCATGTGGCGTGTATTTGAAAAGCTTTGTATTTAAAAGTCTTACTGTACTGAACTAAATCCAGATGGGCAGCCATGTTGGTC
Organism: Lepidodactylus listeri; assembly: GCA_029233225.1. NCBI lineage: Eukaryota > Metazoa > Chordata > Lepidosauria > Squamata > Gekkonidae > Lepidodactylus > Lepidodactylus listeri. The sequence goes on from JARCFY010000012.1 coordinate 96,607,560, forward strand.
TAAAAAAGTAAAACAAAGTTTGAGTCCTGTGGGGCACCTTTAAGATCAACATAGTTTTATTCAAAGTATGCACGCAGGCTTCCTCAGATACATTGAAACGGAAGTTAACAGTCCATACATATAGGCAGAGGGTGAACAATTTCAAGCAATTTCAAATTTTTGTGTTTTCCATTCTTCCTAAAATGCATTTCTGTTTGAAAATTGGTGGGCGCATGGGGGGGGGGGGTTAGCCTCGCCTAGTGTGCAAGAAAACCTGGCACCGGCCCTGGTCAGAACTGGAGTGCTGAGCAGATGGAAATTAAAGCAAAGCAACCCTAAACCATAGTCTGCTGTGCTTTTGAAAGCTGAAGCCCTGGTTTGGTTTCTAAACTAGAGACGGTATGACGGACAGCAAGAAATTGCAAGCTTTTAAGCAATGATGCTGGGAAAAGGGTGAGCTCGCTGAAAAATGATTGACAGCTCACAGAACTACTTCTGATTGGGTGAATTCTGCTGACTGTGGAATGGAACACTGAGCTGTTTAAAAAATTCAAGTAAGAAGGAGTTGGTGTGGATGAGCTGGAGCTAGGGAGGAGAATGAACAGAAAACTCCTCACAGGAGACTCTGGAGAGAAAAGGAGTCTGACAAGCCCTGTCTGGAGCAGAGCAAGTGTGCTGTGGCCTCTGCAAATCACAGACGTAGGGTGGAGACAGTGAGTCTAGCCAAGGAGTGTCAGAACTTCCCCTGTTCAAGGAGTGGGGAGAAATCTCCTTGTGTGAAAAACAGAAACACGACTCGAGTGGAGAATTCGAGGCATTCTCAGTATGGAAGCTGATTGACCAGTTAGCAGAGACCTTTATTCTGGAAGACAGGGATCTGACAAAAGGTCTGAGGAGGCAGCGAGGTCCCTCAGGCAAGCCAAAGGAGGCTGCTGCTCTTAAGGGGAAGAGAAGAACAATCTGGCCAGAGGAAGTCGGGGTAGACAGAGAAACCCCTGGTCTGTAAACAGAGGGTTACAGTACACTAAAATCTCAAGCCTGTGTGACCATCCAGAAGCAAGTCCAAAAGACGGCATAAGGGACTCTAGTAAACTCCACATCACAGTAAAAGCACAGAAACATCTATAACACCATCAGGCCGAAATAAACCAGGGAAAATAACTCAGTATACATTTCTAGTGTTGTATAAAAGCAGTTTAGGATATAGATAGATAAGTTTTATTCACAGTCATTGAGCAACTCATAAAACGATGACATTTTGTAACATGGGTAAAAGATATCCCATTAAAATACGAACAGAATTTTAAGACTGGTTATAAAAACTCCATAAAAACCATAATGGTTAAAATTAATAAAAATCTCTTCTTTTTGAGCTACTTTAGGATATATATTTGAACCTCTCCTTACCAAACCTACCCAAAGTGCATTGGTAAATATAATTTCCCAATCCCTGCCTGTTTATTCCATTAAATTTGACTTCTGTTTCAGCTTTCAGTGTGCCGAGGTGCCTGTTTCTGAGGGAGATTTTGTAGAGGTACAGACTCTCCTCCATCACAATTGCTTATTGGGGGTGTAAGCTGACAAAGTATCAAACAGTAATAAGGTGGGACAACAGCATTATAATAAAAGTTTATTTACTGCATAAAAAGAGTGAAACGCTACCTAAAGGCTACCCAGTTGTCAGATGGGGGAACTGAAGATTCATAGAGAAGTTAGAGAAAAAATCTGGGACCTTATAAGGGCGACTGTTTGATGGGAGTGCCCATCATTATTGCCCAATTATATTGGGGTCAAATGTTCACCAGATAACCTAGCTAAATCAGGTGAAATTCAGACATAGTTTATTAGGCAAGGATTACGTTACTACAGTATAGATTCAGGGGGGTAGCCATGTTGGTCTGAAGCAATCGAACAAAGTTTGAGTCCAGTAGCACCTTTAAGAATGACAAAGTTTAATTTTGGGTAGAAGCTTTCGTGTGCCAAACTTTGTTGGTCTTAAAGGTGCCACTGAACTCAAGCTTTGTTCTATTACTACAATGTGTTAACTATGTTATAAGGTTTGCTTTTAACAGCAGAAGAGTATACCCACCCTAGCCTTGGAGAGGGTTTTCTGTGATTGTTTTCTTCAGTGTCCCTCCAGTCTCTCTAGCCTAAGGAGCCTCTTCTAAACCACCCCTGCCTCAGTTCTGTCCAAACATCCCTAAGGCCTCAGAGGCTCAAGCATAACCAAAGATGCTGCAATAATTTCTTTTTTCTCAGCTGAGCCAAAACCAGTATCATCCAGTTTCCAGGCCTTCCTCCCTTCTGTCACCCCTCCCTCATTTCTGCTATTCCTGAACATGTGAAGCTGCCTTATACTGAGCCAGGCCCTCAGTCTATCCACGTCAGTACTGTCAGACTCATCTCGGGCTGAAATCTTTCACATTACCTCCAATCTGATCAATTTTTTAAAAGTAAATTTTATTAAGTTTCACATACAAAGAAAACACAAACACAGAGACAATAACAAAACAACAAAACTGGGGAGAGCTTGACATTATCACAATATCTGCTTGTTAAACAAAGCATTTAATTGACGACACAAAAATCCACACCTCTTTCAAGACCTCTAACTCTTTTTGAGCGGCTCTTAAAAATCGATAGAAGCTCTTTTCAATCTCTTATTTCTTCACTTTATGCAGAATTCATTAGTCCACTACCACTTTGTTTACTTGGCTACCAAAAACAATGGCACCAGGACTGTGGCACTGAGCTCAATGCTTCTAAGTGGGGAAAAATCTGGTCTGCACCTTCACTAACCTATAAGTCCTTAAATATTCAGCTGCAGGGTTATAAACTTCTCACCAGATGGTATCTTACACCGGCCAGGATCCATTACATCGCAAAAGCTGCTTCCCCCTCCTGCTGGAGGTCTTGTGGGGGGGGGGGGGTTCGGGTCATTTATCCACTGTTGGTGGTATTGTCCACTAGTTAAAACATTTTGGATAAAAGTTAACAAAAATACCCAAACAATTATCAGGCACCATTTACCACTATCCCCCAAGCTCCATCTCCTTGACCTTTGGCAAATCCCTGAAATTCTGAAGTCCAGAACGGAATTAGCCTCCATTCTTTTCACAGCAGCTAAGTGTGAGGCTTCTGAGCTGACACTATCAAACCAGACCTTTGTTGAAAGCAAAGTTCTTTATTTCCAATAATGGTTCAGGTTCTCGATGTTTGTTAGAGATACATGACAGCAAGCAACAGGGATTAATATACCTTCAGTCACAGCTGAATACAGGTACCGGACCAATCAGAATGGATACAAAGAAGCGGGAAAAAGTGGCAACCGTTTGGTTCCCACAGGAGAGGTGAGAAAGTAATAAAAATTCCCTTCCTGCCCTGTGTGACCCAAATGTGTGAACGATAGGCTAAACATTTGGTTAGAAACAATCCAAGAGTCCCCAAGATTAAAACAGCAAGATAAAATACTTTGAGCCTCAAAGGCTAGGGGGAGTGGACGGATGCGATAGTCTCAGTTGTTTATGTGACGTTCAGGAATGCGACAAGCCACCCTCCCGGGGAGAAGACAGTTACATTTAGCAGGGCAGATAATACACTTCAAGGCAAGCAGTAAATAACACATGGCTACAATATAGATCACAGAACCGAAAAGACAAGCACACTATTTTCAGATTCTGACACTAAGACAGTTATCGTGCTCAATTGGAAAAGGTCTCTACTATTATTGCTATCACAATGGTTTGCCAAAATATGGGAGTACTTCTCAATGGACAAGATCTCAGAGAAGGTATCTTTTCAGTTTAATGATGATAACTGTAATGTTCAAATTCAATGGTTCCCATTTTTAGAGTATGTTTTTGGCAACAACCTTCTTAGGCTGAGGACAGACTGGCAGTCTCGGCCGCTCTGCCTCCCCTTCAAAAGCGGAGGCAGAGCAGCCGTTCAGACAGCCGCATCTGCCCAGAGGAGGTGGCCCGGACGCATTGCGTCCGGAGCCACGCTCCTCCCGCAGCAGCCAGGCACCACTTAAAAGTGGTGCCCCAGCTGCTGCGGCGTGCATTCCACCCACCTCTGGCAGTGTGAACGCGCGCCGGGAGGGGGAGCCACGCGGCGTTCGCACGCCACCGTAGGAAGCCGCCCACAGTCTGAACGCTGCGGGCGGCTTCCTTCCGGCGGCGTGCGAATGCCGCACGGCGGGGCAATTCCCCCGCCTTATAGAAAGCGTTTCCTTGGTAGTTGTTCATTCAAAGTCTTCAATTTCAAAAATGACCATTTATTTCTGTAGGATCTTCCAAACTGACTGTCAGTATCCAAGGTTCCCTCAACACAGTCCAGTATCTTTTCTTCCTCTTGTTCCTCACTGATCGCTGTCTGCTGATCCTCTTCCTCAAGAGTAGTCTGCTGGTTGAATGGACTGTTGTTCTAACTGCCATTTGAAAATTCTTCAAAAAATCCTTTACTGAAAGTTGAATAAAATCAGGATCCATAAATATTAAGTCTGTAAGTAAAGCCTCTGAAGAAATCTGCAGTCTACCTGAGTCATGCATTTTCCAGGAGTATGCTCATACAAGAGGCTCACTGAAGTGTTTTCAAAACTGCTGTTTCAAGGTCAGGTTGTGAAGTCATACAGAAACAACACAGTAGGAGGAGTTATCAGTTGTTTAAGAACATGAAGTTTAAGCGAAGCCAAACAAACTCTTATCTTTCACAATAGCATTATTATGGGAGAAGAGAGGGAGAATCCATTTTAGTTCCCAAGTTTCAGAAATTTCAATTGAAATAATCTTTTTTTGTTCCCATAAAGCCAGCCCATAGGTAAAAGAAAAGTTTAGAGATTAGCTCAGTCCAGTATGATCCCAAAAGAATTAGACCATGAAGGTTATTCCACACAAAAGGAGAAAAAGTATTTAAAGATATTCCAAAGTCTTCAAAAAGAGAGAATCATAAAAACTCCAATATCCAAGGTAAGTAAATTGTGTATTCAGTCAGTTCATAAAGTAGAAAATCCACAAGTGTAGCACGTAAAGGGGAAAGTATTTCAAAATTCAAAGACTCTGTTCCTTTAAGCCGCCTAGAGCCGCTTTGTGCTGGCTAGGCAGGATATAAATTCAAATAAATTAATTAATTAATTAATTAAGAAGCCCACCGGATCGTTTTTAAGAGTCTGAATGGTCTTTGAGAAGCCTCTGAGGGGAGAGGGGGATAGGAAACTTCCTCCTCTTTTGTGGTGGTAATTTAAGATTTAAAGAGCCCCCCCCCCCCCCCCAAAAAAAAAAGATTAGAGAATCTACAAGTTGCTTTGCGGGCAGGAGTACTCACAAGGTTTGCCTTAGTTGAGAGTGCAGAAGTAGAAAGAAGATAGCCCCGGCACTACAGGGGAGCTACAGCTTCGCCTCCGTGAAACTGTCATGACGATCTCGTCCGTTGGAGCAAAACCGGGCTACAACTTGCTGCTGCCACATGCGAGGAGCTTGATTCAAGCTGCTTGGATTAGGTCCCTCTCTGGGGGAGCCCAAGATACTGGAGAGCCCTCCAGATCCCTAAAGAGTCTGTCAATTCAGGCACCATATCAGGAGGGATGCCCGTGTGCGCCTGATCTTGCTGCAGTGCTACCTGGAAGACCTCCAATCTGATCCTTAATGGGAGATCCCAAGGATTGAACCTGGAGCCTTTTACATGCCAAGCAGATGCTCTGCCTCTGAGCCATGTCTCTCCCCATGTCTTCTTCCCTTTTCTCACCCATTAACTGACTGCAGGGATGCCTGCTGCTTCTACAGAGACCTGAGAAGAGCCAGACTCCTTATTCTGAACACTTTTTCATTTTGCTCTCATCACCTGCCTCTCCAAGATGGGAATCTCAAGAGCCCACTTAACACAACAATGTCTGAACTGAACCACTGGCAAATGTACCCTTTCCCAAATTCTGGATCACAATCATCCAAATTCTGGATCACAATCATAGGCCTTCTAATGCTGGGATTTACTCTTTAGACTCCAAAACAGCAACATAAAACTTGTCAATGACGAAATCAGAAGAGCCTACTGCAATTTCCCCCCCCCCCCCCCCATCACTCTCCCTGGTCCCCTGAAACTGGTTTTGATGGCACAAGGTGGACTTTGACTGGCATGTTATGTCAACCAGTTCAAGCTACACTGATGTGTGTTCTCAATTTTAATTCAGAAAAGGTATGCCATGGGAAGTTTAGAAAGGACCACAGTAGACTATTCCTTGTCTAAAAATTAAACCCAGTTGAGTTTGAGGCTGAAGGCTATTTTAATGATACTAAATTCACAAAGGTTTGTTCCATTGTTTTAAAATGGGCAAGGTTATCAGTTTTCAGCCCAAACCAGTTAGGCGTTTCAGTGAGATTATGCAAGTGTGAATGGGCATAAACCTTCAGATACCAGCCTAGGGGAAAGCAGAATAGAAACTGACACAAAACGCCATGTGGAAAGCATATCTGGCATCATGAACATGGCGTGGCAGGCAATAACCAGACTTGATTTCCGTAAATGGCCTTCTGGGTTTCACTAGGTTTGCATACACAATAGACCTTTGGAAACTTTTCCCCATACACTATTCTGGAATACGTAAGAGCTCATACTGCAAAATGCAGAGCTTCCAATGCAGTTCTTCTCCAAGAACAATTTCCTTTGAAGACTAACATCCTTATGTATCTGGGGGAATAAACACTTCCACAGTAAACAACTTCAGACAAGCAATTATCTACACTGGAATAAAGACAGACCCATTATTTAATTTTTTTTCTCAGAGAACATTTTTCTGCGTGACTAAATCCTAGAAATTCCAAGAGGCAGACAACGAGGTCAACTTTACAACTCTTTTTCTCTAAGATTTATATGTGAAATTAAATATTTTATCTCACTCACAAGTTGTTTTATGCTGTGGCGGAACAGGTCTGCATCAGCCGGTGAGACTCGCTCTGCCCACCCCTCCCTTGCCTGACCTGGCACCTGAAGGGGCAGTTTTTCTCCACTGCCTCCGGGTACTGCTGCCACCACTGTCCCTGTCTTGGGCTCTGGTTCGGCGGGACAGCCTCCTAACCTCCCTCCAGTGTCACTGGGAAGCCACCTCAGGGCTTCCTGGGAATCTTTGGGGCTCCCCTGGAGAGTTGGCAACTGGCCATTTTGCCCCTTCTCTCCTCCTCAGGAAGTCCCCAACCCACTCCTGGTGTGTCCAAGTGGCTGGGGGAACTAGGTGGTACAGAGGGATCTCACTCCTTTATCATTTAAACGCTTTTAACTGTTTACAGGCATATCAAAAGTGAGCTGAAGAATCAAAAACAAAGGTGACAAAACTGCTCCACCTCTCTCCCTCCCCCAAACTCAGGCCCTGTCTAAGTGGTCTGCAGGGCAGGCGCATCACCAACTGGCTGGCTGGCTTCTGGCTCCTTACTGAATGACTTCCCGCCCAAAACTCCACTGCATCGAACAGCCATTTTCCCACCGCCCAGGGACTGGCTCTCCCTCCTGCAGCATTCTGGGGCAGATCTCCTCACCACCTTGACGGACTTCCTGTCCTCTCTCGGGAGCTGCCCTCAGACTGCTGGTTGGAGACAGGAGGGGGGGGTGGGGGAATGAGGAGACTTGTCCCAGGCCTACCTCAGGTCTGATGGCCTCCTCCTATCCAGCCCACACCAACTTAAACACTTACACAAAATGGTGTTTCTCCATATATGCAACAGCGTGGAAGCCGCTTTTCCTGTTTAGTATATTTTGTCACAGATAGCAAGAGAATGATATAAGCTGCTTTGGGTCCCCAGGGGGCAGAAAGGCGGGATGTAAAAGAAGTGACATAAAATAAAACAGGGAAACCTTCACTGAACTCCAAAATCTCTCCTACATAAAGCAACGCAGGCTGTGAGTTCATCATAAACCAGATAAATAATCCAAATTACAAACGTGAGACTAATCCCCCCCACAAAAAAACTATTAACATGCTGTTCAAAGAAGTATTTCCAGCATTTAGACCGGAGGAAAAGTGGTGGGCATTTTCCAGCTGCATCAGATGAAGGGCTGTGGCTCAGTGCTAGAACTTTTGCTTTGCATGCAGAAGGTTCAGCCCTTGGTCTCTCCAGTTAAAAGGATCATGTAGTAAGTGATATGGAAGACCTCTAATCTGAGACCCTGTAGAGCTGCTGCCAGTCAGGGTAGACAATACTGAGTTTGATGGACCAACTGCCTGATTCAGCTTTAGTAGGTTTGCCACCCTCCAGGTGGTACCTGGAGATCTCCTACTATTTACAATTGATCTCCAGATGACCCCTGGAGCAAATGGCTGCTTTGGAGGGTGGACTGTATGCCATTATACCCTGCTGAAGTTCCTCCCCTCCCCAAACCCTGCCCCCCACAGGCTTCACTCCCAAAATCTCCAGGTATTTCCCTACCAACCCAAAGCATAAGGCAGCTTCATGTATGTTCAGAAAACTCCCTAAGCTGAACCACCACTAACTATTCTCAATGCTGTGCACATACACAAATAAAACTTTGCTGATTCAGGCCACTGGACTCTAACTTTGCTTTATTGCTTTAGACCAACTTGATCTATTCTCAGTGCTGATACTTAAGACAAACAAAACTTGACGATACCAGCAATCATTATTTATCGTCTTGAGAGCTCTTCAAACTATCCCCAACCCCTGGCAACTGATCTTTTTTTCAGGTAAAAGACAAGATTTCCAGCTTCTGACACATCCTATAGAATCCTTTGGTTTTTGCAATGCACAGACTAGCACACAGTATTCTGCATCACAAATACCAGTCCAAACTTTAGCAACAGCCATTATAATGGGAGTCGAATTTGCTCTTGTAACCAAAGTCACAAGCTTGTCTCATGTTTCTTGATTTTACCCCAGATTCAAGAAGGCTTGCTCCGGCCCAATGCCCTACATCCTAAATCAACAGACAGGCAATGTGTATACCTGGCATGAACCTCAGTTCCTTGAGTCCTTGGCATATAAACAGAGAAGTTAGCTTGGCAGCCCTCAAGTTGCAAATAAAAGTTCCAACTTGCCTTATGCCTTCCTACCTACTGCATGTGAATACCTGCATACTGCAAAAGCTTCTGGCAACTTTTTTCAGCTTCAAAACAGATTACTCTTAGGGAGTTGTTTTATATCCATTCTTGCTAAGAAGGAGGTTTGGTTACAAGCACAGTCAAAATCCTAAGCTTCTTAATTAGGACAAGGAACTAAGCTGTTCCCAAAGAACCATAAATGTACACCTTTTATCAAGACCAACCAGTCTCCAAAACGCAGTGTGCACATTTCTGAATTATGCAAGAGATTGTCTCAGGATCGATCTTCCCATAGTTTAATCCAGAGGTGTCGAACGCATTTGTTACAAGGGCCAGATCTGACATAAATGTCACTTTGTGGGCCGGGCCACGTGTGCCATAAAATGTAATGCCAGGTACCAGAGATGGAAACTTTATAAACAACACAGGCAAAGCCAATTAACAATTTTCGTTTTTTACCCAACTACAAATATGCTCAAAACATTAACATTTTTACAGGATTTCCTTACAGTATCTCCCTGATGCCTGCCCTCCCATTTTCACCGCCCGTTACACATTAGCACTGAGACAGTATATCAGGGACACAATGCACAGCCTCTGTCATCTGGCATTAAAGGTAATGATTATTACCACCAAGGGAGAAGGGCCTAATAAACGTTTTAAATAAATAAATAAATAACCCCATGCAGCTACAAGGCCTTCCACTGAGTCATTGGGAAGGCTCTCAAAATCCCCCAGGGCTGCCTGGAAACCAAAAGGACCCATTCATCACTGAGGGCAGGCCGTCCAAATTTACCTCTAGACAGACCTTCCCTGGCGCTGGATTCCATTTCAATATGCCACAGGGAATATTGCCTGAACAAAGTTATTACTTGGACTTCCTTAAGCTCTCACATCCAGTCCATCCTGTTGTTAAAATGTGGACAGTGGAACAGCATGAGGAAAGATACGTGAGCCTGCTGTCAAGAGGAAATCTCCCATACTGATTTCTCTCCCTCCCTATAACGTGGCCTTTCCGATCTCATGATGCACTCTGCATCCAATGCCCCCCTTACATCTATAATTGGCACTGGTGGCGCTGAGGGACAATGAAGCACTCAAGCACAGAGTGGTGGCCACAAGAGGTGGAGCCACCTACGCAGAGGAAGCCCAAGTGCAGGGGGGAGAAGAGAAGTAGTTTAAAAATACCCTGGCCAAGAGGGGCGAGAGACAGTGGTGCACTCCACAGACAGACACCTGACATCCAAGCTAGCAGTCATTATTGCAGTGAGTGCAAACATAGCTTTCGCTGGAAACCCCACAAGCTAAATCCCAACATGAGTTCTACAATGACATGTGAGGACTCGTCCTCAGAAACACCAGACTTGGCAGCTCCCTCATGAACACAACATCGTCACAGCCACGAATCCCATGACTGCGCGCCGCTTTGCCACATTTTCTTCTGCTGCTGTCAAGGCAAGGGGCAGATTAACTATTTCTGCCAAAAACTTGGTAGGAAACACACAGTTGGCTCTTCAGCCGAGGCACCCAAGTGACTGCTTAGGGTGGTTCAGGTGCTGCAGGGGTTCAGACAGTTGCCAGCCATGCGTGGCATGGGAGGAGAGTAGCATCCCCTTCGGGGAACACACTGCAGCCCGGCTGCAGGCCTAGCATGGTGCAAGGAAATACCTGGAACCCCCAAATAACAGTCACAGCCTTGGTTTTAAAGTTGCTTCTCTCCTTTTCTTCCATGTTTGTCTTTCCCTGCATTAGGTGACAACCCACCAGCTTCTCAGCTTCCTGGCGGTCATCTACTGAAGGCCACAGACCCCACGAGCCATCAAAGCTCCCTGGTGGGCTGTATTTTTAACTTTATGCCCCTCTGTTCTCCCTGATCAGGACCCAAGTGCCATTTTAACTTTGTTCTCCTCTCTTCCATCCAATTCTCCCAACAGCAACCTTGTAAGGTAGGTTAGGCTCAAAGATTGCGACAGGCCCAAGGTTGCCTGGTGAGCTTCCATGGCAGTGTGGGGATCTGAATCCGATCATCCCAGCTCCTAGGTGGACGCTCGGTGCCACACCGAGTTAACCCCCTGCTGAAGGGGCTACGGTTCAGGGAAGAAATTCACCCAGAGGTTAAGTTCTGATTTTGTGTGTGTACAAAGCTAGTAGCCCGCACCTGGAAGGTCCTGACTAGCCTGATCTTGTCAGATCTCGGAAGCAAAGCTGGGTGGGCCCTGGTTAGGACTTGGACGGGAGACCCCAGAGGCACTCAGCCTCTGAATCCCAGAGCCAGGAGGGAACTTCAGGGGAAGGCCTCGGCCTCTCTGCCCTGTTGCTGCTGGACACCCACCCCGCCACCCCGGGGACCTGGCTGGCCACTGTCTGTGCGAGACCTGGCCTTGAGGGGGCCCCTGGGGAAGTTGTTCCAAGTCAGTTGCAAGCACCTCGACAGCCCCTTCCCAGCACCCCGCCCCTCGCGCGCGCCCTGAAGCAGCTGCAGCCCCGCGGGGTGGGGGGGGGGGGAGAGGGAGGGCGGGGGGGGTGTCTCTTCCCAACCGAAGCACAGCCGAAACCCCCCCGCCCCAGCAGGCCAGGCTCGGGCCCGGCCCCCTCCCCCCCCCCCGCTCCACCTGCCGGGCGGGAAGGAGGCGCCGGAGCAGCCGCCCCGAGAGGGGAACGGGCGGCGGCGGGGGGCGGGGGCCGGAGGCCGCGAGTTGGGCGGGCGAGGGGGGCGGCGCGCTTGGCTTGGGCGTCCGAGAGCGGCAGCGGCAGAGCCGTCCTGGCCCCGCCAGCCCCGAGCGCCGGTTACCTCCCAGCCGGGCGAACTCCCTGCGGCGCAGCGCCTGCCCGCTCTCCCCGCCGCCGTAGCCGTACGCCGCGCCCGCCGGGAGCCGGCTCCGGAAGGCCGGGAAGGAGAGCGCCTCTCGCCACGGCTCCATGCCCTTCTGGCCCGGCCCGGCGCGCCCGGCGCAAGAGAGGAGGCCGCCCAGGCTCCGCCCGCGGCCCGCCTCCCGCCGCCCCGGCCCGCCCTGGAAGGAAGTCCCGCTCGACGGGGGCGCTGCTGCGGTCCGGAGCCAGGCCAGGGGGCCGGGAAAGGCAGGACTTCGGGTTCTCCGCGGCGCTGGCTGGAGCCGGGCAAAAGCGGCGCAGCGCCTCCGGAGTGGTGGGGAACTGGGGGAGTCGGAGCGAGGGCGGCCAGCCCCCAGGCGGAGCCGGGAGACACCCCCGCAGAACAGGACTGCCACGGCTCCCCCCCCCCCCCCCAGGGAGAGAGAGGGCCCTGGGGGCTGCGCGGGGGGAGGCGGGGGTGACCCATCAGTGTCCCCTCCAAGCTGAGCGTGGGTGAGCTAGCGCACCGTTGCTTAGCCTCCGGCTCACACGTTTTGGGCTTCCCTCAGCAAACTAATTGATGCAGTTACTCTACTGCTGGTAGCTCACAAAGTACAATTTTTGCTCCACAGTCTGGAGGCCCTTGGAGTGATTTTCAGCATAGTGGAGTTTATGATAGGTCAGGAACAAGCTTGAGGGAGAGTGGTCAGGGAGCCTGCTTATATTTACAGGTAAACTGCACCCCCCCCCCCCCCCCGCCAGGGGATTGGGGAATCAGGGATTAAGTTCCCTCCAGAGGCTATCATAGGTCCATTTGAATATCCTCAGCCTCTGATAGGGGGACAATCAGCTGCCGTGATGTCTGTTATGTGCTATACCACACTGCACCAAGTGTGACCCAAGTCCTCCAGACCCCTCTGCACATTAAACTGCACCACATCAGCAGTAGTGTATTTACAGTTTATTTACGGTGCAATTATTAATCCAAGAGACAAACTGCTTCACCAGGCAACTGTACAAAGAGAAGAGAGAAATAGTTCTGTACATTAATTACATATATACATTACAGTAACCAATCAGGTTAGTGCTGAGTTATGGAATGAACATACATCAATGTCACACAGAACAGCAAATCTGAACTAGTCTGTACAAGTTCTACTGCCTCTGTCCCAGTCACACGACTCCTGCTGGCTGTCAGTTAGATCCTGCAGATCTGCCAGCTCTGGGCATGAAGACTGGGTGCGTTCAGACGCACAGAATTTGAGCCGTTTCAAAATGCCTCAATCCGGCTCAAATCTGCACGTTCAGACAGCCACAGCGGCCTCCTGTCCCCAGCTGTCACCTACAGTGGCAAATACCAGCTCAAAGCTTCGCATTTCAAAGACCAGGTCTTGAGGTGGTTCCTCCCGTCCTCTTCTGGCTCCACCCACATTTCTCGCTGAGTGTGAACGTGGAGCCATCGCTGAACCACTTCCGAGTATTTAAACACACACACGCCATTTTTTTCGCACACCATTTTTTTTGTGCGTTGGCGGTATGCGCATGGGCGCTCATACACACGTTTATAAAAAAAATATTTAAAGGGTCACTCGTTTTAGTGTTTAGGTAAGTTAGTGGTCATGCAAAGGCTACATTTTGGGGCAAAATTTTAAAGGGAAGTGTCTTGTTAAACGGCTGGCTGGCTTGTTGTGGAAAATAGTACCTAGGATGCTCCTGGCCTGTGCCGGAACTCATTTCACATAATTACCTCAGAGCATGCTTTTGGCGGGAAACTGACACTTGGCTGTGATGGCTGCTGCCGCCAAAGGGGCCTCCTGGCGCCGGGCTGAGACCCTAGAGCTTTTAGCTCTGTGGGGGGAACAGCAGGTCCAGGAGGAACTGGGTTCATCCAGCAGGAACATCCATGTGTTTACTAAAATCTATGAGGGAATGGTGGCAAAGGGGTACAGGCGGACTGCCCAGGAGTGCTGCAGAAAGTCAAAGGCTCTGCGCCTGGCATACAAAAAAGTTGTGGCAAACAACGAGAAGTCTGGGAGCTCCCGCCAGACCTTCCTGTACTTTGAGGAGCTCAGCCGGATCTTCCAGGGCAGGGCCAGTGTGACAGGGAGGAGGCTGTCACACAGCTTCGAGGAGATAATAGCATCCAGGCTAACCCAGGAGTGCATCCCTCCCTCCCAAACAGAGGTCACACTGGCTCACATGCCCGTCAACCACCAGGAAGATCCACCAAGTGGGGCTAGCAGCACATGTGGTGGGTGTATACACATGGGTCCACATGCAGTTGTGGGTGTGATCCACCGCCAGGTCACAAAGGAACCCAGCCCACATTCTCCAGCCTTGTCCCTCTGTTGACTGAGGTAATCTCTCCCAGTAGTCATCTAGGGTTGCCAGTTCTAGATTCGAAAAATCCTGGAAATTTTGACGTGGATGCCTGTAGAGTGTGGGGTTTTGGGAGGGAAACATACCTCAGTTCGCCAAGAGGCTGCCAGGTCCTCCCTGGCTACTGGCAGGGGATATGGGGGTAGGGTTCCCAGATCCGGGTTGGGATGCTCCTGGAGATTTGGAGATTGAGCCTGGGGAAGATAGGGACTTCAGTGGGGAACAATGCCATAAATAGAGTCCACTGTCCAAGCATCCAGTTTCAACAGAGGAACTGATCTCTGTAGTCTGGAGATGAGCTGTAATTTCAGGGGATCTCCTGGTCCCACCTGGAGGCTGGTATCTCCTATTGGCTAGTGATTTGGCAGCCATTTTCTCCAGGGGAACCATTGTTTGTCATCTAGAGATTAGCTGTAATTCCAGGAGATCTCCAGGCCCCACCTGGAGGAGCGTTTTCAGCTCTGGGTTAGGAGAATTTGGGTGCGGAGCCTGGGGAGGCTGGGGTATGGGGAGGGAAGGGTCCGCCACAGGGTATAGTGGCATACAGTCTACCAATTCCTGTTATCTGGAGACCAGCTGTAATTCCAGGAGATCCTCAGCCACAACCTGGAGGTTGACGACCCCATCTACCAACCCTACGGTGTACCAATTCAAAAACACATTAATGGTTTTCTGAATGTCTCAGTGTTCCCTCTAAGCTGAGTTACTCTCAGCTAGTTCACGGTTTTTTAGCCACCAGCTCACACATGTTCGTCTTCGCTCAGGAAGGGATGGCTCCAGGGCAAACTCATTCATGCAGTAGCCAATTTGCTCGCTCACAGCTTTAATGCCAGGAGCTCACAAAGTTGAATTTTTGCTCACAAGACTCCATGGCTTAAAGGGAGTATGCTGAGGTGTTAAAAAAAGTAAGTCCAAGGTGCTGCACTAGTTTGGCCAACGTCATGCCCAGCTGGGGATGGCACGGAGGCAGAGCATCTGCTTTGCTTTCAGAGGAACATCTGGCATTTCAGGTCCAAAGTAACTGTTACAGTTGGCATGTGATTGTCAGAGGGATTCGCAGCCTCAGGACCCCCAGGGAAACTCAATTCTAACGCACTGCTGGTGCCTGTATCAGATGGGGACCATGGAACAGGTGCTCCAGCCTTCCATCTGGCACCATTCTCCTGACTCCAAACTGGTCCAACTAGTGTCCACGCTGCCAGTATTCTGCTCTCATAATAATACGATGGGGGCATTCCAGTAACCAGGCCACATAGCTGTTCTCCATTTCAAAACGTGCATTCACACTGGTGGGAATTCTAATATACCTCACCCTGACAGCATGCCGTGATACCCCTCAGAAATACTGGCAGGACAGCTATCCTGACATGTCAAGGATTTGCCGCCTCATCCTTCCTATTGCTCCAGCCAGCTGTATCTCAGGGATTGCTGTGTGATTGCCTGTAACACCTGGGATTCCTCTGCACCATGGCATGCAGTTCAATTGACAGCAGGCTGCATTTTCTCTTCATTACAGAAGTAATGAGGCAGAGGAAGGGGCCAAGGACAATTTCAGTGGAGATAGGAAGGAGTTACCACCACTGGAAGATGGGTATGCTGAGACCAGCTCTCAGGGGGTGACTATCGCCATGGTTTATTTCTTTCTGTATTGCCTCGCATAGCCTACCCCCTCCACCTCCCAAGTATTTGAACCTGCCACCTCCCCCTGAGCGTTTACTGGCACATTTGCATTTACTTATCTGTGTACCTCTACAAGATATAGTGCATCGGGCAGCCATTTGTGTCTTTGATGTAACACTCCATTCTCACCTGTGTACCACGGGCACTTCAACATCCACCCGGCCAGAGGCAGGCAGGAGTCCAGGCACCATAAATCCAACAGGTAACTCTGAAACCCTGGACCCACAGGTGGTGTGGCACAGCAGGGCATGAGAGGGTGGTGAATGGAGACAACGGCTGCTGCATGTCACCGCTACCCGGCATATCTTTCCTGTTTTTTTTCTCCACTACAGACTTTCCACCCGGGGTGAACCTTGGCGACCTCTCTCCAAGATCCTGGCCAGCATTTGTCCATGCGAGGACCAAACGTGTGTCGGCCATCCAAAGAGTTGGGAAGGCCATGATGCGGCACTCAGAGAGGAACCGTCAGGCCCTTCTAGATGCTGCACATACAGAGCACCTTGAATTTATGGACCTAATGAGGGCATCCCTCGACCAGGAGAGGCGTGCAAGTGAGGCCCTGTGTGGCATCCTCCAGGGCACACTAAACGCTCTCAATGAACTCACGAGGTCAATGAGAGGTGACGGGGCAGACCTGCAGCACAGTGCCTGGTAGTCTAGGCTGCCCAGGCAACGAGACAGGGATGTGGGGACTGCCTTGAGAGAGGGGATGGCAAATCATCCCGCCAGCGACGTACCGTCAACCCTCTCTCAGGGCACTCCCCTCGTTCGCCGTGGAAAGAGACTGAAAAAAACTAAACACCTCTACTCTGGTGCAATGTATTCAATTGTATTCTGCTGTTATTGTATATATGTTATTGTTTGATTGTGTTAATACTCATTTTACAGTGTTTGCTAGCTCTAAATCCAGGCTCATGAGCAGGGATGCAAATTCCCTCCTGGCCACCTGAATGGAGTGGAAACAACTTGTGATTTGGGGGATGGGGTCTGGGAAGGTCAGGGACCTCGTTGGGGTACAATGCCATAGAGGTCGCCCTCCAAAGCTGCCATTTTCTCCAGGGGAACGGGTTATCTATGTAGTCTGCAGACAAGCTGTAATTCTTGTGAGGGATACATTTCAGGTGCATCTTTTAGGATTCAAAGAGGCACTCACCACATCTGCTGTGGGAAGCGAACCAAAAAGCCAAACACCCCTATTCTTCACCGTCATTCAGACTGCTGTAAGGAAATATAACTTTATGTAAACATATTAGAAAACCATTATCATAATAACTCACAACTATTTACAGATCATCCAACAAACTAAGGCTAACAAATACAACATGAACTACTCCCCCTCCCCCCCCCAGCTCCCTCCTCTCTCCCCTCTGCATCTTCCTCCTCCTCCTCCTGTGCCTGGACGGCGGTTGAGGCACATGACGTCCCATTCCTGCCTCATCCTGAGCATGGGCTGCTCCAGGATCACAATTCTTTGGAGGTGATTGTCCACTGCAAATAAAAGCAGGTGTGCAGCTTCAACACCAGGTACTGCCGTAACCGATGCAAAACACACAAGAGGACTTTGATCCCATCAGTGCATGGGATGAATTGTGGTTGTGGGGTTTGGTTTCTTGGTTCACCACCCCAGTTGCATCTGTGCAATAATACCCCTGGGAATGTATGACTGAGTGCCCAGGATTTTTCACACTTTCCTGATGCTGCTCACAGACCAGGGAAGGAGGGGATACTCACATTTTCTGTTCATCGCCTCCTGGCCTGCCTGGATCTGCTGGAGGGTTGTCCCTATGGCCTCCCACTGCTCCTGTGTACAACTTGGTGGGGGTTCTGAGGCAGTAGCCCAACCTTCTGCAGCAAGAGAATAGGAAGCCGTTAGGATGGGCACTGAACTTCCTTGTCAGGATAACAAAGGATCATTGCACTTACCAAGTTCAGGCTCAGAGGGGGGCTGCGAGTCCCCTGCCTGACCCTCGGAATCACTGGCTGCTGAGCCTAAAATGAGTAGTTGGAAAGAAACAGTTAATAGGGCCAGGCAAACATTTTCACTCCTCATGTAATGTGCCCTGATGGATGGCACACCTGAGTTTGACCCTTACCACATCTCCCAGAATCCCTATGTGCCGAGGGCTGCTCACCCTCAGTCAGTCGCTGAGGTTTAAATCCCGTTACAGGTACCATTGCAGTCAATGATCACTGTGCAGTGACAGAGGACTCTCCAAACATACATCCAAACCTACCCTGCTCACTCTCCTCTGGTGTCCCCGAGGCCTGGACGCCCTGGCTAACAAATATCCCCGATCCTGAGGAAAAAGAGACAGGAATTTCGATTAATATATGCCTTCCTGAGTTATCTCTGGAATGTCCCTCTGTGTGCTGTGTAGTCAGATGTGCATAGGACTTGGTGTGGTGAGCTCCTGGCATTAAAGCTGTGAGCATGTGCTTTGGCTGCCACATGAATGAGTGTGTTCTGGGGCCATCCCTTCCTGAGCAAAGACAAACATGTGTGAGCTGGCGGCTAAAAACCATGAACTAGCTAAGACTAACTCAGCTTAGAGGAAGCACTTGTTTTAACTGGTATGGAGAACACAGGTACCCATACACTCCAACCTCACAGATCTGTTGTCAGCTAGTAATATAAGCAATAGCGGCCTTCACAGCCAGTCACAGATGCTCCTCATAACATCATACAAGTGCCCTAAGTGGCTGTCAGTATCGGCCCCTGTGTAATATGCTTAATTAAATCCTATTTGGTTGTTGAGGCTAGGGGAAACACCAGAAATCATACATAGGGAAAATGGTGCGATTTATTTCAGCAGAGGAGGCAGCAGCCAATCCCCACAAGAAGGCAGATATATATGTATATATATTTATAGGCTTACCGTATCTGTGGCCCCTGTCCTGCAAGGGCCCAGGTGGAGAATCGTCAAGGGCTGCCTGTCGGCAGGTCCTTTTTGGGCAATAGGATTCTATGGAAAGGCGGGGGGGGGGAATTTAGTGCATGCAGGTGACAACTTATGGAGCATAAGAGTTAGGGCGTTTTCGCACTGGCTTTTTTCCGGGGCGAGCACCGGAGTGAGCACCGGAGTTTCTGGTCAGTTTCACATCAGTTGCTCCGTGCTCACAAACTCCTCCAGAGTTTCACCGCACTGCTCAGGAATATCCCTGGAGCAAGAAAATCCTGTTCCTGGCAGTGTTTCCTGTTTACTCCGTTGGAGAAACCTAGATGAGAACACACCCACTCGCCCGCCCTCCATTTGGCCCGCCCCGCGGTGGGCGTTTCTTGAATTTTTTTTTTTAAACGAGCCCTCCTAACGTTATATCGAAATAAGGAGGCAGGGAGGCAAGATCGCAGCACAGGGACTGTGTTGGCGAGGTGGATTTGCCGTTTCTTGGGAGCAGGAGCCGGGCGCCATTGGCCCGAGAGCTCCATGTGCTTGCTCCCCGGTAACTGCTGCCCTTTGTTTGGGCTTCCCCGGCAACAGCCCGTGCAGAGCTGGCAGTGGGTGCTTTCCTCTAGCAATCCGTGGAGAAGCTGCGGCAAGCGGGCGGGCGGGCTGGGGAAACTTGCCTTCCTTTCCGCTCCCTGTGTGCGGTCCCACGATCCTGAAGCAACACTTCCCCCCCTCCTTTTTTTTTTTTTAAAAAAAGGCCCTTATAACGTTATAACATCATAATGAAATTTTGATGCAGCAAGGGAAGATGGCACAATTGTTGTCTTTATATAATAAACACACGTTCACATCTACTATGGGGGGGGGTTAATTTGCTGTTTATTGGCAGCCCCTGCAGAGCAGGCTGGGCGCGCTTCTTTGCAGAAAAGTCACAGAAATGGATTGAACTGTTTTCAAGGGGCTATAACTATTCCTGCGGAGCGGGGAGACTGCTCTGCGTGTCATGCTGCTCCTCCTCAGTTGCCGCCACCACCACCACCACCATTTATGTAATTTTTTTTTCTTAACACGGGGCAGCTGACGCCATGTTGCCCATCCTCCATTTTGTTGCCTTGATCGGGTTAAGCACACGACATTTCAGTTCACATCGGAGAATCCACCCATGGGGGGGGGGTCCTCGTAGCCCGCCAATCGTTTTGCACCAACCCAGAACGGCGGGAAAATTTGAATACTGAGGAGGGACTTGATGAATTCTGGGAAGAGGAAGGCGGGTGATGCACTGTCGTCATTCCACTATGACGTTATAACGTTACCACGCATGCGTTTAAAAAAAAAAAAAGGAAAAGCGGGGAACGAGGGAGGAGCTGGGGGGAGGAAGGGGAGGGAAGGGGAGGGGAAATGCAAGGGGCAGGCACAGAGAGCATCGAAGCAACCCAAATGGGAACAGAAAACTTCAGGGGGGGGAGAGGAGCAGATTGCTATAGTGCGAAAACGGCAGGTTTGCTCAGGAGGAGTCGCAGAGGGGGAAATGAGGAGGAAGTGAGAGGCAACTGGCCAGTCTGAAAAGGCCCTTAGTGTTGCCAGCCCCCAGGTGGGGCCTGGGGATCTACCACTACTACAACTGGCCTCCAGCTGACAGAGACCAGCTACCCTAGAGAAAACTGCCGCTTTGCAGGGTCAGCTCTATGGCATTGCCCCATGCTCAGACCTCTCCCCTCCCCAAACTCTGCCCTCTCCAGGATCCACCCCCAGAGTGTCCAGGCATTTCCCAACCCAGACTAGGCAGCCCTAACTAGAGTATAGGGGTGAGGGGTTGTATTGCACTTACTTGCCGGTCTTCTCTGCTGCCAGCTGGGATTTCCTGCCTGATCCCAAAGCTGCCGTAGAAGACGGAATCGGGGGGGGTCTTCCGCTGATAGGCAGAATCCCCCCCCCCCCCAATCTTCCAAGGCGTCAAAGAAGGCCACCTTATCTCTTTTAAATTTGGCGTGGCATTGCCCTGCAGTCCGGTTGTGGCCAGCCTCGGCCAGTGCAGCAGCCACCTCCTCAAAGATGGAGAGGGTTTCCATATGGGTGCTGGCCATAACCCTCTCTCCATGGTGGTTCTCAATGAAAAACTGGAGCATTAGCTCCAGTTCTTCCTCCTGCCAGTAAACTCCCTTTTTAGGATGCACGTCCATTCCTCAGGGAGTTTGGGGCAGGAGTGTACCTGTGCATGCACGTATGAGTGAACAAACCACTCAGGCACAGAGAAAACCATGCGCTTGGTGGGTTTGAACGCGCGCAAATGGGAGATTTTATGAGGTATTTTTCGCCTGTGATCATGGAGCTCATTGGCTAATTAAGAAAGTAAACACTCGTCTTCCGGCAAGACTTGCGACCATGGTGGACGCACTCCTCCGCATCTGCGGGGAGCACGATCCGTACCCGGCGGGAAGAAGGGACTTCGGACTGGTGCCGAGCCCCCAGAGACCCTAGTGAAGGGGCTCTGCCTGGGGTGGCACGAAGGGGATCTCTCCCTATGGTGGTGATCGAGGGACCGGGGTCCCCTTTCATTACCCCCATGGGTTCCCCCATCCGTGGGAGCCGCATGGCTAAAAGCGCAAAACCGAGAAGCAGCAGAGACTGCGAAGCTTTGAAGCTGGAACTTATAGTTATGCACGGAGAAAACGTGAGTCTGAAGTAAAAATAAACAGAACACAGCGGGAAAGGCGGGTGGAGCAAACCCCCCCCCCTCGAGACTGGCGTACTTACGGGACTCTTTACGTGGCGTTACTGCATGAAAAAACGTACGTTCGGTTTGCTAGATGGCGGCATCGCTCTTTAGAGGATATGAACTTTAAAAAGATATAAGCGCAGTCGTAGAATTTGCTTCTTTCGTCCATCTTATCTAACTATCAACAAAGAAGCACAGCCTCAACAATGGTGGGGAAACCGAAACCTTCCCCCAAACTAGGAAGTACAGCTCCGAGTTCAAAGGTTGATACCACAGAGATGAGCACTGTGTTCTCCTCATTATTGCGACCTCTAGTGGACCAAATGACAGCTCTCAACGTCAAGATGGACAAGATGCAGCTGGACCTGAAGGAGTCGAATAAAACTACAGAGAAGCTGCAGCGAGAACTTCTGGAAGTTAAGACTTCAGTAAAAAATCATGATTCAAGGCTACAAAAAGCGGAGAAAGAAAAGGCCTTCCACGCTTATCAGCTTTTGAAACTACAGATGGAAAGATCGAATTTTTTCCTAAGACTTCAGAATGTACCAGAGGATAAAGGAGAAGACCTTAAAAATCTGTTAAGTGAAGCGCTTGAACCAGTGACGGGCTTAAAAGCAGCGGAAATAAAAAGCGATATGGATATGGTTTACAGAACCTATCCAGACTATACTAAAAAGAAAAGCCTGCCTGGTGAGATTCAGATAAGGTTCTCCAAAAAGTCAACAAGAGATGTGGTGCTTAGGACCACAAATAAAGCGGTTCTGAAGATCAAAGGAAAAGAAATTAAAGTGATGAAAGATATCCCATTTGAAATAAGGAAAAGAAGGAAAGCCTATGGAAAACTGACATCTTGGCTTCAGTCTGAATCTATTATCTACAGATGGAATGTTCCGGAAGGACTGAGCTTCAGCATCAAAGACAAAAAATATAAGATTGACTCTGTTCAACAGGCAAAAAGTTTTTTGGAAAAAAGCAAAGAAAAGAGAAAAGAGAGAGACTCAGATGGTTCGCTGGCATCGCAAGAAAGTATGTATGGATTTGATAGCTCAAAGAGCAAAGAGGAAATTTCTGACTCGGAAAAAGGAGCAGCAGCTCCAAAGGTACAAGAAGAGACTGTTAAGACAAGAAGAGGACGAAAGAAGAAATAAGGGCTGAAATGTTTTTTGAAATCGCACTTATATATTATATATAATTTGTATAATTAAGCATTCCTTTAAAAGAACATGTCTGTCAAACAGCTTTTTTATTTTTCATATATCATCAGTAACAATTTTAATTGAATATTAACCAAGGTTTAAAATGCTTCATATGTATTAATGGTAAGGTAATATTAAGCAAATGTTAAAGCACACTCTGTATAAGGTAAATGTAGCTTAGAAAAGTAGCGATGTAGTAGTAGAAATAGATAAAATCAATAAAAAAAGAAAAAAAGAAAAAAAGAAAGTAAACACTCTTCCTGTAGCCAATTGTCATTGCTTATGTACTTTGCAATGTTAACAAGGAACTCCCCCCCCCCCCGTCCCTGTCTCAAAGGAAAGCATTTCAGGGGCCGTTTTTGCAAAAAACCCTGGCTGCTGGCTCTTTTCCTTTGGATTAGTTGTGCCTTGAGGGCTGGAATGTGAGCCCCAACAACCCAGGGATTTTTCACAGTATAAGTGTCAGAATCTGACAATAGCCTGCTTGTCTTCTTTGCATTTAACGGTTGCTCTGCTGTTACTTTCTGTTTCTTTGTGTCACACTATCACCAAATGTTTTATTGCTTGCCTTGAAGTAGAATTAACTGTCCTGCTTAATGTTACTTTCTTCCCAGGAGGATGGCGTGCCACATTCCTGGTCGTCACATAAACAACTGACGCCATCTCATCCTGTCTACTCCTCCTCCCCTCTCAGGCTTGAAGTATTTTATCAAAGCTATTTCAACTTTGGGGACTGTTTTATTGTTGCTGACCAAATGTTTAGCCTAGAGTTTGCACATCTGGGTCACTCAGGGCATGAAGGGAATTTTTATAACTTTCCCACCTTTCGGTGAGAACCAACGGTTGCCATTTTTCCCCACTTTTTGGTGTTTATTCTGATTAGTCAATTATGTTCAAGCACCTATGCCTGAAGGTATATTAACTCATGTTATTTCCTTTCCTGTATCTCTAACGAACATCGAGTACCTGTTCCAGTATTAGAAATAAAGAGTTTTGCTTTAAACCCAAAGGTCTGATCTATTGCTGTTAGTACAGAAGCCTCACAGATTGTTAGAGATCTGTGCTTGGGATTTTCTCATACCTGACCATGTCAGATGATGAGACCATTCCCGTAACGCTGGGAGAGACTCCAGTACCCACGGAGAGCGAACCCATCGAGCAGGGAGTGCCGGTGACCACGAGCCAGGTACTTTTCCAGCTCTCTGAATGGGGCCTGGGATAAGCTGGCCACCGATCTCACCTCGGTACTCGTGGGCCACGTTTGCAGCTGGCACTTCCGAGTCATGGATACATGACCAGAAGGGAGCTCGTGTGCGGTTCAGTGGGGACCGTTCAGAGTTTGGCTGTCCAAGCCTACTAGATGAAGAATGGTGTTTCCCGAGAGGCCAGGACGATTGGCAGTACAGCTTCCAGGACGAGGAGCGCAGACTGCCCAGGGGCCCCGATCCCATGGGAGAGGATCTAGGCCGAGTGCTGGACCGGAGGTTCGGCGAGATGCACGACTGTCTGGCAATGGAGCTACGGGAGGTCGTGCTCGGAGTGCAGCAGCAGATGTTGGATGCCATCGCCGCGGTAAGGGCCCCGGTGCCGGGGCAGCCCCAAGATGGGGGAGGAGTGCCTGTGGTGCCCGGCCCGGCAGGGGGAGTACCGCAACAACCCGCTCCACCCATAATCCCACCGCCTGGAGGACCCCCTCAGCAGGTGCTGGTGGCTCCAGCACCAGCAGATCGTATGATCCGGCAAGCCCCCAACGACCCACTGACGGCTACATTCGATGGCGACCCGGAAAAGCTCCGGTTTTTCATCATAGAGATCGAGAGGTTCCTGGCCGCCTGGGGACATCTCTACCCAACTGAGAGAGACCAGGTGGGCTACATCGGATCCAAGCTGAGAGACACTGCAAGCGACTGGTATGTAAGCCTGCACAACCCCCCGGGGCCCGAGTTACGTACTGTTGATAATTTTATGTGGGCCCTGCGGCAGCATTATGAAGACCCCTTGGGTAAGGAGAAAGCCCGGAACCAGCTGCGCAAGCTGGTGCAGGGGCTTTCCTCAGTGAGGGAGTACACCGACCGCTTCAGGCGTATCGCGGCTAAGGTGCAGGGGTGGTCCAAAGACCTGTTCATAGAGAAGTATTGGGAGGGGCTGAATCTAGAGATCTACAAGACGATCCTGAGGAGTGGCCGACTAATATCCCTGGCGGCTTGGATGCGGGCAGCTGCAGATGTGGAGGAGTGGTTCACCCTAATCAAACTTGGGGCTTCCGTGTCCCACCAGCCAAAAGCTGCCCCGAAAGCGAAAGGGAAATTGGTGTTCCAAGAGATATGAGACTCATGCTTCAAACAAGGTCTGTGCATAACATGTGGCGAGAGTGGGCACTTTGCGTAAGCCTGTCCCCGTGGTGGGGCGAAGCCCCCCAAGATCTCAACACCGCTGGTGGGAGGGACCCCGCGACCTGGCAAGACACTGTTTAAACCCCAGGCATTACAGCTGGAAGGGGCAATGTGCGAGCAGGGCGAGTTGAAGCTGGTCGAGGTGCAGCCGTTGGGAAACTTCAATGACCTGCAGTAGCTGGCGCAGAGCTGCAGGTCCCTCCACCTGACGTGCCACCTCCGGTGAGCATCCCTGGCCCCTTGCTTTATATGGTCGTGACTGTGATAGTGCCCGGCACGGGAACCCATGTACAGGTGCGTGCCCTAATAGACTTGGGATGTGCTAGAGACTTAATAAGTCCCCTAGTAGTAGAGGGGTTGGGGCCCAAAGTTACCCCTCTGGGGGAGCCACTTAAATTCACCCAGATGGATGGCTCAGAGATGAAGGAAGCTTGTGTGGCAGAGACTGAACTGTTAATTGTGGGAACTGGGGAGCATTGGGAAAAACGGGCTTTTGTTATCGCCCCCAACACCCAATTCCCCATGGTGCTAGGGAGCCCCTGGCTGAGTGCACATGACCCCTACATTAAGTGGAGTGAGGGGGAAATCTCGTGGGTTGATTCGAAGTGCTCCCACCACGCCTGGGACCCGGTTGGGGCCCGGGACCCCCCGCCCCGCTCACTTCGGCTGCTATGTCATTGGCGCCAATAAAGATCCCAGTGGAATATAGAGACTTAATTGGAGTGTTTAGTGAGATGGAGGCGGATGAACTTCTCCCCCACCGCCTCACTGATTGTGCCATCGAGCTGCTGCCGGGCGAAAAGTTACCCAAGGGGAAGTTATATTCCATGAGCCCGGTGGAACGGGAGGAACTGAGGAAGTTCTTAGACAAGAACTTAGAACGGAGTTTCATTCGCCCGGCCAAATCCCCTTTTGCTGCCCCTGTTTTTTTCCGGAAAAAAAAAGACGGGGGCCTGAGACTGTGCACCGACTATCGGGGATTGAATGCTGTCTCCGCTTCAAATGCATACCCCCTCCCATTGATCAAAGACTTGTTAGCGGAAGCAGCAAAAGGAAAGATTTTCACCAAATTGGATTTACGCGCATCAGGGAGGGGGACGTGTGCGCATCAGGGAGGGGGACGAGTATAAGACTGCCTTTAATACCCCGCTGGGGCAATTCGAGTACTTGGTGATGCCATTCGGCTTGAGTGGCGTGCCAGGAGTTTTTATGAGTCTAATCAATGAAGTGTTACACAAGCATCTATTTGAGGGGGTGCTCTGCTATCTAGATGATATCTTGATTTATTCCCCTGATAAGCAATCCCATGTGAGATTAGTACGAGAAGTGCTAGCAACCTTGTTGAAAAACCACCTCTGTGCCAAGTTGTCGAAATGTGAGTTCCACTGCACGGAAGTTGATTTCTTGGGCTATCGAATTTCGCAGCAGGGGCTAGAAATGGACCCCGCTAAGGTGGAGGCGGTAGTGCAATGGGAAGCCCCCCGAACCCGTAAACAGCTCCAGAGCCTCTTAGGGTTCTGCAATTTTTACCGCACCTTCCTGAAGGATTTTGCTACCATCACCCTACCCCTCACCGAACTGTTGAAAACAAAGGGGAAGGGACCCGAGGCAGGAAAACCTGGGGAGAGGTTGTGCTGGACTATAGAGTGTCAAAAAGCTTTTGATGAGTTAAAACAGCTGTTCACCTGAGAGCCGATCCTAGCCCACCCCGATGAGACTAAGGAGTTTGTAATCCACGTAGATGCTTCGGATGTGGCGATGGGGGGGGCAATATTGCAGATGGGCACAGATAATGTTTTGCACCCCTTAGCCTATATATCTAAGAAATTTAATGAGACTGAGAGACACTGGTCGGTTTGGGACAAAGAAGCCGCTGCCATTCGGCTAGCGTTAACCACTTGGAGACATTGGCTGGAGGGGGCGCAAAAGCCGTTTGAAATTTGGACTGATTACAAAAATTTAGAGGCACTGCGTACTCAAAGATCCCTAAATGCCAAACAACTTCGGTGGGCAGATTTCTTCTCAAAGTTCAACTTCGTTTTAAAACACCTCCCTGGGAAGGCTAACTCCCTGGCAGACGTGCTGTCCCGCTTGCCCCAGCACGAGTCCCAGAGGGAGGAAGTGTTTGATTCCATGTTCTCGCCACAGCAGCTGGGGGGGGGGTGGTGACCACCTGGAGTCAGATCAAAATGGCTCCTACCCCCTCTCCATGGACTGTGAAATGTGCTGCTGAATATACGGAGGAGGAGGTTAAGGAATGGAGTGAGGACTGTGAGAATAAAAAGCACACAGATGATTGCTGGTATCACGGATCCAAACTAATCGTGCTGCAGGCATTGCGCAGGGAAGTGTTGTCATCGTGTCACACGTCCAAGCTGTCGGGGCACTTCGGATTTCTTAAGACCCTGAATCTGGTGCAGAGGCAGTTTTGGTGGCCACATATGCGCAAAGATGTGTCAGATTTTGTAACTGCATGCCAAGTGTGCATTATGTGCAAACGAAGGGGGGGGGAAACGCCAGGGCTATTGCACCCTTTGCCCACTCCCTCTAGACCCTGGGAGATTGTTTCCATGGACTTTATCACCAATCTCCCCCCCTCTAAAGGGAAAACTGTCATTTGGGTCGTGGTGGACATGTTCTCCAAACAAGCACACTTTGTCCCATTTAAGCAACTGCCCACAGCCAAGGGGCTAGCTAAAACGTTCTTTAATCACGTGATCAAACTGCATGCTTTTCCAAGGCGCATAGTCTCCGATAGGGGGAGCCAATTCGTTGCCAACTTCTGGCGGGAGCTTCTCCAGGTGATGGACATTGAGCCCGCCCTTAGCTCGGAGTATCATCCCAAGACTGATGGACAGTCCGAACATGTTAATCAAATTTTGGAACAATTTTTAAGATGCTACACCAACTATCATCAGGATAATTGGGTCGATCTGTTACCAATTGCTGAGTATAGCTATAATAATGCAGTGCACTCCTCTACTGGTGTTTCTCCTTTCATGGCAGTAGGGGGGTTTGAGGGAAAGCCACTGGCTACCTTAACTGACCCCGACATGTCTGCCGGTTCCGACTTCACGCAATGGTGGACCAAATTACAGGACTCGTGGCCACTGATTGCTAAAACTTTAGATAAAGCTAAAGCGGAGTATAAGAAATATGCTGACCATGGAAGAGCTGAAGGATGGGATCTCCAGCCTGGGGATTCTGTCTAACTCTCTACCAAGAACATTCATGGACTCCAACCCAGCAGGAAATTGGGATGGAAATATGTTGGACCTTATAAAGTATTAAGGAAAATTTCTGATGTCTCGTTTGAATTTGAACTGCCTAAGTCATTGAGTTCCGTGCATCCCGTTTTTCATTTCAGCTTGCTGAAGAAGAATCCTGGGCCGAATGCATGGCACCCGGCACCTCCGACTCCTCCTCCTCTGATGAAGGAGAAGGAACAACACTTCGAAATTTCTGAAATCCTGGACTCCAAAATGCGCAGGGGCCGATTGTATTATTTGGTGAAATGGGAAGATTTTGGTCCTAAGCTTAATGAGTGAGTCCTTTCTGAAAATGTTCATGCTCCTAAATTAGTTAATCCTTTTCATAAACATTTTCTTGATAAGCCGAGATAAGTGTATTTTTGGGAGAGCAGGGTGTCAGAATCTGACAATAGCCTGCTTGTCTTCTTTGCATTTAACGGTTGCTCTGCTGTTACTTTCTGTTATTTGTGTCACACTATCACCAAATGTTTTATTGCTTGCCTTGAAGTAGAGTTAACTGTCCTGCTTAATGTTACTTTCTTCCCAGGAGGATGGCCTGCCACATTCCTGGTCATCACATAAACAACTGACGCTATCTCATCCTGTCTACTCCTCCTCCCCTCTCAGGCTTGAAGTATTTTATCAAAGCTATTTCAACCTTGGGGACTGTTTTATTGTTGCTGACCAAATGTTTGTCAGAATCTGCCAATTCAGCCAATGTATTTTTGCATGCATGTCTTTAGCTATCCTATGTATCTAAAGTATATTTGAACCTATGTAACCGTAATGCATTATTCCTGTCTTGGTCGGGAGGGTGACAACCATGATTTGCGAGAACAAGGAGGCCTCACATCCCTGCCTCCGCATTCCAGCTGCTCCGGCAGTAACTTCAAGGGGAGGATGCTTCTCATCTCTTATCAAATGCAAAAGAACCTTGGAGCCATTGATTGTTATGTGAACTCGCAACATCTGAGGGGTCTGGTTTGGGAAAGGAAATTTACTGCTTAACACCTCACTTTTTTCCTGTGAGAACCAAACGGTCAAGACACCTTTTAGCCCGCCAATTTTCCCTTAAGGGGATTGGCTATCTATGGGTAATTCAAACTCCTTGGAATGGTATAATAGACCCGCTTGTATTATTTGTCTCATCTCTGACAATAATCCGAGATGCTGTACTAATGTAGGAATAGGTAATAAAGAACTGTGGTTAACCAACCAAGATCTGATCCTTGACTACTTTGAGCAGAACTCTCACAGATTGTCAGAGATCTGTGTTTGGGACTCAGCCGTTCCTGACCATGTCAGACGACGACGCGGTCCCCCTCAAACCTACTACTCCCGAAGAGACTCCCGTTACCCCGAAGGATCCGGGGAACGGGGGTGGTGGCGGCGGAGGAGGTCCCGAAGTGCCGGTGACCACGAGCCAAGGGGCTCACTATATCCCGCGCCGGGTTCCTCATCAGAGCGTGACCCCCAAGTACGCCTGGAGCCATTTCGGTCATCGGACCGTGGATTCGTGGGTGCACGACCGGAAAGGAGTGAGGGTTTCGCTCACCGGAGACCAGCTCGATCGAGGGAGACCGAGTTACCTCGGAGACGACCGCGAGCCGATCTACCGTGGAGAGCCGCGTCGCCCGCCTTTCGAAGGAGAGGGGACGGGTCCGTATGGGCCCGATCCGTACCGCGAGGAGCAGACGGTCCCCTTGGATCAGATGATGGGAGAGTTGCGGCTTCAACTCACCGCCGAGCTCCGCGAGTTGGCCCTCGATCTCCAGCACCAATTTCGAGACGCTATGAGGGCAGTGCAAGGAGCTCTCCCTGGTCAAGGGATAGGAGCCCCACTACAACCAGCGGCGCCCGGAGGGGTTCCGGTTCAGCCACAGGCGCCCGCTCTGCCGGCACAACCAGTCCAGCTGGTCGTTCCGGTTCCAGCGCCAGGGCCCGTTCCAGTACCTGCCCCGGCCCCGGCCGCTCCGGTCGCCCGCCCAGCCCCCTCCGACCCTTTGACGACCACTTTCGATGGGGACCCGGAGAAGCTACGTTTCTTCATGCTGGAGATAGAGAGATTCCTGGACAGTTGGGGCCACCTCTATCCCACCGAGAGAGAACGGATTGGCTACATCGGGTCCAAGCTGAAAGACACTGCCAGCGACTGGTACGTGAGCCTGCACGACACCCCAGGACCTGAGTTGCGTTCCCTGAACAATTTCATGTGGGCCCTCCGTCATCAGTTCGAGGACCCCCTGGGTGAGGAAAAGGCCCGTAATCAGCTAAGAAAGCTGTTCCAGGGGAGATCGTCGGTGAGGGACTACACTGACAAGTTCAGGCGCATCGCGGCCAAGATCCACGGATGGCCGGAGGAGCTATTCATGGAGAAGTATTGGGAGGGCCTGAACCCGGAGATCTACGAAACCGTGCTGTTGGGGGGCCGCCCGGGCACTTTGGCCACCTGGATGAGAGCTGCCATCGACATGGAGGAGCGGTTCGCCCTGATAAAAATGGGAGCATCGGTGACGGCGGCCAGCAAAGCAGCCCCTAGAGCGAAGCCCCGATCCAGTGTGCAAGACGTCCGAGATGCGAGATTTCGACAAGGGTTGTGCATGAAGTGTGGGGAGAGTGGCCATTTCGCCTCCGCCTGCCCAAGAGGGGGGGGGAAAGGCCCGAAGACCTCAACCCCCGGAGCGGGGAGCACCCCTAGCCGTGGCAAAACACCAATGAAACCCCGGGCGTTGCAGCTGGAAGGAGCTGCCTGTGACCAGGGGGAGCTGGAACTGATGGAGACGCAGATGTCGGGAAACTCCAACGGCCTGCAGTGAGCGGCGCAGAGCTGCAGGTCCCTCGCCAAGAAGCGCCATCTCCGGTGAGCATCCCCGGCCCCCTATTATATATGGTAGTGACTGTAGTGACCCCTGGATCAGGTACCCACATGCGGGTACGCGCTCTAATTGACTCTGGGTGTGTGCGAGACCTGATCAGCCCCTTGGTGGTGGAAGGGCTGGGACCAAAAGTCACCCCGCTGTTGGAACCCCTAAAGTTCACTCAAATGGATGGGTCGGAAATGAAGGAGGAATGCATAGCAGAGACTGAGAGCTTAATTTTGGGGACGGGGGAACACTGGGAGAAGCGGGCTTTTGTCATCACCCCAAACACCCAGTTCCCCATGGTGTTGGGCAGCCCTTGGCTCGGGGCGCACGACCCTTATATTAAATGGAGCGAAGGGAAGATCTCGTGGGTGGACGAACGCTGCCTTAAACATAGATGGGACCCAGAGTGGGGACCGGGACCTCCGACCCCTCCTCCCCCGGTCCCCGCGCTCGCTCTCACCCCTACCATGGTGCCCAAGGAGTATAGAGATTTGCTGGAAGTGTTCAGCGAGACTGAGGCGGACGAGTTGCCCCCCCATCGACTGTCGGATTGTGCCATAGAACTACTCCCAGGAGAAAAACTCCCAAAGGGGAAATTATACTCCATGAGCCCGTTGGAGCGGGAAGAGTTGCGAAAGTTCTTGGACAAAAATTTAGCGCGGGGTTTCATCCGCCCAGCCAAATCCCCCTTTGCGGCGCCGGTGCTGTTCCGAAAGAAAAAGGATGGGGGTTTACGACTATGCACTGACTACCGGGGGCTGAATGCGGTCTCCACTACCAACGCTTACCCCCTCCCGTTAATAAAGGACCTCTTAGCGGAAGCTGCTAAGGGGAAGATTTTTACCAAGTTGGATTTACGGGATGCCTATTTCAGGGTGCGCATCAGGGAAGGGGATGAATCCAAGACTGCCTTTAATACCCCCTTGGGGCAATTTGAATATCTAGTGATGCCGTTCGGCTTAAGTGGCGCGCCCGGGGTCTTTATGAGTTTAATCAACGAAGTGTTGCACAAGCACCTATTTAAGGGCGTGTTATGTTACATAGATGATATCTTGATCTATTCTACTGATAAGAAGGCACATGTGACTTTGGTCAGGGAAGTCCTCGCCACCTTACTGAAAAACCAGTTGTATGTGAAACTGTCTAAGTGTGAGTTCCACCGTGAGTCCGTAGACTTCCTGGGCTACCGCATCTCTCAGAAGGGTTTGGAAATGGACCCGGGGAAGGTGGAGGCTGTGGTGCAATGGGAGGCTCCGCGAACGAGAAAGCAATTGCAGAGCCTCTTAGGATTTTGTAATTTTTACCGAACCTTCATCAAGGACTTTGCTAAAGTCACTCTCCCCTTAACGGACTTGTTAAAGACAAAGGGGAGAGGGCCCGAGGCCGGGAAGCCAGGAGAAAAGTTAGCTTGGAACGGGGAGTGTCAGAGGGCGTTTGAGACTTTAAAGACTCTTTTTACTTCAGAGCCCATTCTAGCGCACCCTGACGAAACCAAGGAATTTATAATCCATGTAGACGCGTCTGATGTAGCCATGGGGGGGGCCATATTACAAAGTGGCCCGGAAGGGAAATTGCACCCGCTGGCTTATATTTCGAAAAAGTTTAATGAAACAGAAAGGAATTGGTCGGTTTGGGACAAAGAAGCCGCTGCCATTAGGTTAGCGCTCACTACGTGGCGGCATTGGTTGGAAGGTGCGCAGACTCCGTTCGAAATATGGACTGATCATAAGAATCTGGAGGCGCTGCGCTCTCAGCGGTCCCTCAACGCCAAGCAGCTACGATGGGCCGATTTCTTTTCTAAGTTTAACTTTGTGCTTAAACATTTTCCTGGGAAAGCTAACTCCTTGGCAGACGCGTTGTCCAGGTTGCCCCAACATGAAAGTGTCAAGGAAGAGGTGTTTGACTCCATGTTCTCCCCCCAACAGTTAGGAGGGGCGGTGGACACCCGGAGCCAAGCCAAAAAGGCCCAGTTGGACATTGGGAAATGTGATTGGGGGGGGGATTATGCTCCTGAGGAGATAGAGGAATTGGAAGCGTTGGAAGAATGTTCTAAGAGAGAGGATCAATGTTGGCTGCATGGAGACAAACTAGTGGTGCCGAAGGCCAAACGCAAAGAAATATTGTTAACCTGCCACTCTTCCAAGCTAGCCGGGCACTTTGGTTTCCTAAAAACTCTTAATTTGATCCAGCGTCAATTCTGGTGGCCGCGCATGCGCCGAGACGTCTCCGATTTCGTCTCGGCTTGCCAGACCTGTTTAATGTGCAAAAAGCGGGGGGGGGGGGGGGAAGTTCCGGGATTGTTGCACCCCTTACCCACCCCGTCAAGACCCTGGGAAGCTATAGCCATGGACTTTATCACCAATTTACCCCCCTCTAAGGGAAAAACAGTTATTTGGGTGGTGGTAGACACATTTTCGAAGCAAGCGCATTTCACCCCTTTCAAGCAATTGCCCACCGCCAAAGGGATGGCCAAAGCTTTTTTCAATCACGTGATTAAATTACACGCTTTTCCGAAGAGAGTGGTTTCCGACTGCGGTAGTCAGTTCGTTGCCAACTTCTGGCGGGAGCTCCTGAAAATGATGGACATTGAACCCGCCCTAAGCTCGGGTTACCACCCAGAGACCGATGGCCAATCCGAACGAACTAATCAAATTTTGGAGCAATTCCTGAGATGTTACACTAATTATCACCAAGATAACTGGGTGGAACTGCTGCCGTTTGCAGAATATAGTTACAACAATGCAGTGCACTCTTCCACGGGAGTCTCCCCTTTCATGGCAGTGGGGGGTTTCGAGGGGAAACCATTGCCTACTATTGAAGATGTCCCCCAAGCTCCCCCCTCGGATTTTAAAAGGTGGTGGTCCAGTCTCCAGGACTCATGGCCTCTAATAGGCAAAGCATTGGACCATGCCAAAGAGGATTACAAAAAATATGCTGATCGCGGGCGAGCACCAGGATGGGACCTTCAACCCGGGGACTCTGTCTATCTCTCGACTAAAAATATCCATGGGTTGCAGCCCAGCAGAAAGCTAGGATGGAAATATGTTGGACCCTATAAAGTGCTACGCAAAATATCTGATGTGTCTTTTGAACTAGAACTGCCTAAATCACTGAGTTCTGTGCACCCTGTGTTTCATTTCAGCCTGTTGAAGAAAGATCCTGGGCCGAATGCTTGGCATCCAGCTCCTCCAGTTCCTCCTCCACTGATGAAGGAGGGGGGCCCTCACTTCGAGATAACTGAAATTCTTGATTCCAAGATGCGAAGAGGCCGATTATATTACTTAGTTAGATGGCTAGATTTCGGCCCGGAACACAATGAATGGATTCGCTCAGAACATGTTCATGCTCCTAAACTAACCAAACTGTTTCATAAAATGTTTCCTGATAAAGCTAGGTGAAGAAAATTATGAGGAGGGCAGGGTGTCAGAATCTGCCAATTCAGCCAATGTATTTTTGCATGCATGTCTTTAGCTATCCTATGTATCTAAAGTATATTTGAACCTATGTAACCGTAATGCATTATTCCTGTCTTGGTCGGGAGGGTGACAACCATGATTTGCGAGAACAAGGAGGCCTCACATCTCTGCCTCCGCATTCCAGCTGCTCCGGCAGTAACTTCAAGGGGAGGATGCTTCTCATCTCTTATCAAATGCAAAAGAACCTTGGAGCCATTGATTGTTATGTGAACTCGCAACATCTGAGGGGTCTGGTTTGGGAAAGGAAATTTACTGCTTAACACCTCACTTTTTTCCTGTGAGAACCAAACGGTCAAGACACCTTTTAGCCCGCCAATTTTCCCTTAAGGGGATTGGCTATCTATGGGTAATTCAAACTCCTTGGAATGGTATAATAGACCCGCTTGTATTATTTGTCTCATCTCTGACAATAATCCGAGATGCTGTACTAATGTAGGAATAGGTAATAAAGAACTGTGGTTAACCAACCAAGATCTGATCCTTGACTACTTTGAGCAGAACTCTCACAATGTTTAGCCTAGAGTTTGCACATCTGGGTCACTCAGGGCATGAAGGGAATTTTTATAACTTTCCCACCTTTCGGTGAGAACCAACGGTTGCCATTTCCCCCCGCTTTTTGGTGTTTATTCTGATTGGTCAATTATGTTCAAGCACCTACGCCTGAAGGTATATTAACCCATGTCATGTCCTTTCCTGTATCTCTAACAAACATCGAGTACCTGTTCCAGTATTAGAAATAAAGAGTTTTGCTTTAAACCCAAAGGTCTGATCTATTGCTGTTAGTACAGAAGCCTCACAATAAGCCATAGTTTGCCCTCAGTTAGACCCAGCTTCCTTATTAGAATTTAAAGGGCCATTTCTGCCCCCTGGAATAACACTCTGGTTTCAAAATCGGCCCCCAACCCCCTCCCCCCAAAGATAAGGGTGATGAGGCAACAGCAGTGGCTGTCATTGTTCCACCCCCCTCCCAAAAGTTCAAATTGCAATGCGGCTTTGGAAAAATCCAGAGAGTTGGTAGTACTTGACCCCTTCTCCACCAACCTTTTTTTTATTGTTTGGAAACCAGCTCCCTGTAAGCTATGGAGTCTTGTGAGCAAAAAATGCTACTGACATTCAAGTTGTGAGAGTGGTTTGGACGTGGCATGAATGAGTTTGTGCTGGAGCCACCCCTTCCTGAGTGATGGCATGATTGTGAGAGCCGGAGGCGGAAAACCTGTGGGGTAGTTCACAGTAACTCAGCTTACAGGGAACATAACCCCCCCCCCCGGGTCCAGGTACACAGACCTCAGTTCGAACCCCCACCCCCTCACATGCAGCCAGCTGGGTGGCCTGGGGCCAGTCACAGGTCCCCTCAGAGCTGTTCTTTCTACGGCAGTCCTCGAGAGACCTCTCTCAACCCAAATCTGCCTCACTGGGTGGCTGCTATGGGGAGAGGAAGGGAGGGCGATTGCAAGAGGCCCTAAGTCACCCTTGGGCAGTGAAAGGGTGGGGTTCAAACTTAACAGCTTGCCAGGGTGCACATAGACAGGTCCGCACTACAGGGTTGGATTGTAGACCGAGCTGTAAATGACTAAATAGCAGTGGTGAAAAGTCTAGGCAAATGGATTTTATCTTTAGGGTATACAGAGCACAAGTACCACAACTGGAAATAAAACAGATTATTTATTTGTGTGCAGAAATATTTTTTTGTGGAGTTACAGGAAAGGAGTTTGTGGAGTTACAGGAAAGGAGATGCTTGGCTTAGCTTACCCAGCCAAACTAAAACAGTTGATACATTTCAGAATCAGCATAGTCCTGCAGAACACCCAGTTTGAATCTCATTCCCCCCTCCCTCCCGAGCTACTGGCAGTAGAGTTGACAGTTTGGGAAATCTTTCCCATTGCAAACACCCACTTCCCCCCCTGGCATGCAGGTGGCTGGGTGGCCTTGGGTCATTCACAAGTCCTCTTGGAGCTGTTCTCTCTGGAGCAGCCTCCGGATAGGGCGCTCTCAGGCCAAGACTGCCTCTCTGCCAATGCTCCCTCGAGGCTGTGGAGTCCCGTGAGCGGAAGATCTACCAATGAAATCAGCACTCGCTTTGAATCCCCACTTCTCCCTTGGATGGGGGGAAGAGGTAAACGCTGCCTGGCAGTCCTTGTGCTCATAGTTTTCACTGAAGAAAAATAACATCATCAGCAACATGTTTTTGGGAACTAAACAGCAACACAACATTTCTTTCAATGCATTCAACATGACATAACATATGTACATAGTGTGAATACTGCCACCTTGGGGTGAGGGTGTGTGTGGAGGTCAGCATCTCTGATGCCTCTGGAACCAGAGGGTCAGTGCAGCACGCACTGCCCTCTTCTCCTCATGGTGGCTGTTGTTCCTCTGTGGTTGGTGTTCCTGCACGTGCGGAGTGCTGTGCCACTGTGAGTCCTCTGCCGTGACTGGGTGGCCCCGTCCCTCACAGATGTTGTGCAGCACAGCACATGCACAAATGATGCATTTCAGATTCTGCTCCATCACTTGAAGCCTGGCCCCCAGACACCTCCAGCGGGCCTTCAGGCGTCCAAAGGCCCACTCCACCACACACCGGACCCTGCTGTGAGCCCGGTTGAATGTGGCCAGCTGAGGTGTCAGTGCCCCAGTGTATGGAGTGATTAGCCAATGCCACATGGGGTAGGCGGCATCAGCTAGTACTAGAGGGGGGATCTGTACCCCCTCAATGGTCACTGTCTGGTTCCCTGGGACGAATATGCCACGGTCCATCACGGTGATTATTCTCAAACGACGCAGCATGTGCGCATCATGGCTCCTTCCCACTTCCCCGATGGTGACATCAATGAACCGCCCCTGGTGGTCGATGGTCCCCTGCAGCAGCACAGAGTAGTCATGCTTCCTATTGTAGAATTCTTCTGCCTGGTGTGGTGGTGCCCAGATCTCTATGTGGCAGCCATCCATGGCTCCCACACACTGGGGAACCCCAGCTCTGTGAAACCCAGCATCACCTGGCAAAGGTAAAGGATACCACATCAGTGTTTAGGCCCACAGTACCTGGCTTTGCCCAGATTTATCAATAACAGTCATACGTAATATCTACAGTACTTTACAATAACAGCATAATTACTGGTGCCATTGGAAACACTGCTCACAAGAGGCCTGTTGTATAGACATGAGGGAAACATGATGGAAGCTGCATTAAGACTCCTGATTTAACTTTTGACATTTATCATCTCCAGCTCTCTATTGTGGTAATTGCCATCTGGGCCACAGTAGTGGTCATCCATTTTTTTTGGGGGGGGCCTCTTCTCTCCTCCTGCAACAATGCTTTCCTCTATAGCCAAGCTGTATAATGTGAGGTGCAAATTGTCATTTCAGCATCTTTAGCAGGGTTGCCAGCCTTCAAATGGCTGCTAGAGAAGTCAGTTCACCTGGAGAAAATGGCTGCCTTTGGAACGTGGACTGCATGGGATTATACCCCACTGAAGTCCTACCCCTCCCTAAAACCTGCCCCTTCTCAGGCTCCACCCCACCCCCACAATCTCCTGAGATGGTGATCATCATATTCCCTGTTTCAGTGTCAGACATATGTTATATAACACCACATTTATGTCATGCTTGTGCTTTACAGGGGAGATGCTTACCCGTCCAGATGACTGCAGACAGACAGGGCTCCTTAACAAGTGCGCCTCAATCGCCAGGCAGACCTCCACCACAATTCCCACCACAGTCGATAGGGCCACTCCGAATAGGGGGCCCACCAGACGGTAGCATGTGGTGTTGGCCAGCCAAGATACGGTGATGGCCACACGCTCATCTACCGGAATGCGGTCCCTCATGGCCATCCCCTCACACTGCAGATGTGGCCTCAGAGAGTCCACCAGCCACGTGAAGGTTGCCCTGCTCATCTGGAAGTTCTCGATCCACTGCTCATCCTCCCAGATGACACGGGCATAGACGGTCCAGAGCTGAGCTGGCCGAGGATAGACCCACCACCTCTGTGGGCCCCTGTGCGCAGCCATCGTGAGATGTGCCATGTCAAGGGACTCTGAAGCCTCAAAGTCCCTCAGTCTGGCTCTCCTACTTGCCAGGTACCACCTGACATATGCCAGCCTCCACGCTCTCATGGCTTCCATTCTGCGAAGCAGGTGACAGGCCACTGTGAGGCAGATCTGGGCAGTCAGAAAAGCTACCAAGCGCTGCTCCTGAGGATTCATGATGCTCCCTCAGTGCAAGTGCCAGAAAAGAGTGGGGAAAAGGTTTTTATAGCAGAGTAAGCATCTCAGGCAGATTGATACAGTACTGTGAGTGAAATCACAGTGCTCTGCGGAACTATCAAAAAAAGGCTGTGATTCACCCAAGTGGTTCTGCACATGCGCAAAAATAATTTGTTTTCAAACCTGTGTATGAGCACTCATGCGCGAGCGGCAAAAAAACCCCAAACCCGGCTACCACTACTGCACATTGGTAGTGTAGACACCGGGGAGTCGCTTTGATGCGCTTCGACGCGGGATTACATGGGGTGAGTGTGATCGCGCTTGTCCGTTTTGAGCCGGCTCCAGCATGCCCGTCTGAACGAACTCTAAGAGTCTCAAATACCAACACTCCTCCTAGACTTGACGTCGGACATGCACATTCCCACTTTAAGTTTTACAAATCTTTCAGCAGGTAAACACAGTAAACATGTCAGCAATGTTACATTCCATACCACAATGCTTAATACATGTAAACTCTCTGTTTACTGCTTCTCTCACATTCTGGTATCTGATGTTTATTTGTTTGCTTCTGGTCTTAACCGTTTGATCACTAGCCAGAATGTGTGCAGCAGTGTTATCACAAAATATAGGTAGTGGCAGAGTACAGTTCATCTTGAGATCTTGAGTTAATTGGTATAACCATTCCAGTAGAGTAACACACTTGCTGAGTGCAGAGAATTCTGCCTCACAAGAACTGGTAGCAATGTATTGCTGCTTCACAGACCTCCACATCACGAAAGTCCCATGCACAAACACTGCATGCCCAGATGTGGATTTTCTTTTCTTTTTTGTAAATTTTTTTATTGCTTTTTTACTCTATACTACATACTACATGCTAAATCTACGCTAATTTATCTTATACAGAGAATACAGTTTGTAATGTTACAAATTCAGAGTATTATTATATTGAAAAGCAAAGTTAAATCTTGGTATCATCTGTTACATCTATTTTGTTGTTTAGATTAATATTAAAAGCTAGATAACTGGATTACATACAGACCCAGAAGTATCTAAAAATTAGGTTTAAATCATTATCTGACATAGTGCGTCACAATATTAAAAAACAGTTCAACATTATTTTTTCTTCGGTCCTCTTCTTTTCTTCTTTTTTTCTTCCTGAGGCTTAGGGGCCACAGCCCCTTTTTCAGAATTCGACTGTTCTTCAGTTTTTCCACTTTCAGAGCCATTAAATCCATACATACTTTCCTGCGATCCCAGTGAATCGTCTGACCCAGTCTCTGCTTTTTTCTTCTTGCGTTTTCCCCCCAAAAAATTTGCCTTTTCGATAGAGTCAATTTTATATTTCTTGGCTTTATAACTTAAGATCAGTCCCTCTAGAATGTCCCAATAATAGGAAATAGACTCCAATTTAATCTCTTCTTCCTGAATCTTCAAAACTGTTCTGTTCATGGCTTTTAATACCAAATCTCTTGTTGATCTTCTGGAGAACCTCCTTGCAATTTCACCTGGCAGGTTTTTCTTCTTTACAAATTCTGGATAAGTCCTGTGGACTAAATCCATATCGCTTTGTGTTTTCTCCACTTTCAAACCTGTCACTGGTGTCAATGCATCGCTTAGCAGCTGTTTGATGTTCTCTCCTTTTTGCTCAGAAACATTCTGAAATCTCAGGTAGAAGTTTGAACAGTCCATTTGAGGTTTTAAAATGCTGGCTCCTTGCAGAGCTTTTTCAGTTTCTATTTTTTGCCATTTGGAGTCATTTTTTTCAACTACTCTTTTGGCTTCCAAGAGTTCCTGAGACTCAGACATTTCTTTCTGGATAGAATCTATTTTAGCATTAATAGTAGCCATTTGGTCCACTAGAGGCTGCAGCATAGCTGACAACATTGTTTTCAGCTCTGTGATATCGCCCTTTGCTCTCGGAACTGAATTTCCAGTTTTGGGGGAGGGTTTTCTCCCTGCCATTCTTGCTTACTTTCTCAGTTGTTTATAGTTAGATAAGGAGTCCCGAAGAAAACAATGGCTTTTTGTCGCACTAATGTCTTTGCAAAGCTCCCTTCTTTGTCTGCACAATCCTGCCCTCCAGCACTCAGATTACGCTCCGTAATCACAACAAAGCTGTGGGAAAGTCTCGTGCCATAAGTTACAATGAGGGGGAGGGGGGGTTGTCCCTCCATCCCTTCCCTGTCGCTTTTACTATTTGAGACTCACAGTTTTGCCATTACGTATCTGGAATTGTGTTGCTTTTCTGCCTTGTATTCTCTGCTGCTTCTCGGCTGTGCTTTTGTAGCCATGCGGCTTCTGCGGTGAGTAGAACCTACAGGGGTAAAAAGGAGCCTCAATCCTGCGGTCGCCACTGCTAGGAGAGGCTACCTTCAGGCACCCCAGGCAGAGCCCCTTCACTAGGGTCTCTGAGGGTCCAGACCTGTCCAGGACCCATTCTAACCCGCCGAGAGGGGATCGCTTCTCCCGCAGATGCGGAGAGAAGCGTCCTCCATTATGCGCATACTTTACCGGAAGTTCGCCCAGATGTGGATTTTCCATCTGCACAATCTCCCCAACTCAAGTCACTGTAAGCAACTAATGGTAGGCTGTTCTTGGCTCCTAGCACTAGCTTCTGAGTTGCTGTTCCCTTTAAGTATCTCAGTACTCACTTAGCTGCCACCCAGTCCTTTGCCTGGGATTTGCACACTGCTGACTAAGTAAATGTACTGCTGTGCATATGTCAGGTCTAGTCCAGCATGCAATATACAACAGTGAACCTACTAAGAACTGGTACATAGTTTTGTTATTAAACACATTTCCATCAACTTCTTTTGGGTGACCTGTGGTCATGGGAGTAGCAACACTATGGGCCTCCTCCATCCCATATGTTTCCAACAGCCATTGGATTTTGCCCTGCTGGCAAAGTTCAAAGAAACCATCAGCATTCTGAGTTATCTCTACTCCCAGATAGTTTTGAATGCACCCAAGATGTTTCATTTTGAACAAAACTTTCATAGCACCCATGAATCAACTTAGTTTATTTATATTTATTTATTTATACATTCGATTTATTGATCGCTGCTTCCCACACGCAGGCGGGCTCGCAGCGATTTACAATTTGTTTGAAAACAAGGGACTAACAATTCGATTCAGTGGGGGAAGGGAAGACAACACATATAACTGAGTCTTCTGTTTGGCTTTTGACGAGTCATGTTCCGGCCTCAGTGTTCCATTCATTCTCAGCTCCACACCGCCACCGCCTGGTAGGCTGCTTCATTGCAGGAGAATTCCTGAGCGAGATCTTCCAGCTATAGTTAGCCAGCGCTGACAGATGACTCAGATACTAACACCTAATTATCTGAAGATTAGGTGTGCCCACTTTCTTAACAGTGGTTCCCAATTTTATCTACTTGCCGAAGCTTTCGAATTGCTGGGTGGATGATGAGCTGGGGACGAAGCTGGCTGCTCACACCAGCACGGGGCTTGAACCAGCAGAGGTCTGCTCAGTTCAGCTGTTAAGCAGCGGATTAACCTGCTGCGCCACCGCTCCCCCCTAGTTGTGAGTTTTCAGAACATAAAAAGCATAAGTCGTCTACAAAGACAAATACATAGCATTCTTGTCCTGCTATAGGCTTGCTGAACAGGCATGGATCAGCAATACCCTGTTTGAAACCCAATTTTGTCAATGCTGTTACCAAACACTGGTTCCATATTCTTGCACTTTGTTTTAATCCATCCAAAGCCTTATTTAATTTCAGAACCAATTTTGTATTTTTATCCTGGAATGCAGGCACTTGTTCCATGTACAACTCTTTATCTTTTGGAGCATTTAGATAAGCCGTTGTGAAATCAAAATGATGCACCTGCATTCTTGCAATGCCTGCCTTGCACGGTGCTGTCCTTAAAGTCTCGGCTCTTACTGTAGGGGCAAATACTTGATCATAGTCTTCTCCCCAAACCTGAGAAAACCCTCTTGCCACAAACCTCGCCTTGTACTGTAATTCCCCATTAGGAAGTGACTTTACCTTGTATAACCACCTACATCCTATCATTTTCTTATCTGTAGGCAACTCGGTTAACTTAAACACTTCATGTTGTGTAAGCGATTTGTACTCCTCTGCCATGGCATTTAGCCAACATTGTTTTTCTTCGTCTGGCAGAAATAAAACCTCTTGAAAACTTTTTAGCTCTTTCACATAAACATGTTTTACAGAGTTGTTAGTTTCAAAACCATACTGCACTGGAGGAATTCCTTTTGTTGACCTCTCAGATACTCTGGGCACTGGTCTATCACTCTGCACTTGGTCGGAGGCACTGTGTACAGGCTCCAAAGGGTTCTCCTCCTGTTTTGCTCCTGCTTCAGTGCTTTCTGACACTGGCAATAATATTTGTGATGCCCCCTCAGTCCCATGTATTCTATGCCAGTTTGAGTTCTCACAAAAGTTTGCTGACCAGCTGAAGCTTAGACTTTGATTCTGGTTTGCAAACCTATAAGCCTTCATACCAGTTTGATAACCTAGGAACAAGAGATTCTTTGACTTCTTCCCTCCCTTCCATCTCTGGTTAAGTGGTATATTAACCCAGGCTTTGGTTCCAAAACCCCTCAGGTATCCCAACTTGGGATCCTTGTTATACCTGTAAGGAACCTTGTTGATTTATTTGCACCATACTCTGTTGGTAATGTAACATGCATTTGTTATCGCTTCAGCCAAATAAGTCATAGGTAAATTTGCATCTTCCAACATTGAATGCATCATGGTCTGCAAAACACCTGCTCTGCGTTCAGCCACACCGTTTTCCTGTGGTGTTGAGACATTTGCAATGTGATGTGCCACCCCCTGTGTTTTCAGCCATAGTTTAAATTCATTGGACATGAATTCTCCTCCCATGTCAGTTTGCAGTGCACATAAATCAGATCTTAACTGCTTTTGCACTCTTTTAGCCCAGTATTTGAATGTCTGAAATACTTCTGACTTTTTCTTAAGTGGATACACCCAGCCAAATCTCAACCAGTCATCTATCAAGATAAGGGCATATTTGTTTTGTGAATGGCTTTTAGGGTAAGGTCCTATAACATCTGCATGAACCAGTTCCAGAGGCCTGTTAGGCACCCTGTCACTGCAAGAAGCTACAGGGGATGCCTTGGACTTTACACTTTTGCAGATCTGGCAATCAAGATAGTTGTTGCAACCCTGCATTGACTCTTTGCCTGGAAGTGCAAGTGTTTTGGTGATAGTGTGATAACTGACATGCCCAAGTCTTCTGTGAAGTAAGTGAATGCAATTTCCATATGGGCTACTGTTTGTGACTTGCCTAGCCTCAACATGTTCATTTTGCAACACATACACATTATTTTTAGACTCACCCACAGCCAGAGTCACACCATCCCTGGAAATAGTACAAACATTATTATCAAAGCATATGGGAAAACCTGCTTTGTTCAGAGCACTCACACTCAATAGATTGTTCTCCAGGGTAGGCACACACAAAACATTTTTGAACGTATAGCCAAGTGCTGGGAAGAATATTTCACCTTCACAAGCGACAAGCGAATAACTCCCGTCTGCCAGGCTCACATGCTTTAGACGCGATGGTCATTGGTTCTGCAACAGACACCTGTCTTGACAGAAGTTCTGTGATGCTCCGAAGTCTACAATCCAAACTCCTTGAGCAGAAGTGGTACCTGTAACAACAAGCTTAGCATTGTGTGTAGATG
Organism: Lepidodactylus listeri; assembly: GCA_029233225.1. Lineage (NCBI taxonomy): Eukaryota > Metazoa > Chordata > Lepidosauria > Squamata > Gekkonidae > Lepidodactylus > Lepidodactylus listeri. Next base: position 96,652,133 of record JARCFY010000012.1, read on the forward strand.
CAGGTTTTTGGGTCTTTGTTCATGCCGTTTCGGCACCTCAGGGCAATCCCTCCGGAGATTAGTTGTAGCTCTGCAACCAAACGACGGACCCTCAAGGCAACCTGCTGCTTCTTGCTATCAGCTTTGCTGGCCACGCTGCTGCCGGCTCTTGCAGATTCCACAGGTCTGGACTGCCTCCAAGACTGAGCTGCTCCGTCCTTGAAACTATCAGCTCTTATCTCCCCCTCAAGCAGCTGGCCGGTTACATACTCCAGTGTGAGTCTTTGAGCTTCTACAGACTCCAGAGCTATAATGAGCATGTTATATTGTTCTGGAAGAGAGCTTAGAATAATATACACTCGATCCTCCTCAGACACCGCTTTGCCGTGCTGTTCCAGCTGTTGGCAACATTCAGCTAGAGTATTTAAATGCACTCTAAACGACCCTCCTGGCCTTAACACAGTTTGATATAGCCGTCGGGTTATAGTTATCAGAGATCCAGCTGTTTCGCTTACATAAACAGCTCTTAGACCATCCCAAGCCACTTTCACAGTGGTCTCACTGGCAATGTGCACAAGCTGGTCATCTGCCACACACAAAACTGTTACTGCCAAAGCCTTCTGGTCATTTACAGCATCCTGTGGCATCACTGGAGCTGGGGGAGCTGCTACATATATCCACAAGCTTTCCCTTTTCAGATAGTGCTCCATATGCATAACCCAAACACTGTAGTTAGTAGCAGTCAGTTTATCAACCAGCAGCGACATGTTAGACTGTGCCATGCTGTCGTCCGTTTCCGCTATCTGGACCTCCTCCTAGCCCTCCTCCTTCTCACAGGAGAAGCTGTGTACAGCGAGCTGGTCCTCAGAAGCCACAGTCTCAGCAATTTCAGCAACAGCAGCCATCCTGGCTCACCTCCTTCTCACCGTCAGGCCTTGCTTAGAGCCTCCACATCTCAACGCAACAGACTGGGCCCATAACCCTGTTGTGATGTCTGTTATGTGCCATACCACACTGCGCCAACATTAAGAGACCCAAGTCCTCCAGACCCCTCTGCACATTAAACTGCACCACACCAGCGGTAGTGTATTTACAGTTTCTTTACAGTGCAATTATTAATCCAAGAGACAAACTGCTTCACCAGGCAACCATTCAAAGAGAAGAGAGAAATAGTTCTGTACATTGATTACATATATACATTACAGTAACCAATCAGGTTAGTGCTGAGTCATGGAGTGAACATACATCAGTGTCACACAGAAGAGCAAGTCTGAACTAGTCTGTACAAGTTCTAATGCCTCTGTCCCAGTCACATGACTACTGCTGGCTGTCAGTTAGATCCTGCAGATCTGCCAGCTCTGTGCATGAAGACTAAGAGTCTCAAATACCAACATCAGGATCCAAGGGTCCATTGTTCTCTGGGGCTGAAGCTCAGGCTGGTATCACTTGGCATTACAGGCAAACATGTCACAGGGTACATACAGGAAGTAAGTTGACACTAGAGAGTCTTTAAGTTTAAACTAGAGAATTGTGTACAGAACGTAACACCCCTCCTCCCATCATTCAGGTCTACCCTAGCAAACATAGTCTTTTAAGTGGTTGGTCTTTTCTGTTCTCTGTTCAACCAACGGAGCCTCATAGTGCATGGTACCAGGTCCGTTGCTCAATCATGGGAGCCGAGGCGGCTGGAGCTGGGAAATTGGTAGCTGCATCCAGCTGGCTGGCCACTGGGGTAGGTGAGTCCAGCGGGGTGCTGGGTGCGGCGGTCGGTGCTGGGTCCGGACTGCAGTCATCCATGCTCAGGTCTGGAATATCCACCCCGGACCCACCTGTAGAAGAAGGAGAGTCTGTGCGCCATCGAAGCTGGTCTATGTGACGCCACCATACTTGCCCGTCCTCAGTGGCAACCTCATATGAGAGAGATCTGTTGATGTGGGTGACCCAAGCCAGCACCCACAGGGGACCCCATGTATAGTTCCTTGCATACACAGGGTCTTCAGGGGAAAAACCTCTCAGAGCTTGGGGCGTGTTGGGCTCCTTTGTGCCACTTGCTGCTCGGTCAGAGTGCAGGCAGTCAAGCTGGGACATCAGCCGGCATCCCATGAGGAGGTCCGCCAGGCTGTGACCCATGGTGGTGTTGCATGCTGACCAAAAAGGAAGGCTGTCAGCTTGTACTCCGTCCCCATGGTCCATCCTCTGCAGCGCCTCCTTGGTCATGTGAACCATCCTCTCAGCTTGGCTGTTGGTAGCTGGATGAAAGGAATGTTGTATGCCGTGTAGCTCCATGAATTGCAGGAACTAGGAGGAGGTAAAGGCTGTGCCATTGTTGGAGACCAGCATGTCAGGCAGCCCGTGCATGCTGAAGATGCACCACATTGCACGGATGGCAGCTTAGGATGATGTAGCCTTCACAGGAACGACCTCCAGCCATTTGCTGAAACTATCTACAAGGAGGAAGAACAGCTGCCCCTGGACAGGTCCAGCGAAATCTACATGGACCCAGGACCACGGCCCTTGAGCTGACTACCAGGGGCGGACTGGTGCATGGGGAGGATCAGGGCAAGACTCCTGACACTTTGCACACTGGCAGATGCAATCCTCAATGTCCTTATCTAGCCCTGGCCACCACACGTAGCTGCGGGCCAGGGCTTTCATTCGCACGATCCCAGGGTGGTGCTCATGGAGAGCATGGAGCACCCGAGTGCAGAGGGGTTCTGGAATCACTACCCTGGATCCCCATAGCAGGCACCCCTTGTGGGTGAACAGCTCATTGAGCCGGGCTGTGAACGCTGCGAATTCTGGCCCCGGAGACTAGGGCCACCCCCTCCCCACCCAGTTAAGGACACGAGAGAGTGTGCGATCCCAGGCTATGCACCAGGAGATGTCCATTACCTGGATGGGCTGATTCGGAAGCTCCTCCAGGAGCGCGACAGGGTCAGGAGGCAGGAGCAGGGTCAGGTTCACAGGTGGGCTGCGGAAGGCAACTCAGGGCATCAGCATGCCCCATGGATTTGCCTGGGCGGTAGACCAGGGAGTATTGGTAGCCAGAAAGAAAGATGGACCACCGCAGAACCCGAGGAGACAGCATTTGAGAGGTTTGGCGGTCTGGGGTGAGGAGCCCCAGCAGAGGTTTGTGGTCAGTGGCGACTGTGAAGTTCCATCCATAGAGGTAGTTATGGAACTTTTTAACCCCTGCCACAATAGCTAGCGCTTCCTTGTCAATCTGCATGTAGTTCTGCTCTGCAGATGACAAGGTCCTAGAGTAGTAGGTGACTGGGACCTCCCGGCCATCGGGCAGACAGTGCCCCAACACAGCCTCCACCCCGTATGGAGGGGCATCGCAGGCTAACACCACAGGAAGGGATTCATCAAAATGGGCCAGTACGGCATTGGATGTCAACAGTTTTTTCTTGGTTCAAATGTGGCCGCATGGCAGGGCCCAGTCCCTCCTAGCATTCTTGTCCAAGAGTCTGTGCAGTGGCTCAGCCACCATCGCCTTGTGGGGAAGGAAATTATGGTAGAAATTTAATAGTCCCAAAAATGACTGGAGCTCTGCCTTGCACGTAGGAGCTGGGGTGTCTGAGATGGCTTTCACCTTGTTGGGTGTGGGGTGAATTCCGTGGGCATCTACGGTAAACCCCAGGAACTCCACAGACGGGACACCCAGAAGACATTTTTCAGGTTTTACCTTCAGCCCGGCATCCTGGAAGCATTGAAGGACCACCCAGAGCCGCTGCCTGAAGGTCTGGGCGTCTGGCACAGCAATCAGGACATCATTGAAAAAGGGCTGGACACCTGGTAACCCTTTTAACAAATGATCCATTAGTTCCTGGAAAAGTCCCGGGGCCACACTGACTCCGAATTGGAGCTGCTTAACCTTGAAAGCCCCCTTGTGAGTCACTGTTGTTTGGGCTTCTGCTGCGGCCTTGTCCACCAGCAGCTGCTGGTAGGCTTGAGCCAAGTCCAATTTGCTGGAGACCTTGACACCTGCAAGGGTGGCTAGCACATGACTGATAACTGGCACAGGATAGGCGTGTGCTTGAAGCGCCTTGTTTAGTGTGCACTTATAGTTCGCACAGATGCGGAGATCCCCGTTTGACTTAAGTGGGGTCACAATGGGAGTCTCCCATTTTGCGTGAGACACAGGCTCTAACACACCTTGAGCCACAAGTTTGTCCAGCTCACGCTCAACCTTTGGTTGCATCGTGAGCAGAGGTCGGCGGACCAGGATCCGGATAGGCCAGACTGAGGGATAGAGAGCCAAGGAAATGGGGGGTCTGGTATCGGAGCCTAGTGTCCCATCAAAAACCACAGGAAACTCCACGCAGACGTCCTAAAAGTCTGTGTCACTGATGCGGTTCACCCCAGTCATCCCTAGCCCCAGTGGTTCAAACCAGGCCAGTCCCAACAAGCTTGTAAGGTTGGTCGCCACCACCAAGAGGTCCAGTTTTCCCTGGAAGTCCTTGAATTTGACTGTGAACTTGTCCAGCCCCCTGATTTCCATGGGATTTTTCTGGAAATCCCAGAGCCTGAGCTCTGAAGGTTTCTGCAGGCGCCCTCCCCCAGGCAGAGTTTTTTGAGCGTGGCCTCCGAGGTGATGGAATACGAGGACCCGGTGTCCAGTTCCATCAAGCATGGGGAGCCCTCTATAAGGACATGGACCTTAATCTTATTTGGGCAAGGGGGCAAGTTCATTACCTGGTGGTGGCGTGAGATGTCCATTGAGTTGAGTTCTGTGAATTCATGGTGCACGGCTTGGGTGCGGCGGTTATTCCTGGAGTGGCAGGCCCCGGCGATGTGCCCCCTCTTCCTGCAAGACTGGCACTCTGCATCCCGGAACCTGCAGGTCTGGTGGTCATGCGGATCGCTGCAGCTGGCACAAGCTGGGGCACCTATCCTGGGAGCTGTTGGGGGTTGGTAGGCTGACCTGTATTTATTGTGGTCACTTCATTTGGCTGCCAGGCAAGCACTGGAGCTGTCTGGTCGGCGGTGGACCTGAAGTGTGGCGTCCTTGTCTGAGGCCTCGGATTTGGAAGTGGAAGCCATATGGTATGCGGCTGTTATGCCGCTGGCGGCCCTGTCTTTTGGGGAGACTTCAAAAGCATGTGTAGCTTGGAACACGTTAGTTAAGGTGGCGTCAGTAATTGCCATGAGCTAGCAAGGCACAGCATGTGCTCTTATGGACTTTAATGTTCATAAGTTTGAACTTTGGGTTGTTATGCTTTAAAGGACTACATGCACTCTTCGTTACTGTAAGAGGCTCCAGTCCATTCCAGGAAGCACACACCCGCCATGGTTCACACAAAGTCAGAGACAAGGACCTCATTGCACAAGGGTTCTCCTGTCACCTTGCGCTATGCAACACCAACATACGTGTGGGATTCCACACATTCTAGAGAGATGCTGAACTTTGGACTGTGAATGAGGTTGCTTGGCAACTAATCTTCCGCCCATCAACTGGCCGAGCTAGGGCCATCAAGAGACAATAGGATGGCTCGGTGACTCATCGCAAGCTTGCCCAGGTGTCAGTTCCTGTCTAGCCTCTAGTGTTGCAATATTGACCACCCCTCCGCATCCCCTCCTCTTTTTCCTTTAACCAATGATAGGGTTTGTAGGGATGGACTATCAGTAAGGTGTGTTAGGGGGACGTGGCCAGCTCTGCCTGCCCCCAAATCACCTAACAAAAGAGGTTGCCTACCATACGGCCGCTCTCTTGAGCTTCCACGACCCCTGTCTGCTTTTACCCCTCTCAAGTCCAGCTTGCTATCCCAATACCCTCCCTCCATCTTTGGTCTCTGAGTCTGCAGACAGAGAAAAGCGTGTTTCTGCCAGTTCAGAGCACGCTCCCTATTTCATTTTCAACCCCTCCATTCTTCTTTTGGAATGGACAACCATCTCCAGGACAGGTAAAGTATCTCCCAACAAACGTTTCTCCTGCTCATGCAAAAGTGCTATTTCTCTATCTAAGTTTCTTAGGAGCTGTGCATTTGTGTGTGTGATTCTGTTTTTGTATGCTTGAGAACATTCTATAGTAAATATCATTTAAACTGATCTCTGCCTCAGTGCCTATTTACTGGGAACTCCTGGAAGGGGCGGGACCTTAGTATAGTTGGCTGTAACCCGCTTATTTGCCAGTTGCTAATTTTAAAACCAGAGCAATTCGGCTAACAGTCCCTGTAAATGCCTTGTGGGTTTTCAAAACAAATCGAAGTTTATTACAGTCATAAGACCAGCCACAATAGATACAAATAAAAAGGACAGTTTATAAATTTTAAAATGGATAAAAACCAGTTGTCAGCTTGCAGCAGAAGCTGCAGATCAGGGTCTCTGTCCAAGCCACCCTTTCGGGACATTCTGACCAGGTCGAGGAAGCCAAGGGCTCACTTTGCCACTTTGAAGGTGGCTACAGAACGGATTCTGAATGGAGCTTCTGCTCGGGGCAGAACCTGCAGTGACCAACCCAAGACCACGAACCCGAGCAGCAACTCTGGGTTCACTTCTTCCTCTTTTCCCATGGGAGGAGTGGCTAATGACTCCTCCTTCCCAGACACAGGCATCCTGATATGGTCCTCCACTTCCCCCGAGGGTGGCTCAGGGTGAGTGGGAAGGGGACTGAATTTTTTCCTGGTGAGGTGATCCCTGTAGTCTGGAGATCAGTTGAAATTCTGGGAGTTCTTCAGGCCCCATCTGTATGTTGGCAACCCTGCCCCCCTGCTGCTGCTCTTGATAATGATGCTGATGCCCCTCCTCCCTCCTCCTGCTCTCAAAATGGGAATTCTCTGTCAAATGAAACAAAAGTAGATGAAGGAAAATTCTCCCTGCAGTGCTTGGAATAGCCGTTCTCAGCACGTCTCAGCTCTAAATTTGGCAATTGTCACTTAAATGGTCAGCTTTATTCCATTTCCACAGTTTCTCAAGAACCACTACAAGCCCATAGGACAAAAGCAATGTGCAACTAGGTAAATTTCATGTTGCCACTGATCAATGGCATTTTTGAGCCAGTGGGCATTGCAAGCATTTATGCATGAAATAATTATTTATTATTTTATAAACATCACTTAGTATTTAATTTAAGCCACCTACCCTGTATTGATTAGCAGGCTCCAAGACTAGGTTCGAATCCCCACTCTGCTAGGGACGCTTGCGCAGTGCCTTTGGGACAGCTGTCTACTCTTGGCCTAGCCTCCTCCACAGGGTTGTGGGTAGAATTAAATGGAGACAAGGAAAATTATGTCAGCCAAGGTGGGGCCCCAATTTAGGGTTGCCAACCTCCAGGTGGTAGCTGGAGAACTCCTGGGATTACAACTGATGTCCAGGTGATAAAGATCAGTTCATCTGGAGAAAAGGACCACTTTGGAAGGTGGATATGGAGTCAAAGTCCCTCCCCTCCCCAAACCCTGCCTTCCTCAGGCTCCACCCCCCCCCCCAAAATCTTCAGGTGTTTTCCAACCAGGAGCTGGCAGCCCTAGTCCCCATTAGGGAGAAAAGTGGGGTGTAAATGAAGTAAAATACAAAAGAGCTTTTATTTCTTGTCCTGTACACAGATCTGCAAGGCCTGGGGTGTCAGCTAATGCTGCCATCCCCCCGGCCGGGAGGTGGTTCCCAGGAGGGACAGGCCCCAGCAGTTGGAATGTATTCTTAGTTCCCAGTCTCCTACTAGCTTATCGCCTCCCTCGCTTCCCTGACCTTGAGTGTCTCTCAGCAGCTCCTCTGATCCCAGGTGCAAACTGACAGTTTCCCCACTTTTAGCCTGAGAACAAACGGCTAGTGGATTTGTGCACCTTTTTATCTGTCATTTTATTGGGGGTAGCTCTATGAACTAGCCTTTTGAATGCTGTATATCTTCTCTGGATTTATGAATGCCTAGTATTATTAACACAAGGAGTGTAGATGACCATATGAGAACCATCTTCAGTAAAGGACTTTCTTGTTTAAGAACACCTGTTGTCGACTGAATTCTCCTGGAGTCTCACATGGGGCAGCCCTGGAGACTGAGAAATGGCGGTCTGTGCCTGGCATCAGCAGAAAAAAAGGAGGGAAGACTGGACAGGAAGATGAGAATAGCAGCTTGTGTTACAAGGTCCATGGGAGTTTCTTTTTAAAAAATATAGGAAATCAATATTTAGGAATTTTAAAATGGGAGGTGGAGTTAGTAAGACTTCCTAAGGAGCATAGGTGTAGACTTTCCAATTTCCGGGGGGGGGGGGGGCTGGGGCTGGGCCAGAGGCATTGCTAAGTCATTAAAAGAACTGGGACTGACTTCCGGTCTAATGGCGTTCTGAAGCGGGCGCTGGTCTCGGATGTTCCGAGCCAGTGACCCGGACTACTAGGGGTAGGAGGGGATTCTGGGCTGGCTCGGACCCCCCAGGGACCCGCAGAAAGGGGGCCCTGCTTGGGGCGCACGAAGCTGCCTCTCCAGGGATGGCGATCCCGGGATTCAGGCTGCTCTATGCCCTGTATAGTCCTCCCTTAGTTAGAAACCCTCGGGGTTTTTAAGAGCGGTTACCGGACAGCTTCAGGAGTCCAGAGTTAAAAAGAATTAGCAACTTACCGAAGACGCATGGCGACAACCGTGAGTTTTAAAGCAAGATTCTCAGATGTGATTGTGGGACTTAAATCCCCTCCTCCTTTCAACTCTCCGCTTCGGCGAAGAGAAAAATCGCGTTGTTTTAAAATCTGAGAACCGCGGCTTGAAACGGCTTTTGAGATCTCAGTGGGAGAAGCTTCAGCAGTATTTTAATGAACTTTAGAGTGACTTGTTGACTTCTTTGAACTTTCGTATCTTCTGGTAAACAAGACGCGATGGCCGGGAGGGGAGAGAAAATGGCGCCGAAGACTAAACCTTCTCCCAAAACAAGCTCTACGTTACCCAGTTCTCTTCCTAGTTCAAAAGGCGATGCAACAGAGCTCAATTTGGCACTAACAGCTGCTTTGCACCCCCGATGGATCAGCTGTCTACAGTTAACCAGAAACTAGACTCACTGCAAAAAGAAGCTGCAGAGGCAAACAGGAAATCTGAGAGAGTGGAGAAGGATTTGTTGGATGTTAAGATCAAAACAGAGAAGCATGATTTAAAATTGTCCAAAATTGAGAAGGAACTATCATCTGACAGAAATGCCTTATTAGCTATGCAATTGGAACGTTCTAACTATTGTTTGAAATTTCAGGGTGTTCTGGAACAACAAGGGGAGAATCTTAAAAAGTTACTCAGTGAATCACTGGCCTTAGTGACAGGGATGAAAGGGGAAGATCTTCAAAGCGATATGGATATGATCTACAGAACATATCCAGAATTTGTGAAGGAAAAAAACCTGCCTGGGGAAGTAATGGTGAGATTCTCTAAAAGATTTACAACAGATGTGGTCCTCAAAACCACCAACAAAGTCACCCTGAAAATCCAAGAGCAGGAAATTAAGGTGCTAAAGGACATTCCTTATGAGATCAGGAAGAAGAGGAAGGCTTATAAGAAATTGACTGTTTGGTTACAATCTGCCAATATCTTTTATCGCTGGATTTATCCAGAGGGTCTAACATTCACCTTTAAAGACAACAAGAAGAAGATAGACACTGTTGCCAAGGCAGATGCTTTCCTGGTTTACTGTAAGAAGAAAGAAGAAAAGAAAGGAAAAGAATCTTCATCAGAGGACTCACTGGATCAGCAAGAAAGTATTTATGGACTAGAAAGTTCATCCTCAGAAAATCTGGGACTTGAAGAAGATGATTCGGAGTCTGAACTGGATGCTGCAGGTCCCAAGATCCCGGGAAAGGGGAAGAAGAAGACAAAGAAGAAAGAAAAAACAAAGAAGAAATAGTTTTAAATAAGCTGTTATCTCTCTAAAGTTTGATTGTTTTGTTTAAGTAAACACTGAATCTCAAAGGTTTTTTTTAAAAAAAACTGAATAGAATTCAGAAAAGAATAAGATATAGATATAGCCTGAATTGTATAACTATTCTTTTTAGAAAGTTTTGTTAAGCATAGACTAATAATTATCTGGACACCTGTCATTATATGGGTAGTTTAGATTTTAGTTATGTAGTTGTTGTTTTTTAAGGTGATAGTGTAGTTTGGAAAATCAATAAAATCTTTTTTAAAAAAGAACTGGGACCCAATGACATCATAGGGAGGAGCTAGTGACCTCACAGGCCATGGTCACTATCTATGGAGCTGGAGCCCTGTGGGTTCAGGGACAGGCTCCCCAGTAATTTAGGGGGGGCTGGGAACCCCCCAGCAATGTCCCTGGGCTGGGCTAACCCCAGGAACAGGTGCCTTCTTAGCATACTGCTTAGAAACTCCACCTTAAAATGCAGATATTCAAAATAAATTAATAAAAAACACATAATTAAATTTATGGGAAATGACTGCATTCCTGTGCATGGTTAATTTCTGCTCTTCAGGTTTAACTTGCAAAAACATTTGGTTTCAACAAATTATCTTCAGACAGCTGAAATACAACTTTAACTTTTAATTAACAATGCAAACTGTTTCTTTACATTTTTAAAAAATTACAATAAAATAAATCTTAGAACCTAAATGACACTGAATGTGTTTCTTCTTATTGATGTTCTTTGAATGAATTCATTGGCTATAACATTAAGATCAATCTCCTGAGAGATCTCTTTATGTCCATGAAGAAGAGCCACATGGTTGAGCCTCACCTGTCCCATGCTTGACCGTAGAAAGGTCTTTATTCTGCGAAGGCATGAGAATGGCCTTTCTGAGCTGCAGGAGGAAACAGGAATGGCAAAGCCTATTCTGAGAAGTCTGGCTAATTCTGGCAGTACTTGTTGCAGACTTTTTCCTTGTTCTCCACTGAACAGATTAATTACATCATGAAGACCTAAAAGTTTAATGTTCCGCTGCCTTGCAATGTCCAAAAACATATCCTGATGAAGCTGTAGTCGGTTAGCATCAAAGTCACTTTTGTAAAAATTTAGACTGTATGTGCTATTATCTTCTATGGCAAACTTTTAGATTTTGCTCATGTGTTGGGACACATCTGTATAGCATTGTACCTATGGCACTGTACCCCCGCCCCCAGTCTCCTTCCTCAAATCTCCAGGAGTTTCCCAGCCTGGATCTGGCATCCCCTGCCAGTGGCCAGGAGGGACTTGGCAACCCTAGTATGAGCTTATTTCTGCACACACACTTCTTCAAATACAACCTACAGATGTGAGAGATCAGTTCCCTTGGAGTAAACTGATACTTTGAAAGGTGGATCCTATGGCATTGTAAACACACACTCCCCGTCTCATAAAAACATAAGAGAAGCCAATGTTGGATCAGCCCAGTGGCCCATCCCGTCCAACACTCTGTCACAAAGTGGCCAGAAACACCACGTGCCCTCAGAAGGTCCAGCAGTGGGGGCAGGACACTAGAGGCCCTCCCACTGTTGCCCCCCCCCAAGCACCAAGAATACAGAGCATCACTTGCCCCAGACTGAGAGTTCCTATCTATACTTTGTGGCTAATAGCCACTGATGGACTTCTGCTCTATATGTTTATATAATTCCCTCTTGAAGCCGTCCATGCTTGTAGCCGCCACCACCTCCTGTGGCAGTGAATTCCACGTGTTAATCACTCTTTGGGTGAAGAACTTCCTTCTATCTGTTCTAACCCGACAGCTCAGCAATTTCATGGAGTGCCCACGAGTTCTTGTATTGTGAGAAAGGGAGAAAAGGACTTCTTTCTCTACCTGCTCTATCCCATGCATAATCTTATAAACCTCAATCATGTCACCCCACAATCATCTTCCAAATAGTCAAATCCAAATCAACTGTAGAACTCCGTTCCTTGCCATGACCCCTCGGAGATCTGGTGTGCGGGGCGCTTTACAGCCGGCTCCTGCACTTAAAGGGAAAGCGCTCAGTTTTCTAGCCTCTGGTTCACACATTTTCACCTTTGCTCAGGAAGGAGGGCTCCAGAGCAAAATAATTCATGCAGCAGCCAAATGGATCGCTCACAACTTTTATGCCAGTAGCTCCCAAAGCAGAATTTTTGTTCAAAGGCTCCACAGCTTAGAGGGAACATTGGGGTGGGGGGGATGAAGCTCCCTCCCACCCTGCGATCGCAAAGCAACTTCTGCAGCCCGACAGGGCAAGAAAGAGAGGTTTCATCCCCAGGAGAGGGTGCAGGGGTGTGTGATCCTGCTCGCATCCAAACACAGCTTTGCAAAGACAAGCGGCAGGAACAAAAACACAACTCAGAGAGGAAGGAGAGCAATGTCCTCGACGCAAACACACATGTTGTGTACTAGTCACGAAATGGCGACCGCCATGCGGTCAGAGCACATGGCCCGATTCTACCTGAGCTTCAGCCAGGTAGAACAATAGACAGTCGGATCCAAAATGACCACCAATAGCCAGCCTAGGTCTTCCGCGGGGGACCTATGAACTACAACTTAAGACCTAAGGCCCTATCAGAACTATGCGCATATGCTAAGCCCCTATCAGGTATTTTGGGTGCGGCCAGAGGTGTGGCTCCGGCCGGCATATAAGCAGGGCCCTGGAGCCCTGGCTGCATGCTTGATCTGACCATCTCCTGCACATGCTGATTCACTAATAAATTCTTTGCTATGATCATCATACAACTTGCCTCCCGACTCCAGTACTTTCCACTGGCGATGAGGATGGGATCCCGATGAGCGACTCATCAGCCGCGCCAAGCAGTGGAGCTCCGAGCACCGAGCCGCCAGCTCAACAAGCCCCAGAGGACATCGCTCGCAACCTCGCTCCTGCCTCGGCAAACATGGCTGCCGCAGCAGGAAACATCCCTCCATTTGACACCTCCAAGCCCGATTACTGGGACGCATGGGTCAGGCAGCTCAAGTTCCTCCTGACCGTGCACGGAGTCACCGAGGCCACCCTGAAGAGGGCCTGGCTAATGGGCCACTGCGGCATCGAGACAATGCACATCGCGCAGAATATCATAGCACCCCAAGACCTGCTGGACGTCTCCTACGACGACCTCAAGAAGCTGCTTGGGAACTACTTCGCGCCAAAACCATCCATGTTGGCGTTCCGGGTCCAGTTCCTCGAACGGAAGCAGCAACCGGGAGAGAATGCTGCCACGTTCCTGGCCGACCTCTGCCGCCTGGCAGTCGGGTGTGAGTTTAAGAACGTGGAGGACAACCTGCTAGGCAGCTTCGTGGCAGGGGTAAGAGAAGCCAAGCTCCGCCGCCGGCTTATCACCACCCCCGAGCCAACCCTCGAGAAGGTACTGCAGGCTGCCGTCGCGTTCGAGGCGACCTACAAGGACAAGCAGGCGTCCAAGGTCCACCGCATCGCCTCCTCCGGGTCTGAGACAGATGAGGACGAAGATGTCCACCAGTTACGCTGGCACGCGCAGAAGGGTGAGTCTCGAGGCCGCGCCCGGCACACCACGGCCGCCGCCGCCTCCGCTTCTTCCAACCCCAGCAGGCTGCCCCCAATGTGCGCTAGCTGCGGGAACCCCCATGAGAGACACTCCTGCCGTTTCCGGGATGCCGTTTGCAGAATGTGTGGGAAGATGGGGCACATCGCCATGCCTGCCGCTCCCGGAACGCGCGACAGTCCTCCGTGGCCTCCACCGCCCACTACGAGGCAGTTGACAGCACCTCTTCGGCCACCCAGGTGCTCCAACTACGAGAGCCCCTCCCTGCAGCAATCCAGGTTAACCTGCGGATCGGGGGCACCCCCTGTTGCATGGAGGTTGATTCCGGTCTGCCTACTCCATAGTCTCAGCGGCCACTTTTAAAAAACTGTTTCCGCAGCGGAGCCCCCGGCTGCACCGGCCAACTGCCCTCGTGCTCCGGGACTTTCAGAAAAACCCGGTCGCCATCAAGGGACTGGCGCAGGTCCAGGTGCAATACCAGGGTGTATGCAAATCCCTCGACCTACTAGTGGTGGAGCGGGACCTCAACAGTCTGCTGGGGCGCGCTTGGTTTAAGCCCCTGGGGATGGGCATGATGGGGGTTCACAAAGCGGAGTTCGCGAATTATGACTCAGTCTGACCGGAATTCCCGGCCATCTTTGACGGCACCCTCGGTTCCTACCGGGGTCCTCCAGTCTCCCTGGACCTGGATCTGGCCGTACGCCCGATCCGGGTGCCAGCCCAGTGGCCGGCTTTAGGAATGCGGCCCAAGGTGGAGGCGGAACTAGACAAACTCGTGGCTCAAGGCGTGCTGGAGCCAGTTCCCCATGCAAAATGGGAAACCCCTATAGTGACCCCGTTGAAGTCTAATGGGGAGGTCCGCATCTGCGCGGACTACAAATGTACTCTGAATCGGGCATTACAGGACCACTCGTACCCGGTACCAGTGATCAGCCATGTGCTAGCATCCCTAGTGGGAGCCACGATCTTTGGGAAGCTGGACTTGGCTCAAGCCTATCAACAGCTCCCAGTAGACGAGGCAACCGCAGAAGCTCAAACCATAGCGACTCACAAGGGCGCTTTCAAAGTGAAAAGGCTCCAGTTTGGGGTCAGCGTTGCCCCTAATCTGTTTCAGCAACTAATGGACTCTGTTTTAAAAGGCATTTCAGGGGTAAAGCCATTTTTTGACGACGTCCTCATCGCGGCTCCGGACGTCGCCACCTTCAAGACACGCTTACGAGCCGTTCTGCAGTGTTTCCAGGACGCCGGTCTCAAGGTGCGAAAGGACAAGTGCACCTTGGGAGTACCTTCATTAACGTTCCTGGGGTTCTACGTGGATGCACAGGGCATCCACCCCACCAAGGAGAAGGTGAAAGCCATCACGGAGGCGCCCCAACGACAAAAGCGGAGCTCCAGGCATTCTTGGGCCTCCTCAATTTCTACCACGCGTTCTTGCCACACAAGGTGGCGGTCGCCGAGCCCCTCCCTAGGTTACTGGACACAGGGGCGAAATGGGCTTGGGGGCCGCGACACGACAGGGCTTTCGCAGCAGTTAAGGACTTGTTGGCATCTAACGCGGTCTTGGCACACTTCGACGAGTCTTTACCGGTGGTCCTTGCATGCGATGCATCTCCATACGGGGTGGGGGCTGTCCTGGGCCATTGTCTGCCAAACGGTAGGGAGGTGCCCGTGGCCTACTACTCCTGGACACTGTCAAAGGCGGAGCGGAATTACGTCCAAATAGACAAGGAGGCTCTGGCGATAGTGGCAGGGGTAAAAAAATTCCACGATTACCTCTACGGCCGGGCGTTTACGGTCGCCACGGACCATAAGCCGCTTCTTGGGCTGCTCGCCCCACACCACCAGACGCCCCAGATGCTGTCCCCCGGGTCCTGTGGTGGTCTATTTTTCTTTCAGGTTACCAGTACGACCTCATCCACCGCCCCGGGAAAGCCATGGGCCACGCCGATGCCCTCAGCCGCTTGCCCCTCCTGGACTGCGACCCTAACCCGGGTCCTGCATTCTACGTGGCCCTCCTCGAAGATCTTCCGGATCGCCCGGTACAGGTACCCAACTTGGCCCACCGCACGGCATGGGACCACGTCCTCTCCTGGGTTTCTGACTGGGTGGGGAGGGGGTGGCCCGACCATCCGGGCCAGGAGTTCACCGCTTTCACAGCTCGGAAACATGAACTCTCCACCCACAAGGGGTGTTTGCTCTGGGGGTCGAGGGTAGTCATCCCCGAGCCGCTCCACCCGAGAGTACTAGCAGCCCTCCACGAGGCACACCCCGGAATCGTCCAGATGAAAGCCTTGGCCCTCAGCTATGTGTGGTGGCCAGGCATAGACAAGGAGATTGAGGATCGGGTACACAAATGCAGCAAATGCCAAGAGTCGCAGCCCGATCCTCCCCATGCCCCCGTCCGGGCCTGGGAGTCAACTGACAAACCATGGTCGTGACTCCATCTTGACTTCGCTGGGCCGGTCCAGGGGCAGTTGTTCTTTATTGTTGTGGATAGCTACAGTAAGTGGCTGGAGGTAGTCCCGGTGTGGTCTACCTTGACCAAGGCAGCCAAGAGAGCCCTGTGGCGCATCTTCGCCACCCACGGAGTGCCAGACTCGCTCGTGACAGACAACGGAACGGCCTTCACATCGCGAGAGTTCCAGCGCTTCACAGACCTGTTCAGCATCCGGCACATCCGCTCGGCACCATTCCACCCAGCTACCAATGGACAGGCAGAACGGATGGTTTGCACAACCAAAGACGCCATCAAAAGGATGGACACCGGGGACTTCTGGCAAGACTTGCGACCATGGCGGATGTGCTCCTCCACATCTGCGGGGAGCGCGATCCGTACCCGGCGGGAAGAAGGGGCTTTGGACTGGTGCCGAGCCCCCAGAGACCCTAGTGAAGGGGCTCTGCCTGGGGTGGCATGAAGGGGATCTCTCCCTACGGTGGCGACCGAGGGATCCAGGTCCCTTTTCATCACCCCCATAGGTTCCCCCGTCCGTGGGAGCCATATGGCTAAAAGCGCAAATCCGTGAAGCAGCAGAGAGTGCAAAGCCTTGAAGCTGGAACTTATAGTTACGCACGGAGAAAACGTGAGTCTGAAGTAAAAACAAACAGAATACAGCGGGAAAGGCGGGTGGAGTGAAAACCCCCCCTCTTGAGACTGGCGTACTTACGAGACTCTTTACGTGGCGTTACTGCATGAAAAAAGTACGTTCGGCTTGCTAGATGGCGGCATCGCGCTTTAGAGGATAAGAACTTTAAAAAGTTATAAGCGCAGTTGTAGAATTTGCTTCTTTCGTCCATCTTATCTAACTATCAACAAAAAAGCGCAGCCTCAACAATGGCGGGGAAACCGAAACCTTCCCCCAAACTAGGAAGTACAGCTCCGAGTTCAAAGGTTGATACCACAGAGATGAGCACTGTGTTCTCCTCGTTATTGTGACCTCTAGTGGACCAAATGACAGCTCTCAACGTCAAGATGGATAAAATGCAGCTAGATCTGGAGGAGTCGAATAAAACTACAGAGAAGCTGCAGCGAGAACTTCTGGAAGTTAAGACTTCAGTAAAAAATCATGATTCAAGGCTACAAAAAGCGGAGAAAGAAAAGGCCTTCCATTCTGATCAGCTCTTGAAACTACAGATGAAAAGATCGAGTTTTTTCCTAAGACTTCAGAATGTGCCAGAGGATAAAGGAGAAGACCTTAAAAATCTGCTAAGTGAAGCGCTTGAACCAGTGACAGGCTTAAAAGCAGTGGAAATAAAAAGCGACATGGATATGGTTTACAGAACCTATCCAGATTATACCAAAAAGAAAAGCCTGCCTGGTGAGATTCAGATAAGGTTCTCCAAAAAGTCAACAAGAGATGTGGTGCTTAGGACCACAAATAAAGCGGTTCTGAAGATCAAAGGAAAAGAAGTTAAAGTGATGAAAGATATCCCATTTGAAATAAGGAAAAGAAGGAAAGCCTATGGAAAACTGACATCTTGGCTACAGTCTGAATCTATTATCTACAGGTGGAATGTTCCGGAAGGACTGAGCTTCAGCATCAAAGACAAAAAATACAAAATTGACTCTGTTCAACAGGCAAAAAGTTTTTTGGAAAAAAGCAAAGAAAAGAAAAAAGAGAGAGACTCAGATGGTTCGCTGGCATCGCAAGAAAGTATGTATGGATTTGATAGCTCAAAGAGTGAAGAAGAAATTTCTGACTCGGAAAAAGGAGCAGCAGCTCCAAAGGCACAAGAAGAGACTGTTAAGACAAGAAGAGGACGAAAGAAGAAATAAGGGCTGAATTGTTTTTACTGAAATTGCACTTATATATTTTATATAATTTGTACAATTAAGCATTCCTTCAAAAGAGCATGTCTGTCAAACAGCTTTTTTATTTTTCATATATCATCAGTAACAATGTTAATTGAAAATTAACCAAGGTTTAAAATGCTTCATATGTATTAGTGGTAAGGTAATATTAAGCAAATGCTAAAGCACACTCTGTATAAGGTAAATGTAGCTTAGAAAAGTAGTGATGTAGAAGTAGTAATAGATAAAATCAATAAAAATCTTAAAAAAAAAAAAAAAAAAGGATGGACACCGGGAACTGGGAGCTGCAGCTAATCAAATTCCTTTTCAGCCAGCACAACACCCCACACACAGGAACGGGTCGCCACCCAGCGGAGTTGTTGATGGGCCGGCGACTCGGCACCATACTGGATCGTCTCCACCCCGACCACGCCATCGATGCCAACGCAAGGACAGAGCTCTGGCCAGCCACCCGAGGTTTCGCGCCCGAGGACCCCGTTTACGCCCGGAACTACGGCCGAGGCCCAGGGTGGATCCCGGCATGGATCATCCGAGCAACTGGCCCGCTCTTGTACGAGGTCGGGACGGAAGAAGGAGCAACCTGGCGGCGCCACATTGATCAGCTCCGGCGGCGTACTCCGGACCACACACCAAGTGTTCCCGAGTCAGCACTTCCCGCGGAGCCATCACCAACCCAGCTAGGGGACCCTGATCCGGAGGATGAAACCTCAGAATCCCCACCGGAGGAGCAGCCCATGGACGGAGTGCCGGCCGAGCCGCGGCCCAGCGCTCCCGAAAGCAACCAAGAGGGCACCCCGATCCCTGGGCCTGCCGAGGCCCCGCAACCTGCAACGCCCCGGCACTCGGGCTGCGAACGTCGCCAGCCAGAGTACCTTCAGGACTGCCGAGTGGGACCGAACTATGGGGGGAGGGGTGTTGTGTACTAGTCACGAAATGGCGACCGCCATGCGGTCAGAGCACATGGCCCGATTCTACCTGAGCTTCAGCCAGGTAGAACAATAGACTGTTGGATCCAAAACGACCACCAATAGCCAGCCTAGGTCTTCCACGGGGGACCTATGAACTACAACTTAAGACCTAAGGCCCTATCAGAACTATGCGCATATGCTAAGCCCCTATCAGGTATTTTGGGTGCGGCCAGAGGTGTGGCTCCGGCCGGCATATAAGCAGGGCCCTGGAGCCCTGGCTGCATGCTTGATCTGATCATCTCCTGCACATGCTGATTCACTAATAAAGTCTTTGCTATGATCATCATACAACTCGCCTCCCGACTCCAGTACTTTCCAACACACATACACACACTCTCGGGCTCCCTCCTGGAACTTTCCCCCCACCCATCCCGAGAACACAACATGATCCTAAACACACACACACACACACCAGCCCGGCTCTCCCTCCCCGGCCACCTCCTCCCAGTGGAGCAAAGTTTGTCAAAGAGAGGAGGCAGGGCCAGGTATGCCAGACACGGGCCGCCGCTCTTACCTGCAGCAAGCGCTCACGGCTGCCCAGGACGGCCACCACAACTCTCCACTCCAGCTGCCCTCTAGCCCCCTCACTCGCTCTCTTGACTGGTCCCTCTCTGCAAAGTTACCCCAAGCGACTGCCAGCGGGGATGGAGGAGGCGATGGAGGGCTTGGAGCTTTGCACTGGCCCAAGCATGTGCAACCCCCAGAGCACAGAAGCCATGTGCTTGGCTAAAAATGCCTGATGTGCAAAAGGGTGCTGCGAGGCCGCACAAACGGCCCCGCAGCGCCCAGCACCTCCAACGCCGGGCATCTACACTGGATGCCGGCCTCCTCCATCCCCCAACCCCCCCAAGCCCCGATGTGCAAAAGGGCACTAGGAGGCCACACAGATGGCCCCGCGGCGCCTAGCACCTCTGAGGCCAGCCATCCACACTGGATGCTGGCCTCCTCCAACCACCCCAAGCCCCAATGGGCTCCTTACCTGTTTGCGCAGGAAAACGCCTGGAACCATGTGCTGCAGCCTTCAGCTCCCCACCCTAATAAGGAGTTCTGGGAGCTGGGGGTGGGGCTTAGCTTACAGGAAGCAAGCCCTGAAGCCATCCCAATTGCTGAAGATTTAGAAAGCTGAGAAAAAAATCCCTCCGCTTTCAAAATTTGGGGGGTGGGGTGGCAAAGTTTGCCAGCCTGGTTCCTGGGGGGGGGGGCTCAGTCCCCTCCGGGAATTTTCAGGAGTAGCTTCAGCCCCTGAGCCCCCCTGAAGTTGACGCCTATGCTCAGTGGTCCTTTCATAGAAAAAGAGGTGCAGGAGCTCATTAGCATAACATTAGCATTACTTATGTGCATATGCTACACCACCTGACATCACCAGAAGTATGTCAGAAGGCAAGAAAGAAAGGAGAGAGAAAGAAAAAAAAGAAAGAAAGAAAGAAAGAAAGAAAAGAAAGAAAAGAAAGAAAGAAAAGAAAGAAAGAACTGGCAGAGAAGGGATAGCTACTAATCCAAGCCTCAGAAATACCACATTTCTGGGAGGATAGCTTCAATGGTGGCTGAAGCCTTCAGAAGGCTGGTCAGAGGAACAAGGACCTTTCCAGGGGACGGGGTCATTTTGCTGCAGCCATGACACAAGCAGGCATTCTTCCGCGGAGGGGGGGAGCTGGCACCAACTCCCAGAGCTGCGCTTCCCCGAGCTCCTGCTCGAAAGGACCCCTGCCTATGCTAAGGAGGCAAATGAATGGTTGCAAATTGGGGGGGATCCAAATGCAAGAACAAGAGTGAGAAAAGGAGCAATGCTAGTTACCTGAAATCTGTCAGCCAAATGAAGAATATATTAAAGGGTGTGCAGCTGTATGTGAGAGAGGAAGAGAGAAAAACAAAAAGCAGTGCAGATTAAATTTATTTATTTTAATCTATTTGTACATCGCACTCCATGAATTGACTGAGAGGCTGGCTTTGGGCTCTTCTCACAGGACATGAGATCTGCTCCCTGGTTTCAAGCACATTAAATATTGTTTTAATAATCTTTCAGTTGTTTCCTAATATTTGTAAAGGAGTCCGTCCAGCTGCACTTTTAATGGCTGAGGACAGACTGGTAAAATGAAGTGCAAGGGAAGCGGGCAAAAAGACCTGGACCGAGTTGTTGTGGGCCTTTCCGTTTGCACTGCATAGACTGATGCAGGATCATACCGGGGAGGAGGTGGAACAGAGCATTCACACTGTGGGGGTGGCTCCTGGCGCCGGCACCATGGCGGTGCGCGGCTTCGGTCCATTTTGCTGACCTGCGCATAGGCGCATGGGCGCAGCAGCCAGATCAGCAGGTTCACATTACTGGCGCCACTTGATGTGCGGCTTATTTGCATCCGCACTGCCAGGAAGTGGGATGAACACACACCCAGATGGCTTGAAACTGGTTTCCCCAGCTACCTTTTTGAAGTGCAATGAAAGTGCTTCAGGACCAGGTGAGTGCGGCATGGCAACGCCAGGGAGCTGTGGCTTTCTGAATGAGCTCTCTTAATCCACTTGAAAAGAGGACCTATATTGGGCTAAACTGCCAGTCTGTCCTCGGCCAAAGCTAACTAAAGTCCACTGAGCCTTTCTTTCATTGGTAATTACCTGTCTGAACAGAGTGAAAATGTGGGTTACAAGTCAGAGACATCAGTTAATGAAGAAGAAGAAGAGATTGGATTTATATCCCGCCCTTCACTCACTTAAGAGTCTCAGAGTGCCTTACAAACTCCTTTCCCTTCCCCTCCCCACAACAGACACCCTGTGAGGTAGGTGGGGCTGAGAGAGCTCTTCCCAAGCTGTCCTTGAGATAACAGCTGGTACAGAGCTATGACTTGCCCAAGGTCATCCAGCCAGGTGCAAGTGGAGGAGTGGGGAATCAAACCCAGTTCTCCCAGATTAGAGTCCGCGCACTTAACCACTACACCAAACTGGCTCTGTATAATGCTTATACATACTCAGTTTTCCAAGGCACAGTTACTCTCACTATGAACTATACCACCAGGGGTCCTCAATATAGTGCTCGTGGGCACATTGGTACCCACTGACACCTTTTCTGGTCCTTGTGTCTTTAGAAAGTGGGCGGGGCCAGGTGGGGCTGTTGGCCATTGGAGATTTGATTGGTGGTGCAGTTTTAAAAGTTGCTTTGGCAGCAGCTGCCACCCCAGCACAAGGATCTTCACGGTATGAGTGAAGGCAATCTGCAGCAGCCATTTTGTGACTGGCTCCACCTCCTGCAACAGCCATTTTGTCACTGTGCCCACCACGCTGTGTCAGAATTCCAAAGATGCCCACAGGCTGAAAAAAGTTTGGGACCCTTGAACTATCCATTGGAAAAGTAAAGATTTCTCTATGCTTCTCTAAGCTTTTACATGAGAAGGCCCATTGCAGGCCCTGATTTGACACCACTGAGTTTTTGAAGAAATTCCTCTACTGCCACTTTGCACTCCAGAGAAATACCACAAAGTGAGACATCAGACTGTCTAGTCACATGTCGTTTCAGCATAGCCAAGTTATTCCTTATTTTCCCAGGCTATTGCTCTTTAAAACATTTCACCTAAATCTTTTATGTTTCACTTCATAAAGAATTTAAAAAACAGAGGTTCCTACAATTAGGCCGCACTCGGCACTTGTCTCAGGGAGTGCATTCCGAAGCCAGTCTGAGGCTGAGCTTGAACTGACAGTTCCATAATTGAAGCTGACACATGGCGGGGCTTTGCGCTCACACGCCCCTACGAGTATGCCGCCTGCCTCATCCCTGTGGACATGGGAGAGTCATTCAGTGTCCAACAGCCGTTGATTTGCCAGCTAGGAACTCTTAGTCAGCTGTTTGGTTTGCCATAAGATCCTGGCAGAACACTGGGGTGGGGAGCTGGAAAAGAAGTCGGTGGGGTGGGAATGAGTTTTATGCTGATGACTTTTCATTTTGATGAATTCTGGGGGTACTTGGCAGGGACCAGAAAAGGTGTCAGTGGGCACCACTGCGCCCACGAGCACTATGTTGGGGACCCCTGGTATAGTTCCTCGTGAGGGTAACTGTGCCTTGGAAAACTGAGTATGTATAAGAAGAAGAAGAGAAGAGAAGAAATTGGATTTATCCCCCACCCTTCACTTGGAGTCTCAGAGCGGCTGACAAACTTCTTTCCCTTCCCCTCCCCACAACAGACACCCTGTGAGGTAGGTGGGGCTGAGAGAGCTCTGAGACAACTGTCCTTGAGAGAACAGCTGGTACAGAGCTATGGCTTGCCCAAGGTCATCCAGCAGGTGCAAGTGGAGGAGTGGGGAATCAAACCCGGTTCTCCCAGATTAGAGTCCACGTGCACTTAACCACTGCACCAAACTGGCTACACCACTAAACCACTACACTAAATAAGCATTAACTGATGTCTCTGACTTGCAACCCACATTTCCACTCTGTTCAGACAGGTCATTCACTGCTCTACTAACCCTCTGATTTCTATGAAAGAAATACCTATGAAATATGTTCTCTTTGGGAATCAGTGAAATGCTTTTAAAGACAAGGTTTTACTTTCTCAGGATATATAGTGTGAAGATTTTTGTGTAAGACAGTCTACAGCATTAGAACATGATCATTCCTGTGTAAATTGGAGACATATACAGCATATTTTCATCCATACATTTGCTGTTTAAATGTGACCCTCTCTCTGAGAGTATTTGCAGTTTTGCTGGCAGAAAACTGAGCATTATGAAATTCTAAATTTCATAAATATGCTAAATGGTATTGTGACGGAACTGCAAGACAAACCAGGTTTTAAAATGCTGCTTGGGACAGAGTGTCGGGGTGGTTATGAGTTAATCTTCCCTGGAGAGAAGAGCTTATGTGAGTCACTGCTCTACTAGCTCTCTGATTGGGTAGCATCAGCTTAGAGAAGGTATAAAGCAGCTGATCTGGAGAGGTGTAATGTAGTATGCTCTGTGTAGCAACCAGCCTGCCATGTGCTCCCAGGTAATGGCGCCCGCCGCATGGCCAGAGCACATGGTCAGGCAGAGAGGGGAGCTTGAATCTGGAGGAACAATAGACATCCGGATTGAAAGCCTTCACCAATGTGGGACCTAGGTTCTCCCGGGAGCCAATGCAATCAAAGGCTCCTCCAGGGAACCTATGACAAACATGTGCATATGTTAAGCCCCTATCAGGTCTTTTGGGTGCAGCCGGAGGTGTGGCTCCGGCCAGCATATAATGAGGGCCCTGGAGCCCTGGAAGCATGCTTGTTCTGACCATCTACTGGGCATGCTGAATCACTCAATAAAGGCTTCATGATTTCACCGTTCCTGGTCTCCCGAGTCCAGTACTCTTCACTGGCGACGAAGGTGGGATCCCGATAAGTGACTCCTTGGCCGACACCAGCACCGCATCGAGCCCAGACCAGATCTGTCAGCCACCGGCCCTGCTTGGCCCCAGCACCACCGCACCACCATCGGCTCCTGAGGATCTCGCTCAACGCACTGCTGCACATCCCAGAATGGCCACCGTTCCGGGAACCACCCACCCATTCGATCCAGCCTGCCCTGAAGACTGAGAAGCCTGGATGGACCAGCTCACATCCTACTTCGACGCATAGGACATCACGGATGCCGGGAAGAAGAAGTCCTGGCTCATGGCCTTCTGTGGGGTAAAGATGCTGAAGTTACTCTGCAACCTGCTTTCCCCTCGTACCCCAGCGGAGGCCATGTATGACGACATCATGGCGCTCCTAAGGAACTACTTCTCGCCGAGACCCTCCAAGAACATGCAGCGGGTGAAGTTCTTCCGCCAGCTGCAGCAGAAGGGTGAGTCTGCCTCCAATTACCTGGCAGCCCTCCGCCATCTCCTGATGGGGTGCGAGTTCGTGGCCATAGAGGACACGCTATACTCCGCGTTCCTGTGTGGAGTCTGCGACCCCAAGCTTCAAAGGAAGCTGATGGCCAACTCCACAGCCACCCTGGACAAGATGCTAACCACGGCTTGCGCCTTTGAGGTCTCTCAGCAGGAGAAGCTAGGCATATCCGCAGCTGCCCACCAGACCGAGGCTGCTGCAGACTCTGACGTTTCCGAGGATGACAAGACACTCCAGGTACAACGCCGGCCTCCGGGACAGGGGTCCCGCAACTCGGGTGAGAAGGCTTCCCGCTCAGCGATGCCACACTCCAAACATTCCACGTGCGCTAGCTGTGGCGATCAGCATGACCGCTGGACCTGCCGTTTCCAGGAAGCAGAGTGCCGATCATGTGGCAAGAAGGGCCACATCGCCCGGGCCTGCCGCACCCGCTCCAACCGCCGCACCCAAGCCGCGCACCAGGAGTCCGCCGAACTCCTCCAGACAGCAGCAACCCGCCACCACCACTGCAAGACACAGCAGGTAATGAACTTGCCCCCCGACACCCCCAACAAAATTAAGGTCTCAGTTTTGATTGAGGGGACCCCCTGCCAAATGGAAGTAGATACAGGGTCATCCTACTCCATAATCTTGGAGTCCACCCTTTGCAGGCTCTGCCCCATGGGGGGGCCCCGACCTCGGAAAGTCCAGGGCCTAACCCTGCGGGACTTTCAGAAGAACCCGATACCGATAAGGGGGTTGGGCAAGTTCCGGGTCCAATTTAAGAACTTTACAGGATGCTTGGGCCTCCTGGTGGTGGTGGGCAACCTCACAAGCCTGCTGGGACTCTCCTGGTTCCAGCCCCTAGGGCTGGGCGTCACCGGGGTACACAGCCTGCAGCCCACAGATTTTGCCGACATCTGTGAGGAATTCCCAGCAGTTTTTGACGGGGCACTGGGCTCCTATACGGGGCCACCCATCACCCTGGACCTTGACCCCGCGGTCTGGCCCGTGCGCATACCGGTCCACCATCCGCCACTCGCAGTGCGGCCCAAGATCAAGCGGGAGCTTGATAAGTTGGTCGCCCAGGGTGTACTAGAACCAGTGTCCCACGCCCGATGGGAGACCCCAATTGTGACACCAATGAAGGCAAACGGGGACATCTGCATCTGCGCGGACTATAAGTGCACCATCAGTAAGGCACTTCAGGCCTATGCCTACCCAGTCCCGGTCATCAGCCACGTGTTGGCCTCCCTGGCTGGGGCGCGAGTGTTTGGGAAACTAGACCTGGCCCAGGCCTACTAGCAGCTTCCGGTCGACGATGCCACAGCAGAAGCACAGACCATTGTGACACACAAGGGGGCGTTTAAGGTAAAGCGCCTCCAGTTCGGGGTCAGCATAGCCCCCGGGATCTTTCAAGAGTTAATGGACCATTTGTTAAAAGGTCTTCCAGGGGTGCAGCCCTTTTTCGACGACATCCGCTCAGATAGACAAGGAGGCACTTGCGATCGTGGCCGGGGTCAAAAAGTTCCATACTTACTTGTACGGCCGCAAGTTCATGGTCGCCACGGACCACAAACCTCTTCTGGGCCTCCTCACCCCGGATCGCTGCACGCCACAAATGTTGTCCCCGCGAGTCCTCCGATGGTTGATCTTCCTCGCGGGGTACGACTATGACTTGGTGCATCGCCCGGGAAAGGCCATGGGCCATGCGGATGCACTCAGCCACCTTCCGCTGCCCTCCTGCGACCCCGACCCTGCTCTGGCTTACCACGTCACTCTGCTCGAGGACCTGCCGGACCGGCCGCTTCAGGTATGGGACGTGGCCCGGCGCACAGCCTAGGACCGTCAACTCTCCCGGGTCTCCGACTGGGTGGGAAGGGGGTGGCCCAAGAATCCGGACCCTGAGTTCACGGCCTTCTCAATCCGACGCACAGAGCTCTCCACCCACAAGGGGTGCTTACTCTGGGGCTCGAGGGTAGTGATTCTGGAACCCCTCTGCCCGCGAGTGCTGACCACTCTGCATGAGCACCACCCTGGGGTAGTACGAATGAAGGCCCTGGCCCAGAGCTACGTCTGGTGGCCAGGCCTTGACAAGGAGATAGAGGACCGGGTCCGCCGCTGTGAAAAGTGCCAAGAGACCCATCCGGACCCTCCACACACTCCCGTCCGCCCCTGGGAGTCCACCCAATGCCTCTGGTCCTGGCTCCACATGGACTTTGCAGGCCCGGTACAGGGGCAGCTTTTCTTTATTCTAGTCGACAGCTACAGCAAGTGGCTGGAAGTCGTTCCTGTGCGTGCCACCTCCTCTGAAGCCGCCATTCGAGCAATGTGGTGCATCTTTGCCACCCATGGCCTGCTGGACACCATCGTCTCGGACAACAGAACGGCTTTCACCTCCACGGAATTCCAGTGCTTTGTGGAGCTCCATGGCATCCAGCACGTGAGACCCTTTTCACCCGGCCACGAATGGCCAAGCAGAGCGAATGGTCCACACCACTAAGGAGGCGCTGAGGCGCATGGACCAGGGGGATCTGGGGTTTAAGTTAACAGCTTTCCTATTCGGCCAGCGCACCACCCCTCACTCAGCTACCGGTCGCAGCCCCGCAGAGCTTCTCATGGGCCGCCGGCTGACAACCCAGCTTGACCGGCTCCATCCCAATCGGGTGCCGGCCACCTCCAAAGAACCCAACGTCCCCAAAGCTCCCAGAGGGTTCGCACCAGAGGACCCGGTCTATGTCCGCAACTACGCCCGGGGCCCCCTGTGGTTGCCAGGGTGGATTATCCGTGTCACCGGTCCACTCTCCTATGAAGTCGCGGGCAAGGAAGGACAACAGTGGAGGCACCACGTGGACCAACTTCGCCACCGCCTGCACGCCTTCTCCGTGGACGATCCAGGGCTAGACTTCCCAGATGCGGAACCCGAGGTACCCGAGACAGATGATCCGCCCGCCCCACGACCGGCCGAGACTCTGCAGGAAGATCCCACAGAAGCCGGCCACCCAGACATCACTCCAGTTGCCGTCCCTGCACCGGTACCAGACCCAGCTCAGCCCGAGGCAGATATCCCCGAATCTCTGCTCCCTACACCGGTAGCTCCAGCGACCCCGCACCGCTCGACCAGAGAACGGAAACGTCCCGCACACCTCAGAGACTATGTTTGCCAAGGGACAGTCTGGACTATGGGGGGAGGGGTGTAATGTAGTATGCTCTGTGTAGCAACCAGCCTGCCATGTGCTCCCAGGTAATGGCACCCACCACATGGCCAGAGCACATGGTCAGGCAGAGAGGGGAGCTTGAATGTGGAGGAACAATAGACGTCCGGATTCTAAGCCTCCACCAATGTGGGACCTAGGTTCTCCCTGGGGAGCCAATGCGGCCAAAGGCTCCTCCAGGGAACCTATGACAAACATGTGCATATGTTAAGCCCCTATCGGGTCTTTTGGGTGTGGATGGAGGTGTGGCTCCGGCCAGCATATAATGAGGGCCCTGGAGCCCTGGAAGCATGCTTGTTCTGACCATCTACTGGGCATGCTGAATCACTCAATAAAGGCTTCATGATTTCACCGTTCCTGGTCTCCTGAGTCCAGTACTCTTCAAGAGAAAAGTTTCATTCGCCTTTTGAGTCACTTTTGGTTTTAGTCTGAAATCTAACATCTGAATCAGCAGCCAGAGGGTTTGGCTTCTGAGGGGAGAGACTTTGGGAGTCATTGATTTCTGTCAGGAAATTGTCAGAAAAGTACTTCTATAAAGAAGAGGGACTCCATTGTCTAAGATATTTTAAAGTTACTCCGAGGGAGAAGTCAGATTTTCAGTCAAGAAAGCTACAACATTTAGAGAGAACTCCCAGACAAGCCAAATAGGAAAAGGAGTTATTGCTTCTTAGAAGGAGGAGGGGGAGGAGGAGGAGGAAGAAGAGGAGGAGGAGGAGATTGGATTTACACCCCGGCCCTTCACTACCTGAAGGAGTCTCAGAATGGCTTACAAACTCCTTTCCCTTCCCCTCCCCACAAGAGACACCCTGTGAGGTAGATGGGGCTGAGAGAGCTCTTTTCCAGAACTGTCCCTGAGAGAACAGCTCTGACAAACTATAGCTTGTCCGAGGTCATCCAGCAGCTGTGAGTGGAGGAGTGGGGAATCAAACACAGTTCTCTCAGATTACGGTCCACGCACTTAACCACTACACCACACTGGAATAATTTCTAGCCAGTAGGAAGGGCTTGGGAAGAGGACCCTGGTCTGTGGCAAAGGGGAAGAGCTTACACACCTCCAGAATTACTGGAAAGCTATATTTTCCTGGCCTGTTTATTAAAATCTTTATCTGTTTTGAAAAGTTAATTTTGCCTCACATGCCATTTCATGAGGGTGTTTTAAAACAAGACAGCTCCTGTATTCCCTCCAGTTCCTGTGCTGGGTCATAAGCATGGCTTTTTTTCTGGGGGGAATGCACCGGAACAGAGTTCCAGAACCTCTTTGATAAAAATTATTTTAAAATGTTTAAAAGTTCACTTCATTTCCCTCTTGAGAGTTCTGGCACCTCTTTCCCCTACCTCCCCAAAAGGCCTGCCCTAAACTAATATCTGTGACGGGGTGGGACAGTTTAAGCTTATAAAATAAAGAAGCTACTGAAGGACAGCTCAGTAACTGAAGGGAACTAAAAATATTTCTGGTGGGAAAATTTTCCAGGGAGTGGGGAAGTGACAGTCGTACGGTAACATTTATGATGCATTCATGTTGTTAAAACAGTAAAATAAATTTAGGCTTGATAAGAAGGTAACAGTGCAATCCTAAACAGAGTTATACACTTTTAATTCCATTGACTGTGTTTAGAAAAGGGTAACTCTGTTTAGGATTGCATTGCAATTGTTTCATGGTTTTTCCCCGCAAAAATGTCAATTTTTTTCTGAAATATTTCATTACCTTCTCTGGGCACAAGATATTAGATTATTATTGATTTATAAATCTTTAGAGCAAGATAAATCATGTTCTTCCTACATACCCATCTATGTACCATGGTGTATTATGCCAACCTATGCATCTCTAAGGACTGCTGGTAGAGAGATAGGTGGCGATAATTTTGTACAGAATTTTTCACATTGAGCTAAACAAGTATTAATAATACAATTTTTATTAAAATAATACCTTTGTCTTGTTGATTTCCTCATTTAAAGGAGCGATTTCACTAAAGTACTAACATAAGATTGTTATACTTTGGCGGGGGGAAAGAATAATCACCATTTCCCCCTCATCTACCACAAAATCCACCCAGAAGTGATGTAGGCACATTGATGACATTGGGGGTGATGCTCTGGTTTTTGGGCAAAACTCTACCATAAAATTAGCCTCCAAAACAGTATCCCCCCCCCGACGACTCATTAGCCTGAAACATTAGAACTAAAGTCTGTGCATGTACTTATTCCTAAGGTAATAAAAGACGATCAGTATGGTTTTGTTAAAAATAGATGTATAGCTCACCCGATTAGAAACATATTAAATGTATTAAGTCAGTGCCAATTTGGGAAAATAGGTTTGCTTAAATTAGATGTATATAAAGCATTTGATACATTATCTCATGAATTCCTGTGGAATATAATGTTGAAATATGGCATTGGCCAGGGATTTATAAAAACCATACAGGAAATGTATAGAGAAAGCTCAGCAGTAGTTCGAATAAATGGTGAACACACTGCACAAATTTCAATTACAAGGGGAATTAGACAAGGATGCCCACTTTCACCCTTTCTGTTCATAATGGCAATTGAACAATTAGTGGACAGAATTAAAAATTCGGGAAGGATAGAAGGCTGTAAAATAGGTAAAGAAAAGATGAAGATTAATCTGTTTGCAGATGATATAATAATAATAATGTCCAACCCAAAGGAAGGAATCAAAGAAATAAAGGTGATATTAGAGGATTTCGAAATAAGGTCAGGTTTAAAAATTAATATGATGAAATCAGAAGTATTATACCATAATGTGAATCGAGAGGAAAGGAAAGAAATTAATACATTAACCAAAATAGGATTGGGAGTCAAGAGAGTTAGATATTTAGGAGTAGAAATATTTCAGAATATTAATAAGATTGTAGAGAATAACTATAATAATGATTGGAGAAAAATAACAAGAGATAGGAAAAGATGGAAAAGAGAGTCCTTAAGTATAACATCCAGAATTAGGAGTGTAAAAATGTTCTGGATAAATTAACATATTTATTTCAAGTATTACCACTAGAGATCACCAAACAAAAATTGGAGAAATGGAATGCAATAATAAGGGAATGGATATTTGGTAGTACAAAGACTAGAATTTCAAAAAAAAAAATAATTCAGTCATAATTCAGAACTAGGGTGGGGTGTACCAGATATAGTAAGTTATTATGAAGCCTTCCAGTTGAAAACACTTTTAGAAATAGAGGAAGATGAGAATCAGAAATGGGTCAAATTTGAAAATTAAGCAAATAAAGGGGTAGGGAAATATGGTATATTTACGAATAAAGTGGAAAGAGAAGACAAACTAGAGATGGGGCCTAGAAGAAATACATTAAGAATTTGGAAGAAGTGGCAACCAAAGTGGTTAAAAGGTATATCTAGATGGGCACCATTAGAAACTTTAGAAAAGTATAGTATAGACCATAGATGGTGGGAACTGCTTAGACAAAAAGGATATAGAAGAGTAAAAGACATGTGTAATGGAGAAACTCTGAAACCACTTCAAGTATTAGAAGGGGAGATAGGAATACAATCAGGGGTCATTTCGTAGAAAAAGAGGTGCAGGAGCTCATTAGCATAACTCATTAGCATAACTTATTTGCATATGCTATACCACCTGACATCACCGGAAGTATGTCAGAAGGCAAGGAAGAAAGGAGAGAGAGAGAGAGAGCTGGCAGAGAGGGGACAGCTACTAATCCAAGCCTCAGAAATACCACTATTCTGGGAGGACAGCTTCCGTGGTGGCTGAAGCCTTCAGAAGGCTGGTCGGATTGTAAGCCAGCAAGGCATTTTATATGCTCTTATGAACTTTAATAACATAAGTTTGACCTTTGGGGTTGGCTCTCTGGCCTGAGGCAAAAGCACTCTCTACAGCCATGAGAGGCTCCAGCCCACAGCGGGAGACTTCCTTCAGAGCTCACACTTGTATAAGAAACAGAAATACATTTCAAAGGAATCTCTCTCATGAAGAACACAAAATACATCTCAAAGAACTATCTCTCATGAAGAACACGAAATACATTTCAAAGAGCTCTCACATCTACTTTACATGCAACCACCATTCGGGAGACCAAGACTCCATTTCAAAGAGTTCTTTTCTCCTCTACACTGGCCCTCTTTCACACCTGCCCCCAACAATTCCAGTAAGAGATTAGGTTGCCCGGCAACTAATCGTCGTCCATCAAGTGACCTGGTCGAAACCATCATGAGACCAGAGATTGACGCCAAGAAGACCGACCAGATGGCCCAGGTGTTAGTTCCTGATTAGCATTTAGTGTTGCAATATTGCCCAATCCTTCCTGCCCCCTCCTAACTATGACACTGACCAATAGAAAGACTAGAAAGGACAGACAACCTAGTGGGTGTGACAATGGGATGTGGTCAGCGCAGCCTGCCCAAATGCCACCTGATAAAAGATCTTGCACAGTTTTAGCAAAGGACCTTCTGCCCTCTCTGACCTCTATCTCTTGTACCAACCTCTCATGTCCAGCTTCCTCTACCCAGTACCTAGCCTCCATCTTTAATCCCTGGTTTGCGCAGCCAGGACTAGAGTGTGTATCTGCCGGTTCAGATCTCGCTCTCCCTATTTTTCTACTCATCCCTCCTCCATTCTTCTCGTGGAAGAGACTCAACCTCTTATCAAGCCAGATAACGTGACTCCCCCTCAACGATACTCCTGCTCATGCAAACGTGCTATTTTCTATCTGATTTCCCCTAGACCTTGTATGTATGTGGTTTTATTATTATTCCTTGTATGCTTGAACTACATTTTATAGTAAACACTATTTATATAAACTGCTTTGCTTCAACGCCTATTTACTGAGACCTTCCGGGGAAGTGGGACCTTGGTATAGTTGGCAAGAACCCGTTATAGTGTCGATTGCTCAACGTAAACCAGAGCAGTCAGGCCAACAGGAGGAACAAGGACCTTTCCAGGGGGTGGGGTCATTTTGCTGCAGCCATGACACAAGCAGGCATTCCCCCATGGGAGGAGGGCTGGCACCAACTCCTGGAGCTGCGCTCCCCCAAGCTCCTGCTCGAAATGACCCCTGGATACAATATTGGTTAAAAATAGCTGGTTTATACAAGATAGTTAAGAAGCTAATGGAGGATAGGAATATAGGTATAGAGGAACCAATGGAAGAGATATACAAAAGATTGAAACAAAATAAAAGAGGGTTAGCAGGTGCTATATGATTTTCAGAAAATGATTTCAGATAAAAACAAATAATTATTCAGTTACAAAGAAGATGGGAGACAGAAATGCAAATAACAGAGCAAAAAGCTATAAAACTCATGAATGGAATTACAAAATTAAAATACATAAATTTAAAGAACTAGAACTAAAAAAATTTACCAAATGGTATAGAACCCCAGCCACGCTAGCAAATACGTTGCCAGGACTGAGTCCTAAATGCTGGCATATGTGGTCTATCTGGTCCAGCATCCTGTCTCACACAGTGGCCAACCAGTTGCTCTGGAGGGCCAACAACAGGGCATAAAGGTGATGGCCTTCCCCCTGATGTTGCCTAGGATTCAGAGGTTGATGGCATCTGAACATGGAGATTCCTGTTAATCACCAGGGCTAGAAGTCACTGATAGACCTCTCCTCCATGAGTCTGTCTAAACTCCTTTTAAAGTTGTCTTATGCCTGTGGCCACCACTACCTCCTCTCGCAGCTAATTCCACATTTTAATAACTCTCTGTGTAAAGAAATATTTCCTTTGTCCATCTTGAGTCTACTAGAAACGTTACTTGTGAGATTCTATTTGGGGATAAAACCAGCTGTATCAGCTGCAATATAGTCACCAATTATCCCTACTTAATCTAGTTGCTAAGACAGATCTTACAATTACAATCATGGTTAAGAGGAAAAAATTGGCAGTAAGAGCACCTAAGACCTGGGACCCACATACTTCAATGCCTGCCTCTCCCTATGCATTTCAAGGCTGCAGATGTGATGTGTTCTGCAGCCGATGGCCTAGACCAGTGTTCCCTCTAAGCTGAGTTACTGTGAGCTAGCTCACAGTTTCTTAGCCTCCGGCTCACACATTTTTATCTTAGCTCAGAAAGAATGGCTCCTGAGCAAACTGATTTATGCAGTAGCCAAATCGCTGGCTCACAACTTTAATGCCAGTAGCTCACAAAGTAGAATTTTTGCTCACAAGACTTTGCAGCTTAGAGGGAGCATTAGCCTAGACTCAGGCTTTTTCTGAACTATTCTGGAGATCAGGTCTCCAACTGAGTAGCAGTTGTTTGCTGCCTCTCGCCTGGGTGGCAGGAGAAAAATATGTCAGAAAAAGACACTGCATCAATGGCATAACATCACTTCTGCTGAATAGCTAGAAGTGATGTCACATTGCCAGCATTATGCTTTAGGATTTGGGCAACTCTCTGTGGTACAATTAAAAACATTGTTGTCTTTTCTTGTCTCAGAAACCAGCACTGTTTTAGTTTCTGTCCATGATAACGGCGTTCCTTGCTTTGGATTTCATCCATTGCTTCTAATATGGTTTCTGCCAATATAATAACCAAAAAAAGCATTTACATTTGTCAGAGAAACAATTCTCAAGAAGCTTTATGGTGCCATCCTAAGCAGAGTTACAGCCTTCTAAGCACACTGAAGTCAATGAGGGTACTGTATAACTCTGCTTAGAACTGCCCTGTTATTGTTCTTTTGAGTTTTAATGTCTGAAAAGTACTGGACACGGGAGGCCAGTTGAGTGAATTTCAGCACAGTAGTCTTTATTTGAGTCAGGAACAAGCATACCTGAGGTAGCCCGGGGGTCTGCTTATATGCGCAGATAAGCCTCGCCCCCGGCTGCACCCATACCTCAGGATAGGGCACCCTTCCCACCAGAGAATCCCATTAGTCCATTCAAATATTCTCTACTCCTGATTGGTGAATCTTTAGGAGCCTAGGGTGCTATTGTTCTTCTGCCTCAAGCTCAGGTCTTTTCAGACCATGCGGCTAGACCGCATGGCGATCGCCATTACGCGATCCCTGACTTCCCAAGATGGTGCACACTCAAGAATCATAGGCAATTATATACAAAAGAATCATAGGCATGGTAATACATGACTTGTGGTTAAGACATAACACCCCTCCCCCCATAGTTCAGATCAACCCTAGCCATGAAGTCCTTCAAGTCAGTTGGTCTTCTCTGCTCTCGGGTTAACCGACGGGGTGTGGGTGGATGTGGCACTGGGGCTGGTGCTTCGCTCTTTGAAGTGGATGTGGGGGCCAGAACAGGAACTGGAACTGGAGCTGGAACTGGAACTGGAGTCCCAGGAATGACATCCTGGTGGCTGGATCCTGAAGGTGAGTCTGGACCTGACTCCTGGGGTACACTGGTTGTCTCTAGACCTGTTGTTTCGGAGTCTTCCTCCTCCCTGCTCCTGTTGTGGATGCTTGCTTCCGGTCTATCTGTGCCTTCTGGGTTGTCGGAGCCAGAACATCTGCATAGCTGGTCTATGTGGTATTGCCAGACCAGACTGTCCTTGGTTGTGACCTCGTAAGAGAGAGGTCTGTTGACTCTGGCAAAAAAAAGTAACTTTTTTCCCACCATAGAGAACAATGGAGGGGATGGGGCAACCAGTTTGAGGCCCCTTAGAATTGGACCCCGTGGTCCAATATTCTTGAAACTTGGTGGGTATTTCGGGGAGAGGTCCCAGAAGGTACCCTGCAAGTTTGGAGCCTCTCCCTCAAACCCCCTCTCCTCCAGCCCCTCATATACCTTATGAGTTTTTGCCATTGACTTCAATGGCCCATACAGTATAATAGGGCTGAAACTGACATTCGGTCGGTTATGCTGAGTTATGCTAATAGGTATGCTAATGAGCTCCTGCACCTCTTTTTCTATGAAAGGACCCCTGCTTATGAGAGGGGGATGAGTACAAAACTGCCTTTAATACCCCCCTGGGGCAATTTGAGTACCTAGTGATGCCATTCGGACTTCAAGGCACTCTCTGCGTTTTTACGAATTTAAATAATGAGGTCCTACATAAGCATCTATTCAAGGGGGGTGCTTTCTTATCTAGATGACATCTTGCTGTATTCCCTCGATGAGAAATCACACATTAAGCTAGTGCGAGAGGTACTATCTACTCTGAAAGAACATAAACTGTTTGCCAAATTATCTAAGTGTGATTTTCATAAAACTGAGATTGATTTCTTGGACTACCGCATCTCCCCTAAGGGGCTGGAGATGGATCTCTCAAAGGTGACTGCAGTCAAAGACTGGGGGGGTGCCCTGAACCCGCTGCCAATTGAAAAGTTTTCTTGGATTCGCCAATTTTTACTGCTCATTCATCAACAACTTTACAAAATACAGTTTGCCCCTCACTAATCTTCTCAAGACTAAAGGGAAGGGGGTGGATGCGGCCAAACTGGGGGCGAGGCTACATTGGACTCCTGAGTGCCAAATGGTTTTCGAGGAGCTAAAGACTTTGTTTACTTCAGAGCCCATCCTGGTGCATCCGGATGAAAATAAAAGCTTTGTCATGCAAGATGATGCATCCGATGTGGCTATGGGGGGAGCAATATTGCAAGAGGGAGCTGATGGGAAATGACACCCTCTTGCATATGTGTCAAAGAAATTTGGGGACACAGAGAAAAACTGGACTGTGTAGGATAAGGAGGAGGCGGCCATCTGCCTAGCCCTCACTACTTGGAGACATTGGCTGGAGGTGGCGAGGGTTCCATTTGAGGTTTCGACTGATCATAAAAATCTCAAAGCCCTCAGAACTCAATGCACATTAAATGCCAAGCGGCTGCGTTGGTCAGATTTCTTCTCCAAATTTAACTTTATTCCATTTCCCGGGGAAATCCAACTCACTGGCGGATGCACTCTACTGCCTTCCCCAACATGACTGTAAAAAAGTTCAGGTCATAGACTTGATATTCACACCAGAACAATTGGGGGGGTTGGTGGTGACTAGCAGCCAAACAACCAAACGGCACTACCAAACCTATAGACTGGACTTCCAGATGTGCCAAGGCTTGTGCCAAGATGTGCCAAGCCGCCCTGAGCCCGTTCGCGGGGAGGGCGGGGTATAAATCGAATAAATAAATAAATAAATAAATAAATAAATAAATAAAGACCATTCAGAATTAAAAGACTTACAGGGTCTTGATCAAGTTGTTCGAGATCCAAGTGGTTGTTGGTTTAGAAGCAGGAAGCTGTTGGTGCCGAAATCACTCCGGGGTGAAGTCATGCAATCAGCTCATGAATCAAAACTGTCAGGCCGTTTTGGCTACCTTAAAACATTAAACTTGATACAGAGACAATTTTGGTGGCCTCGTATGAGACAGGATGTATCTGATTATGTCTCAGCTTGTCAAACTTGTTTAATGTGCAAACAAAGGCGGGGGGGACCCCTAGACTGTTACAACCGCTGAAGACTCCAGCTAGACCTTGGGAAGTCATATCTATGGATTTCATTACAGATCTTCCCCCGAGCAAAGGGAAAACTGTCATCTGGGTGGTAGTGGACATGTTTTCTAAGCAAGCCCATTTTATTCCATTTAAACAACTTCCTACTGCCAAGGCTCTGGCCAAGGCTTTCATGGCTAATGTCATTAAGCTTCACAGGATCCAAAGGAAGGTGGTCTCCGACCATGGGACCCAATTTGTTGCCAACTTCTGGCGGGAGCTCCTAGAGCTCCTGGGAGTGGAACCCGTGTTAAGCAGCGCTTATCATCCTGAGACCGACGGCCAAACCAAATGGGTTAATCAGGTCTTAGAACAATTCTTATGCTGCTACACTAACTACCAGCAGGATGATTGGGTTGAGTTGTTGCCATTTGCGGAATATAGTTACAGCAACGCTGTGAATTCTTCTATGGGTGTCTCTCCTTTTATGGCAATGGGAGGCTATGAAGGAGTTCCTTTGCCTTCTCTGGAGCCCACTTCCCCGAGTTCTAGCCACATGGCTAATTGGTGGAACTCTTTACGTGACTCCTGGCCACTAATTGCTAAGGCTTTAGAAGTGGCTAAAAAGGATTACAAAAAGTATGCTGACAAAGGCAGGGGTCAGGGATGGAACCTGGAACCTGGTGATTCAGTGTATGCATCTACAAAGAACATCAAAGGCCTTCAACCTAGCAGAAAACTGGGCTGGAACCTTTTAAAGTTTTGAGAAAAATCAATGAAGTTACATTTTAGTTAGAGCTGCCTAAATCTCTGAAACATGTTCATCTGGTTTTCCATTTCAGCCTCCTGAAAAAAGATCCTGGGCCGAACTCATGGAGACCCCTTCGTCCAGTCTCCACCTCCTCTGATGAGGGGGGGGGGGTGAACTTCATTTTGATGTGGACCAACTCCTGGATTCTAAGCTTAAACGAGGCTGCTTATTCTATCCGATTAGTTGGCGGGATTTTGGTCCTGAGCATAATGAATGGGTTGATTCTGTGCATGTAAACACTCCGGCTAAGATTCGTGCCTTCCATAAGTTGTACCCGTTAAAACCTGGGGCTTAAGGGTTTTTTTTTGGGGAGGGCAGCATGTCAGTGGGACTGTCATTTCCCGGTCGGGAGGTGGGATGTACTAATGCAAGCTGAGCCCATCTTTCCCCCCACCTTTGGAATGTACTCCTTCTCCCTCGCTTTGCCTTTCACTTATCTGCATCCTTGGCTGCAGTTTCTCACAGGCTTTGTTTCTAATTGGGAATTTTCCCCTACAGGTGCAAAATGCTACTCTTTCCCACTTTTAGTCTGGGAACAAACGGGCCAAGTGTATTTATGCGCCTTTTTTCTGAAATGTTGATTGGGAGTTTCAGTCATGACAGTATTGTTTGAATATACTATAATTGTTCCTCTATATCACATCACTCTCATTACTGACTCAATAAGTAACTAATAAATAACTAACATCGCCCTGGTCCGGGGGAGGGCACCCCCGGCCGTTAACATCGCCTTGGTCTTGGGGAAGGTACCCCTACGGCCTCCGCTAAACAGATAACTCGGAGGTCGCCATCTTGAAAGTTTAGTTTTTTGGAAAGTTTAGTTTATTGAAAGTTTTTGAGATTTTTACTGTAATTTATTGAAATGTTTTAACGGTTTTATATGTAAACCCTTGTGGTAATTGACTTTTGTTAGCCGCCTAGAGCCGGTTCGCTGGCTAGGCGGGGTATAAATTGAACAAATAAATAAATAAATAAATAAATAAATAAATAAGTGTAACCCAGTTGATACACCCCAAATAAAGAAGCTCTTGTTTAAGACCCTTTGCTTGGAGTTTGAAATCTCTTGGGACTCTCACACCTCATCGCCACTGAAGAGTACTGGACATGGGAGGCTGGTTGAGTGAATTTCAGCATAGTAATCTTTATTCGAGTCAGGAACAAGCATAACTGAGGTGGCCCAGGGGTCTGCTTATATGTGCAGATAAGCCTCGTCCCCGGCCGCACCTGTACCTCGGGATAGGGTAACCTTCTCACCAGAGAATCCCATTAGTCCATTCAAATATTCTCTAGTCCTGATTGGTGTATCTTTAGGAGCCTAGGGTGCTATTGTTCTTCTGCCTCAAGCTTGGGTCTTTTCAGGCCATGCGGCTAGACCGCATGGCGATTGCCATTACGCGATCCCTGACTTTCATCTCGGGTGAGTGCACACTTGAGAATCATAGGCAATTATATACAAAAGAATCATAGGCATTGTAATACATGATTTGTGGTTAAGACATAACAGTGGCAGTCCATGCCTCACACACCAAAATTTCTACTTCCCTAAAATTAGGGTTGCCAGGTCTTACCTGTGCCCTGGCAGAGGGCTCCAGCCCGGCTCCTGGGGTCTTCTGGTGTGCATGCAAAGTGTGTGCCGTGATGACATCACCTGGAAGTGATGTCATCAGATCAGGTACATTGTTCAGGGGATGCTCTGGCATTTGGGTAAAAACTCTATGGTCACCATACAGTTAATACCCAAATGTTAGAGTGCCCCCCCCGCACACACACACAATGTGCCTGGTGTGATGATGTCACCTCCAAGTGATGTCATTGTGCCGAGCACAATGGGGCTCTTTGGGGGCAGGGCTCCCCCACTGGTCAGCTGACTGGCAGTGGATTGGAGCCCGCGAAAGTGGGAAAAACCTGGGCCCCATTGGGAAGATGGAACCCTACCTAAAACTCCTATACCTCGATTTAACAATATTTATCTACAGTAAAAAATCTCAGCATAAAATCTATGAAATTCACCAGTAATCTCCTTTCCTGTTAAAACCATAACCCCATCTCTCCTTTTAATTACAAGGACAGACATTTTTGCTTGCTAACTCTAACTACTCTGCTAAAAGTTTGTTGTCCCCTCCAAAAGTACATTTTTGCATACAGTCTGTTTTACATACATTCTATTTTGCACATGTTAGTGTTTTTCTTCAACATTTCATATTTGTGATAAATATTCTTGCCTTTCTTCAGTCTCTCAGCAAGAAATGATGTCACATTAGTAGGTCATCTTACAAAAGTTTGCTAGACTCCCAAATATTAATTTATTTATTGAGGCATCAACTGTGTTATTAGTACAAAACAATTACTACAATTCTCTTTCAATGTCAAGAAAGTAGTCATTGTCTTACTGTCACAAATTATATAATTTACTGTACCATTATAATTATTGTGCATACCTGTTACATGTACACGTTTAAGATGACTCCATCTTTTCCCGAAGGACACGTCTTGGTGGGGGAAACCTAGTTTCCCAATCTAAGAACACTTTCCTTTACCCTTTGGGTAAAATAGGCCTTCCTTCTGAACAGGCCTGCTTAGAATTGCTTTCTAGGTTACAGCCAGAGCTTGGCACTTATTCCTTGATTTAATATAATTTTTATTATTATGGTTGAATTACCTGCATTCACTAAACCTTCAGTTTAGCTATACAAATCTATGTAACCACAAAGCTGATGCATGGAAATAAATCAGTTCAGGAATATAAAAGGGGAGTGTCATCTTTTTTTGAATAAGGTCATAATCATCATATATCTCTAAAGTGGAATAGCTGTATCCCTTTACCCAAAAGGGATGCTCATAATTTATTTATATTTTATCTTCTTTCTTCAATCTCAACTTGGGCTGCCAACCTCCAGGTAGTGGCTGGAGATCTCCTGCTATTACAACTGATCTCCAGGTGATACATATCAGTTCCCCTGGAGAAAACGGCCACTTTGGAAGGTGGACTCTATGGCATTAT
The DNA here is from genome assembly GCA_029233225.1 of Lepidodactylus listeri. Classification (NCBI taxonomy): domain Eukaryota; kingdom Metazoa; phylum Chordata; class Lepidosauria; order Squamata; family Gekkonidae; genus Lepidodactylus; species Lepidodactylus listeri. The sequence goes on from JARCFY010000012.1 coordinate 96,692,971, forward strand.
ACCCCATTGAAGTCCCCCCACTCCAAACCCCACCCATTTTAGGCTCCAGCCCCCAAATTTCCAGGTATTTCCCAACCCAAAGCTGGCAACCCTAATCTAAACTATGATTCATGACACTACAACTACACAAGGTATAACTCACAAAGGAGGAAGTCAGCCAGAAAAACAACAAAGCTCCCTACTGCAACTACCTTACTTAGTCTCTACACTATTTCAATGCCTCATCCAGTAGATTAGCTTTTCTGCCGCTCTGCTTCAGTCTCCTGCTCTGTGCAGAACCTTATACATTCTCTGGTAGAGCTCTGCCTGCTTGATAGTGATTGGTGCCTGTTTCCCTCCATTTTCTTCCAGTCCAATCCTGAAGCTTGGAAGACACTAGGGAAATTTATACGCCTCAGGATTTTGTGGAAGACAGGCTCCCTTGAGGCCAAAAGGCTGCTCGACAACGAATAAGAAATGTACTTATTTCAAAAGAATTGTATGTTGCATAGTTTATATCAAAACTGCTGTCCCTTTCTTATGGAAAACAGTGCATGACCAAAGAGCACTTTCATAGTGTTATTGTATAGTTCCAGGTAGTGGGTAATGTGAAATAAATTTCTCTACCTGAGATCCTGGAGAGGCACAGAATATTATTCTGTCAAAATAGTCAGAATATTGTTTTATTATTGGCCATTTCTGAAGGAAGGAAATGTGGTGGCAGGTGAACACCACTGCCAACAATGCCCTGCCAGTATTGTTGCATGGTAGAGACACTGTTGTTCAGATTTTTGCTTTTACTTGAGTGCAGGGCTTTATTTTAAAAAGTAAAGATATGCTGGGACTCTCAAAACGGAAATGAAGTTCTTAATCTGTATACTGAAAACTCATGAACTTTAAACATTTTTAAAAAGAATTTTGTGGAAGAGGTTCCAGCACAAAAAAAGTCCTGCTTTTTAAAAAAATTAATTTAATAATAAACTGTACAGTAACTGCGATAAAAACAGGGGTCCTTTCGTGGAAAAAGAGATGCAGGAGCTCATTAGCATAAGTCATTAGCATATGTCACACCCCCTGACATCACCAGAAGTGTGTCAGAAGGCCACTGTGAGAATGTCCCAAGAGATATAATCCACAACAGGTCTCATGAAGCAGTAAGTCCTTCATTTGCAGAGAAGATCACTGGAGTCAAACACTTTCACTGTTAGTAATACTGGGTTTAGGGATTACAGGTATTGATATACTGGATATGAAATATGGTTTAAGGATATTCTACCAATCACCAGACAGGATTTTAGGCGCTCAAATATACTGGCTTACATTTCTCATAGAAAATATGGGGAAAAGGGTTCCCAGAAAATAATGATGTTGAACATCTCTAAAGTTCAGTTCTCAAGGCATGGATAAGAGGAATACAAAACACCTGTGTGTTTGGCTTTCATATAATTGCAAGCAGTTCATTTCAAGGACAGGGCACAGAGATAACAGGGAAGAGCAAAGCACTGAGACACGCATGCGCAAACTGAGTGAAGCAAGCAAGCGAAGCAAAACACACATTCCTGAGGAGGGAGTCATGGCCCCGTTGAGAACTCCCAGGTGGGGCCTGTCACCAAGTAGGAGGAAAAAACAAATGAAAGCCAATAACCTTTTCAGTAGCAGTAACACAGTTATTGAACAAAATTTCATGGCAGTTAACTGACATTCTGCCCTCCTGATAACAAACCCCCCCCCCCGAGGTTTTAAAGGGTAGAATTTATGAAAGGCACAGATTTTTTCTGGGGCATGAACATGCAATTCTTCCAACCACTCATTTTCCCCAGGACCAAAATGCAACCATTTTATAAGATAAAACAAACGACGCTGTTTCATCTTAGAGTCTAAGATGTGATCAATTTCATAGTGAGGCTGATCATTCTTCATCAGAGGAGGAGGAGAGGAAGAGGAGGGTCTCCATTTGTTCGGTCCAGGATCTTTCTTCAACAAACTGTAATGGAAAACAGGATGTACAAATTTCAATGATTTTGGCAATTTCAGTTCAAACGTCACTTTGTTAAGACACCTTACTACTGGGAAAGGTCCCACATATTTCCAGCCCAGTTTCCTACTGGGTTGCAGACCCTTAATGTTTTTTGTGGATACATAAACAGAGTCACCAGGGGAGAGGTCCCAATCAGGATCCCTCTTTTTGTCAGCATATTTTTTATAGTCAGCTTTGGCTTCTTCCAAAGTTTTGGCAATTAATGGCCAAGAGTCTCTTAAAGAGTTCCACCATTGGGCAAACTTGGTGGTTCCTTCTGCTTCCTGAGTGAGATCAGGGAGAGGTACCCCTTCAAATCCCCCCACTGCCATGAAGGGAGACACTCCAGTGGATGAATGCACTGCATTATTATAACTGTATTCCGCAAATGGTAAGAGATCAATCCAATCATCTTGCTGATAGTTAGTGTAACATCTCAAATATTGTTCCAAGATTTGATTAATTCTTTTGGTCTGTCCACCCATTTCCAAATGGTAGCCACTGCTGAGAGCTGACTCTATTCCCAACAAGTGCAAAAGCTCCCGCCAGACGTTGGCAACAAATTGCACCCAGTGATCTGAGATTATCTTCTTAGGTAAACAATGGAGCCTAACGATGTGGTTTACAAACACTTTTGCCAGACTCTTTGCAATGGACCAATTCTTAAATGGGACAAAATGAGCTTGCTTTGAAAAAGTATCCACAACCACCCAAATTATTGTTTTCCCTTTGCTGGGTGGGAGATTTCTGATAAAGTCCATGGAGATGACTTCCCAGGGACGTTTGGGAATCTCTAGTGGTTGTAAAAGTCCTGGGGGCTTTCCACTACATGATTTACTCATTAAACAGGTTTGGCAAGATGAAACATAAGTGGAAACATCCCCCGCATCCTTGGCCACCAAAATTATCTCTGTAACAAATTTAACATCTTTAAAAATCCAAAATGTCAGCCACTTGGCCCAGTGTTTCCCTCCCTCCCCCCCTCTTCCTTGGGCACTGGGGCCCAGCTTTTCCCTCCCTCCCTCCCGCCCCAAAATGGTGAGCAGGGAGGGATGGGGACTTCTCCCCTGGCCGGCAGCCTGTGACGGCCCAGGAAGAGAGAAAGGGTTGAGGGATGGGGGCTGAGTGAGAGGGGGGAGGGATAGGGGCTCAGCGAGAGGGGAGAGGGATGGGGGCTTCTCCCCGGGCTGGCAGCCTGCCTCAGCCCGGGAAGAGCGAGAGGTGGGAGGGATGAAGGCTTCTCCCTGGGCCGGCAGCCTGCCGTGGCCTGGGAAGAGCGAGGGGGGAGGGATGGAGGCTTCTCCCCAGGCCGGCAGCCTGCCGCGGCCCGGGAGGAGTGAGAGGGGGAAGAGATGGGGGCTGAGTAAGAGGGGGGAGGGATGGGGGCTTCTCCCTGGGCTGGCGGCCTGCCACAGCCCAGGAAGGGTGAGCGGGGGAGGGAGGCTTTCCTCCAGCTCTGCGCTGAAGCGCGGGCCGGGGAAAGCGAGCTGCGGGGGGAGGCTTTCCTCCGGCTCCGCGCCAAAGCGCAGGCCGGGGAAAGCAAGCTGGGGGGCGGGGCTTGGTTATGTGCCCACCCTCCCAGCCTCCTCTCTCCCAGAGCACCACCCCGGCGCGCCCCAGCCCCATCAGAGCTCTGCAGCTTAGACTCATGAGCTGCATACATAATGTCTTTATGGAGGGCAGTGGGAACTACCAACTTTTGGTCTCTAAACCAGCAACCTTCAGGGCTTTGTGTTAATGAGGGCAGTGCTTTGAATTCACAAATGTCCTCCTCTGAATACGCATTCACAAACTTAAGAATCCATTCTGACACAACGGTGTTAACTTGCAGTTTTGCCTGGCTTCTGGTTTGCACTGCACCTCCTAACTGTGCAGGAGTGAACATGGTCTCTATCACCTCGGGGTTTTGGGGAATCATGTTGGGGCAATCGGGAGAGGGTGTCAGCTTGGGAGTTGGATTTCCCTGGGAAGTGGCGAAACATAAAATTGAATTTTGAAAAAAAATCAGCCCATCGGAGCTGCTTGGCACTGAGGGAGTGTTGTGTGCACAAAGCCTCCAGATTTTTATGATCAGTCCATATCTCGAATGGCTGATGCGCTCCCTCTAACCAATGCCTCCAGGTGGTCAAGGCTAGGTGAATTGCAGCAGCTTCTTTGTCCCAAACCACCCAATTCTGCTCCGTCTCCCCAAACTTCTTAGACACATATGCCAAGGGATATAGTTTCCCATCCACCCCTTCCTGGAGTATCGCCCCCCCCACCACATCCGAAGCATCTACTTGTACAATGAATCTTTTAGTCTCATCAGGGTGAGCTAAAATGGGTTCAGAAGTGAAAAGGTGCTTTAACATATCAAATGCTTGTTGACACTCAGGAGTCCAGTTCAGGCGGGCTCCTGGTTTGGCAGCTTCCTGTCCCTTCCCTTTCGTTTTTAACAAGTCTGTAAGGGGCAGGCTATAATGAGCAAAGTTATTGATGAAATTTCTGTAAAAATTGCTGAATCCTAGAAAGGATTGAAGCTGCCGCCTAGTCTTGGGGACCTCCCAGCCCGCCACAGCTGACACTTTGGCAGGATCCATCTCGAGACCTCTGGGTGAGATTCTGTACCCCAAATTTCAATTTCTGTTTTATGGAAATCACATTTGGATAGTTTGACAAAGAACTTATTGTCTCTGAGTGTGGTGAGCACGTCTCTCATCAATTTGACATGTGTTTCCATGTCTGGGGAGTACAGTAAGATATCATCAAGATAACAAAGGACCCCTTTGAAGAGATGCTTGTGTAAGACTTCATTTATCAAGTTCATAAAAACTCCTGGACCCCCCTGTAAGCCAAAGGGCATAACTAGGTACTAAAATTGCCCCAGGGGGGTATTAAAGGCAGTCTTGTATTCATCCCCCTCCCTGATGCACACCCTGAAATATGCATCGCGTAAGTCCAACTTGGAGAAGATTTTCCTTGTGCTGGCCTCATTTAGCAAGTCTTTGATTAAAGGGAGGGGGTAGGCATTAGAGGTGGACACAACATTCACGCCCCTGTAATCAGCGCACAGCCTCAGCCCCCCATCCTTTTTCTTCCTGAATAGCACTGGGGCTGCAAAAGGAGAGGTGGCTGGTCTGATAAAACCCCGTTCCAAGTTTTTGTCTATGAACTTGCGGAGTTCCACCTTCTCCTGAGGGGACATGGCATACAGTTTCCCTTTGGGCAATTTAAGTCCAGGCAGGAGTTCAATAGCACAGTCAGTGTTACGATGGGGGGGCAGTTCATCCGCTTCTGTCTCCTCAAATACCTCTGACAAATCCCGGTAGGCAGCTGGGATGGATAAAAGTTCCTCTCCCGCCAAGCAGGCGTTCAAGTGGCCTGGCAGATTTCCCCACTCCACATCCCAGTGATGGGTTTGACAGGCGGGGGAGACTCAGGTAATCCATCCCTCACTCCAGTGGATGTAAGGGTCATGCGCTTGCAGCCATGGACTGCCCAAGACCATAGGGAATTGTGCATGGGATGTGACAATAAAAGTTCTTTTCTCCCAGTGCTCCCCTGTGCCCACTATAACAGGATCAGTCTCAAAGGCACAGGGTTCCTTCATTTCGGAGCCACCCATCTGTGTGAAATGCAGGGGCTCCTCTAAAGTACGCACTCCCAGCCCTAACCTATCCACCACTATCGGGCTGATCAAGTCTCTGGCACAACCCAAGTCAATAAGAGCTTGCACCCGCATTTGGGTGCCTTGCTGGGGGCTTACTACAGTCACTAGTAGATAAAGAAGGAGCCCTGGAGAGCTCACCATTTGAGGAACCATTGTAGGGGGGACCTGCTGTGTAGCGCCGCTCAGAGCAGGTCCTGGCCATTTCCCTGTGGCTGGACCTCAGCCTGCGCCTTCTCCGGCAACTCTCCAAGTAGAAGCATGGGCAGCTTGGGAGTAGGCACTTTTTTTGGTTGCTGACGAGAGGTTGCAGGCAGAGAGGCTCCCCATTTGGGAGAGGCGGCTGGACATGCCGACGTGAAATGCCCAGCTTCCCCACATCGGGTGCACAATCCCATCTTCATCAGCAGCTCTTGGAGGTCAGAAGCCATTGGCTTGGCCTTTGCCTTGTTGGGGGTGGCCGCAGGAGCTGAACTTTTAGGGGTGCTCGTTTGATGCCTCATGCGGATCAGAGCAAAATGTTCTTCTGCATCCTCCGCCGCCTGGATCCATCCATTGAGAGTAGTCGGGTTAACGTTCCTTAGAACAGTCTCATACAGTTCAGTATTCAGACCCCTGTGGTACTGCTCCACAAAAACCACTTCAGGCCACCCCCGGATCTTCGCCTCCAACTGCTTAAACGCAGTGGTATACTCGCACACTGACGCTTTCCCCTGCAAGAGGTTGCGTACCTGGTTCCTGGTTTTCTCCTCGCTCATCCGATCCTCGTACTGCTGGCAGAGCGCCCACATAAACTCCTCCATGCTGTCAAGCTCCGGGCCAGGAGGGTTGTGGAGACTCACATACCAGTCGGCTGCTTCCTCTTGGAGTTGGGACCCAAGGTATCCCACTCTGTCTCCCTCATCTCGGAAAAGGTGGCCCCAATTCTGCATGCAACGGCCTGCCTCGATTATAAAAAACTGCAGCTTTGCGGGGTTCCCATCAAAGGTTGCTCCCAACAATTCAGTGGGAACGGGGTGCCTGTCTGCGGGAGGAGCAGGATCAGGTCTCAGCGGCACTGGAGGTTGCACTGGGGGTTGAACTGGAGGCTGCACTGGCGGTTGCGCTACGCCCGGCTGTGCCCCTGCCACTTCAGCTGCCCCAGCTAGTTGATCCCGGAGCACCTGGGCCACCACGTTGGGTAGATCCATCATCAACACCATCATATCTCGCTGGAGCCGCCTCTGGATCATTTCAAACCAATGGTCCATCTGCGTCCACATCTCCGCTGCCCAGGAAGCCTCCGCGGCACCCCGCTCTGCACCTCGAATGAATGATGACCTGGCCCCCCCTCTCCCACCTTTGGGACCATGTTTCTGCAGCTGCTGTTCCAAACTGAGCCCAGGATTGGGTCCCTCCGCTTCAGCGGGGTGGAACGGTTACCCTGCTGGTGCTGGGCAGCTGCACTGGTGCCTCTTCGGAGGTAACCAGAACTTCTGAGCCGGTAACTGGGATTTCAGCGCCATTGGCATCCATAGTGGGGTGATGGACTGTTTCCCAAAAAGGGGATTACTAACAGTCTGTGAGAATGTCCCAAGGGATAATCCACAACAGGTCTCATGAAGCAGTAAGTCCTTCATTTGCAGAGAAGATCACTGGAGTCAAACACTTTCACTGTTAGTAATACTGGGTTTAGGGATTACAGGTATTGATATACTGGATATGATATATGGCTTAAGGATATTCTACCAATCACCAGACAGGATTTTAGGCGCTCAAATATACTGGCTTACATTTCTCATAGAAAATACGGGGAAAAGGGTTCCCAGAAAATAATGATGTTGAACATCTCTAAAGTTCAGTTCTCAAGGCATGGATAAGAGGAATACAAAACACCTGTGTGTTTGGCTTTCATATAATTGCAAGCAGTTCATTTCAAGGACAGGGAACAGAGATAACCGGGAAGAGCAAAGCACTGAGACATGCATGCACAAACCGAGCGAAGCAAGCAAGCGAAGCAAAACACACATTCCTGAGGAGGGAGTCTTGGCCCCGTTGAGAACTCCTGGGCGGGACCTGTCACCAAATAGGAGGAAAAACAAATGAAAGCCAATAACCTTTTCAGTAGCAGTAACACAGTTATTGAACAAAATTTATGGCAGTTAACTGACAGCCACATCCCCTGACATCACTGGAAGTGTGTCAGGAGGCAACACCCACCACTCAGGCTCCACCCCAAAAATCTCCAAGGTATTTCCCAACTCAGAACTGGTGAGCTTACCTGATGGCACACATGGGGGAAAACAAACAAACCACCCATGTCTGGTAAAGAGGGGGATGCCAGGATACCAGGTCAATATATTTTTATTCTCCTTGGCACTGATGGCTGAGTTGCTTTAGTGTTCCTTTTCTATTTGACTGGCAGCCTTCCTCTCTATTATAGTTGACTGTGGGTTTTATATCACTGCCATTTAGTGTTGTTTTTGTCAGCCACAACAAGGTCACTTTCAGAGAGTTGGGGGGGTCACCTCCCTCTGGGAGAAATGGGGGAAACAAAATGAGTGGGAACAAAGAAATTCTTGCAGGGACAGTCCTGGCTTCAGATTAGTTGCCCTGGACTATGTTGGTGGTCTCCCATCCAAGAACTAACAAGGGCTGGTCTTGCTTAGCTTCCAAGATCTGACAAGATCACACTCAAATGGTTCAGACAGCCTCTTGTCCAGTTGTCCTCCCTGGGAGCTGTAAAATTTTTTGTTGTGCAGCTCATGGCCAGAATAAATGGGTGTAAACACTTCACATCCCCCCTTCCCTTTGGAGATGGTGACTCAATCACATGTCAGTCTCCTGCCAGCCACTCCACCTCTGGCTGAACAATGCCAAGAGAGCTCCTTAAGGACTGCAATGAGCAGCACCTGGGAAAGGCGGCCTATTTACCCTCCTTACAGTCCCACAGGATCACCATGATTCTGAGCATCACTTTTTCAGAGATTTTTTAAAAAAAAATCAGCAAGAGCTATAGTGTGTTAATGCACTAGTTCCCATCTTTCAGCAAAAGCAAGCAAGCTGGGAACTAGAGCATTGATGTAATGGGCACCAACTTAACATATATGTATGTTAAAATAGCTCATACTAGGGTTGCCAGGTCCCTCCTGGCCACTGGCGGGGGATGCCAGAGCCAAGCTGGGAAACTCCTGGAGATTTGGGGAAGGAGACTGGGGAGGGGGGGTGTACAATGCCATAGGGTCCCCTTCAAAATATCAGTTTTCTCCAGGGGAACTGATCTCTCACGTCGGGAGATAATGTAATGTAATGTAAACTGTAATACCTGGGGATTCCCTGGTCCCACCTGGAGGCTGGCATCCCTAGCACCTGGGCACAGGCAGGCAACCCCATCCCTCCCACAGAAGATGGCCTCAGGACATTCCAGGATGGATGTCCCAGTCCCAGCTAACCCAAGCTACTGCATTCTCCCCTGGATGGATCCCCATTCCCCCCCCCCCCAGCCCCAACAATGGCCCCGGTGCTGAGACTAAACAAGTGAAGGGCGGGGTATAAATCCAATCTCTTCTTCTTCTTCTTCCCTATTTGCGGAAAGTGAAACCTGGGACCCCCACCCCCCTGCTCTATGTATCTAGGAGACCAGGCGCACGGGGCTGGCTGGGCTGGAGAAAACTCTGGGTCCCTTTAAGAGCTTCTGCAGCTGGATTTACCTGGTCTCCCAGCAGCTTTTGTGGGCTGCAGAAGCTCTTAATGGGACCCAGAGTTTTCTCCAGCCCAGTTGGCCCCATGCACCTTGTCTCCAAGATACATGGGGGGGGGGGTTTGGCAGAGGTTTGTGGCCAGAACTCCCATTGCCACCTCCCCCCTTCGAAAACATTCCCTCCCTGCTTCCTGAAGCCCCAGACTGGCTGCAAGTTCCAGAGCCAGCCGAGAGCCCTCTCAGTTGACTCTGGGACTTGCAGCCAGCCAGAGCTCCCCCCACAGCCACCTCCCACCCCCCCAACCAACCAACCATTCCCTCCCCGCTTCCTGGAGCCCCAGACTGGCTGCAGAAAGGCAGGGGGGCACCCGGCCTCTGCAGGCCTTTCTGCAGGGCCCTCCTTACCTTCCTTCTTCCTTCTGCCTCCTCATGGCAGACTGAGGGCTCCTGGGACCAGGGTGCAGGGCTTGGTCATGTGCCTGCCCCCTGGCTTCCTCACTCCTGGAGCGACACTCCCCTGAGCTCCAGTGCGAATGGACCCCTGGATAAAAAGAAAAGAAAATCAGAACATTTAACCCAGGTATCTACACTGCCTCAATGAACTAATACACTTGTATGCTAACTTAGATCAGTACCTTATAGTATTCAAAAGTACAACAAATTTTTGTAATCTTTGTTTGTAGGAATCACTTTGGCCTTTTCAAGATACGTGACAATTGAATACCATGTCGCCTGAAACATTTTTTGGTACGTGTTAAAGTTTTCTTGTGTTTGGTGGTTGACCATTTTCCCATAAACAAAATGCTCCCAAAGCTTATTTTGCCAGGTTGTCAAAGTGGGACAGGTTGGTTCTTTCCATTTCTGGGCAATTGTTACCCTGGCAATTGCTAACAACATGGAGAGTGAACTTTTTTCCGTTTTGTCTGTACAGGTATCTGGAAAAACATTTAGGAGGACGGTTTCAGGTAAAGCAGGTAAGTTGACACATGTTATAGTATAAATCTGGTTAAGATTTGAGCCCAAAAGTTCTGTATTGTTGGGCATGACCACCAGCAATGTAAAAAATCTCCTACCTGGCCACATTTTCCCCCCAGAGCTGGTTAGTGTTCGGATAGATCTTTTGCAAGCATTTTGGTGTTAAATACCAATGATGGAGAATTTTAAACACATTGAATTTGATGCAAAAATTTTTTGAGGTTAAGCTAGGAGAGTTCCATATGTCTGTCCAGTGCTCTGTTGATATTCTGTTTTTGCAATCTAGTTGCCATTGTATTTGTGTCTTTAGTGTCTTTTGTTTTTGAGTCTTATTCAATATTTTATAAACTTTTTCAATTGAACCTTTAATATTTTCATTCATGTTTTTAATTAACAATTCAAAATCAGTACATGTAGATAAAGTTGTAATCCTTTCAAGTCAGTTTCTTACCAAATGTTGGATCTGCAGGTATTGAAAACACGGAATCCGTTCTCCAAGTTTCTTTTCTAATTCTGCTTTTGTTAGAGGTTTCTCTTTGTACATAAGATCTTTGTACATAAGATCTCTGGACCCGGCTGTCTTGGCCAACTATCGGCCGGTGTCCAACCTACCCTATTTGGGTAAGGTATTGGAGAGGGCGGTGGCGATTCAGTTACAGAGCTTCATGGGTGACACCTCCATGCTGGACCCGTTTCAGTCCAGCTTCCGACCGGGTCATGGGACAGAGTCGGTTCTGGTCGCCCTCACGGATGACCTCCGAAGACATCTGGATTGAGGCGGTACGGCAGCACTGGTGTTGTTAGATCTGTCGGCGGCATTTGATGTCGTCGACCACCAGTTGCTGATCCACCGCCTCGCCGATGCTGGGATCCAGGGGCTCGCTTTACAATGGCTTGCTTCCTTTCTTCAAGATCGGGGACAGAGGGTTGTGCTCGAGGATCAGACTGTGAGGCTATGTAGACTGTGAGCCCTATGTAGTCAAGGATCAGACCTTTGTTGATGAAACAGAGTTCTTTATTCCCTATTACTACATTACAGGTCCTCGGATCAATGTTAGAGATAAGGTATACAATAGAAGCAGGATTAATATACCCTCCAGTACAATTTGAATTCCCCATAGGTAACCAATCACAGAAAGGGAAAAACCGTGGGCTAAAGGTCTTTTGACTGTTTTGCTTCCCACAGGAAAAAGGTGAAGTGTGAAGCTGTAAATTTCCCTTCTTAAACTGGGACTCTTCAGATGTGTCCATTTCGTGCATAACAAATAGCTCGCCAAGGTCTTCACACACCGATAAGAAAGTTCTGTGTCTCCGCTGGCAGGGAGGAAAGGAATGCGGAGGGGGAGAGGGGTGAGAGGCCGATTGTTCTCAGGTGTTGCAGTCGCCACTCTCCCGGACCAAATGGTTACACTGACCAGACCCATCGTTAGCCATAAACATAGGGCAATAAAACATAGTCAAAGGGAACATGATACAGAGTAAGTGAGATAGCAGGATGTTACAGCTGAACTGCAAAAGTAGGCTACACATGAAGGGATTATACCAAGCACAAAAGCAAACCTTTGTTAGAATCCTTAGATTCTGACACAGACCTCCCAGAGGCACCCACTGGTGTGTGGTGTTCCTCAAGGGGCGGTCCTGTCCCCGATGTTATTTAACATCTATATGCGCTCCCTTGCCCAGATTGTCCGGAGGCATGGGCTGGGGTGTCATCAATATGCCGACGACACCCAGCTCTGGGCGGCCGGTCCGGATCCACCCCAGATGACCTGGAACGGGCGCTGCAGGAGGTTACGGGCTGGCTTAGACTGAGTCGACTGAAATTGAATCCTCTGAAGACGGAGGTCCTGTGCTTGAGCCGGACCGGAACAGGGTTGGGGCACCCACTCCCGTCCTTCGGTGGGGCGCCATTGGTGCCAGCTCCAAGGGTCGGGAGTTTGGGTGTGCTCCTGGACTCCTCCTTGACGATGAAGGCCCAGGTAGCAGCCACTGCCAAAGCAGCCTTCTTCCATCTTCGGCTGACTAGGCAGTTGGCCCCCTTCCTCGAACGTGAAGACCTAGCTACAGTGATCCATGCTATGCTCACCTCACGTCTTGACCACTGTAATGCTCTCTACTTGGGGCTGCCCTTGTCCCAGATTCGGAGGCTGCAGCTGGTGCAGAATGCTGCAGCCAGGCTGCTGATGGGTCTCTCTCTGCGGGACCACATCCAGCCTGTGCTGCAGCGGCTGCACTGGCTGCCTATAGCATACCAGATCAGGTTCAAGGTGCTGGTGTTAACCTTTAAAGCCCTTTATGGTCAGGGGCCCGCCTACTTGAGGGACCACCTTTCCCCATATAGGCCCCAGAGGCTACTGAGGTCTGGCACCCAAAATCGCCTGACTTGCCCCGGTCCAAAAGAGGCCCGGTTGTCTTGTATCAGGGCCAGGGCTTTCTCGGTGGCGGCTCCTTACTGGTGGAATGAGCTCCCGGATAACATCAGGGCCCTGCGGGATTTGTTGCAGTTCCGCAGGGCCTGTAAGATGGAGCTCTTCTGCCAGGCTTTCAAATAGGAGCCGCCATCGGGGAGAAAGCTGATTATACCATCTCCCTGGCCCTGTTGATCGCACCCTGCTGCCTTTACCCACCGGAGCGCTAGGAAGTCGCCATCTTGTGGAACTAATGTAGTTTTGTTTTAAATGTTTTAAATGTTTATACTGTGAACTTGTTATATGTTTTTATATGTTGTTAGCCGCCTTGAGCCGGTTGAATTACTAGCAAGGCGGGATATAAATGAAACAAACAAACAAATAAATAAATATTATGCAAGTGATCCCAGCTTTTTTCCATCTTTCATATGGTTTCCCCTTCTTTCCAGGGGGGAACCATTCCTGGTTTATAAATGATGTTAAGAGAGAGTTCGTTGGTAGTAACAGCTTTCTGTATCTGTCCCAGGTTTCCAAAGTTGCCAAAGTTTATGTCTCTTTCTTTAGATAGTTGCCATATTATATCAGATAATGGTATCGAGCCACAGTTGGTTTCTTCTATTTGTTGCCAGTTTGTCGAGGATTCGGTGGTTAATATCCTTACTACTGAAGATACCTGTATCGCTTCATAGTATAACAGTAAATTAGGAAAGCCAAGTCCTCCTTCTTTTGCAGGACGAGATAGAGTGGCAAACTTTATTCTGGGTGTCTTATAGCTCCAGAAAAATTGGAAAAAGATTTTTTGCCAACAAGCCAGTTCAGACTTTGAAATTGGTATCGGTAGTGTATGTAATGCGAATAAGAATTTTGGTAAAATGAAGGATTTGAGTACGTTGATCCTATCTGCCCAGGATAGGCCCATATCATTCCACTGTTTCAATTGGTTTTTTGTTTCTTGAATAATTTTTTAAAAATTGCAGGTTGTGATGTCTTTCAGATCAGGAGGAATATAAATTCCTAGACATCTCCAGTCCTGCTTGAGTGCCAAAAATGAATTTCCTACAGAATTTTGTTTCTGCCGGACTTTTTGCTAATGACAAATGTCTACTTTTGAGTAATCTAAATTGAAAGGAGGTTCTGTTTTCTCCAGAACTTTTCATAATGACAAGCTTCTCCACAAACAATAAAATGTTAAATGATTTACTGTTTTGGGGTTTTTTGCCAGACGGATTATTGGAACATTGGGTGTCCTGTCCTAAATGACTATGGCTCTGTTCAGCAGAGGTCTATAGCTTTGTTGGTATATTTGATTTGCAAAGCATTAAACCAAGGGCATAGACTTTCCAATTTCCTGGCGGGGGCTGGGAGCTGGCTGGGTGAACTCCTTCCCAGCGGTGCCCTACTTCGACGATGAGAAGTTCTTCACTGACCACTCCTCCGGCAACCCGCTGGACAGTGACGAGCTGCTGGAGGGCGATGAGGTGGACTTCCTGGCCCCCCAGTGCCACCACCACCACCTCTAGTGTTGTTGGTGATGGGGCCTGACCAGGGGGGCCCAGCCAACGCTGCCTTCTTGCCGCCCTCCTTGCCCTCCAGCCTGGCCTTCAAGTGCTGCAGGCGGGGAAGGCGCTGAGAGCAGCATGGTGTTGGGTGCACTTGGAGGTGGAGCTGCTGCAGCTGTGCCATGTGGTCAATGTACAGCACAAGTAAGCACCCCACCACCCGGGCAGCAGCTGGGAAGGAGACACACCAGGGAAGGCGGGCATGATCAGGGGAAAGCGCACTACCATGAAGTCCCAAGGATCATGGTCTTGTTGTTTATGGATCTGGCATTGCACAGCACCAATGTCAGAGGGGGGTTCTCCATCCTAGCCCCACTGCTGACCACCCTCGGGATGGGTCTCAGGCTGGAAGGGTGCTGAGCTAATTTATTTATCCACATCCTTCCCTTCCTGTCCTGCCTGGACCCACCACTGTACTTTCCCCTCCCCAGGAGCACTGGAATCTGCTGGCCAGGCATTGCTGCCCCTTTGATCTCCGTGTGAGCCTCAGATCATTGGGGTCTATTGTGGTTGCGGTTCTTCTGACAGCAGGCGTCCTAAACTCCCTACTTATCCTAACAATATATTTGGTCTGACTAATTATCCTTTATTGGCCAGTAAAACTATAAAGGCCAAATATATATATATAATCCCCCCCTACCCAAATTTAACAGCACCAATTCCCATAGAATAATTAAACCTCCAGTGATCACTGGTTCACAATTTCACAATTTTCTAGTCCATCCCTAGCCTAATTCCAGTGATCATTCTTACTGCTCTCAGGTCTCAGCTAGCAGTACTATCACCCCTCCCCCCCGGATAATTGGTCACTAATTTACCACAGTTTGACTAATTTTGGCCTGGCTGTTCAGGGTGTCTCAGCTGCTGTCTGCCTATAGATGGTAGAGGCAGATCGCTGTCTTCCTGGCTCCCATCCAGCTGGTCCTCTCCTGCGGCTCAAAAATGTGAGCCCTGTCCCAGAGCAAGGGGGGCCAAGCTGGATCCCGGTGTCGAGGGGTACTCCGCCTCCCCTCCTGCAGAGGATGGAGTGGGGGTGGAGGTCCAGCGCTCACCACAGCTCTTTGTGTGGGCATCCCTAGTTCCACTGTGTTCGCCGCCTCCACCGCAGCCGCCAGTCTCAGGGGGCTGACTCTGCCGCCTCCGATCTCCAGAGGGCCGTCTCTGCCACTTCCGCCTCCAGCACTGATCTCTGGGGGGCTGGGCAGGATGTCTGTGGCTCTCCTGATCATGTCCTGCTTCCCCCTCCAAAGAGGGGTGAGGGTCCGTTGCTTGTTGCTTGTCCCTGCTCTGCCCGTCAGCGGCCCATGCCTCGACGTGTTCTCCACTTCTGCCTCTGCAGCAGCCGCCGGTCTCAGGGGGGCCACCTCTGCCATCTCCGCCCCCCCACCACACTCCAGGGGGGTGACAGAGACAAGGGATCTGTGGCATCCCCGGCTGCACCCACTGCATCCTCGTCCCCCACAGCTTGGCGCTAGGGCCCCCCTGTCAGGTTCCCTGTCATGTTTTGCTTTTCTAGGTCTATCCCGGTTGCAGGTCCCAGCGGGAGATCGGCATCAGCTTCCGCTCTGATGGTTCCTCCCCCCCTCCCCTCCCCCCCCTTCACCGGAATGAGCTCAGATGTTTTGCTAGACTCATGTTATCTCTGTTGCTGCACTTGTAACCTTGGGCAACTGGGCCTCCACTTTTCCAGGTGTCTTTTGCGTGGGATTGCATGTAGGGAAATCACAGGGCCGGGGATGGGAAAGTAGCTCTGCTTACGCGCCTTTTTTCCTGAGAAAGTAACGGTAGTGCATTTTGGTGCTTGTTTATTCTTTTTCCATTGGTACCTGCATTTTTACTCTGGTTTGAATTTACTATATCAATTCCTCCTCTTCTGTATCTGGTATCATTAACAACGCAAGTGTTTCCTGAAAGACCATTAAGAATAAAGACTTTGATTTGAAATACAAGGCCTGGCTTATTGGATCTAATCAGAAGTCTCACACCCCCGCAGTAGCTCCACCAGGCAGTTGCCATGTCCAGGGCCCAAGGCGAGCCCAAAGAAGGGGCCGCAAGCAAAGGGGATGCTAGCAGGAGTCCCATGGCCACTGCTCACTGCTCTGCCACCGCTTCGCTCCCCACACAAGTCTGGGGTGCCGTCTGGCCAGTCAGTCCCAGCTGGCCTGGTCCCGGCTGGGCCAGCTCCCAGCGCTGCCAGGCCACCCCCAATGTAAGCAAAGGGCGAGCCAGCAGAAGTCCCACAGTCGCCGCTCACCACTCCACTGCCACAGCACTCCCTACACAAGTCCGGGGCACCGTCCAGCCAGTCCATCCAAACCAGGCCAGCTTCCGACGGCAGCGGGCCTCACCCAGTGCCGTGCTCACGGGGGGGGGGGGTTAATTGCTGGTAAGTCTCCCCTTCTTCATTCTTTCATTCCTGCAGGGGTGGTGGGGGTCCCCTGAAAGTAGCCTGCTGCCAGCGACCTGCAGCCACCTGTTTTTTTTTAGATGTACCTGGCAGAGCCCTGAGCACTAGGCTCCACTTGTGCTGCCATCTTTAAACACCATCTTTACAAGAAGTGAGGGACTTGGCATCTCCAATGTGGAATGCCCTCCCCCTAGATATCACTTGTCATTGGACTGCTTCCGTCTCCAGTGCCCGGGGAAAACATGTAAATTTGCCGAGGGGTGGGGGCAGGGTTGTCATGAGTCAACTAGTTGTTTCTTTCCTTGGGGTTTAATAATTAAAGCTGTTCCCTCTCACCTACACTCTTGATGTGCTGTTGCTTTATAAAGTTTTCTTAAATAATGGTTTGGCTTTTAGTTGTTTCTTATTGCTGGCTTATTTGCTTTGATCTTGCTTTCTAAAGCCTGGTGGGTTATATTATATATACGTTGGGATTACTATGGTGATTTTTAATTGTATACCTTGGATACTTAAAAAAAACAAACCTTTATAATATTGTTTTTATGTTGGTTTGTGTTGTAAGCTGCCCAAAGAACAGGGTGGGGTAGAAGATTATCAGATGAAACAACACTAGGGCTGCCAAGTCCCCCAGGGGGCAGGGAATCCCCCGCTAAAGGGGTCCCCAAACCACCGGCCCGGATTTGGCCAGTGGGGGGGACTCCACCCCTGAACTGGCCTGATCAGGCCGACTGCCCCAGCTTGATGACATCACCCAGAAGTGACATCATCACACTGGGCATGTTGCCAGGGTGACGCTCTAGCAATTGCCCCAAAACTCCATGGTACCATAGAGTTTTGGGGCAATTGCCAGAGCATCACCCTGGCAACATGCCCAGCGTGACGATGTCACTTCCAGGTGATGTCATCACAGCACGCACACGCAAAGTGCGCACATGGAAGTCCTGGACCGGGGACAGGAGTCCCCCGCCATCAAACAGGTAGGACTTGACAACCCTAAACAACACTCTTGAATATATCTGATAGGCTTTGAAACTTTCTTCAAATCTTGCCATCTCTAGGGTTGCCAACCTCCAAGTGGGACATGGAGACCTCCTGGAATTACAACAGATCTCCAGACTACAGAGATCAGTTCCCCTGAAGAAAATGGCTGCTTTGGAGGATTGTATCCTGTTGAGCTCCCTCCCCAGGCTCCACCCACAAAATCTCCAGGAATTTTCAAGTCCTGAGCTGGCAGCCCTGCCTCCTCCCTGGTCAGAAATGGAAGCCTTGCTGGAAGGCACTATCACAAACTGCATGGCTGCTATTGAAACTGATTGTCTTCAGACTTGAGACAGAAGGCCAGCCCTGTTTCCAGAAGGCCCAAATAGAGCTTATGGTCTATGAATCCCAAGCAAGACAGAATGACAGTGTTATCTACAGCCAAATGGGCATGAATGTTTAGTAATTTAATCACTGTGTACCAGGATCATGAACCTCATGGCCCCTTGCATTAATTCCGTGCATTCATCAAAATCTTCTCATTTGTATTCTAATTGTCTTGCTATTTTTATCATGTTATTCTTTCTAGGGATGATTGTATTGCGTGTGATTGATCCTAACGTTTCCTGACATGCAGACTGATGTGTGTTTCGTAAACAGAAAATGAAGTGACAGAACTAATTAAAAATCCATCTGTTCCGTTGAACAAGGGCTGTGCCAGGCAGCTCATATGAGACTTTTGGTCAGCAACAACATTACGCCCACGCTGGCGTCCACTGGAATAACAGCAGTTGTTGCCTGGGGTGTCCCATCTAATCACATCCTGGGCTACAATCTGTCAGGTGGCTCCGCAGCCTACCCCTAGTTTGCAAATATGCCTGCCCAGCAAAATGTGGATCACATAGTTAGATATAATAGCTATGTATTTTTAAATCCTGTGAGCCAACTTCCTTACCACGGTAGTGGACAGAATCATTCCCAGAAGTAACTTATTGCTGTCAGTATCAAACACATGAAACCACCTAATGCAACTTCTTCAAGGCTGGTCTGCAAGTATGGGGCAGCCATTGAAAAAGCCTGAGCATAGAGTTGTTGGGGAAAATGAAGCTGTCTGATGGGACAATGCAGAGAGAGGCAGCCCTTCAACTATGTGGCCCCTAGGTCATGAAGGTAAGGACCATATTGTTGGCACATCTGTTTTTCACTTTTATATGTAAGGTTGCAATTTTTGAGCTTTCATATTCTATTATTACTGTTGTACTCTTTGATTATGATTGTATATTTATGTTTCTAATAAAAAGATAATTAAAAAAAAAGATGGTAAGGACCAGCACCTTGAATGTGGAGCCTGAGGCGCATGGACAGCCAGTAGAAGGATCTCAAAACAGGAGTAACGTGGTCCTAGTGGTTCCTGGTAACAAAATGTGCTGGTGCATTTTGCACCACTTAAAGATGCTGAATTATCCTCAAGGGCAGCCCCATGTAGAGTATATTATAGTAATCTAGCCTTGAGATTAATGAGGCATTAATCAGTGTGGCCAGATCAGTAACCTGCAAATAGGGAGCCAGTTTCCCCACTAAATGAAGTTGAAAGAAAGTATTTTTCTGCTTTCATGGTCACCTGTTTCTCCAGCAAAGTTTCCCAAACTGTCAATTGAGTCTTTCAGCAAAAGCTGCATTCCCTCAGTGGTAAGAAGAATAATCCTGTTTAAAATGGTAGGCCCTCCAACCAGTATTACCTCCATCTTATCTGGACTGAGCTTCAGTTTGTTCTTCCTCAGCCAGTTGACCACTGCATTCACACATCAGAGAAGGACAGAGACAGCCCACAGCTGAAGGCTTATCCTGAGACAGCTGAGTGTCATCAGCATATTTGTGGCATCCCACTGAAAAGCTTAAGATAATAGTATGTATATATTTATTTAAAACATTTATTAGGTGCCTTGCAGCCTTCGGGAAATCAAGGTATCCTACTAAGTAAATAAAACAATAACTGCAAAAAAGTTATAGCAGTCCACAAAGTAGAGGTCGTGCACAGATATTGAAGCAGTAATCCCAAAAACCAGATCCGATCAGGAAGAAGGCACACAGACACCAGGAATAGAAAAAGCCAAAAAATTATGGTACCATAAATCTCAATCTGAATAACAGTTTCAGATACAAGCCAGCCCCGTTTACAGTTGGGCTTAATCTTTTATACTAAGGAGGCGGAGAATTTCAGCAGGATGAAACTAGTGTCATTTCTACACATTTGACATCATTTTCGTAAGCAAAGGTATTCTATTTCATTCTTGCGCATGTCAATTACAGGAAAGGAATCAGGAATGTTAAGTTAAACATTGTTGCAAATCGGTATACGTTCTCATGCCTCTTCTCTAAGCTAGGATGTGCAAAATGTGTAAGTAGTTGCAACTTTGGAACAATAAGCTTCTGTATAGGCATTTTGCTGAAGCACAAACATATAGTGTAACACCAGAGAATTCTTTATGCATGTTTGTATCTGTACTGGCTTTGCAGTTTCAAAGAATTAGCTTACTAAGGCAATAAAATTAGTTTTGCAATTTCTTTCTTCAATATTAACAAAGAATGTCGTGGCATCCCCTTGACAGCTCCCAAGGGGATGATTCAGCTTCTTCCATTGCAACCTTTTGTGGTTGTTCTGATAAAAAGGATTGGAAGTATCTCAACACCCACCTCACATTCTATAAAAGTGAGATTTGAGTCCAGTAGCACCTTAGAGACCAACAAGATTTTTGGGGGGGGGTCATGCTCTTGGGCCTATAGCTGTGTGGCCTATAGGCTTTAGGGAGGCCTAGTGGCTCTGAAGCCTGTATTGGAGTAGCTATCAGGGCCTACATTTCCCAGGTTCCCTCCAGAACCTGTGATTGGCTAACAAGGGATCTGGAGGGAAAACTTAACCCAGCAGAGGGGCGGAGGGTGGTGCCTGGGAAGAAGAGTATTGTGTACTGGGTTGGATGCATGGAAAGCCTGGACTACAACATAGTTATCAGCATAGATTTATTGAGTACACAACAAGCATGCAATACTGGCCGAGCTGGCCAACTATATACAACTCTTAGGACACACCCAAAAGTCCTATTGGCGGGTTTGAATTTCCTGTCAGAGTTCGTATTGGAGGGCTAGTGGTGGTCTAGGATCCTTGACCCCAATCGTCTCTCAGAGTCAAGCTCTGACTGTATGCCGCTGGCACCTAATGGCAGTCAGAGGACATAACAAAGAGAGAAAAGGCTTCGCCCCAAAGTGTGTGTGTGAGTTGGAGGGGGTATTCACTCCTAGGAAGCAGAGCGGGTGTGAGGCTGCTGCAGACAGAGGAGGGACCCCTAGGGTTGCCAAGTCCTACTTACCTAATGGCGGGGGGAGTCCTCCCTAGCCCAGGAGCTCCTCTGGCGTGCGCGCAAAGCGCGCACGCCTGGTGACGTCACCAGGAAGTGATGTCACCACGTTGGGGGTGTTGCCCGGGCGACACTCTGGCAATCGCCCCAAAACTCTATGGTCCCATAGAGTTTTGGGGCGATTGCCAGAGCGTCGCCCTGGCAACACCCCCAACGTGGTGACGTCACTTCTGGGTGACGTCATTACTCTGGGGAAAGTCATCCTGGCCGGATGACTTTTGGGGGTGGGGTTCCCCCCGCCAGCTGAATGCTGGCCGGCGGATCGGGAACCCCTGTAGCGGGGGATCCCCGCCCCCCGGGCTGACTTGGCAGCCCTAGGGACCCCTCACCCAAAGAGGGGGTGAGTCAGTCTGAGCCCACCTGGGGCTCAGGGACAGTAGAGTCAGACGCGTTGGGATTTCTTATTTTGCTGCTTTACCTACCTTTACTGCACTCCATTTTCCCACATGTTAAATAATTACAGTTGTTGTTAAGTCTCTTCAATAAAATTATTTTGTCACTCTGCCCGGGTCCTCACACTGCATCCAGTAAATCTGGTGGGAAAGGAGTATAGAAAGGGGTAGGGGGGGTGCTCTGGGCCCTCCAAGGTAGGGTTGCCAGCTCTGGGTCAGGAAATATCTGGAGATTTGGGGGGTGGAGCCTGAGGAAGGCAGGGCTTGGGGAGGGGAGGGACTTCAAAGGAGTATAGTGCTATAGAGTCCACCTTCCAAAGTAGCCATTTTCTCCAGGTGCACTGATCCCTGTCACCTGGAGATTAGATCTCCAGCCACCACCTGGAGGCTGGCAACCCTATCCCAAGGAGACCCATACCAGAGTAGTGGCAGCCATTGGAGAGCTTTTCTAGCCACTGCCTGCAACAGGAGAGGTATAAGCTTGTGAGAGCGTTCCCTTCATCAGATACCCTGAAAATCATGTTGGTGTCTAAGGTACTACTGGACCAGAGTCTAGCTGTTCTACGGCAGACCAATGTGGCTGCCCTCTGAAATGGTCTCACATTCTAGGTGCCCCATGGTGTATAGTCCCTGGTGTCAAAGGCTGCGGGTAGCTCTAATCATCATCATCATCATCTGCTCTAGGCTGAATGTTGGAGCAGGTTCCAAAACAACCATGAATTTCTCCAAATTGACATAAATACTATACAGGAGAAGAATGGTCAGTGATGAAAGCCCAGCAAATTATATATACTAAGTTTTGCAAAAGCTATCACAGTGGTCAAAGCTAGATTAAGTTTTTACTATTGTTTTACCATCTACCCTGGAGCAACACAGTCTTCATGGCACTACAGAGATGAACCTGTACCGTTATCCTGCAGCCTCACCTCATAAAATTTGCCCTCACCAGTTAAATCCCCCCCCCCCATATATCAAACTTAGATTCAGGTGGGTAGCCATGTTCGTATGCATCTGAAGAAGTGTGCATGCATACAAAAGCTTACACCCAGAATTAAACTTTGTTGGTCTTAAAGGTGCCACTGGACTCATACTTTGTGTTATAGGTCAAACTTGCACCCCAGTACAAACTGAGACAGGTTGTAGTTTTGTGTGCTGACTACTAGCAATATGCCAGAGTAAAACAAAGCCAGTATGGGATATGCCCTTCTCATCCAAGACACCAGAAGAGTTTATTTGCTACCAGAGTCTCAGACTTTGTTAGAGTTCATCAGATCTTGTCAGATCTCACAAGCTAAGTAGGGTTGGCACTGGTTAGTATTTGGATGGAAGACCACCAAGAAATACCAGGGGCCCTACACATAGGCAGGCCATGGGAAACCACCTCTGAATGCCTCTTGTCCTGCCCTGGATAGCCTGATCTTGTCAGATCTTGGAGACTAAGCAGGGTCAGCCCTAAGAACATAAGAGAAGCCAGTGTTGCATCAGGCCAATGGCCCATCCAGTCCAACACTCTGTGTCACACAGTGACCAAAACCCAGGGGCTATCAGGAGGTTCACCAGCAGGGCCAGAACAGAAGCCCTCCCACGATTGCCCCCCCAGGCACCAAGAAGACAGAGCATCACTGACTCAGCCCTGCTTAGTACTTGGATGGGAGACCACGAGGGAAATCCAGGGTTGCTACACAGAGCCAAGTAATGGCAAACCACCTCTGAAGGTCTCTTGCCTTGAAAACCCTGTAGGGGTCGCCATACGTCAGCTGTGACTTGGTGGTGCTTTCTAAACGCCAGAATCTCCTGAATTAACTTCATCCATTTAAGGAACAGTGTTTTGAAGAATTTGATACTTTCTTTCATAGCCCTTAATTCTAAAGCTCAGGTTTCAAAGACTGATTGAATAAGAATTTCAGAAGGTCCTTTCCAAGTTATTCCTGTTCTCAGTAACCTGAAGCAAAATACCTTCCACAGAGGCTTGATTAAGCAGCTAAAAATGGTTTATTCGTAGCTCCTCCGCCTCTGTTCTTCTCCCTCCCTTGCAAGTTCACTGTCACGCCCTCCCCTTTCTGTGTCTCTTTCACATTCCCCATCTCACCTCTTACCCAGTTCAATAATTCAATAATTATTGATTAGTAGGATTTGTTGCCATAACACCTAAATTTTACCACCACTGTTTATTTAAAAGTAAATGCCAATGTGTTCCGCAGAGCTTGTTTCCAGGTAAGTGCACAGTGACAACGGATTGCGCGGTATGAACAGTAGCCAGGCAGCAGGCTTTACGGAACAGCAGCTTGAAGAATTAAATGGGGAAAACTGAGGATTTCACAAGCTGAAACTCTAAAGCTGAAGCTGACAAGTACCCAAATGTCATGTTGTACCAAACATTAAGCTGAAATGTTTCTGGTTGAAGAAGGTACAGAACCTTCTACCTAAATAATCCTCTATCACGTAATTAGATATTTTGGTTGTATGGTCTCTTGTGACTCATTGGTATAAATGGAAAATTTATCTTTGGCCAACATTGGTGTAGTACTTAAGAGCGGCGGACTCTAATCTGGAGAACTGGGTTTTATTTCCCACTCCTGCTCCCCATGAAGCCTGCTGGGTGACCTTGGGCCAATCTCAGTTCTCTCAGAACTCTCTCAGCCCCACCAACCTCACAGGGTGCCTGTTGTGGGGAGAGGAAGGGAAGGTGATTGCAAGCCACTTTGAGACTCCTTAAGGTAGAGAAAAGTGTGTTATAAAAACCTACTATTCTTCTCTTCTTTGATGTGAATTGTAACAATTGTTAAAATATTTAGCATTTATGCAATGCTCTAAAGCACTTATAGGGTTTCATGCACATCAAGTTGGATCTTGAGAGGCACTGGAAGGCCATTTTATTTGCCAGAGCCTTTCAATGGGATATAGACTGGAGCAATGCTTTCTCAAAGCCGTGGAGTCTTGTCTGCAAAAATTCTACTTTGTGAGCTATTGGCATTAAAGTTGTGAGTGAGCGATTTGGCTACTGCATATATTAGTTTGCTCTGGAGCCATCCTTCCTGAGCTAAGACAAAAATGTGTGAGCTGGAGGCTAAAAAACTGTGAGCTAGCTCACACTAACTCAGCTTAGAGGGAACACTGGACTTGAGGTATCTTTTAGGTGAGAGGGGGTTGTTTTATTCTGTAAGTTTGAAACAGTTTTGTAAGCTACCTTGAACCACAAGGAAAGGCGGGATACAAATATTTTAATCAATTGATCTCACCTAATTCTCAGTCTGACCTAATTCAAACCAGTCTCACGCTGAGAACCCAGTGTGGTGCCGTGGCTGAGTGTCAGACTAGGATCTGGGAGACCCCGGTTCGAATCCCTACTTGTGCCATGGAAGATGGCTAGGGATAGAAATATATTAAATAATAAACCTTTCTAAGTCTGCAATCCATCTGAAAAGTCTGTTTCCATTTTCAAAACCGATGCTGCTGTGTCTTTGTTTTTTGGAAGGAATTCCCAGGAGCCATGGTGGAGAAAGGTCCACTGTAGGGCTGCCAACGCTGGGTTGGGAAATTCATGGAGATTTGGGGGCTGGAGCCCAGAGAGGGTGGGATTTGGGGTGGGGAAGGACTTCAGTGGGATATAATGCCACAGGACAGGGGTCCCCAACGTGGTTGCCATAGGCACCATGGAGCCCACTTACACCTTTCTTGTGTTCTCCAAGTGTTCTTAGAAAAGGGGGAGCAGGTGGGGCTTTTGTCCGGTGGGGACTCTGACTGGCCATTGGAGATCTGATTGGCTGTGCAGACACTTTAAAAGTTTCTTCAGCAGCAGTTGCCACCACAGCACAAGGAGCTTCACTGTGTTAACTGGGTATGTATTTTTAAACAAAGTGTTCATTTTAAAAGGCATCCTGTTAAACACAGCTTCTGCCTGAAATACTGAAGAATTACTATTAGGGTTATGCATAGCCTCACTCCCTGACATTCTGGAGTTGGCTCCACCTCCTGTGGCAGCCATTTTGGAGTTGTCTCCGCCACTCTGTGTCAGGATTCTAAAGGCACCCGCAGACTTGAAAAGGTTGGAGACTCCTGCCATAGAATCCAACCTCCAAAGCAGCCATTTCCTCCATACCCTGGAGATCAATCATAATTCTAGGAGATCCACAGGCCTCCCTTGGAGAACCCTTTTGCCAAACTGAAAAGAAACAAGGTGGCTGTTTAACCTGATGAGAGGCTTCTGTTCTACTTTGTATAATAGTTGAAGGCTTTGGTTCCAGCCTATCTGCAGTCCTGAGGAAGTTCGACTGAAACTTCTCACTTACAGTCCAGAGGAGCATGCTGACTGCTTCATTTGCCAACAGAAGAAAAATCAAAGAGACTTTGCTTGTGAGAATTAACACCAGTTGGTGTGTATATATATGCTCATTGTGCCATGACTATTGACTTACTGAATTTATTCTCTATACTGGAATAAGGCCAATTGTGGAAATAAATACAATGGGCTCTAGAAAGAGGCTCTGGGCAGGTGCCCTAGCTTTGGACATTCAGCATCAATTTGCTGTGGCAATCTCAGTAGGGTATAAGGACACAGAGTTCACCCTTTTCTCCAGGGGAACTGATGTCTGCCACCTGAAGGGCAGTTGTAATTCTGAGTGATCTCCAGCCCTCACCTGGAGATTGGCAACAATGGTTCTCCAGGAGGAAATGCCTGGTTTGGAGGGTGGAGTCTATGGCATTATACCTGTCTGAGGTCCCACCTCTCCTCAAACCCCACCCTCTCCAGGCTCCACCCCTCAAATCGCCAGGAATTTCCCAACCTGGAGTTGGCAACCCTATCTCCTTCCCAGCCAACCATAAATCCTACCTTTATCTGCCCCTCTGACTTCAGCTTTCCACCCCCCCACACACACACACACCTGCAGCCTTTCTCTACCTAGGAAAAGTACAATCTTTCTCCACAGTGGGGACCCAAGGAGGAGGGAAGCAACCTCAGCAGGATATAATGACACAGAGCCCACCCTGTAAAGCAGCCATTTTCTCCAGGGAAACTGATCTCTGCCATCTGGAGACTGATAGCAATGGTTCCCCAGGAGAGAATAACTGCTTTGGAGGGTGGACTCTATGGCATTCTATTCAGCTGAGGCCTCTCCCCTCCCCAAACTCTGGCTCTCATAGACTCCCTACAAAACCTTCAGGAATTTCCCAACCTGGAGCTGGCAACTCTAGTCAGGACTGGCCCCAATGAGTTCCCCACCAAGGCCAAAGAAGGCCTGAAATGGGCCTCCTGCCTTTGCCTTTTTACTGACGGAACCAAGCTTGGTTGCCTACCAACAGCTACTGAGGGAAAAGTTAGCCTGACAGGAGCCAAGCAGGAGAAGCATCTTCATCAGGAGAGACAGTTGTTTTGGCAGTTTATTCTGTCAGGGAAGTGGCCAGGATGGCAGTGGGCAGGGGAGTGGAGCAGACCCAGCACCCAGCCAATGGCACGTGAGTACTTGTGAGTGGTTGTTGATGGGCCAATGGTATCAGGGCTTTTATATATATAAGATAGATATTGAATACAAAGAATGTTATTATTATTTTATTTACTGTATTGTTTCACAGGATGTTTGTTGTACTTTTGACCTCCCTTGAAGCTTGGCAACCTTACCCCACTATTGTTCTTTTACTGCTTACTATAGGGGGGGGGAGGTATTTGTGAATTTCCTGCATTGTTCAGAGGGTGCTCTAGATGACCCTGGAGGTCCCTTCCAACTCTATGATTCTATGTTTCTGTCACTCTTCTTCTTCTTTTTTTTTTTAAGTTTTGAAATTTTTATTGAAGTATATTTGATAACATGTTTACATTACTTGTATTCAATAACATTATACTTAAACTTAACATTTTATCTTTAAAACATTTGAAAAATCATTAATTAACATAGCTACTAACTATGAAATAATTTGTTTAAACAGATAACAACTTGAGTAACTTCATAAGCTATATATAACAACAATCTGCTTTTTATTTTAAAAATGTTAAGTATTAAACTATCAATCATTAGCATTTGTTTAATGTAGTGTGTGATCAGACTAAACAAAGAAGTTTTGACTTTAAATCCATTCTTTATAGCTCATTGGAACATAAGAAAATATAACACTGGCTCACCCAGTTAACAATAGCAGCATCTTGGAAATCTAAGAACCCTCTGACTATATTATCCTGGATAAACAAATGTTGGGAACATATTATCATGAACAAGATAGCAGACTCGGTTGAAAATAGACTAGGACAGCAAACAAAATTACATTCATCATTAATACACACATGGTCACTCTTCTTACATGCCATTTACGAAGCCTTGAAATGTGATACTTGCTTCTTTGAAGAGGGGATAGATGTGTATTCCCACTTCACTAATTACAAGTTTATATATGAGGTATACAGCCTTGAAAAGACTAGTACTGTGTAGAAACTTGCATGAATAATAATGATGCCTTTTTAAAATTGGGGTTTTTTTAATTGGAAAGCTTTTATTTGAAGGTTTGAATGCTGAAGTGGCAGGGATCTTTTCTTTTTTTAATCCTATCAGCTGTGTGTCGCCTGATGTAGATGGCCCAATTTAACTCCCAGTGATGTCAGACATCACCATTTGTTTGAACAGGCTTTAGAACTAGGCTTGATAGAGAGTTAATATTAATCACATCTGGGGATTCAGTAATGATATGGTAGTAACTAATCCAGATAAAACAGAGAGAAGGGAATGGCAAATCATTTCAGCAGCTGCAGAAAATGAGGATGGTTTTGGATTGCCCAAGTAGGGTTCAGGCCTGTAGCCAGGATTTTGTGGCTTATGGGGCAATTTTTTTGTGGTGGGGCTAAAGTTCTCCATGCAGAAAGAAAAGCCAGTGGGGCTGAAGTTCTCCATGCAGAAAGAAAAGCCAGTTAGCCAATAGAAAAGCCAGGATAGATCTATCAATTGCAAGCTGTCACCACTTTAGATGACAGTTCTCACCTGCTGCAAGTTAATCACTTCTGCCAGCCGAAGCAACAGTTCTGATAACAAGCTGGCAGATGGGGGTGATGACTCCTATAGTCAAGAAAGCTAAGACTTAGGCAGAAAAACTCTCTTAAAGAAGACCAGTTTCTTGACACAGAGTTAGAAGGTCCTAGAGGTCACCTACTCCAACCCCCCTTGCTCAGTGCAGGAATTAGTCAACTACAGCACCTCACTCTGCTTAAATTAGTGCATGCCTTTTAAAAATGATTGAAAATGATTCAAAAAAGCATTTACAGGAGAAATTTTTGTGGGAAAATGCCTTTAAGAAAGGGGGCGGAACCCCCAAAAGCCCCACTGTAGCTATGGACCTGCTAGGGTTGCCAGCTCTGGATTGGGAAATACTTGGAGATTTTGGGGGTGGAGGCTGGGGAAGGTGGGGTCTGGGCAGGGGAGAGACCTCAGCAGGGTACGATGCCAGAGAGTCCACCTTCCAAAGTGTTAGAAAAGTGAAGGAATACTGTGCACTGTCACCTGTCTCAGACTTCAGGAGGTCACCATAGATTTAGTCAGATAGACAGGTCGGAACACACAGAGTATCCTTTCCTTCCTGTTATCTGATCCTATTCCTTTGAAATAGAATGCTGTTCTCAGAGACGAGTTTCCTTCCTTCCAGCTAGACATCTCTCTCACACTCTCTCTCTCACACACACACAAAGAAGGACTGCTCTCCATCTTTGGAACAATGGATGCAGGGCATGTTTTCTCTGCATCCAAACCCATCATAGTTTAGATAGATTAGATTCTATCTCTATCTCTCATCTATACTGTCTAAAACGGAGTTCCATATAATAAAGGACTCTTATTGGTTTTGAATCTAACTACTGGCTCTGAGTAACTTTGTAAGCTTGCTAGCGCACTCAGTACCAAGGCTTTGTTGTGTGGAAATGCCTTGTGCACACTGCTAAACTGATAGCGATTCCTGGCTCTATTAAAACCAGAGAATCCAACATAAAGAAGCCATTTTCTCCAGGGGAACTGATTTCTATTGTTTGGAAATCAGTTCTGATAGCGGGAGATCTCCAGACCCTACCTGGAGGCTGGCAATCCTACTGCCCAACATTTTACCTTCATTAGAGGCTCCCTAGGGTAACCACCACTAGCAGCCTCCAGGTGGGGTCTGGACTCTGAAGTTCTCCCAGAGTCACAGCTGGTCTCCAGACTACTGAAATTAGCTCCCCTGGAGAAAATGCCAGCTGTGGAGGGTGGGCTCTATGGCACTATATCTAAGGTTACCAATCTCTAGGTGGGGCCTGGAGTTCTCCCAGAGTTACTGCTGATCTCCATACTACAGAAATCAGTTCTCCTGGAGAAAACACAAGCTTTGGCAGGTGGGGTACATGGCATTATACACCAGTGAGGCCCCCCCCCCCCCAGACTCCTGTCCCCAGGATCTGACCCCCAATCTGCAGGAATTTCTGGGGTTGCCAACTCTGGGTTGGGAAATTTTGGGAGTGGAGTCTGGTGGGGTCTGGGACCCCAGAAAAGTATAAAATACCATAGAATCCACCCTCCGAGCTGCCATTTTCTCCAGGGGAATGGATCTCTGTCATCTGGAAAGCAGTTGTTATTCCAGGAGATCACCAGGCTCCTCCTGGAGGTTGACAACCCATTTCCCAATGTGGTGTTGGCAACTTGTGATCCCTTGGAGAAAATGGCTGCTTTGGAGCATGGACTCTATGGCATTGTACCCCACTGAGGTCCCTTCCTCCCAAATCCTGCTGTCCCCAACCCACACCCCCAAATCTCCAGGAATTTCCCAATCCAGAGGTGGCAAGAGACAGTTATCCCTAGTGATTATTCTCTGCAAGTGCAGTAGGAAGTAACTGTTTCACAAATCTTTTGGGGGTTTTGGAAATGCATTTGGGGATAGACCGCTATTAAGGTGCTTCATTTTTTGTTTTTTTTAATCCTACATAATCATGGAGTGCCTAAGATTTGATGCCTGCAAAAAGCAAAGCCAATAAGATTTCAAATTCTGAAATAAAATTTTGTGTTCAAAAGTGCAAATTTGAGATTGTTTGTATGTGATGTTTTTTATTCTTATGTTCTGATTCTTTGTTATTCAAGTTTGTTGTAGTTATTCTTATGGAATTAAAAAATTAAAAAAAATATTAGTTAAAAAAGTGCAAATTTGAATTGATAGGGACAGATATTATTTTAACTGAATATTTTAATGCAGCAAATTCAACAAGTGGTTGTTTGAAACCACAGAAGCTGAAGATTCAGCTACTAGAGGCTACAGGAGATGAGGGACCTTCATATAGACCATCTTTATATCGGAGGACTAAAACACAAGCCAGACATAATTTTTTAGATCAGCATCCGCCATGCTGCAGATGGAGAAAATAGCTACTAGCCTTGTAATTAACCTCTCTTCCCGTTCCCTTACTCATATGGAAACTTGTTGAATTTAGAACTAGGATTTGTACCCACTCCATGTTATGATCCATTTAAGACCTGGGTGGATGTGTTTAAATTAATCAGGTTGTTGAAACTGAAACATATGTTTGGAAACCATTCTGACAATAAATGGGATGTGCACTTTAAGAAGAAGTCACAATTGGTCCTGAACATTAATATCCCGGAAATAGAGGTATTTGAGTGCTTAATCCTTAGAGACTTGGAACAATTAGAAAGATCTAAACCTAGATATAGTTTTAATCTATCTCAATCAGAAATGGAGACATTGAAGAGTCTAACTATGGATAAACAGATGGTTATCAAACAGGCTGATAAAGGGGGTGGTGTTGTGGTCATGGACCCAGCAGACTACCTCTCAATGGTGCCCAAGCTTTTGTCCGACTCTTCTTTTTATGCTCCCATTTCGAGGGATCTTTCAGATCAGGTTAAGTCTATGATTAGGATTGTAGTTCAGGAGGCCCTCTCTTTAGATTATATTAATCAAAACATGGATTTTTGTTGAATGATTTTGCTCGCATTTCAATATTCTATGCCCTTCCTAAGATCCACAAGCCGGGGCACCCTCCACCTGGACGCCCTATTGTATTAGGTAATAATTTGCTGTTCAAACCCCTTTCGCAATATGTGGACTCGTTTTTACAACCGTATGCGTCCACCATAGCTTCTTACATCAGGGATACTAAAGATTGCTAAAATAGAAGTGACTTTGGTCCCTGTTGATGCGGTCTTAGTAACCATGGATGTAATAGTGTTGTACTCCAACATACCGCATGAAGAGGCTCAAATTATTTTGGCTGAATTTTTGTCCAAAAGAGACCATTTGACCCCGCCTACACAATTCCTACTTGACCTTATTGATACTATTTTTGAAAAAAGTTTTTTTAGGTTCCAGCATGACTTTTTCTTACTAACTAGAGGAGTCACGATGGGGTCTGCCCTTTGCTCCTTCTGTGGCCAACCTGTTCATGGCGCATTTTGAAAATAAGTGGATTATGAATCCTAATAGTAATCCTTTTTTTGACAAAATCATTTTATATAAACATTATATTGATGATTTGTTTTTTCAGTGTGAGAACATCTCAGTTGAGGACTTTGGGATGTGGCTTAACTCGCTACATTCCACCATCAGGTTCACCTTTAAAGCAGACCCTCATAATATAGATTTTTTTGATACTTCTGTCTTTATTCCTGAATTGGGCACTCTGGCGGTTAAACCATTATCGAAGAGTTCTGACAGAAATTCAAACTTACACTATCATTCACATCATGTAAGTCATTTGAGGCAGAATTTGCCTTATGGCCAATTTTTGTGGATCAAAAGGAATTTGACTCTACATGCATGCTACATGGCAGCAGCATCTCAAATAACTAGGGATTTCAGTGAGAAAGGTTACCCGCCTACAGTGATAGAGCCAGCAAGGGAAAGAGCTAATAGTGTAGAACGCACAGAATTACTTAAAGAGACAACTCAAAAGAGACATTGTTTAACTGCGCTTTTGACTTCACGCCCCTGGCGGCTCATGTTAAGGGCATTGTATTCAGACACTGGCATGTTGTCCAGAACATTCCAGGATGTGATAATGTGCCATTTATAGGGTTCAGGAGAACCAGAAGTCTTAAAGATACTTTGGTACATTCGGACCTGTTACCCTGCCTGTCGAAAACAGTTGCAGGTCCTAGAGGCCATAACCCCTGTGGTCTCTGTGTGATTTGTCCCATGGCCTGGCAGACAACTAGGACTAGTATTCCTGCAGTTCGATTTGATTATTCTTTAAGATTTTTTTCCACCTTTTCAACAAAAAGGGCTGTATATCTCTTGAGATGTTTCTGTTTTCCCCTCTTTTTTATGTGGGGATTTCATCAAGGACTATCTGGACCCGCATGATCAAGCATAGATCATGCATTACTGTAGACTGGAATTCCCACTTGTTCAGCATTTTATGGAAAAAGGGCATACCTTTAATGAATTTAAGTTCACAGTACTGGAGGTTATTGCTAGTCACCAATATACCCGGATAGGCATCCATAGAATATTGAGGCAAAGGGAGGCATTCTGAATCTTTCGTTTACACACCCTTATGGTTTAAACCAGTCAATTGAATTTAATTCATTTCTGTGAATATTGGGCGAACTGTATACATAACTGGCCCTTTAAATGTAGTGCTCAGCTTGAGTATTCATAGCTCATGGAGCTATTGACTGACAAGGCATGCCGACTATGTGAGACTCTGTTCTGGTTTGAGTGGCTGCCCGTTAGTGATTGTGTTAAGATTTTGGGTAAGTTTCCTTTTCCATGTAGGCTTGTAGTTGTATACCTTCATTATGATTGATTTATTGTAGCTTTAGATTATGCTATTAAGTAACTTTTGGAAACTTTACTTACAGAGTAACTGTATTGAAAATGATATTAGTGGATACTTTGATCCGAGAAAGTTGTGTATGATGTGAGTACCAATATGACAAATATCTAATGTATGTTTGGCTGAGATACATATGGAACTGTACAAGTGATTTGCACATTTTATATATGGCAAGCTGAAGAAGCCGTGACGAAACCGAGGACCAAAGCTGACATCTTCGTCTGTCTGCGTGAAGATTTTCTACAGTTGCATGAAGATCTTCAGACTTGTACATTTGTATCTTACATTTGTATCTTACAACCTTGAGACCTTGTGATCTATTGATAGTTGTTTTGTTGTGAGACCTAATTGGTTTTTCATGATTTAAAGTTTCCTTTGTGAGTGAGATTGTTGGATATCTACATTATTTGTCTGCATCGAACAGTGACATTACTGGCTGTGTCATCATGTGCCATTTGGTCAATAGAATTGGTCTCCTTTTGTTTATGACCATGAAATGAATAAAATGGCCATGTGCAATAGTTACAAAAAGTGAAACTGTGGTTACAAAAAGTGAAATGACTCATTTCACTCTTTGGGTAAATTATCTTACCTGTGAAGCCTATCTGAAAAAAAAAAAACATGTTGCAAAGATGGGGGTCGCAGGGGAGGCAAGAACTGCAATTTCCTCTTCTGTTGTAAAAGGCTTGACTCAGGTTGTCAAAGACTTCGGAGGTTTTATTTGAGCCACTGGAACTGTGGCCTGCCAGTTTTGCATCAAGGATTATTGCAGCTGGCAGAAATCATCCCTGTTCATCTCATTTGCAATAAACCCTTCATCATCTCCTGACATCTGGAGAGAACATTTTAATCAT
This sequence comes from Lepidodactylus listeri, assembly GCA_029233225.1. NCBI lineage: Eukaryota > Metazoa > Chordata > Lepidosauria > Squamata > Gekkonidae > Lepidodactylus > Lepidodactylus listeri. The sequence goes on from JARCFY010000012.1 coordinate 96,727,066, forward strand.
TTTACTGACTTCACCTGGAATTTCTGTCTTCTGCATCTATTCAAAGAGAAGTCTGCCAGGGTCACATTTGGAATACTGAAACCTTGATGCCAAAACTAGATAAGACAAAAACTTCTTATTTGGGCAAACAGTGGGTACTGATCAACTCTTAGTACTTTTAATAAAAGTAAATGTTAATATTCTAATTAACACATCCATAATAGAGGTTCTTTTACTCAGAATTAGTACTCTAGGAAAGGATAAGAACATATCCATCTGGCATCACCAAGAATTAAAGCTTCAGATACTCCATTTCAGTCTAGAAAAATAATTTGACTCAATGAGAATGAACTGGATTTCCAGTTTTTGCACACCAGACCTCTAGTGAATGTCTTAGCAGACAGGTGCTTTAAATCTCAAGAAGGATGCATAAAATTCTACTCTTATTATCATGCAAATATGGCAGTAATGCTCTGACACAGATTCTCCAAAGGTTTAATCAAATAGCATCTCACATAAATCATAGACCAGTCATAACTCTCACTCCCTCTAGAAAAGGGTGATTAAATATACATAAAATGTATGCATCATTCAAATGGCAAAAGAAATGTTACTGGTCCTTTGGTATCTTAACAAAAATCAATTAACAAGCATAGCGTATTTTGAAAATTTAATCTTTTACAGGCATGTTTCTGAACCCAAAGGCAAAATAATAATTATTATTGCCATCATCTCTCACAGTTGCAAGTTTATAGAGCTGGAAAGACATCAAGGGATATCTTATCCATGCTTTTACGAGTGTGTGTGTGTGTGCACGTGTGTGCAGAGCCATCAAATCACAGCTGACTTAGGATGACCCAGTTGGGGTTTCAAGGCAAGAGACAAGCTCTGTATAAGAGGGGGCTGTAGCTCAGCGGAGGAGCCTCTGCTTGGCATGCAGAAGGTCCCAGGTTCAGTTACACAGGCATATCCAGTTAAAAAGAACAGGCAGTAGGTAATGTGAAAGACCTCTGCCTCTGAGACCCCAGAGAGCTGCTTCTGTCAAACTCAGGACTTCGTTTGCAGTGATTTTGTGTGCATTATGCTCATTGTCTTTCTTCTTATGCATGCGGGCATTGTGGGGGCAGTTGGGTGTGAATGGGGGGGACTGCTTCGCTTCTCAAGCTTAGCAACTGTTTCCTAAGACACCTCCTGCCTCCTGAAGCAGGAAGAATGTGAATGACCTTGAATGCCTGTTTCTGCTAACCTGGCTGCCATAGATAACGTAATGGTAGAAGTGCAGGTGGGAGGAGGAGGGCCTGCAAGGAGTGTTAGGTTTAGGCAGACTGCATGAATGGATTGATTGGATAGGTTGGGGGGGGGGTCTTGCTTGAACCCTGTATAATTTCAGGACTGGAGCCAAAATCCTTAGTTCTGACACAGAATGTCTTAGCTTTGAGCATCCTAATGCCTCAGTAAACATGTCATTACCAAGAAAGAGTTGTTGAGAGCTCATTTGTCCAAGAGTCTGTGTTATGTATTGACCATGCGGTCGCCATGTGCTCCAGCAATGGCGACCACCATGCGGCCAGAGCACATGGCCAAGAAACGACCTGAGCTTCAGCCAGGTAGAACAAAGGCCAGGTGGATCGAACCGGCCACCAATCATGTACCTAGGTTTCCCCCAGAGAATCTATGAGATGTAAATAGACTGATAATAGCCTATCAGGCCAGTTGGGTGAGGTCAGGGGATTATCCCTGACCAGCATAAAAAGAGGACTCCGAGCCCTGGGTTGTATGCTTCATCCGGACCAGCAATAAAGATCTAGCTGTTTCACTGTTCCATGGACTCCTGACTCCAATACTTATCAGTGGCGACGAAGGTGGGATCACGATGAGCGACTCTCCAGCCGACCGCAGCAGCACAGCGAGCTCCATCCCGCTGGCCTCAGGCACCTCTGAGCTCCAGCGCTCCAATGCCTCGCCGCAAGCCGCTCTGAGCCCCGATCCTCCGGCACTAGGCAGCGCCGAGCCTCAGCACTCCCCAGCACCGCCGCAAGACCACGAGGACATAACTCAATCCACCGCTGCCACTCCTGGTCCGATAACTATGGCAAATGCTCTGGGACCAATTACCCCTTTCGATACGTCTCGCCCAGAGATGTGGGAGTCCTGGCTCAAGACACTGGATTGCGCCTTCAGGGTCCACGGAATCACAGAGGCGGACCTAAAGAGTGCCTGGCTATTGAGTTCCGGGGGTGGTAGTGGAGGTCATGCGGGTGGCCCAGAACTTATTCGCCCCGCAAGACCCTACCAAGGTGACGTACAACATACTCAACAAGGCCCTCGGCGATTACTTTGCCCCAAAGCCATCAAAACTGGCTAGGCGCTGGGAGTTCATACAGCACCAGCAGCAGCCAGGGGAGTCAGCCGCCACCTTCCTGGCTGAACTCCGTCGACTAGCCGTGGGCTGTGAATTCCGCCACGTGGATGACCACGTGGAGACTGCCTTCATGGGAGGGATCCGTGAAGCTAAGGTCCGCTGGCGCCTCATCGCACTGTCAGAGCCAACCTTGGAGAAGATGCTCAAAACAGCAGCAGCGTTCGAGACAACGCAAAAGGACAAGGGAGCCACCAAAGTCCACCAGGCGGCCCCTCCTGAACCCAACTCGAGCAAAGAAGTGGCTGTCCACCGGATGCAACCACGCTCGAAGAAGGGTGAGCCCGGCGTCTCCAGGCCCAAGGGCCGGTGCTCAGCATCTGTCTCTGTTCCCTCTACTGCTTCCCTCAACAGGCAGGCCCCAATGTGCGCAAGCTGCGGGGACCACCACGACGGACGTACATGCCACTTCTGTGATGCCGTTTGCCGCGTCTGCGGGAAAGCAGGCCATCTTGCCCGGGCCTGCCGCCTAAGGAACAGCCACCGTGCCCCAGCAGCGAACTTCGAGGAAGTGGACAGCGTCGTTCCCGCAGCCACGGTAATGAACTTGCCCCAGCCCATTCCAGGCGCGATTGCAGTGTCCCTCTGGATAGAGGGCGTTCCCTGTTCCATGGAACTGGACTCAGGGTCCGCATATTCCATTGTGTCCACAGCTACGTTCAGCCACCTCTGCCCGAAGGGGGGCACGCTGGCTACGGCTGCTGGCTGGGTTGGTCCTCCGGGACTTCCAAAAAAAACCCAGTGGCTATTAAGGGGCTAGCCAGGGTCTGGGTCCAGTACCACGCATTTAACGGCCTGCTAGACCTTCTCGTGGTGGAGCGCAATCTAACCAGTCTTCTAGGTTGTGCCTGGTTCAAGCCGCTCGGAGTGCAGTGAATCGGAATACACCGCATGGGCTCTACTGACTTCTCGTCCATTTGCAAGGAATTTCCCGCCGTTTTTGATGGCTCATTGGGCTGCTACAGAGGACCTCCGGTTTCCTTTGACCTGGACCCGGCGATCTGGCCAATCCGTGTGGCCGTCCGCCAGCCCCCGCTCGCCTTCCAGCCCAAAGTGGAGGCGGAGCTGGAAAAGCTCGTGGCACAAGGGGTGCTTGAGTCGGTCTTCCATGCCAAGTGGGAGACTTCCATTGTGACCCCCCTCAAGTCTAACGGGGAAGTCCGCATCTGCGCAGACTATAAATGCACTATTAATAAGGCGTTACAGGACTACGCGTACCCGGTACCGGTGGTCAGCCACATTCTGGCCTCCCTCACGGGAGCCAAAATATTTGGAAAGCTCGACCTGGCCCAGGCCTATCAGCAGCTTCCTGTAGACGATGCAACGGCCGAGGCACAAACGATTGTGACTCCTAAGGGAGCGTTCAAAGTGAAATGGTTCCAATTCGGGGTCAGCATGGCGCCAGGGATTTTTCAACATCTAATGGATTCTCTCCTTAAAGATGTTCCAGGTGTGAAACCGTTCTTCGACAACGTCCTCATCGCCGCCCCAGACGTCGACACGTTTGCGGCACGCCTACGGATGGTGCTGCAATGGTTCCAGGATGTGGGTCTCAAGGTCCGAAAGGATAAGTGTACCCTGGGAGTCTCCTCAGTGGACTTCTTGGGATTCAAAGTGACCACGGATGGCATTCACCTGACCAAGGAGAAGGTAGCGGTGATTACGGAAGCACCCCGTCCGTCTTCGAAGGCGGAACTACAGGCGTTCTTGGGACTTTTAAACTTTTATCACGCCTTCCTTCTGCACAAGGTGGCCGTCGCCGAACCCCTACATCAACTCCTGGACAAGGGAGCAGCTTGGGCCTGGGGTCCCAAGCACGACGCAGCCTTCTGGGCCGTCAAGGACTTATTAGTTTCAAATGCGGTCCTAGCGCATTTCGATGAAAGGCTCCCTGTCATTCTGGCCTGCGACGCGTCTCCCTACAGCGTTGGGGCAGTCTTGGGGCACCAGCTACCCAACGGCAAGGAAGTGCCGGTAACCTACTACTCCAGGACCCTGTCGTCGTCAGAACATAATTACGCCCAAATCGACAAGGAGGCCCTTGCGATTGTAGCCGGTGTCAGGAAATTCCACAATTGCCTGTATGGGCAGTCGTTCACCGTGGCTAAGGATCATAAGCCCCTGCTGGGTCTCCTTGCCCCTCACCAGCAGACCCTTCACATGCTGTCCCCGCGGGTCCTGCGGTGGTCATTTTTTTTGTCTGGCTACTCCTACGACTTGGTGTATCACCTGGGCAAGGCGATGGGACACGCCGATGCCCTCAGCCATCTTCCCCTCCCGTCCTGCGGCCCAGATCCTGCTCCAGCCTTCCACATAGCACTCCTAGAGGACCTACCAGAGCGCCCCATGCAGGTATCGGATGTGGCCCGTCACACGCGGTGGGACCACGTCCTTTCCCGTGTCTCGGACTGGGTGGGAAGGGGGTGGCCAGAGAAACCAGGACCGGAGTTTGCTGCTTTCATGGCACAGAGGCACGAACTCTCAGCCCATAAGGGGTGCCTGCTATGGGGATCTCGAGTGGTGATCCCCGGGCCTCTGCAGCCTCGAGTACTAGAGGCACTACACGAGGCCCACCCAGGAATAGTATGTATGAAGGCCCTGGCCCGTAGTTACGTGTGGTGGCCAGGCCTGGACAAAGACATTGAGGGGCGGGTCCAGAAGTTTACCAAATGCCAAGAGTCGTGGCCAGACCCACCACACGCTCCCGTCCAATCCTGGGAATCCACTAATAAGCCCTGGTCCCGTCTGCACCTAGACTTTGTGGGACCGGTCCAGGGCTGGTTGTTTCTTATCATTGTAGACAGCTACAGCAAGTGGCTTGAGGTGGTTCCGGTAGCATCGACCTCCACCAGTGCAGCCTTACGAAGTCTCTGGCCGGTCTTTGCAACCCACGGGATGCCTGACACTCTCGTGACCAACAACGGGACCGCATTCACCTCCAGCGAGTTCCAACAGTTCGTGGAGGCCTGCGGTCTTTGCCACATCCGCTCCACACCATTTCACCCTGCAACCAATGGCCAGGCCGAGCGCATGGTGAGAACAATGAAGGATGCATTAAAGAGAATGGAGCATGGCGACTGGGAACAGCAGCTGTATAAGTTCCTGTTCAGCCAATGGAACACACCCCACTCAGGGCCCGGGCGCCGGCCAGCTGAGCTTCTGATGGGAAGATGACTGGGAACCATCCTGGACCGCCTACATCCCAACCGAGCAATCACTGGAAACCTGACAATGGAGGACCAGCCAGCAGCCCGAGGGTTCGCTTCTGAAGACCCCGTATACGCGAAGAACTATGCACAGGGTCCGACATGGCTCCCCGTGAGGATCATCCAAGTCACCGGGCCTTTTTCCTACGAGGTCCTTACGGAAGATGGCATAGTCTGGAAATGGCACATCGACCAGATTCGACGCCGTACACAGAGCCGCGATGCTACCCAGGCCCCTGAACTCCCTGCACCAACGGACCGTGACATCGACAAGATTCCAGAAGCAGCGCCAGACCATGATCCAGAGACGGCGGAGACTCTGCTCGTGCTCTCTGACGCAGCAGCCATGCCATCCATGCCTGAACGACCACCGAGCAGACCGGCCCCACAAGCAGAACAACTACCCGCACTGCAACCTGCCGACACGAGCAACACGCCCCGTCTTATAACCCCCCGGCGCTCTGGACATGAGCGCAGACGCCCAGACTATCTCAAAGACTATGTGTGCCGGGGGGTTCTGGACTATGGGGGGAGGGGTGTTATGTATTGACCATGCGGTCGTCATGTGCTCCAGCAATGGCGACCGCCATGCGGCCAGAGCACATGGCCAAGAAACGACCTGAGCTTCAGCCAGGTAGAACAAAGGCCAGGTGGATCGAACCGGCTACCAATCATGTACCTAGGTTTCCCCCAGGGAACCTATGAGATGTAAATAGACTGATAATAGCCTATCAGGCCAGTTGGGTCAGGTCAGGGGATTATCCCTGACCAGCATAAAAAGAGGGCTCCGAGCCCTGGGTTGTATGCTTCAACCAGACCAGCAATAAAGATCTAGCTGTTTCACTGTTCCATGGACTCCCGACTCCAATACTTATCAGTCTGACAGCTGCCAGTCTGAGTAGCCAATACTGAGCTTGATGGAACAAAGGTCTGATTCAGTATAAGGCAGCTTCCTGTGTTCAAGTGTTTGCATTCCTTGGTGATATCCCTCCAAGACCTAACCAGGGCTGACTCTGCTTAGTTTCTAAGATCTGACAAGATTGGGCTAGCCTGAGCCATCCAGGTCAGGACAGTTATACAGTAGGACAGTTATCTGCAATAAAGGAGTCCACTTAGAGCCACCAGACTACAGTTTTTATTATTATGGGTAGCCGTGTTTGTCTAAAACAATGGAACAAAGTTTGTTCTAGTTTTTATTGCTGTAAGAGTTCTTTTCTTCATGGCATGGGAATTTTAAAAATAAATTAAAGGCATTGGTGGTATTTATGCTGCAGCCTTAAGCAGCTTTAACAATCATTCCATCTTCCCCGGGAACCTGTCGTTCTGTACGTGGGGCAGGAGGTGAGGCTTGAGAACTCAAAGAGGAGCCATGGCTGAGTGGCAGAGCATCTGCTTTGCATGCAGTAGGTCTCAGGTTTAATTCCCAGCATCTCTAGTTAAAAGGAGAAGGTGATGTGGAAGAACCCAGACTAGAGTTGCCAAGTCCCTCTGAGCAGCCAGTGGGGGTGGGGTGTGTGCTTATCGGGAGCAGGAAGCATTGCAGTGATGTGCCTATGTGATGTGGAAGTGACATGGCACATCAGGGGTGACAATCTGATTTTCTCCAAACCCAGAGTCACATAGGCATGTCACTTTAATTTCTGGTGTTTCTCCCTTTGGGGGGGGGGTGTAATTCCCTCTGCTGGCCAGCAATGGAAAGGTGGGGCCTGGAAGCAAGAGACCCTTGCTCCCAGCAGGGGATCTGGGATCCCTGCCCCAGACTGAGACCCTGGAGAGCTGCTGCCAATCTAAGTCGACAATATTGACCTCGATAGACCAAGAGTCTGATTCAGTAGAAGGCAGTTTAATGTGTTCATCTGTTCAGTTCTCTGCAGACTACAGATCTTAGGGTTTTGCTGAGGTCACCGTGGCATTTAGTCCCCCATAAAATGAAGATATGTTGCTGTCTAGATACGATGTACCTGATTCCTCTAAGTAAAACCCCTGGATTTAAAGCAGAGTTGCTACTTCCTGTCCTGACAGTTTGCACTTATAGTAGCTGCCTGTTGGATACAGTCTTGAGCCCCCAAAGATTCTCCATCATTCTCTATCTTGGTGTTGGGGAAAACTGCACCTGTTGAATTCTAGGTGATTGTCTATGGCAGAGTCAGGAGCTCCAGCAGAGACCAAGGGTGCAATCAGGTGAAATCAGGGGTAAAATTTCTGCTGTAACTCAATATAGATAACTCTGAGGTAAAATCAGTATATGCACAGACTTTAGTTCTTATGTTTCAGGCTAGTGAGAGTTTCTTAAGCTTTTCACAGAGAATTAAATCTTTATCTTGAGAGGCTTTTGTTCCAGTGTTTTCCCCAAACACTCTTGCAAACTTTCTTTGAGTATTCTCTCTTTTGGTTTCCAGAAGGCTGGGGCTCTCTTTCCAGTACCCAAATCCCTTCTCTTGAAACACCAGTACTTGTGTTGAGTTTTTAACTGATTCTTAAGGTCTCTAAAGGCAGTTTCTAATCACACAAGACCAGGGATCTCTCCACTCTTCAGAGCTAACTCCCTGTTTAGACTGGGTTTGGAAATTCCTTCTCTCTCTAGTAGATCTGTCCCCTTTCCTTGGCCCAAATGGGAGTCTCTGTCTAGCTACCCACTCATCCTTGCCAACTTTTCCCTAGTTCTCCTGTCTGTGTTAAACTGCTCTCAGTCAGGGCTGAATTCCGAATCAACTCAGTCAAGGCAGAAATCTGTCTGACTCTCCTCAGCATGCAGCTCTCGAGTCTGATGCTAACCAGTCAGATTGCTTGCAGCAGTGTGTCACTGAAGGCTCTTTGTTTCTGTGAAGAATTAACCCTTCATAGTCATTTAGCTGTTTGTATAGCACTTCTAAGCTTTTAAAAGTGCAGTCTGTCACAGTGAACCCTCAGCAAATGGGCTATTGCTAGGGTTGCCAACCTCTAGGTGGGGCCTAGAGATCTCCCAGAATTACAATTCCTCTCTGGACAGCAGAGATCAGTTTTCCTGAAGCAAATGGCTACTTTGGAGGGAGGACTCTATGGCATTATACCCTACTGAACTCCTTTCTCAGACTCTGCCCCCTAGTCTCCTAGTAAATTCCCAAACTGTGGGCAACCCTAGCTAATGCTGATACTGGCCACATTAGGGCATGTCTGTGCTGCCAGTGTGGTGCAGTGGTTAAGAGTGTCAGATTAGTATCTGGGAGACCCAGGTTCAAATCCCCACTCATACCATGGAAGCTGGCTGGATGAGCTTTGTCCCGTCACACTCTTTCAGCCTAACCTACTTCACAGGGTTGTTGTGAGGATAAAATGGAGGAGAAGAGTGTAATATAAGCCTCTCTTCATCCCATTAGGGGAGAAATGAATTAAATAAATAAATATAATGTAATAGTAAAACACAACTTTTAGTCTGAGTGTAACCTTGTGTTATAAACTGATATAAAGCTAATAATATCAGTTTATAGTTTGTAGATCTTGTAACTCCCTTGGTTAAGGAGCCAACCTCAATAAAATGTTTCCAAGTGGTCTTTGGCACAGATATGAAAAACACTCAACTGCAGTTAACTCTACCCAGAACAAAGAATAACTAGAACTAATACAGAACCAGCCCAAACGCTCAGCTGTGCATCAGCACCACCCACTGGTAGAGATGGTTCTATAACCATCAAAATATATCCCTTCCGTTGGTATAACTACAGCAGCTGGAATATCCCAATTTAGTCCGATCTCATCAGATCTCAGAAGCTAAGCAGGGTCAGCCCTGGTCAGTAGTTGAATGGGAAACCACCAAGGAAGCCCAGGGTTGCCACACAGAGGAAGGCCCTGGCAAACCACCTCTGCTCATCTGTTCCCTGGACCACCCCATGGATGGGGTCAGCATGAGTTGGTTGCGACTCAACAGTACATTCTTCTTCTTAATATATCTCTGGTGTACTGCTGCACATGATCTTCTGGGTCATGCCCAGTACAGTTATAAAGCTGCTTACATGTCAGGTAGTCTGCTGTTTGCTGCCTCATGGATGGAATCTTTTTGTTTTGCTTCGGTGCTTTTGTTGTTGTTTTTTGTCATTAAGTCACAGCTGACTTATGGTGACCCCTGGTGGGATTTTCAAGGCAAGAGGACTTTCGGAGTGGTTTGCCATTGACTGCCTCTGCAGGTATTCTTTGGTGGACTCCCATCCAAATACTAACCAGGATAACCCTGCTTCGCTTCTGAGATCTGATGAGCTCAAGCTAGCCTGGGCTATCCTGGTCAAGGAATGGAGTCTGTTAGAGCACAATAACTGAAAATTCTTAATTTCAGCTCTTCACAAGCATCATATAGATCACAGATGTTAGGCCATTCTTTTTGGGAGGAAAGCAAACTTTTTTCCTGGAGACTTGAAACTACCCAACTCTTGGACGAGTCATAGAACTGAAACTGCAAACACCTGTCCACTGGGTGTGTGAATTCTTCACACTTAGTAAATTTTCAAAAGGAAGATGAACATTTCTTCCAATCCCAAGGCTTTGTATCCATGTTTATATGCCCTTCTCCCCCCCCCCCCATGGATCCAAAGTGGGTAATAAAATAATTAAACTATTGAAAAAAGACATCTAAAATCAAAACAACAGACAGAACCAGCAGCACAATTAAAACTGCTCTTTCAGCCTACAACAGAAAACAGGTTCAAAGGAGCTAATTTAATGAGTCCTCACCTTGTAAATATCTCCACTAATTATTCTCGGCATTCCACAATTAAGAAGGGTACATCTGCCCATCAGTCTCCAATTTTGATATATTTATTGTCTTCACTATTTTTTCCCCCTGGAATTAAACCTAAACAAATGGTAACCATATAAGCTTGTTATTCCTGTTTGGTCCATGAATCTGTTAAACATCTGCATTATGCTGTATGCTGATTTGCTGCTCATCGTCTACCTATATGTACGGATTGGTAACTTCCATTTCAATGTATTTGAAGAAGTGTACATGCACACGAACACTTAGAAGAAGAGATTGGATGTATACCCCGTCCTTTGCTTGGAATCTCAGAGTGGCTTACAAACTCCTTTCCCTTCCCCTCCCCACAAGGGACATCCTGTGAGGTAGGTGGGGCTGAGAAGGCTCTTTTGAGAACTGCTCTTTCAAGAACAACTCTGAGTGAACTATGGCTTGCCCAGAGTCATCCAGCAGCTGCAAGTGGAGGTGTGGGGAATAAGATCCAGTTCTCCCAGATTAGAGTCCATGCACTTAACCGCTACAGCAAACTGGGTCTCACTTATACCATGAATAAAACTTTGTTGGTCTTAAAGGTGCCACTGGACTTTGTTGTTACTTCGACAGTGATGTGCACCAGCAATCCAGGTGTTTGGAAGTATGCAGATTATACAGATGTTCTCCCTCCCAGAACATATGCCCATCTCAAGAGAGCAAATATTAAACAGATTCTAAGCTGATACCAAATTTATAAAGTTAAATGTCTTCTCTTTGGAATGGAATCCTTTTAACTGATTTAGAATCTGTCATACGCTCCACCTGGAGTTGATTCAAAAGTTTGGTCTTACTGATTTATGGTGTTGTTATGTCCTGGATGCAGTTCCACAGACAACCAGGCTGCAATTCTCTATGCATACACTTGTATGATTCTTTGATGTGACCAAACATGTAATGGCGCCGGCCATGCGGTCTGACCGCATGGCTTGGAAAAGGTACAAGCTTGGGGTAAAAGAACAATAGCACCCAGGCTCCTAAAGATCCACCTATCAGGGGCTTAGCATATTCGAATGAACCAATGTAATCTCTGATGGGAAGATTAACCTATCCCGCAGTGTAGGTGCAGGATGGGGGTGAGGCTTTTCTGTGCATATAAGCTGACCCCCAGGCCACCTCAGGTATGTTTGTTCCTGACCTACAATAAACTTGATCATGCTGAAACTCACTCCACTGGCCTCCAGACTCCAGTACTTATCAGTGGCGATGAGGATGGGATCCCAATGAGCCAGCGACCCCAACCCTGCTTCCACCTTGGTTCGTCAGCCGACTCCGGCCTCGATCGGCACCAGTGCCACCTCGCCACTCCCGGCTCCTGAGAATCGCACAGCTGCTGCCTCAGAGGATCCACTGCTACTCCCAGCTCCAGAGAACCACTCCGCTGCTGCTCCAGATGCTTCCGAGGTTCGTCAGCTGCTCCCAACCCCCGAGGATCGCTCCGCTGCTACTCTGAAGATTTGCCAACCGGCTCAGGCTCCAGAAGATCACCTCACTGCTCCCAGGGTCCCTGAAATGGCCACCGCTCCGGGACATCGACTGGAGGTATTTGACCCCATGAAACCAGAGTTCTGGGAGGCCTGATCTGAACAAGTGGAGTTCTTCTTTAAAGCACAGAAAATCACTGATCTTGAAGAACGCAAAGCATGGCTGCTGAGTTCATGCGGTATGGCAACCATGCGCCTGGTAAGGAGTTTACTTTCACCCTGTACCCCTACAGAAGCTTCCTATACTGAGATTAAGGAAGTACTTAACAACTATTTCACCCCAAAACACTCAAAGCTCACCCAGCGGGTAACCCTATTCACTCGCCTCCAGCAAAAGGGCGAATCTGTGGCCATGTATATGGTGGTGCTCCACCGGCTCATAGTGGGGTGTGAGTTCAGGGAAGTGGACGAGATTCTCTTGTCCATATTTGTATGTGGGGTGCAGGAGTCAAAGTTGTGAAAGAAGCTTGTGGCAATCACGGACGCCACCTTGAGTAATGTTTTCCAGGCGGCATGTGCTTTTGAAGTCTCCCAAAAGTACAGGTACGGTGGCCTGACGGCCATCCACCGTGCCGGCTGCATGTCAGAATCCGAGGTCTCCGATGATGACACAGCCTTAAAGGTTTGCTGCTGCCCCGAGAATACTTGCACAACGGCCGAGCCCAGCAAACACAGATCAGCTCAACTCTTACAGGGTAACCCCAGAACAGGCGCAGCAGCATGTGCAAGCTGCGGAGATCCGCATGACCGCCAGACCTGCAGATTCTGGGATGCAGAGTGCCGGTCATGCGGAAAGCGGGGCCATATCGCCCGGGCCTGCCGCTTCAGATCCAGTTGCCACACGCAAGCCACACACCAGGAAGCCACTGAACTCAACTCGATAGATGTCACAACCCTCCACCAGGTAATGAACTTGCCCCTAGCTGGCCCCTACAAAATTAAGGTCACTGTTCTGATAGAGGGATCCCCATGATGGAACTGGACACCGGGTCCTCTTACTCCATCATTTCAGAGGCTACTCTGAACAAACTCTGCCCGGGGGGGGGGGTGCCTGCACAAGCCTCAGGGCCTCAGGCTACGGGATTTCCAAAAAATCCTGTGGAAATCAAGGGCCTGGGCAAGTTCACAGTGGAAAACAAGGGGTTCCAGGGTAAACTGGACCTCCTGGTGGTGGCGGCCAACCTCACAAGCTTGTTTAAAGAAGAGAGCCAGTTTGGTGTAGTGGTTAAATGCGCAGACTCTAATCTGGGAGAACCGGGTTTGATTCCCCACTCCTCCACTTGCACCTGGCTGGATGACCTTGGGCAAGCCATAGCTCTGTACCAGCTGTTCCTGCAAGGACAGCTTGGGAAAGAGTTCTCTCAGCCCCACCTACCTCACAGGGTGTCTGTTGTGGGGAGGGGAAGGGAAATGAGTTTGTAAGCCGCTCTGAGACTCCAAGTGAGTGAAGGGCGGGATATAAATCCAATCTCTTCTTCTTCTTCTTCTTCTGTTGGGTCTGTCCTGGTTCGAGCCCCTAGGGCTAGGAGTAACCAGGGTGAACCGCATTCAGGGATCTGACTTTCAGGATGTCTGTGAAGAATTCCCCGCAGTTTTTGATGGAACACTAGGCTCCTTTACAGGGTCCCCTGTCTTCTTGGCTCTGGATCCATTGGTCCAACCCAGGTCCCAGCCAGCTGGCCTCCGCTTGCTATGCAGCCCAAAGTAGAAAAGGAGCTAGACAAACCTGTAGCTCAAGGGGTGCTGGAGCCGGTGTCACATACTAAATGGGAGACTCCCATTGTGACCCCACTTAAGCCCAACAGGGAGGTCCGCATATGCGCAGACTATAAGTGCATGCTAAACAAGGCACTTCAAGCTCACGCCTATCCGGTGCCAGTAATCAGCCATGTGCTGGCCACTCTGGCGGGGGCCAAGATCTTTGGCAAATTGGACTTGGCTCAAGCTTACCAGCAGCTGCCGGTGGACAAAGCCATGGCAGAGGCCCATACAATAGTGACTCACAAGGGGGCATTCAAGGTGAAACGGCTCCAGTTTGGGGTCAGTGTGGCCCCAGGGATCTTCCAGGAATTAATGGACCATTTATTAAAAGGGTTACCAGGTGTCCAGCCCTTTTTTGATGACGTCTTGATAGCGGCACCGGATGCCCAGACCTTCAGGACGCGACTCTGGGCAGTCCTTCAATGTTTCCAGGACGCAGGGCTGAAGGTCAAGACAGAGAAATGTCTTCTGGGTTTGCCATCAGTGGAGTTCCTGGGGTTCACTGTAGATGCCCAAGGAATCCATCCCACACCGGACAAAGTAAAAGCGATCTGTGAGGCTCGAGCTCCCACGTGCAAGGCCGAGCTTCAATCTTTTCTGGCACTCTTGAATTTCTATCATAATTTCCTTCCGCATAAGGCTGCAGTGGCTGAGCCGCTACATAGACTATTGGACAAATCTGCTAAATGGGAATGGGGCCCCCGGCACACGGCCGCCTTCAAAGCCATGAAATCTCTTCTGACCTCTAATGTGGTCCTCGCCCACTTTGATGAGTCCCTCCCTGTGGTGCTGGCCTGCGACGCATCCCCTTACGGAGTGGGGGCTGTCTTGGGGCACTGCCTGCCCGATGGCTGGGAGGTCCCAGCCACTTACTACTCTAGGACCTTGACATCTGCAGAGACGAACTACGCACAGATAGACAAGGAGGCTCTCGGTAAAAAAGTTCAACAATTACCTCTATGACCGGGACTTCATGATGGCCACTGATCGCAAAACCCTCCTGGGGCTCTTTGCCTCTGACCGCCAAACCCCTCAAATGCTGTCTCCTTGGGTTCTACGGTGGTTCATTTTCCTCTCCGGCTTCCAGTACTCCCTGGTCTACTGCCCTGGCAAATCCATGGGGCACGCGGATGCTTTGAGCCACCTTCCACTGCCCGACTGTGACCCTGACCCACACACTTCATTGTGCTCCTGGAGGAGCTTCCAGATCGGCCCATCCAGGTAACAGACGTCTCCCTGCACACCACCTGGGATCACATGCTCTCCCGTGTTCTTGACTGGATGGGAAGGGGGTGGCCCACATCTCCTGGGCCAGAATTCACTGTATTCACAGCCCGGCACAGTGAACTGTCAAGCCACAAGGGGTGCCTACTATGGGGATCCAGGGTAGTGATTCCGGAGCCCCTCTGTGCCAGGGTGCTCAGCGCTCTTCATGAGCACCACCCTGGGGTCGTCCGGATGAAAGCCCTGGACTGCTGCTAGGTATGGTGGCTTGGGCTGGATAAAGACATTGAGGCCATGAGGCCAGAGTCCGGGCCTGTGTGAAATGCCAGGAGTCACGTCCTGACCCTCCCCATGTGCCAGTCCACCCTTGGGGGTTGGCTCAAGGGCCATGGTCCTGGCTCCACATAGACTTCACGGGGCCTGTCCAGGGGTAGTTGTTTTTCATTCTCGTTGACAGCTTCAGCAAGTGGCTGGAGGTTGTTCCGGTAAAGTCTACACCATCCGAGGCTGCCATCTGGGCAAAGTGGCGCATATTCAGTATGCATGGCCTGCCAGACACGTTGGTCTCCAACAATAGCACAGTATTTACCTCCTCAGAGTTCCTGCGATTCACATAAGGGCCGCGGTCACACGGCCCTTTAATGCGGGAGGAAGGGCTGTTTCCTCCTGCATTTAAAGGGACCGTTCACAATGGCCACGGCTAGACCCATGCTGAAGCGGGCTCAAATGCGGGTTCCTCCCGCATTTTCTGACCCCGGGAAAATCAAGTGTTTTCCTGGGAGTTGCATGAGGAGCCCGCATTTGAGCCATCTGGGCAGCCCTCTCTTCCAATCATTGCGAGAGAGGGCTGTCCAGATGGTCCCATCCTCCATTTCCCCCCCTTTTACATTTGGGCGCTTGGGCACTCAAACACCCAAGTGTAAAAGAGGGGGAAACCCCAAACTTACCAGGCAGCCGGTGGGGCTCAGGGAAGGGTGCCTCCCCCCCCCATCGCTACCATTGCCACCGCCACTCGCCTCTCCTCCTCTACTGTTGCCGCCGTTGCCACTGTTGCCACTGCCGCTCACCTCCTCCTCCACCGTTGCCGCTGCCACTTGCCTCCTCCTCCACTGATGTCACTGTTGCCACTGCCGCTCACCTCCGCTGTTGCCGCTGCCACTCGCCTCCTCCTCCGCTGCCACCACACGCCTCCTCCAATGCTGCTGTTACCACCGCCACTGCCTTTGCCTGCCGGGGTTGGGATGCATCCCAACCTGAACTAAAAAACCATGGCCCCTTTAAGTCCGGCCCCTTTAAGTGTGACCGCAGCCAAGAACATAAGAGAAGCCAATGTTGGATCGGGCCAGTGGCCCATCCAGTTCAACACTCTGTCACACAGTGGCCAAAAACACCAGGTGCCCTCAGAAGGTCCAGCAGTGGGGGCAGGAAGCCCTCCCACTGTTCCTCCCCCCAAACACCAAGAATACAGAGCATCACTTGCCTCAGACTGAGAGTTCCTATCTATACTTTGTGGCTAATTGTGAGAGTTCTGCTCAAAGTAGTCAAGGATCAGATCTTGGTTGGTGAACCACAGTTCTTTATTTCCAGTCTCTACATTAGTACAGCTTCTCGGATTATTGTCAGAGATAACGCAGACAACACAGACAGGTCTATTATACCGTTCCAAGCAATTTGAATTACCCATAGGTAGCCAATCAATAGAAGGGAAAAACGGTGGGCAAAAAGGCTCTGGCCATTAGCTTCCCACAGGAAAGAAAGTGAGGTGTTAAGTTGTCAATTCCCATCCCAACCAGACCCGTCAGATGTTACCAGTTCACATAACAATCAATGGCCTCAAGGCTTTCGCATGTTGATAAGAGATGAGACGCATCCTCCCTTGAAGTCCCAGCCGGGACAGATGGAATGCAGAGGCAGAAGTGTGAGAGGCCCATTGTTCCCACACAGTGCAGGTGTCATCCTCCCGCTTCAATAGTTACACAAACCAGGCCTGGCCAGGCACTAAAACTTGGGGTCGTCAGAGCGAGGGGCTAACAAAAGGTTATACAAACACATGGCATCTAGAAAACATATATGGCAACAGGGTATAACAACATGAGACAGAATGCATAGCTGTAAGAAATAGAAATACTCTGTCTGAATCAGCAGATTCTGACACACTGGCACCCCGATAAAAATCTACCCGGGCTTGTCAGGAAACCTTGTATGGAAATGTTTAACTAATTTAGGCGCATGCACATGTTCAGAACGAACCCACTCATTCTGCTCTGGGCCAAAGTCAAGCCACCTGACTAAATAATATAAGTGGCCTCTATGCATTTTAGAATCAAGAATATCCGATATCTCAAAATGGGGTGCCTCCCCCTTCATCAGTGGAGGAGGTGTCGGAGGAACTGGATGCCACACATTCGGCCCAGGATCCTTCTTCAGCAAGCTGAAATGAAAAACAGGATGCACAGAACTCAGTGATTTGGGCAATTCTAGTTCGAAAGACACATCCGAAATTTTGCGCAACACCTTATAGGGTCCCACATATTTCCATCCCAATTTCCTGCTAGGTTGCAAGCCGTGTATGTTCTTTGTGGAAAGATAAACAGAGTCCCCAGGTTGAAGATCCCAACCCTCAGCTCGACCACGATCTGCATATTTTTTGTAATCCTCTTTGGCTTGGTCTAGAGTCTTGGCTATCAGTGGCCACGATTCTTGTAGGGTCGCCCACCATCGTTTAAAGTCTGTGGGGGAAGCATCGGAGGCATTTTCGATTGTAGGCAGAGGCTTTCCCTCGAAACCCCCCACTGCCATGAAGGGGGAGACGCCCGTAGAGGAGTGCACTGCATTATTGTAGCTATATTCTGCGAATGGCAACAAATCCACCCAATTGTCTTGGTGGTAATTGGTATAACACCTTAAAAACTGTTCAAGAATCTGATTAGTTCGTTCGGACTGTCCATCGGTCTCTGGGTGGTAACCCGAACTCAGGGCAGGCTCTATGTCCATAAGCTTCAGAAGCTCCCGCCAGAAGTTGGCAACGAACTGGCTGCCCCTGTCGGATACCACCCATTTAGGAACAGCATGTAGTTTAATCACGTGGTTGAAGAAAGCTTTGGCCATCCCCTTTACCGTTGGCAGCTGTTTGAAAGGGGTGAAATGGGCTTGCTTAGAAAACGTGTCTACCACCACCCAGATTACAGTCTTTCCCTTCGAGGGTGGTAGGTTAGTAATAAAGTCCATAGCTATCGCCTCCCAAGGGCGAGAAGGGGTAGGTAGGGGGTGCAAGAGTCCCGGGACTTTCCCCCCCTCCTCTTACACATCAAGCAAGTCTGACAGGCAGAGACAAAGTCTGAGACATCCCGGCGCATGCGTGGCCACCAGAACTGTCGCTGAATCAAGTTGAGCGTTTTCAGAAACCCGAAATGCCCAGCCAGCTTGGAGGAGTGACAAGCCAGTAAGATATCCTTCCTTTTACTTCGGGGTACCACCAATTTATCTCCATGGTACCAGCATTTATTCTCGCCCAGGGAGCATTCGGCCACCGCCTCTAATTCCTTGATTTCCTCGGGCGAATACTCCCCCCCCCAGTCGCACAACTCTGCTTCCACGGTAATTCGTTTACTTTGACTCCTGGTGGTCACCGCCCCTCCCAGCTGCTGGGGGGAAAACATGGAGTCGAACACCTCCTCCTTCACGCTCTCGTGCTGGGGCAATTGGGAGAGCACGTCTGCTAATGAGTTGGCTTTCCCAGGGAGGTGTTTCAACACAAAGTTAAAATTGCAGAAGAAATCGGCCCAGCGGAGCTGTTTCACATTCAGGGATCTCTGAGTGCACAACGCTTCAAGGTTTTTATGGTCTGTCCATATTTCGAACGGGGTTTGCGCCCCCTCTAGCCAGTGCCGCCACGTAGTGAGGGCTAGTCGGATAGCCGTGGCTTCTTTGTCCCAAACTGACCAGTTTCGTTCGGTCTCGTTAAATTTTTTTGAAATGTAGGCGAGGGGGTGTAGTTTTCCGTCTGACCCCTGCTGTAAAATGGCCCCCCCCATGGCCACATCGGACGCATCTACATGAATTACAAACTCCTTAGTTTCATCGGGGTGAGCCAAAATGGGCTCGGAGGTAAAAAGAGTTTTTAGGGTTTCGAACGCCTTCTGGCACTCCCCATTCCAGGCAATTCTCTCCCCGGGCTTCCCCGCCTCCAAACCCCTCCCTTTAGTTTTCAACAAGTCAGTCAGGGGAAGGGTGACTGTGGCAAAGTCTTTTATAAGCCCTAATAGGCTCTGGAGTTGCTTCCGCGTTCGGGGGGCTTCCCACTGGACCACCGCCTCTACTTTAGCAGGGTCCATCTCCAGGCCCTTCTGCGAAATGCGATACCCCAGGAAGTCTACGGATTCTCGATGGAACTCACATTTAGACAGTTTGGCATACAGTTGATTTTTCAACAGGGTGGAAAGGACTTCCCGGACTAATTTCACGTGTTCTTTCTTATCAGTGGAGTAGATCAAGATATCATCTAAGTAACATAACACCCCCTTGAATAAATGCTTGTGTAACACTTCATTTATCAGGCTCATAAAGACCCCCGGCGCGCCACTCAAACCGAACGGCATCACCAGGTATTCGAACTGCCCCAACGGTGTATTAAAGGCTGTCTTGAATTCATCCCCCTCCCTTATGCGCACCCGGAAATAAGCGTCTCTGAGATCCAACTTAGTGAACACTTTTCCCTTGGCCGCCTCCGATAGCAAGTCCTTTATCAGGGGGAGGGGGTAAGCATTGGAAGCAGACACCGCATTTAATCCTCTGTAGTCTGTGCACAACCGCAATCCCCCGTCTTTCTTTTTCCGGAACAAAACGGGGGCCGCGAAGGGGGATTTAGCAGGGCGGATGAATCCGCGCTCCAAGTTCTTGTCTAGGAATTTCCTTAGTTCCTCCCGCTCCAGAGGGCTCATGGAGTAAAGCTTTCCCTTTGGAAGTTTTTCGCCTGGGATCAGCTCTATGGCACAATTCGACAGTCTGTGGGGGGGGAGCTCGTCTGCCTCGGTCTTGCTGAAGACTCCCATCAAGTCCCTATACTCCCGGGGAACAGCTGAGGGTGCCAGGGTGAGGGCTGCTGCCCGGAGGGGCACCGGAGGTCCTGGTCCCCACCCCGTGTCCCACTTGTGATTCTGGCACTTCTCATCCACCCAGGAGATCTTCCCCTCACTCCATTTGATGTAGGGATCATGAGAGCTCAGCCAGGTGCTCCCCAACACCATGGGGAATTGAGTATTTGGGGTGATGACAAAAGCTCGCTTTTCCCAATGCTCCCCCGTTCCCACAATTAGTCCCTCAGTCTCAGCCACGCACGCTTCTTTCATTTCCGAACCATCCATTTGCGTGAACTTGAGCGGTTCCCCCAACGGGGTGACCTTAGGTCCTAGCCCTTCCACTACTAAAGGGCTAATTAAGTCCCGAGCACACCCAGAGTCAATTAGGGCGCGGACCCGGACATGGGTCCCCGTCCCCGGGGTCATTACAGTCACTACCATATATAACAAGGGGCCAGGGATGCTCACCGGAGATGGCGCGTCTTGGCCGGGGACCTGCAGTTCTGCGCCGCTCACTGCAGGCCGTTGGAGTTTCCCGACATCTGTGCTTCTGTCAGCTCCAGCTCTCCCTGTTCGCTCGCTGCCCCTTCCAGCTGCAGAGCCCGGGGTTTGAATGGGGTTTTTCCTCTGCTGGGGGTGCTCCCGCCCACCGGGGTGGAGGTCTTCAGGCCCTTCCCTCCTCCTCTGGGGCACGCCGAGGCAAAGTGGCCGCTTTCCCCGCATCTCATGCAGAGCCCCTGTTTAAAACGGGCATCCCGAATTTCTTGCACGTTGGGCTTGGGTTTCGCTTTTGGCATCGCTTTACTTGCGGCTGCTGATGAAGCTCCCATCTTGATGAGGGTGAAACGTTCTTCCACATCTGCGGCCGCCCTCATCCAAGCGGCCAGCGATCCCGGTCTTCCCCCTCGTAGGACTGCCTCGTACACCTCGGGGTTGAGACCCTCCCGATACTTTTCTATGAAGAGGTCTTGGGGCCAGCCGCGGATCTTGGCGGAGATGCGCCGGAACTTGTCTGTGTAGTCTCTCACCATCGACCGCCCTTGGGTCAGTTTCTGCAGGTGGTTCCGGACTTTTTCTTCCCCCAAGGGATCCTCGTACTGATGTCGGAGGGCCCACATGAAGTTGTTTAGTGAACGTAGCTCAGGACCGGGGGCGTTGTGCAGGCTCACATACCAATCGCTGGCGGTGTCCTTCAGCTTGGACCCTATGTAGCCAATCCGCTCCCTCTCGGTGGGGTAGAGATGTCCCCAACTGTCTAGGAACCGCTCGATCTCCAGCAGGAAAAACCGCAACTTCTCGGGGTCCCCATCGAAAGTAGCCGTCAACGGATCGGCAGGGGCCGGGCGAACAACCGGCCCTGCCGGCACCGGGACCGGCGCAGGGATGGGTGCCGGCACCGGTTGAGGAATGACCGGCGGAACCTGCTGCGGCACCTGCGGCTGCACTGGTGGAGGCACCTGAGCCGGAACTCCTCCGGGAGGCACCTGCGGTTGTTGGACTCCGACCGCGGGGGGTCCTCCCACAGCGGGGGCTGGTAGAGCCACTTGCATAGCCCTCATGGCGTCCCGGAACTGGTACTGAAGATCGAGGGCCAGCTCTCGCAACTCGGTAGTAAGCTGGAACCGCAAATCTCCCATCATCCAGTCGAGGGCTTGAGTCTGGTCTTCTCGGTAGGGATCGGGCCCATACGGTCCGGTTCTCTCCCCTTCCAGGGACTGGAGACGCGAATCTCCCGCATAGATCGGCTCGCGTTCTTCTCTCAGGAAACTCGGCTTCCCGTGGTCGAGTTGATCTCCCTGGAACGAGACCCGTGCCCCTTTCCAATCGTGCACCCAGGAGTCCACGGTCCCGCGGCCGAAATGGCTCCATGAGTACTTCGGGGTCACGCTCTGAAGAGGAGGTAGGCGCGGGATGTAGGGAGCCCCTTGAATCGTAGTCACTGGTACTTCGGGTTCCCCTCCGCCGCCTCCACCACCGGCCCCCTGGTCCCCCGGGGTGGCCGGTGTATCTTCGGGAGTAGTAGGGATGGGAAGAGTGCCGTCGTCCGACATGGTCAGGAACAGCCAAGTCCCAGTCACAGATCTCTGACAATCTGTGAGAGTTCTGCTCAAAGTAGTCAAGGATCAGATCTTGGTTGGTGAACCACAGTTCTTTATTTCCAATCTCTACATTAGTACAGCTTCTCGGATTATTGTCAGAGATAACGCAGACAACACAGGCAGGTCTATTATACCGTTCCAAGCAATTTGAATTACCCATAGGTAGCCAATCAATAGAAGGGGAAAACGTTGGGCAAAAAGTCTCTGGCCGTTAGCTTCCCGCAGGAAAGAAAGTGAGGTGTTAAGTTGTCAATTCCCATCCCAACCAGACCCGTCAGATGTTACCAGTTCACATAACAATCAATGGCCTCAAGGCTTTCGCATGTTGATAAGAGATGAGACGCATCCTCCCTTGAAGTCCCAGCCGGGACAGATGGAATGCAGAGGCAGAAGTGTGAGAGGCCCATTGTTCCCACACAGTGCAGGTGTCATCCTCCCGCTTCAATAGTTACACAAACCAGGCCTGGCCAGGCACTAAAACTTGGGGTCGTCAGAGCGAGGGGCTAACAAAAGGTTATACAAACACATGGCATCTAGAAAACATATATGGCAACAGGGTATAACATAACATGAGACAGAATGCATAGCTGTAAGAAATAGAAATACTCTGTCTGAATCAGCAGATTCTGACACTAATAGCCACTGATGGACTTCTGTGCCATATGTTTATCTAATTCCCTCTTGAAGCCATCCATGCTTGTAGCCACCACCACCTCCTGTGGCAGTGAATTCCACGTGTTAATCTCTCTTTGGGTGAAGCAGTACTTCCTTTTATCTGTTCTAACCCGACTGCTCAGCAATTTCATGGAGTGCCCATGAGTTCTTGTATTGTGAGAAAGGGAGAAAAGCACTTCTTTCTCTACCTGCTCTATCCCGTGCATAATCTTATAAACCTCGATTATGTCACCCCTCAGCCGTCGTTTCTCCAAGTTAAAGAGCCCCAAGCGCTTCAACCTTTCTTCATAGGGAAGCTACATGGAGCTACACGGCATATGGCACGTAAGGTCTGCTCCTTTCCATCCAGCTACAAACGGGCAAGCCGAAAGGATGGTTTGTACAACCAAGGAGGTGCTGCAGAGAATGGACCAAGGGGACTGGGAATACAAGTTGACAGCCTTCCTCTTCCGTCAGCCCGGCGGAGTTGCTCATGGGGCGCCAGCTTATGTCTCAGCTAGACCGTCTGCACCCGGACAGGGCCCCGCACCAGTCCAAGGTACCCGACACACCCCGAGCTCTGAGAGGATTCTTCCCTGAAGACCCCGTGTATGTTAGGAACTACGCATGGGCCCCCCTCTGGGTACCAGGTAGAGTCACCAGAGTCAACGGACCCCTCTCTTATGAGGTCACCACAGAGGACGGCCTAGTATGGTGATGTCACATATACAAGCTGTGATGCCGGTCAAGCTCCAGCCATCCAAGAACCACAGACCGACCAGGACCTGACATCCACGACCCCAGCATGGATGAGGAGGACCAACGGAAGGCTGATCCAGACCCGACCACCGTACCCCAGGAGTAGCCGCGGAACTCGGCCCTGGAAACAAGCCAGCCAGAAGTCACTCCTGAGATCCCGACTCCAGCCGCTCCGGTTCCCAAGGTAGAGACCACTGTCCCGGGTCCACCCACTCCAACACTCCGTTGGTCAGACAGAAAGCAGAGAAGGCTGACCTATCTCAAAGACTTTGTGTGCTAGGGGGTGTGCCTGAACTATGGGGGGAGGGGTGTTATGTCCTGGACGCAATTCCACAGACAACCAGGCTGCGATCCTCTATGTGTACACTTGTATGATTGTGTGATGCGACCAAACATGTAATGGCGCCGGCCATGCGGTCTGACCGTATGGCCTGGAAAAGGTACAAGCTTGAGGTAAAAGAACAATAGCACCCAGGCTCCTAAAGATCCACCTATCAGGGGCTTAGACTATTCAAATGAACCAATGTAATCTCTGGTGGGAAGATTAACCTATCCCGCAGTGTGGGTGTGGGTGGGGGGCAAGGCTTTTCTGTTCATATAAGCTGACCCCCGGGCCACTTCAGGCATGCTTGTTCCTGACCTACAATAAACTTGATCATGCTGAAACTCACTCCACCGGCCTCCAGACTCCAGTACTTATCAGGTGTACTAATTAAGGCCACACAGAGAGATATTTGTGGCTTTTCTCTAAGTCTGGGGAATAGAGGTCAGTATTATTATTCACATGGAGGAATGAGATGCCATCTGGAAAGTACATCCTTTTTGTGCTGGTTCTGATACAGTCAGAAAAACCCTCTGAAACTGCTGTGCAGATGTTATCTGACACCACTGTGTGTGATGTAATGTTCTTTTAATAGGAGCACAGGTGTAAAGTATTTATTACCTTGGTGTTTTACTGGCAGCCAGTGGTCCACTCGTCCTGATTTTGGATGTAGCCTTCATTGTGGAGGCATCTCAAGAGGGGGAGAAATCTGAGTGAATCTGTCTGATTTTGAATTTTACCTTCAGTTTTGAAGCAAAGCAAGGGGAAAGTCCACCACAAAACAACTCTCAGAAACCCTGGGGAACCTGTAAGTGGACAGTGAACTGAGCATTGAAAGGGGGAGGGGGAACAGTGCAGAACGAAAAAGAAAACCCAACAGACATGCATACTGACAGCAGGGGGAAATGCAGAACAACCCCCCCCCCCCACCCCGAGGGTGATGCCTGGTGAAAGCAATGGAAAAGACCAGTGCATAATAGGCCAAAATCTCACAGCAGCTGGAGTCGATAATTTATCCAAAAAACAGCAAGTAGCTATTTTGTTGAACTGTGTGAGAGAGGAAGCCTTGTCAGTTTATGACATTTTTGTATTTCCTGATGTAGAGTCAAAAGATATCAAAGAAGTCCCTGAACAGTTTAAGAAATTCTGCACTTCTTGAAAGAATGTGATATTTGAATGTTCTTTTTGGAACCACATATGGAGACATGGCGATACCATTTAACAGTTTGTAACTGAACTTAAACTCAAAGCTGGCAGCTGTAAATTTGTTACTGCAACTAATAAAATCATCAGAAATAAAGTTGTTTTTAGTGCAAAGGAGAGATTAAAGGAAAGACTTTTGAATGAGTCTGATCTTACTCTTGAGAAAGCAGTTGAGAAGGGGCAGGCAGGAGATCCAGGAATGCTTCCATGCCTGCCCTGTGCTTTCCCAGCCCTCCTGCTGCGGCAGGGGGACTGGGAAAGCACAGCACAGACATGGAAGCATGCCTCTTTCCCCTTTGAGCTTCTTCACCACTGTGGAGAAGCTCGGGGTGGGGGGGGAAGGGGAAAAAAGGGCAGGCATGGAAGCATGCCTGGGGTCCCTGCCTGCCCCTCTCCAGTTGCCTTGCAGCCGCGGGGGCCCTAGAGAAGTGCAGGCAGGGCCCCCAGGCATGTTTAGATTCCTTTCTTTCCTTCCCTGAGACTGGGGAAAACACAGGGGAGGCCTGGAGAAGCACAGACATGTTTAGATGCCTTTCTTTCATTCCCTGAGATCGGGGAAGAAAAGAAAGGCATTTAAACAAACTTTTTTTCCCCCTTCCCCCCTTGAGCTTCTCCACAGTGGCAGAGAAGCTCGGGGGGGGGGGGGAAGAGGCATGTTTCAGTTGCCCCGCAGGGGGAAGGGGGCTGGGAAAGCAAAGCACAGGCATGGAAGCATGCCTCTCTCCCCCCCCCACCGAGCTCCTCCACTGCTGCAGAGAAGCTCGGGGGAGGAGGGGGAAAAAGAACGCATGTTTAAATGCCTTTATTTCCTCCCCTGATCTCAGGAAAGAAAGGCATCTAAACATGCCTGAGGTCCCTGCCTGCACTTCTCCAGGAGCCCCATGACTGTGGGGCAAGTGGAGAGGGGCAGGCAGGGACTCCAGGCATGCTTCCATGCCTGCCCTGTGCTTTCCCTGCCCTCCCGCTGTGGGAAAGCACAGCACAGGCATGGAAACATGCCTCTTCCCCCCCCCCCCGAGCTTCTCTGCCACTCTGGAGAAGCTCAAGGGGGGAAAAGATAGCATGTTTAAATGCCTTTCTTTTCTTCCCCGATCTCAGGAAAGGAAAGAAAGGCATCTAAACATGCCTGGGGTCCCTGCCTGCACTTCTCCAGGGGCTCCACAACTGCAGAGCAACTGGAGAGGGGCAGGCAGGGACTCCAGGCGTGCTTCCATGCCTGCCCTGTGCTTTCCCTGCCCTCCTGCCATGGGGAGGGGGCTGGGAAAGCACAGCACAGGCATGGAAGCATGCCTCTTCCCCCCCCCCCTGAGCTGTTCCACTGCTGCAGAGAAGCTTGGGGGGAGGGGGGAAAGAAAGCATGTTTAAATGCCTTTCTTTCCTTCACTGATCTCAGGAAAGGAAAGAAAGGCATCTAAACATTCCTGGGGTCCCTGCCTGCACTTCTCCAGGCAGCCTGCACTTCTCCAGGCAGCTGCAGCGGGGGGGGGGGGGGGCCTTGGAAAGCACAGGGCACGCATGGAAGCATGCCTGAGGTCCCTGCCTGCCCCTCTCCAATTTTCCCACAGCCGCAGGGCCCCTGGAGAAGCATAGGCAGGGCCCTCAGGCATGTTTAAATGCCCCTTTCCCCCTCCCCATACTGGAAGAGGGAAAGAGAGGCATTTAAATATGGCTCGGCTCTCTGCCTGTGCTTCTCCAGCAGCCCTGGCACAGCTAGAGAAGGGAAGGTAGGGAAGAGGCTTTTCCTGACTGGCATGGAGTGAAATTGACTAGGGAAGCCGCATCCTGAGGGAAGTCCGCATTTGGCTTCCTGAAAGCCGAAAAAGCTGAACAAATTCAGGAAACTGTTTTCAGAAACTGAAAAGTTTTCTGAATTTGCATTTAGCTTTATAAATACCGATAAATTCCAATGAGGTATTTATTCTGTTTTTTTTTTTTCCGGTTCGGGAAAGCTGAATGCACATCCCCAGTGAATAGTTTAGTTATCACCAAAAAAAAAGAATGGGAAGTTACGCAAATGTATCCACGTGACTTGAATAAAGCAATTCGTAAGCAGCATTATACTATTCCTGCAATAGATGATGTTTTAAGTCAATTAGCTGGAATGAATTTTTTTACTATTGTGGATGAGAAGGATGGGTACTAGCAAGTTAAACTGGATAAGGCTTCATCACATTTGTGAACATTTAATACATCCTGGGGAAGGTATTGTTTTTTTTTACCATTTGGACTTAAATCCTGTAGGGAGGTATTCCAGCAGAAAAATGAGGAAGCCTTTGGGCATATAAAAGGCATGTATATGAGAGCTGATGATATGATCATAGCAGCAAAGCCTCTGAGGAACATGATCAGATTTTATGGAGAAAGCAAGAGCTAAGAACACCAAATTTAATAAGAAAAAGATTCAATTTAAGGTTGACTCAGTAAAGTATATGGAACACTTAGTAACTGCCCAAGGTGTTTGACCAGATGAGGATGAGGTGAAGGCTATTAGGCCACCTCCACAGGACAGGCAAGGCATTCTCAGATTTTTGGGATCTGTGCAGTATCTGTCAAAGTATATTCCATGGGAGGCAGAGCTCACTGCACCTTAAATAATTTTGTTGGGAAAAGGATGTATTATTTCAGCAGATACCAGGACATCAGAAGGCTTTTGAAATGGTTAAACAGCAGTTGTGTCAGGCACCTGTATGTCAATATTTTGATACTGTGAAACCAGTAGTGGTGCAGGCGGATGCGTTAAAAGATGGTCTTGGAGCATGTTTGCTTCAGGGGAACAGGCCAGTGTCCTATGTCTCAAGGTCACTTACTTCATCAGAACAGAATTATGCTCAAATAGAGAAGGAACTGCTTGCTGTATTGTATGCAATGAGAAAATTCCATCAGTACATTTGGAAAGGTTGATTCAGTTTAGACTGATCATAAACCTTTGGAAGTAATTTTTAAAAAGCCAGCAGGTGGTGCTTCTGCTTGTTTGCAGCATATGCTTCTACAGCTTCAGAGATATCAATGTAGTGTATACTTTTGTTGTTGTTGTTGTTCAGTTGCACAGTCGAGTCCGACTCTTTGCGACCCCATGGACCACATCACACCAGGCCCTCCTGTCTTCCATCATGCTCTGGAGTTTGCTTAATTTCATGTTTGTTGCATCAGTGACACTGTCTACCCATCTCATGGTTATACTAGTGTATACTACAAGGAAGTCTATGCATCTTGCTGATTCTTCATCACTTACTCGGTAGAGGGTGAGAGAGTAGTACATGAATTGAGTACAATAACTATGCATCCAGTAGCTGCTATACAGGAAACTACGTCAAGATTGTCAACTTCAAGTGCTAGTGGCCCTTGTAAGGCAAGGATGGTCACAGTATTTGAGAGATGTTCTTCCTGTTGCAAAGCTATTTTGGTCACTGAAGGATTCTTTATGCTCTGAAGATGGTATTCTTTATGTGGGAGAAAGGGTAGTTATTCCTCTATCACACAGGTGAAATATGCTTTTTCAACCTCATGATTTGCATCAGGGAGAGAACTAAAGCTAGGGCAAGTGGGCTAATGTATTGGCTTGGTATGTGTATATTGGTATATTGAAACACTTGTTGGAAATTGTTCTATGTGTGCATATTCTGCACACAAAAAATCAAAAGGAACCCCTTATACCAGATAAGATTCCTGAATTGCCATGGAAAAAGGTGGGTGTAGATATTTTTGAATATGGCTCCTCCCCATTCCTTCCTATGGTAGATTATTTTTCAAAGGATACTGGAGTAGTGAACTTGCCTGATAAGACTGCAAGAACTGTGATTGATAAACTGAAGGCTGTTTTTGCTGGCCATGGCATTCCTAAGATGGTTGTGAATGACAATATGCCTTTTGCTAGTCAAGAGTTTCAGCAGTTCACTCACAAGTGGGGGTTTGAACAATGTCTTAGTACCCCAGGGTACCCACAATCAAATAAAATGGTTGAAAGAGCAATTTGTCCCATAAAATTGCTTATTTAAAAAGCAGAAGATGCGCAGAGGGACCCATGTTTGGCATTGCTGGAATACTGTAATATACCTGTTATACTGAAATATTGTACACACCAGAACACACCCTGAAGACCAAGGGCTCTGCTGCTGGGTGTGTTGGTGGTCGAAAGAGCAGGCAGGTGCTGGTGAGTTGCCGAGGCGCCTGCCATCGAAGGGGTCCCAGCGGGGACTATGGAGCCATGGGGGCCGTGAGGAGCTGCCAAGACAGCTGAGCAGTGGGAGTGACAGTGGCTGCCGGTGCGGAGATCACAGGGGATGGTTTGCCAGGGCTGGGGCCGCCACTCGAGTTGCGGAGTCGTGGGGGGCTGCACTTGTATATCGGCATGCTGTTTGCTAGGCCCTTTGCTGCTTGTTGGGACCTCCCCTGTTCCTGCATTTCTGCGGGTTGTTGCCCCCTCCCAGAGAAGCCAGCTATTGCTGACAAGAACTGCAATGTCTGGTGGGGGTTGCCCTTGAGACATCGCTCTGCTGACTGCGCTCATTGTTGCCTTCCGTGGTCGATCTGGAGGCTCACTCTCATCAGCTGCTGCCTGCTGGAGCTGACAAATTGGCCTGCCCTGCCCATGTGGCTTCCCCTCCTAGGCTTGGTAACCTTTGCCATCACCCACCCTGCCGTTGTCACCTGGTGGGTTGTAGGGCTCCCAGGTGGATGCTGGTGGCATGGAGATCGGATTACAAGAGCCAGGAGTAATGGGACGATCTGCCAGTGGCCAGGAGATGCCCCCCCCCAGCGGTCGGTTTACTGGCCGGCTTATTGTACTCCCAACATGGTAAAACTGAGGCCTTTACCAAAGACTTAACATCTAGTGCACTCTGGAACATCACCACCCGCCGGCCCAGCAGGTTACTGCCAATATTAGGCGGTTCTTCCCATCCTTCATTAATTTTCTGTGGTTTTCTTGCTGCCAAGGTGGGGGTGGGCATCAAGTAGGCAGGACAGGATGGGCAAGACATAGCTAGTTAACTGGGGTAGTTAGTATAGTGGAGTGGGTTTTTATTTTACACAGTTAGCTAGATTAGTATATAGGCTTTAAAGCAAAGAGCATTACTGCTCGGCACAGCATCCTTACTGTGGTCTCAAACTGCCATTGACCCGAGTGGTTGGCTGGGACACTGTGCTCAGTGCAGAGGCCACCACAAATGGGGGAGACCAGTCAAGGGATACCAGTGCTCCTGGGGAGGGGAAGGTATAGCGGTGGGACCAGGCATATACTGAAGGGAAGGGGGCAGAGAAACAGGGAAGCCCGGCCCCCTTCCAGCCTGTGTCCCAACCCGAGGGTGGCAGACAGTGGGACTGGGATTAACCCCCCTCCAACATTGGTATTGTGCAATGCCAGGTCTATAAATAACAAGACCTCTACCCTGTGAGACTTTCTGGTCAAGCAGGGAGCAGACCTGGCATGCGTGACCGAAACCTGGGTACAAGAGGGAGAGACAGTGGCTCTCTCCCAAATGGCTCCACCCAGGTTTTCGGTCCTTCACCAATCACGGACTGAGGGGCGGGGGGGTGGAGTGGCGCTTTCCATTCGGGAGGCTTACTCCTACAGA
Organism: Lepidodactylus listeri; assembly: GCA_029233225.1. Classification (NCBI taxonomy): domain Eukaryota; kingdom Metazoa; phylum Chordata; class Lepidosauria; order Squamata; family Gekkonidae; genus Lepidodactylus; species Lepidodactylus listeri. The sequence goes on from JARCFY010000012.1 coordinate 96,757,583, forward strand.
GCGCTCCTGCTGCTTAAACTTGTGGGCATAGAATGCTCTGGTCTGGTGTGGGAAGCCAGGGTGCCATTGGTGCCAGCCCCGAGGGTCCGGAGTCTGGGAGTGCTCCTGGATGCCTCCTTAACCATGGAGGCCCAGGTAGCAGCCACTGCCAAGACAGCCTTTTACCACCTACGGCTGATTAGGCAGCTGGTTCCCTTCCTCGAATGCAATGACCTGGCGACAGTGATCCATGCAATGGTTACTTCAAGATTAGACTACTGCAACGCTCTCTACATGGGGCTGCCCTTGTCTCAGCTCCGGAGGCTGCAGCTAGTGCAGAATGCCACGGCCAGGCTGTTGATGGGTCTCTCGGTGTGGGACCACATCCAGCCTGTGCTGAGGGCACTGCACTGGCTGCCTATAGCATACCGGATCTGGTTCAAGGTGCTCGTTTTAACCTTTAAAGCCCTATATGGTCAGGGGCCTCCCTACCTAAGGGACCACCTTTCCCTGTATACACCCCAGAGAGTACTGCGGTCAGGCAACCAACACTGCCTGACCTTCCCTGGCCCAAGGGAGGCCAGGTTGGCAACCACCAGGAACAGGGCCTTCTTGGTGGCGGCTCCCCACTGGTGGAACGAGCTCCCGCAGGATAACAGGGCCCTGCGGAACCTTTTGCAGTTCCGCAGGGCCTGCAAAGCGGAGCTCTTCCACCAGGCTTTTGGAGCTGCCACCGGGAGGAATGGCCACTAGCAAGCAGCTGTTGAGTCGCTTGCCTGGTACATCTGAGGTGGAAGCCTCCTGGCTGGGAATAAGTAGGATGCCATTCCTGGTGTTGGATTTTGTACTGCTGCCATCTGTTATGGTTTTACTGTTTAGTTATGTACTTGAATGTGATTTTAATTTCTGTATGCTGCTGATTTTATGCTGTTAGCCGCCTAGAGCTCGCTCGTGCTGGCTAGGTGGGATACAAGTCTAAATAAATAAATAAATAAATTAGATGCTGATGGGTAGAATGTTAAAGAGCAAATTGCCAACTGGTTTATTGCACCCTAAAATACCCATTGGGGTGTGAGAAGATCTTCAGAGAGTTCAGGATAGGCAAAAATATTTTTATGATCATACAGCAACCCCCCCTTAAGCCTTTACAACAAGTAGAATTAGTAAGGACAGAGTTCAGTGAAGGTTGGCTCCCTGTGGCAATAAGAACATAAAAGAACATAAGAGAAGCCAATGTTGGATCAGGCCAGTGGCCCATCCAGTCCAACACTCTGTCACACAGTGGCCAAAAACACCAGGTACCCTCAGAAGGTCCAGCAGGGGGGGCAAGAAGCCCTCCCACTGTTGCCCCCCCCCAAACACCAAGAATACAGAGCATCACTTGCCCCAGGCTGAGAGTTCCTATCTATACTTTGTGGCTAATAGCCACTGATGGACTTCTGTGCCATATGTTTATCTAATTCCCTCTTGAAGCCGTCCATGCTTGTAGCCACCACCACCTCCTGTGGCAGTGAATTCCACGTGTTAATCTCTCTTTGGGTGAAGCAATACTTCCTTTTATCTGTTCTAACCCGACTGCTCAGCAATTTCATGGAGTGCCCACGAGTTCTTGTATTGTGAGAAAGGGAGAAAAGGACTTCTTTCTCTACATGCTCTATCCCATGCATAATCTTATAAACCTCCATCATGTCACCCCTCAGCCATCGTTTCTCCAAGCTAAAGAGCCCCAAGTGCTTCAACTTTTCTTCATAGGGAAAGTGTTCCAATCCTTTTATCATTCTAGTTGCCCTTTTCTACACTTTTTCCAGTGCTATAATATCTTTCTTGAGGTGTGGTAACCAGAACTGTACACAGTACTCCAAATGAGGTCACACCATCAATTTATACAGGGGCATTATGATACTGGCTGATTTGTTTTCATTTCCCTTCCTAATAACCCCCAGCATAGTGTTGGCCTTTTTCATTGCAGTCACAGACTGTCTCGACATTTTCATTGAGTTATCTTCTATGACTCCAAGATCTCTCTCTTGGTCAGTCTCCGCCAGTTCGGAGAATAACAGAAAAGTGTGACCAGCCCCCTTACATATCGAGTGATGGCTCCAGATGGATGTATTTATCTGCGTAATAGGCACAGGTTAAGACATTGACAGAGGGTGTCTGGAAATAGTGATTTTATGGGCGTAGGGCAGGATGTGTCTACTATTAAAGAGCCTGATACACAATGTGGGGAGCCTTAGATTATGTCTAGTGGGAATATGGAAGATACAGAACAGGATAACAATGTAATTGATGAGACACATGTTTTGCAGGCTGACGAAAGGTGTCCCAGATAAGTAGCATCTCATGTAAAACTGGGGGGGGGGTTTTTTGCCAGAAAGATATATATCTTGATGACTGTATTATTTGTATAATTTTTTAAAATTATGTTTTACCTATTTGTATATGTATGTATATATTTTTCTTTCCAATCCAATCCAATTACCTTTATTGGCATGTAACACTTACAGACTCATATAGAACAAGAACAGCAGCGACAGAAAACAGTACTTGCAAAAAGAACAAATGCAAAAGGAGTTGCCATGTAAATATACCAACCAGGGGTCCTTTCGTAGAAACAGAGCTGCAGGAGCTCATTAGCATAACTCATTTGCATATGCCACACCCCCTGCCGTCACCGGAAGTGTATCAGAAGTCCGCACCCCCTGACATCACCGGAAGTGTGTCAGAAGGCCACACCCACCACTCAGGCTCCACCCCAAAAATCTCCAAGGTATTTCCCAACTCAAAGCTGGCAAACCTATCTGATGGCACACGTGGGGGGAAAACAAACAAACCACCCATGTCAGGTAAAGAGGGGGGATACTAGGATACCAGGTCAATATATTTTTATTCTCCTTGGCATTGATGGCTGAGGTGCTTTTAGTGTTCCTTTTCTGTTTGAGTGGCAGCCTTCCTCTCTGTTACAGTTGACTGTGGATTTTATATCACTGCCATTTAGTGTAGTTTTTGTCAGCCACAACAAGGTCACTTACAGAGAGGAAAAGCAGGTTATCCATTTTTTAAAAAAATAACGTTGACAAGTCTGGATTCAGAACAACAACGAAATCACATCTGCTAATTTTTGCCTAAACAAAACCCAATGATCTAGAGTTGCGGTCTTCAACCTAGGAGTTGGCAGACAGAGCCACTTGCCCCCCCCCCAAGCCATTTGGAAGTCCCCACACATGTATAGACACAACAAGGGTGCCATGGCTCTCACTTCTCTTTGGATGCACATGAAGAAGAGCAGGATGGCAGGGTGAGGTCATCTCTGGGGTGCCAACCGTTGGTTCATTTATCACTAAAATAAACCTCCCTCCCCCTGGGAGCTGTGAAACTTTTTTGTTGTGCAGCTCATGGTCAGAATAAATGGGTAAACACTTCACATCCCCCCTTTGGAGACGGTGCTTCACTCACATCAGTCTCCTGCCAGCCACTCCACGTATGGCTGAGAGGGGAGGGGAGGGGGAGAGAGAATATCATGGAAGTAACCTCCAGGGTCATCTAGTCCAACCCCTTTCACAGGAAATGCACAAATACCTCCTTCCCTCACACACACCCAGTGACCCCTGTTCCATGCCCAGAAGATGAAAAAAAACCTCCAGGATCTCCAGCCAAACTGGCCTGGAGAAAAATGGCTGCCTGACCCCCAAAGTGGAGATCAGCATTTCCCTGGACGTATAAGAAAGGGCCACGAGAACCAAGCACTGAGGCAACCCTTCCTGCCCTGCCTCTCATGATCTGCCTAAGTTTACAGAATTAGCATTGCTGTCAGATGGCCATCTAGTTTCGGTTTGAAAACCTCCAAAGAAGGAGAGATAGAAACAGAGAGAGAGAGAAATATAGATACATACACAGAGAGAGAGAGATTTGCATGGAATTATTACATTAAGAATATGGCCTCCTCACTTCCTGCAGAAAATGGTACAACTACCAAACCACACAATTCTATCACGTCATTCTGCTACGCATGTATACTAGGCAGGCACAAGAACCCTCCTAACACTAGGAGTCTGTGCTTTTACATTTTTTCTGTGAAAAGTAACTGGTGGTGGTGGAAAGTACCATGAAGGTACTGCTCACTTACAGCGCCACAGGGTTTTCCAAGGCAACCTTCTGACAGGTGTGGATTACCATTGCCTGCCTCTGCATAGCAACCCTGGACTTCCTTAGGGGTCTCCCATCCAGGTACTACCCAGGACCAACTCCACTTAGCTGATGAGACTGGGCTAACCTGGGCCATCCAAGTCAGGGCTGAGACGCTCAGAGGTGGTTTGTCATCCCCTGCCTCTGCGTAGCAATTCTGGACTTCCTTGGTGGTCTCCCATCCAAATACTAACCAGGGCCCTTGGCACTAAACACAGGCTCCAGTCCATCTTAGTGGGCTCTGGGTGCAGTGAAACTCTGAGAAGGGCAAATAAAAAATTCTCATGAGAAATTTCTGAAGGACCTAATTGTAGGTAGACCCAAAGTCAGGACAAATGAAGCATTCTCTGAGCATGGTTTCATATGCATGTGCGTCAGAGAGAGAGAGAGAGAGAGAGAGAGAGAGAGACCTAGCAAAACCCATTAGTGAACCCGGCAACATCAGCCAGACCATCTCAGGTTCATACTCCTGCTCATCCTATAATTTGATTTATGCCATCTTCATGTGTCTGCAATGCCCTTCCACCCTCTACATTGGACAAACAGGCCAGTCCCTTCGACAAAGAATAAATGGACATAAGTGTGACATTAGGAATAACAACATCTAAAAACCAGTGAGGGAAACATTTTAGCTTCCCAGGACATTCAGCTGCTGACCTAAGAATAGCAGCTCTCTTACAAAGGAATTTCAAAGGGAGAGTAGAAAGAGAGAATGCTGAATTGCAACTGATAACAAAGCTCAAGACAACACATCCCCCTGGCCTGACTCTCGATCTGGGTTTCCTGTCTCATGACCAACACTGATTTCTTCATGCCTACTACTGCTCTGCGTGTCACACCTAATCCATTCACACCTGCTATAGTCATTTCCCTGGTAATGTCATTCGGCATATGAAATCACTCCACTTTCCACTATGTAGAGGAGAAGAAGAGTTTGGATTTATACCCTGCTCTTCACTTGGAGTCTCAGAGCAGCTTATTACACTCTCCTTCCCTTCCTTTCCACACAACAGACACCCTGTGAGGTAGGTGGGGCTGAGAGAGCTCCTCGAGAACTGCTTAAGAGAACAGCTCTGCAAGAACTGTGGCTGACCCAAGGTCACCCAGCAGCTGCATATGCAGGACTGGGGAATCAAAACTCAGTTCTCCCAAATTAGAGTCCGTACACTTAACCACTACACCAAACTGAGACAGGTGGACTCACATTCAAGCTGTATCTGTAGAGGTGAGCAGTGATTCACAAAATCTCCGACCCTGCCACAAATTTTGTTACCCTTAAGGTGCTACTGGATTCTTGCTCTTTTCTGCTAGTTCAGGCAGACTAACATGGCTCCCCATCTTCATTTATTTTATGATTGCTTTGGAGGCAGTAGGGTGAGAGTGAAGAAATTGAGGCTGAATTGGGGGGGGGGGGTGTCTTCCCAGGATGGGAGTTTCTTGCTTGGATCAACCTGCTTTTGGATCCAGCTTTACTTCCGAATACTCCTTATCCCCACCCCCACCCTTGTTTTTAGATCTCACTTTGCCAGCTTGCATTCCCTACCCTTCTGCTGCTGCTGCTGCTCTGGGATTCCCCCAGACTCTCCCACCCCAAACGTGTTTGCAGCTCACCAAATCTTGGAGGGTGTGTGTGTGTTGAGGCTGCCCCATGCAGCCAGGCCACCTTCCTATGGGGGAGGGGGATCTGGCAGCAGGAAGCCACTCCCCACTCCCATTCCCCTCTAGGAGTGCGGACTTTATCTCTTTAACCCTTGGAGTGCATTTCTGCCCAGAAGCAAAGAGGACGTTCCTCTTTTGGTGCCCCAAAACAGAGGGTGCTCCTGGAGAGAATGGCCTGGAAACCAACCTGCAGTGGTACCGGCGCCCATTCACTGACATGGGGGCATTTCTGCAGAAAGAGAGAGCCTCTGCTGCCAAGTTCTCTGGCATGGGAAGGGAGGCCCGGGGGGGGGGCTGCCCTGCCTCTAAAGGCACACCTTTGCTATCACCACTGAGAGCTCCATCAGTGGCAGCTGCTCCTGCACAGATAGGGCTGCCAAGTCCCCTGGTAGGGCGGGGGAAACACCGGTTTTTTAAGCTTACCCCCGCTTTTTCAAAATTGGCCACCGGGGGAGACAATGGCTGCCAGCACAGAACGTCGGAGCCTGCCCTGGCCTCTTAAAAGGGAAATGTCTGCAGAGGCCTGCCCTGCAGTAAAAAGCCTCAACAGACATTTCCCCTTTAAGAGAGAGCAAGAGAGCCCCGCCCAGAGATTAAGAAGGGACTAGGCTCTTTCTGCTGAAGGGCGTGCTTTTGCATGTGGCTTGCAAAATTGCTGCTGGAGTAAGCTGCTGGGGTAAGCTGCTGGGATCTGCCAGCTCTTTTCCTTCTCTCTCTCTCCCCCTCCCCCTCCCCCTTTCTTTCTTTCTTTTTTCTGTCTGTCTGTCTGTCTGTCTGTCTGTCCCCATCCAGCAGAGGTCTATCAGTGGCTATTATGAGCCACAAGGTCTAAATGGAACCTTTTGTCTGGGGCAGTGATGCTCTGCATTCTTGGTGCTTGGGGGGCAACAGTGGGAGGGCTTCTGGAGTTCTGGCCCCGCTGCTGGACCTCCTGAGGGCACCTGGTATTTTTGGCCACTGTGTGACACAGAGTGTTGTACTGGATGGGCTGTTGGCCCGATCCACTGTGGCTTCTCTCCTGTTCTTATGATATGAAAATCATATTTAGCACTTGTGTAGCACTTAGTGCTTCATATTCTGCCGAGATGAGGAAGGGTTCAGTACGGCTGTTGCTCAGTGATAGAGCATCTGCTTGACATGCAGGAGGTATCAGCCTCTTCAGCTAAAAAAGGATCAGGTAATAGGTGACATTAAAGATCTCAGCTGGAGAGCCACTACCAGTCTGAGTAGTCAATACTGACCTTGATGGACCAATGGCCTGATTCAGTATTAGGAAACTTCATGAGTTCATGTGTCAGCATGTGGAAGCAACATCACAGGATGTGACATCACAAAATGATGTCACTTCCTTTCTCCTGGCTCCACCCCCAAAGTCTCCTGGCTCCACCCCCAAAGTCCTCAGATATTTCCCAAGTTGGACTTGGCAGCCCTATGCACAGAAGAAAAGAATGTCCCCCCCCCCCCCGCACACATGCTCCAGGAGGAGAACTGCTCAGGCAGAACAAGCGGGTGCCCCTCCAGAAAAACACCCCCATTTCCTCAGGCAAGGCAGACAAGCCTAGATGCCCCCCCACGTCTCAAAGGTGAGAGCTGAGGAAGCCGCACCAGGGGCTGGCACCCCCCTGGGGGGGAGAGAGAGAGGCCCCCTCCCCTTCCTTGGCTGCTCTTGTGCTGAGCTGCTCTCTCACAGGCAAGCAGGCAGGCTGAGCGGGTCTTCTTCTGCTTCTTCCCCCCTCACCTCTGCCCCCTCTCGCAGACCCCAGCAGAAGCCACCAGACGGAGGAGGAGGCTCCCCCCTGTGAACTTAGCGCCCAGCTCGGATCCTGGCACTGGCTGCACCTGATGGGCCGTTCCCCTCCCCAGCTGCTCTCCAAAAGACCAGGCAGTACACATTCCCCAGCTCCCCTCATGCGGGAGGGATCCCCACACTCCCTCCCTCCCCTGCTGGGCTCCGAGGCAAGAAGGCGACAGGCGCTGGAGGGAGGGCTCCACATGGCCTACCCCCCCAGCGCTCCCTGGAGCAGCAGCAGGAGCGTTGGAGCCCCAGACTGGCTGCAGACTCTGCAGGCCCCTCTTGGAGACTGAGGACTCCCGGGACCAGGGGGCAGGGCTTGGTCATGTGCCCTCCAGCCCTGCCCCCTGGCCTTTTCACTCCAGGAGCTGCGCTCCGGCAAGCTCCTGCTCGAACGGAGCCCTGATACCAACGAAGAAGACCCATCAGTTAAATAAAGGACAAACAGAAATGGCAGCAGAAAGAAATTTGGCAACAATTTCCTTTATCTCAGTAGTAAGAATCTTTAGACCATCAGAAGAGTAAGAATCTTTAGACCATCAGAATATTCCTCCAATTGAGTCAAAATAGAGTTTAAAAATTTCTGACGTAGCACATGGTAGAAGGGGCACTGAAACAAAACATGGGGGATCGTTTCAGTGTGGTCATTTGTGCGTGGACGACATCTATCCGTGAAGGGCACACCGTGGAAGGGGCCAGATAATGCTGAGGGTAGTAGGTTGAATCTGGCCAGGGAGAGGGCTCTATGAAGTTTGGGGATATGCAGTTGATAAAGATAAGAGGCAGCTTGGCCGACTTTAGGAGATATTCCAAAATACAAAGGTGAACAGGTTTTATTAGCAGCGTTATATAATGAATGTAGCTCAGAGCAAAGTAAATTGGCTCTTATAATTGAGAAAGCCTCAGATTCAGGAATAAGGAATCTAAGGTTATATCCAGAGATTTAATTTTGGATTCTATATAGGTAATCCAATTTGAGTCATTAGATTCTAATAGAAGCTGACAGGTGTAACTAGAGGGGTATATTTTTCTTTCCTTTTTTGTGGGTGGGAGATGTGATGTGATGTTCCTTTAATAGGAGCAATTTCCCAGCAGAGGTGTAAAGTAGTTATTACTTTGTTGTTTTACTGGCAACCATTGGTCAGCTCATCCTGATTTTGTGCGGAGGCATCTCGAGATGTTAATAAACTAAACTGTTTGCTCTGTTGGGTGCCTGGATGTTACTTGAGCATCAGATATACGGTATTTTTTGCTCCATAAGACACACTTTTTCTCCCCCAAAAAGTGGGGGGGAAATGTGTGCGTCTTATGGAGCAAATACTGCCTGGGGAGAACCCCCCCTCCCTCCCCCACTCACCTTTCCCGGGCTGCGGCATGGCCGCCGGCCCGGGGAGAAACCCCCCTCCCTCCCCCGCTTACCTTTCCCGGGCCACGGCATGGCTGCTGGCCCAGGGAGAAACCCCCCTCCCTCCCCCGCTTAGCGGCGGGGCATCCTCGGCCGCCTCTTGTCAGCGCCTCTGATGGGGAGCGAGGAGTGCAGAGACCCATGGAATCACTCCTCCTATTGCCATTCAGCCGGGACGGCAGCAAAAAGCATGCCAGCAGCTCCATCCATGCCTCTGTCAGAATCTGACAATTCAGACAATGTATTATGTATTAGTCAGACTTAGATTTAGTTCCTTTGCATGCATGCCTTTCACTATCCTATGTATCTATCATATGTTGGGGTCTATGTAGCCATGATGTATTATGCTTGTCCAGGTCGGGAGGGTGACAACTATGATTTGCGAGAACAAAGAGGCCTCACATCCCTGCCTCCACATTCCAGCTGCTCCGGCAGTAACTTCAAGGGAGGATGCCTCTCATCTCTTATCACATGCAAAGAACCTTGGAGCCATTGATTGTTATGTGAACTCGAAACATCTGAGGGGTCTGGTTTGGGAGAGGAAATTTACTGCTTAACACCTCACTTTTTTCCTGTGAGAACCAAACGGTCCGGACACCTTTTAACCCGCCAATTTTCCCTTAAGGGGATTGGCTACCTATGGGTAATTCAAACTCCTTGGAATGGTATAATAGACCCGTGTGTATAATTTGCCTCATCTCTGACAATAATCCGAGATGCTGTACTAATGTAGAAATAGGGAATAAAGAACTGTGGTTAATCAACCAAGATCTGATCCTTGACTACTTTGAGCAGAACTCTCACAGATTGTCAGAGATCTCTGAATGGGACTCAGCCGTTCCTGACCATGTCAGACGACGACACGGTCCCCCTCAACCCTACCCCCGAAGATGTTCCCGTTACCCCGAAGGACCCGGGGAACGGTGGTGGTGGCGGCGGAGGAGGCACCGAAGTGCCGGTGACTACGAGCCAGGGGGCTCACTACATCCCGCGCCCACATCCTCTTCAGAGCGTGACCCCCAAGTACGCCTGGAGCCATTTCGGTCGTCGGACCGTGGATTCATAGGTACACGATCGGAAAGGGGTACGGGTTTCGCTCACCGGAGACCAGCTCGATCGAGGGAGACCGAGCTACCTCGGAGACGACCGCGAGCCGATCTACCGTGGAGAGCCGCGTCGCCCGCCGTTCGAAGGAGAGGGGACGGGTCCGTATGGGCCCGATCCGTACCGAGAGGAGCAGATGGCCCCCTTGGATCAGATGATGGGAGAGTTGCGACTCCAACTCACCACAGAACTACGCGAATTGGCCCTCGATCTCCAGCACCAGTTTCGAGACGCTATGAGGGCAGTGCAAGGAGCTCTCCCCGGTCAGGAGGTAGGAGTCCAGCAACAACCAGCGGCGCCCGGAGGGGTCCCGGCGCAGCCTCAGGTGCCCGCTTTGCCGGCACAGCCAGCCCAGCCGGTCGTCCCGGCCCCGGTGCCGGGGCCCGTTCCAGCACCCGCCCCGGTCCCGGTCGCGCCAGCCGTCCGCCCAGCCCCCTCTGACCCTCTGACGACTACTTTCGATGGGGACCCGGAGAAGCTACGTTTTTTCATGCTGGAGATAGAGCGGTTCCTGGACAGCTGGGGCCACCTCTATCCCACCGAGAGAGAACGGATCGGTTACATCGGTTCCAAGCTGAAAGACACCGCCAGCGATTGGTACGTGAGCCTGCACGACTCCCCAGGACCTGAACTGCGTTCGTTGAACAACTTTATGTGGGCCCTCCGTCATCATTTCGAAGACCCCCTGGGCGAGGAAAAGGCCCGAAATCAACTGAGGAAGCTGTTCCAGGGGAGATCGACGGTGAGGGATTACACTGATAAGTTCAGGCGCATCGCGGCCAAGATCCACGGCTGGCCGGAGGAGCTATTCATGGAGAAGTACTGGGAGGGCCTTAACCCGGAAATCTACGAGACCGTGCTGCTGGGGGGCCGCCCGGGCACGCTGGCCACCTGGATGAGAGCCGCCACCGACATGGAAGAGAGGTTCGCCTTGATCAAAATGGGAGCCTCGGCTACGGCGGCCAGCAAAGCAGCCCCCAGAGCGAAGCCCCGGTCCAGTGTGCAAGACGTCCGAGATGCCAGGTTCCGGCAAGGGCTGTGCATGAAATGTGGGGAAAGTGGTCACTTCGCCTCAGCCTGCCCGAGAGGGGGAGGGAGAGGACCAAAGACCTCGACGCCGGTGGGGGGAAGCACCCCTAGCTGGGGGAAAACACCGATTAAGCCCCGGGCGTTGCAGCTGGAGGGAGCTACTAGTGATCAGGGGGAGCTGGAGCTGATGGAGACGCAGATGTCGGGAAACTCCAACGACCTGCAGTGAGCGGCGCAGAACTGCAGGTCCCCCGCCAAGAAGCGCCATCTCCGGTGAGCATCCCTGGCCCCCTATTATATATGGTAGTGACTGTGGTGACCGCGGGATCAGGTACCCACATGAGGGTCCGCGCATTAATTGACTCTGGGTGTGCACGGGACTTGATTAGCCCTTTGGTAGTGGAGGGGTTAGGACCCAAGGTTACCCCACTGGTGGAACCTTTAAAGTTCACTCAAATGGACGGGTCCGAGATGAAGGAGGAATGCATAGCAGAGACTGAGAGCCTGATTTTGGGGACGGGGGAACATTGGGAGAAGCGGGCTTTTGTCATCACCCCAAATGCCCAGTTCCCCATGGTGTTGGGAAGTCCCTGGCTCAGTGCGCACAACCCCTATATTAAATGGAGCGAAGGGAAGATCTCGTGGGTAGACGAACGCTGCCTCACGCATAAATGGGACTCGGAGTGGGGACCCGGACCGCCGATCACCCCTCCCCCGGCCCCCGCGCTCGCCCTCACCCCCACCATGGTGCCCAGAGAGTATAGAGACTTGTTGGAAGTATTCAGCGAGACCGAGGCGGATGAGTTGCCCCCCCACCGACTGTCGGACTGTGCTATTGAGCTGCTCCCGGGAGAGAAACTCCCGAAGGGAAAACTGTACTCCATGAGCCCTTTAGAGCGGGAAGAGCTGCGAAAGTTCCTGGATAAAAACCTAGCGTGCGGTTTCATTCGCCCAGCCAAGTCCCCTTTTGCCGCACCGGTGCTGTTCAGGAAGAAAAAGGACGGGGGCTTGCGATTATGCACCGACTACAGGGGGCTGAATGCGGTCTCCACTACAAATGCTTACCCCCTCCCTTTAATAAAAGACTTGCTGGCAGAAGCCGCTAAGGGGAAGATTTTTACCAAACTGGATTTACGAGATGCCTACTTCAGGGTGCGCATCAGGGAGGGGGATGAACCCAAGACTGCCTTTAATACCCCCCTGGGGCAATTCGAATACTTAGTGATGCCGTTCGGCTTAAGTGGCGCGCCTGGGGTCTTTATGAGTTTGATCAACTAAGTGTTGCACAAGCACCTATTTAAGGGAGTGTTATGTTACATAGATGATATCTTGATCTATTCTACTGATAAGAAAGAGCATGTGAAATTAGTCAGGGAAGTCCTCGCCACCTTGCTGCGAAACCAGCTCTATGTTAAGTTATCCAAGTGTGAATTCCACCGTGAATCAGTGGACTTCCTGGGCTATCGCATTTCTCAGAAAGGCCTGGAGATGGACCCAGCTAAGATAGAGGCGGTGGTGCAATGGGAGGCTCCGCGAACGAGAAAACAATTGCAGAGCCTATTAGGATTTTGCAACTTCTACCGAACCTTCATAAAAGACTTTGCTAGGGTCACTCTCCCCTTGACAGACTTACTGAAAACTAAGGGGAGGGGGCCCGAGGCAGGGAAGCCAGGAGAAAAGATTGCTTGGAACGGGGAGTGTCAGAGGGCGTTTGAGACCTTAAAGACTCTTTTCACTTCCGAGCCCATCCTAGCACACCCTGATGAAACCAAAGAATTCATAGTCCACGTAGACGCGTCTGATGTGGCCATGGGGGGGGCTATACTGCAAAATGGCCCGGAAGGGAAGTTGCACCCGCTGGCTTACATTTCGAAAAAATTTAACGACACGGAGAGGAATTGGTCGGTTTGGGACAAAGAGGCCGCGGCTATTAGGTTGGCGCTCACTACGTGGCGGCATTGGTTGGAGGGCGCGCAAACTCCGTTCGAAATATGGACTGATCATAAAAATTTGGAGGCGCTGCGCACTCAGAGATCCCTCAACGCCAAACAACTGCGCTGGGCTGATTTTTTCTCCAAGTTTAATTTTGTGCTTAAGCATTTTCCTGGGAAGGCTAACTCCTTGGCAGACGCACTGTCCAGATTGCCCCAACATGAGAGTGTTAAAGAGGAGGTGTTTGATTCCATGTTCTCCCACCAGCAATTAGGGGGGGCAGTAGTCACTCGGGGCCAAGCTAAGAAGGCGCAATTGGACGTTGGGAAATGTGATTGGGGGAAGGATTATGCTCCTGAGGAGGTAGAGGAATTAGAGGCTTTGGAGGGATGCTCCAAGAGAGAAGATCAGTGTTGGCTTCATGGAGACAAACTAGTGGTGCCAAGGGTCAAACGTAAGGAGATATTGTTAACCTGCCACTCGTCTAAACTAGCAGGGCACTTTGGCTTCCTAAAAACGCTTAATTTAATCCAGCGTCAATTTTGGTGGCCGCGCATGCGCCGAGACGTCTCCGACTTCGTCTCGGCTTGCCAGACTTGTTTAATGTGCAAAAAGCGGGGGGGGAAAGTTCCTGGACTGTTGCACCCACTACCCACTCCCTCTCGGCCCTGGGAGGCCATAGCCATGGACTTTATCACCAATTTACCCCCCTCCAAGGGAAAAACGGTTATTTGGGTGGTGGTAGACACGTTTTCAAAGCAAGCACATTTCACCCCCTTCAAGCAATTGCCCACTGCTAAAGGAATGGCCAAAGCTTTCTTTAATCACGTGATAAAACTACACGCTTTTCCGAAGAGAGTGGTATCCGACAGGGGCAGCCAGTTCGTTGCCAGCTTCTGGCGGGAGCTTCTGAAAATGATGGACATAGAACCAGCTCTGAGTTCGGGTTACCACCCAGAGACCGATGGCCAATCCGAACGAACTAATCAAATATTGGAGCAGTTTTTAAGATGTTACACCAATTATCACCAAGACAACTGGGTGGAGTTATTGCCATTTGCAGAATATAGCTACAACAACGCAGTGCACTCTTCCACGGGAGTCTCTCCCTTCATGGCGGTGGGAGGGTTCGAAGGGAAACCATTGCCTACCATTGAGAATGCCCCCAATACTTCCCCATCGGATTTTAAAAGTTGGTGGTCCAGTCTCCAAGACTCCTGGCCATTAATAGGCAAAGCACTAGACCAGGCAAAAGAGGATTATAAAAAATATGCCGACCGAGGACGAGCAGCAGGCTGGGATCTCCAACCCGGGGATTCTGTCTACCTCTCCACCAAGAATATCCATGGATTGCAGCCTAGCAGAAAACTGGGATGGAAATATGTTGGACCCTATAAAGTGTTACGTAAAATATCGGATGTGTCTTTTGAACTAGAACTGCCTAAATCACTGAGTTCTGTACACCCTGTGTTTCATTTCAGCCTGCTGAAGAAAGATCCTGGGCCGAATGCTTGGCATCCAGCTCCTCCAGTTCCTCCTCCACTGATGAAGGAGGGGGCCCCCCACTTCGAGATAACTGAAATCCTTGATTCCAAGATGCGAAGAGGCAGATTATATTACTTAGTTAGATGGCTGGATTTTGGACCGGAACACAACGAGTGGATTCGCTCAGAACATGTTCATGCTCCCAAACTGACCAAATTATTTCATAAAATGTTTCCTGATAAAGCTAGGTGAAGTGAATTATGAGGAGGGCAGGGTGTCAGAATCTGACAATTCAGACAATGTATTATGTATTAGTCAGACTTAGATTTAGTTCCTTTGCATGCATGCCTTTCACTATCCTATGTATCTATCATATGTTGGGGTCTATGTAGCCATGATGTATTATGCTTGTCCAGGTCGGGAGGGTGACAACTATGATTTGCGAGAACAAAGAGGCCTCACATCCCTGCCTCCACATTCCAGCTGCTCCGGCAGTAACTTCAAGGGAGGATGCCTCTCATCTCTTATCACATGCAAAGAACCTTGGAGCCATTGATTGTTATGTGAACTCGAAACATCTGAGGGGTCTGGTTTGGGAGAGGAAATTTACTGCTTAACACCTCACTTTTTTCCTGTGAGAACCAAACGGTCCGGACACCTTTTAACCCGCCAATTTTCCCTTAAGGGGATTGGCTACCTATGGGTAATTCAAACTCCTTGGAATGGTATAATAGACCCGTGTGTATAATTTGCCTCATCTCTGACAATAATCCGAGATGCTGTACTAATGTAGAAATAGGGAATAAAGAACTGTGGTTAATCAACCAAGATCTGATCCTTGACTACTTTGAGCAGAACTCTCACAGATTGTCAGAGATCTCTGAATGGGACTCAGCCGTTCCTGACCATGTCAGACGACGACACGGTCCCCCTCAACCCTACCCCCGAAGATGTTCCCGTTACCCCGAAGGACCCGGGGAACGGTGGTGGTGGCGGCGGAGGAGGCACCGAAGTGCCGGTGACTACGAGCCAGGGGGCTCACTACATCCCGCGCCCACATCCTCTTCAGAGCGTGACCCCCAAGTACGCCTGGAGCCATTTCGGTCGTCGGACCGTGGATTCATGGGTACACGATCGGAAAGGGGTACGGGTTTCGCTCACCGGAGACCAGCTCGATCGAGGGAGACCGAGCTACCTCGGAGACGACCGCGAGCCGATCTACCGTGGAGAGCCGCGTCGCCCGCCGTTCGAAGGAGAGGGGACGGGTCCGTATGGGCCCGATCCGTACCGAGAGGAGCAGATGGCCCCCTTGGATCAGATGATGGGAGAGTTGCGACTCCAACTCACCACAGAACTACGCGAATTGGCCCTCGATCTCCAGCACCAGTTTCGAGACGCTATGAGGGCAGTGCAAGGAGCTCTCCCCGGTCAGGAGGTAGGAGTCCAGCAACAACCAGCGGCGCCCGGAGGGGTCCCGGCGCAGCCTCAGGTGCCCGCTTTGCCGGCACAGCCAGCCCAGCCGGTCGTCCCGGCCCCGGTGCCGGGGCCCGTTCCAGCACCCGCCCCGGTCCCGGTCGCGCCAGCCGTCCGCCCAGCCCCCTCTGACCCTCTGACGACTACTTTCGATGGGGACCCGGAGAAGCTACGTTTTTTCATGCTGGAGATAGAGCGGTTCCTGGACAGCTGGGGCCACCTCTATCCCACCGAGAGAGAACGGATCGGTTACATCGGTTCCAAGCTGAAAGACACCGCCAGCGATTGGTACGTGAGCCTGCACGACTCCCCAGGACCTGAACTGCGTTCGTTGAACAACTTTATGTGGGCCCTCCGTCATCATTTCGAAGACCCCCTGGGCGAGGAAAAGGCCCGAAATCAACTGAGGAAGCTGTTCCAGGGGAGATCGACGGTGAGGGATTACACTGATAAGTTCAGGCGCATCGCGGCCAAGATCCACGGCTGGCCGGAGGAGCTATTCATGGAGAAGTACTGGGAGGGCCTTAACCCGGAAATCTACGAGACCGTGCTGCTGGGGGGCCGCCCGGGCACGCTGGCCACCTGGATGAGAGCCGCCACCGACATGGAAGAGAGGTTCGCCTTGATCAAAATGGGAGCCTCGGCTACGGCGGCCAGCAAAGCAGCCCCCAGAGCGAAGCCCCGGTCCAGTGTGCAAGACGTCCGAGATGCCAGGTTCCGGCAAGGGCTGTGCATGAAATGTGGGGAAAGTGGTCACTTCGCCTCAGCCTGCCCGAGAGGGGGAGGGAGAGGACCAAAGACCTCGACGCCGGTGGGGGGAAGCACCCCTAGCTGGGGGAAAACACCGATTAAGCCCCGGGCGTTGCAGCTGGAGGGAGCTACTAGTGATCAGGGGGAGCTGGAGCTGATGGAGACGCAGATGTCGGGAAACTCCAACGACCTGCAGTGAGCGGCGCAGAACTGCAGGTCCCCCGCCAAGAAGCGCCATCTCCGGTGAGCATCCCTGGCCCCCTATTATATATGGTAGTGACTGTGGTGACCGCGGGATCAGGTACCCACATGAGGGTCCGCGCATTAATTGACTCTGGGTGTGCACGGGACTTGATTAGCCCTTTGGTAGTGGAGGGGTTAGGACCCAAGGTTACCCCACTGGTGGAACCTTTAAAGTTCACTCAAATGGACGGGTCCGAGATGAAGGAGGAATGCATAGCAGAGACTGAGAGCCTGATTTTGGGGACGGGGGAACATTGGGAGAAGCGGGCTTTTGTCATCACCCCAAATGCCCAGTTCCCCATGGTGTTGGGAAGTCCCTGGCTCAGTGCGCACAACCCCTATATTAAATGGAGCGAAGGGAAGATCTCGTGGGTAGACGAACGCTGCCTCACGCATAAATGGGACTCGGAGTGGGGACCCGGACCGCCGATCACCCCTCCCCCGGCCCCCGCGCTCGCCCTCACCCCCACCATGGTGCCCAGAGAGTATAGAGACTTGTTGGAAGTATTCAGCGAGACCGAGGCGGATGAGTTGCCCCCCCACCGACTGTCGGACTGTGCTATTGAGCTGCTCCCGGGAGAGAAACTCCCGAAGGGAAAACTGTACTCCATGAGCCCTTTAGAGCGGGAAGAGCTGCGAAAGTTCCTGGATAAAAACCTAGCGTGCGGTTTCATTCGCCCAGCCAAGTCCCCTTTTGCCGCACCGGTGCTGTTCAGGAAGAAAAAGGACGGGGGCTTGCGATTATGCACCGACTACAGGGGGCTGAATGCGGTCTCCACTACAAATGCTTACCCCCTCCCTTTAATAAAAGACTTGCTGGCAGAAGCCGCTAAGGGGAAGATTTTTACCAAACTGGATTTACGAGATGCCTACTTCAGGGTGCGCATCAGGGAGGGGGATGAACCCAAGACTGCCTTTAATACCCCCCTGGGGCAATTCGAATACTTAGTGATGCCGTTCGGCTTAAGTGGCGCGCCTGGGGTCTTTATGAGTTTGATCAACTAAGTGTTGCACAAGCACCTATTTAAGGGAGTGTTATGTTACATAGATGATATCTTGATCTATTCTACTGATAAGAAAGAGCATGTGAAATTAGTCAGGGAAGTCCTCGCCACCTTGCTGCGAAACCAGCTCTATGTTAAGTTATCCAAGTGTGAATTCCACCGTGAATCAGTGGACTTCCTGGGCTATCGCATTTCTCAGAAAGGCCTGGAGATGGACCCAGCTAAGATAGAGGCGGTGGTGCAATGGGAGGCTCCGCGAACGAGAAAACAATTGCAGAGCCTATTAGGATTTTGCAACTTCTACCGAACCTTCATAAAAGACTTTGCTAGGGTCACTCTCCCCTTGACAGACTTACTGAAAACTAAGGGGAGGGGGCCCGAGGCAGGGAAGCCAGGAGAAAAGATTGCTTGGAACGGGGAGTGTCAGAGGGCGTTTGAGACCTTAAAGACTCTTTTCACTTCCGAGCCCATCCTAGCACACCCTGATGAAACCAAAGAATTCATAGTCCACGTAGACGCGTCTGATGTGGCCATGGGGGGGGCTATACTGCAAAATGGCCCGGAAGGGAAGTTGCACCCGCTGGCTTACATTTCGAAAAAATTTAACGACACGGAGAGGAATTGGTCGGTTTGGGACAAAGAGGCCGCGGCTATTAGGTTGGCGCTCACTACGTGGCGGCATTGGTTGGAGGGCGCGCAAACTCCGTTCGAAATATGGACTGATCATAAAAATTTGGAGGCGCTGCGCACTCAGAGATCCCTCAACGCCAAACAACTGCGCTGGGCTGATTTTTTCTCCAAGTTTAATTTTGTGCTTAAGCATTTTCCTGGGAAGGCTAACTCCTTGGCAGACGCACTGTCCAGATTGCCCCAACATGAGAGTGTTAAAGAGGAGGTGTTTGATTCCATGTTCTCCCACCAGCAATTAGGGGGGGCAGTAGTCACTCGGGGCCAAGCTAAGAAGGCGCAATTGGACGTTGGGAAATGTGATTGGGGGAAGGATTATGCTCCTGAGGAGGTAGAGGAATTAGAGGCTTTGGAGGGATGCTCCAAGAGAGAAGATCAGTGTTGGCTTCATGGAGACAAACTAGTGGTGCCAAGGGTCAAACGTAAGGAGATATTGTTAACCTGCCACTCGTCTAAACTAGCAGGGCACTTTGGCTTCCTAAAAACGCTTAATTTAATCCAGCGTCAATTTTGGTGGCCGCGCATGCGCCGAGACGTCTCCGACTTCGTCTCGGCTTGCCAGACTTGTTTAATGTGCAAAAAGCGGGGGGGGAAAGTTCCTGGACTGTTGCACCCACTACCCACTCCCTCTCGGCCCTGGGAGGCCATAGCCATGGACTTTATCACCAATTTACCCCCCTCCAAGGGAAAAACGGTTATTTGGGTGGTGGTAGACACGTTTTCAAAGCAAGCACATTTCACCCCCTTCAAGCAATTGCCCACTGCTAAAGGAATGGCCAAAGCTTTCTTTAATCACGTGATAAAACTACACGCTTTTCCGAAGAGAGTGGTATCCGACAGGGGCAGCCAGTTCGTTGCCAGCTTCTGGCGGGAGCTTCTGAAAATGATGGACATAGAACCAGCTCTGAGTTCGGGTTACCACCCAGAGACCGATGGCCAATCCGAACGAACTAATCAAATATTGGAGCAGTTTTTAAGATGTTACACCAATTATCACCAAGACAACTGGGTGGAGTTATTGCCATTTGCAGAATATAGCTACAACAACGCAGTGCACTCTTCCACGGGAGTCTCTCCCTTCATGGCGGTGGGAGGGTTCGAAGGGAAACCATTGCCTACCATTGAGAATGCCCCCAATACTTCCCCATCGGATTTTAAAAGTTGGTGGTCCAGTCTCCAAGACTCCTGGCCATTAATAGGCAAAGCACTAGACCAGGCAAAAGAGGATTATAAAAAATATGCCGACCGAGGACGAGCAGCAGGCTGGGATCTCCAACCCGGGGATTCTGTCTACCTCTCCACCAAGAATATCCATGGATTGCAGCCTAGCAGAAAACTGGGATGGAAATATGTTGGACCCTATAAAGTGTTACGTAAAATATCGGATGTGTCTTTTGAACTAGAACTGCCTAAATCACTGAGTTCTGTACACCCTGTGTTTCATTTCAGCCTGCTGAAGAAAGATCCTGGGCCGAATGCTTGGCATCCAGCTCCTCCAGTTCCTCCTCCACTGATGAAGGAGGGGGCCCCCCACTTCGAGATAACTGAAATCCTTGATTCCAAGATGCGAAGAGGCAGATTATATTACTTAGTTAGATGGCTGGATTTTGGACCGGAACACAACGAGTGGATTCGCTCAGAACATGTTCATGCTCCCAAACTGACCAAATTATTTCATAAAATGTTTCCTGATAAAGCTAGGTGAAGTGAATTATGAGGAGGGCAGGGTGTCAGAATCTGACAATTCAGACAATGTATTATGTATTAGTCAGACTTAGATTTAGTTCCTTTGCATGCATGCCTTTCACTATCCTATGTATCTATCATATGTTGGGGTCTATGTAGCCATGATGTATTATGCTTGTCCAGGTCGGGAGGGTGACAACTATGATTTGCGAGAACAAAGAGGCCTCACATCCCTGCCTCCACATTCCAGCTGCTCCGGCAGTAACTTCAAGGGAGGATGCCTCTCATCTCTTATCACATGCAAAGAACCTTGGAGCCATTGATTGTTATGTGAACTCGAAACATCTGAGGGGTCTGGTTTGGGAGAGGAAATTTACTGCTTAACACCTCACTTTTTTCCTGTGAGAACCAAACGGTCCGGACACCTTTTAACCCGCCAATTTTCCCTTAAGGGGATTGGCTACCTATGGGTAATTCAAACTCCTTGGAATGGTATAATAGACCCGTGTGTATAATTTGCCTCATCTCTGACAATAATCCGAGATGCTGTACTAATGTAGAAATAGGGAATAAAGAACTGTGGTTAATCAACCAAGATCTGATCCTTGACTACTTTGAGCAGAACTCTCACAGCCTCTCGCCGAGACATTTTGCAGGAGCGACTCCGCCGCTGTGGTCTTGTCCACAAGCAGTGGGGGATCGAAAAGGGAAAGCCGCCGGCCCCAGTCGCCAGGGCAACACCTCGAGAGGCACCGGCGCCCACTTCGCCTCGACAAGTGGTGGTGGGGGAGAAAGGCTGGAGTCTCCAGCGAAGCATGCTGTGCTCGTGCCAAACTGACTGAAGTCCTCCACAGCCTGCCGGCGCTCAGAGGAAAGTGAAAGTAATTTGGCCCAGACAGAAATCTTGGACGCACTGCAAAGTCCAGCCAAGCCTGCTTCAGCTCCGACAGAGGCGCCCTCTGTCCCCGCGCGGAAAGTGCCTAGAAGACCGCCGTCGGCGGAGCTCTGTCGCACACACGCCCGCCCGCAGGTGGGCATACAAACACACACACAAAAGGACTCATAGCCGTTGCTTCTGCAGCCGCGGCCAAGCTTTTTGTATCCAGGGAACACTATGAGCACGACTCTGGCACCACCATGAGCGGCAAAGTACCTCCTCGCGGACCATGTTCCATGGTAAGGCGCGTCTGCGTGTGCGCAGAGCCGCTTTTGCCCTTGGAAATGCACTGCTTCGCGCCTTTTTATCCTTGCAGCCCGTGGTGGGAATTTCCCAGCTGGTTCAGAATGAAAGTAGGAGCGCCTTATTCTGGGCATCGCCGCCAGGACTGGGTACCCGGAATCCTATCCTGGGAGCCAATGTCAGGAAGGGGGCAGGGAGTGTACAGCGAGCTGGGGCAGGCTGAGAGCGCCTTTCCATTCCCAGCAAGCTGCTCTTTGTCCTTCTAGCCCCCCTCGGCCACCCCTGCCTGTGCAACCTAGTCCTCCGCCCCCCATCCCCCATGGTCCAGACGCCGGCTGCCGCGGAGTAGGGCTCTCACCTGGGTGAGGGTAGAAGCGGGCCGCCTTCCAGCAGCCGAGGCGTGGGTCCGCTCCAGAGCCCAGGCTGGCTTCCAGCAAGCGCTTCCCCCGGGGAAAACCCCCCTCCCTCCCCCGCCGGCCCAGGGAGAAAACCCCCCTCCCTCCCCCCCACCATTCCTGGGCTGTGGGGGGGAGGTAGGGAGGGAAGAGCTGGGCCTGAGTGGCGTTAAGCCACTCGGGCCCAAGCAAGGGGGAGAGGGAAACACCCTTTCTGTCATTCTGTCTGTCATTCTTTCTGTCTGTCATTCTTTCTTTCTTTCTTTCTTTCTTTCTTTCTTTCTTTCTTTCTGTCTTCCTTTCTTCCTTCCTTTTCTCTCTCTCCTCCCTCCCTACCTGTTCCTTCTTTCCTTCCTTCCTTTCTCTTCCTTCCTTCCTTCTCTCTCTCCCCCCCACCTACCTTCCTTCCTTTCTTCTCTCTCTCTCTCCCCTACCTACCTACCTTCCTTCCTTTCTTTCTCTTCCTTCCTTCTCTCTCTCTCCCCCTACCTACCTACCTACCTTCCTTCCTTTCTCTTCCTTCCTTCTCTCTCTCTCCCCCTACCTACCTACCTTCCTTCCTTCCTTCTCTCTTTCTCCCCCACCTACCTACCTACCTACCTTCCTTCCTTCCTTCCTTCTCTCTCTCTCCCCTACCTACCTACCTACCTTCCTTCCTTCCTTTCTCTTCCCTCTCTCTCCCCCTACCTACCTACCTACCTTTCTTCCTTCCTTTCTCTTCCTTCCTTCCTTCTCTCTCTCTCCCCCTTCCTTCCTTCCTTCCTTCTCTCCCCCCCCCCCACCTACCTACTATTTGGTTCAGAATATTTTCCCCCTGTTTTCCTCCTCTAAAACTAGGTGCGTCTTGTGGTCAGGTGCGTCTTATGGAGTGAAAAATACGGTACATCATTACACTGTGACTTAGTCACATTTATTTATCTATTTATTTTATTAACTTTATTTATAGTCCACATTTCTCACTGGGATTTAAGATGGATTACACAAGGCAAGTCAGTACAATCAACAGTCCATAAACAGTGAAATAGGATTTGGACTGTAGAACCAACCAGAAATTTAAAAAACAGCCCTGAAACAAAGCTAACACGATACATTAAATGATGCAAAGTTACATAACAGGATCCAACTTACAGCAATATAGACCACACTATAGTAATATAAACCACAGTCCCTAATAATTTATCCAAGAAACTCTGAGAATAATTTTGTACAGCTCTATCCTATTGCTTGCGTAGAAAAGCCATCTTGAATAATTCACTCAGTTCTGGCATCTTTTTGTTAACTCTTTTATTATCTTCACGCTAAACTGCTGCTATTCACAGGTCTTACCAACCGCTTTAATCCAATTGTAGCTACACTTATAGCTCAGTTACTTCTGCATCTTGACACTAATTAGTCCTTCCTAGGAACTAACCCCCCACCCCACCCTCTTTCTACCAATATGTAATGGTTGGCGATTTCTCTTTCAGTGTATCTGAAGAAGTGTGCATGCACATGAAAGCGTATACTCAGATTTAAACTTCTTTGGTCTTCAAGGTGCCACTGGACTCAAACTTTGTTCTGTTGCTTCAGAACAACATGGCTGCCCACCTGAATCGATCTTGAGTCATTCAGCTTGTATAGTTTGCAGAAAGCCAGGAGAGCAGGATCCTTCCTGACCTTCTCAGGCAGCCATGAGAAAGCCCACATATGGATAGTCGATCATTTTGCCCATTTACAAAGCTGCTTCTTTGTTGTATTGCAAGATGGCAAAATGAAGAGATCCCATATCAAAATGTGGGTTGGTCATACAAGTTAGTAAAAACAACATTTCAAGTCTTTAGTGAAATGAACAGAATTGTAAAGCGCTAATTAGTATCATTCACATTAAAGGAATGTTCTATAAGCAGCAATTCTAAACAGAGTTCAGGCCTTCTAAGCCCACGGGCTTCAAAGTAACTCTGCTTAAGATGGTGCCAGAACCTACTTATTTTTAGACTCCCTTTTCAAGACACTTTTCCTTATCGTGTTGTGATCAGTAAGCATTCTTCTGTGCAAAGCACTTATGCAAATAAAAAAAATTTAAAAGGGAAAAAACTATGACTCAAATATTGTGTGGAATTTTAAATAATGATGCATATTTGTTTTTAAATAGAATAGAATCATAGTTGGAAGGGGTCATAGAGGCCATCTAGTTCAACCCTCTGCTCAATGCAAGATTAGCCTAAAGCTTCCCTGACAAGTGTTCATCCAGCCGCTGCTTGAAGACTGCCAGACTGGTGGTAGAATTAGAATGTTTGAAGCCTAACCCCAGATTGGGCATGAGAGAACTCTCACCCACCAAACAAGATAGACAGCATGCTCCCCAATAGCCACAAAGTGGTGTCAACCTCCAGTTGGCAAGCACCAACCACTCCAAAGCTGGCATATGCCAAAGCTGGCTGCTCCAGCAACTGGCATGTGCCATGGTTCCAATCCAACTCAAGCCAGCACATGTCTGTTAATTAAATTCTGAGCATGGAACTCATAACCTGCATCTCTCCATCAGCCACTGGGGGGGACTTGACCCTAGGCATGCTGAGTGCTTAAGCCTTCCTAGAAGATGGCGGCCGGCGTAGACAATTGTAATTAAGCTCTGCCGATTTTAACTTTATTTTTAGCTTAGCTGTAACTAACCCTACCAACTCTACCACCAGACTTACACAGGAGGAAGAAGTCTTACAGATCAGAGAAGCAGGCTTACAGCAAATTATAACCAACCTATAATTATAACCAACCTACAATTGCGGCATGGACTGCGGACGTTTGTCCGGCTGCCAGGCATTGGCTCAAGAGGCATGGAGTGCTGGACCCGGAGTGGGAGCCAAGGTTTGGACAATGCTGGAGGGCCTTTGGGCCTAGCTGCGGGGAAAAACGCCAGGCTTGAAGGGCTTGAGGGGCCTGAGGTGGCTGGGAGATGCTGGGAGAGTTGGAGAAGATCGGGTGCGGACCTGCCACCAAGAGCCCTGGTCCTGGCGGTCAGGAGGCTGAGAGAGCTGCTGCCAAGGGCACTGGTGCTTGAACGCACTAGGCTGGAGGGCTGCCAGGGGCTCATGGGGACTGCCGAGGAGCAAGAACTGGCTGTGGGGCTCGTTGGGACTGCCGAGAAATAAGAACTGTCTGCAGGGCGAGGCGACGGATGAGGAGCTGAGCACCAAGTGAAGCACTGTTGTTCCCGCTGTTGCCGGGAACTCTCGGTGCCAGGAGCTGTGGTGGGCACCCACCCAGGACTGGGTAAGGATGGACCAGGTAAGGATGTTGCCGGTGTTGCGAACCCCAGGGGCAGGGGACTGTGCCTATATGCCCGCTCGTTGCGACTGGGCCCCTCCGTTGCTTGTGGAGCTCCTTTCTCTGGCCTGCATTGCTGGTATGGTGCATGCCGGCCAGCAGGGGGTGCCTGTGTGCCTTTTGTGGCTGCCTACGTCTATGCCCACTGCTGTTTGCCTGGATGCAGATTGGGATGAACTGTCTGCTGTTTATCTGGATTCAGATTAAGTTTGAATTTGGACTTGGAGACACACTCCCACTGACTCAGTATCCCCATAAGTGTCTGCCCCGCTGCCAGTGTTCTGGTGGGCTGTGTAGCTCCCAGGAAGGGGGCGGTGGCGTGGAGATGAGATTGGGGGGCCAGGAGTGGTTGGAAGACTGTAGCTCGGAACACTGTTTCCCCCCAATTGGAAGGGCATCGTTGGAGGGGGCCTTCTGTCAGAATCTGCTGATTCAGACATGAATGTTTGCTATGCTTCCTCTTGCTTTGTGCTATGTGTACCCTGTGCTTGCACCTATTATGTATCCATGCTTATTGCTTTTAGTTGCCCCTATGCCCACCATGTAACCATATCCCTTGCCAGGAGGACTGTAGGCTATGTGACCCCAGGTTTATGGCTCTGACCAGGCCTGATCTGTGTAACTGTTTGCCTGGGAGAATGACAACTTCAAAGCATGGGAACAATGGGCCTCTCACACTCCTGCCTCCGCATTCCATTCATCCCTGCTGGGAAGACAAGGGGAGGACAGGGACCAATTCTTATCAACGTTCGAAGGCCTTGAGGAGAAGCATTTGTTATGTGAATATGGTTACATCTAAGGGGTCTGGTTTGGGAAGGGAAATTTACTGCTTAACACCTAGCTTTCTTTCCTGTGGGAAGCAAACGGCCACAGACCCCTTTTGCCCACCGTTTTTCCCCTCTGGTGATTGGTTACCTATGGGCAATTTAAATTCTCCTGAAGGGTATAATAGACCTGCTTCTATCATATGCATTATCTCTGACAATAATCCGAGAACCTGTACCAATGTAGAGATTGGAAATAAAGAACTGTGTCTCATCAACAAAGATCTGATCCTTGACTACTTTGAGCAGAAGTCTCACAGATTGTCAGAGATCTGTGACTGGGACTTGGCCGTTCCTGACCATGTTGGACGACGGTACTCTTCCCATCCCTACTACCAAAGACCAGCCGGTAACCCCGGGGGACCAGGGTGCCGGTGGTGGAGGAGGTGGCGGGGAGCCCGAAGTGCCAGTGACTATGATTCAAGGGGCTCACTACATCCCGCGCCCACCTCCTCATCAGAGCGTGACCCCGAGGTACTCATGGGGCAATTTCGGTCATGGGACCGTGGACTCCTGGGTGCACGATCGGAAGGGGGCACGGGTGTCGATCCAGGCGGATCACATCGACCACGGGAAGCCGAGTTTCTTGGGAGACGAGCGTGAGACGACCTACGGAGGAGAGTGGCATCCTCCGCCCCTGGAAGAGGAGAGAGTCGGACCGTACGGGCCCGATCCCTACGGGGAAGACCAAACTCAAGCCCTGGACTGGATGATGGGAGATTTACGGTTCCAACTCACCACAGAATTGCGTGAGCTAGCCCTCAACCTGCAGTATCAGTTCCGAGACGCCCTCACGGCTATGCAAGCAGCTCACCCAGCCCCGGCCGGGGTAGGACCCCCCGCAGGGGGAGTCCAGCAACCAGTGGTTCCTCCCGGAGGAGTCCCGGCGCAAGTGCTGCCGCAAGTGCCGCCGCAGTTCCCTCAGCCCGTTCCCCATCAGGTGCCCACACCCATACCTGTGCCGGCCCCCGCGCCAGCAGGGCCGATGGTTCGCCCAGCCCCCGCCAATCCGTTGACGGCTACTTTCGATGGGGACCCCGAGAAGTTGCGGTTCTTCCTCCTAGAGATCGAACGGTTCCTAGACACATGGGGGCACCTCTACCCCACCGAGAGGGACCGGATTGGCTACATCGGGTCCAAGCTGAGGGACACCACCAGCGACTGGTACGTGAGCCTGCACAACGCCTCCGGGCCTGAGTTGCGCTCAGTGAACAACTTCATGTGGGCCCTCCGACACCACTACGAGGACCCCTTGGGAGAAGAAAAAGCCCGGAACCAACTGTGGAGGCTGACCCAAGGGCGGTCCTTGGTGAGGGACTACACCGACAAGTTCCGGCGCATCGCGGCCAAGATTCGCGGCTGGACCCAAGACCTGTTCATTGAGAAGTACCGGGAGGGCCTGAGCCACGAGGTGTACAAGACGGTGCTGCGAGGGGGAAGACCGGGGTCATTGGCTGCCTGGATGAGAGCGGCCGCGGACGTGGAAAAACGCTTCACCCTCATCAAGATGGGAACGTCAGCGGTGGCCCAAACCAAAGCAGCTCAGAAGGCGAAACCCAAGCCGAATCTGCAAGAGATCCGGGATGCCCGCTTCAAGCAGGGGCTCTGCATGCGATGCGGGGAGAGTGGCCACTTCGCCTCAGCATGCCCCCGGGGGGGGAAGTCCCAAAAACCTCCACCCCGGTGGCCGGGAGCACCCCTAGCAAAGGGAAGACCTCGTTCAAACCCCGGGCACTACAGCTGGAAGGGGCCGCGAGCGAGCAGGGAGAGCTGGAGCTGACGGAAGCGCAGATGTTGGGAAACTCCAACGGCCTGCAGTGAGCAGCGCAGAACTGCAGGTCCCCATCCACGACGCGCCATCTCCGGTGAGCATCCCTGGCCCCTTACTGTATATGGTAGTGACTGTAATAGCCCCCGGGACTGGGACCCATGTCCGTGTCCGAGCACTAATTGACTCAGGGTGTGCCCGGGACTTGATTAGCCCTCTAGTAGTGGAGGGACTAGGACCTAAGGTCGCCCCGTTGGGGGAGCCACTCACGTTCACGCAAATGGATGGTTCAGAAATGAAAGAGGCGTGTGTGGCAGAGACCGAGAGACTGATTGTGGGGACGGGGGAGCATTGGGAGAAGAGAGCTTTTGTCATCACCCCTAACACCCAATTCCCCATGGTGTTGGGGAGCCCCTGGTTAAGCTCCCATGACCCCTATATCAAATGGAGTGAAGGGAAGATCTCCTGGGTGGATGAAAAGTGCCAAGACCACAAATGGGACATGGGGTGGGGACCAGGACCTCCGGCACCTCTCCGGGCGGCGGCACTCACTCTGGTGCCTGCGGCAGTCCCCCGGGAATATCGAGACTTAATGGGAGTGTTCAGTGAGACCGAAGCAGATGAACTACCCCCCCACAGACTATCGGAGCTGATCCCGGGAGAAAAACTACCAAAGGGGAAACTTTACTCCATGAGTCCTCTGGAGCGGGAGGAGCTAAGGAAATTCCTAGACAAGAATTTGGAGTGCGGCTTCATCCGCCCCACTAAGTCCCCCTTCGCGGCCCCTGTTCTGTTCCAGAAAAAGAAAGACGGGGGGCTACGCTTGTGCACGGACTACAGAGGATTAAATGCAGTGTCTGCTTCCAATGCCTACCCCCTCCCCCTTATTAAAGACTTATTAACAGAGGCGGCCAAGGGGAAAGTGTTCACTAAGTTGGACCTCCGAGACACATATTTCCGGATGCGCATCAGGGAGGGGATGAGTTCAAGACTGCATTTAACACACTGTTGGGACAGTTCGAATACCTGGTGATGCTGTTCGGCTTAAGTGGCGCGCCCGGGGTCTTTATGAGCGTAATAAATGAAGTGTTGCACAAGCATTTATTCAAGGGGGTGTTATGTTACTTAGATGATATCTTGATCTACTCTGCTGATAAGAAAGAACATGTGCAGTTGGTCCAGGAAGTGCTCTCAACCCTGTTGAAAAATCAGTTGTATGCAAAGTTGTCTAAATGTGAATTCCATCGGGACTCAGTGGATTTCCTGGGGTACCGCATTTCTCAGAAGGGACTAGAGATGGACCCTGTCAAGGTAGAGGCCGTAGTTCAGTGGGAAGCCCCCTGAACGAGAAAACAACTTCAGAGTCTTTTGGGATTTTGTAACTTCTACCGCACCTTCATAAAAGACTTTGCTACAGTCACCCTCCCGCTGACTGAACTCCTAAAAATCAAGGGGAGGGGCCCGGAAGCGGGGAAGCCCGGGGAGAGAATAGCCTGGACTGGAGAATGCCAAAAGGCGTTCGAGACTCTTAAGACTCTTTTCACCTCGGAGCCCATCCTGGCTCACCCCGATGAAACCAAGGAATTTGTAGTTCATGTAGACGCGTCGGATGTGGCCATGGGGGGGGCCATCCTACAGAAAGGGCCAGATGGGAAGCTGCACCCTCTTGCCTACATCTCGAAAAAATTTAACGAGACAGAGAGAAATTGGTCAGTGTGGGACAAAGAAGCAGCAGCCATCCGACTGGCCCTCACCACTTGGCGGCATTGGCTGGAGGGAGCACAGACCCCTTTTGAAATTTGGATGGATCACAAAAATCTGGAAGCGTTGCGCACCCAGAGATCCCTGAATGCAAAGCAGCTCTGATGGGCTGATTTTTTCTCAAAATTCAACTTTGTGCTTAAACACTTCCCCGGGAAGGCCAACTCGTTAGCCGACGCACTATCCCGATTGCCCCAGCACGAGAGTTTAAAGGAGGAGGTGTTCGACTCCATGTTCTCCCCCCAGCAGCTGGGAGGAGTGGTGACCACCAGGAGTCAGAGTAAGCAGGCTGCGGTAGAGCCGTGGGGAAGCGACTGGGGGGGGGGATTACTCCCCGGAAGAAGTCGAAGAGCTAAAAATCTTAGGAGACTGCTCCCTCCGGGAAAACAAGTGCTGGTACCATGGGGACAAACTAGTGGTACCCCGAAACAGGAGAAAAGACATATTGCTGACTTGTCATTCCTCAAAATTGGCGGGGCATTTTGGGTTTTTAAAGACGCTTAACTTAATTCAGAGACAGTTCTGGTGACCGCGCATGCGCAAGGATGTTTCGGACTTTGTAACTGCCTGCCAGACCTGTTTGATGTGCAAAAGAAGGGGGGGGGAAGTTCCGGGACTATTGCACCCACTGCCCACCCCCTCTCGCCCATGGGAAGTGATAGCCATGGACTTCATCACCAACCTGCCACCCTCAAAGGGAAAAACAGTAATTTGGGTGGTGGTAGACATGTTTTCGAAGCAAGCCCACTTTACCCCCTTCAAGCAGCTACCTACGGCAAAGGGAATGGCCAAGGCTTTCTTCAACCACGTGATAAAGCTGCATGCTTTCCCCAAACGTGTGGTATCCGATAGGGGCAGTCAGTTCGTTGCCAACTTCTGGCGGGAGCTTTTGACGCTAATGGACATTGAACCAGCCCTAAGCTCAGGGTACCATCCAGAGACCGATGGACAGTCCGAACGAACTAATCAAATTCTGGAACAGTTCCTAAAGTGTTACACTAACTACCACCAGGATAACTGGGTGGAATTACTGCCGTTCGCAGAGTACAGTTATAACAATGCTGTGCATTCGTCTACGGGCGTCTCCCCATTCATGGCGGTAGGCGGCTTTGAGGGAAAACCGCTGCCCACCGTAGAGAACGCACCAAACACTCCCCCCACGGACTTTAAGCGGTGGTGGGCAGCGTTGCAAGACTCATGGCCACTAGCTAAAACATTGGACAAGGCAAAAGAGGACTACAAGAAATATGCGGACCGTGGCAGAGCAGAGGGCTGGGATCTCCAGCCAGGAGACTCAGTCTACTTATCCACTAAAAATATACATGGCTTACAACCCAGTAGGAAATTGGGGTGGAAATATGTGGGCCCTTACAAAGTGTTGCGTAAAATCTCTGATGTGTCTTTTGAATTGGAGTTGCCCAAATCACTGAGTTCTGTGCACCCTGTTTTTCATTTCAGCTTGCTGAAGAAGAATCCTGGGCCGAATGCTTGGCATCCAGTTCCTCCGACTCCTCCTCCACTGATGAAGGGGGAGGCACCCCATTTTGAAATTTCTGAAATCCTTGATTCTAAAATGCGTAGGGGCCACTTATTATACTTAGTTAGATGGGTAGACTTTGGCCCGGAACAAAATGAGTGGGTTCGTTCTGAAAATGTGCATGCTCCTAAGTTAGTGAAAGCATTTCATAAAAGGTTCCCAGACAAACCCGGGTAGATTTATTTTTGGGGTGGCAGTGTGTCAGAATCTGCTGATTCAGACATGAATGTTTGCTATGCTTCCTCTTGCTTTGTGCTATGTGTACCCTGTGCTTGCACCTATTATGTATCCATGCTTATTGCTTTTAGTTGCCCCTATGCCCACCATGTAACCATATCCCTTGCCAGGAGGACTGTAGGCTATGTGACCCCAGGTTTATGGCTCTGACCAGGCCTGGTCTGTGTAACTGTTTGCCCGGGAGAATGACAACTTCAAAGCATGGGAACAATGGGCCTCTCACACTCCTGCCTCCGCATTCCATTCATCCCTGCTGGGAAGACAAGGGGAGGACAGGGACCAATTCTTATCAACGTTCGAAGGCCTTGAGGAGAAGCATTTGTTATGTGAATATGGTTACATCTAAGGGGTCTGGTTTGGGAAGGGAAATTTACTGCTTAACACCTAGCTTTCTTTCCTGTGGGAAGCAAACGGCCACAGACCCCTTTTGCCCGCCGTTTTTCCCCTCTGGTGATTGGTTACCTATGGGCAATTTAAATTCTCCTGAAGGGTATAATAGACCTGCTTCTATCATATGCATTATCTCTGACAATAATCCGAGAACCTGTACCAATGTAGAGATTGGAAATAAAGAACTGTGTTTCATCAACAAAGATCTGATCCTTGACTACTTTGAGCAGAAGTCTCACACCTTCCCCACCCTTTATTAAATATTGTTTGTTCTTGTCACCAAGGTGGGGGGGAGGGTGTCAAGATGGGAGGTCAGGGTGGGTTAGTTAAAATTTTTTAGCTGATGTATGCTGGGGTTGTACTGTTTTATAGCTGGGTAATTTTATCCAACTAGTGTATTTTAGATTGTTGTTGTTTGGGTGACGGTTGAGTTGGTTAGTGGCTGGGTATTGTGGACTATTGCCCAGTGCTGCATTTTTGTTGTTATCTGTTGACCGTCTTCCTAGGTGGTGGCCTGGGATGCTGTACTGCGGCACAGAGGCCATCACAGATGGGGGAAGTAGGTCAGGGGATATCAGTCCTCCTGGGGAGGGGGAAGTATAGCGGTGGGACCAGCCAGGTAATAAAGGGAAGAGGGCTGAGAAACAAAGAAGCTCGGCCCTCTTCCAGCCTGCGCCCCATCCCGAAGGTGGCAGTCAGTGGGGCAGGATTGACCCCCCTCCAATGGTGCTGTGCAATGCCAGGTCCATAAATAACAAGACCTCCACCCTGCGAGACTTTTTGGTCGAGCAGGGTGTGGACCTGGCATGCATGACCAAGACCTGGGTGTGGGAGGGAGAGACAGTTGCTGTCTCCCAGATGGCCCCACCTGGGTTTTTGGTCCTCCACCAATCACAGACTGAGGGGTGGGGGGTGGCGCTCTTCATTCGGGAGGCTTATTCCTACAGGGTGCTCCCGCTGCTGAAATTCACGGGCATTGAATGCTCTGGTCTGGTGTGGGAAACCGGGGAGAGTTTGGCTATCTGGGTGGTGTACCAGCCGCCCAATGCACCACCCTCTAGCCTGTTATCTCTGGTCGATGCCGTGGCCAGCTGGGCATTGGAGTACCCGAGGCTTATGGTCTTGGGAGACTTCAACGTCCATGCTGAGGACATGACCTCTGGGTCAGCGATTGACCTGGTGTCGGCCATGGTGGCACTGGGACTCACCCAATATGTAACGGTGCCCACACATCAGGCTGGGCATACGCTCGACTTTATTTTTGCGGCAGGGGGGTGTTTTATGGTGGACAGGATTACTGCCTCGGCAGTCCCATGGTCGGACCACCTTGCCCTGAAGGACCGTCTGAAGGTCCCACCCAGACCCTCTGTGGGCAGCGAGCATATTTCGGCTCACCCACAGAGCCAGATGGACCTTCAGCGGTTCTTGACGGCTCTGTGGGATCCCTTGACCCCTGGCGACTCATTGGATGAGCTGGTTGAGGACTGGCAGGACTGGCTCTCGGCAGCCATCGACAAGGTCACCCCCCAGCATCCTCTGTGGCCTCGTTCTAAGAGAGCTCCCTGGTATACTGGGGAGCTGCAGCTTATGAAATGAGACCTCAGACGGTTAGAGAGACGGTTGTGGCGTGCCCATGACGAAGTGTCAAGAGCATCTTATAGGGCGTTTATGAGGTCCTATGAGGTGGCAGTCAAGGCCATGAAGAGGCAATTCTACACGGATGAGGTTGCGTCCGCAAACTTGCACCCAGCACAATTATTTAGAACTATTCGGTCTTTAACGGAGCTGCCGCAGGGCAGACAAAATGATAGGGAATTGGATATTGGCTGTGAGGCTTTTGTGAGCCATTTTGCAGATAAAATCTTGTTGCTCCACCGTGATCTCCCAGCCACAGTTAAGACAGTTAGTGAACTCAAGGTTCCATGTGCGTCTTCTAGTTCCATTCTGGATTTTTTCTGTCCACTCAGCCTGGAGGAAGTCAACAGGTTGCTTTCTACAGTACACCCAACCTCTTGCAGCCTTGATCTGTGCCCCTCGTGGCTTATAAAAGCTGGTCATGAGGGGTTACGAGGTGACCTCCGGGAGATTATCAACAAGTCCTTCAAGGAGGGACAGTTCCCAGGGGCACTCAAGGAAGCGATGGTCCACCCTCTCCTGAACTTTCATGCTCAGAGTTCTGAGGCTAGGACCCAGGGGAAAACATGAAATGGCTGGGCATTGTGAACATTTGTACATAAATTGCTTCATGTGCTGGTCAACAACATGGGAAGGCACCATGACACACACTGAGGACTATGTGTTTGTCTACAATCTGGGAAGTCTAAGTTCAAAATCCCCAAAGGAAATGTGCTAGGTGAACTTGATCTGGACACACACTCTCAGCCTAACCCACCTCACTGGTTTGTTGTTATTCCTCATCTAAATAGTTCACATTGTTTTCCTACTGAGAAGTAGTTCACATGCTTTCCTACTGAGAAAGACTGATCATGAGGGGGTGAATACAGTGAAAAGAGGGAGGGAACCCAGTTGCACCCAGGAGAGCCACAGCTTAACAAGCCTAACAGAACACACACAGTGTAGCAAGGCACACAAAAGCCCATACTTGGATAAAACTTTGTTGATTTCAAAGATGCTTTGTATTTCTCCCATGCAATTGAGGCATCCAAGCAAGCAAGCTCTTCCTCCTTCCCTTCGGGGAGGAGCCTGAGCCAATGAAGAGGAAGAAAGGCTTGCCTTTGTTTCCTGTGTGATTGAGGCAGCCTGGCCAGAAAGCAAGCTCTGGCTCATTCACTCTCTCCCCCGGGAGAGGGAGAAGCCTCAGCCAGTGCAGGAAACAGAAGCTTGCCTATCTATCTCTCCTAAGTGATTGAGAGTCAGCAGCAGAAGCAGAACTGGAAGGAGAAGCAGAAGACAGCTTTTTCCACTGAGGGCCTGATCCGGCCTGCGGGCCACAGGTTTGACACCCCTGTACTAGCTGGAAGGCAAATTCTAGTCAATGAAAGAGAGATCAAAGAGATCAATCCCTTGTTCTCAGGATGGCAGCTCCCCTACTGGTTTTGTTGCAGAGGTGGAGGTCTTTGTAATGACCTGGGGTCTGAGCGCCAAGAAATGAGAGAAAACATCTAATTTTCAACTGTGGCAGAGCCCTAAGGGGCATTAAGCCTGCCCAATCCTCACCTCTTAATATTCAAAGGACTTAATTAACATTATCGGCAAAAGAGATTTCTTTCTGCAACAGAGACAATGCACCTTCGGTGCTTGATGATGAGATAAGCCTCTTTTTTTCTTGAGACTACATAATTTAACATGATCTTTAAGTATTTAATGGCAAGAGACTTTGCAGTGAAAAGCTTTTTATGGAGATAATATTGAGAAAGTTCATAATGGAAAAGGGGAGCAGTTAACTTTTCCCCCATGACGAAAGTTTGTTTGCTATTCGATGAAAGTGAAGAGACTAGAACAGAAATATGTGGTCTGTCTCTAGTGTTTTTACTTTATGTTGTTCCTAACTGGTGGATATTTACAAGCTAATGATTTAACTGGTGATGTTTCATTGTCATGGTGACTGTGGAATGTAAACATCCTATAGCTGCTGAACTGCTATTATCACATTGCCATGATGACCTGAGAGGCAATGGATCATAGATGCAGCAAGTGGCTGAACTGCACTCTTTTTTTCTCTCTGACTTGTCTGGTTGAGAGAGTTCTTTTTTGCATCTGGATTTTAACAGACAATGTCAACTTCCAGGAGACCTGATCTCTGGGTCAGCAAACCTGATCTCTGGAAAGCAAATGACTTCCAACTTAATACATAAATTGTTTGAACAAATGAATAGTAAATCAGAAGTCTTGGAAAAAATAATGGACAAAAGATTTTCAAAGATGGACAATAGATTCCTGAAAATACAAGATGAATTGACACAGCAGGTTAAAAAGTTGGATAGCTCTTTGAAGCAAATTCTGGGGAAAATAAAACAGATTATTGACAAAATGGAATCTTTAGAAAGTAAGATAGAAGTGTTACACAAAAAACTAGAAAAGGAGCAAGACAGTTTGGCTTTGTTAGAACTGAGAGTAAAAGAAAACTGTTTGAGGTTCAGATCCATTCCTGAAAGTCCTGGGGAAGTGATCGGAGAAAGAATTATTAAAATGTTAGCAGAATATTTGGAGGTGGAAGAGAAAGATATGGAAACTGAAATAGACAAGGTTTATAAAATAAATTATAGTTTTGCTACTATGAGAAAGGTCCCAAAAGATACTTTGGTTCATTTTGCCAGGAAGAATTTTACAAAAGCATTTCAAAACACGACTGAGAATATTATATTGTTATGAAAGAAATTCCCTTACCCTTCCAGTCACAATTATCAGCTTTTAACAAAATCTGAGTTTTCACCTTGGTTAGCTACCATGGAGAGCAAACTGGGAACCTTGAATATCCCCCTCGAATCTCTCCTTTAACTTTCAGAAATGGAGGCATTTAAAAAAATAAGAAACAGATTATTGGAGGTAGAGTTATCCAATCTGTACAATGCAGCCAATAAGACCTGCTCTCCCCTTAGCCATGGGATATTTCCCACTGTAGGACTTCTTCCTAGTTACCTCTACCAACTACAGACTCCAAAACTTTATAGATTTTTTTCTCTTGCTAGGCTTAATGTTTTACCTTCAGCGATTTTAACTGGAAGATTTCAGGGTATACCCCTTACTAATAGACATTGCCCTTGTTTAAATGGAACTATTGAAACAGTGCCTCATGTGTTGTAAGAGTGTCCTTATTATAATAATATTTAAGTATTTTATCTTCAGTTTTATCTAACATTATGGATTTTCCTGATTCATATAATTTTTTTCTGCTTAACAACACTAATGACAACATAACTGATGCTGTGGCAAAGTTTTTATTTGCTGCTGTTCTTATACAAAGTAATATACTGTAATTCTGGGACATTTATATTTGTGATTTATTTTATGTTCAGTCCTTTTATGTATTTGTCTTAATGTTCTTCCTTTTAAAATGCCAAAAAAGGTAAACTAACTACAAGACATTCCCTTCATAATTTTACAAAAGAGAAAAGATTACACCTTCTTAAATGACAAATTAAAACAGAAACCGATCTCTTTTCATTGGGACCAATTTGAAGGTGTGATTTTGACCTATGAACACCAGAGATTTAGACTGAATTCTGTCCTAAAGGCTAGAGAATTCTTAGACTTAAAAGTGACTCTGATGAATGCAAACAGAGAATCCAGAAGATTTCACACCGGATCCAAAACAGATACAGTCTGAGTTGGAAAAGGACGAGGACACTGACTCTTAAATATTGATTTTTTAAAATATAAAGTTGAAACAAATGGAATGAATGCTCCTCAAAAAAGAAAAAAATCATTCTCTGAAAAAAATCAAAACATGATATTATATGCCTACAACACTCATATCAGATAAAAGGTGAAGCACTATAAACCAAGAATAGAGATTTCCCAATGATCCTAAGGTCCGAACATCAGGTAGAGAAGAAAGCCTTTATTTTTATGACGTCAGTCTCGGCAATGGTAATCCATTAAAGCTACCGAGCCCAGATTTTACTGAGGCTTGGTGTTTTATACCAGGGGGTGGGGACGCACAGAAAGGAAGGGGACAGTGTCATACAGCATCATATTTGTTAACAAATCATACGATATAACTCCGCCTAACTAGCTGCTCAAGTGTTAGGAATGTTTCTATCTAAATGTTGCTAATTGCTTGCCGTTCCCATGGTTCTTTAGCCCAGCCTAAGAGCAATAATGTTGCACACTAAACAATGTAAGACTGTTAGCTAGATGTTGTTAGTGTTCCATGTAACAGCAAAGAATCTTGTTTCATTGACCTTGCATTTCAAAGCTTCTAACTTACTAAGCAATATGCAGAGTTCTATTCAGCATAATTATTGATTAATTTTTCTTATTGCTTCAAAGGACAAAATACCAGACTTATAAATCTTTGGTGAGGATTTTGTTTTTTGAAATATGACTTTTATTAAAAATTTAAACAAGATACATACAAAGGCAAAAATGAAAAAAGAATAAGAGAGAAAACAATAAGAAAAGACATAACAAGACATAAAAAGAAAAAAAGAAAAAAGAAAATATTTCAATTTTTATCTACAACCAATACAACCTAGTTTCTCTGTTCACCCTCTCTATAGCTACATAAAAGACCTCTCCTTTATCTATAATATATTTTTTCTCCTCTTAATCTTCAAAACTGTAAATCATCATTTTATTTTTCCCTGTTTCATGCAAAAAAAGTCTATAAGGGGTTTCTAGTAAGCCATAAATGTACTTAAGGGGGGGGGGCTGAAGAGCCAGTGCAAATGACTGTCTGAACTCCGAGCTCTCGCACACCCCTCTCCCCGAAGCATGGTGCAGCCCGCAAACTTGACATAAACCAGCTTTTGGGCATGGGAAGATCGTCCGGACACAAGACAGGGTCTACCAAGGTCAAAACAAGGTCAGTTTTTTCCGCCCTGACATGAATCCTCCTCTCTGAGGCCTGATTCCTGCACAAGTCCTAAAATGGCCAACAGAACAGAGGAAGCCCCTACTGAAGGCCTAGCAATATCCTGGGAGGAGTTTTTCACCACTCTCCAATCTCTTGAGAAAAATATGGCTGCAGTCACTGCTGAACTTATTAAACCAATTGCAGAGCAAATCTCAGACTTTAAAAAGTCCCTCAATAAAGTCGCTCAGACTGCTGACTCAGCCCTAGAGACTGCCTTTAATGCTAAGGAAGATACCCAGTACTTACGTACTCAAGAGAGATGTATGGGCCACTGAAAGAATTCTCGATAACCAGCTCTGCGCCCATAATCTTAAATTTCACGGCTTTCCTAAGAAAGCTGAAGAAAATACTGAATTGTCTATCTTTATCGCATCATGGCTGGCTACTACACTGCAGTTAGAAGACGGGTTAGCACCCTTGCTGGACTATGCTTACGGAGTCGGTCCACTTTAGCCTCAACAACAATGCACCCTGCCCAGTGTCATTGTAGTCAGATTTACCAGCCTGCGCAGCAAGAATGCTGTAATGTCTCAAGCTCAGAAGAAGGGCTCACTGACATTTCAGACTTCTGATATTCAAGTCCTACAGGACCTCTCAGCCAAAACCTTATTTAAAAGACGCCAGTTAAAACCTATCACTATGGCACTATCCAAAGCAAACTATAAATATAAATGGATAATGTACTGCAGACTCCAAGTCACCCACGAAGATGGTATATTGCACGCATCAGACTTAGACTCTGGCCTGTCCCCATTGAAAGCCCTGTGTCTGAAACCTC
This sequence comes from Lepidodactylus listeri, assembly GCA_029233225.1. NCBI lineage: Eukaryota > Metazoa > Chordata > Lepidosauria > Squamata > Gekkonidae > Lepidodactylus > Lepidodactylus listeri. Next base: position 96,796,707 of record JARCFY010000012.1, read on the forward strand.
AAGGCCCCATTGAATTGAATGAAGAACTACCTGGCAGGGCATGAGACAAATTTCATTGGCAGAGAGCTGGAAGCAGACGGTTTAAATAACAGACTTTGCAACTACCTCTTTACGTTATAGCCACTTAAATAGTCTCAAATTAGTAGAATGTTAAGAACTTAGTTTTGGTTACTATTGATGGATGCACCTAGATTAATTTTGTTTGAATTAAATGTTTGTAAGGGGAGAGGTGAGGGAGTTTTAAAATGTTCTTCCCCAGTTGATAGCTTAATTTTTAAAAGTAGAAATTTAGACTGTAAGAATTACAGCTTGTTATAGATTTACCAATATGATAACAGTATCCATGAGAGCAAGGGAATTTAGGACTGTGAATTCAGTCCAATTTGTTTTGTGGATTGTTATGTGTTCAATGGTTAACCCTTTTCTTTTGTTAAGCAGTTCCAAGATGCTTATTCTCAAATCCTCTTGCTGTTTGTTGGTCCCACTCTTAGCCCACGCCATTTGCTTCATCTCTAGTAAGAATATTCCTTGGTCCCTGGAACGCAGTGAGTTACATGACATTATGCTGCCATCACTGAACTCTGTTAAGGCTAAGCTAATGCCTCTTAATTCTACCCTCTTTTTGAAAGGAGGAAAAGCTGTGGTTTGCTTTGACTGTTTATGTATTCTTTTTTCTTTCCCTGTTAATCATTTTTATAAAATGCTGCTCCAAAATTCATTATGGACTCAAAACCAGTGAAGTTCATTTCTCTTAACTGTCAAGGCTTGAATAGTTTGATTAAGAAAAAACGTGTTGCCTCTGCCTTATTACAACAAAAACCTGACTTACTATTTTTGCAGGAAACACACTTAAATTCTAAATTGTCTTCAATAATCCTAAATTTTCTCACCAGTACCTAGTGGCAGATACCTCCAAGTTGAGAGGCGTAGCCATATTGTTTAGTAGAAGTGTTCGATTTAAGCTGGATAAACTTTGTAAAGACCCAAGAGAAAGATTTATTTTTGTTAATGGTACCCTTAATGGATTTGGCGGGCAATCTGCTTGCTGGCCGCCTGGTTGCGTCTCTCCCCTCCCAAGCCTGCAGACCGAGCTCTGGACTGTTCTTCCAGTGGCGCGGACTTGATGGCGGCCGCGTGATCCCGGAGCTCCCGACTCCTCGTTCCCTCCCACCCGGATTAAGCGTCCCCAGACCTTGCCGAGATCCCCAATGGGGCCGAAACCGGACCTAACGAAGGCAAAAACCGCACCAGCCTCTCTCAAGCCCTCTAAAGATTCATTAGAGGCAGCTTTTCAACGTGGAGCAAACGCCCGGCCCAAAAACAAAATGGCGGCCACAACTTTTTCCTCTGACCCGGTGGGCCCTGAACCGACAGCAGCAGCGATTTTAGACTACCTTAAATCCATGGAAGCAGGTATTGTCACTAAGATCTCTTCCCTATCTCTCCAGCTCTCTGATCTCCAAGGAGACTTAAAAAAGACAGCTCAGACTGCATCTGAAGCTATGCAGTTAAGCTCTCATAATAAAGCTGAGATCAAAAATATTCAAGAAACATTAGAAACTCATGCTGATCATTTAACCTCACTGGAAGCAGATGTAAAACTTCCCAATTTAAAAATTAGAGGGCTCCCAGAACAAGCAGAGAAAAACCAAGATTTAATCAGCTTCATAGCCCAGCTTCTTGCCACAGCATTAAAACTGGAGGCAGGGGTATTTCCCACATTAACAAATGCATACAGAATGGGCCCACCTCCTAAACCAAACCGTCTTTTACCAAGAGATGTTCTGATCACAGTTCCTGACGCACGAGTTCGCCAGAGAATACTCCAAGCTGCCAGGGATCCAGACACCTTCCATTATGATGGAGAGCCTTTGCAAATTTTCCCAGATATTTCTAAGCAAGCTATTTTGATAAGACACATTTTAAAACCAATAACAGTGAAGCTTCAAGCACGTAACCAAAAATACCGGTGGCTACCTTCTGGCAAACTTTATGTGGCACACTTGGGCCAGAAATTGTATGCATGGGACGAGGAAAGTGGTAATGATCTCTTAAATGCCTTAGAGTATGAATCACCTATGGAACATGAAGATAAAAAATCGTTCAAACGTAAAAACCTCTTCCCAACTACACCTCTAAAAGCCAGCAAAATATCTGCTAGGCACTCTGAAAATACTTGATATACTTCTTTATGTTTAAATGGGTTGGAAATCTTTAGCTAATTCTGGATAGAGTAAAAAGAAACAGTATGACCATTTTAATTTTGACAGAATGGGGTTTAATGTTTGAACATCATTAGGTGGGGGGGAGATGAGGGAGAGGGTCTCTTAGTCCATGGCACCACGCCCCCACCACCTTTATCTTAAAGTCTAAACCTGAGATTCTTCTTTTGCAAGAAACTCATCTCTCATCGAAAACTACTTCCGTATTAAACACCAGACTGTATGAACATCAATATCTCGCAGCAGGCTCCTCAAAATCTAGAGGGGTGGCGATTTTAATTTCCAAATCTTTACAGTTTTCATTTGAAGATAAACTAGAGGACTCTCATGGAAGATTTCTTTTCATTAAAGGTGAACTGAATCAAAAACCAGTCACATTAGCATTTATTTATGCCCCCAATGAGCAACAAGAACATTTCTTGGATAACACCTTATCACTGCTTTGCTCCTTTGCTAAAGGCCATTTTAATTTAGGTGATTTTAATTTAATTGTAGACTTCCAATTGGACAAATCTGCTACAAGTAAAGCTATCAGGACCCAAGGGAAAAGATATACTAAACTAAATGACATTTTGGCCAAATATCAGCTTTGTGATGTGTGGAGACAGATGCATCAAGGACAAAAAGACTTTACGTATTTCTCTCCAAGATTCCACACATATTCCCGGATAGACTACCTTTTGGTCTCACAAGCTTTATTACCTCACGTCAAATCTTCTCTGATAGGCCCAATGATCTGGACGGACCATGCCTATGTGGAAATGCAAGTTCAATCAGGGCAAGATAAGAATGACACCAAAACTTGGAGGCTAAATAAATCTATTCTACTACAAGACTCTTTAAAGGAAGAAATAGCTCAGAACATCAACTTTTATTTTGAGGAAAACGATAATGGTGAAGTTGAAGATCACATGGTGTGGGACGCCTTCAAGGAAGTAATTAGAGGGAAACTGATTGCCATGACTTCACACCTAAAGAAAGAAAAACAGCAGAAAATTAGATTATTGTTAGAAACAATACAGCGCCTTGAAACTTTACATAAGAAAACAGGGAATCAAAAAACGTTTAAAAAACTTCTAGCCACTCGGAAAATTTTAGAAGCCACTGAAACCACTCAAATACAGAAGAATATTCTGTACCTGAAGCAGATGCACTGGCAAAGAAACCCTAAGAGTCTAAAACTACTAATGTGGAGAGTGAAAAAACAGCAATCAGACAGAAAGATTTTCCAAATGAAAGATGCAGATAACGTAAAATACTGTGATCCTCAGGGGATCAACTAATGTTTTACTAAATACTATGAAAAATTGTATGCCATGTCTAACCCGGATCCAGAAGAAATTCAAAATTTTTTGAAAGCCAACAAACTAGTGACTGAACTTTCCATAGAACATCAGCTGTACTTAGATGCTCCTATTACAAAGGACGAAATTATGGCGGTGATTAAGCAAACCAAACCTAATACAGCACCTGGCAGCGATGGGTTTGGCCCAGAATTTTACAAGATCTTTGCATCTCAACAATCACCCCACCTACTAAAAACATGTAATCTACTTTTAAACACAGGGAAAATGCCACCCTCCTGGAAAGAATCACACATCGTAACAATCCCTAAAGAAAACAAGCCTAGAGACTCTCCTACTTCGTACAGACCTATAGCATTATTAAACTGTGATGTAAAATTGTTCGCTAAAATATTAGCAAACAGATTACGGAATATTGTGCCAGATTACGTCCATTCAGACCAAACAGGATTTATTCCTAAATGCTCAATGATGGACAATATTCGATGTACTTTGGATGTTATTTCCTTTAGTAAAAAAGCAGGGAAAAACTCTTTAATCCTTACTGTGGACTTGGAAAAGGCATTTGACAGCCTGGAGACTGGTTACTTGAAACAACTTTTACAGACAACGCATTTTGGACAAAAATTCCAAATGGCAGTAAGCTCCCTTTATGCTAATCCCATAGCACGCATCCAAACAAACAACTTTCTTGGTAGACCTTTTCAAATGCAACGTGGAATGAGACAGGGTTGCCCCCTCTCTCCCTTGTTCTTTGCCCTTGCAATGGAGCCTCTGGCAACGGCAATCCGGAATAACACCAACATTGCGGGAATACAAGTAGGCACTTCAATACATAAAATTAGTCTTTATGCAGATGACTTGGTTATATTTCTTTCTAATCCACTCTCCTCACGATTGGAACTCCAAAATTTTTTCCAAAAAATACAACCACTATTTGGGCTAAAAGTGAATACGGAAAAATCAAATATAATTCCCTTGGTGGTTACTCCTAATCTGAAAACAACACTTCAACAATTTTTTCCATATAAATGGTCTACTTCTAGTTGGAGATGTTTAGGTATTTTAATCCCTGCGGATCTTAAAGACATTATCTCAGTTAATTTTCATAAAACTTTTAAAGAAGCAAATTCACAGTTGAAACAATGGCATACTATGGACCTGTCTTGGGCGGATAGACTTAACATCATTAAATCACTCATACTGCCAAAATTTTTGTTTTTATTTAGAGCTCTTCTGGTTCAAATTGTATCAAAGGACTTATGTAAATGGCAAAAATCACTCCTTCAATTTTTCTGGGGATATAAGAACCCCAGAATAAAAGCTTCTGCTATAAAGGCTTCGACAAAAAAAGGGGGGGTTGACTTTCCAGACCTAACCCTATACTATGAAGCTACACAACTGGCCTCTATTGCCAGACTATTAACCACGGAGATGCCTCCTTTATGGTTGCAAATTGAATCCCTGCACTACCCCTCTTTTCTGATACATGATGTGATTTGGCAACACCGTTCTTTTCGAGGGGCTTCAAACAACAAGGTCAATCCCTCTTACCTGGACATTGCTTTAGAACTCTGGGACAAATGAAGACATTTACTGACTTCAGGCAGATCATTCTTATCCACGTATACTAACCAAGAATGGTTTCCTCCTGGCAAACAAGAAAAGAATTATAAGCTATGGAAACAAGCCGGTTTAACGCGACTAATTGACCTACTAAACAAAAATAAACCACACCAAAGTAGAGATCGAAACTAAGATTGGCGCTCCAGTTCCCTGGTTTCAATATTTACAGTTGCATCATCTTCTGCAAACCTGGCTTTCAGAACCACAATCTTCACAATCATTGACTGAATTTGAAACAATAATTAAGAATAAAAATGTAGAAATTAAAGGTTTGATATCAAAAATATACAAAATTTTGAGTGCTGCAAGAAAACATGGAACTCTTAAATCTCAGATCCAATGGCAGCTGGATTGTGACAATAGAATTGCCTCAAGTCACTGGGACCAAATTTGGGCATCACCAAGTTTATCCTCATCGGTCTTTTGTATAAAGTTTAATTTTTTTAAAGTACTACACCGCTGGTATCTGACCCCTAAAAAACTTCAAAGAATTTATCATATACCTAATAATTTATGCTGGAAGAATTGTGGTCAAGTTGGGGACTTTATACACTGCTGGTGGTTGTGTCCAGTGGTACAATCCTTTTGGTCTCAAATTTTGGCCCAAATTCAAATAATAACATCCATCCAACTACCTCTACAACCAGAGGTAGTTTTACTTGATATGTTTTTAAAACAAAATCTATCAAAGTCACAAATTACTTTAATTTCTATATTGCTTACTACGGCTAAACTTACGATTGCGCAGAACTGGAAGACAGCTACTCCCCCTGCATTGGGTTCCTGGCAAAATAAACTATGGAACCATTTTGTACATGGGAAAATAACATCTTATGCCTTACGCCAAAATTTGGGTGCTTATCAGAAATTTTTCCAAGCTGTATGGTATCCTATTACTGTGTACTTGGCCAATTCAGGTGTTATTCCTAAGAACAAATACTATCAAAAATTGCTATATTTTTTAGTTATGTGATGGTGTATAGATATAGATAAGTTTATCAGGTTCTAATTTTAGAATATAGCTGTTGACTCACAAACATAAGGTTCTTTGTAAAATGTTATACTGAAGTAAGATTATTCTATGACGGATATGATGGCAAAGTTAATTTTTTTCTGATGTCACCACAAGCTATAGTTGTTTTGTTGTTAAAGGAAAAAATGTTTAAAAAATAAAAAATTTAAAGCTCAAAAAAAAAAAATGGTACCCTTAATGGAGAAAAACTGACCCAAATGTTGGCCAACTGAGTTTTCTTAAAGAGTCTTTAGAACAATTAGCTCTTTTCAGTAATGATCCTTGTTTAATTGGTGGTGATTTTAATTATATTGCTAACTCATATCTAGACAGCTTGCGGTTTAAAAGAGGTACCAAGTCCAATGTTACACCAATCTCAGATTTTGATACCCCACTAAAAGCACTTTTTGATAAATTTCAATTAAGTGATCTTTGGAGAATTAGACATGAAGGTGAAAAGGACTATACGTACTATTCTGCTAAATATAATGTCCACACACAAATTGATTTTATTCTTGTCTCATCCCATCTTTGTAATTTGTTTCCAACAGTTGATATAGGTATTTGTATCTGGTCGGATCACTCACCCCTGATAGGGCATATGATGCACAATGAACAAACCACACATAGTGTGAGGCTTCTGTATAGACAGCAAAGAATCAGACCTTTGTTGATGAAGCAAAGGTCTTTATTTTCAATACTGCAAACAGGTTCTCGAATGTTTGTTAGAGATGCTTGAATGGAGTACAGACAGCATTATTATACTCTCAGGCTTTCGACTGAACCTCAGGCCTAAGCCAATCAGGGCAGGAGGGTGAATGCGGGAAAAGAGCAGGGACCGTTGCAATTCCCACAGAAGGTGAGAAAGTTATACATTCCCCCCTTGATCTCAGTGACCCACATGTATCAGCTCAGGCACAACATTCTTCCAGGCGTCCGGCCATAAAGAACTCTTCAAGGTTTCAATAACAAGATAACACCAATACGCTCGGGAAAAAGGGAGGAGGAAAAACGAAAGGGAGTAGCCACCATTTGTTTAGAGATGACACTTAGGAATGTTGGTCGCCATCTCCCGCAACATTAAACAGAGTAACCATTATACTTCAAAGCGACCGTTATAGCTAGCAGGGAGTGAAGGGGAAGATACAGATAAGGGGCAGATGGTAAGGTCTGCTAGAACAAAGGAACAAAGCAACATGTGAAACACAGAGACAGCATTGAGAAATGCATACATTATTAGCAGAATCATGTCAGAACCTGACACCTAGCCACACTTGGAAATTGAACAGCTCTCTTTTATTAATACTTTCAATTGCTAATAGTGTAGAACAAACTATCAAGGAATATTTTCAATTCAATACCAACAAAGATACCCCACAAAATATTATATGGGATGCATTTAAGGCAGTCCTCTGCGGAAAGCTCAAGCATCCTCCTACAAAAAAGAACAATATAAAGCTGAAATTTGAAATTACACAGAATATTTCAAAATTGGAAGCAAAATTTAAACAATCGGGCAAAAAACAAGTTTATAAGGAATTGCAACTAGAAAGAAAGAAATTAGAAGCTATGGAAACATCTAAAATTCAGAAACAACTGTTATATGTTAAACAAAAATATTGGCTAGCAGACCCCAAAGCATTACAACTCTTAGCATGGAAGGTAAGGAAAAACAGAGTTGAGAACACTATTCAAGCAATAAGAGACACAAAAGGTACAATCCACTACACTACAAATGACATTAAGAAATCCTATTTAACTTTCTATAACTCTCTCTATGCATCAACTAGCCCCACAAACCTAGATGTCCAGCAATTCTTCTTTTGTCACCCCATACGAAAACTATTAACTCAACACTACAAGGAATGGCTAGACACTCCAATCACTGCTTCTAAAATCCAGAACACTATTAAAACTCTCAAAAATAATAAATCTTCTGGCACAGATGGCTTCACAGCTGAATTTTACAAAAAATATAGCACGTTGATCTCTGCAAAACATGCCGACACATGCAATGATTTAATCCATTCTGGCATCATGCCCCAAACTTGGATTCTAGCTAAAATAATAGTAATACATAAAAAAGGCAAAGATCCGCACCATCCAAGTTCTTACCACCCTATACCACTGCTAAACACTGATTAGAACATATTTACAGCAACCTTGGCTGCCAGACTTAACAAAATTATTGGTTCTTACATTGCCCCAGACCAGACAGGGTTCATCCCTGGCTGCGATATATCTGACAACACCAGGAAAATTATTGATATTATCCAATTCTGTCAAAATAACCATGTCAGCTCATCATTTGTTTTATCAGTTGACATGGATAAAGCATTTGATAGTGTGGAACCCAAATACTTAGAACAAACCTTGAATGCAATGAATTTTGCCCCCTTTTTTCAGGTGGCTATTAAAGCTATGTATCAGGCACCAAAAGCATATATACACTTGAATAATTCTGACACAGTTATCTTTCAACTTGCAAGAGGGACAAGGCAGGGATGCCCACTATCTCCCCTACTGTTTGCCATAGCTATGGTACCCTTCGCACAAGCAGTACGAGAAAACCCTCTCATTCATGGAGTGCAGATTGGCTCTAAGGACATGAAGCTTAGCTTATTTGCTGATGACTTAGCATTAACTCTAACTCAGCCTGAGACCTCAATACCTGCATTGCACCACCTGCTGACTGAATTTGGAAAAATTTCTGGTCTGAGGACTAATCCTTCCAAAATGTTGCTGTATCCCACTAATTTATCTTCTGCACAGAAAGAACAGGTTATATCACAATATAGCTTTATCTGGGTATCAAAGTATTGGCAACATCTAGGCCTCAAAATACCTCTTAATATTAATGATCTACTGAAAATAAATTACTTACCTCTCAAATCTCTAACTGAAGATCTCCACTTAAGACAAGCCTTATCACTATCTTCCTGGATGGAAAAAATTCAAATAATTAAAACTTTTATTTCCCCCAAATTTTTATATTTATTCCACACAATCCCCATAGACCAGGGGTGGGCAAATTGCGGCTCGTGGGCCACATGCGGCCCACCACAGAGTTTTTTGTAGCCTGCCAAGACAGTTGGCCACGTGGTTTCAGTCAAGCCTCCGTTGGGCCCAGAGCGCAGAGAAGCGGCACTCCGGGAGTGAAGTGTCCAGGGGGCGGGCACATTACCAAGCCCCACCCCCTGCTCCCAGCAGCCCTGTTTATTGATTTTTATGATATAATTTATACCTTTTCTGAAATGCAAAGTTAACTAATGAATGCAATCATTTTAAAAGGTGTGGCCCTCCGCTAACCTCCTCTCCCACAAAGTGGCCCCCGAACCAAAACAATTGCCCACCCCTGCCATAGACTGTATCAAATCTTGGCAATTGGCCATATCCAAATTTATTTGGAACTCAAAGAAACCATGTATCAGTCTAAACACTCAGAAAAGACCAATCCAAAAAGGAGGCTTAGCCTTGCCTGATTTGGCACTTTACCACAAGGCATTTACATTACTGGGTCTTTTGAAGTTCTATTCTGGTAATCCTGACACTGACTGGATAAAAATTGAAAATACATCTTTAGGCAGCTATAATTCAAATTTTATTTTTTGGGAGTCTCCCTCACGGAGGCCTGATTCTATTTCCTTGAATTTATTTCTTAATAATATGATTAGAAGTTGGGACAAAGTCAAAGCTTCATTGGCACCAGCACTGTCCCCGCTAACTACATTTGTGGGTCAGTCATGGTTCACACCGGCTCATAAGTCAGGCTCTTACAACGTCTGGAAAGACAAGAACCTCACTCATTTTATTGATATATCCCAAGGCAATAACCTGGCAAAAAAAGATCTCTTAGAACGTAAGCACTTGTGCCACATACTATGGTTTGAATATTTTCAGGTATGGTCACTGAGTAAGTCCAACTATTACAAGGGTGGTTTATTTCACCCACTTACAACCTTTGAAGGATTACAACAACAATCGGCTCCCACACTAAGAATTGCATCAATTTTTAAATTATTAACAGAAGCTCTTGAATTGCACACTCTTAACTATCAAAATAACTGGCATACTGATTGCAATGCAACCCTGGGTGACCCTGATTGGCTGAAAATTTGGACCTCTCCAACTCTTTTATCAAAATCAATAAATATATGTCTCCAAGGTTATAAACTATTAATGAGATGGTATACTGCACCCTGCAAAATCAGCCATATAGATCCAACTTATTCTTCATTATGTTGGAGGAAATGTGGAGTTAGAGGATTGTTTTTACATTGCTGGTGGGAATGCACTTTAGTTAAAGACTTTTGGGAAAAAATCTTTGTCCTCATTGAAAACATTACTGGCTATGCCACAGATAAATCAAAGGAGTTAGTTCTTGATAAGTATTGGAGTCGGGAGTCCAGGGAACAGTGAAACAGCATGATCTTTATTGCTGGTCCGGATGAAGCATACAACCCAGGGCTCGAAGCCCTTCTTTTATGCTGGTCAGGGACAATCCCCTGACCTCACCCAACTGGCCTGATAGGCTCTTATCAGTCTATTTACATTTCATAGGTTCCCTTGGAGAAACCTAGGTACATGATTGGTGGCCGGTTTGGATCCACCTGGCCTTTGTTCTACCTGACTGAAGCTCAGGTAGTTTCTTGGCCATGTGCTCTGGCCACATGGCGGTCACCATTACGTAAGCACATGGCGACCGCATGGTCAATACATAACAGTTCTGCTAGATCTGGGGAAAAATAATAATATCCCCAAACTCTTTCAAGAACTTATATCTACATTACTAAATGCTGCCAAGACTATTATTGCAGCAACCTGGAAGGATTCCACTCCTATTCCTATTTCTGGGTGGTTCACCAAGATATGGGATATACTAACCATGGACAAATTGTCTGAATCTATTGCACTGGCTGATGGAACAAGCTTCAAATCTGACTTGATGGCAAAGTGGTACCCTTTTATAGATTATATTCACAGCCAGCACCCCAGTCAACATAGCCAAATGCCTAGAAGATACAAGGAAGTACTTACCTGTACAGTGTAATTGTTGTATTCATCTGTATTTCGGACCCAGCACTTTTCTTGGGTTCCTAGCTCTATGTTACTGTTCAGAACTGTGCAACTGAAACCTTTATACATGTGATTTTAGGGTTAACCGATAGTTGTTGATATGTTAGTGTAGTTATTGTTGTTCATGTTCGTATTGTTAATTGTCGGGTTTTATATTTATTTCCACTGTTTGTTCTTTTATAAGTTTTTTCTCTGTTATGATAAAACCAAATAAAAATTTCTTTAAAAAAAATAAATGTAGTTAATGTTTTTTCCTGATCAAGGAGGTAAGTTGTTAGCCGAATTGCTTTAATTTAAGATTAGCAATTGGCAAATAACCGGGTTCTTAGCCAACTATACCAAGGTCCCGCCCCTTCCAGGAGTTCCCAGAAAATAGGCACTGAGATGGAGTGGTCCGTTTAAAGGATGTTTACTTGCAAAATGTTCTCAGACATACAAAAACAGAATCATGCACACAAACACACAAGTCCTAAGAAACTTAGACAGAGGAATAGCACTTTTGCATGAGCAGGAGATTTGTTGGTTGGGAGATACGTTACCTGTCCTGGAGATGGGTGGTCCTTTTCCAAAAGAAGACTGAGGGGTAGAAAGGAAAAATGGGGGAACATGATCTGAACTGGCAGATACACGCTTGACTCTGGTCGCGAATCAGAGATCAAAGATGGAGGCAGGGTGTTGGGATAGTAAGCTGGACGTAAGGGGGAGTGAAAGCAGATAGGGGTCGTGGAAGCTCAAGAGAGTGATTGTATGGTGTGCAAGATCTTTTATAAGGTGGTATTGGGGCGGGCTGCGCTAACCACATCCCACTAACACACCTACCAGGTAGTCCGTCCCTACAAACTCTACCATTGGTTAAGGTAAAAAGAGGAGGAAATGTGGAGGGGTGTTCAATATTGCAACACTAAAGTCTAAACAGGAACTGACACCTGCTTGCGATGAGTCATTGAGCCATTCCATTGTCTCTTAATGGCCCTGGCCTGGCCACTTGATGGGCGAACGATTAGTTGCCAGGTAACTTCATTTAGCATAATCCTTGCAGGAATGTTGGAGGGGGCTGGGTGTTGCCTAGTGTGAGGAGACAGAAGAACCCTTTTGCAATGGAGTCCTTGTATCTGTCTTTGTGTGAACTATGGTGGGTGTTTCTCCTGGAATGGAATGGAGCCTCTTACAGCAATAAAGAGTGCATTTAGTCCTTTAGAGCATAACATCCCAAAGTTCAAACTTATGAACATTAAAGTCCATAAGAGCACATGATGTGCCTTGCTAGGCAACAAAGTTTGGCCATCTCCACAAGTTTCACCATTGTCACTAGCCATTCTTCTATTATAGCCTGATATGCGTTTGGCCATCTCCACAAGTTTCACCATTGTCACTAGCCATTCTTGTATTATAGCCTGCTATGCGGGGAGAGCGGCTCAGAAATCGAATTAAATAAATAAATAAATAAATAAATAAATAAATAGGTAATATTGGGGATTTCCATTTCTGAGCATATAATAATCTTGCCACTGTCATCATGTACAAAAATAAAGTTCTGTGTGTTATTTTCCACTAAAATAGTCATTGTTTAATAATGAAATTGGTCTATAATCTCTTGTCAAAGTCAAATCCTGTCTCCTTTTAGGTATTAATGCTATGTTAGCTTCTTTCCATGTCTCAGCCATCTTTCCCTTTGGGTGAGGAATTTGTATCGGCTGATACTAGAAAGAAAAATGGTGGTGTACTGTATATAAACCCACAATTAAAACCAGAGTTGGTTCTGACTGATGAACATGGAAGATTTGTGGGGGTAGAAACTAATTTTTGTGAGACTAAGACTGTGGTGCTGGGAATTTATGCTCCAAATGAGGATAAAGGGGAGTTTTACAAACAATTAATGGACAGGTTAATGGACTTTTCATGTGAAAGTTGGTGTTTGATGGGTAACTGGAATGGTGTGATTTGTCAGTGGTCAGACTTTCTGAAAAAAACATTCAAATTTAACAAGGTAAATTGGCCAAAGTTTTTTTAAAATTAGATGGATAACTTGGGTCTAGTGGATTTACCCATCTCAGAGAGGTATAGATCCTTTTCAAGAATAGATATATTTTTAATTGATTTCTGAAGATTTGGTTACTAAGGTCTCTAAAGTAGAGATTTTACCAAAGACTTTCTCAGATCATAATCCTGTAACTTTGACTTGCAAAACAAAACCAGTACCTTTAGATGAAGACTAAATGAAGCATTGGTAAAAAAAGAGACAATTGTGGAGGATTGTAAAAAGTATCTCCCCGCAACAGACACCCTGTGAGGTAGGTGGGGCTGAAAGAACTCTTTCGAGAACTGCTCTTTCAAAAACAGCTCTGACAAAACAATGGCTTGCCCAACATCATCCAGCAGCTGCAAGTGGAGGAGTGGGGAATCAAACCCGGTTTTCCCAGATTAGAGTCCACACACTTAACCACTACACCAAACTGGCTCTCAACTGACCATGGAGAAATAAGACCAGCCACTTTAAAGCTGTCCCATATATCCTAACGTTGGCGAGGCGGTGGGTCAGGAGGTTGTAATCTACCATGTTGAACACTGCCATTAGGTCTAGTAACAACAGCAGTGCCAACCTGCTCCAATCCAGATGATGCTAAAGATCATCCATGAGGGCAACTAGTGTCATTTCTGTCATCCCAGCTGGGCCGAGAGCCAGACTGAAATGGGTCCAGGATAGAGGAATTCTCCAGGAAGCCCTGGAGCTGTTCAGCCACTACTCTCCCAACTACCTGACCCAGAAATTGAAGGTTCAAGATGGGGCGGTAATCAGCCAGATCCAGAGGATTCAGGAAGGATTTTTTTCAAGAGCATTCTCACCACCACCTCTTTTAAAAGCCCTGGGAAAGTCCCTGAACTGAGGGACAGATTGATGATATTCACCAGGGGGCCCCGTATTCCATCACAGATTTCACTAGCCATGATGGACTCAGGTCCAAGAGACAAGTAGTGGGCTTTACAGCACACAGCATCCTGTCAACCTCCTCCTGGGAGAGCCAGTTGAAATGGTCCAGTACTGGACCTGAAGATGGCTATGGGCCTTCCAGTTGTACTGTATCAATAGTGGCTGTCAGGTTGCGGCAGAGTGACAAGATTTTATCTATAAAATAACAGGCATTTTGTGCCAAATGGAAAAAAAATGAATTGATGATTTGTAATTTTGAAGATTAATAAAAAATAATATTGATTATAGTTAAAAGAGAGATTTTGTTTATGTATAATAATAGATTAAGGGTGAATTGAGTAAATTAGTTGGTTTTTTCTTTTACCTTTTGTTTTTTTCTCCTATTTACTTTGTTCTTTTTATTTGTAGTTTAAAAATTTCCAATAAACATTTTTTTTTTTAAAAAGAAAACACTTCAGAAATTGCAGGTAGTCTAGAATGCAGCTGCCAGGTTGCTGACTGGAACATCAGGGTCAGCTCATCTATATTCTAATTCCGAGAGGGTTTTTTTGTGTGTGTGATGCTTATTTCTGCCGAAACAGAGCTCACTCTCCCCCAACAGCTTTTCCTACATAGGCCCCTTCCTCGGCCTGCAGAAAAATCCGAAAAGTAAAAAAACAACTTCAGGGACCGTTGAATTCCCCCCAATACCATTTGAAATGGCATCAGCTCCAGGCGTCAACTGGGGGGGGAGGTTCTAACTGTTTCTGTCAGTAAAAGGCAGGGTTTTTACTGGCAGCAGTCTAGGGTTGTCAAGTACCCCCCCTGGCCAACAGCAGCAGATCCAGATCCAGGCTGAGAAACTCCTGGAGATTTGGGGGTGGAGCTTTGGGAGGACAGGGACCTCAGTGAGGTACAATGCCATAAACTCAACCCTCCAGAGCATCCATTTTCTCCATGGAAAGTTATCTCTGTTGTCTGGAGATGAGCAGTAACTCCAGGGGATCCCCAAGTCCCATTTGGAGGCTGGCATCCCTAGGCAGCACCCTCTATGTGACTTGATACTACCTGATTTGAATGACTTAATTAGGCCCAGCTGCTTTGCAGCCACCCTATGAAAGCCATTGTGATGTAACAGTTAGAGCTACAGATTGGGATCTGCAAGACCCAGGTTCAGATCCCCATCTTGCGGTAGAAGCTGACTGGGAGATTTTGGACCAGTCACATACTTTCAGCCTAACCAACCTCACAGGGTTGTTGTGCAGACAACAAGGAGGAAATAATAATGTAAGCTGCTTTAGTCCCCACAGTAGAGAAAGACTGTGATTTTCCTAGGTAGAGGCTGTGGGGGAGGAGGGTGGAGATGGAAAGCTGAAGACAGATAAAGGTAGGTTCACTGTTGGGTGAGAAGTAAATAGGGTTGCCAACTCCCAGCTGGAAAATTCCTGGAGCCTGGGGAGGGTGGGATTTGAGGTGGGAGGCAGAAAGAGAGAGAAAGAGTGATGATGTGGAGAGGCAGAAAAACAAAGAGAATGATGACGGGTCAGAAAGAGAGAGGAAGTAACATACATGGAGGAGAGAGAGAGAGTAAGAAAGGGAGGGCAGAAGGGAGAAAGAGTGTGAGAGAGATAGGGGGAGAAGGGAGAAAGCAAAGGTGTGAGGAATGGGATAACCATATCGCAAATTTCTTGCAGGTCTCCACTTGTCTATATACTAATTCCGAAGTGGCCTTCTCCATGTGGATATCTAAATCCATGCAGGGGGCACTTGGAGGGGGGGAGGAGTCTCCACATGTGCTGAAAAATCCTAAATGTTAAAAAAAAACTTGGGGGGATATTTAAATCCCCTCTAAGGTAAAAGCATTCCCTGCGCACATGCAGAGAATGCTTTGGCTGGGGGGGCGGGGGGCTCAGCAGGCGGTGGGCCTTGCTGCTGCCACTGTTTTCAGAGAGGAAGGGAGAGGAGAGGGAGGGGAAGAGACTCAGCATGTGGCCGCCACTGCCAATTTTCAGGAAGAGAGGGGAAGAGGTTTGGCACGTGGCTGCCGCCACTGCCAATTTTTGGGGAGGGAGGGGGAGGGAGGGAGGGGAAGAAGCTTGGCACGTGGCTGCCACCAATTTTCAGGAGGAGGGGGAGGGAGGGGAAGAGGCTTAGTGTGCGGCTGCCACCACTGCTGATTTTCGGGGGGGAGAGAGGGAGGGAAAGAGGCTTGGCACGTGGCCACCACCGCCACCAATTTTCGGGGAAGGAGGGGAAGAGACTCAGCACGTGGCTGCCGCCACTGCCAATTTTCAGGGGGAGGGAGGGGAAGAGGCTCAGCACGTGGCCACCGCCGCTGATTTTCAGGGAAGGAGGGGAAGAGGCTCCGCGTGCAGCCACCTCTGCTGCCAATTTTCAGGGAGGGGGGGAGGGGAAGAGGCTCAGCACACGGTGGGTCTCGCCGCCGCCACCACCAATTTTCGGGGAGGGAGGGGAGAGAGGTTCACCTGCCCCCCCACAAGTATCGTGGGTCCTCCTGCTTGTTTTACTCTAATTCTGCAGCAGCTGCACTGGCTGCCAATTAGTCTCCAGATCCAGTTCAAGGTCCCTTAAAGCCCTTAACAGTCTGGGACCTTCATACCTATGGGATCTCCTCTCCCATTATAACCCCCTGCACTCCCTTCAAGCATCATCTAGGGGCCTGGTCCCAGGATGGCTTGTTTAGCTGCCACCAGGGTAAGGACCTTCTCATTTGTGGAATGTGCTCTCAGATGACATCTGTGCCCTGCCAGACTTGTTTCGTTTCCACAGGGCATGCACGGCAGAATTGTTTAGGTTGGCCTTTGGAGGGTAACCATGTATTTGGGCCTTTCTAGTAGTGGTATGGTGATAGCCAAGTATTTTAATATTTTAATGTTCATATTTTATATTTGTTATTTGATTTTATGTTGTTTTTTAACTTATTGGTTTTAATGTTGTAAGTTGCTGCAATACCCTTTGGGTAAGTGGCAATTAAAAAAAATGTAATAAATAAAATTGAAATATTTTAATTGTTTAAATGTTTTTATGTGCACCACCTTGAGGACCCTGATTGGGTGGAAAGGCAGCATAACAATATTTTAAATTAAAAGGTTCATCTATAGTGCGAAGGATCTGTGATGAGTTCTCCAACTGCTTAACAACAAGTCAAAGACTCCAGCCTACAATGATGATTTGACTCCCCTCATCCCTGACACTGACAGGTTGCAGCGCTCCCACTACCCTAGTAAGTCAATATCTACTTCTAATCCATCAAAGGCGTTGATTCCAATTTTGCCATCTATAAAGATGATGCATTGGAGGGGGAATCAACAGTTAGTGCCAGAACATCTCAAGCCAAAGCCCGTAAGTCCTCATAGGAGCCTCTTATAGAGATATGGACTCCTGAATGTCTGCAGAAAAAGAACTTCTAAGGTTTGACACTGACACCTTTAAAAAGGACAAGAAAATGTTTTGAAAACCGTAGAGTCTCCTAGGCCTGTAAATGACTTTGAAATTACTATTTTTAATGGTGGAGGACAGCCTTTTTTTGAAAGCTGTTTAATTACATTTTGACTCCAAAAGTACATTGATTAGCTGGGTTTGGTAGGGCAATGAATGGATGGGTACTATACCAACATGGAAATAATGGCCATTAGAAAATTTAGGAGTCATAATTTGGTATTATTATTAATTTTATTTGTAACTGTTTTAGTTTTTTTTAATAGCTTTCTCCTCTCTTTGTGGTTTGTGAAAGAGGATCGTAATATTTTATTGAGAATTTCAGATGCTCTAAAAGTATCATGTTATCATTAAAAGGGTATAGGGCATGAAGATTCGTGCTCTTCCCTGCATGGTGCATTCAAAACATCTAGGCATCATGGGAACTGTAGATGACATGATAAGATAGCATTAGAAATAGGCATGGGCATAAAAGTTTTTTTAAAAAAACCTTTTTGGTCCCATTTCAGAGTCTGTGACTTTCAGATTGACTGGGGGGGATCAAGGATAGATCCCTCAAATCTGGTGGGTGGATTTGGACTGAGTTTAGAAATTCCCCATCACTAGTAAACCTTTTAGATGCCAACATAATTTTATCCTCCTCTTGCCCCCTTGTCAGCTTTTCTTAACTCATGGTAGTTCATTTTTGTTTAGTTGTTCCTTGGAAACCACATTTTGAAGGATAAGGATAGTTTACCATATCCTGCACTACAAACTCCTTTTCCTTCCCCTCCCCACAACAGACACCTTGTGAGGTAGGTGAGGCTGAGAGAGCTCTGGTAGAATTTCTCTTTCAAGAACAGCTCTGACAGAACTATGGCTTGCCCAAGGTCATCCAGCAGCTGCACATGGAGGAGTGGGGAATCAAACCCAGTTCTCCCAGATTAAAGTCTGCGTACTTAACCACTACACCAAACTGGATTACCCCTTGCCCTGCCCCCAAAGCTCTGGGAGATGCCTGGCCACCAGCTGACATTCTTAATTGTGCCTCAGGCTAACCACAAAGTGGGTGGAAGTATTCAAGTGAGGCAGTCATCTATAGATTTGTCAGTCTCCAGGAATCACTGGGCAATCTCTCACTATTACAGTTGATCTCCAGGTGACCAGTTGCCCTGGAGAAAATGGCTACTTTGGAAGGTGGACTCAATGGTATTATATCCTGCTGAGATCCCTTTCCAGGCTGCACCCCTGTTGTGTACTAAGACCACGATCGCATGGTCTCCCGTAATGGCGACCGCCACGTGGTCAGCGCACATGGTCAGAATCTACCTGAGCTTCAGCCAGGTAGAACAATAGCCAGTTGGATCCTGAGTGACCACCAATTACGAGCCTAGGTCTCCCACTGGGGGACCTATGAACTACAACCACAGACTTAAGATTCTATCAGGACCTGTGGGCGAGGTCGGGGCATTGTCTCCAGCCGGCATAAAAGAGGGCTCTGAGCCCGGGGTTCCCCATGTTCCATCTGACCCGCAATAAAGAGCTTTACTATGAAATCACTACCACTCGCCTCCCGACTCCGATACTTTCCACTGGCGATGAGGATGGGATCCCAATAAGCGACACATCAGCCGACCCGAGCAGGAGGACACCGAGCACCGATCTGCCGGCAACAGGCTCCATCGACACCCACCGTGCCGAAGAGGACATCGCTCGCAGCGCCGCTCCTACTCCGGAAGTTATGGCTGCCGCCACGGGAAACATCCCTCCATTTGACCCATCCAAACCCGAAAACTGGGATGCCTGGACCAGGCAACTCGGGTTTCTCCTGAAGGTGCATGGAGTCACCGAGGCTGACATGAAGTGGGCCTGGCTTCTGGGCCACTGCGGCATCGAAACAATGCACCTCGCACAGTATCTCATCTCGCCCCAAGACTTGCTGGACGTCATCTACGATGACCTGATAAAGCAGCTCGGGGGCTAATTCGCGCCGAAGCCATCCATGCTGGCGCTCCGAGTCCAGTTCCTCGAGCGGAAACAGCAACCGGGAGAGAATGCAGTCGCGTTCCTCGCCAACCTCCGCCGCATGGCAGTTGGATGTGAGTATCGGCATGTAGAAGACCACCTTCTGGGCAGTTTTGTGGCGGGAGTGCGAGAAGCCAAGCTCCAGTGGCGGCTGGTCATGCTCACAGAGCCTACCCTCGAGAAGGTACTGCAGACTGCCATAGCGTTCGAGACAACATACAAGGAAAAGCTGGTGGCCAAGGTCCACCGCACTGCCACCTCCGGGTCAGAGTCTTCCGAGGACGTCCACCAACTCCGACAGCGGTCACAGAAGGGTGAGTCCAGCTACCCCCGGGGCCGCTCCCAGCAGCCAGCATCCGCCTCTGCTTCTCCCTCGTCTCCCAAAAACAGGCCGGCCCCAACATGCGCAAGCTGCGGGGACCCCCACGAGCGATGCTCCTGCCGCTTCCGGGACGCTGTCTGCCGATCATGCAGGAAGACGGGGCACATCGCCAAGGCCTGCCACTCCCGGACGAGCCGCAGAGTGCTCATCACGAACGATGAGACGGTGGAGAGCATCAGTTCTGCAGCACAGGTACTGAACCTTCCCGAGCCCCTTCCGAAGCCATGACGGTTGATCTGCGGATTGTGGGTACCCCATGCTCCATGGAGGTGGACTCCGGGTCTTCTTTCTCCATAGTTTCAGCGGCCACTTTTAAAAAACTGTTCCCGCAGGGGGGCCCCCCGGCTACGCTGCCTGGCGGCACTAGTCCTTCGGGACTTCCAAAAGAACCCAGTCGTGATCAAGGGCCTGGCCAAGGTTAAGGTTCAGTACCATGACATCAGCCGCTCCCTCGACCTCCTTGTGATAGAGCGGGACCTCAACAGCCTCTTGGGGTGCACATGGTTCAAACCCCTGGGGATGGAAGTTGCTGGGGTCTACTGGTTGGGGTCCAAAGATTACGCAGTCGTCTGCGTGGAATTTCCAGCCATTTTCGATGGCACCCTAGGCTCCTACCGTGGGCCCCCAGTCTCTCTGGACTTAGATCCTGCCGTTCACCCTATCCGCGTGGCGGCCCGGTGGCCTCCCCTGGCCATACAGCCAAAAGTAGAGGCCGAATTGGACAAGCTGGTAGCTCAAGGCGTGCTCGAGCCAGTATCCCATGCGAGGTGGGAGACCCCGATTGTCACCCCTTTGAAATCGAACGGGGAAGTTCGCATCTGCGCAGACTACAAATGCATGCTGAACCTGGCTTTGCAAGACCACGCATACCCAGTACCAGTGGTCAGCCATGTGTTAACCCCTCTTGTGGGGGCCAAGGTCTTTGGGAAGCTGGATGTGGCACAGGCCTACCAGCAGCTTCCCGTGGACGATGCCACGGCAGAAGCGCAGACGATCGTCACACACAAGGGAGCATTCAGGGTAAAACGACTCCCGTTCGGCGTCAGCGTCGCCCCTGGTCTTTTCCAACAACTAATGGACTCTGTTTTAAAAGGCATTCCAGGGTGAAGCTGTTCTTTGACAACGTCCTGATAGCGGCCCCAGACGTCGCCGCCTTCAAGACGCGGCTGCGGGCCATCCTCCAGCAGTTCCAAGACACTTGGCTCAAGGTATGCAAGGACAAATGCACCTTGGGTGTCCCGTCCCTGACCTTCCTGGGCTTCACGGTCGATGCCCAGGGCATCCACCCCACCCTGGAGAAGGTAGCGGCCATCACAAAGGTGCCCCAACCCACAATGAAGGCGGAGCTACAAGCATTCTTGGACCTCCTGAACTTCCACCATGCCCTCCTCCCCCACAAGGCAGCGGTTGCTGAGCCCCTACATAGGTTGCTGGACAAGGGGGCAAAATGGGGTTGGGGGCCATGGCATGAGGCGGCATTCCAAGCGGTGAAGGATTTACTGGTTTCAACCGCTGTTCTGGCACACTTCGATGAGTCCTTGCCGGTAATTCTTGTGTGCGATGCGTCTCCGTATGGGGTGGGGGCAGTCCTGGGCCATCGGCTTCCCAACAGCCGGGAGGTGCCTGTGGCTTACTACTCCAGAACTCTATCGTCGGCAGAACGCAACTACGCCCAGATCGACAAGGAAGCCCTGGCCATCGTCGCTGGGGTGAAAAAATTCCATGACTACCTTTACGGTAGGGCATTTACGGTGGCCACGGACCACAAACCACTCCTGGGCCTCCTCGCTCCCCACCACCAGACCCCACACATGTTATCCCCCCGGGTCCTGCGGTGATCTATTTTCCTTGCAGGCTTCCAGTACAACCTCGTGCACCGCCCCGGTAAGGCCATGGGTCACGCAGACGCCCTCAGCTGCCTCCCGCTGCCATCCTGCGATCCGGACCCGGCTCCTGCGTTCCACATGGCTCTCATTGAGGATCTCCCGGATTGGCCTGTCCAGGTATCTGACATAGCCCGCCGCACGGCCAGGGACCGGGTCCTCTCCTGCATTTCGGACTGGGTGGGGAGGGGGTGGCCCGACCATCCGGGCCCTGATTTTGCCGCTTACACAGCAAGGCAGCACAAATTGTCTACCCATAAGGGATGCCTGCTATGGGGCATGAGGGTGGTCATCCCAGGGCCGCTCCGCTCTAGGGTCCTGGCAGCCCTCCACAAGTCCCATCCCGGAATCATCCGGATGAAAGCCCTGGCCCACAGCTACGTGTGGTGGCCCGGCATGGACAAGGAAATAGAGGATTGGGTGCACAGGTGCAGCAAATGCCAAGAGTTGCGCCCCGATCCTCCTCATGCACCCATCCGGCCCTGGGAGTCAACCGACAAGCCATGGTCAAGGCTCCACCTGGAGTTCGCAGGGCCGGTCCAGGGCCAGTTGTTTTTCATTGTAGTAGACAGCTACAGCAAATGGCTGAAGGTAGTCCCGGTACAGTCGACCTTGACGGAAGCGGCTGTCAGAGCTCTGTGGCGCATCTTCGCCACCCATGGGTTGCCCAACATGCTCGTGACAGACAATGGGACAGCCTTCACGTCCGGGGAATTCCAGCACTTCGTGGACTCGTTTTGTATCCAGCACATCCGCTCGGCACCCTTCCACCCAGCAACCAACGGCCAGGCTGAACGGATGGTAAGGACGACCAAGGACGCCTTCAAGAGGATGGACTCAGGGGACTGGGAGCTACAGCTGATAAAGTTCCTATTTGGCCAGCGAAACACACCACACACCGGGACAGGCTGCCAACCGGCGGAGCTACTGATGGGTTGGTGCCTCGGCTCCCTGCTAGATCGACTCCACCTGGACCGGGCCATCAGCAGCGACGTAAAGCACGAATTCCGGACGGCGGACAGAGGGTTCTTCCCCAAAGACCCTGTCTATGCTTGGAACTATGCCCGAGGTCTGGCATGGGTCCCTGCCAGTGTTCCCTCTAAGCTGAGTTAGTGTGAGCTAGCTCAGTTTTTTAAGCTTCCGGCTCACACAGTTTTGTCTTAGCTCAGGAAGGATGGCTCCAGAGCAAACTAATTTATGCAGTAGCCAAGTGGCTGGCTCACAACTTTAATGCCAGTAGCTCACAAGGTAGAATTTTTGCTCACAAGACTCCACAGCTTAGAGGGAACATTGGTCCCTGCAAGGGTCATCCGCGCAACCGGACCACTCTCCTACGAGGTCAGCACTGAAGACGGGCCAGTATGGCGGCACCACATTGACAAGCTCCGGCAGCATCTCCCAGGCAACGCACCTGACGTCCACGAGTCGCCTGCTTCTGCAGAACCAGTACCGGCCCCACTACAGGACCCTGACCCCGAAGGGGAGGCCACGGAACCCCTTCCTGCGGACCAGCCTGATGAAGAAACACTGCCTGAGCCACCTCCGAACGTTCCCGCAAGCGACCCCAGCGAGCCACTAACAACCCCGCTCCCCGAGACTACGGACGCGCCACGGCCAGCAACCCCCCCCGGCGCTCGGGACGCGAATGTCGCCAGCTGGGGTACTTGAAAGACTATGTTTGTAAGGGGGAACTGGACTATGGGGGAAGGGGTGTTGTGTACTAAGACCACGATTGCATGGTCTCCCGTAATGGCCACCGCCACGTGGTCAGCGCACATGGTCAGAATCTACCTGAGCTTCAGCCAGGTAGAACAATAGCCAGTTGGATCCTGAGTGACCACCAATTATGAGCCTAGGTCTCCCACTGGGGGACCTATGAACTACAACCACGGACTTAAGGTCCTATCAGGACCTGTGGGCGAGGTCGGGCATTGTCTCCGGCCAGCATAAAAGACGGCTCTGAGCCATCTGACCCGCAATAAAGAGCTTTACTATGAAATCACTACCACTTGCCTCCCGACTCCGATACTTTCCAACCCCAGAAATCTCCAGGTATTTCCCAACCTGGAGCTGTCAACCCTAGTCATCCTGGAGTGTCAAGAGGCACTTTGTGCAATTCAGAGGGAAGCATTTCCTAGAGGTGGCAATACAGCAAGGCTGGCAACATTTGATTTAAAAAAATAGTAGGCCTTAAGGGGGTTCAGCAAGGGGGAAAGAGAGCCAGTCTGCAGAATCTATCAAAACAGACTCAGACTCTAGACAACACCCCTCCCTCGGTTGGCATGGAGATGGGGCAGAACCTAAAGTTTATCAGTTCTTTTTCAGGCCTTGTCACAGGGCCACTTGAAAGGTTGCTGGTTGAGCCAATAAGTTACTGGCTGGCTAAGAACCAGCATATGATTGCCGGGCCACTGTGTGAAGTGACAATATCTATATATCTAATAGCGAAGGCCCCCCCCCCCCGGTGTGGATATCTAAATCCGAGCTAGGGGGCCCTTGGGGGGGGAGAGGTTTTCCTACACACAGGGGGCACTCCCACCATGTGCAGAAAAATCCGAAAAGTTAAAAAAACCCTTCAGGGACCATAGAATCCCCCAAAATACCTTTTGAAATGGCCTCAGCTCCAGGCGTCAACTGTGAGGAGATTAGAATGTTCGGGGGAGGGGGGGAGGTTCCAACTGTTTCTGTCAGTCAAAGGCAGGGATTTTACTGGCAGCAGTCTAGGGTTGCCAAGTTACCCCCCCCACCCCGGCCACCAGCAGCGGATCCAGAGCCAGGCTGGGAAACTACTGGAAATTTGGGGGTGGAACCTGGGGAGGACAGGGACCTCAGTGGGGTACAATGCCATAAACTCCACCCTCCAAAGCATCCATTTTCTCCATAGAAAGTTATCTCTGTAGTAACTCAGTGTTACTGAGGGGGAGAAGGGAGGAAGCAAAGGTATGATGAATGGGATAACCATCCCACAAGTTTCTTGCGGGTCCCCCCATGTGCAGAAAAATCCTAAATGTTTAAAAAACTTTTTGGGGGATCTTTAAATCCCCCGAAAAGTTAAAGCATTCTCCGCGTGTGCGCAGAGAATGCTGTGGCCGCTGTAGGGGAGGGGGTGGGAAGTGGCGTGACGAGGACTCACCGCCACTGTTTGCGGGGGGGAGGGAGGGAAGAGCCTCGGCGGGCAGCAGGTCTCTATGCCTCTGCCGCCATTTTGAAAGCAGGGAGGGAGGGGGGAAGCCTCAGTGGACCGCGGGTGTCCCTTCCACTGCCACCACCGTTTTGAAGGCAGGGGAAGCCTTGGCAGGCAGCGGTCTCCCTGCCACCACCACCTTACAGGGGGGGAGCCTCGGCGGGCAGCTGTCTCCCTGCTGCCACTGTCGTTTTGAAGGCAGGGGGAAGCTGCCTGGAGGGGGGACAGGGTAGAGGCTCAGCACGCGGGGCCAGAGGAGGGGGAAGAGGCTCACCTACCCCCCGCGAGAGGTGCCGAGGCCCACTGGGAGTCTCTGGGGGGGAAGGGGGCAAGCGGCGGGCCCGGCGAGAGCCGCTGAGGCCTGCCGGGAGTCTCGGGGGGAAGGGGGCGAGCGGCGGGCCCGGCGAGAGCTGGTGAGGCCCGCCGGAAGTCTCTGGGGGGGAAGGGGGCAAGCGGCGGGCCCGGGGAGAGCCACCGAGGCCCGCTGGGAGTCTCTGGGGGGAAGGGGGCGGGGGGGAAGGAATGGTGCAGGGGCGGAGGGAGGGAAGGAAGGAATGGTGCGGGGGGGCAGCGGCGGGGGGGAGGAATGGTAAGGCCCATTCGGCTCTGCACCGGAGGGGCCTCGCCAGGGCAGGCTGCAGCGCGGGGGGGAAGGGGGCAGAGGAAGGAAGAGCAGCTGTCAGCTTCTCCCCCCCCATGAATATCGCACCCCCCCTTGTATACTTCTGTTTTGCCATCAGGAACAAGGTATTTTGTCTCAGCCAAATATGTGTTTTTTCGGGAGTGTCCTCTCTTCTATAGCAAGGCTCACAGCAAAAATGCTGTTTCAGGCAGTCACGAAGATTCAGGGCGAGGATGGCACCTAGCTGCCCTATCAGAAGTTGTCATTCTCTCTTGAGTTACTGCCTGCTCTAGGATATGTCAGCTAGTAACTGGAAAAGTTTTTGTTAAAGCTGTCTCTTGAGGCTATGAAAAAATTCAACACTATTATGCACAGACAAAAGGCAGGGACCCACAATACTCGTGGGGGGGGGAGGATTCCCAGGGCACCTCCCCCAGAAAAAATTCACCTCAGGCTGCACACACACACCCATCCCCTGCCTCCCCAGCACGTGGGGAGCAGAGAAGAAGAAGAGGCGGGCAGCCAACCTATCCACGCCATATCCATGCTGCTCCCGCTGCCAGTGCCGCTTCTGGAGCCAGCTGGCCCCTGCCAGTGCGGAGTGGTGGAGACGTGGTGCTCATGGGCGAGCAGAGGCAGCTTCTCCAGGTGAGCCCAGGGCTGCTGCTCTGCACAGCCCCCCCCCCGGGCACCACAGCTGTGGCGGCGGCGATATCTTTGCCGCTTTCCTGGGCTGACAGGTGAGCTGGGTGGCTGGGTGGGGAGAGGAAGGACGAAGAGCCGAGGCTTCCTTCTTCCCCTGGAGGAGAACAACAGCAGAAGCGGCAGCAGGTGCCTCAGTGCCCGTCCAGGGACTGCGCCGCATCCCCGCAAGCCCCTTACAGACTCCTCAAGCTCCTGGTGGCTTGCTTCCCTCCGTCTCCCCAACGGTGACTGGAGGAGCACCGCCCACAGGCCTCTTTTCCGCCGCCTCTTTGCTGCTGCTGCTGTCACCGCTACTGAAGGACTCACATGCCCATCCACTGAGCGCTCCGGCACATGCACTGACACTTTTCACTCCTAGCCCTCCTGCATGTCCTCAACCACCTGCCTGATGAGACATGGACTGCTGCTGAGGCTGAGCCGGAGTGGGAGGATAAGCAAGGCACACGGGTTTCTGGAGCCTCTCCTTCCTTTACACTCGAGGCAGGTGAGGAGGAGAGATGACAGCAGCCTTAATAGCCAAGGATTGTTCCCCCACCCCACTGGGCTCCTGTGGTGGGCCCAAGTGACTCTCAGCTGCCGGGCTGCCTCAGAGTTCCAAGAGCATTCTCTGCGCACGCCCGAAAGTTTTTAAAAGTTTTCAGATTTTTCTGCACATCTGGGGAGCCCCCCAAGTGTGCAGAACAATCTCCCTGCCCCCCAGGTGCCCCCCCACAGATTTAGATCTGCATGCAGGGGCGCCTTCGCTATTAGTATATAGATTAGTCCAATATCTTATTTTATTCAAGTCCAGTGGCACCTTTAAGAGCGACAAAGTTTAATTCTGGGTATAAGTTTTTGTGTGCTCTGCTACCAACCACATAACACATTTCTAAAAATGTAGAAGTAGTACATGGAGGGAGGGGGAGGCTTCTGATGCATCCCTGGGTCTGCTGTGCTCATTCTGCCTGAAATGTTGAAGTGTGACTATTAAAGTTATGCATGACCTCACTCCCTGAGATTTTGTGGTTGGCTCCGCCTCTTGTAGAAGCCATGTTGTAGTTGGTTCCACCTCTTGTGGCAGCCATTTTGTGGTTGTGTCCACTACCCTGTGTCAGAATTCCAAAGGTGCTCTTGGGCTCAAAAAGGCTGGGGACCCCAGGGCTAGACTGCCCATAGTTTACTGTGTTGAAAGTTGGCATCCATAAGACAAGCCTACATTTGCTGCAGGCTCCTTATATCATGTTACGCTTTCTTTTGAACTACTCTGAGGAAAAGTTGAGCGAGAATTGGTTTGGAAGGCTCTATTGCTAGTTATTGTTTCCGAAAGATTTCAGCAGCAAACTGTGCTTGTTAATTGGCTGCAATCATGAAGTTCTGTAGATTTATTTGCTGACTCAGGAGTCTCCCTGACCTTCTTGCAAGGTGGGAATAGCTGGGTCCTGTTTTCACAAGGATAAGCTATTTTGGAACACTCTCCTATTTGCTGGACAGAAATAAGCTTTCCCTTAATAGCAAGCAGGTACTTAAGAGTGTTCGTGTTCAACTTTGTTATTCTTCAACCGATCTCTTTATGACAGTGGGCAGAATAAAAAGTCACCATCTATTAACTTCATTGTTCTTGGATGTTGAAAGCTGCTGTCAGATAACAAGATGTTGTTGTCCTTTAATATTATTTTGCAATTATCTGTTAAAAACAATTAGCATCTATTTTCCTCTTTATTATCTACGGTATACCTGTTTGTTGGGGCTGGCCCAGAGGCATCTTCAGTGAGCTCATTCACTGTGAGGTTAACACCACTTGGGTTATTTGTGTACAGAAGAGAGTCTGAGAGTCCAGTGGCACCTTTAAGACTAACAAAGTTTCATTCTGGGTATATGAATACGGAAGGGAGAGCCAATAACTCGTCCAGTCCTCTGAACAAGAATCACTCTTGATATCGAGGGAGGTTGGCACCTTGGCCTTCACCGTTGGCTCCGTTTACAGGACAACAATGGTTTCCGCCTGCAAAACATAGATCAGCATATGGTCAATTTCGATCTAAAAAGATAACAAGATTTTTAGATATAACTAAACAAGGAGTAATACTAAGCAAATTTCAGTTAGAAGTAATTGTAGGAACACATGTGCCTTGGTTTATGTATCTTCAATTAAATAATTTATTAAATACTATACCATTTAAGTCAGGCTTATCACGACCTTTAACTAATTTTGAAGTTTTGCTTAAGAATATTATGCCAGGTCATAAAGGTTATATTTCAATAATCTATCGTACTCTTCTACAATTAACATATACTTATCCACCAAGTTATGTGGGCAAATGGGCTAAAGAACAAAGTGCTTTGATTTCGTTGGAGGAGTGGCTAAGATCGTGGAAATCTGTTACTTTTAACTCTAGTAATTTAATGATTAGGAGCCAATTGTTTAAAACTATTTCAAGATGGTATTTAACCCCTCTCAAACTACAATATATTGCTAAGTCATATTCTAATTTATGTTGGAGGCAGTGTGGAGAGAAGGGCTCTTATGGACATGTTTGGTGGCATTGTGATTTAATTCAGCAATTTTGGAAAAAAGTTGTTTTAATCATTAATGATATTACTTTGGTTAAAATCCCTTTAGATTTAAAAATATTGGTTTTGAATATTTGGCCAGTCTTAGATTGTACGGCAGGCACAAAGACCTTATTAGAGTATCTATGTGCAGCTGCATGAATGAGTATTGCTAGGTTTTGGAAAAGTGTTAAAGTTATCTCTGTTCATACCTGGATATTAAAAGTTTGTGAATTATGTATGTTAGATAAGATTAGGAATCTCTAAAACAAAAGAATGATGATAATTATCAATCTAATTTTGTTGCAATATGGTTTCCTTTTCTTCAATATTTATCGGATAAGGACGAATTTAGTTCTTTAGTTAATGCAATTATTATAGCTTAGTATTTATATAATCGAATTGTATTTCCTATTATGTTTGTTCTTATAAGATTTAATGGTTTTTTAATAGTTTTGTTGTATGTTGAAACTTTGATTATCAATAAAAAAGTTAAAAAAACACACAAAAAACAAGAATCACTCTCTCCTTTCCCAGTCAATAGCCTTTATCTGAAATCAGGTATAGTGTGTACCTGTTCAGATTGTAGGATGCTGCCAGAAATGGCATCGGTCCAGAACTTAAACGGGGCAAGTAGCATTCAGGCGGGTAGCCATGTTGGTCTGAAGCAACAGAACAAAGTTTGCAAGTGTGCATGGACGTGAAAGCTTATACCCAGAATTAAACTTCGTTGGTCTTAAAGGTGCCACTGGACTCAAACTTTGTTCTAGGGTAAGGGCTGTAGTGGCTTATTGGTTAAGATGCTGAACTGCAGACTGGAAGATCAGTAGTTCGGCAGTTTGAGACCTGAGTGCCGTGTGACAGAGCGAGCTCCTGTCTCTGGCCCCAGCTCCTGCCAACCTAGCAGTTCGAAAGCAATTGCAAATAGATAAATAGGTACCGCTTCGGTGGGAAGGTAACAACATTCCGTGTGCCTTGGCATTTAGTCATGCCGGCCACATGACCATGGAAATGTCTTCAGACAGCGCTGGCTCTTTGGCTTGGAAACGGAAATGAGCACTGCCCCCTAGATTCGAATTCGACTGACTTTCGAGCAAGGGAAACCTTTACCTTTACCTTGCGGGATGGTTATCCCATTCCTCACACCTTTGTTTCCTCCCTTCTCCCCCTACCTCTCTCACACTCTTTCTCCCCTCTGCCCTCCCTTTCTTACTCTTTCTCTCTCTCCTCCATGTATGTTACTTCCTCTCTCTTATTTATTTATTTAATTGATTTTTACCTTGCCCATTCCGGCCTAGGCTGGCTCTGGGTGACTCACAACAAGATAAAACTTTTAATACATAAAAACATACATCACATTTAAAACAATGTTAAAACAACAATATTAAAGTGCTAGCAGCTCAGTATTCACACCTTATCTTTGGTCCACTTCAGTTGTGAGAAGAGAGAGTGGACTAGGCTGGCAGTAGTCACAGGGACCTATGGGCTACCACCCTAGATGTCAGTTGTTACTAGTAACACCCTCACTGGTCAAATGTAGGCCCACGCCTGAATGCCCTTGAAGATGTTTAGGGGCAGGAACTGAAAGGGGAAAGTATCGCTGATGCTTTGATATTGCTTCTGGGCGAAAACCCAGAAGTGATTCTACTGCAACCCACAACATTCTTGGAATCCCCCTAACTCTGAGGTAAATACCATAGAGATTTGGTCAGTACCCAGAGCATTATGGGGGGATAGTAGCAATGTCATTTCTAGGCCTTCACCCAGAAGTGGCATCAAAATGTCAGTGGCAATGTTTCCCCACATTATCCCACTTTAGTTCACACCAGCAGAATCCATTGAAATATGTTTGTGGTCTACAAGTAGTTGATGAACAAATGCATGCAAATACATGGCCACATGAAAATGGCTAGTGCAGGGAATGATTTAGAACAGATGACACATTGTGGTCATTACTCTGTGTGCTGACCCTTGGAAGTTTTCACAGAGGTTCTCCAAAATGTTTGCACTGAAAATATTAACAACTGTATATGAGTACATAACACAATATCATCTTTCCTATTATATAAAGCCATTTTCAAGATTCCATGGGGCAAGATTCCATGGGGCGCCAAAATCAATTGGCTGGACGGACTGCCACTCAAAAGGGGGTCCCTGGCCACTGGCTGCATTCTCTCCCTGCTTTGCCTCAATCCCGCCCACAGGGCCACTGGCCAGTGTCTTGGCCTCAGTTTGGAGGGAGCCAGTGAAGGGGAAGGACCGACTGGGTGCTGGGTCCACTCTTCTCCTCTGCCCACTGCCAGGTGGGTCTAACTGTCCCCTCAGTGGCCTGCTTCTGTCAGTGAAAAGGCAATGGGCTTTCAGCATAACCTCCTCCCCCGCACACTGCTAACGTCCCCAGAATAAACTGTCAGAATAAACTGTCAGAAACAGGGTGCACTTCACACAGGGTGCATTTCACAGCACTTCAGGACTGGTACAAGAATTGAAGAACGCTTGGGAGGAGGTTTCAAGGTAAACCGGCTCAGGAACGCTTCCCCAGTGGGAGAGGCACGTTTCTGTGTGAAAGGGCCAATATGTTCCGTTAGGGAACAGGTACTAATACGGTTCTGTGTAAAATGCCTGACAGAAACCCGTTACTGAAGAGTTCCTGAAACGGAACATATTGGCTGTGTGAAATTCCTCAGGCTCTTTCTCCTGCTTAGCTCCACCATGGCTGCCTGGCTAATGAGGTGGGCCAGCAACCATCAAACCATTCCCTTCAACCCCCTGCTGTGTGGCTGACTTTCCCCCTAAGGTTGCCAATCTTCAGGTTGGACCTGGAGATCTCCCACTGTTACAATTGATCTCCAGATGACAGAGATCAGTTCCCCTGGAGAAAATGGCTGCTTTGGAGGGTAGACCTTATGGCATTATAGCTTGCTATCCTTCCATCCCCCCCCCCCAAAATGCTGCCCTCCACAGGATCCACCCCCCAAATCTTCAGGTATTTCCATCATAGGGTTGCCAGGTCTGGGTTGGAAAATCCCTGGAGACTTTGGGGGTGGATCCAGGAGAGAGTGAGGTTTGAGGAGGGGAGGGGCCTCAGCATGGTACAATGCCATAGAGTCCACCCTCCAAAGCAGCCATTTTCTCCAGGGGAGCTGATCTCTTTCAGCTGGAGATCCATTGTAAAAGTGGGAGATCCCCAGGCCCCAGCAGGAAGTTGGAAACCCTATTCCATCATTAGAGCCGACAACTTTCCCCTCAGTGCCCGTTGCTAGGCAATCAAGCTTGCTTCTCTGAAAGCCCCTTTCCACACCTATGTTGGCCTTTGGGAGAAAACTCATTGGGGCCAGCTGAACAGAATGTCATAGAGGCCACCCTCCAAAGCAGTCATTTTCTCCAAGGGAGGGGGGAAGATCTGTTGTCTGGAGTTCAATTGTAATACCTGGCGATCTTCAAGCTCCACCTGGAGGGTGGCTACCCTAGGCGTAGCAGTCAGTGCTTCAGAGCAGGAACTGCTAGATCCAGGTTCTTGCTGAGTGGGTGATTTCGGGCCAGTCGCAGACTTTAAGCCTAACCTACCTCACAGGGTTGTTGTGCAAGTCAAAAAGGGGGAAAGGAGAATGATGTCAGCTGCTTCGGTCCCCATTGCAGAGAAAGACTACTTTTTCGCTAGGGGAAGTATGGTTGCCAATCTCCAGGTGAGGGCTGGAAATCACTCAGAATTACAAGTTCTCTCCAGATGGCAGAGATCAGTTCCCCTGGAGAAAATGGTGGACTCTACTTCTTTATACCCTGCTAAGATGGACCCTTTACGACAGCCAATGTGACATAGCAGTCAGGGCTTCAAAGCATGGTGGAAGCTGCGGGGGGAGGGGGAATGGAAACTTGAAAAGTGAGGTTGATGATTGGCTGGGAAAGAGATAGGGTTGCCAACTCCAGATGGAAAATTCCTGGAGACTTGAGGGATGGAGCCTGGAGACAGTGAGGTTTGAGGAGGAGTGGGACCTCAAACAGGTACAATGCCATAGACTCCACCCTCCAAGCCAGCGAGTCCCTCATGGGGAACCATTGTTGCCAATCTCCAGGTGGGGGCTGGAGATCACTCAGAATTACAACTGCTCTAGGGGGGAGGGGGAGGAGATGGAAAGCTGAAGCCAGGGGGCAGATAACAATACATTGATGGTTGGCTGGGAGGTAGGGTTGCCAACTCCAGGTGGGGACATTCCTGGTGATTTGAGGGGTGGACCCTGGAGGGGGTGAGGTTTCAGCTGGGGTAGGACCTCAGACAGGTTCAGTGCCATTGACTCCACCCTTCAAACCACCCGTTCCCTCATGGGGAACCATTGTTGCCAATCTCCAGGGGAGGAATGGAGATCACACTGAATTACAACTGCTCTTCAGATGGCAGAAATCTTCCCCTGGAGAAAATGGTGGACTCTGTGTCATTATACCCTGCTGAGATCACCACAGCAAATTGACACTGAGTGCCCAAGGCCGGGGCACTCTCCCAGAGCCTCTTTCTAGAGCTTGTATTTATTTCCACAACAGGCCTTATTCCTAGTTTAAGCATAAACAGAACACAGAAAGAATATATGATCTACACCAGGGGTGTCAAACATGTGGCCCGGGGTCCTCATCAGGCCCCCGGAGGGCTTCTATCAGATCTGCACTGGTACTGGCCATCTCCTGCTTCCAGTTCTGTTGCTGCTGCTGCATCATAGCTTGCTTTGCCAGACTTTCTCAATTGCTCAGCCACTTCATATTTTCCCCTGGGTCCTATACTCAGAACTCTTGAGCATGAGATTTCTGTGCAGAACCAAGGGCAGAGCCCAGTGGAGAAGGGAGAATCTCTTTCTGACCCATCTTCATTCTCTTTGTTTTTCTGCCTCCCCCCCATCACTCTCTCTTTTTCTGCCCTATCACTCTCCCAGCCTTCTGCCTGCTTCCCTCCCCCCACAGCAGCAGTGGCAACACACTGGGAATCACAACGGATCTCCCAGCTACAGAGATCAATTCAACTTAGGGCTGCCTGCTCCTGGTTGGGAAATTCCTGGAGATTTGGGGGTGGAGCCTTGGGACACTGAGGCTTGGGGAGGCAAGCAGCCTCAGCAACCCTTCAAAGCAGACATTTTATCCAAGGGAACTGATCTCTGTCACCTGGACAACAGTTGTAATTCTGGGTGCTCTCCAGCCCTTGTCAGGAGGCTGGTAATGGTAGTTGAAGTGAAGGAAATGGCTGGTTTGGAGGGTGGAGTCTATGGCATTATACTGGTCTGTAGTCCCTCCTCAAATTACACCCGCCCCAGGCTCCACGCCTCAAATGCCCAGGAATTTCCCAGCCTGGAGTTGGCAACCCTATTTCCTTCCCACCCAACAGCCAACCTACCTTCTGTGAGGCTTCTGCGCAAAGTAGTCAAGGATCAGATCTTTGTTGATGAAACACAGTTCTTTATTTCCAAGTTCTACATTGGTACAGGTTCTCGGATTATTGTCAGAGATAACGTATACAATAGAAGCAGGTCTAATATACCCTCCCGAACAATTTGAATTGCCCATAGGTAACCAATCAACAAGGGGGAAAAACCGCGGGCAAAAAGTTCCCTGACCGTTTGCTTCCCACAGGAAAGAAGGTGAGATGTGAAGCAGTAAATTTCCCTTCCCAAACCAGGCCTCTCAGATGTAACCATCTTCACATAACAAATGCTTTCCCCAAGGCTTTCGCACGTTGATAAGAACTGGTCTCTGTCCTCCCAGCAGGAAGGAAAGGAATGCGGAGGCAGGAGGGTGAGAGGCCCATTGTTCTCATGCTTTGAAGTCGCCACTCTCCCGGGCAAACGGTTACATAGACCAGACCTGGTCAGAGCCATAAATCCAGGGTCACAGAATATACACTCACAGTGGTCAAGCTAAATAAGCAATAGGCATGATCACATAGTCAATACAGGAACAGGTTTGTAAAGCATAGCAAAGTCAGGTTACAATATATAGCACGATTTCCCAGAAACCCTTGTTAGAATCTGCAGATTCTGACACCTTCACGCTCCTGCAGTCTCTGAAGAAGAAAAGATTTTTCTCCCTGCCCACCCTGTTTTTTCTTTCCCCTGTACCAGTAAAGCATAAAACCAATTCCCTGGGAGGTGGATAGGAAAGAGGGAAGAGCTGAGGCATTGGGAACTTCTCTCGCCTGCTCGAAGGGCAGACTCAGACATTTATTTTCTGCTGGCTTCCCCACCCCTTTTTTTTGAGTGTGTGCTTTCTTCTTGCAAGGGAAGGAACTGCCTGAGCAGAGTGAAAATTGCAAGGTAGATGCTGCTGGAGGCTTGAATGTTCATTCGGTGGAGGGGGCGTGGCCATGAGGGAGGACTGAATGCAATCAGAAGTATGGGAGGGAGGGATGAGGAGAGAAGGCTCCTCAGTAAGCCCATTTCCTGCACACGTGCAGTGCACACTGATTTACTTTTTGGCCATTTGTAACTTTCCTGCATAATTTTTTTACAGTTTTTAGATTTTTCTGCACCCCCAGGGAGTGGCCCACGTGTGCAGGATAACCATTTTACCCTCCATGTGTCCCTGATTTGCGGAAATAAATATCCGCACACACAGGGGGCACTTGGGAATTAGATATATAGATTCCACTCAGCTACAAACCTGGCTCCCATCGGTCTATGAAATTCAGCCCTGCCTTCCCATTATCTATTCACCAGTTTTACTTTTTCCCCTCAAACTTCTTTCCTATTTTTCTAGGGTTCCTGTTTCTAATCCATTGGGTTCTCTGGACCTTTCAGTCAATTTTCCTCATGGTTCCCTGCCTTTAGATTCCTTACCTCTCAGTAGGTTTGTTAACCTCCAGGTGGGGCCTGGAGTTCTCCTGAAATTACAACCAATCTCCAGACAACAGTGATCAGGTCCCTTGAAGGAAATGGCAGATGGGGGGGGGGACTTTTTGGCAGTACATCCCTAGTGAGTTCCCTCCCCTCCCCAAAACCCACCCTTCTCAGGCGCTGCTTCCAAATCTCCAGGAATTTTCCAAGATAGAGTTGGCAACCCGGCCTCTCAGGATTTCTTTCCAGTTCTCAGCTTGACCCACAAAATTACTATCCACTGAATCTTTGAGCCCTAGCCAAACTGTCAATTTCCCCTTCACCCACAGAAATTGGACTGCAAACTTTCTGAGAGGGTTGCTCCTGGGACATGTGGAATGTTCATGAACATTCCATGTTATTATAGCAGCTCAACTGGTCACTGTCAGAAGTTTCAGTACCATAAGTACAATACAATATAGATGGGGTGGATTGCTCTCAAATTGTCTCAAGCACAGCGTAACACTAAGAAAGATTAAGAAGCGTTTCATTAGGTTTCCTTTCTCAGTTCCAACTGTCATTTACTAGATCTCTAAATCGTTGAGTTTCTTCTCTAAAATCCCCTAAGCACTAGATCTGCCTTATTTATGTCACTAGATAATTTGTGACACCCGATTTAAACCATCTGCCTAATTTGCGAAATTGACAGTGCCTTTTAAAGTCGTTTAATCTACAGAGAGCATTCATTGAGCATTCATTCATTGAGCTAAGCTCAGTTGAGAAGGCCTGTGTTCCTCATTCTTGCCTTTGGCCACCAGGAGAACAGGTTCAACACAGGTTCAACACAGCTTCAGCGAAAGGACTTCAGCAAAAGTCAGACTTTGCAAAATTTTAAAGATCTGGTATCATTCAGTGCAAAAATTCTAGACTGTATTACCTTACTTTTTGCTATTATTATAACATTTTAGAAATTGATTACCTCATTCTGATTGCCTTTTATGCTCATTTGTAAAAGTTTGTCTTTACCGAGAATTTATCATTACTCTCTGCCTATTCACATATTGTTTGGGGGTCATGGTTAAGATTACAGTCTGAAGAGCTGGCAGATATGGAACACATTGTGAGACCATAGCATTGAAGGGGGTTATGGCTCAGTGGAAGAGCCTCTGCTTTGCATGCAGAAGGCCCCAGGTTCAGTCCCCAACATTTCCAGTTAAGGATCAGGAAGCAGATAATGTGAAAGACCTCTGCCTTAGACCCTGGAGAGCAGCTGCCAATCTGAGTAGACAATACTGACTTTGATGGACCATGGGTCTGATTCAGTACAAGGCAGCTTCAAGCAAGCAATCCTAAATAGGTCTTCTCAGAAGGAAGTTCCATGTTATTCAGTGGGGCTTACTCCCAGGAAAGCATCTTTAGGAGTGCAGCTTGTGTGTGTAAGAACATTGATGGGACTATATTAGACTACTCTGTAGAATCAGCATGGTGTAGTGGTTAAGAGCAATGGACTCTAATCTGGAGAACTGGGTTTGATTCCCCACTCCTCCACATGAAGCCAGCTGGGTGACCTTGGGTCAGTCACAGCTCTTTCAGAGCTCTCTCAGGCAAAAAAAAATGTCTAGCTCACCACCTAGTGGTGCATAATGCTAAAAGAGCTAGAACTTTAGACTGCCAGAAAATCTTAAAATCTCCTGGCTATACTACACACACTGCCTGAAAAGTACTGGAGTCGGAGATGTGTTGGAGTGAAATCAGCAAGCATAGTTCAGATGAGCATGAGAAATGGCAGTCAGGGGGCCTGCTTATATTCACAGATAAGCCGCACCCCCGACCTTGCCCAAACGGTGTGATAGGTGTGGTTTCCCGCTGGTGACAATCAAAGGCCTGTTTGAACATTCAGAGCCTTTCATTGGGGGGGAATTAGGATCCAGCCTGGCCATTGTTCTCCAGACCGAAGCTTGGACCTTTCCTGACCATGTGCTTGGCAGTGGCCATGTGGCTGTCGCCACTGCATATATTACACCCCTCCCCCCCCATAGTTCAGATACTTCCTAGCACACATAGTCCTGTAAGTAGGATGGTGGCCTGTGCTCTCGTCTCGAGCGCCGTGGGGCTGCTGGCGAGGGGGGTGTTTCCAGCATTGTTGTGACTGGCTCCAGAGGAAGGTCGGGCATGGTTACTGCAGCACTGAGGTCTTGTGGAGGAGTGTGGTCGACTGGGTGCTTCATCTGCTCCGGTGGTTGCTCCGATGTCGTGTCATGAGCTGCCGTCCCATAAGGAGCTCTGCTGAGCTGTGTCCTGTTGTGGTGTGAGGTGTTGTCCTCTGGCCAAAGAGGAAAGCGGCTAACTTGTAGTGCCAGTCACCCTTGTCCATCCTACCTCTTTAGTAGTTTGGACCATGTGCTCTGCCTGGCCATTCGTTGCTGGGTGGAATGGAGCGGACCTCACATGGTGGATCCCATTATACTCTATGAACTCATGGAACTCCTGTGAAGTAAATGCTGACCCATTGTCTGTTACAAATGAGTCAGGGATGCCGTGGGAACTAAAGATTCACCACATAGCCGATACTGGGACCACCTCCAGCCATTTCGTATAGCTGTCTACCAGGATAAAGAACAGCTGCCCTTGGAAGGGGTCCACAAAGTCCAAATGTCCCCCAGCATGTGGGAGGATTCCCAAGGTCATACAGGTGCCCATGGTGGCTCTGGTCATAACTCTTGGCATGCCTGGCACTGTTTAACCTGGTCTTCTATAGTGGCGTCCAACCCTGGCCACCACACGTAGCTATGGGCTAGGGCCTTCATACACATGATGTGGGGTGCATCTCGTGTAGGGCCATGAGCACACATTCTCGTAAAGGAGCGGGGATGACTACCCTGGAACCCCATAACAGACACCCCTTGTGGGTGGAGAATTCCGTCTGCCGACATGTGAATGCAGCAAACTCTGGGCCGGGGCTCTGCGGCCACCCCCTTCCCACCCAGTTGAGGACCCACGACAGAATGCGGTCCTGGGCAGAGTGTTGGGCCACATCCTTCACCTGTACAGGGCGGCTTGGTAGGTCCTCCAGGAGGGCAACATGATGTGCAGGAGCAGGGTTGGGATTGCAGGAGGGCATCAGCAGATGGCTGAGGGCATCGGCATGCCCCATCGGCTTCCCTGGATGATGGATGAGGGAATAGTTGTAGCCAGCCAGAAAAATAGACCACCGCAGGACCTATGGTGCAACCACTTGCTGCGTTTGTCGGTTGGGCACCAGGAGTCCCAGCAGGGGCTTGTGGTCCATCACAATGGTGAAGGGCTGGCCATACAAGAAGTCATGAAACTTCCAGACTCCCGCGACATTGCCAAGGCCTCCTTATCGATTTGCATATAATTGCGCTCGGCTGAGGACAGGGTCCGGGAGTAGTAAGTGACCAGGACCTCCCGGCCGTCGGGCAGGTGGTGGGTCAGGACAGCCCCGATTCCATAGAGGGAAGCGTCGCATGTCAGGACCACGGGCAGTGACTTGTTGAAATGAGCCAGGATGGCATTTGACACGAGCAGATCTTTGACTGCCTGGAAGGCCGCATCATGGCAGGGGCTCCAGACCCACCAGGCATTCTTGTCCAGGAGCCTGTTGAGAGGCTTTGCTACTGCCGCCTTGTGGGAAAGGAAGGCATGGTAGAGGTTCAGTAGGCCCAGAAAGAATTGCAGCTCTGTCCAGGATGAGGGCGCCGGGGCTCCTATGATGGCATGCATCTTGTCGGGAGTGGGGTGGATTCCTTGGGTGTCGACTGTGAAGCCGAGGAAGTCCACAGAAGATACGCTGAGCTGGCATTTTTCACGCTTGACCTTCAGTCCCGCATCCTGGAAACGATGCAGCAGAGAGTGGAGGCAAGATGTGAAGGGCGCGACTAGAACATCATCAAAGAAGGGGAACACACTTGGAATGCCTTTCAACAGACGGTCCATTAGTTCCTGGAACAGCTTGGGAGCAACACTGACCCCCAAACTGCAGGCGGTGGACCTTAAACACCCCTCTTTGTGTGACTATGGTTTGGGCCTCCACTGTGGCCTCATCCACAGGAAGCTGTTGGTAGGCCTGAGCCAAGTCCAACTTCCCAAAAATTCATGCGCCTGCAAGACCAGCAAGGACATCGCTGA
Source organism: Lepidodactylus listeri (assembly GCA_029233225.1). NCBI lineage: Eukaryota > Metazoa > Chordata > Lepidosauria > Squamata > Gekkonidae > Lepidodactylus > Lepidodactylus listeri. The sequence continues at coordinate 96,836,560 of JARCFY010000012.1, forward strand.
CCATCGGCACTGGGTAGGCATGGTCCTGAAGCACCCTATTCAGTGTGCATTTATAGTTCGCACATATCCTTATGTCCCCATTTTGCTTCATCGGGGTTACTATTGGCATTTCCCACCAAGCGTGGGAGACAGGTTCCAAGATCTCCTGAGCTACCAGCCTGTCCAATTCTTTTTTTTTAAATACAATTTTATTATTTTTATACACAAACCATATAAATTTCTAATGGAATACAGGTAGAAAGAAACTAAGTCCAACTATTATATAGACGAACAATGATTACAAACATTAATATTAAACATACACTTAAAAATACAGTAAAGATAAACATACCACGGATTAACAACTTCACCATAAATGTAGTAGATTATAAATTTCTGGGGTTTCATTTTGTTGTACCAAATATTGCAATATAGAAAACCATATAGCAAGAAATTCAGATTCAACTATGGATGTTGTAGTAGTATTAATATTGTCAGAAATTTTAGCCATAATGTAAAGATTCCAAATCTTAGCATGCCAATTCTGTCTATTCGGGCTCAATTTTGATTTCCATTTCGCAGCTACTACACTTTTTGCCGCTGAAAGTAAAATAGCAACAGCTTTGAGAGTGCTCCCTGATGGAACCTCTAGAATCCAAGAGTTCAAAATAATATGTTCCAAAGTGAACTGTAATTCTATTCCAGTAATTTTTTTAATTTGATATAATACATCTTTCCAAAAGGTTTCCAATATAGGGCATTCTAGCCAACAGTGAAGATATGTTCCCCTTTGTCCACAGTCTCTCCAACAATCAGGTTTCATTGATTTAACAATGTGAGAAAGCTTATGAGGGGATAAATACCAAAAAGATAACATTTTAAAAGTTTGAAGTTTTATATCAATAATATTATTTTTAAAGGGAGAGGACCTCCAAATCTTATTCCAGTTATCACAATCTAACTGAAGAACTGTCATAGATTGCCATTTAACTTGATAGGGTAAAAGTTTGTTATTTTCAATGGAGTTCAAAGCCAAATACATTTTTGAAATAAGATGAAGTGGAGAAGCCAATGCTGATTTATATATAGTTTCAAACAACGTTAAGGGTTGTTTTAAAAGAGATGATAGATTTATGCGAGAACATATCGATTGGATTTGTGAGTACTGTAACCATGAAATGTTTAATTCTAATTTTTTTTCCAGCTCTGGCTTCTCTAATAGAGATTTGCGATCAGTAATATCTAATAGTGTAGTTACCTTAGCTTTTCTCCATAAATTTAAATAAGGAAAATTTAAAGAAAAAAGATTAGATTGATGGAACAAAGCTTGATAACGAGATATTGGTGGTAATAAAAACCGTCTCTTAAGATCCCAAGAGTCTAAAAAGGTTTTAAATAAAAAACTATTGTTAATAGATTTAGCTCGTTCTACTGGAAATTGCCAAATGGATTCAGAAATAGTATAGGGAAAAGAATAAGACTGTTGAATATAAATCCAATCTAGTGCTTGAGTATCTTGTAACATCTTAATGATATTAGTTAAATGGATAGCCTGATAGTATTTTACTAGGTCAGGAAATCCTAAACCACCCATATCGGGGGGTTTGCATATGGTAACCCGATTGACTCTATGTCTTTTATATGCCCCCAAAAAATTTAAAAGCATTTGCTGCCATTTATTCAGTTGTTGAAGAGAAAACTTGATAGGCAATGCCTATCGAAATAAAAATAAAAATTTAGGCAGAATATAGGATTTTATAATGCATAGTCTATCATGCCAGGAAATCTTTAGTCTATGCCAAGACTGAAGTTTCTTTTGAATTTCTGAAATTAAAAAATCATAGTTATGTTGTCTATAACTCTTGAGATCTAGAGGCAAAAAAATGCCAAGATATTGCATAGATTTTTGTACCCATTTATATGGGATAAGTCTTTTAAGATTTGTAATTTTTGTCAAAGATAAATTTACCGGAAATAAATATGACTTATTGGTATTGATTTTCAATCCTGAAACTGGACTAAATTGAGCCAAAATAGATTGCAGATTTGGGATAGAAGTAAAGAGTTGAGAAATAGATAATAAAATATCGTCTGCAAACACTGATAATTTAAAATTCTTCTCAAGAACCTGTATGCCAAATATACCTGGGTGAGAACGGATTGCAGAAGCTAACGGCTCCATCACTAGCGCAAATAAGATAGGGGAAAGAGGGCACCCCTGGCGTGTACCACATTTCAAAATAAATGGATTTGAATAATAACCATTTATTCTAAGTTGCGCAGTAGGTTGGTCATAGAGTGTATTTATTGTGCGTAAAAAATTTTCACCAAAGCCTAAAAAAGATAATGTCTGCTTCAAAAAATTAAGATTAACTGAATCAAAAGCTTTTTCAATATCCAAACCAATAAAAACCGCTTCCTGATGGTGAAATTCACAAAACTGTAACAAACTAAGAATTTTATAGGTTGCATCAGTTAAATCTCTTGATGGCATAAAGCCAGTTTGCTCTTCGGGAATATATGAAGTTATAAATGAGTTTAACCTAGATGCTAAAACAGAAGTAAAAATTTTAAAATCAACATTTAATAATGAAATAGGCCTATATGAGGCAACACATAAAGGATCCTTTCCAGCTTTAGGCAACACTATGATTGAAGCCTGCTTCCAAGATGGAGGGAGAATACCATGTGTAATAACATAGTTACAGGTCTCTGTCAATGGTGTAATTAAAAAGGATGCATATTTCTTATAAAATTCGGATATAAATCTGTCCGGCCCAGGAGCCGTATTAATTTTAAGTTTTTTAATTACTTTTATAATTTCTTGTTCCAAAATTAAAGACTCCATCAATGTAGCATGGTCTGGAGAGAGTTTAATATGATTAAAATGAAGATGTAAAAAGTCTTTGATACTAACAGGGGAAATATTTTTGTCGCTATATAGTTGTGTATAGTAGTCCAGGAAGGCCTGAGAAATACCTTCAGTGGTATAGGATAGTGAACCTATTTTATCTTTAATTGATGTTATCAAACTTGAAGCCTGTTTTTTTTTTACTCTCCTAGTGAGATGTTTTAAAGCTTGTGGTGTGTGTTGCCATGATTTCTGTTTCAAATAAAGTAAGTTTCGTTGAATTTGAGTAATATCTAATGTGTCAAGTTCTCTACGTAATGCCAAAAGTTTTTTATAGACTTTGGCACTTCCTGTGGCTTTATGTTTAATTTCAAGATTTTGAATTTCTATCAGTAAGTCATTTCTTTTTTGTTCTTTCTGTTTTTTTAAATATGAAGCTTGAGATATAAAATGGCCCCGAAGGACAGGCTTATAAGCATCCCAAGTCATCACTTGAGAGACCTCAGGAGTAGTATTTTCAATAAAATAATTTTGTAAAGCTGTTTCTGTGTGAGTTTGTACTATTTGGTTGGTTAATAAATGTTTTTTGCAAAGCCCATGTGCGTTGTTTATTTTTTACCTTAAGATCTATTACACACTCAATCCAATGATGATCCGACCATTGCTTAGAGCCAATTTGAGAGGAAAGAATCGATCCCACTAATGTTGGAGAAACAAAAATAAAATCAATACGGGTATAAGTACCATGAACAGAAGAATAATAAGTGCAATCTCTCTCTCCTTTATGCAAATGCCTCCAGATATCTATGAGAGAAAATTGATCTATTATTTTAGACAAAGCAGTAGATGTAGATTTGGTATTAGTAACACGTTTGGAGGGTTTACCAGATCTATCTAATTTAGAATCCATAATACAGTTAAAATCCCCCCCAAGGATCACTTCACCTTCAGCAAACGACAATAAATCCTGTAAAATAGAACTTATAAAGGCAGGCTGATCAAAATTAGGTGCATACAAAGTTGCAAAAGTAAAAACTTGTTCATTCAGTTTCCCAGTAACAAATAAATATCTACCTAAAGGATCTTTTAGAGTTTTTAAAATAGAAATAGGAGTATTATTAGAAAATAAAATAGCTACACCCCAAGCTTTTGATGATCCATAAGCATGGTATTGTAGTTTAAATTTAGATGGAAGTAATAGTGTTTTAGCTCTTAAAGAAATATGGGTTTCTTGCAAAAAAAACCACATTTGGATGCTCTCTTTCAATTTGCAGACCAATTCTTTTCCGGCGGACCGGAGAGTTCAGCCCTCTTACATTATAAGACAAGCATTTCAGTGTACTTTGCATTAAAAAAGTAAAAATTTGGCTTTATACACACTTATCAAATTTTACTGAACCAGAGTTTACAATTTAAATTAAACAATAAAGAGTTATGTTCTGAAAACCCAGAAGGAGTAGAATTCCTAACTTACTTATCTCTATTTACCTAAAAAAGAAAAGATTAATTAACTTTACTACCTGAAACCTTCAAAAAACCCTAAACACCAAATCCCTCTAACTTAACTAACATTAACTACCCTCCCCCCAATTAAATATGAACTACACTACTTCTCTTAATCTATCCTAATTTAATATAACCAGTTTATTAAATTTTTATACCTAATATAATAATACCCAAACAAAATAATAAAAATCAAACCTTAAACTCCTACCCCAATACAGCTTGGGGTAAGAGAGTAAGTACCTACTTACTCGAAACCACAAGGTTACAATGCAAAAAAATACCAATTAAACCAATATTGAATAAAGGGAGCTGGTATGGAAGATTCCAATTGCTCCCATCCCCCCTCCTGCTAGTAAACATTATAAAAACATTATACTATCAATTATATATAGTGCTTGAAAGCTAAACTATCAAAAAACAAAAAAAAAAGACTTTCAAAATGCGAACAGTCACAAGTGTAAGGAATAGTTCAGCCTCAGAAATTAAAGTGTTTTTTTTTTCAGGGACATGTTGGGAGTTTCAGATCCTTATGAGGAGTAAGGGCAACATTAAGCTTCCTTTTCGCTGACATTTTGTCCACCTCCATTTCGTGCGAAGTGATGCCCAAAGCTTCCAGTAGAATCAAGCCAGTATTAAGATCAGTTGCAGATAGAAAAGAGCCATTGTGCCAAACGTGAAGTCGTGCAGCTGCAGCCCAACGATATCTGATATTAGCTTGCTGTAGTTGTGAAGTGATTGGCTTCAGAGCTCTGCGAAGGTTGATAGCATCGGGAGGTAAGTCGGGAAAAACCTCTATTTTAATATCCTCATATAAAAGGTGTTTCTTCAGTCTGGCTTCAGTTAAAATCTTAAGTTTTGTTCTAATATCATGAAAAGCAACTAGAATATCTCTTGGGCCCCGTTTAACATCTCTAGATCTCTGTCCCAGACGATGGGCTTTTAAAATTATAGGTGCAACATTCTCTTCTAATGCTAGCACCACTGTAAGCCATTGGGCCATAAAGATTTGGATCTCTTTATTTTCTTCAATGCCCTCCGGGAATCCACGAAACTTGAGGTTAAATTGCCGGGTTTCCATTTCCAGGGCCAAGACTCTTTGCTTAACAAACTTAAAATCAGTTTGCAGATCTTTTACATCATCTGAGGTTTTTGCATTATTATTATTTTTAAAATATATTTATTTATAACATTTTCAACTTTACAACTTTACAACTCACATAATAAACAGTACACAATAATTTTACTAATGTAAAATAAAATACGGAATCCAAGTGTACAACTTTGAACCAATCAACTCACAAACTAACAATTGAACTTTAAAACAATGCAATAATATCAAAATAACGTCTTGGGATGGTGTCTAATGGTATTTGATCATTGAAAGACGCTTCCACAAAAGGAAGCCATTTCGAGTAGAAATAAGCATGGGATTTACTGGTATTGTGAGGAGGGACTGAAAGTGCTATCTTTTCCATTGTATAAATCTCCCATAGTTTAGTATACCATTGGTGGATGGTTAAAGCGTTTGTGCTCTTCCAATTTGAGGTAAGAACTAATTTGGCTGCCGTAAACATAACCGAAATTAAATCCTGTGTTTTTTTTGGTATTTCAGTGTCGTGCCATCGATCAAGCAATATCAACTCAGGTGAAACCGGTAGGTCTGCATTTGTTATTTTTTTGATTAACTGTAAGATTTTTAACCAAAATTGGTTTACAAATCTACAAGACCACCAACAGTGATAATAATCTGCTACCTCCCCGCATGACCTCCAGCATTGATTGGGGTACAGCTTATTAATGTGGTGTAACTGTTTTGGAGTATAATACCACCTTAGTAATAATTTAATTGCTTGCGCTCTAATATTCAAAGATCTGGAAGACATGCTAGGGGAGTTCCAGATATCCTGCCAAACCAAGTTTTCCTCTGGAATACCACAGTCTGCATGCCAAGCCTTTTGGTATTTAGTTGGCCATTTTAAGGACTTCTGCAATAACTCTGAATATAATAATGATATAAAGCCACTTGTGGATTTTCCACCTTTTACAAGCAATTTTTCAAAAAATGTAAGGGTGTTAACCGTTTCTTTAGGCTTAAAGGTTACTTCCCAAAGATGTTTAAGTTGCTCATACTCAAACCAATTAAACACACACTGATACTGTGTATCCAGTTCTTTTTTACTTAACATGTTAAAATTCTTACTTATGTCAATAAACTTTGAAATTCCTTTAGTTTTCCACAGAGAGAATGAACCATGAGGTTTTGCAGGGGTAAACCAAGATTGTCTTTAAAAGGTGGTTAATATAGATGGCGTGGTAGTTAAAATAGGTTTTAGTTTGTCCCAAATCTTGAAAGTGTTAACCAAAAATATATTCTTAGCGACACTTGGTGGTCTTTTTGCAGTTTTTTCCCAAAGTAACTCAGAGAACAACCTACCCCCCATGTAGGCGGATTCTAGAATTTTCCAATCTGCCTCATTTTTTGGGTTAAATTGCTTTAATAAACCCACCAAAGAAACGGCCTGATGATAAATATTCAAGTCAGGAAGAGCCAACCCTCCCAATTTATTTGGACATTTTAAGGTATCAAAATTGATTCTGTGTATTGATTTATTCCAAATATACTTTGCAAACAGACGCTGCCAATTTGTGATGACTTGCTTGGGGATTCCAATTGGGATGGCTCTAAAATAATAAAGTAACTTTGGGAATATAAAGGTTTTCAACACCTGTATCTTTTCTATCCATGATAACAATGGCGATGATGTTGCCTTGGGGAGATCTTCCACTAGTTTAGTAAAAACTAAATGATTATGTTGAAGCAAAGTAGAAATATCTAAAGGTATGTGGATTCCCAAGAACTTCCAAGTCTTTTTTGTCCATAAAAAATCATAATTTTGTAAAATATATTGTCTTTGCACTGAAGACAACACAATAGGATATAATATCGTTTTTGAACTGTTAACTTTCAGCCCAGAAAAGTCTCCAAAACACTTTAAAAGTGAGTGTAATTCAGGCAGGGTTGTTTGAGGTTGAGTCAATGTTAGTGACATATCGTCAGCAAATAAGCTGAGCTTTTGATGTCTGTCTATAAGAGAAATTCCTGTTATCTTAGGGTTCATTCTTATAGCATTTGCCAGGGGTTCGATAGCTAAAGCAAACAATAATGGCGAGATAGGACACCCCTGGCGTGTACCTCAAGCTAATTGAAATTCTTCTGAATTGTAGCCATTAACTTGAATTGAGGCTATAGGTTCCTTATAAATAGTCCTAATTGACCTAAGAAAATTTGGGCCAAAGTTCCATTCAGCTAAAACATGACTTAGATATTTCGGCTCAACGCTATCAAAAGCTTTTTCAATGTCCACCGATAAAATAAAAGAAGAATCAACTTTAAAATTTTTGCAATATAAAATAGTATTGATAATTTTCCTTGTATTGTCTGTGATTTCTCTATTCGGAATAAAACCAGTTTGATCCAAGTGGACATAGTCTGCTATAATTTTGTTCAGGCGAGCTGTTAAAGTGGCAGTAAAAATTTTATAATCTTGGTTCAACAGCGAAATTGGGCGGTAGGAACCAGGAAGTGTGATGTCTCTATCAGGTTTAGGGATTAAAATAATTTTAGCTAAATTCCAGGATTGGGAATAGTGCCGTTCTCTAAAATTTGGTTACCAACCTTGGCCAATGGTTCTGCTAAAAGAAAAGCGAATTTCTTATAGTATTCCACGGTAAATCCATCTTTACCCGGGGATTTATTTTTTTAAAGAGATTTTATGGTTTCTAAGATTTCCTGAGCAGTGATCGGTTCTTCCAATTTTTCTTTGTGTTGTTCACTGAGAATTTTAGGGATCGGATAACGAGTTAAAAATTGTGTAAGACTCTCTATAGATGGAGATGTGGTAGAATATAGTTTCTTATAAAATTGTTTAAAAACATTTAAAATATCATTATTCTTGTGTTGCAGGTCACCATCAACATTTCGAATCGCCTGAATGGTGTTGTCAGAGATCCTTTTTTTGAACTTCCATGACAACATTTTCATAGACTGGGGAGTTTTGAACCAATATTTTTGCTTTAAAAAAGCCAAACATTTCTGAATTTGTGACACTTCTATGGTTTCTAATTTTTTCCTTTCTAATAAAAGTTTTTTATATGTTTTTTTGCGTCCTGAATTTTTGTATTCTGTTTCTAAGGTAGATATTTTAGTTATAATTTCTTGGCGAAGCTGGGATTTGATCTTATTATAATGGGCTGAAAGAGCTATAAATTTCCCTCTGATTACAGCTTTGTGGGCGTCCCACACTACATGATAGGGTACCCCACATTTAGTATTTAATTCAAAATAATCTTTCAGATCTGCCTCTATGGCATCAGTTGCAGATTGCAGCAACAATAATTTTGGGTTCAGACGCCATTGAAATTGTCGTGGTGCCTCTGAGTTAAAAAAAAAAGATGCGTCAATCCAGGAGTGATCTGACCATGCCCTAACTCCCATTGTAGCATCTGTAAAATTATGTGCCAAGTGGGTAGACGCTAAAATAAAATCAATTCTTGTATGCGTATTGAATCTTGGAGAAAAATAAGAATAGTCTCTTGCTGTTGGATTCTGTGACCTCCATATATCGGTTAATGCAAAGTCTCCTAAAATCTCAGCAAGCTTAGAAGTTTGTTTTGAACCTGTTAAAGAATTGTTTTTGCTGTTCTTGTTCTTTTTTGTAGAATGCCTTGCTATATCAACAGATTGGTCTACTACATGGTTTAAATCGCTTCCAATGATCCATGGGTCCTTACTAAATGCAATCAATTTATGAAATGTTTCTGTGATAAACTCTAGTTGACCTGAGTTTGGAGCGTAGATGGATGCCAGGGTTATATCACTTTCATTTAAAGTGCCATTTAAAAATATGTACCGCCCAGAAGGGTCCTTTTCTGATTTTTTAATTTGAAAACAAATTGATTTTGATAAAATAATTGCGACACCCCTAGAATTAGAAGTTCCCTGGGCTTGGTGTTGAGCCTGAAAATGTTTAGATTTCAATACAACTTCCTGGTTTCCCTTCAAATGGGTCTCCTGTAAGAAAATAATATCTGGGTTATGTTTTAGCAATGCTGATGTCACCCTTGCCCTTTTGACAGGAGAATTTAGACCCCTACAATTCCAAGAAAGGATTTTGATCTTATGTTGAGCCATCATACTAAAAATAGGGACTGAGATGAGTTTACAAGATAGATGCAAAAAATATATAGAAACCTCAACAGCCTACATGCCCATATATTTGAACCTATAAAATACAATGCCATTATAAACATCAAGTTAAGAACAACTGTTCCCAAAGTTAAACTTATGATGTAAAGATTTGAAAGCCCCCTCCTTCCCCTTCCAACAGCCCCATGGCTTAGTAGAATTATTGCAATAAATTTCCTCCCAACTACCAACTGTTCAGTTGTTACCATCTCAAAACCAAAACCAAAATAATTGTTTTTTCCATACACAAAAATAAAATTAGGCGATGCTGCTCTTGGAGCTTCGCCAACCCTTTCCATCAGGGACAGAAACAGAATTAAATACATAGAAAACAACATCGATTAATTTGTTAGAGGGACTGAGCCTTATTCCCTCACTTTCCCCCTATCTGAGTGCATAGCTAAAATGATAAAAAACACTATAGATTAAAATAAAAATGAGCTATATTAAGCCAACAGATTCACAACCTGTAATCATAGCCCTATGGCCTGATACTAATTTCTTAAATATAAATTTCTGCAAGCCATGCCATGGCCAAGGACAATTCCCAAGCCGGAAAACAAGCCCGGGACCAAGTAAAAGGAGTTTAGAAAGCCAGATAAGTTACTACAAACAAACAATCCTGAGGGTGAGTTTTCAAATAAACCTGCCGCGTTTTTCACGTCTGTCTCTGGTGCTCTGCCAACGTTGACGGTCTTGGCTGGGTTGTTTAGTGGGGTTATCGTCCGTTACATCGTCTTCTACCAGTTGGATTTGAAGTTCTTGAAGAAGTTGTCTGCCCGAGTCCACGTTGGTTGCCAGCAATGCTGCACCCTGGTGTTGCACTTGGAGCTTGCAGTAAGCAATCCACTTGTAGCATATTTTGGCCGCTGCTAATGCTGTGGTAATAGGGCGTAGGTGTTTCCTCTTCAATAAAGTTTCGACGGAGAGGTCTTGCAGGACTTGGATTTTAATATCATTAAAAAGTATATGGCCACAAGATCGTGCTTTGGCAATGATACTCTGCTTCAGCTGAGTGTTGATGAACTTAACAATTACGTCTCTAGGCAAATTGTTTTGCCGGCCCCTTATCGGTCCCGCCCGAAAAGCAAAGTCTATAAGGGGGGGGGCTGCTTTTGTCGAGTTCCATAAGCTCTAAAAGCCACTCTCTCATGATTGTTTTTAGATTTGATGATTGCTCTGCTCCTTCTGGAATTCCACGAAATTTAATATTATTCGCTTTCATTTGGTTTTCTAATATAATAATTTTATCAGTTGCCCACTCATCACGCTTGTAAAAATAATTAGCGTCTTCTTGCAAAGTCAGTGTTGATTCTACAGCCGTTTCGGCTGTCTGTGCTATCTGGGCAATTGATTGTTTTAATTCCCCAATTTGAGTCGTTATTGGAGTTAATAGCTCGGAGATTGCTGTTTGCATTGATTTTTCGAGAGACTTAATAGTCTCGTGAAATTCTTGTCGTGAGACAACAAGCCCTTCTTGTGGGCTTGGTATGGCGTCCGCCGCCATCTTGGGAGCTTCGGAGGCCTCTAAGTCTGTGGGCCCCGGGGAGTCTGATTTCGCAAAATACGTCGTAACCGCGTTACTCACAATCGTTTGTTTTCTGGCTGCTTGTCCGGTCTTCCTTCCCATGCCTCAATAATAAGGTTGGTTGTAATCCGTTGGCGATTTAAGTAGGATTTGGGGGAAAGTTACGGGAGCTCTCTGCTCAGACGTCCATCGCTCGCTGCGCCGACGCCACGCCCCCCGTTTTTGCATTATTTAATAAAGCTTGCTCTGCTTTAAAGTCAACGTCTTGCCGAGCTGCTGTAATATCATTTAGTTGACTCTGTATAGGCTCAAAGTATTGTCTCATCATTTCAGTTAGACGAGCCTCCATGCTCTTCATTTCTAGTAAAATATTTGGAGTTCCTACCTCAGGCTTCTGTCCAGCGTCATTGTAGTTTTTGTCGGCCATTTTGGAAGGTTCTTGCTCTGAGCTGGAAGAGATTGCTTTTGTCTCTGAATGCTGGAAATAGGCAGTAAGAGGCTTAATGCTGGTTTTGTTTCGCTGCTGAGTCATAAGAACAAATTGTTCTCAGGTTTAAAAAGAGTAATATGCTATATAGAGCGATCAATTGAGTATTTTAGCAGGAGAGGGGACAGAGCAAGCAGATTAAGCAGCCATCTTGTCTTGCCTCCAGGCCACGCCCCCAGCCTGTCCAATTCTTTATCGATTTTTGGCTGGACCGCCAGGGGAGGCCGTCTAGCCACTATGCGGATCAGCCTGACTGCCGGGTCGAGGTCCAGGGACATGGGTGTGAGAGTCTAAGAGATTTCAAACTGCAACCAGAAGATTCTTTTGTTGTCAGTGAATCTTATAGTCATCTACACACCTTGAGTCAGTAATGGAGAGGTGAGGGTAGAAGGGGTACAGTTATAGTGTATTCAAAAAGGGTAATGCAAAGTGAAAACTCCAAATACCATACAGATAAAATTGCACTCAAATATACTGTACATTTCTTCCCAGGCTAAAAGTGGGAAAAATTACAGTTAGCACCTGGAAAAGAGAAGCAGCTGAGAAGCGGAGAAAAGCAACACACTCAAGGTTAGGGAGGCGCAGTGCGATAAGCAGCTGAAAATGAGAACAGAGGAGACATTCCAATGGAGGGGGTCAGAGGCCCAGTGGTGAGGAGCGATTGTGCCACCTGCTGCCCGGGAATGGCAGCCATGGCTGACATACTGCCCTCCCAAAGACCCCAGTTACCCCCCAGGTTTCAAAGGGTACATTTTATGGAAGGCACGAAGCTTTGCAGGAGCGTTTACATGCAGAGAATCAACCCATTCATTATGCTCAGGACCAAAATCACGCCAGCGAACAAGGTACAGTAGCTGGCCTTGTTTATATTTAGAATCGAGGATTTTGTCCATGTCGAAGTGAGGTTCATCCCTCCTCATCAGAAGAGGAGGAGCTGGATGTTGAGGTCTCCACTTGTTCAGCCCAGGATCTTTTTTCAGGAGGTTGAAATGGAAAACCGGGTGAACGAATTTAAGCGACTTAGGCAAAGCATGTTCAAATGTGAAATCGTTAATTTTCTTTATCACAGTGAACAGCCCCACATATTTCCAGCTCAATTATGGCTGGGCTGAAGTCCCTTAATGTTCTTAGAAGAGACGTAAACGGAATCTCCAGGGGAGAGATCCCAGCCACGGGCCCTCCCTTTGTTTGCATACGTCTTATAGTCAGCCTTGGTGGCCTCTGAAGTCTTTGCAATAAGTGGCCAAGAGTCCCGCAAAGAGTTCCACCAGTCCACAAAACCTCCCGGTCCTGGAGAGGCTGGCCCCAATGACGGAAGAGGAACACCCTCATAGCCCCCCGCCACCATGAAAGGGGAGACTCCAGTAAAAGAATGTACAGCGTTATTGTAACTATATTCCACAAACGGGAGCAGGTCCACCCAGTCATCTTGCTGATAGTGTAGCACCACAAAAATTGTTCAAGGATTTGATTCACACATTATGTTTGTCCATCAGCCTCTGGATGATAAGCACTGCTCAGAGCAGGTTCCACCCTCATGATGTGCAAAAGCTCCCACCAGAAGTTGGCAACAAATTGAGAGCCGCAGTCGGAAATTCTCTTCTGCAGGATAGAATGTAATTTAATTACATTGGCTAGGAATGCTTTCGCCAGGGCTTTAGCTGTTGGGAGTTGTTTGAAGGGTATGAAGGGGGCTTGCTTTGAAAATGTGTCTACCACCACCCAAATAACCGTTTTCCCTTTACTGGGGGTAGATCAGTGATAAAGTCCATTCAAATAGTCTCCCAAGGCCGACTGGGGATTTCGAGCAGTCGGAGTAATCCCGGAGTGTTTCCCCCTTGATTCTTACACATTAAACATATTTGGCAAGCTGACATATAATCCTACATGTCACGCCTTATGCGCAGCCTCCAAAACTGTCTCTGTAACAAGTTCAAATTCTTAAGGTAACCAAAATGTCACGAGAGTTTAGACTCATGGGCTGCATGCATCATCTTCATCTGCAAAGATTTAGGAACAACCAATTTCTGGTCTCAAAACCAACAACTGTCAGGACCCTGGGATGTGACCCCATCCTCCCAGAATTCCGCTAATTCATTGTCCCCATAGGCTTGAGCACATTTGATGTTCCACTCAGTAGATTCGGGCAGTTCTTTTCTCTTTACCTGGCTCCGAGTCACCACAGCGCCCCCCCCCCCAGTTGTGCAGGTGTTAACATAGAATCTACAACATTGTCTCTTTTGCAATCATGTTGCGGGAGGTGGGACAACGCATCGGCCAAGGAGTTGGCTTTACCAGGAAAATGGCATAGAGTGAAATTAAACTTAGAAAAGAAATCTGCCCAGCGTATTTGCTTAGCATTTAAAGTACGCTGGTTTCTGAGAGCTTCGAGATTTTTGTGATCAGTCCAGACCTCTAAGGGCACCCTTGCCCCCTCCAACCAGTGCCGCCAGGTAGTGAGATAACCAGATAACCAGGTAGTGAGATAACCAGATAGCTGCCGCTACTTTGTCCCAAACCGCCCAGTTTTTCTCAGTGTCTCTGAATTTTTTTGAGATGTAAACTAATGGGTGCAATTTACCATCGGGTCCCTCCTGCAGAATCCCCCCCCCCCATAGCTGCATCCAAAGCATCAACCTGCACAATGAAGTGTTTGTTCTCATTGGGATGGACCAGGATTGGTTTGGAAGTGAATAAAGTCTTAAGGACGTCGAACGCCACTTGGCACTCCGGAGTCCAGTTTAACTGGGCACCTGGCTTAGTTGATTATGGACCTTTCCCCTTGTTTTAAGCAGGTTGGTCAGGGGAAGGTTGTATGTTGCGAAATTATTGATAAATGAGCGATAAAAATTCGTGAATCTGAGAAAACTTTGGTGTTGTCTACGGGTACAAGGGACCTCCTACTCCATAGCTGAGATTTTGGAGGAGTCCATTTCTAACCCCCGGGGGGGATATGTGATACCCTAAAAAGTCAATTTCAGTCTTGTGGAAATCACATTTAGACAGCTTAGCAAACAGTTTATTTGCTCTCAACATAGCCAGGACTTCCCGTACCAATTTGATGTGTGACACTTCATCAGGGGAGTATAATAAAATGTCATCTAGATAACATAGGACCCCGTTGAATAGGTGCTTGTGCAAGACCTCATTGATCAGGTTCATAAAAACGCCTGGGAACTCTTGAAGTCCGAACAGCATGATCAGGTATTCAAATTGCCCCAGGGGGGTATTAAATGCCATTTTGTACTCATCCCCCTCTTTTATGCGCACCCAAAAGTATGCATCCCTGAAGTCTAGTTTGGAGAAGATTTTCCCCTTGGACACCTCCATCAGGAAGTCCTTAATAAATGGCAACGGGTTGGCATTGGAAGCAGAGACCGTGTTCAAACCCCTGTAGTCCATACAAAGTCTCAAACCCCCATCTTTCTTTTTTCTGAAAAAGACGGGCAGCAAAGGGGGATTTGGCTGGTCTGATAAATCCACATTGCAAGTTTTTATCAATGAAGTTACATAGTTCCACCCGTTCATTCGGACTCATGGAATACAGCTTCCCTTTAGGAAGTTTGCACCTCAGTAGCAGTTCAATGGCACAGTCAGTATTGTGATGGGGGGGCAGTTCATCTGCTTCAACCTCACCAACACCTCCACTAAATCCTGGTATGCGGCAGGTATCGATAACAGTTCCTCTTTGGCAAGGCAAGCACAGTCCTGGGTAGGGACAGGGCCCCACGAGAGTTGCCACTTATGCTTCTCACACTCGGGGGACACCCATTGTATTCTACCCTCACACCATTTGATGTATGGGTCATGGGTGCTTAGCTAAGGGCTTCCCAAAACCATCAGGAATTGGGCTTGAGGAGTGATGACGAAGGCTCTTTGCTCCCAATGTTCTCCAGTGCCCACTAACAATGGCTGAGTCTCAAACATACAGGGCTCTTTCATTTCTGACCTATCCATCTGGGTGAATCTCAAAGGTTCCTCCAAAGAGTTAACTCCCACCCCCAATCCATCCACCACTATGGGGCTGATCAAGTCCCGAGCACAACCCGAGTCTATCAGCACTCTTACCCTAACTTGGGTGCCCACACTTGGATTAATTAGAGTCACAATTACATAAAGGAGGAGGACAGGAGAGCTCACTGCTTTAGGCACTGACAGGGTGGGGACCTGCTGCTTCATGCCCTTCAGAGCAGGTCCCGGGCATTTCCTGCAGGCTGAGAGGTTTCAACCACCACCATTTTCTTGACCTCCAGTGGGGTATCCAGCTGCAGGGCTCGAGGTTTAGGGGTCTGGGGCCCCTTGAAAGGCCATGGTATAGTGGTCAACGGGGTACCACCCTTGGGGAAGTGGCTGGACACATCAATGCATAATGCCCGGCCTCCCCACATCTCATGCACAGACTCTTTTTTTAATTGGAGGTCTTGTATATCCTTCAGGGGGGCCTTCAACTTGGGCTTCATTGGGGTGGTAGCCTGGCTGGAGCCCTTCTGGCCTCCAGTAGGGGTGCACATCTGGATCAGAGTGAAACAGGACTCTGCTTCCTCTGCTGTGCGCACCCAAGCCGCCAGTGTAGTAGGGCTGACATTACACAAAATAGTCTCATACATGTCCAGGTTCAACCCTTGGTGGTACTGCTCTACAAAGACTTCTTCAGGCCAGCCCCTAATTCTCGCAGCATAGCGTTTGAAGGTCACGGTGTATTCCCGCATGGAGTCTCGCCACTGGGTCAGTCGCCGAATCTGATTGTGAGCCTTCTCTTCACTCATGGGGTCCTCATACTGCCTTCAGAGGGCTCACATAAAATCATCGGTATGTTCCAGCTCGACACCAGGGGGGTTATGTAAACTCACGTACCAATCGGCAGCCTCGTCTCAGAGTCTCGAACCGATGTAACCCACACGGTCTCCCTCGGTAGGGAAAAGATGGTCCCAGGTCTGCAGAAACTGACTCATCTCAATGATGATGAAGAACTGTAGTTTGGCTGGATTCCCATCAAACGTAGCTGCCAAAAGCTCCTGGGGGATTGGACATCGGTCCAATCCAAGCACGGGTGCAGCTGGCCCCTGTGGTCCAGGGGCTGGAGCGGCGGGCACCCCGCCAGGTGGCAGCTGTGCTGGTAGTTGCTGTGGCCCTATGCCTGCTCCGTCACCACCTCCCCCTGCTCCATCAGCTCCATCGCCTGGTGCTCCCTCTCAGCCGACCACTTGTTGGACCACAGCCGGGAGCTCCTCCAGTATAGCTGTCATCTCATTGTAACAGCTGTTGCATCACCTTGAACTGGTGATCCATATGGGACCACATGTCACTGAACTCCAGCTCCCTGGGGTGCCTGGAGTCTCAAGGCCTGGCAGGGATACATGGCCAAGCCCCTCCCCAGGGTTCGGCTCCCACTCCTAGGCCCATGCCTGAGTCCCTATGAGGGGTCCAGGTTTCAATAGGTTCAGTCCCGAACAAAGTCCATGAGTATCTGGAATCCCTCGGCTGGGTGTTCACCCAAGTGCTCCTCACCCATGGACACGGGAAGTCCCAAGTCAGAAGTCTTTGGAGGTTCAGCCCTGTCATCCATCATGGTTAGGTATGGGTGATCTCTCCAGAGCAAAAACATTACCTACTCTCTGTGAGCAACTAAGAGATTTCAAACTGCAACCAGAAGTTCTTAACCAAAAGATTCTTTTATTGCCAGTGGATCTTATAGTCATCTACACGTCTTGAGTCAGTAATGGAGAGGTGAGGGTAGAATGGGTACAGTTATAGTGTATTCAAAAAGGGTAATGCAAAGTGAAAACTCCAATCACCACACAGATAAAATTGCACTCAAATATACTGTACATTTCTTCTCAGGCTAAAAGCGGGGGAAAAATACAGTTAGCACCTGGAAAAGAGAAGCGGCTGAGAAGCAGCGAAAAGCAACACACTCAAGGTTAGGGAGACGCAGTGCGATAAGCAGCTGAGAGTGAGTACAGAGGAGACATTCCAATGGAGGGGGTCAGAGGCCCAGTGGTGATGAGCAGTTGTGCCACCTCCCATCCAGGAATGGCAGCCATAGCTAACAACGGGGGGGGGGGGGGCGCGGGCATGTAGATACCTAGTGTACTGTCGAAAACTGCTGGGAACTCGTCACAGACCTTCCTGAAGTCTGTGTGCTGGAGCTAGTTTACCCCTGTGACTCCCAAGCCCAGGGGCCCGAACCATGCCAGCCCCAACAAACTAGAAAGTTTTCCCTCCATTACCAGAAGGTCCAGCTTCCCATCAAAATCCTTAAACTGGACCCAGAACTTGCTCAGGCCCTTGATGGCGATGGGGTTCTTTTGAAAGTCCCTTAATTGCAGTCCAATTGGCTTTCGCAGCAGGGTCCCCCCTGTGGGCATAATTTGTGCAGGGTGTCTGCTGAGATTATAGAGTAGGTGGACCCCATATCAAGTTCCATAGAGCAGGGGGACCCCTCTATGGAGACCGGCACAAAAATTTTGTTGGGAGTGTCCCAGGGCAATTGCAGTACCTGCTGATGGGATGATGATGTGGAGTGGAGGTCAGCATCCTCCGAGTGGGTAGCTTGGGTGTGACAGGTGGCCAGGGAATGGCAGGCCCGGGTGATGTGCCCCTTCTTGCTGCATGACCGGCACTCTGCATTCCAGAAATGGCAGTTCCGGCGGTCGTGCAGGTTGCTGCAGCTGGTGCATGTGGTAGGGGCATTGGGACGGGATGACCCAGAGGATGAGATGGCTGACCTGGGTCCAGTGGTGGCATTGCTCCTGTCCAGTGTTGCTTGCCATGCATCTCTCTGGGTGCGTCAGTGGACCTACAGGATGTTGTCCTTATCCTCGGACCTGGAGGAGGTTGGGGGGCGGTGGGTGGTCAAGGAAGGATGCTCCTTCTGTGCCATCTTGAAGGTGCAGACTATCTGAAAAACCTTGCCTAGAGTGGGGTCAGATGTCGCCAACAGCATCGCGGATCCCCCCCATAAAAGGCATGAGGAGGCTGTCCTCCACAGAAACGAAATTACAGCCAACCATCAACTGGCGAAGGTCAGCCAGGAATGTGGCCACAGACTCAATGACCTCCTGGGAGCGGCCACAGAACTCCATTTGTCTGGTCAACATGGAAAGCTTGGGCATGAAGTAGTCGTTCAATGCCCTGAAGATCTTGTCATAAGATGCCTCAGTGGGGGTGTGAGGAGCGATGAGGCTTTGAACCAAATGCAGGGTATCGACCCCACACGTGCTCAAAAGCCAAGGCTTGTGCTTACCAGCATCTACAACCGCCTGCACTTCAAAGAACCCGAGTTGGTTGGCCCAGGCTTCCCAGAGCTCGAGTTTGGATGGGTCGAATGGTGCTATCTGCCCTGGAGCAGCAGACATGGTGACTCTTGATTCAGTGGGGCAGTGAGTAGTGTCCTCTGGAGCGGTTGGCGAGGCTGCGAGGTGCTGAAGCCAAGCGGTGCCAGGTGCTGACGGATCAGAGCTCGTTGCAGTGCTGGAGTCAGCTGGAGAGTCGCTCATCAGGATCCCATTCTTGTCGCCAGTGAAAAGTACTGGAGTCGGAGACGTGTTGGGGTGAAATCAGCAAGCATATTTTATTGGAAGTTCAGATGAGCATGAGAAACGGAAGTCAGGGGGCATGCTTATATTCACAGGTAAGCCGCACCCCTGACCTCGCCCAAATAGTGTGATAGGTGTGGTTTCCTGCCAGTGACAATCACAGGCCTGTTTGAACATTCAGAGCCTTTCATTGGGGGGGAATTAGGATCCAGCCTGGCCATTTTTCTCCAGACTGAAGCTCGAACCTTTCCTGGCCATGTGCTCGGCAGTGGCCATGTGTCCATCGCCATTGCATACATTACACTGCCATACGATAATTATAATTATAATTAGACTACTTTGTTCTTGTAAAGTATTAAAGATGCTTTTTACAGTTATGTTGCATCTCTTCTCTTCCATGAGTATTCTATTAAGGCTTTATAAGGAACCTTTTCTTGAAATAAGGAACAGAGGCAAGCCTAGTCATGTGATCAAGAGTTCAGATGTTCTAAACAGACAGCAAAAAAAAATGCAAGGGTGGGGGGCGATGGGGGGGTCACAGAAGCAAGCCCACCTCTAACCCGTGCAAACTACTGGAACCAGGGTGGACTGATGACCAACCAATGTGATTAGAATCAAAAATTTTATTTATTATTTAGGCACTTCCGAAATAAACATGCATACCTGTCAGGTTCCCTAGTAAATCAGCACTCAACAACGGTCCTTAAGTAGGTTAAGTTTATTGGAGTCAGTATTTCTAAGACATTCCCTAAGCACTTCCGTGTTCATACTAAAGTGGGGAGGCGGGGAAGGGGTTATGTACACAGTTCTAACTGGTGTGTCAGCTGGCTACAAGCCAATGAGTGCCCCGGTATGCTTGCACTGAGAATAACGGCTTCAACATTCAGGTGGGAGACTCACCAAAGAAACCCGAGATCTTATGTAAACAGGGGCAAATGTTAGGAGAGCATCAAAGGTGACATTCCAGAGTTTACGACAGCAATTTCAGCCCTCTACCCCCTCCTTTTCATCTCCCTTGCTCCCCTCCATTTAGTTATGACAGCCTAGCTAACATACTGCCCCCCTAAAGAGGCCCCCCTGGCTTCGAAGGGTACAAGGAGTGGAAAGCACGTAATAATTCAGGGGCATCAACATGACAATCCTGGACCCATTCATTTTCCTCAGGACCAAAACCTTCCACTTAATCAAACAGAAAAGACGGCCACACCATATCCTAGAGTCCAGGATCCAAGCCACCTCGTGATGCTGTTTGCCATTCAGAATCAGAGGTGGGGGGGCTGGGGAACGAGGGCACCAGGCATTCGGTCCAGGATCCCACTTCAGGAGGCAGAAATGAAAGATTGGATGAACGCCCCAAAGGGCCAATTCAACAGTCACTTCATTGATTTTACACACAACCGGGAAAGGACCCACATAATGCCAACCCAGCTTTCTACTGGGTTGCAGCCCTTTTAAGTTCTTGGTGGACAGGGCTTCCAGTCAGAGGGAAAATGGAGATTTGATGCACCCTGTAAATTCTCAGGGTGAACGGCGGTTCTTTCTGACAACATGGGGGCTTTTAGCACCCGATGCAACCCTCCTCAGGCAGGGGAGCATCCAGCAAGCAACAAGACCCAAGAGAGAGTGAGATTGGTGACAATAAATCTCGGAGGAGACTTATTGGCACTTTGATCTCTCCGACGTGGGCTTCGCAAGCAACTCTAGAGAGCTGAACCAGGCTGATTTATTCAGCATAAAACCTCCACTCCCCCAATTTCTGGACTGAAAGAAGACAGACTCTAATTTATGAAGCCTCACCCCTACCAGAAAAACATCTAAAGGTAACGAATAAACTTTTTGCTTATTGGTACCGTGTCTGTGAGAGCAGGAAAACAGAGAGATAAGCAGAGCATTAGCTGAAGAACATACTGAGACTTTTTTTTTGTTTTAAAAGAATTGGATTTTAGCTAAAAACTGCCAGAAAAGTGTTTGTTTACCATTCCTGTGGTCACTGAGGAGAGGGCTGGAGGGATTGGAGACATCGTGAGATCTGCATGGATGAGAGAAAGCACGAAGACAACAGGAAGTGATGTCTGGCTGAGAGCAGAAAAGAAGAATAGAAGAGGAAGGGATCTGGGAGGACTGCAACAGCAAAAGCACTTCCGGGTGAAAGAGAACCAGGAAGTAAGGCAGGTGACCAGTACCATAGAGAAAAGACGTCCGCCATTTTGGGGAGGACTAAAACTTTAAAATTAAATATCTTGAAAAGTAAACACCCTAGAATGGCGAAAATAACGGCATTTGTTAAAGCTCTTTAAGACTGATTGGTTGAGCCTAAAAACGCTGAAATTAGAAGATACCAAAAATCGGCTTTTTTTTAAAGGGCAAAAATGGAGGCTGAACAGAGAAAGCGGGCAGGGTCAGTGTCCAAGATGGCTCCTAAAAAAGATACTGAACTAATGGCTATGATAGAGGCGATGGTCAAAAGGATGACAGAAGCTTTTAATGATCTTAGCCAGCAAAATCAACAATTGGAAAAGAAAATGAATGACCTAGCTGGACAAGTGGATAAAATTTTTGGAGAACTAAAGACTGAAATTCAAAATGTGGCAAAAAAATCGAAAGAGATGGAAAACAAAATGCTTGTGTTGGAAGAAAATATTCAAAAAATGACAAAAGAGAACTACAGAGTGGAAACAATGATGGTATACAAGGAGATGCAAAAGCACCTAAGATTCAGAGGCATAGGAGAAAAGGTGGGTGAGAATATACACATAAGGATGACTGAAGCCTTGAGTGACTATTTGAAAGATGAAGAAGAAAACACAAAAGTTAACATTGACCTGGTTTACAGAGTTAATTCTGAGTATGCTAGAGGGAGAAACTGTGAGGCTTCTGTACTAACAGCAATAGATCAGACCTTTGGGTTTAATCAAAGCTCTTTATTTCTAATACTGGGACAGGTACTCGATGTTTGTTAGAGATACATAAAAGAAGATAACATGGGTTAATATACCTTCAGGCATAGGTGCTTGAACATAACCATCCAATCAGAATACATACAAAAAAGCGGGAAGGAACTGGCAACGGTTTGTTCCCCCCAAAGGTGGGAAAGTTATAAAAATTCCCCTCTTGCCCTGAGTGACCCAGATGTGCGAACTCTAGGCAAAACATTTGGCCAGTGACAAGGTTGAAACAACTTTGATAAAATACTTCAAGCCTGGCAGCGTGAAGGATAAATAGACTCTTTGAAGTGGAGGTCCGGTTTCCTTGATGGTGGATGCATGTGAAGTAGATGTGAGAGCTCTTTGAAATGCATTCTTGCTCCTCATGCAAGTGTGAACTCTGAATGAAGTCTTTCGCTGTGGGCTGGAGCCTCTCACGGCAATAGAGAGCGCTTTTACCTTAGACAGAGAACCAACCCCAAAGGTCAAACTTATGATATTAAAGTCCATAAGAGCATATAAAATGCCTTGCTGGCTTACAAAGGAAAAGAAACAGAAAGTAACCTCAGAACAAGCACTCTACTGTCAGATTCTGACACAGATTCTGATAGAAACCTGCCAAGAGATGTGGTAGTGCAATTTACCACTAAGAGGGTAAGAGAGTCGATTTATAGAAAATGCTTCAAGGAACCTTTTGAAATGGATGGAGATAAAGTAATTGTGATGAAAGAGCTCCCTAGAGCTATGTTGCAAGACAGGAAGAAATTCAAACGGCTGACAGATAAACTGAAACAGAAAAACTACAGATACAGATGGGAAACTCCTAAAGGTGTAAGTTTTAACCACCAAAGTACAAGAGTGGTAATTAAGACTATGGAAGAGATGCTCTCTTTCTTGGCAAAAAATATTGAAGAATAACAATATTTCTTCTTCTTCTCTTCTTATGTTGGAGGTCCTTCATGATGTCTTTCAGAAGCAACCAATCCCACCTCATACCTCAAGCATATCGGTAACCTACTTGTGATGAATAGCAACATCCTACCTTGCTGGTTATGATGGGGAAGGTAAATCTTGACAAATGAAGGAAAAGCTGAAGCCATTTCCCTCCCTGACAAATGAAGAACACAAACTGACAGCCAAATGAGAAATCCATTCTCCTCTCTCTTCAGAATGGATGAACCTGTCAGTAATCTCCTTGGCCAGATAAGAATTACCAATAAGCCTCTACACAGAGTCTGCTAAAGTTTAATAAAAGACCTAATAACACAGGGGAAGGGCTAATGTCAGTCTGATCTATTGGAATGTACCCCAAGAAGTCATTGCTTTTGTATGGGACATAAGTGTCAAAATGGTTAAAATGGTGCTGGGTAATGAGTGGAATTTTGGAAAGACAGACATGGTGTCATTTATGTTAGATATTTGTATGCCACTTTTCCAGGGTGGTGTAAAGTACTCAGTCCAGAGACGCCTTCAAGTGAAATCAGCTCATGGTTTATTAGGAGGTTCAGGAACACATGTCTGAGCTGGGCTTGGGGGTCTGCTTATATGTGCACCTAAACCATACCCCTGGCCTCGCCCACACACTCTGATAGGATTACAATTAATACAATTAAGTCTCCCCCAGGTCATTGGCCCCTATTTGCATCCCGGCTGACCGATAGGTCTAAATTACAATCCGGCCAGTCTATTGTGTTCTGGAGCGAAGCTCTGACTGTGCCTGGCCATGTTCTTGCCCTGGACCGCATGGCCTGACCTCATGGCGGTCACCATTAGAACACAACAGGTGACTCAAAGAAGAATACCACAACAGGAAAACACGAGTTCACAATAAATGGCTTTGACCATCTTGCTTTGACCATCTTGTTTGGAAAGCTTTGACCATCTTGTTTGGGAAGTTTGGGCAAAGCCAGCAGAATTTCCTAAAACAGAGGTCAAGCTTTGTCAATATACCACTGAAAACACCTGGATCTTTGACTTTTTAAACCTGCAAGGCTGGTAAGGTGGTGCTTTAGGCTGGAAATGTCAGTGAACTGCCATAGACTGGAGTGACTGCACCAATAGTACAATGTTACATCTGGCTAAGCCTTTCTGTTTGATTTGCATTGTTTTGGGTCTGAATGTTTTACTCCATACTTATAGGTCCCAGCCGGGAGACAGCATCAGGGACCTGACCCCCACCACTGGAATGCACACCTCGCTTCGCTCTGCTTTGCTTTGCGCATGCTCATTACTCATTCGCTTTTATTTCTAGCCTCCTCAGCTAACGACCTTGAAAGGAAGTTCCTCCTGTTATGTGTTACAAGAACCACAGGTGTTATGTATTCTATTTTCTTAATTTCTCTGGGAACTGTTCTCCCAAAATGTTCAACACTATTTCTCCCTGAGAACTCATTTTGCCGCGTTTTCCTTGGGAACATTGGGCCAGTATAATTGGGCACCAAGAATTCTCTGTATTGATTGGTAGAGGGTAGTTGGGCCATATTTCATATCCAGTATAATCATGATTGTAATTCAAATCTTAAGCATTACTAACAGAAGAAATGTCTGACCAACATGATCTTTTCTACAAATAAAGGACTATCTGCTTAAGGAGACCTGTTGTGGACTATATCTATTGGGACAGTCTCACAGACTGTTAGTAAATCCTTTCATTGGGACCCAGTTCACTGTACCTGCTATGGATGATGGTGGAGCTGAGATCCCTATTACTGAACCAGAGGCACCGGTTACCACCAAGGAGGTACCGGTGTGCCCCGTCAGCACCTTTGGGGTGACAGTCCATCCCCAGTGGAGCGGGGGGACCCAATCCTGGGCTCAATTTGGGCCACAGACTACCGAGGCTTGGTCCCAATGTTGGGAAAGCAGGACCCGGCAATCAACAGGCTGCGGGTCTGAGCGATGGGCCATCGATGACTCCGTGATGGCCGAGATGTGGGCGCAGATGGATCATCGGTTCGCCACGATCCAGAGAAAACTGCAGAGGGAGATGACCGTGCTGATAACTGACCTCCCAAACATGGTGGTCCAGGCAGTCCAAGCAATTGGTGGGGGCTGAAGCTGGAGCCGGAGCACCGCTGGCAGTGGTTCCACCACCCGCGCAGCCAACAGCCCAGCCTCCCACCCCCTGGGACCTTCTTTAGCACCGATCCCAGGGCCTGCACAACCGGCAGACAGGCGACCTGTGCCACATGAGCTTTTGGGGGCCACCTTTGATGGGAACCCCACAAAGCTGCAATTCTTCACAATCGAGGCAGGTCGGTGCATGCAGAATTGGGGCCACCTGTTCCAAGATGAGCGGGATCAAGTGGGCTACATCGGTTCCAGACTGTGAGAGGTAGCCGCGGATTGGTATGTGAGCCTCCACAACCTCCAGGTCCTGAGTTGGATACCGTGGAAGAATTTATGTGTGCCCTACGTTGGCAGTACGAAGACCCAATGAGCGAAGAGAAAGCCCAGAACCAGGTGCACAACCTCTCGCAAGGGAGATTGTCAGTTTGTGAGTATACCACTGCTTTTAAAAGGTTGGAAGCTAAGATTAGGGGTTAGCCTGAAGAGGTCTTCGTAGAACAATATCGCCAGGGCTTGAATGGGGAGTTATACGAGACTATTTTGAGAAATGTGAATCCGACCACCCTGAATGGATCGATCAGAGCCGCTGAAGAAGCCGAAGCGCGGTTTACCTTCATCCGCATGAGGCACTCAACTAGCTCCCCAAAAACCACTGCCCCCCCACCCCTTTCAAAGCAAAAGCCAAGTCGGCTGGCCACGATGTTAGAGAGTTCTGGATGAAGAAGGGATTATGCACCCGGTGCGAAGAATCGGGCCATTTCGCTTCAGCCTGCCCCACCACTTCACCGAAAGGCAGAGCACCTGCATCCCCGCCAGCCTGTCCCAAGCCAAAGAAAGCGTCCACCCCAAACCCTTTGGCACTCCAAATCGTGGAGGCCAGATTCCCGGAGAAGTCGGATGGTGAGATAACTGAACAGCCGCAGAGAAATTACCAGGACCTGCTCTGAATGGCGCAATGCAGCAGGTCCCTCAAACCATCGCACCTCAAATGGTGAGCTCTCCAGGGCCCCTCCTTTATATACTTGTGACTGTGGTGAATCCAGATCAGGGCACACAGATGCGGGTGTGAGCCCTAATTGGCTCGGGGTGCGCCAGGGACTTAATTAGCCCAATAGTAGTGGATGGGTTAGGGTTGGGGGTGTGTACTTTGGAAGAGCCTCTACATTTTACCCAGATGGATGGCTCTGAAATGAAGGAACCCTGTGTCTTCGAGACTGAACCTATCATAATCGGCACAGGGGAGCACTGGGAGCAACGTGCTTTTATTGTCGCCCCCCCCATGCACAATTCCCTATGGTGTTGGGCAGCCCATGGTTAATAACGCATGACCCCTACATTCGTTGGAGTGAGGGACGGATTACCTGGGTTTCTCCCTCTTGTAAAGATCATTTTTGGAGTGTGGAGTGGGACAGTCAGCCTGGCTCCGAGAGCGCCTGTTTGGCATGTGAGGAACTTTTATCTATTCCGGCTGCTTACCGGGACTTAGCAGAGGTTTTTGAGGAAGCGGAGGCTTCGTAACACCCCATCGTAACACAGACTGTGCTATTGAACTGTTGCCTGGCCATAAATTACCAAAAGGGAAACTATACACTATGTCCCCCCAGGAGAAAGTTGAACTGCGCAAATTTATCGATAAAAACCTGGAGCGAAGTTTTATCCGCCCAGCCACTTCCCTGTTTGCCGCGCCTGTCCTTTTCTGAAAGAAAAAAGATGGAGGCCTGTGGCTATGTACTGACTACCAAGGGTTAAATGCTGTCTCCACCTCAAATGCCTATCCTCTCCCCTTGATCAAAGACTTGCTAAATGAGGCCAGTAAAGGGAAGATCTTTTCGAAACTGGACCTCAGACATGCTTACTTCCGAGTACGCATCAGGAAGGGGGATGAATATAAGACTGCCTTTAATACCCCCCTTGGCAATATGAATACTTAGTAATGCCCTTTGGCCTTCAGGGGGCTCCAGGCATTTTTATGAATTTAATCAATGAGGTTTTACACAAGTACCTATTCAAGGGGGTCCTATGCTAACTTGTTGACATCTTACTGTATTCCCCAGATTTGGAGTTGCATGTGAAATTAGTGCGGGAAGTGTTGGCCACACTCAGAAACAATAAACTTTTTGCCAAACTTTCCAAATGTAATTTCCATAAAACAGAAATAGACTTCTTGGGGTATCGAATATCACCCTGGGGCTTGGAAATGGACCCAGCCAAGGTGTCTACAGTAGTGGGATGGGAAACCCCCTGCACCAGAAGACAGCTCCAGAGCTTTCTAGGATTCGCCAATTTTTACAGAAATTTCATCAATAATTTTGCCCACTACAGCCTTCCCCTCACTGACTTATTAAAAACTAAAGGGAAGGGACCGGAGGCTACCAAACCAGGTGCCCGGTTGCTATGGACACAGGAGTGCCAACAAGCATTCAAGGCACTAAAACACCTCTTCACTTTCGAACCCATACTGGCGCACCCCGATGAAAATAAGAAATTCGTGGTGCAGGTGGATGCTTCCGATGTTGCCATGGGGGGGGGCAATCCTTCAGGAAGGGGTTGATGGACAGTTACATCCATTAGCTTATGTTTCTAGGAAGTTTGGGGATACAGAGTGTAACTGGGCTGTGTGGGATAAGGAAGCTGCCGCAATCCGTCTGGCCCTAACCACCTGGAGGCACTGGCTAGAGGGAGCGCGCCAGCCTTTTGAAATCTGGACTGATCACAAAAACTTAAGAGGCTTTGTGCACTCAATGCTCCCTTAACGCTAAGCAACTTAGGTGGGCTGGTTTCTTTTCAAAGTTTAATTTTACCCTTCATCATTTCCCTGGGTAGTCAAATTCACTGGCTGATGCTCTTTCTCACCTGCCCCAACATGACTCTCAAAAGACTGAAGTGATAGAAACTATGTTTACCCCTGAACAATGGGGGGGCTGTGCAAATGAGGAGCCAGACCAAATCCCAGGTCACTCCAGCAGTAGCAGAGTGGATTATCAAGTTTGCCACAGCCTATTCAGAGGAGGACATTTGTGAATTCAAGGCATTGCCTTCTTTAACACAGAGCCCAGAAGGTTGTTGGTTTAAAGACCAGAAACTGGTGGTTCCCTCTGCCCTCCGCAGAGAAATCATGTATGCTGCCCATGAATCAAAGTTATCTGGATACTTTGGGTTTCTTAAAACTTTGAACTTGTTACAGAGACAGTTTTGGTGGCCGCGCATGAGGGGGGATGTTTCAACTTATGTTTCGTCTTGCCAAATGTGTTTAATGGGAAAATCCTGGGGTGGGAAACCTCCAGGACTTTTACAACCACTAGAAACACCCAACTGACCCTAGGAAGTCATTTCTATGGATTTTATTACTGATTTACCCCCCCAGCAAAGGAAAAACTGTGGTTTGGGTAGTGGTGGATACATTTTCAAAGCAAGCTCATTTTGTTCCTTTTAAAAAATTGCCCACTGCCAAGTCTTTAGCAAAAGCCTCTGTCAACCACGTAATTAAACTTCAAAGTCTACCAAAGAAGGTGATTTCCAATCATGGGACATAATTCGTTGCCAACTTTTGGCAGGAGCTTTTGCAGATCCTGGGAATCGAATCTGTACTGAGCAGTGCCAGAGACGGATGGACAAACCGAAAGAGTTAATCAAATATTGGAGCAGTACTTAAGGTGTTATACTAATTTTCAACAGGATAATTGGGTTGACCTTTTATCCTTTGCTGAATATAGCTACAATAATGCTGTACATTCTTCGACTGGAGTGTCTCCCTTTATGGCAGTGGGGGGTTATGAAGGAGTCCTCCTTCCTAATCTAAGCCCAGCTGTAGAGGGGTTGAGTGACTTTGCTAACTGGTGGAACTCATTGCAGGGCTCATGGCCGTTGATTGCTAAAACTTTGGAGGAGGCTAAAGCAGATTACAAAAAGCATGCCAACAAAGGGAGGACCCCAGGCTGGGATCTCTCCCTGGGAGACTCCGTTTATGTGTCTACTAGAACCATCAAAGGTCTACAACCTAGTAGAAAACTAGGGTGGAAATATGTGGGCCCATTCCCTGTAATCAGGTGTCTTAACAAAGTGACATTTGAACTGAAACTTCCTAAGTCGTTAAAATTTGTGCACCCGTTTTCCATTACAGCCTTCTGAAGAAGGATCATGGGCTGAACAAATGGAGACCCTCCTCACCCTTGCCTCCTCCTCTGATGAAGAATGATGACCCTCATTATGAAATTGAACACATTTTAGATTCTAAACTTAAGTGAGGTAGTCTGTACTACTTAATAAAATGGCTGCATTTTGGTTCTGAAGAAAATGAATGGGTTGAAGCTTCACATGTCCGTGCCCCGGCTAAAATCTGGGCATTTCATAAATCATACCCTTTAAAGCCCGGGAAAGGGGGGGATGTTTTATCAGGAGGGCAGAATGTCAATGAACTGCCATAGACTGGAGTGACTGCACCAATAGTACAATGTTACATCCGGCTAAGCCTTTCTGTTTGATTTGCATTGTTTTGGGTCTAAATGTTTTACTCCATACTTATAGGTCCCAGCCGGGAGATAGCATCAGGGACCTGACCCCCACCACTGGAATGCACACCTCACTTCGCATTGCTCGCTTTGCTTTGCACATGCTCATTACTCATTCGCTTTTATCTCTAGCCTCCTCAGCTAACGACCTTGAAAGGAAGTTCCTCCTGTTATGTGTTACAAGAACCACAGGTGTTATGTATTCTGTTTTCTTAATTTCTCTGGGAACTGTTCTCCCAAATTGTTCAACAGTATTTCTCCCTGAGAACTCATTTTGCCGCGCTTTCCTTGGGAACACTGGGCCAGTATAATTGGGCGCCAAGAATTCTCTGTATTGCTTGGTAGAGGGTAGTTGCACCATACTTCATATCCAGTATAATTATGATTGCAATTCAAAGCTTAAGTATTACTAACAAAAGAAGTGTTTGACCAACATGATCTTTTCTACAAATAAAGGACTATCTGCTTAAGGAGACCTGTTGTGGACTGTATCTATTGGGACAGTCTCACAGGAAGAAAGGTGAAAATAATATCAACACCGAGAAAGGAGATTTTTCCTTTTAAAAACTGACTTTTGAAAATATCAATGCAACAAAGCTCAAACATTTACTTAAACTCACTAGTAACTGACAGACATTCCCTGCATATGCAGTACTCAACTTTCAAATTCCTTTATATTTAAAATGATCTACACCGTTCTCACCTTTTTTCCCTCTTTTCTTATAGATTTTGTGACTAGGATTGTCAAAAGGCCTAAAGAGAAATGTCCTGTCCCTTTACCAGAGGCATAATGGAGCATTATGTACCTAAGTACCAGTTTGGTGTAGTGGTTAAGTGCGTGGACTCTAATCTGGGAGACCTGGGTTTGATTCCCCACTCTTCCACTTGCACCTGCTGGATGACCTTGGGCAAGCCATAGCTCTGTACCAGCTGTTCTCTTGGGGGCAGTTGTCTCAGAGCTCTCTCAACCCCACCTATCTCACAGGGTGCCTGTTGTGGGGAGGGAAAGGGAAAGGAGTTTGTAAGCTGCCCTGAGACTCCGAGTGAGTGAAGGGTGGGATATAAATCCAATCTCTTCTTCTTCTTCTTCTACCCCATGGCATGGCACAGCTGCCGATTGTTAACACCAAGTAGCACTTACATCAACAATGCCTCTGGGGGTAAATCCAGTAATGACACTGTGCTGTTAGACCAAGAATAAGGAGTATTTTGATTTGTGAGCTGTTTCCCTCTGATAGAAGCGAAGTGTCTGGGCAAATTATAGGGTTGAAAAGAGTGTACCCATTTGAGGGAAAAAGTACAACTCCCATAAGTAAACACACTACATTGGAGGACATAAATAAACACACACTACGTTGGAGGACATAAATAAACACACTACGTTGGATTGCCCCATCGAAGCATCCAATCAGGTTTGACTCTCTAGATGTGGATGAAGAGGAGGAGGCCTGCCCCGTGGAACAAACAATTACTGATAGGCACCCCAGATACCGCCAATTAATGGCAGAGACTGAAACAGACTCTGACATCCTGCCCTCCTCAAGACGTGCTCCCCCCCCCCGGCTTATCAGGAAACTTTTTATGAAAGGCGCGAAGCAGTTTAGGAGCATGAACATGATCCACAGCAACCCATTCATTTTGTTCAGGCCCAAATTCCACCCACCGAACCAGGTGATACAAACGACCCCGCTTGAGCTTAGAGTCCAAAATGTCAGAAATCTCGAAATGCTGCTCCCCCTCCTTCATCAGAGGAGGAGGAGTCAGAGGTTCCGGTCGCCATGCGTTCGGCCCAGGATTTTTCTTCAGCAAGCTGAAATGGAAAACAGGGTGCACAGAACTCAATGATTTGGGTAGTTCAAGTTCAAACGACACATCAGAAATTTTTTGAAGCACTTTTTTTGAAGAGTCCAACATACTTCCAACCCAATTTTCTACTGGGTTGAAGGCCCTAAATATTTTTTGTTGACAAATATACAGAGTCGCCAGGTTGCAAGACCCAACCCCCAGCCCGACCCCTGTCAGCATATGTCTTGTAATCAGCTTTGGCTTTATCCAACGTCTTAGCAATGAGGGGCCAAGAGTTCTGCAAATCAGTCCACCACTGAGAGAACTCAGAAGATGGGGCCGGTCTGTTGGTGTGTGTGAGTTGTGCTAAACAGCACTGTAGCAGAGGTTGAAGACTCCAAAATAAAAGACAAAGCTATGTACAGTTTATGTACATTTATTTACAAATATTGCGCTCAGAATCAAAGTGCTTCGCCAGCCACCAATACAGAAGAGAAGAGAGAGTACTATACAACATATATCATATATATACATTTCACTGTACTCAGTGGCCAATCAGGTCCATGCTGAGTCATTCCCCAAGTCATACCTCTATACAAGACTGCACCTGTCTTGTCCAGTTCTAACCAGAATAGTCATATGACTTGGTACCAACATGTCTGCAGTGATCTCACTGACAGCTCCTTGACAGTTCACTGTTTATGTGTCTCTAATACTGACACTCTTCCTAGACACATTAAACAGTTAGACCCAACATGTCTTTACATTTCTGAAACTTTTCAATAGTTAAACACTTGGTAAAAATGTCTGCAACATTTTTCTCAGAACTGCAGTATTTTCACTAACTTTCTTTCTACTGCTTCCCTGACATTCTGATATCGTATCAGGATGTGCTTGCTCCTAAGTTTTACCATTTGATCACTGGCTAATATCTGTGCAGCTGAGTTGTCACAATGTATTGCAATAGGTAGAGTACAAGATAACCTTAAATCTTGAACCAATTGATGTATCCATTCAAGCTGTGACACACATTCACTCAGTGCAGAAAATTCTGCTTCACACGTACTGGTAGCCACCAGTTGTTGTTTGACTGATTTCCACATTATCAAACCTCCGTGTAGGTAAATACTAAGACCTGTGGTAGACTTTCCGTCCTCTCTGTCTCCCCAGCTAGTATCCCCATAGGCTTCTAACTGAGTGTTGTTTTGCTTTCCCAACACTAATTTCTGTGATCCTGTAACTTTTAAAAATCTTAACACCCTTTTTGCTGCTACCCAATCTTTCTCTGTTGGATTTGCACACTTTTGACTTAATACATGTACAGCATAGCATATCTCAGGTCTGGACCAGCAAGATAAATATAATAGTGATCCTACCAAGGACTGGTACCTGGTCTTTTGCATAAATGCTTTCTCATCAGGGTCTTTTACATAACTCACTGTGATTGGTGTCTCCACACCATGGGCCTCTGTCATTCCAAAACTCTCCAACAGCATTTGTATTTTGTTGTGCTGACATAGCTCATAGAAACCTTCTTCATTTTGAGTAATGTCCAGTCCCAGATAATGACTGATTTGACCCAAATGTTTTATCCTGAACTTCCCTTGCATTTCCTTTACAAACCAATTCAGCTGAGTTTCTTCATGAAACATAACACAAAGATCATCCACAAACACAAATATATAACATTCCTGTCCATTTATGTTTGCACTGAAAAAACATGGACCAGCAATACCTTGCTTGAATCCTAGATCCATCAAAAACTTCACCAAACACTGGTTCCAATTCTTGGCACTTTGCTTTAAACCAGGGGTGGGAAATTGTTTTGGCTCGGGGGCCCCTTTGTGGGAGAGGAGGTTAGCGGAGGGCCACACCTTTTAAAATGATTGCATTAATTAGTTTGCATTTCAGAAAAGGTATAAATTGTATCATAAAAATCAATAAATATAAATTAAATATAATAGTGGTAGTTTTATTCAATTTATTTATTGTGCTAATTTCATATCATCTATAAGCTGCAAGCACATTTAATTTTAGAATCAGTTTAATGAGACAAATGTACCCTATCACACTTTTCTACAATTTTTTTGAAATCAGGAGTGAGATTGCTTCTTGAGATTCTCATCACAGCCTGCAAGTTAATGTCTGTCAAAGAGCATCTATAATAATAACAATGCTTCTCTCTGCTCCGGGCTTCTCTGCGCTCCAGGCCCAACGGAGGCCTGACTGAAACCACGTGGCCAACTGTCTTGGCGGGCCACAAAAAACTCTGTGGTGGGCCACATGTGGCCTGCGGGCCGCAATTTGCCCACCCCTGCTTTAAACCATAAAGTGACTTGTTTAACTTTAACACCAGCTTTGTGTTTGGAACCTGGAACCCTGGAATTTGTTCCATGTACAAGTCTTCTTCAATAGCAGCATGCAAATAAGCGGTTACAAAGTCAAAATGATGAATTTTCATTTTTGCAACCCCTGCCTTTGTCAACGCTGCTCTCACAGTTTCAGCTCTGACGGTGGGGGCAAACACTTGATCATAATCCTCCCCCCAAATCTGTGAGTATCCTTTTGCCACTAACCTGGCCTTATACTGCACACTACCATCTGTGAGAGTCTTATGTTTATACAACCAATGGCAACCAATTGTATTTTTGTTACTAGGTAACTCAGTCAAGGTAAAAACCTTATTCTCAGTCAGAGAATTGCACTCTTGCTGCATGGCTTCCAGCCAATGCTTTTGTTCACCCTTCTCCAATTTCAACACATCATTATAACAAGTTGGCACTTTTATAAATACATGGTTTACATCAGTTTGTTCAAAACCATAACGCATGGGTGGCACCCCCTTTGTGGATCTGTCAGACCTCCTAGGCCCCTCTTGCCCACTGTGCTCACTTTGTGCAAAACTCTGTGAACTGCCTGCGGTTACCTCCTCCTGTTTTGGCACAACTTCAGGAGCTTGAGAAATTGGTAACTCGGCTTCAGATAAATTTGCCCCTTGTATTTCATTCCAGTTTGCATCCTCATTAAAACTTGCCGACCTGCTGAAACTTACAGCCAATTTTTTATCTGCAAACCTATAAGCCTTCATGTTTGGTTGGTAACCCAAAAACAACAATTTCCATGATTTATCACCTCCCTTCCTCCGTTGCCTGAGAGGAATGTTAACCCATGCCTGGGAACGAAAAATGCGTAAAAAACTTAGACTGAGATTCCTATCATAAATCCGTCTATAAGGAATGTCCTCTACTGCCTTCGTCCACACTCTGTTCAAGACATAGCATGCCGTAGAAATAGCCTCAGCCCAATATGCGATAGGAAGCTTAGCATCTGCTAACATAGCATGCATAAAATTTTGTAACATTCCAGCATGTCTTTCTGCCACCCCATTTTCTTGAGGAGCAGCCACATTTGCAATTCTATGAACAATTCCCTGGGACTGCAACCAGTTTTCAAACTCTTGAGAAATAAACTCTTCGCCCATGTCGGTCTGCAGTGCACACACTTCCAAGCCTAATTGCTTTTGCACTCTCTGCAGCCAAAACTTAAATGTCTGAAATACCTGGGACTTGTGTCTGAGAGTATACGCCCACAAAAATCTTGAGTGGTCATCCACTATCAACAAACAAAAACGGTTCTTTGAATGATTCTTTGGATATGGCCCAATTACATCTGCATGCACCAGTGCTAGCGGCCTATCTGACACCCGGTCACTTTTCTTAGCCACTGGATAAGCATGAGATTTCACCCATTTGCAAACCTGGCAGTCTAAATATTCACGGCAGTCTTTTACAGCTTCTTTACCAAGTATTGCCAAAGTTTTATTGATGGCATTAAAACCTATATGCCCTAATCTTCTATGGAGTCTGTGGACACAAGATTCATGTGGCATTTTATTCAAAACTGATCTTGCCTCACCTGCACCATTGCCCAAAACATAAACATTGTTTACCAACTCACCCTCTGTGAGAACTCTACCATTCTTGGCAATTTCACAACCACTATCCGCAAAAAGCACAGAAAAACCAGCTTTAGCCAATGCTGAAACACTTAATAAATTGTTCTCCAGAGATGGTACACACAGGATGTCTTCAAACGAATGTTGCAAAGCAGGAAACGTGACAGTTCCTTCACAAATCACCGGAGACACACTCCCGTCTGCTAAAGTGACTTGCTTCTGGCTGGAAGAATGTTGGTTACACAACAGATCTCTGTCCCGACAAAAATTCTGTGACGCTCCAGAATCTAAAATCCACACATCAGCTTGGGGACCAGATGCAGCAATCACCAACTTTGCGTTCTGACTGAACGACGGCCTCGGGAACTCAGCAGCTTTACTTTTCTTCCTCTGCGGGCACGAAGAATGTAGGTGCTCCGTTGATTTACAGATGAAACACTTTTTCCTTCTTTGCACCTCCAAGGCCAACGACCACTGCTCTCCTCTCTGCTGGCAGTCTACCCTTGCCTCCCTGAAGCTGGCCTCTCTGCTCCGTCTCTCTCTGGAATGCGTCCAAGACAGCGAAGAAGTGTCCTTCAGCACCAGAAACTTCTGTTCCTCTTCAATTAGACGGCCGGTAACATAAGCCAAGGACAGTTTATCAGTGTCCATGGATTCCAATGCAGTTACCAAAACACTAAACCGCACGTCAAGGGAACTTAGAAATATATAAACACGGTCCTCCTCTGGAATAGTTTTTCCTCTCTGTTCAAGTTGCTGACAGCATTCATTTAGTACATTCAAATGCCTTTGAACAGAGTCTCCAGGTTTCATTACAGTCCTGTACAGTTTCCGAGTGAGAGCAATCAATGAGCCTGCAGTTTGCCATATATAGACAGACCTCAGACTTTCCCATGCAAGTTTTGCACTAGTCCGTCCAGAGACATGGACTAATTGATCATCTGCCACACTCAGCGCGATAGCTGCCAAGGCCTTTTCATCATTTACAATGTCCTGGGCTGTCAAGGGATCAGGAGGAGCATTAACAAACAGACACAAACCTTCCCTCTTTAAGTAATGCTCCATCCGCAGAGCCCACACACTGTAATTAGAGGTGTTGAGCTTTTCTACCAACAGTGACATATTCATCGCGCCTCCCTGTGCCATGTTGCCACCGATATCAGCTACCTGATGGTCTGAAGCCACGCTCTCGTCCTCGGACTCACTCTCAGAGCTGCTTCCCGAAACCAAACTCAGTACAGCCTCAGTCTCTTCAGCACCTGCAACAGGGGACACCTCCTTCTCTTCGTCTGAGCCACTGTCAGGAACTCCTCCTGGCGATGCCACAATTCCAGCAGCTTTCCCGGCTCACCTCCTCTGTCCAGACGAGTTGTCTCTAGTAGAGCCTCCACAGCACAGCACAGCACACTGGGCCCATAACCCTGTTGGTGTGTGTGTGAGTTGTGCTAAACAGCACTGTAGCAGAGGTTGAAGACTCCAAAATAAGAGACAAAGCTATGTACAGTTTATGTACATTTATTTACAAATATTGTGCTCAGAATCAAAGTGCATCGTCAGCCACCAATACAGAAGAGAAGAGAGAGTACTATACAACATATATCATATATATACATTTCACTGTACTCAGTGGCCA
The DNA here is from genome assembly GCA_029233225.1 of Lepidodactylus listeri. Classification (NCBI taxonomy): domain Eukaryota; kingdom Metazoa; phylum Chordata; class Lepidosauria; order Squamata; family Gekkonidae; genus Lepidodactylus; species Lepidodactylus listeri. The sequence goes on from JARCFY010000012.1 coordinate 96,873,568, forward strand.
ATCAGGTCCATGCTGAGTCTTTCCCCAAGTCATACCTCTATACAAGACTGCACCTGTCTTGTCCAGTTCTAACCAGAATAGTCATATGACTTGGTACCAACATGTCTGCAGTGATCTCACTGACAGCTCCTTGACAGTTCACTGTTTATGTGTCTCTAATACTGACACAGTCCTGATTGAGGCAGGGAAGGAAGAGGATTCCCTTCAAAGCCCCCAGCTGCCATGAATGGCGAAACACCCGTAGAGGAATGAACTGCATTATTATAGCTGTACTCAATAAAAGGGAGGAGCTCTACCCAATTGTCCTGATGGTAGTTGGTGTAATATTGAAGAAATTGCTCCAATATTTGATTCATACGTTTGGACTGTCCATCAGTCTCTGGATGGTAACCCGAACTCAAAGCAGGTTCAATGACCATCACTTGGAGAAGCTCCCGCCAGAAGTTGGCAATGAACTGGCTCCCCCTATCGGAGACTATGCGCTTCAGGAAAGCATGTAGCCTGATCATGTGAGTGAAAAACACTTTAGCTAACCCCTTGGCTGTGGGCAATTTCTTGAAAGGAACAAAGTGTGCATGCTTGGAAAACATGTCCACCACCACCCAAATGACCGTTTTTCCCTTGCTAGGTTGGAGGTTAGTTATAAAGTCCATGGAAATATCTTCCCAGGGTCTAGATAGAGTAGGCAGAGGTTGCAACAATCCAGGGGGCTTGCCCCCTCGTTTCTTACACATTAAACACACTTGACATGAGGTAACATAGTCTGAAACATCCTTTCTCATGCGGGGCCACCAGAATTGCCGTTGCACTAAGTTAAGAGTCCTTAGAAACCCAAAGTGGCCTGATAACTTAGACTCATGACATGCCAGAAGAATCTCTCTGCGTAAGGATTGGGGCACAATGAGCTTGGACCCATGGTACCAGCAGCCATTTTCCTGCTTCTGAGTCTCACTGTCATTCTCCCATTCCTCAATTTCTTTGGCTGAATATTCAGCAGCACATTTAACAGTCCATTGAAATGGGGTAGGAGCCATTTTGCTTTGACTCCGAGTGATCACTGCCCCCCCCCAACTGTTGTGGGGAAAACATGGAATCAAACACCTCATCCTTCCTGGATTCATGTTGAGGTAACCTGAACAGTGCGTCGGCTAACGAATTTGCCTTCCCAGGGAAATGTTTCAACACAAAATTAAACTTCGAGAAGAAATCCGCCCACCGGAGCTGCTTTGCGTTTAGGGATCTCCGGGTGCGCAACGCCTCTAGGTTTTTATGATCAGTCCAGATTTCAAAGGGCTTTTGTGCACCCTCGAGCCAGTGCCTCCAGGTGGAAAGGGCCAGGCGAATAGCCACAGCCTCTTTATCCCACACCGACCAATGTCTCTCAGTCTCATTAAATTTCTTGGAAATGTAGGCCAGGGGGTGTAGCATATTATCTGGCCCCTTTTGCAGAATCGCCCCCCCCCATGGCCACATCAGAAGCATCGACATGAATCACAAACTCTTTGGTTTCGTCTGGGTGTGCTAAAATAGGTTCAGAGGTAAACAACCGCTTTAACTCATTGAACGCTTTCTGACACTCTGTAGTCCAACACAACCGTTCCCCTGGCTTCCCAGCCTCCAGTCCCTTCCCCTTGGTTTTTAACAGTTCCGTTAGGGGTAGGGTGATGGTGGCAAAGTCTTTTAAGAAGGTTCTATAGAAGTTGCAAAATTCCAATAGACTCTGAAGCTGTTTGCGGGTGCGAGGGGCTTCCCATTGCACCACCGCCTCTACTTTAGCAGGATCCATCTCCAACCCCTGCTGGGAAATTTGATAGCCCAGGAAGTCAATCTCAGTGCAGTGAAATTCACACTTAGAGAGCTTAGCATACAGCCGGTGCTCCAGCAGCGTTGCTAACACCTCCCACACTAGTTTTACGTGGGATTGCTTATCAGGGGAATAAATCAAGATATCATCTAAGTAACAAAGCACCCCTTTGAACAAATGTTTATGCAACACTTCATTGATCAGGCTCATAAAAACTACGGGAGCGCCAGCCAATCCAAACGGCATCACCAGGTATTCGAACTGACCCAGGGGAGTGTTAAAGGCAGTCTTATATTCATCCCCTTCCCTTATGCGCACCTGAAAGTAAGCGTCCTGCAGATCCAACTTTGAAAAAATCTTTCCCTTAGCCGCCTCTGCTAGAAGATCCTTAATCAACGGGAGGGGGTAGGCATTCGAAGCGGACACAGCATTTAGACCCCTATAATCCGTACACAGTCTCAGACCCCCATCCTTCTTTTTCTGGAACAAAACGGGGGCAGCAAAAGGGGACTTGGCCGGGCGAATAAAACCCCTCTCTAAATTCTTGTCCAGAAAGTGACGGAGCTCCTCTCGCTCAGCAGGGCTCATGGAGTACAACTTTCCTTTGGGCAACTTCTCCCCCTGGAGTAACTCGACAGCACAGTCTGTGAGTCTGTGGGGGGGAAGTTCGTCTGCCTCTGTCTCACTAAACACCTCCGCCAAGTCCCTGTATTCTGTGGGGATCTTGGTAGGGGTTAGTGCCAGCGCTGCTGGGGTAGGGGGAGAAGGTGGTCCGGGGCCCCATTTGTCGTCCCACTTGTGTTGGCCACACTTGGGATCAATCCAGGAAATCTTTCCCTCACTCCATTTTATGTAAGGGTTGTGTGAGCTTAACGAGGGACTTCCCAGCACCATGGGGAACTGAGTGTTAGGGGTGATTACAAATGCTCTCTTCTCCCAGTGCTCCCCCATCCCTACAATTAAAAGTTCAGTCTCTGCCACACACGCCTCCTTCATTTCCTTATCCGTCCATCTGGGTGAACCACAATGGCTCCCCCAGTGAGTTCACTTCAGGTCCTAACCCCTCTACTACTAAAGGGCTTATTAAGTCTCTGGCACACCCCGAGTCTATAAGCGCACACACCCGGACGTGGGTCCCCGTGCTAGGAACTATTACAGTCACGACCATATAAAGTAAGGGGCCAGGGATGCTCACTGGTGGTGGCACATCGGGCAGTGGGACCTGCAGTTCTGCACCTTTTACTGCAGGTCACTGAAGTTTCCCGCCGGCTGAGTTGCGATCAGTTCCATCTCCGCCTGGGGAACCTGCTCGCTCGTTGCCCCTTCCAGCTGTAATGCCCAGGGTTTAAAAGTTGACTTTCTGGATCTGCGGGTTCCCCCCCCCAGGGGGGGTTGACGTCTTGGGAGTCTTGGGGTCTCCCCGAGGACACGCCGAGGCGAAGTGACCGCTCTCCCTGCATTTCATGCACAGACCTTGCTTGAAGCGGGCATCGTGCAACTCCTGCAGTGCCGTCTTGAACTTCGACTTCAGGGCGGGCTTGGGTGTGTGGGGGGTGGAGGATCCCAGCTTGATCAGCGTGAAGCGCTCTTCCACATCCGCCGCTGCTCTCATCCACGCGGAAAGGGAGCCCGGACGATCATTCCGGAGGACCGTCTCGTAGATCTCAGGGTTCAACCCCTCCCGGTATTTCTTGATGAATAAGTCTTGCGACCACCCCTGTATTTTGGCAGCCACCCTACGGAAACGCTCAGTGTATTCCCTCACGGAGGTGCGGCCCTGAACCAGTTTGCGCATTTGGTTCCGAGCTTTTTCCTCCCCCATCGGGTCTTTGTAATGCTGCCTGAGGGCCCAAAATTATTCACAGTCTGTAATTCCGGCCCAGGGGGGTTATGCAAACTCACATACCAGTCACTGGTGGTGTCTCACAGCTTCGAACCGATGTAGCCCACCCTCTCGCATTCAGTCAGGTAGAGGTGACCCCACGCCGCTCAATCTCGATTATAAAAAAATCAGAGCTTCTCAGGGTCCCCATCGAACGTTGCTGTCAGGGGGTCATTAGGGGCTTGCCGGAGCATTCGATCTCCGGGATGGGGCCCCATGGGAATGGGTTGGGGGGCCCCGCAGGAGACACCACTGGGGGCATGGGTACCACAGGAGCAGCACCCGCTCCCCCCGGCATTTGCCCAGGAGGTTGCATTCCAGCCCCAGCCGCCCCTTGCGCCGGTCCGGCCCCTGCCCCTGCTCCAGCCACTACGATGCCCATCATCTGCTGTTGCATCTCCAGCACGGCTTCTCTCAGCTCCACCGCTATGCGATTGTGCATCTCACCAAACCTTCGATCCAACATCTGGTTGAGGTCTTCCGCGCCCGGATCCGGGCCCTGGGGCAGGGACTGCTCCTCACGGGGAAGGCTCAGCCGCCAGTCATCTGGTCGACGAGGCAGGAACCTCTCCTCATCTTGGAAACCCGGTCGACCAAAGTCCAATTGGTCACCACCAAATTGTACTCGGGCCCCCTTCCAATCATGGGTCCATGACTCAGACGGAGTAGTTCCAAACATGGCCCACGAGTACCGAGGGGAGGGTGGCCAAACCCCCCCTGCTCCCGGCCGCGGGAGCGTGATTATGTCCTGGCCAGTTGTCCTTGGTACCACCGGCTCACATGGTTCACTGGGAGCGGTTGTGACCGGGATCTCTTCAGTGGTAACGGGGATAGTCCCATCGTCTGACATTTAGGTACAAGCAGGCAGAGGGCCAATCAGAATGAATATAAAAAAGAAGTGCGAAAATCTCTAAGCCGTTAGTTCTCACATAAAAGGCGCAAAGCACTAAAAATTCCCCCCCATGCCCCGTAGTGACCTCTAATTGCAATTCGCAGGCCAGACACCTGGTTAGAACAACAGTTCAACAGTTCTCCAAGGTTACACAAGCAGATAAAACATTCGAGTCTCCAGAGAGAGAAAAGGGAGGTGACGAGACGAGATAGCCAGACTGTTTATGTGACGCAGTGGAATGCAGCAAGCCACCCTCCCAGAAAAAAAAACACATTAAGCAGGACATGCAATAAAACTCAAGGCAACTCGTAAATTACTGATAGGCACCCCAGATACCGCCAATTAATGGCAGAGACTGAAACAGACTCTGACAAAGGGTGTCTCAGGGGAGCAAAATGGAACCTCCAGGTTCAAGGGCAGTCTACCAGATGTCACACAATGGGATGGTGGTCACAGTCTTATCCTAGGAGCTTCCCAGACAGGGTTAGGAAATCCCCTTAGATTTGGGGAGAGGTGGGACCTATGTGGGTTAAAATGCCACAAAACCAGTATGCTGTAGCTGTTAAGGGTGTTGGACAAAGAGCCTGAAGACCCGGGTTTGAATCCCCACGCAGGCCATGGAAGCTCACTGGGTGACCTTGGGCCAGTCACATGCTGTCAGCCTAACCTACCTCACAGGGTTGTTGTGAGGATAACATGGAGGAGAGGAGAATGATATGTAACCTGCTGTGAGTCCCCATTGAAGGAAATCAATAAAAAATAAATTAAAAGTCCACCCTCCGGATGCAGTTTGTTTGAGTTGGTTAAAGTCCTGGATTTCTCTAGAAGATAGAAAATTGTTAGCATTAGAAGGTCATGACTGTCGATTTGGTTGGCATGCATATTTGTATTATGGTAAAATGAAATCGGATAATATGTTTAAACAACATTATATTAGAAGAACATTAATTGAAACATGGTCTAGATATAAGAACTTATTTCCTGAAGAAAAACCATTGTGGATTGTACCAGCAGAAGTAATAAAGCCCTTTTCAAGCTTGAGAGGGTAGGACTGGTTGAAATATAGAGACTTGTTGAAAATGGAAGATGGAGAATGGGTGTTGAAGGAAGAAAATCAGCTGGCCTTTGATTATGGATGGTTCCGATATAGACAGATGTATGATCTTTTTAAGGAAGATTTAAAAAATGGTGGGTTTAGTAGTAGAAAAAACGAAATTGAGCAGGTGTGGGAGGATGGGGGGGGGAAGCGATCTCCAAAATGTATAAAATTTTGTTGAAGTGGTATAATGCTGATGAACTTGTAAAAGAACAAATGATAAAATGGGCAATTAACATGAATAAGGATATAGCAATGTCGTCTTGGGAATTTTTGTGGAAAAATGCTATGAGTACTTCTACATGTTACAATCTTAAAGAAAACTGTTTCAAAATGATGTATAGATGGTACATGACTCCGAAAAAAATAGCAAATATTGGTCAAAATATGTCTAACAAATGTTGGAAATGTAAGCAAAAAGAAGGATCGTTTTATCATATGTGGTGGGCTTTGTGATAAAGCTAAGGGTTTTTGGTGTATGATACATGCTGAAATTGAGAAAATTTTGAAATGTAAGTTCAAAAAATTGCCTAAAATGTTGTTGCTTGGTCTTAGGTTAGAAGATGTAAGTATAGGAAAAAGGACACTAATATGGTATATGGTAACGACAGCAAGAATGGTCTATGCGTAAAATTGGAAATCCGAGAAAACTCCAGAACTATGGGAATGGTTGAGAAAACTGCTATTTATGGCAGAAATGGACAAATGGACAAGAAAATTAAACAATCAAGACTCAGCGAAGTTCTTAGAAGATTGGAAAGATCTGAAGGAATATATGGAGCAATGTTGGAATATGAAAAATAACATTTTTACATTTTCTAACTATTGAAATGAGGGAATATATGTATAATGCAAAAAAAAAAATGATTCTGTGGTCAACCGTGAAATTAAACTGTCTTTAACCAATACTTTGATAATTAGTCTAAATGTATAAAAGTTATAATAGCTCAAAATGTTACCTTAGGAGACAAATATTTTTATATATATATTTACCAGTTGATATATATGATGGTGCAGGTGAGGTGGGAAGTCATTTAATGATTATATCTTTTTAACTAAATATGCAATTTTCTAGAGAATGGAATATGTATAAAAACTAATTGTATTAAAAAAAAAACAATGGAAAAAATAAAAATTTTATTGCAAAAAAAAAAAAAAAGTCCACCCTCCGAAGCTGCCGTTCCCTCCAGAAGAACAGATGATCTGTGTAGCCTGGGGAGAAGCTGGAATTCTGGGAGATCTCCAGGCCGTACCTGGAGGTTGGCAAGCGTACCCCCACAGGCACCCGGCTGGCAGTGACCACTAGGTAGGGTTGCCAGCTCTGGGCTGGGAAATACCTGGAGATTTGGGGAGAGGTAGAGCCTGAGAAGGGTGGGGTTTGGGGAGGGGAAGGACACCAATTGGGTAGCATGCCGCAGAGTAGTCCACCTTCCAAAGCGGCCAGGTTCTCCCGGGGGACTGGTCTCTGTCGCCGGGAGCTCAGTTGTAATCCCAGGCGACCTCCAGCCACCCCCTGGAGGTTGGCAGCCCTGTGGGGAAGCGTCTCTTCGGCTTGGGGGCGCCTGCAGTCCCGTTGCCCGCCGAGGGGAGGCAGCCGGAGCCCTGAGGGTCCTCCTGGGCCAGGCCAGGCCAGCCCTCCCCGACGGGGAACCCCTGCCGCCCGCCCGCCCTCGCCCGGGAGCCGCCGCCGCCGCCGCCGCCGCGGGAGGAGCCAGCCGAAGAGGGAGCGCGCCCGCCCGCTTGCCCGCCTGCCTGCCTGCCGGAGCGAGAGCGCAGGCTGGGCTGGGCTGAGCTGAGCTCCTTGTGCCGCGGCAGCAGCAGGAGCAGGAGGAGCAGCCGCCGCCGCCGCCGAGAACGCCCGGGGCCAGTCCGGCCACTCGCCCGCCGCCGCCTTCCGCCCGGGCATGCCCCCCTGCGGGCCCCAGAGCCCCGCCAGCCCTTAGCGCCGCCGCCGCCAAGCTCCCTCGGGTGCTTCCCCGCCGGCAGGTGAGTCGGAGGCGCCTTCGCGCCCGGGGGCCGGAGCGGGTCGTGCCGGGGGGGGGGGGCTGATGCGGCTTGCCTCCCCACGACCCCCGCGTTCTCCTTGCCAACTCCGAGCAGGCTGCCTGGACCGCGCCGGGCGGCCTCTCTCCCGCCACGCGCCCCCCTTATCACCCCCGGTTCTCCCGGGACTTGGCCGAGATCTGCCGGAGACCCGCGCCCCCTGGGCGGCGGCGGCGGCGGCGAAGCCGCTCCGGGCGGTCGGGCGCCTGGACGGTGTGTGCGCCGAACGCGTGAACAGAGCCGTCCCGGGTCGTCCGTCCGGAGCAGCCCCCCTGGGCCGTTGCTTTCAGGGTGGACTCCTCCAGGGCAAGGTCTCGCTCCCCCCCCCCCCGCGTCCCCCGGTCTCCCCAAACTCCCGGAGTTTCCCAATTTGGACCTGGCTCCAGCCTTTCCGGGCCCCGATAAAGACCGGGGAAGGCACCCCCTGCTTTCGGCGCCCCCCCCCCCCCCTTCCCGCTTGCCCGGACCGCAAACCTCTCGACCGGCCTTGCAGAGCAGTAAGGCGGGGTGGGGACTAGTGTTCCCTCTAAGCTGAGTTAGTGTGAGCTAGTTCACACTTTTTTAGCCTCCAGCTCACACGTTTTTGTCTTCACTCAGAAAGGGTGGTTCCCGAGCAAACTAATGTATGCAGTAGCCAAATCGCTGGCTCACCACCGTAATGCAAGTAGCTCGCAAAGTAGAAGTTTTGCTCACAGGACTCCACAGCTTAGAGGGAGCATTGGTGGGGACCAGTGTTCCCTCTAAGCTGAGTTAGTGTGAGCTAGCTCATGGTTTTTTAGCCTCCAGCTCGCACATTCTTGTCTCAGCTCAGGAAGGATGGCTCCAGAGCCAACTAATTTAGGCAGCAGGTAAATCGCTCGCTCACAACTTTAATGCCAGCAGCTCACAAAGTAGAATTTTTGCTCACAAGACTCCACAGCTTAGCAAGGACATTAGTGGGGACTCTTTCCAGGAGGAGGGGAAAGGAGAACAACCAACCAGGCTTGCCCCAGGTTCTGCCGGGTGCTTCCTGCAAAAGTTGCATAGGCATGCCAGCCTCCAGGTGGGACCTGGGGATCTCCCGGAATTGCAGCTCACCTCCAGAGATCAGCTCCTCTGGAGACAATGGCTGCTTTGGAGGGGGGACTCAGGAGGGGGGACTCAGTAGCCCTGTGCCCCACTGAGGCCCCTGTCCTCCCCAGGCGCCATCCCCAAATCTCCAGGAGTTTCCCAGCCTGGAGCTCCAGTCAAGTTGTGGCTTTACCTTTTGCACGTGAGCCGTCTGGGCTGACTCCCTTGCCTGCAAAAGTCTGGGCAGGTTTCTGCTGTCTTTTTGAACTTTGCTGGAAGTCAGAGCTTTCGGTGTGATTCTGCAGCAGCCTGGTCCAATGCTGAACCAAGGGCTGGTTGACACAGCGACCACAATATGGGTCCCACATCCTCAGTGTGTAAACATTCCCTACAAAAGGCAAAGTCGTAGTTTTGTATCTGTGTGTGCATGGGGGGGGGGGCTTACAGTGGATACTCTCCCCTTGCCTTCCCCCCCAGCTCTGTCTTAGATCCCCGCCTCCTGCTTTCCTGCCTTTTGTATTCCCCGCCCCCTCTTCCTTTTGATGTTGTCTTTTTACACTGTGACCCTGAAGGCTGGGCACATCTTTTGTAATATACTTTGTCAAGGTGCTTTGTAAGGAATAACAGTAATCCTTGCTGGCACTGCGGGCAGGAATAGCCGTTTTGCTAATGAACGGATAGAATAATCTTTAAAAGTTGTTCCGCTGTTTTATGGGGTATATGAAAATCTGTGCACATCAGTTTTAGGAGGAATATCATATTTATTTGGTCATGTTATAAACTTGTCAGTACAATTAATGCCTGTTTCAGTCTTTTTATAGCACATGTTTGTACATGCTGCTTAGTTTGAAATAGATCAGAGTGACGTTGCTCTGACTGGTGGCTGTTCTAGCTAAGTGGCTGCGCTGTGGCCACAGTTTTCTCCCTCGCACCTGTTTATAATTTGCTCCGTTTCTTAGAAAACTCAGGCTATGACTTCATTTGTTGGTGGCGCCCCATATGTTTAGCAGAGGGGCAGGGAGCTGGGATCACAGGCCTTGGGGACAGCAGCAGACAGATCTAGCTCCACAGTTGCAGAATCCCAACGAATTTGTACTCTTTCCAGTCACCTTTGTTTCAGTGGGCGGTTACTTAAGGTGCCAATAACAACTTCACAAAGATAGCCATAACTTAAACACTCCATTAGGGCTGATTTGTGCACTTCATATTTGCAGGCCTATAGGGTAGATCAAGGGAACAGTTGTGCTGTTTTCAGTACCTCTCAGCAAACATTTAAGGTCACCATTCAAATAAATGAATTGTGATTCAGTAGGGTATGTAATGCAGTATACTTCATGCGCTTAAGAGGGAACAGCTGAATACAGAGATGACTGAAGTCAGTGTGGATAAATGGTCTTGTGAGGCTTGAAAAATGATGGTTGTAAGTTTTCATCACTAATTTGTATAGCAATATAAGCAGTTGGGTCAGAATGAAGCCATTTGCTCCTGAATTCAGGGTGTCCGTGAGTGTTTTACGCAGCTTTGCTCTAAGCCGCGTGGGGGCTGGAAACTTTGATTTCTGTGTTCAGTGAACATACACCAGTGAACTTCTAGTGGTGAAGAACCAACCAGTAGCATCACAGTCAAGGTACTTGAAAATGACTCACAGTGCTTTTCTGAGAGCTTTTCCAGAGTCAGCTATCTTGGTGGGCTACAGCAAGGCCATTGGCCTAACCTGATTTTTTAAATTCGAGTCCAGCAGCACCTTAGAGACCAGTAAGGGTTTGGGGGTCTGGGCTTTCAAGAGTCATGACTCCATTGGTCAGATCCCTTCCTTAGCTCCTGGACGGGCATCCAGCTGCCCTTTGGAACTAACCTGATCTTTGGCACCCATTGTGTGGTACCAAGTAAAGGCTGCTTGCTATAAAATGAATGACAGCCCAGTTTAACTTTTGGAAGGTGCAGTCATTTTACAATAAGAGAAGAGAGATTGGATGTATACCCCTCCCTTCACTACCTGAAGGAGTCTCAGAGCACTTACAATCTCCTTTCCCTTCCCCTCCCCACAACAGACACCCTGTGTGCAGTAGGTGGGGCTGAGAGAGCTCTCCCAAGGACTGCTCTTTCCAGAATAGCTCTGAGAGAACTTGTGGCCAACCCAAGGTCACGCCAGCAGCTGCATGTGGAGGAGTGGGGAATCAAACCGGGTTCTCCCAGATTAGAGTCTGCAGCTCTTAACCACTACACCAAGATGGGGCAGCAATACAGCATCTGTCTTGCACGCTGGACATCTCATCTTCAGTCCTCGGCATCTTCAGCTAAAAGGGTCAGCTAGTCAGGGAGGGGAAAGGCCTCAGCTCAAAACCCTGGAGAGCGGCAGCCAGTTTGAGTAGACGAGACTGACCTTGATGGACCGAGGGTCTGTCTGGTTCAGTAGAAGGAAGCTTCACGTGTTCAAGTCCTTGTCCTCTCTCGCTTTCTCTGTGTGTGTGTAAAGTGCTGTCAGAGGATCCCCTCAAGGGGTTTTCAAGGCTTTCAGAGCTGTTTTGCCATTGCCTGCCTCTGCACAGCAACTTCCTTGGTGGTCTCCCATCCAAGTACTAACCAGGGTTGACTCTGCTTAGCTTCTGAGACCTGACGAGATCAGGCTAGCCTGGGCCATCGAGGTCAGGGCTAAAATGGGTCCTGCTCCTAGGGAATCTTGTAGTTCCTTAGATGTCTGTACCATCCGGTCCTTGGCACTGGTGTGATGGTTAGCAAAACTGGGGCTTCTGAGTCACCATCCCTGCCGGAGTCTTCCTGGACACCCCCTCTGCCCATCATGACAACCGGGTAGTAGCTCAGGTCTGCCTGTTTCTGCAGAAGACTATGCCACAGGCTCTCTGAGACTTGGGTTTCGTGCCATCCTCCCCTGTCACCTCTGGTTGGCTGCTTCTCCTAACCAGCAGGATATCTCTGGCGCTTCAGGCAGTCATCAAGCCAGAGTGCAGCGTGGAAGAAGAAAAGGACACTCTGCCCGCAGAGGCAAAGGTTAGGGCATTGTCAAGCGCCAAGAAGGACAGAGGACGAGATTGAGGTCTCCTTTCTGACAGTCATGGTGGCAACTGTGTGCCTCCCAGACACGTTCACTTGCAAAGAACTTAAGAAGAGCCCTGCTGGATCAGACCAGAGGGCTGTCTAGTCCAGCATCCTGCCTCACATGGTGGCCAACCAGTTCCTCTGGAGGGCCAACAACAGGGCAGAGAGGCTGAGGCCTTTCCCTGATGTTGCCTCCTGGCTCTGGGATTTGGACGCCGACTGCCTCAAAGTGAAGGGTTTTATCCTTTCAGTGTTCAGACACAGGACATGATGAACAGTTTACTAAATCCGGAAGAAATGAAATGAAACTCAGCAAAGACTCTCGCTGAGTTCTTGTTTTAGGCAAAAAGTAATCACAAGCACACAGATACAAGACTGCCCCTTGTTGGTAGCATATATGGGAAGAATCAACATGAATCAGCGCTGTGGTGTGACTAAAAATTGGCATCAGGCAAGAGCCTGTGGAAAACCGGAAGTGACATCATGCTGCTTTAGGAACCTTCAGAAATGCTAGGTTCTGGCGATTCCCAGAGCAGTGTGACATCACTTCTGTGTTTTCCCTGGAAGTGACATCATACCGTCACCTAATGGCACCTCCCAGGTCTCCCTCCTGGACTCCCGTTGGTGCAGTGGGTGGCAACCCTTAACTGCTACAACCAAGTGAAACCCCCCTTAGGGCCTTTTCCCCTTCAGTGGACATGAGGGAAGGTCATTTGGCTTACGGACCATTCGCATGAGCTATGAGTGAATGAAAGTACTCCCTGAAGTGAATTACATCTGATTTTGGAAAATCTCCCTACTTTTGGACTCTGCTGACCTTTCCACCCCAGATCCATGCCTCCATAGCCTGTGTACTTCATACGTTTAGGCCCACATATGTAAGGACCGCTTTGCGCTAGGTAGGCCCAGTTTCTAGCTTAGGTTCATCCAGCCATTCCCTCTTGTGATCCTTTTCTTCTGGCTCTTGTGAACCTTGTTAGCAGGGTGTTGTTATCTACCTTGATCCTAGGGTTGCCAACTGCCTGAAGGGAAAAAAAAGGTCTGTCCTTTTAATAGAGGTTTAATAGCATGTTATTTGTCAGGTGATGTTATTTTCCTCCATGCCAAGAAAAGCTGCTGCTGACAAGCCAGTGGAGTGTTGTGGTTAAGAGTCTTGGACTAGTAGCTGAGAGACCTGGGTTCGAATCCCTATTCATGCCATGGAAGTTAGCTGGGTGACCTTAGACCAGTCATATGCTCTCAGCCTAACCTACCTCACAGGGTTGTTGTGGGGATAAAAGGGACAAGTGGTGTAAGCAACTTTGGGTCCCCACTGGGGAGAAGGGCAGGGTGCAAATGAAGTAAACAAAATAGTTTTTCACACATTTGGCCTCTGTTAAAAGGACAGGATATTTTTCTCCAGGCCTGTTTGCCACCCCTCTTGGGCCTGCATGCTGGAGAGAAAGGCAGACTTAAATGAAATAACAGTGATCACAGTGTTTTTATGTAACTGCATGGTGCAGACACATTGGGAATAGTACGCACAGGCCTGGAAAGGGATAGAAAAGCAGCGACTAAAAGGATCAGGAGAGGTGAGGCTCCTACTTTTATAAGGAAAGACTAGGACATTGGGGGGTTTATTTATTTATGTATTTATTTATTTACTTTATTTATATCCAGACTTTCTCCCCAAGGGGGATCCAAAGCCACTTTCATCATTCTCCTCACCTCCATTTTTATCCTCACAACAACCCTGTGAGGTAGGTTAGGCTGAAACTGGTCCAAGGTCACTAAACACTAAACAAGTTCCCATGGCACGAGTGGGGATTTGAACGTGGATTTCCCAGATCCTAGTCTGACCCTTTAACCACTACACATTCTGGCTCTCAATTTAGAGGGGAAAACATGGGAAGAGAGAAGAAGAAGAGATTGGATTTATACTCCGTCCTTCACTACCCAAAGGAGTCTCAGAGCGGCTTGCCGTTCCCCTCCTTTCCGTTTCCCTCCCCACAACAGACACCCTGGGAGGTAGATGGGGCACAGAGAGCTCTCTTGAGAAGTGCTCTTGAGAGAACAGCTCTGAAAGAACTTGTGACTGACCCAAGGTCATGCCAGCAGCTGCATGTGGAGAAGTGGGGAATCAAACCCAGTTCTCCCAGATTTAGAGTCCACACTCCTAATCATTACATCAAACTGGACGGTAGTGTGGGTTTGATAAAATGAGACATTTTATCTCATAATATTAGAACTTTTAGCAATCTATAAAGATTTGATTTCTCATTAGATATAACTGTAATATTAGTTAGTGGATTAGGCAATCGAGCACAGGATATTTGGCTTTCCTCTGACTGTTGTTGTCCAGTTCTACTCACGGCCTCTTATTTTCCAGAAGAACTGAAGGTTGTGGCTGAGAACATATCCTTCAACTAATGGTTTTCACAGTGTTGGTTGGTACTTCAAACTGGATCATGACTTTCTCCACAGGTGGATAGTGAGGTCAGGAGGGAGGAGGCAGCTCTGGGAAAAGTGAGTTTGTTCCTGCACATCATATATGAAATAGCCATGAAATGCAGTTTTTTGTTCAAGAACGCTATGTACTGACAAATGCTACAAATGGAAAAAAGTAAATATAAACCTCTTCAGTGCTGATGTTAAATTCTTGTTTTAATATTGGGAAGGCCCCTGAAAGTGGAACCAGTGTCAAAGCTGGTCCCACTTCAGAAAGAATGAGAACCCCTCCCTTCAGGTGGCCCTGGCCTAGATGGCGCAGGCTAGCTTGATCTCATCAGATCTCAGAAGCTAAGCAGGGTCAGCTCTGATTAGAACGTGGATGGGAGTCCACCAAGGAAGTCCAAGGTTGCTACACAGAGGCAGGCAATGGCAAACCACCTCTGAACATCTTTTGCCTTCAAAACCCTACAGGGTCACCATAAGTTGGGTGCTACTTGATGGCACTTTCTACCACCACCACCCTAAGGTGGATATTCTTAAAGAGACTAAGTAGGGTCCATCCTGGTTTAGCAGGAAGCTAAGCATGGGAGACCACCAAGGAAGTCCAGGGTTGCTACGCAGAGGCAGGTGATGGCAAACCACCTCTGAACACCTCTTCCCTTGAAAACCCTCCAGGGTCACCATAAGTCAGCTGTGACTGGATGGCCCTTCCCACCACCACCCTGAGGTGGGTATCTTTAAGGAGACAGATAACAGAAAAGAAGGAGAGAAATAACCATATAGGTAACCCTTCTGTTAACCCTGAGGGACTTTGGGTGTGCCCGTGAAGATGATAGTTTTTGGGCAAAGGAATTTTGACACAGCATAAGTGTGTGAGAGACACGAGGAAAAAGTGGACTTCTCACAGTTAGTACTGGAAGCAGATATCCTCATACTTTGGGTAACCAAGGGGTATGTGTTGCAGCCTGCGCACATTTTCACACAGTCTGTCATTGGAAATAGCACAAGGCGAAGCTCTGGGTGGCTGGGCCTCATTCTGTGTCCTGTCAGGACGGCCCTTGATCCACGGCTCCCTCTGGCCCGTCTCTTGGCGCCAAAGTGAATGTCTCATTAAAGAGAAGTCCATCTTTCTCCAGCCTCTGCCTTGTTCAGAAAGTGACCAGATACCGCTGCATGTCTTGGGTCTATTGCCGCTTTTCCTTTTTATAAATGAAGCCGGGTTTGTACGTATTCACCCGTAGCAGTTGACACCTCAGGGTCAGCCCTCCCCTCAGTCAGGATGAGGCTGCCCACTCCGTGACAAGGCTTTGAGGTACCACAGAAGGGCATCATGTGATATATTACTTGGTTTATTGATTTTGTTTTTGATCTCATGGTGGCTGGCTCCATTTGGACTTTGTGTTGGGAAATATCTGGAGATTTTTAGGGTGGAGCCTGAGCGGTGGAGTTGCCTTCTGACACACTTCCGGTGATGTCAGGGGGTGTGGCATATGCAAATAAGTTGTGCTAATGAGTTATGCTAATGAGCTCCTGCACCTCTTTTTCTACGAAAAGACCCCTCAGGCGGCACCATATTGCGCCAAGCCACCAGTGTGGCCACAGCCGAAGTGTGCTTCTTTGGGGAAGCAAGTGAACATATCTTTCTGGGAAGAGGATCTTGTAAGCTGTCAGTGGGTTCCCACCTTAAGTTCAGAGTATGGTTCTCAAGTGAGAAAGCTGGTTGTTCTGTGGGACAGATAAAAGTGTTCCATGACTGACTACGTTTCTAAATGAGCAAATTATAATAACTCAAAGCCTGAAACTACTGATAAACTGAAAAGATACAGAGTGACACCAAAGAAACTCTATGGACAGAATAAGTCTTAAATTAGAGTTAAAGAAATACATCACCTTAACCATTAAGGTTATTGTTGGACTAGTTTATACTAGAGCCAGTTTGGTGTAGTGGTTAAGTGCACGGACTCTAATCTGGGAGAACTGGGTTTGATTCCCCACTCCTCCACTTGCACCTGGCTGGATGACCTTGGGCAAGCCATAGCTCTGTACCAGCTGTTCCCTCAAGGACAGCTTGGGAAAGAGCTCTCTCAGCCCCACCTACCTCACAGGGTGTCTGTTGTGGGGAGGGGAAGGGAAAGGAGTTTGTAAGGCGCTCTGAGACTCACTTGAAGAGTGAAGGGCAGGATATAAATCCAATCTCTTCTTCTTCTACTAACAGTAGAAAGATCAAGAGAATTCCTTTTCCTGACAAGTTATCAATTCATATTAACCTGGCAAGCTTTGTCCCTGCTGACTGATGTGCAGTTGATGTTTCCCAACATAGTCACTTTGTGGTTATTTCAAAGGATTATCTCTCTGCTATGTTCTATAAAGGATAAAACCACAAATTAAGGTTTCAAGGTTTTAACTGCCTGTTTGTTTGAACTGAATGTGAAATGGCCTTAGAGTGGCCCCAACTAGATGGGTGGGTTTGGAGACACCTGTCGCTGGGTGAGAAACTGCTGATATTTTTTGCTCCCAAGAAGGCCTGTGCTTTGACTTCAGTTTCAGTTGTCACCCTTGTTCCTGTTTATTGATGTCTATTGTCTCTTCAGCTTGGTAGTCTGTAAGCACAGATGTAATATTGGGCTTGCCCCAGTTCTGGGCAGTCAGCCAGTGAACCAGCTATTTACTTTCAGGTGGAGGACATCTGAAGCTGCTGCTGCTTCATGGCATGGGAACTGTTTCCTCCTGTAAAGGTAGAGTAAGGATCATCTTTTCAGCACTTGACTTGTGAGCCTACTTCCATCTCTGGCCTAAATCTTGCCTTACGGCCAGGGCTATTTTGGGGCAAGAATGCACAGGAACGGAGTTCCGGCTGGCTTCTGAGTTGGCCACGCCTACAACCCCCCCACCCCTTGGGTTCCCCAGGCACCTCACAAGCTGCGAGGTACCTGGGGAAGTCAATCCAGAAACTGCCTTCCTTCCCTTGGGTTCCCCATGTGCCCCGCAAGCCGCAGGGCACCCGGGGAAGCCAATCCTGGGAAAGAACTGTGCTGTCAGGGATGTGGCCTAATATACTAATGAGTTCCTGCTGTTGGGTGTGGCCTATTATGCTAATGAGTTCCTGCTGGGCTTTTTCAACAACAAAAAAGCCCTGCTTACGGTAAAGCCACATGTAGAACTGTACCTTCCAGTTATCAGCCTGTGGTGATACCGCAGGGTTTTCAGAGCAAAAGATGTTCAGAGGTGGTTTGCCATTCCCTGCCTCTGCGTAGCAACCCTGGACCTCCTTGGTGCTCTCCTATCCCAAGTCGTGACCACGGCTGACCCTGCTGAGCTTCTGAGGTCTGATGAGATCGGGCCAGCCTGGGCCTTCCAGGTTTTAAGATGATCAAAATATCTATCCCAGGCAATGTTGTTTGTTGCAGGTTATTAGATGTGTTAAAATTTTTGAGGACCTGTCTGTGGTTGCTTGACTTGTGTTCCTTCCACAGGTTTTGATTAATAGTTGTTAGGAGATTAATTTCTGTTCTTAGAAGTGTTGGTGTTTAGAATTGTTGGTTAAAGGGTTGCCAACCTTTAGGTGGGGCCTGAAGATTTCTCAGCACTACAGCTGGTCTCCAGGTGACAGAGATCCATTCTCCTGGAGACGAGGGCTGCTGGGGAGAATGGACTCTGTGGCCTTCTTCACAGCCGAACTCCCTCCCCTCCCCAAACCCTGCCTTCCCCAGCCTCTACCCTCAACGCTCCAGTTATTTCCCCACCCAGAGTTGGGAACCTTGGCTCTGGAGCAGCCATACATTTAAGGTTGCCAACCTCCAGGTGGGGTCTGGAAATTTCCCAGAATTGCTACTGATCTCCAGACCACCAAGATCAGTTCCCCTGGAGAAAATGGCTGCTTTGGAGGATGGACTCTCTGGCATTATTCCCTGCTGAGGTCCCTCCAGTTTGGTGTAGTGGTTAGGAGCACAGACTCTTATCTGGGAGAACCAGGTTTGATTCCCCACATGCAGCCAGCTGGTATGACTTTGGGTCAGTCACAAGTTCTCTCAGAGCTGTTCTCTCAAGGGCAATTCTCAAAAGAGCTCCCTCAGCCCCACCTACCTCACAGGGTGTCTGTTGTGGGGAGGGGAAGGGAAAGGAGGTTATAAGCCACTCTGAGACTCCTTTGGGTAATGAAGGGTGGGGTAGAAATCCAATCTCTCCCCCCCCAGGGCTCCACCTCCAAATCTCTGGAATTTCCTGACCCAGACCTGGCAGTCCTAGGTGGTTGGGTTTTAATCTACGTTGTCTTAGCTGCCTCTTTGTGGGAAAACCAGAGTAGAAATGGTTCTGAGGGCATCTGTGCTAGTCTGCCATAGAACAGCTGGATTTGAGTCCAGCAGCGCCTCAGAGACCAACTGGACAGAGGTCCAGGGTGTGTGAACTTTCGAGAGTCAAAGCTGCTTTGGGCTGGAATCTGATGAAGGCAGAAACGTGTTCAGTAAAATGATAAATAACATTTGTTAGGTGTGGGTGGCTTGACCACTCACAGCAGTCCACATAAGCGCTGGCTTGTTATTACCAAGTATGCAAATACTAAATGAAGGCATTAGTCAGTAGGTTCCTAAATGACAGGAAAATGTCCAGTCATGATGTTGAGGCTTTTAAGTGGCTCGGGTTTTATGCCACGGAGCTCTTGAGTAGTTCACGAGTACAGTACAGTTGACTTCACTTGTATTGCCGACATCTAGTCTTAATGTCTTGCTGGACAGTGTGGTGACACAAACAAATAAATTCTTAAGTTTGCAAAACAGCCCGCTTGTCTGTCAAGAATCATGCAGGCTTGTAAATAGCTACTTGCCTGGTTATTTATAAAACCCTGCCCCCGGTACACTTTAGCCCAAAATTAGCACCATAAAATATCCATAACCCGGCACAGTCATACATGTTTAATGAACAAATACCCAGAAAAATTTCTTCTGTAACTCCTTTTGAACACCAGTGAGGAAGATGCTTGCCATGCTTCCTCTGAGAGACTGTTCCCGATGGATGGGAGCACAGTTGAAAAAGCCCACATCTGAGTCAAGATTGATCCTAGTGTCCTCTGTGATGGGGTGACCAGTAAAAGCTGCAGAGAGGAGCGAAGCAGGCCTGTGGGGTGCAACCAGCAGATAAGCCCCTTCTGATCCGAGATCCAGGGGAATGAAGACCTTTAAAGTCAAACACTCTAAACCGGTGGTGGTGGTAGTGGGAAGTGCCGTCAAGTTGCAGCTGACTTCCGGTGACCCTGTAGGGTTTTCAAGATAAGAGACGAGCAGAGGTGGTTTTGCCATTGCCCTTCATAGCAGTTCTGGACTTCCTTGGGGGTCTCCCATCCAAGCACCAAGGCAGACCCTGCTGAGCTTCTGAGATCTGATGACACTGGGCTAGCCTGGGCCATCCAGGTCAAGGCAGAAGCTTGTAATATCCAATAGAGCTTACCTTTAGCATTTCCTACAGCATGATGTCCAGCTCTAGTGTTTTACATTATGTGTCTGTCTTTTCTCTGTTGAGGTTCTTCTCTCTCCTTTCCTAGCTTGTTCCTTTCTCTGTTATTCTCCTCTTAAAAAATAGAGTAACATCAGCCAAAAGTGGCTGTAGACTTCCTTGGTGGTCTCCCATCCAGGGACTACCCCTGCTTAGCTTCTGAGATCCTGTGAGATCCATCCCGGTCCAGAGAAGAGATGGACAGTAGTGGTTTGCCATTGCCTGCCTCTGTGTAGTAGCACTCCCTGGACTTCCTTGGTGGTCCTCCCATCCAAGTCCTGCCCAGGGCTGACCCTGCTCAGCTTCTGAGATCTGACAAGAAAGGGCTAGCCTGGACCATCCAGGTCCGGTTAAGATGAACTCACCTCATCAGAGGTAAGAAAGGCCTTGTCTCTGGCCCATCAGCATCACTGCCTTGTTTAGATTCAGTTTTAGCTTGTTCTCTCTCAGCCGCTTGACTTACTTAGGGAACATTTTATTCTGCACTGCAGGTGGCTGGCAAGTTAAAAACACCATAAAATCATAAATAACCAGAAGTTATCAGTTCAAAAGCAAGACAAGCAATTAAAACAAGGCCTTTTTAAAAGGCTTGAGTGTGGTATCCAAGCACCCACCCACCCACATCTCTCTCTTCTGTATTCTCGAAATAACTCTTCCCTCTTTTGTCCACAATGAGACCCACAGCCCCTCCTTGGCAGAAAGTCCTGGTTCTCCTGGATCCTGAGGACTGCAGGGAGCCCACTGCACCTTGACTTGATGCTGCAAGGAAAACATTCTGTAACGTGCCCATTTGTTATTCTTCAGCTTCTGACTAGCTGTTAAACTAGACTCTGAGCATTAGCAGGGTACAAGTTAAACATTTTTCTTTCTATAGATTTTAAATATGTTACCTGAAGCGTACTGGACTCCGGAGACCAGGAACGGTGAAATCATGAAGCCTTTATTGAGTGATTCAGCATGCCCAGTAGATGGTCAGATCAAGCATGCATCCAGGGCTCCAGGGCCCTCATTATATGCTGGCCGGAGCCACACCTCCGGCCGCACCCAAAAGACCTGATAGGGGCTTAACATATGCGCATGTTTGTCATAGGTTCCCTGGAGGAGACTTTGATTGCATTGGCTCCCCAGGGAGAACCTAGGTCCCACATTGGTGGAGGCTTTCAATCCGGATGTTTATTGTTCCTCCAGATTCAAGCCCCCCTCTCTGCCCGACCATGTGCTCTGGCCATGCGGCGGGCGCCATTACCTGGGAGCACATGGCAGGCTGGTTGCTACATAGAGCATACTACATTACATCACCTGTGCTGTTTCACTACAGAACAGTTGTGATTAGATGAATAAGAAGGAGGAGGGGCAGTTGAAAATTGCCATGCGGTGTTCTTTTTTTGTCTAGGTCTTAAGGCACTCCATAGAATGTTTTTGTGTATTCTTCTGAAGAAAACCTTTGAAAAAGGCTGGATTTCCTTAACATACTTATGGCGACCCCCAAGAGATGTTCCGATGTGGCTTGCCTTTGCCTGCCTCTGCATCATGACCCTGGACTTCCTGGTGGTCTCGCATCCAAGCACTGAGCAGGGCTGGTGTCAGCTAATGCTGCCGTCTCCCTTGAGGGAGGTGGTTTCCTCCGCCTGACTCCCACCTGTGGAAGGTGCTCCCTGTTCTTAGACTCCTCGCTTAGCCTCGCTGCTCGCTTATCGCTTCCTACACTTCCCTGACCTTGGGCGCTTAGCTCCCAGCCGCGTCTTCCCCTCAGGTGCAAACTGTAACTTTTCCCCGCTTTCAGCATGGGAATGAAAAACCAATAAATTTTGGCACTGCTTTTATCTCTCCAGGATTGGTGGGGCATTGCTGAACTGTCTCTTTGAATACTGTTTATCAATCCTGATTGTATCCTAACCAGACATTACTAACACAAGAAGTGCAAGTGACTATCAGGAGCTGTAATAGCAATAAAGGACTTTCTGTTTAAGAACACCTGTTGCCGACTACATCCTTGGGGTACTCTCACAGCTGGCCCTGCTTAGTTTCCATGATCTGACGAGGTCTGGGTTCCTAAACAGTGAAATGCTGAATTCTGGTTGGCATGGCAAAGGTGTCTTTATCCACTGAAGAACTTTCCTAGCGATATAAACTAACCATTTTGAAAAAATATATGCTGAACATATCGGGTTAGTAGTTTTGAGATAGTCAGAAACACTTAAATAAATGAAATCGTTTACGTTAAGGCTCTGAAGAGCTGCTCTTGAAATGGGACATGAACAAGCCAAGAGGTTGTTCTTTCCCTTTGTGGGTGTCCTTCGGAGACATCAAACTTTCATTCTCTTTAATTATTGATTGGAAGCCTTTTTCTTGCCAGAACAGCACTTTACACATAGTGAAATCACTTCTCCGAAGAGAGAAAATGTTTCAAGTCATTCTTGGGTCGGATTCAATTTTGCAAATTGCTTGGTTCCCCCCCCCCCTTCCCCGTGGACCCAATAAACTAAAACAGCAAACGATAAGTGTGATGATTATGCTGCGATGAATCACTCCGGTTGTAATGGCCCTAATGCACTGAACTCTAATTAGTAATATTGTATTTCTCCCCCCTTCCCTAAACAAGGACAGCATTGTGAATGAAATGTAGATCTACCCTGCTTTATATCTGGGCTTCCCAGAAGATTTTAAATGGATTCTTCCTCCTCGTGTGCCACTAAATAATTAATAGAGCTACTTCAAACCTTTTGACAAACAAGGTTATTGGTTGCCGGTAAAGAAGAGGAAAAAAATCATTGAGGTTTATAGAACAGTGTCCGCTGCTCTCCACTTCTGTGAGTGGTGGGAGGTTCCAGGGGCTAAGTTGTGGGGCTTGGAAGGAGAGCGTGCTGGAGACTTGGGGTACCTTTGTAATGTTAGTTTATTTTTTGAATAAATTAATTTTTTTTAGGGATGAGGCCACACCCAGGGATGGGGCCATGGCTCCGTGGCAGAGCCCTTGCTCGGCATGCAGAATGTCCTGGGTTCAGTCCCCGGCTTCTCAAGCTCAAAGGCTCAGGTATCAGCAGGTGATGTGAAAAACTTCTGCCTAACACCCTGGAGAGCTGCTGCCGGTCTGAGTACTGACCTTCAGTGCTCCCTCTAAGCTGTGGGGTCTTGTGAGCAAAAATCTACTTTGTTAGCTCCTGGCATTAAAGCTGTGAGTGAGCAATTTGGCTGCTGCATCAATTAGTTTGCTTTGGAGCCATTTTCCCTGAGCGGAGACAGAAATGTGTGAGCTGGAGGTTAAAAAAACCTGTGAGATAGCTCACACTAACTCAGCTTAGAGGGAACACTGCTGACCTGGATGGTTGATGGCCTGATTCAGTGTAAGGCAGCTTCCTGTGGGCATGCAGGAAACCAACAGACACTCCTGCACAAGGTGGCCACCATGGGAGGTATAGCCACACATAAAGGAAGCCCCTGCACAGGGGACAAGAGGAGTCATGTAAAAAAATATGTGCAGGGAAGAGCAGTGAGACCGAGAATAAAACACTGCAGGTGCCATTGAAGCAACCTTATTTTAATTTGCACAGCCAGTCAGATCTCCAGTGGCCAATCAGAAGCTCTGCTGAGCAAGAGCCCTGGCTCCACCCACTTCCCCAAACCAACTGGTGGGTGCCAGGAAAAGTGTCAGTGGATACCATGGTGCCCACAAGGCACCATGTTGGGGACCCCACGTGTAATTTACCCAACACTCAATGGGTATCACATTTTAAAAAGGAGGAGAGAGATTAGCTGTAGTAGATTTTCCGGGCTGTATGGCCATGGTCTTGGCATTGTAGGACTTGACATTTTGCCAGCAGCTGTGATTGGCATCCTCAGAAGTATAATACAGAAAGATAGAGTACTCTCTGTGTCAGTATGAGAAGAAGAAAAATGGTAGGGAGGTAATTTATATCTACTCAGGAAGGTGGGGTAGGGCTGAGTCATTTTCTTGTAGGCGTTTCCCAGGCTGTGACATGCTAATGGAGGGGCTTTCCTGAGGAGGTTCTTTTGCATATGGATTGGCTGTTGAAAGAGAGAGATTCCTGCCTGCCACTTGTTTCCATCAAGGAAACAAAAACTGACCACCCTAGCAAGACATTACCTAACAAGGGATGGGTTATTGGTAAGAGGTGTGGCATGATCATGTCAACAGCTTTACCGTGGAATCTCCCTTCACAATTTTCATTATGAGGAATATTGGCCTGTAGGTCTGTCACTGAATATTCAACAGAAGGTGAAATGCTCACCCTCTAGTTTCTGATTGCCATTTGTGATGTCCCGTTGGTGTCTCTTACATACAGATGGTTTTATATGGCCAATATAAATAGCAGAAGGGTGTTGCTAGAAGGGCATTAGGGGGAGGGCTTGTAGTACAGTGGTAGAGCATCTGTTTTGCATGCAGAAGGTCCCAGATTCAGTCCCCGGCATCACCAGTTAAAGGATCTATTAGTAGGTGATGTGAAAGACCTCAGTCTGAGAACCTGGAGAGCTGTTGGCCAGTCGAAGTAGGCAGTATTCGGATTGTGATAGCCCAAGAGGCTGACTCATTATTAGGCAGCTCCTCATTTGTGGTACATGATGATATATGTCACATTGTGGGCAAATGAGTCCCTCACCACATCCCTGATGGCTCTGGGTCCTCTTCAGTAGGGTCACTCAAATAGGTTTGGGGACAGCAGTGTCCCTCGAGTTTGTTGCATGGGGTGGTGTGTGGGTTTCTCGGCTAGATGGTCCATCACTGCTGGTGAGTTGTTGCTTCAGAGAGGGGTGGGGAGCAATGCTCCCTCTAAGCTGTGGAGTCTTGTGAGCAAAAATTCTACTTTGTGAGCTACTGGCATTGAAGTGGTGAGCGAGTGACTGGGCTACTGCATAAGTTAGTTGGCTCTGGAACCATCCTTCCTGAGCTAAGTTGAAAATGTGTGAGCCGGTGGCTAAAAAACTCTGAGCTGGCTCACACTAACTCAGCTTAGAGGGAACCCTGGTGGGGAGTGCCTGTAACGAAGGACAAGCCCTCCCCCTCAAGTCTTGTGGGGAGGAAGCATTGTCTTCCTGGAGGTGATGGAGGATGCACTGCAGAGACGTCAGCTGGGAGCTAACAGTAGTGGTTGGACTGTTTTGTAGAAGGTGACCACTAAGTCCGTTCTGGTCAGTCTGTATCTTCACTTCTTCAGCTGGGTCATGCATGGCTATGGAAACTTGTGGTGGTGGTGGAAAGTGCCGTCAAGTCGCAGCTGCCTTGTGGTGACCCCGTAGGGTTTTCAAGGCCGGAGACAAGCAGAGGTGGTTTGCCATTGCTGCCTTCTGTGTAGCAACCCTGGACTTCCTTGGTGGCCTCCCATCTAAATACTAACTAAGGCAGGCCCTGCTTACCTTCTGGGATGGGATGAGATTAGGCTAGCCTGGGCCATCCAGATCAGGGCAGAAGCTGGTGATAGCCAATAGAACCTACCTTTACAATCTACAGCATGATGTCCAGTTATAGTGTTTTATATTGTGTGTCTGCCTTTTCTCTGTTGTTTTTCCCCCTTGTTTCCCAGCTTGTTCCTTTCTGTTTTTCTGATCTTAAAAATATAGTTTAGCATCAGCAGTAAGACAGACAAACCAGCAAAAAGGCAGTTGCCTCTGTAGCTCAACCCACCTTATGCTGGGGTGCAGTCCAGTTGTGGCTGTTGACCCAACAGCTGGACTTTGAAAACTTCGGAAAACCAACTTCTGCAAAGAAAACATTCATTGAAAAATAGAATTAGTTTTAAGACTTGCAAAAAGGGCCAACGTGTGTTTGAACACGTTTTGCAAGTGCCCTAATGTTCTAATGGCTTCCAGAAATCTTGAGTGGGAGAATAAAAAAAATCGTCCATAGAAAGAGATAGAAGGAAAACGGTAATAACGTGGCAGTGTTGTTAACACGGTTTTAGATTTTGTGATACGCAGGAAATTAAACAGCAACAGGATCACCAGGACAGATAAGCAAATAATACTTGGGATAATGACTTGCAAGCGTCTAATGTTAACGGTGTATATATTAGCACCTCTGATTTTTATCAAGTGACTGGCAAACTATCATGGATAATTAAAGCAAAAATGCAGGCTGCTTTCGTGAGCCAGAAGAGGTGGGTGGTTAAACTTGGGGAAGCTTGAATACTTGTCATGGCAGACTAAAAACGACTGTAATATATTACATACAATATTTGTACAACCTAATTATGAACTCCTCTCCTTCTACAGTGTTTACAGAGCTGTATCACCTTCCAAAGAAATTGCTCTTCAGTAACACTTAAGAATGCAAACAAGAGAAGGCAGTGATTTGATGTGGGGAGGGGGTGGTTTGAAGCGAGGATTATCACAAAATATGAGGGCTGCCAACTGATTTCAGGGTTTTAGTTGATTTTCTGTCTGCGAACTAGATGCTCTTAGCTGGTGCAGAATGACTTCTTAAGTTGATGATGCAGCAAGAAGCTGTCTGCTGCATTTGTGACATTAAAAAAACAAACAAAAAACCAACAACCGGTGGAGTGTAAAGTTACTTTGGAGGGGGCGCAAGTGTCTGTGTCTACTGGGCTGGCTACCACCAATGAAAGATAGTGTTGAGGTCTGGGGGCAAAATTTGGATGCAAAGTGTGGGAAATGACCACAGAAAGGGAAATGCTAGAACGGGGGTCCCCAGTGTGCTGCCTGTGGACACTGGCTGACACTTTCCTTGGCACCTGCCAGCTGTGTTTAGAAAGTGGGTGGGACCAAGTAGGGCTTTTGCCCAGCAAGGCTTCTGGTTGGCTGTGAAGATTTTTGAAGATGTTACTTTGGCAGCAGCTGCCACTACAGCACAAGAATCTTTTCTGTGTGACTGAAGGAAGCTGCAGCAGCCATTTTGTGTCTGGCCTTGCCTCCAGAGACAGCTATTTTGTGGCAGCCATTTTTTGGTTGTGCCCAACACACTGTGTCAGGAGGGTTCCAAGGGTGCTCGCAGGATCAAATAGTTTGGAAACAGTGCTAGAGAAACACGTATCCTTGGTTTCCTTGTTGATTTGGGGAAATGCACGATATGGCGGCTCCTATTCCTGGCACAAGGGAAGTGATGGTCCACCCTGTAAACTTGGTAGTGGAACGACTGTGACATGCACAATTAATGCTGTGCTTGTGTGCTCCGATTCTATAAACTGGATTACTAAGGTACCATTATCAGTACCATTTTTGTATAATACTCTAAAGTTACAACTAAGTATTGGCAAGAAGATTCAGGCAGGCAGCCATGTTGGTCTGAAGCAAGAGAACAAAATTTAAGTCCAGTGACAACCTGAAGACCAACAAAGTTTCATTCTGGGTAGAAGCATTCGGGTGCGTTCGCATGAAAGCTCATACCTGGAATTAAACTTTGTCGGTCTTCAAGGTGCCCATTCTGGACTCAAACTTTGTTCTCTTGCTTCAGACCAACATGGCTACCCCCCTGAATCGTTTGTCTTTTTGTACCGGATGCTTTATCTCATGAGGA
The DNA here is from genome assembly GCA_029233225.1 of Lepidodactylus listeri. NCBI lineage: Eukaryota > Metazoa > Chordata > Lepidosauria > Squamata > Gekkonidae > Lepidodactylus > Lepidodactylus listeri. The sequence goes on from JARCFY010000012.1 coordinate 96,900,798, forward strand.
AATTTTTCAGGATCAAACAAGATATGATTAGGATCTCCTTAAAACAACAAAAAGTAACCGTCCCACATAACCATTTTTGTACTGGTGATATTGTTTTAACTCTTTCACCCTTTGTCATTTCCTGTATCTGAATTGCCTCCCCACAGTGCCGTACCGTACCTCATGACTGAAGGGGCGGGGGGGGGGGGGAGAGGTAAAAATGCTGGGTCAGTCTTCCTTTCTTTTTCTTTGAATTTTGGGTGAGGAGGCAATCACTTTGCCTTATCCCAGTTTTTGCAGCATCAAGCAGTAGCAGATGCTGTGCGAATACCCCCCTTGTCTTTTTCCCCTTTAGAGCAAGGAGGAATTTAGCTCAAGGAATTCAAGGAGGACACAGGGGTCGCTGACGCACCATGGTAGCCACCAGCACCTTCCCTGGCACCTGCCAAATGTTTTTAGAAGCTGGGTGGGGCCAGGTAGGGCTGCTGCCCACCAGAGCTTCTGATTGGCCATTGGAGATGTGGTTGGCTGTGGAGATTAAATTAACATTGTTTCACCACAGTGTTGGTTTTATTCTCTCACACACTCCTCTTTCACTGTGTATTTTTAAAGAAATCACTCTTCTTGTCCCCAGCATTTGGGAGTCCTCTGTGTTAGGCCTCACCTCCTGTGGCAGCCATTTTGTGGTTGGCTCTGCCTCCTGTGGCAGCCATTTTCTGCTTGCTCCCACCACCCTATGTCAGAATTCCAAAGGTGCCCAGCGGATCAAAAAAGGTTGGGGACCCCTGAACTAGGGGATATGAGACAGGAAGAAAGGGTTGAACACCCCTCCCCAGTATCACTTTCCCAGTCTTTACAGGAGCTGCTAATGGATAAACGGTGTGGGGCGGGGGGTGCATGGAGGTGAACCTGGTGAGGGGTCTGCCATGTCTCTTTGGCCCTGGGAAGATGCCAGGAGAAGTGCAGAGAATGGAGGCGATGCTTTGATTTCATTGCCGCGAGGCACTAGAAGAGACCATTTTGAGCTGGGAAAGCAGGAAGTCAAGAGTATTTTCTGACAACTCAGATCCTCTCTGTTTGCATTGTGGAGTGTGATCCTGACAAGGACATGAGAAAAACGTGTGTGTCTGTAGCTACAATTGTCCAAGTGGGATTCTTTTATTTATAACCGATCCTTAATTTTTTGTAATTAATGTGGAGCATAAGTAGTGTGTCTCTGTGAAGAAGATCAATGAACAGGAAGAGCTTCCCTCCTCTGGGGAATCCATCTTATCTTTCCATTGTATTCTGCATTTTATTCCTGTTGTGTAAAAAGAGAGCAAAAATGGCAATAAATTTTTTTTGGGAAGGAAATTTTACAAGAACAATGTGAGATATCTCAAAATAGAGAGCTTTTCATTTGAGAAGTTTAAATTCCTTTCTTTTCTTTTCTTTTTTTGCCTCATGCTACTTATTTTAATGCCTGATGGTTGCATACAGAAGAAAAGGCATTTCTTGGCATTTCAGCTTTTGTAGGGGTGTTTTTAGTTACATTGGAAACTGACTAAAGCGTAAACCTCCTTCAGCCTTGTTTGTGAAAATGCTGTACAGTTTACTTGTTGCAGTTTGCTTTATCCGATTCAGAGGAGAAGCAGGGGTGGGTGGGTGGTGGTGTCCAGCCCGTTCCCCTGTGACAGTTTCCCTATCATCTTTTCAATTTATGCAACTGGGGGGTGGGCACACACATTAGTGTCTGCGGAAAAGAACACTGGTGGGGCGGGGTGTGTGTGTGTATTTTCGTGAGTGTGTGAGTGTGTGTGCCCGTGCGTGGACGTCATGGCAACGACCTCTGTCGACTCCTGCTGGGGCACGGAGGACATGGAGAGCAGTGGCTTGATCGCCTCTGCTTCTGGCCTCCTGGCCTTCTGGCCTTCTCTGGAGGTCTCCAGGGTTGATCAGAACAGATGGCCCTTGGGAAATCAACTCCTCGTTCCTCCTGCCGCAACTTTTCATTTAAAAAAATACTTGGGCAACTCGTTGGTTTGTCTGCCCCATAACAGCTAGACTGGTTCTTCTACAAGAACACTGTAATTGGCTATCTTGTACTGAGTGTAATGTTAGGTTTTGGTGCTTGCCTGCACCAGGTACAGATTTTGGAATTGTTGGGTGACCTGTGTTTTCTACTTTGAAAACAGGAGAAAAGAGCCAGAGTCTAGTAGCACCTTCAAGACTGACAACATTTGTGGCAGGGGAGGAACTTCTGTGAGTCACTGCTCATTTGAGCCAGTTTGGTGTAGTGGTTAAGTGAGCGGACTCTAATCTGGGAGAACCGGGTTTGATTCCCCACTCCTCCACTTGCACCTGGCTGGATGACCTTGGGCAAGCCATAGCTCTGAACCAGCTGTTCTCTCAAGGACAGCTTGGGAAAGAGCTCTCTCAGCCCCACCTACCTCACAGGGTGCCTGTTGTGGGGAGGGGAAGGGAAAGGAGTTTGTAAGCCGCTCTGAGACTCCCTTGGGGAGTGGAGGGCGGGGTATAAATCCAATCTCTTCTTCTTCTTCTTCTTCTTGTTCAGACACCTACTACAGATGGCTACCCATCTTGATCTGCACTGAAAACAGGCCATTTTGTAGTAAGCATATGCTAATTTAACTGGTAAATTTTGGTTGGGATGAGCACCATCTAACCTTCCCATCACCAGTTTGGTGTAGTGGTTAAATGCGCCTACTCCAGCACAGGCAGCTGCTGGTGTGACTTTGGGTCAGTTACAACTTCTTTCAGAGCAGTTCTCTCAGGAGCAGTCCTCGAAAGAGCTCTCTCAGCCCCACCTGCCCCACAGAGTGTCTTTTGTGGGGAGGGGAAGGGAAAGGAGTTTGTAAGCCGCTCTGAGACTCCGAGTGAAGGGCAGGGTATAAATCCAATCTCTTCTTCTTCTTATACGATACGGAATATAACTTACCTCCTTGATGTCAAAGGCAGAGTTTTAATTTAATGGACACCCTAATTTAAGTAAGAACTATGTTAGAACTATCATTGGCTGAGAAGGCAAATTCAGACCTGAAAGGAAAAATACACCTCAGTGTCACCCTAATTAAAGTTGTTGAGCTTAGTCCTTGCAAGATAACATATTCAAAAGGTACTAATGAAAAAGTCATTTTAGAGGGTAGCTGTTTTGGTATGCAGTAGAAGATCAAGGTTTGAGTCCAGGAGCACCTTGGAAACCAACATGAATTTCAGAGTATGAGCTTTCAAGAGTCAGCGCTCCCTTCGTCAAATACCTGGCATCAGAAGAATATTTTAAATCATGGTAAACAGCTGTGTCAAAATTCCTCTGGAATTCCTCTAAACCTAGAATTAGCATAAACACATTAAAAAAACCCAACCAATAGAGGTGGACTAGCATTACCTGACTTTGCACTCTTATCAGGAGGCAATGACATTATTGGGACTTCTAAAATTTTACTATGCTAACCACGAAAGCGATTGGAAAATAATAGAACAATCCTACTTAGGCAATTACAAACTGGACTCTATATTATGGGAACATCCTAACAAAAGACCAAACTCAGTCTGTCTTAATTCCTTTCTGACTCATATGCTTGTCACCTGGGACAGGAGAAAGAACGTTTTAACTCCCATACCTTCTCCAAGACTACCTTTGTAGGACAGTCCTGGTTTCTACCCGCTTATAAGCCAGATGCCTTCAAGGTCTGGAGGGATGGGAAATTATCTTGTTTTATAGATATCATTCAAGGTTCAAATGTAGCAAAAAATACTTTTTAGAACGCAAACACACGTCACTTAGCATTGTTCGAATACTCTCAGTTATCGTCTTTATATCAATCTAGTTATTTTCGCGAAGGATTGCAACGTCCACTCACAGCCTTTGAACAATATATGAAAATTAATCAGCTATCTGTTAAATATAAAATAGCAGCTATTTATAAGATTCTTTTGGAGGCGCACCATACCCAACCTTTAAGTTATCAGAATAGCTGGCAGATAGACTATGGTAAGGTTCTCTCAGAGAAAGAGTGGGGGAAAATTTGGACATCTCTGACCCTTCTATCTAAAATGATCAACATACGCCTTCAAGTTTACAAAATTTTGATGCAGTGGTACTCCACCCCTGGTAAAACAAACCATATGTCACCTGCATATTCGCCGCTCTATTGGAGGAAATGTGGGGCTCGAGGCACATTCATTCACTGCTGGTGGGAGTGTGTAATTGTAAAAGAGTTTTTTTGGGGGAGAATTGTTTTTGTAAAAGATATAACTGGCTACGAGGTAGAAAAATCACAGGAATTGGTCCTGTTGGACCTCTAGAAAGATAACAGCATTCCCAGGACCCAACAGGAAATCATATCTATCTTGCTAAACGCAGCCAAGACTTCCATAGCAGCAAGCTGGAAAGACTCCACTCCTAATCCTATTGACTGATGGTTCCTTAAAATTTGGGAACTACTTGTTATAGACAAAATATGTGACTCCATAGCGACGGCAGAAAGATCATGGATAACTTCAAACTTGCTAGCTAAATGGTTTCCTTTCTTGGAGTATGTTCAAAATAAACACCCCAACCTGAAAACATCTATACCATCTAAATACAAAGAAATACTCACCTGTATACTGTGAAAACTTACCTGTAGTAATGTTAACATAAATTTAACTTTTGTTTACAGCTCTTCAAATTGTTGAGGTTTTGCAAATACGACCTATTGAATTATAACTGAAAGGTTCACCAGTTGTGTTATACCCACTTTTATGAATGGTTATTCTGTAACCATTCCTTTATTTGGCATTGTTAATTATGTGGTTTATTTCAAGTTATATAAAAAGAAAAAACCTTAATTAAAATATTTTTTTAAAAAATAATACCTGGCATCAGTTTTCCCCAGAGTTTGTAGGATAAGTGGTTTGCAGTGGATTTTTTATTCTTTGGGTTTAATATCCAGTCTTTTGCATTTGCCAAAAAAGATAGTATTCGTTTGTACCATTGCTAATGTATACCATTAAAAAAGTATACCCCGTATTTAACCAATCCTACATATCCTCTAGAAGTAACTGAATCACACACACTTAAGAATTTGTTGCTAACATCTCTGGAAAGGCACTTTTGTCTGTAGCTAGGGCTGCCAACCTCCAGGTGGGACCTGGAGATCTCCCAGAATTAGAACTGATCTTCAGGTGACAGAGGTCAGTTCCCCTGGAGAAAATGGCTGCTTTGTAGGGTGGAATCTCTGGCGTTTCACTCCACTGAGGGCCCAGCCTTCCCTAACCTCCTCGATCTTCTGGCTCTACCCCCCAAATCTCCAGGTATTTCCCAGCGGGGAGTTGGTAACCCTCTCTGCAGCAGGTGCTGAAGGGTTAGTTGTTATAACCACAATCCTGCTTTCCTAGACATGCGATCTGCAGTGTGAAGCAAACACAGCAAGTATGAAACCGCTTCAGTGGCCTTATTGGGTCTGGCCCTTTGGCCCTTTCCGGAGATGGAGGCTGGAACCGGGTTGTCTTCCGAAGGAGAATTGCACTCTACATGGCTTGAGGCCGAGAGGCAAAGTCGGGGCTGCATCTCTATCCATCAACACACTGATATAATCCCATTCCACTTTCCATTAGCCGCTAATGCCACATTAGATTGGGCTAGCTAAATTAGATCCTCCCTCAATGCTGCCTGCGCGACAGAAGCAACCCGCCCTCCCCGTTGGCTCCTGGCGTTTGCTCCTAATGTACTTAACCCACCCTGCCCATTCTTCCTAATCAATTTTATTGGCTACATTTAATGCTTCCCCTGCTTTAATAAATAGTGTTTGAGATATAAAATATGGGGGAGGGGGGCGAATAAACTTATGGGAGAGTGGGAGCTTGGAATGGATGGAACTCTGAGACGGCACAGTGGCGTCTGTTTAAATGCTGTAAACAAGTGCTGGATCACTGCGGGTGGGTGGGAGAGGACTGGTTGCTAAAATCAGCTCCCCAACTGCAATCCCTTCCATTTCTTCTTAGGTTTGTTCATGGGTTAGGGGTCAGACCATGGGTCCCCAGTGTGGTGCCCGTGGGCCACATGGTACCCTCTGATACTTTTCCTGGCACCTGCCAATTGCTTTTAGGGAGTGCCTGGGGCGAAGTGGTGCTTTTGCCCAGCAGGGCTTCTGATTGCCTGTGCAGTGAAGATTAAAAGGCATCCCCCGTAGCTGTAGCCTTTAATGTTAAAGAGTTACTACTAGAGTTATATATAACCTTGATCCCTGACATTTTGTGATTGCCCCCACCTCCTGCAGCAGCCATTTTGTGGTTGTGCCACCGCTCTGTGTCAGAATTCCAAAGAAGACCACTGGTTGAGGACCTGTGGGTTAGACTGTTCCCTGTAGCCTGTTAGTAGAGTCCCTAATTGTTATGTCTTGTTTGTTATGTTGCTTCGCATTATCTGGGCTCTGGTATCCTAACTCCCTCATTCCTATTGGCTGCTTAATAAAGACCCCTCACTGGTCCTAAAGCCAACCTAGGGAACCAGTCATAGAGCCCTGCTTGGGTCCAATGAGACTGCATGTAAATAGTTATAATGTTTATAGTTAACTGTTGAAACCCTATCAGTTAAGTGCCGCTCTTGCCAGAACTGTTTCAGAGCTGAATGATGTTTGAAATAAAGCTTGCATTTTGATTCGTCTCCCGACTTCAATACATAAAACTAATCACAGAATTTTGTTCATTGACGGCTTCAATCTGCAGCGCTTTTAATAATATTTCTATGTAATGGCCTAATAAATCTGAGATGTTCAGGGAGGAAATAGGAAAGGCACATGGGAAAGAAGCCCTGAGTCTTTAAAGGGGGGACAAAGCAGAAGGGCAGTGGCCAGGTGGAGGAGAATTAGAAGTGTCATGAGACGGGAAGGAGAGGGAAGGCAAAACCAGTCAAGCGACCAGAAGAGGCCAGTAGCCAGAGGAACACGACAGTAGAAAGCTAGCAAATAAACATACCCTGGCTTCTTTGATGGGCCCTGTTCAAAGGACTATCTCAACTATGGCTCAGTGGTGGAGCAACAGCTTGGCATGCAGAAGGTCCTAGGTACAGTCCCTGGCATCTCCAGTTAAAAGGATTGGGTAAGAGGCGGTGCGAAAAACCTCTGCCTTAGACCCTGGAGAACCATTGCCAGCCAGTTTGAGTAGAGAACATTGACTTTTATGGACCCCTGCTCTGATTCAGGATAAGGTAGCTTTGTGTATGTATGTGTTCAGTGACATCGCCTTATCTGTATAGTTTGGCTGTTAGGGGAGTATCTCACTTTCCTGGCTTCTCTAGAGCCAAGAAGATAATGGTAGAATTCCAGGCCATCTAAACCTGTTTCCCTTGTGTGATAAAAGCAGCTTGCTATGGGAATGATCCAGTGCTGACAATAGCAAGGCTGAATGACTCCAGAGACCGGAATGACTCTGCCTGCTCTACAGAGCATAAGAAGCAACTTGAGTGGCTGTGCTTAAATGGGAAGCAGTGCTTTGCTTTGGGATTCTTCATTTCCTCTGGGTGGCATGTTTGGAATGAGTTACCTAAGTTGTGCTTGTTTAACTTTGCTGCCTCCCGCTTTCATGATCTCAGACCAACATATGTGAAATAACCATCTCTCCCTGTTTGGACCTCTATGGCAATAGTGCTCCTTGGAGTAGGGTCTCCAGGGGTCCCTGCTCTTTTGAGATTGTGATGAAGAGCATAACTAGACATTACAAACTACATGAGTTCACCACAGGGAGTTGCAGTGACACTGCAGCTGCAGATTCTGGGCAACAGCTCATGGGTAAACGTGCAGCAGGGTCCAATTCAGATTGAAACTGCTCTACAGAAGATGGAAGCCCCCCCCCCCCCCCGGTGCTGTTTTCTGCAGCTGAAACAGCTCAAATGTTGCAGGGAGGGCTGAACACTGTTGTTACTCTGTCGGGAAGCAACACCTGTACTGAAAGTTTGCATATGCTGACTCTCCACAGAGAAAATGACATCTCCCCCTGGTGGCCCCTGGACAGTTTCAACTATTGAAAACAGCACAGGGAAGAAGGAAGGAATTCCTCCTCCTCCCATGCACCAGTCCCAATCCAAATCAGGCCCTGCTTCACCTTTACTTATGAGTTTCCACCAGAGGCTAGTAGGTACAGTTCCCAATGGAGTTCCGTTTGGAGCATCTAGTTAGGCTCCCAGATCAGCTCAGGTTTGGCCTTTTTTAGCTGCTGCCCCAGGGAATTGATTTTGCTGGGGAAAAGTCTCCTGTTGAAAGTTTGGGGGTTCTTCTGGGCCCACTTTTGGTACGAGAGCCTCTTGGTCATTCTGCTAAAATCTGCTGTACATGGGACTGCCCCTAAAGACTACCTGTGAACTTCAGTTTGTCAAAAATATTGTTGCTGTGGTTGGGTATAAAGAAGAGGGAGCACATTATACCTCTCCTCTGAGAATGACATTGCTTACTTCATGTGTTTGGGTACAGTGCAGTCTGCTGTTCTTAATTTTTAAAAACCAAAATGATGTGGGCCTGAGGCAGGCCCGTAGCCAGAAAATTTTTTATTGGGGCGGGGGAGAGCAAATGAGTACAGTGGTGGTCAGCCCATCATTATTTATTTATTTATACATACATACATACATACTTTATTAGTTACTTACCAATTTTCTACTTGCGACTCAAGGTGGATTACATGGTATGGAACATGGTAATCAAACAGCAAGAGAGATCTAATAAGCAATGCAGTAGGACTAGGCTTCCAAAAATTACAAAAATGCAAAAAAGTATCAAAGATGCTATGTCAAGCAATGCAGAAAACAGAATTACAAAAAATGATAACAATGCTGTAAAAGCATGCTAGAACATACAACAAATCAATAGTGTATAGCGTACACTGTGGCACAGGCTACAGTCCTGTTCTGTATAAGCTTTATAAAAATGCCCTCCCAAGCAACTGTTTTACATAGTTTGCAGAATTAAAGAAGTGTGAGAGTCTTCTTCCAGTTACTAAAACCTGAAACTGTAAATCCAGCCTTCTTTTCTCTGTCAATCACTAACACAAGGCTTCCAACCGTGCCATCCAACAAATGGGAAAGATCAGCAACTGCCCATAGACACACCTGTTTTCTGTTGTGGCTCCTGCTTGTGGCATGGCCTTTCTGAGGAAGTCAGGGAAGCTCCCACACTTTTGTCGTTCTGCCAACTATGTAAAACAGAATGGTTCAGGAGGGCATTTTAATGAAGGTAATAGGGCTACAGGGTAATGGATTGGTTCAGGAAGGAGCTTTTATAAAATGAACAGGACTGTGAACTGTATCACGGTATTTTATCTACTGTTTCCTGTATGGATTATCCTGCTCTTACTGTAGTGCTGTTTGCCTTTGTAATATCATTTTCTGCATTGTTTGACATACCACATGTAATTATTTTTCTCTATTTCAAATTGCTAGAATCCTACTCTTACTGCATTGTTTATTAGATGTCTCATGTGAATTATTGCTTTGATTTACACTGTGTAATCCATTTTGAGTCGCAGGGGAAAAGGCAGAGTATACATATGAAGTAAATAAAATAAAATAATGCGCACATGATCAGGATGTGAAGTAGGATTCTTTCCTAAGCGAACAAACATAGTGTCTAGCAACAGTGGCCCGATCCCTGAGGTGCCCCCAGGTAGGATCCTTTCCCAGCAACTTTCCATCGTCAGAGCAAACACCACAACCCTCCCCTGTGAATTAGATCCCTGTGGGTTAGCATATATTAGGAAAATAAGATTTGTGCTCACTGACCTCTGGACCTAAATTCCTCATTATTCATTTCCTGTTCTGTCAATAATAATTTCCCCAGCAATAAAGAGTTCTACAGGACCATTGTGAAACAGTGTCCTATTTTCTCTGTCTTTTTCTTTACTTTCTTCTGAGTCTGCTACAACACCTTTTTTATCCTTTCATTAATTTCTGTCTCTACTTTACTCCAACATGATTTCACTCCCCCCCTCTTTGCAGTCTTTGAAATCAGGACTCTTCAGCCCTGCTAACTGAAATTCTGTTCTAGCCAATTGTGTAGAGAATTTACCCTTGGAAAATTTATGACAGGATTCACACTTTTGGTGTAGTGGTTTGATTCCCCACTCCTCCTCCACATGCAGCTGCTGGTGTGACTTTGGGTCAGTCACAAGTTTTCTCAGAGGTGTTCTCTCACCAGCAGTCCTCGAAAGAGTTCTCTCAGCCCTACCTCCCCCCACAGGGTGTCTGTTGTGGGGAGGGGAAACGAAAGGAGTTTGTAAGCCACTCTGAGACTCTTTCAGGTAGGGAAGGGTGGGGTATACCTTGTAATAACTTTAGCAATCCAGGCCAAACAGAGAGTGCAAAGCTTTTTTGCAAAACTCTTGGCATATGTGCAGTGCCTATAACCAGCCGCCAGCGTTTGGAGCCACTGAGATGACTCGAGATCCCGATGCCCGGAAGGACTGATGGCGTGTGGTCTGAACCAGGGATGAGCTGGCTAGGAGTGGCCTTTTAAGCAGAAGGGTGGAGCCACACATGTTTTAAATCAATTTAAATCGAGAAATGGCTCCCTAGTTCCTCGTTGTTATGAAGAGATGGAGCGCGCTTGATTTGCCCACCAGGTTGTGTCACGGTGGAGAGCCAGAACATGGGGCTGTGTGTCATCAGAGGCCAGCTCTTGGGGGGAGGATGTTGAAACAAAAGAACAGATGGTGCAGCTCCTCTGCCATTTCCTAAGTGTCGAGTTTACTGTTGCGCACTGACAGCTAAATTCCGGCAGGGATAGTAGAGCACAAACACACCCCATGCACGCTTGCAAAGAGAGTGCCCGGAGAAGTGTCATACTCTCTGGGTATCACGTTCAGCGGAGATATTTTAAAAGGTTGCCAACAATCCAGGAGTCCTCTGGTCAGCTCAGGAACTGCTGGGTTCTTGAAATACTGTTGAACTGCTGGCCTCTGTATGCAGTGTCCGGGATTTTATTTACCGCTAGCTTGGGAAATCTGTATTTGCCTTGAAAATAGGAATCAATCACCAACAAATGTTCTTCAGGGCACATCTGTAGCTCCTGGGTCTCTAAATGCTGCTCCTTTGTGAATTGGAAAGGGAGGGAGACAAGGGGAGGGCCCTGACCTGGGTGGCCCAGACTAACCCTGATCTCATTGGATTTCAGAAGCTAAGCAGGGTCGGCCCGGGTTAGTACTTGGATGGGAGACCTCCAAGGAAGTCTGGGGTTGCTACACGGAGGCAGGCAGTAGCAAACCACCTTTGCTGATTTCTGGCCTTGAAAACCCTATGGGGTTGCCATAAGCCAGCTGCAACTGGATGGTGCTTTCCATCACCTGAGCATGCACAGGTAGTATTTGTGATGTTTGCTGCTAAACAGCTCGGGGTAGTTGATGCCATCTTGCCAGCTGACCAGTAAGAATTCAGTTGTTGTGGACAGGTCCAGAACTGGGTGAACTCTCTGAGCCTCCTGATGAAGGCTGCCAGCAAACTGCATGGGGACTTCGTATGGTGATAAACCAGTCCTATCACCTGGCATTCTCTCTCCCCCTTTTGTTCCCTTGCCAGCTGACCACCCTGTGTCTGGTTTACCTTGCAAAACTGCTTCTGGGCAGGCCAGCCCTGCCATCTTGGTCCTGCACCCACCAGGGCTTACAGAAGAGGCACCCACCGTTGTTGCCCCTGGGGACTTCTGTTGGCAAGCCTGCGCTGGTGGCAGGGTGTCCCCCAGGCTTTGAACAACTTGGAACGGGTTACTGTCGTTCAGTGTGAATGCACCAAAAGTGGGGCTTGGGGACAGGAGTTGTGTGTTCGGATTTATAAAGACTTCTGTGATTTGTTTGATTCTGTGAATGTTGTCAAACATTGAGATTTCAAAAACAATTCCAAGATCTTTCAAGATCAGTAGCTACATTGGTCTGTCTGTAGCAGTAGAAAAGAGCGAGACTCCGATAGCACCTTAAAGACTAACAAAATCCTGTATCTGAAGAAGTGAGCCATGACTCATGAAAGCTCCTCCCCTGCCACAAATTTTGTTAGTCTTTAAGGTGCTCCTGGACTCTTGCAAGATTTTTCAGTTTGGCAGCTACCTGCAGTCTCCTTTTCTTTGCATGATGGTTTTTAAAATGACTGGAAGTCTTCCCAAGTGTCAAAGGAAAGGGATCTGGTTAGATCCCATCTCTTTCCTTGACTGTGATTTTGCTAACTTGGTGTAAAGTACTGGGTTCTGAGACGTGTTGAGTGATTAAAGCTCATAGTTTATTGAGAGGTCGAGATAAGGATGAAAAAACCTGGACTCGCAGGTCCGCTTATATTCCCCTTCATGACCGCACCCATGCACACACCCAACACCCGTGATTGGTTATTTACATGCCCCTGCCACCTATAGATCTCCCTACAGATTGTGGGCTTTCCCATTGGTCCCTGACTAGGATCCTCCAGGTCTGTTGTCCTGAGAGTGAAGCTCGACGGCTTCTCCTGGCCATGTGTGTGGTCGACCGCGTGCGTGGTTTACGGCCGGGACATAACACCTGGCCAAGAATCCTGCTTAAGCCAGAGTCCTGGCTTGTCACCCCCTTGGTCCTCATCCACACCATGTTGCTCCTTAGATTGCGGAGGGAAGGAATTTCCTCTGCAAAGGGAGGGTGTGTGAAATCAAAGCCATGTTCACTTGGAAAAAGTCAAACTGGACCGGCTGGACAGCAGCAAGGAATATCGGGGGGAGGGGGCAGGAGGGTTCTGGGGCCTGGCCTGGCAGCAGGCAGGAGATAAGGGGAGGTGGGTGCTCACTGCACGCTGGGGGGGGGGGATCTTTGCTACTGTGTGATGACATCACTTCTGGCGCAGCCTGGAAGCACTGGCGTTGTGCCCATGCGGTGCTCGAATACTTGCCCCCCAACTCTATTGAGTTCCTGCGCGAGTGCTAGCGTATTGCCCCGGTGTGATGCCAGTGCTTCTGGGCCAGGCCGGAAGTGCTGTTATTGTGCCAGGCCAAAGATTGCCATGCCCCCATTTTGCTGGCCTGCTTCTGCCCTCACATTTAGATGAGTGATCACTGGCAGGCGTTGGCAACAGTTGCCAGGAGTTTGTCTGCTATTATCAGGCACCTGGTAAGCCCACGGGGTGAACCTCTGACACCACATATGCCACCAAGGATGTATTAGGGAATTAACCATCATAACAGCTTGAGCTGTTATGCTCATTGCTGTTTCTCCTCCGATTCCAAAAAGGGAACATCATCTAACAAACTTTTAATTCTTAGTATTCTTGGTTTCTCTCAGAGTCATTTCTTTGGCTGGAGTAGACCTTCTGAAGAATCAGCCAGTGCGATGGAGGGATTAGGATTGGAGAGACCCAAGTTTGAATCTCCAGTACATCCTGCCATGGAAGCTTGCTGAGTGACACACTTATCAAAACCTACCTCACAGGGTTGTAGTGAGGCATAAAATAGAGGGGAGGAGAATGATGTCAGCCGCTTTAGGTCCCACCAGGGAGAAAGGTGGGGTATAAATGAAGTAAATAAATAAGTGAACAAATGGATCAGGCCTGGAGTTGCCTACTAAATGATGGGCCACATCTATAACTTCTGTCCCTAGTCTTTCCAGAACCAGTTTGGTGTAGTGGTTAAGTGCGCAGACTCTAATCTGGGAGAACCGGGTTTGATTCCCCACTCCTCCACTTGCACCTGCTGGATGACCTTGGGCAAGCTATAGCTCTGTACCAGCTGTTCTCTCAAGGACAGTTGTCTCAGAGCTCTCTCAGCCCCACCTACCTCACAGGGTGTCTGTTGTGGGGAAGGGAAGGGAAAGGAGTTTGTAAACTGCTCTGAGACTCCAAGTGAGTGAAGGGCGGGATATAAATCCAATCTCTTCTTCTTCTTCTTCTTCCCTCTAGTACAGGGGTGGCCAAACTGTGGCTTGAGAGACACATGTGGCTCTTTCACACATACTGTGTGGCTCCCGGCAGGGCAGCTGGGGAAGCGAAGGGGAGGCATGTCTCCCCAATCAGTCTTTCCTTCCCCAGCCAGTGTTCCCCTCCCTGGGTAGGCTTGAGGTGGCGGGAAGCAGAGGAAGAAATAAATCTTTAACTTTAAATGTGTTCTCAAAGCCCCTCCCCCCCAAGTGTGTTCTCAATGCCCCTCCAAGCTGGCTTGGAGAAGGCATTTGTCTCTTTCAATCCCTTCCCCAAGCCAGCCGGCAAGGGGGGGGGGGGGCTTGGAGGATGCATTTAAAGTAAAAGTAGATTTCATCCCACCTCTCCCTCCCTCCCCCATCTATTTGCTTTCTTTCCACTTTCTTTCTTTCCACCTTTCTTTCTATCTTTCTTCCCTCCCTCCCAATCTAAAGTTAAATGTGTTCTCCATGCCCCGCCACACCGGCATACTGGCTTGGCTCAGAGAAGGCATTTGTCTCTTTAATATGCAAATTTGCATATTTTTCAATAAAAATGTGTGCATTCATCTCTTGTGGCTCTCAAACGTCTGACGTTTATTCTATGTGGCTCTTATGTTAAGCAAGTTTGGCCACCCCTGCTCTAGGGTATCAGGAGAGTCCACCTTAGAATCATTGGACTTCTGCATTACTCTTGGGTTCGAAATCAAGCAGTGCCATTTGGGTATTAAAATAGTTGGCCCTGACCTGGATAGCCCAGGCAAGCCTGATCTCATCAGATCTCGGAAGCTAAGCAGGGCTGACTCTGGCAAGGACTTGGATGGGAGACCCCCCAGGAATACCAGTGCTGGGAGGCAGAGGCAGGCAGCAAGCCACCTCTCTGAATGTCCTTGCCTCCCAGCCCCACTAGGGTTTGCCAGAAGTCAGCCATGACTTACAGGGCCGTGCGCGCACACACACACACACGCACACACAAACACAAACACAAATGCTAAAAAATAAATATTAAAATAATTGTGGAAAGGACGGGTTCTACATTAGAAGAAGAGGAAGAGAAGGAGGAGATTGGATTTATGCCCTGCCCTTCACTATCCGAAGGATTCTCAGAGTGGCTGACAATCTCCCTTCCCTTCCCCTGACACCCTGTGAGGCAGGTGGGGCTGAGAGAGCATTTTCGAGAACTGCTCCTGAGAGAACAGCTGTGAAAGAACTTATGACTGACCCAAGGTGACGCCAGCAGCTGCATGTGGAGGAGTGGGGAACCAAACCCGGTTCTCCCAGATTGGAGTCCGTGCTCCTAACCACTACACCAAACTGAATCGTTAAGGTTAAGAACATAAGAAGAGCCCTGCTGGATCAAAGCAATAGTCCACCTAGTTCAGCATCATGTCAACCAGTTCCGCTGGATGGCCAGCTACAGGGTTGGATGCCACCTTCTGATCTGAAAGCTTTTTTATCTTAATGCTTCTTGCAAAAAAGTAAGAGCAGAATCCACATGTAGAATAATGAGAAATCTGCCCTGAACGCGAGCCCTGTTGAGGATTGACTCCTGCAAGTCTAATCAATTCCCAGCCTTCCTTCCTTCCAGCCGAAGAAAGAGGGAAGTATCCCTGGAGGAGTTCCCTCCCTTAATCCCCTCGTATCATGTCAGGGTCAGATGACCCCAGTCAGCATCCATGTTGGGCCGCGTCCTCCAGGAGAGCATCCCCTGCCTGGTGGTCTGGTTACCTTCGGCTCTAGTCCATCAGCAGGGAGCCTGGCATTGAGTCCTGCCAGATCCCCAAAGGACTCGATCAATCTGTTGCTGAAAACCAGTGCCTCGGTAAGCCTGCGGCAAAGGCACTTCCTTGCTGTGTGCGCTTGAAGGGGTGGTGCGCAGCCGCGTAGGCGATGCATGGAAGACCGGGCTGTCTCATGATTTGCTTCCAAAGTTAAAAGTGGTGGTGGGGGGGCTTGGGGGCGGGGCGGGCGGGTGTGCGGGTGGAATTAAGTCATGGAAGGACGGGTTAGTCTTTCCTCTGCCGCTCTCCTGATTTAAGGCTCCCAGCTCCCAATGGTTTCTTACCTGCAGAAAAGAGGCAAACAGTAAATGGGCAGCGGTTTGTTTTTCTCTGTTGGGTCTGTTGCTGAAATCAGGGAAACAGGGTGAGGGCAAGGGTCCCCAACATGGTGCCTGTAGGCTTACAAGGCTGGAAGTCCCATGCTAGGGGAAAGGGTTAAAATGCCCTCTGATTCAGGCCTCTCGATGGCTGGTTTTGCCCTGACCTGGATGTCCCAGGGTGGCCCAATCTCGTCAGATCTTGGAAGCTAAGCAGGGTCAGCCCGGGCTAGTATTTGGAAGGGAGACCACCAAGGAAGTCCAGGGTGGCTACACGGAAGGGGATTTCCCCCCCCCCCAGAGATGCCTTTGAGAGAGGGTGCCGGAGATTGCATGGGCACTGAGCCTCAGACAGAGGGGACCCTGGGAGGCCAGCTGTTGGCTGGGATGTGCCAGGCACCACTGACAGGCATTCCGTAGGAAAGAAATGTCTTTGCCTGTCTGGAATGAAGATGCCGTGTGGCCAGATCGGACTGGCAAAGGTGCCTCTTTTTATTTTTTTAATGTATATTTATTTTTTATTTGTACTGATGTCTTACATTTCATATCCATACATAATCCATTCATCAAATCCATTCATCAAACATCAAAGACATCAATTTTCCCCTTTATTATCCCCTCCCCCCTTACATGAGCGACCAATTGAAAGAACCCCCCCCCCCCATTATTATAGCTGCAACCATGAGCATACTGTATGGAATTTCTCTTACCCATCTTATGTACCTAAACCATTTCTTCATTATCTCCAATGTGTTATCTTCCCATGTCTTTTCCTGTTTTAATATCAATAATATATCTGACTGAATCCATTCATATAGGTACCAGTTCCATCTTTCCAAAGTCCATTTTAATGTATCTTTCCATCCATATGCTATTACTGCAGGAGGTGCTAGAATCATAGCTTTAAATAAATCCTTTTTGGATTTATCTACTTTATTATTTCCCAGAGTTCCCATAAATAACACTTTCTCATTCGACTCAATCCTAACATTACATAAATTATCAACCTTTTCCAGGATCAATTGCCAAAATTTGGTTACCTTTGAGCATTCCCACCAAAGAGGTGCATAATATCCCCTTACCCTTTTAGAAGACCAACACTCTGATTTCACTGGCAAAGGTGCCTCTGTGATCTCCTGGCATTTGCTCCAGGATCCATAATTTCCTGGAGTCACTTTGGAAAGGGGAAGACGTTCTTAAGAGTGGCAGTGAAGCAGCAGCAGCCACAGAAGCAGAAATGGGAAAGAGTCACTCCCAAAGAGAAGGTTCCCCCTCTCCAAGAAAACTCCCACTCATAGCAGGCAGAAAAGCAGTCCAGCTTGGAGCATTTGCTGAAACTTGAATTTTATCTTGATGAGCTTGTGGGGCAAATCTCATATCTGTGAAACTCTTCTGATAAGACTGTGCATTGCTCATGGGAGAGAGCTTTGCCCTGTGGATTTTTTGGAAAAAGCTGATTCAGGAAGTGTTACCCCCTCAACAGAGAAAGGGAGAAGTCTCTTCCCCCCCCCCCCCCTTGACGTAGGGTTGATTCTTCTGTTGTCTTACCAAATGCATGAAGCTGCCTTCTACAGAATCAGACCACTGGTCCGTCAAGATTAATCTTGTCTACTCAGACTGGCAGTGGCTCTCCAGGGTCCCAGGCTGGGGACTTCCTGGTCTTTTTAACTGGAGATGCTGGAGATTGAACCTGGGACCTTCTGTGTGCCAAGCAGATGCTCTACCACTGAGCCCCGACCCTTCCCAAATGGTGCTGTAGTGAATATCCCAATCCCTCTCCAGATGCTGAAGCAACACCTGTTTGTTGCAGAACAGCTCAGTATCTTTAAGGCACACTGAAACTGTCCCAAGTAACTGTTTGCATTTTCATCTCAGTGGAAATCCCATATGGATTCTAAAAAATGAATTCGATTGGTGTGCTCTTAGCAGACCTTGAGGTAGTCTGGGTTGAGAGAGAGGTACTTGGCCTAAGTTACATATTAGCTTCCTCGCTGATCATGTAAATCTGGGTCCTTTTTCACCCCAGTGGGTAACTCTAGTAAGAAATCACAGACTCGGAGCTAAACGGAAACAGATTAAATGGTTTATCCAGTCAGAAGAGCGAGCCTGATTCGGACAGTAAGTGAAATGGAGCCATGAAAACTCACAACAGATAGTAGTAGTAGGAATGCATGAGTAGTGGAGAATGAACTCTGACATTCACTTAAAAGCAGACAAAGCAACTTAGGAGTGTAAATTTGTTCCTAAAATATAAGAGCCAATGGTTTCCTAACAATAACATTCAGTTTTATCTCTAGCACTGTGCTTTCCCATTTTCCTCTCCAGCCCTTCTAATGATCACAAAGCCTTCTAAATAATTCAAAAAGCACTTTTCATAGCTACCTGTTTGATGATCCAAAGATCAATTCCAGCAGAATCAGGGAGGGAGGGAGGGAGGGAGGAGAAAACCAATTTTAAAAAAACAGCAACATCAAAGCACCTGCCTTGCACACACTTTCCACTTGATCAGAGTTAATGCCCCCCCCCCCAATCCCCAGGGTGGGACTAGAGGCAGGGACAAGGTCAGTCGAGGTCTTTTCCTGAGTCCAGCTGGGAACTCCGATTTACAAGGGAAGGCATGCTGGTGAGCCTGGGTTAATAGAGCAGGGCTTCAAAAGCGAGGTGGGATATAAATGAGGGAAATAAATAAATAAATAACTCTACAGAATTAGAAGCCCAGACCTGGATGGCCCAGGCTAGCTCGATCTTGTCAGATCTCGGAAGCTAAGCAGGGTCGGCCCTGGTTGGTACTTGGATGGGAAACCACCAAGTAAGTCCAGGGTCACAACACAGAAGGTTAAAGTAAAGGTTTCCCTTGCTTGAAAGCCAGCCAAATTCGACACAAGGGTGCAGTGTTCATCTCTGTTTCCAAGCCAAAGAGCCGGTGCTGTCCGAAGATGTCTCTGTGGTCATGTGGCCGGATAACTAAACGCCAAGGCGCACGGAATGCTGTTGTCTTCCCACCAAAGCGGTACCTATTTATCTACTTGCAGTTTCCTGCAGAGGCAGGCAATGGCAAACCACCTCTGAAAGTCTCCTGCCTTGAAACCCCTAGGTAGTTTGGCTGTAACAGGGGGGGCACCACCACCACTACAGAGTTTGGGGGTCTTTCAGAATGAATGGTGCACCGTTCCAAAGAGGATGCCAGCTTTAGATCTTTACACAATCTTGCCAGGGCTTGAAAAGTGTGTTCCCCCCCCTGCATTCAGAACCTCACTTTGCAAGCTGAGTAGGACATGCAGGGAAAGGGTGTCCCTAGTGCATGTGTTGAGCAGGCAGTGTGATGTAGTGGTTAGGGTGTCTGACGAGGATCTGGGAGACCCAGGTTTGAATCCCCACTCTGCCATGGATGTTTGCTGGGTGACCTTGGACCTTGTCAGCTTAACCTACCCAGCAGGATAGTTTTGAGGATAAAATGGAGAAGAGAGTGATGTAATCCACTTGGGGGGGGGGGGGGGCGAGCAGGATATAAATGATGTAAATAAATACAGTGGGTGTGTCTCCCAGGAGGGAGATAAAGGGCACAGAGTACCTTGCTGGGCGTTGGGGCTGTTGTTAAAGCACGAACAAGGTTCAAGAGAGCCTTTTGGGTGATTTTTTGAGAATGGCAATGTTTGTTGATGAGACAAGTTGACAAGTGTTGTTTTCAAATGTGGTTCTGCTGAAGGGAGGTTTACCATGATAAAAAGACGATACTTTTTTGCACATTTATGTAACAAGCAACACACAGACCGCCCTCCACTGACTCGCTGCCTCTCCTGTGTATGGGCCTTACATCTGTGTTGCATTTATACTCCTAGTGCAATAGAATCTTTACGTGGGAGATAAGCTCCGTTGACCCAGTTTTCCGCTTCTTTGAAAGGAAGTACCAAGTCGAGGCTGTCTCTGATAAATGATACTGCACTCTTTGGATGGGGAGTGCTGAGGCTGCGAGGATCAAACAGTCATGCGAGACCCAGATTGGTTAGGTGTTACGTGCCAAGTAGGCCTTTTCAACTTCTTGTTAAAATGGAGAGCGATTCCCTGTATTTGCATTTTAAAGCACTCTGCAGGAAGGCTCATCTCCCTGAGATTATGCCACATCAAAAGACTTGCAATTAATGTGATTTGTGTAAAAGTAATTCTGCGTGTGTGCGCACACACACACACACAAAACCTTTGGGGTTTTAAAAGTCAGATAGTTAAAATAAAACACTCTGTTGCAAGGAAAGAGGAATCCAGAAGTATGGATTTCAAAATCGCTTTTCAGCAAATAAAGTCACTGCTTTTGTTCACAGAGTTTGCTGGAGTGGAGGTGTATTTTAAATGGTTTGTGTATTAAACTCTCGGGGTGTATCCTGAAAGGAACATTACTGTCAGGCCAAGGGAGCCACTGCCTGCAGTCCAAGTCTGTGCCTTTCCCAGTCAGCAGTGGGACCAGGTGTGGTTACCTCAGTTTGCCCTTTCTCTTTGGCAATCTGGACTGCAGGCTTTCCATGTGGCGTACTGGTGAGAGTGTCAGATCAGTATCGGAGAGACCCAGATTCAGATCCACACTCTGCCATTTTAGCTGCATTTTCACTTGCTCAGATTTATGTTCACTGCCTTGTGGACACTGTTCATGTGGAAAAGCCCAATTTTGGAACAGCAAGAGGTGTGGATTCCTTTTAGAGTTGATGTGGCTAAGAGGTAGTCAGGGAATGCCGGGGAGAAGGCTGCAGGTGTCAAGGGAGGGAGGGAGGGCAAAATTGGAGTGGAGGGGTCTTAAGAAGAAGAGTGGGTGGGATTTTTGCTGTGCTTGTTTAGAAAAGTGGCCTGATCATGCTAAACCTGGAGAACAATGGCAAGGGAGGAATCACTTAAAAGTTAAGAATATGCAGTCTACACTACACACACACTTAATCTTAGCTAAAAGGCCGAGAAGTCAAGTGCTTGATGTCATGCTTTTGAAAGGGCATTATTTAAAACAGTTCCCTTGCCTTTTTGAGGCTGCAGGCACCTTTGGAATTTTGACACAGCGTGGTGGGCACAGCCACAAAATAGCTGCCTCATGAGGTGGAACTTGCCACAAAATGGCCACCGCAGCTTACCTTCAGTCAAACAATGAAGATTTTTGTGCTGTGGTGGAAGCTGCTGTCAAAACAATGTTTTGAAAAATTTGCACAGCCAATAAGAAGCCTTGCTGGGCAAAAGACCTGCCTCACTCTGCCCACTTTCTAAAAATAGTTGGTGCGCATGAGGAATGGTATTGGCGGACTGCATGGTGCCCACTGGCACTGTGTTGGGAACTCCTGATTTTATAGTGTATACAATATGCTCCCAGAAAATTTCCTCTTAGGTTTTCTTTGGGATTTCTATATTTTACAGGTCTTCCACATGACAAGAGTTTCCTGTTGTCCCCCCCCCCCCCCCATTGCCACTGCAGTGGCTACATAAGCGTGGCAGTGGTGTGGCTTCCACAGGGTGGTGAGTATCTCTGCAGTAATCCCCTGCGGCAGTCAGACTCTGGCCCTTTTCATTGTGGAGATACACCTTGTGTCTATGCACCACAAGGAGCTATAAATTTAGTTCCTTTATAAAATGGCAGCTGAGGAATCAGAAGTCCTATTAGACAGATAGTTAGAATGTTATTACAATGTAGTAATCTATCAATTGGTGTTTGGGGTGGGAGTGGCACCCACATGGTTTGAGGGCAAGGAAAATGGCACTGGCATAGGTGGGATGAGGAAAGATCCAGACTTCCCCATCCACATGAGAATTAGGCCAGTTTTGCTGCAGTCTTTCCAAGTAGTAGAGCAACTGTTTTAGAACATGGGAGTCACTGGAAAAGACAATAATGCTAGGGAAAGTTAAAGGCTATGGGAATAGTAAAGCAATAAAGGAAGCCATGGCCTTCAGACTGCGGGACCTGAGCAAGGCTGTTAACGATAGGACATTTTGGAGATTGTTAATGCATAGGGTCACCATAAGTTGGAAGTGACTGGATGGCACTTCACATGCACAAGGTACTTTCGCACATGCTAAATCATGCCGTTTCAATCCACCTTAGCAACTGTTTGCAAGAGGGTTTTACCATTTCACACAGTAAAATCCAGTTGCAAAGTACATTGAAAGTGGATTGAAAGTGCTTTATTTAGTGTGTGTGAAAGCACTCACACACACACACGCACATACACATATGCAGGGTGCTTTCAAACACACTAAGGGCAAAGACAGACTGGCAATCTGTTGTGCCTCCGCGGTGCGGCAGAACAAGGCAGGGGGAATTGCCCCTGCCGCATGGTATTCGCCGCCACCACAAGGAAGTCGCTCGCAGCGTCCAGACTGTGGGCGGCTTCCGGTGGCAGCGTCCGAACGCCGCGCGGCTCGCCCGGCGTGCGTTCGCACCCGCCAGAAGCGGGTGGAACGCTGTCAGAATCTGCAGATTCTAACAAGGGTTTCTGGGAAATCGTGCTATATATTGTAACCTGACTTTGCTATGCTTTGCAAACCTGTTCCTGTATTGACTATGTGATCATGCCTATTGCTTATTTAGCTTGACCACTGTGAGTGTATATTCTGTGACCCTGGATTTATGGCTCTGACCAGGTCTGGTCTATGTAACCGTTTGCCCGGGAGAGTGGCGACTTCAAAGCATGAGAACAATGGGCCTCTCACCCTCCTGCCTCCGCATTCCTTTCCTTCCTGCTGGGAGGACAGAGACCAGTTCTTATCAACGTGCGAAAGCCTTGGGGAAAGCATTTGTTATGTGAAGATGGTTACATCTGAGAGGCCTGGTTTGGGAAGGGAAATTTACTGCTTCACACCTCACCTTCTTTCCTGTGGGAAGCAAACGGTCAGGGAACTTTTTGCCCGCGGTTTTTCCCCCTTGTTGATTGGTTACCTATGGGCAATTCAAATTGTTCGGGAGGGTATATTAGACCTGCTTCTATTGTATACGTTATCTCTGACAATAATCCGAGAACCTGTACCAATGTAGAACTTGGAAATAAAGAACTGTGTTTCATCAACAAAGATCTGATCCTTGACTACTTTGCGCAGAAGCCTCACAGATTGTCAGAGATCTGTGACTGGGACTTGGCCATTCCTGACCATGTCGGACGACGGTACTCTTCCCATCCCTACAACTGAAGATCAACCGGTGACCCTGGCGGACCAGGGTGCCGGTGGTGGAGGCGGCGGTGGAGAGCCCGAAGTGCCAGTGACTATGGCTCAAGGGGCTTACTACATCCCACGACCACCTCCTCATCAGAGCGTGACCCCGAGGTACTCATGGAGCAATTTTGGTCGCGGGACCGTCGACTCGTGGGTGCACGATTGGAAGGGGGCACGGGTGTCGATCCAGGGAGACCGCATCGAGCACATGAAGCCGAGCTTTGTGGGAGACGAGCGAGAGACGATCTACGGAGGAGACTGGCGTCCCCCGCCTTGGAAGAGGAGAGAGGCGTACCTTACGGGCCCGATCTCTACGGGGAAGACCAGACCCAAACTCTGGATCGTATGATGGGAGATTTACGGCTGCAACTCACCGCGGAATTGCGAGAGATAGCCCTCGATCTGCAGTACCAGTTTCGCGATGCCCTGACGGCTATGCAAGCAGCCCGTCCAGCCCCAGGAGGGGCTGGAGCCCCAGGAGGGGGAGTCCCGCCGCAACCAGTTCCCCCCGGGGGAGCTCCCGCGGGAGGCGTCCCGCAACAAGTGCCGCAGCAGGTCCCGCAGCCAGTCCCCCACCCGGTTCCCGTACCTGTGCCCGCACCCCCCCAGGCACCGGCAGGGCCGATGATCCGCCAGGCCCCCGCTGATCCGTTGACGGCTACTTTCGATCGGGACCCCGAGAAGCTGCGGTTCTTCCTCATAGAGATCGAGCGGTTCCTAGACACTTGGGGGCACCTCTACCCCACCGAGTGGGACTGGATTGGCTACATAGGGTCCAAGCTGAGGGACACAGCCAGCGACTGGTATGTGAGCCTGCACAACGCCCCTGGGCCTGAATTGCACTCTGTGCACAACTTCATGTGGGCCCTCAGGCAACACTATGAGGACCCCTTGGGTGAAGAGAAGGCTCGGAACCAGTTGCGGAAGCTGACCCAGGGGCGGTCCTCAGTGAGAGAGTATACCGACAAGTTCTGGTGCATAGCAGCTAAAATTCGCGGCTGGACCCAGGATCTCTTCATCGAAAAGTACAGGGAAGGTCTTAACCCCGAGGTGTACGAGACGGTGCTGCGGGGGGGGGGGGGAGGCCGGGCTCGTTAGCCACCTGGATGAGAGCGGCCGCAGACGTGGAGGAACGCTTCACCCTCATCAAGATGGGAACGTGAGCGACTGCCCAAGCAAAAGCCGCCCAGAAGGTGAAGCCCAAGCTGAGCGTCCAAGAGATCCGGGACTCCCGGTTCAAACAAGGGCTCTGCATGAGGTGCGGGGAGAGCGGGCACTTCACCTCGGCGTGCCCCCGCGGCGGCGGGAAAGTCCCCAAGACCTCCATCCCGGTAGCCGGGAGCACCCCTAGCAAAGGAAAGACCTCGTTCAAGCCCCGGGCACTACAGCTGGAAGGGGCCGCGAGCGAGCAAGGAGAGTTGGAGCTGACGGAAGCACAGATGTCGGGAAACTCCAACGGCCTGCAGTGAGCAGCGCAGAACTGCAGGTCCCCATCCGCGACGCGCCATCCCCGGTGAGCATCCCTGGCCCCTTACTGTATATGGTAGTGACTGTGATAGCACCCGGGACGGGGACCCACGTCCGAGTACATGCTTTAATTGACTCAGGGTGTGCCCGGGACTTAATTAGCCCCTTGGTAGTAGATGGGTTAGGTCCCAAAGTCACTCCGTTGGGAGAGCCACTCACATTTACCCAAATGGATGGGTCGGAAATGAAAGAGGCATGTGTGGCAGAGACTGAGAGACTAATAGTGGGGACGGGGGAACACTGGGAGAGGAGAGCTTTCATCATCACCCCCAACACCCAGTTCCCCATGGTGTTGGGAAGTCCCTGGTTAAGCTCCCACGACCCCTACATCAAATGGAGCGAAGGGAAGATCTCGTGGGTGGATGAGAAGTGCCTCAACCATAAGTGGGACTCGGGATGGGGATCGGGCCCCCCAGCACCTCTCCAAGCGGCGGCACTCACCTTGGTACCTTCCGCCATTCCCAGGGAATATCGAGATTTAATGGGGGTGTTCAGCGAAACCGAGGCAGATGAACTGCCCCCCCACAGACTGTCGGACTGTGCCATAGAGCTAATCCCGGGAGAAAAGTTACCAAAGGGAAAACTCTATTCCATGAGCCCCTCGGAGTGGGAGGAGCTAAGGAAATTCCTAGACAAGAATCTGGAGCGAGGCTTCATCCACCCTGCTAAGTCCCCATTCGCCGCCCCTGTCCTGTTCAGGAAAAAGAAGGACGGGGGGCTATGTTTGTGCACGGACTACCGGGGCTTAAATGCAGTGTCAGCCTCGAACGCCTACCCCCTCCCCCTTATTAAGGACTTGCTAGCAGAAGCGGCCAAGGGGAAGGTGTTCACTAAGTTGGATCTTCGAGATGCATACTTCAGGGTGCGCATCAGGGAGGGGGATGAGTTTAAGACTGCCTTTAACACACCACTGGGGCAGTTCGAATACCTGGTGATGCCGTTCGGATTAAGTGGCGCGCCGGGGGTCTTTATGAGCTTGATAAATGAGGTGTTGCACAAGCATTTATTCAAGGGGGTGTTATGTTACTTAGATGATATCTTGATTTATTCTGCTGATAAGAAGGAGCATGTAAAATTGGTCCGAGAAGTGTTGTCTACGCTGTTAAAAAATCAGTTGTATGCGAAGCTGTCGAAATGTGAATTTCATAGGGACTCAGTGGATTTTCTCGGGTATCGCATTTCCCAAAAGGGGTTAGAAATGGATCCTGCCAAAGTAGAGGCAGTAGTGCAATGGGAGGCGCCCCGAACAAGAAAACAGCTGCAAAGTCTATTAGGATTTTGTAATTTCTACCGCGCCTTCCTAAAAGACTTCGCCACGGTCACTCTCCCGCTAACTGAACTCCTCAAAACCAAGGGGAGGGGCCCGGAAGCGGGGAAGCCCGGGGAGAGAATAGCCTGGTCTGAGGATTGCCAAAAAGCGTTTGAAACCCTCAAGACCTTATTTACCTCGGAACCCATCCTGGCCCACCCCGATGAAACCAAAGAGTTTGTTTTTGTTTTTTTTTGTAAGAAAGTTTTTATTTTTCAAAACATTAAAATTAATACATTTGTTTTATACAAATCCTTTTTTCCATATTATATAACATTTTGTTCTATTTGTATAGTCTTGCTTTTATCTTGTATTGGTGGTTTCCCACCACATCTGAAGCATAACACATTTTCCACTTTATCCAAAATAGTAATATTTATCTCTATGTTTACATTTCTGGTAACGGTTATATATCTTTAAAATACTTATATACCAATTCTTATTTTCTATATTCTTATATAATTCTAAAAAACAAGTTCATTATCTAATTATCCTTAGTACATTCATATACTCAATTTCTATTCCTTTATGCTATTATAACCATGTATAAATGTAGTTTTTCATGTCCCAATATTTTTCAACATATTATTTCAAATCCTCCCAATCTTCTAAAAAAGTCTCTGAGTACAGATTATTCAACTTTCTAGTCCATTTATCCATTTCAGCCATATATAACAATTTTTTCAACCATTCCCACACTTCTGGTATTTTTTCATTTTTCCAATTTTGTGCATACACCATTCTTGCTGTTGTAATCATATACCATATTATTGTCCTTTTCTTTACATTTATCTCTTCTAGTTTAAGTCCAAGCAGTAACATTTCAGGCAACTTCTTAAATGTACATTTCAAAATTTTTTCCATTTCTGCATGTATTATAGACCAATAAGTCTTCACTTTATCACAAGTCCACCACATATGATAGAAAGAACCTTCTTTCTTTTTACATTTCCAACATTTGTTAGACATATTTTGATTAATATTTGCAATTTTTTTTGGTGTCATATACCATCTGTACATCATTTTAAAACAGTTCTCTTTTAGATTATAACATGTAGAAATACTCATTGCATTTTTCCATAAAAATTCCCAAGATTCCATTTCAATGTCTTTGTTTAGGTTTATCGCCCATTTTATCATTTGTTAAACCAAAGAGTTTGTGATTCATGTAGACGCTTCTGATGTAGCCATGGGGGGAGCCATACTACAGAAGGGACAGGATAATAAATTACACCCTCTGGCCTATATATCGAAAAAGTTTAATGAGACAGAGCGGAACTGGTCAGTATGGGACAAGGAGGCAGCAGCCATACGACTGGCCCTCACTACCTGGCAGAATTGGTTAGAAGGAGCGCAGACCCCTTTTGAAATTTGGACCGATCACAAAAACCTGGAGGCTCTGCGCACCCAGAGGTCCCTGAATGCCAAACAACTCCGGTGGGCTGATTTTTTCTCAAAATTTAATTTCGTGCTTAAGCATTTTCCTGGAAGAGCCAATTCGTTAGCAGACGCACTATCCAGGTTGCCCCAGCACGAGAGTCAAAAGGAAGAAGTGTTCGACTCCATGTTTTCCCCCCAGCAGTTGGGAGGAGCTGTCACTACTCGAAGCCAGAGCAAGCAGGCAGCGGTAGAGGCGTGGGGGGATAAATGGGGGGGGGACTACTCCCCGGAAGAAGTCGAAGAGTTGGGAAGCCTAGAGGAATGCTCCATCTGGGAAAACAAGTGCTGGTATCGTGGGGATAAACTAGTGGTACCTCGAGCCAGAAGAAAAGATATACTATTAACTTGTCATTCGTCAAAACTAGCAGGACACTTTGGGTTCTTAAAGACGCTTAACTTAGTCCAGAGGCAATTCTGGTGGCCATGCATGCGCAAGGATGTCTTGGACTTTGTTACTGCCTGCCAAACCTGTCTAATGTGCAAAAGGAGGGGGGGGGGAAGTCCCAGGACTGTTGCATCCTTTGCCTACTCCTTCTCGCCCATGGGAAGCGATAGCTATGGACTTCATCACCAATTTGCCGCCCTCGAAAGGGAAAACCGTGATTTGGGTGGTGGTAGATATGTTTTCAAAGCAAGCCCATTTTACCCCGTTTAAGCAGCTACCCACCGCCAAGGGGCTGGCTAAAGCATTTTTTAACCACGTGATCAAGTTACACGCCTTTCCCAAGCGCGTGGTATCCGATCGGGGCAGTCAGTTCGTTGCCAACTTCTGGCGGGAGCTTTTGAGTCTGATGGACATTGAACCAGCCCTGAGCTCGGGTTACCACCCAGAGACCGATGGCCAATCCGAGCGAACTAATCAAATCCTGGAGCAGTTCCTGAGATGTTACACTAACTACCATCAGGACAATTGGGTGGAGTTATTGCCGTTTGCGGAATATAGTTATAACAATGCCATTCATTCATCTATGGGTGTATCCCCCTTCATGGCGGTGGGAGGTTTTGAAGGGAAACCCCTACCCACTATAGAAGAAACGCCAGACACCCCCCCCCTCGGATTTTAATCGTTGGTGGACAAATTTACAAGACTCATGGCCGCTGATTGCTAAGACTCTGGACAAAGCTAAAGAGGATTACAAAAAGTATGCGGATCGTGGCAGGGCTGAAGGCTGGGACCTACAACCTGGGGATTCAGTCTACTTGTCCACGAAAAATATACATGGATTGCAACCCAGCAGAAAACTGGGGTGGAAGTATGTCGGCCCCTACAAAGTGTTGCGAAAAATTTCTGATGTGTCTTTTGAACTGGAATTACCTAAGTCACTGAGTTCTGTGCACCCTGTTTTTCATTTCAGCTTGCTGAAGAAGAATCCTGGGCCGAATGCATGGCATCCAACTCCTCCGACTCCTCCTCCACTGATGAAGGGGGGGGGGGCATCCCATTTTGAAATTTCTGAAATCCTTGATTCAAAAATGCGTAGGGGTCGCTTGCTATATCTAGTCAAGTGGGTAGATTTTGGCCCGGAATTGAACGAATGGGTTCGTTCTGAAAATGTTCATGCTCCTAAATTAGTTAGAGCTTTTCATAACAAATTTCCAGATAAGCCGGGGTAGATTGATTTTTCGGGTGGCAGTGTGTCAGAATCTGCAGATTCTAACAAGGCTTTCTGGGAAATCGTGCTATATATTGTAACCTGACTTTGCTATGCTTTGCAAACCTGTTCCTGTATTGACTATGTGATCATGCCTATTGCTTATTTAGCTTGACCACTGTGAGTGTATATTCTGTGACCCTGGATTTATGGCTCTGACCAGGTCTGGTCTATGTAACCGTTTGCCTGGGAGAGTGGCGACTTCAAAGCATGAGAACAATGGGCCTCTCACCCTCCTGCCTCCGCATTCCTTTCCTTCCTGCTGGGAGGACAGAGACCAGTTCTTATCAACGTGCGAAAGCCTTGGGGAAAGCGTTTGTTATGTGAAGATGGTTACATCTGAGAGGCCTGGTTTGGGAAGGGAAATTTACTGCTTCACACCTCACCTTCTTTCCTGTGGGAAGCAAATGGTCAGGGAACTTTTTGCCCGCGGTTTTCCCCCCTTGTTGATTGGTTACCTATGGGCAATTCAAATTGTTCGGGAGGGTATATTAGACCTGCTTCTATTGTATACGTTATCTCTGACAATAATCCGAGAACCTGTACCAATGTAGAACTTGGAAATAAAGAACTGTGTTTCATCAACAAAGATCTGATCCTTGACTACTTTGCGCAGAAGCTTCACAAACGCGCGCGCAGCAGCCGGGACACCACTTTGAAGTGGTGCCAGGCTGCTGCGGGAGGAGCACGGCGCTGGACGCATTGCGTCTGGGCCACCTCCTCCGGGCAGATGTGGCAGTCTGAACGGCCACTCTGCCTCCGCTTTTAAAGCGGAGGCAGAGCAGGCCAGACTGCCAGTCTATCCTCGGCCTAAATAAGGCACTTCCAATCCACTTTCAATGTACTTTGCAACTGGATTTTACTGTGTGAAATAGCAAAATCCACTTGCAAATGGTTGCTGAAGTGGATTGAAATTGCATTGTTTAGCATGTGTAAAAGCGCCATAAAGCAGATGTTGGAATGAACATAGAAAAACTGGGGTAAGGAAAGCCAGAAGCTGCATGGATGTGCCATGAAACTGAGTTGCAGCTTCCCAATAGGTCCCAGGCCAGATCAAACAGCCAGTGTGGAAGCAGCCTTAGATCATTTTTTGTTCATTGTCTGAAAGCAGGATTTGCATGTGCATGTAGCTGAATGAATGACATATATATTTTTGCAGAGAAATTTTACTAGATAACTCTGAGACATCCATTAATGCATCTTCTTCTACAGATTTCAATGCCTGGAAGGAATTCCAAAAAAGACTAAATGGTTAGACACATTCAGAAAATATTCCTCGCTTGATTTTCATTACGATTATTCAGCCTTCTTCCCTCTGTTCCCAGTGGTATTGCCCGACGTGGAGCCATTCCGCTTAACACAGATGCCAGAGATTTCCCTGCAGCTCAACTTAAAAACTGCGAGCTGTTCTTGTGGCACCAGTGAAAGCTTTATGTTGCAGGAGAGAGCAGATTCCTTCCTAATGGAGAGTCTCATGGGTTGTTGAATCCAATAAAACCATATTGAAATAAACATTTTTCCTTACCACTTCTTTGTATAGTACTTAGCTGTAGCAATATCCTCCATTAATCCTAACTATTTTTAAAAAAGGAGGAAGGCTGGCTTTGAGGCTCTGGATTACCACGTCATCTGTAAACTCAGCTGTGGCCTTAGCTGGCAATTTTTTTAAAAAATACAGTTCATATTTTAATTGAACCTGGGATCCCATGTGACCTGAAACTAAGGGAAAGGCTCTTGAATTGTCCTGCTTTCCTCCCTAATGTGAACAGCAGCAGCGACTCTTTCAGGGTTCTTCCCATTAACTCCTCTGCAGCTGACTCCTGGGTGTGAACCTGGACTCAAGCAAATGGGAGTGAGGGGTAAATTCTATTCAAGTCTGTGATATTGTTCCCATTGGAGAAAAGGGGGATCATTGATTTACATGGGAAATGGTGGCTGAGGTGCACGGGGGCGGGATCTTGGCATTTACGGCTCTGCTGGGGGGCTGCACTGAGTCTCTGCACATCCACTTACCTATCCCTACCACAGGCTTTTATTTTGGAATTCTTGGTAAAGGCAGGTCAATGTAGCATAGCAGACGAAGAACTGGAACTGGGTTCAAATTTAACTTCAGCCATGGAGCATGACATTGGGCCCATTGCATATTTTCCACTTACTCTACCTTGTTGGGTTTTTCTGAGGATAATGGGAAATGACGTGTACAGTGACCTGAGCTTTGAGAAAGGGCAGAGTAAAATATGACCGATAGCTTAAAACAGACTGTCACAGAATGGCCCTGCTAACCCACAAACACTATTTTGCAATGGGTCCTCCTAGAGGTTGACACACACTGGCTGTCCCAGGCCTCTGTATGTGGCCTACAGCTCTCCCAAGCTCACCCAACTCTGAGAGGGTTTCTTTCCCTTCCTTTTGGGTGTCTACACTGCCATCAGCTGGTTGTTTAGAGCAGTGTTTTTCAACCTTTTCCCGCTAAGACACATTTCTTTCATTGAAAAAATCCCACAGCACACCACCAGCTGAAAATGTGAAAAAAGCTTATATTAACAATATAAGTGTTATATTGTTAATATAAGCGTTTTTTTAACATTGAAGAATGACGTTAAATAAATAAATAAGAAATAAAATGACATCTTCTCCTCAAGAGTTTTCAAATGTTTAACTATTATCTCACACAGTGCAGCAGTATTAACATCTTGCCATTTATTGGTGAGTGGGAACATTTCAAGATAGCCACTTTCCACATGTTGCTGCCAGAGCTGCACCGTCGAACGGAATCCATTTATTTTATCTGTACTTGTAAGCAGGTTTTCATTTCGGCCTTGCATTCGTGTGTTGAGTTCATTCAGATGATGAAAAATATCTGCCAGGTATGCCAGCCTTGCACACCACTCCGTGCCTCCGTCCACATTCTCCAATGAGAACTTAAAGATCTATGCTCAGCTGAGCTCTGCATGATGGAATCGGGTTCATCCCAGCAAGGTTAAAATATACAGAACATCATCAAGATACACTGGGTAGCTTTATCTTATGACCTGTCACTGCCCAGTGTAAACAGAAATGCAGAACTGGGATATTAGGCACTGAGTGGCACACAAATGAATGAAATAAAGACACCCATCGCCTGAGGAGATTCTGTGTTCCCTGTCAAACCCACCATTCTGCTGCATATCATTCCCACAAGGGATAGGAAAATGTGAGAGAAGGTGAGTTGAAATTTTTCTGCCTATTAAAAAAATAAAATAAAAATCGGCTCTTTCTCCTCCTTCCTCACCCTCTACCGAAGGCATCCGATTTGCATGAGAATCTGGTCATAGATCTGGCCATATTTCAGCGTGACTTGGGTATCAGTTGCCTAGGCTTAAATTGAGGCCTACTCTCTGTCTTCCCCTCTCCCTGCTAGCCCTCCCAGTTGCACCTGTGTCATTTTACTGCTATGATTCCTCCTCCTGCGAGCCCTGCACCGTCTCCCGTTATACCCGACTCCGGCATTCATCGACACTGTACACAAAAGGGGAGTGTCGGAGCCATCCGACAGCATTGGGCGGCTCCCCGTGCCGTTCTTGTTCCCCATGCATGCGCCAAGGGAAAAGGCAAGGGAGGGGAATTGAAGCCGAGGTCCTACCAGGCAGGGGGCAGTACCTCTCATCGCGCCCGGACCACCAGCGGCCAGCCCGTTCCAGACCCTCCTACGGCCAATCCAACCAGCATTTGGCTTTGCTGCCATCGCCCGTCTCTCTGCCGGCCTCGACTGAGCATGAGCGGCGCAGCATATTTGGGGTGGAGGGTGGAAAATCGCTTGCAGTCTAACGCAGCTGCCTTGTACTGCTTTGTACTGCAGCAGCAGCAGCAACTTACAGGTTCTGCCAAGGCTCGGGTCTGGCACGCGGCTCACTTGGCTCGTGCTGCTGCACCCGCACGCGCCGCCTTCTGAAAAGCTGCCCGGTTCTGGCGGCTGCGGCAGTGGAGCTCGGGCAGGGAGGGGACTGAGGCAGGGAAGGAGGGGAGGGGAGCAGCGGCTGGTTGGGGCATAGAGGAGGCACCTCTACAGTGACTCAGAGGCGGCTGCTCGCCCGTGGCAGCACCTGCACTCGCCTGTCACCCCGTAGTGCCCTCCCTTCCTGCCTGCCTCCTCCCCCTTCCCTGCATCGCCCCCTTATGGAGAAAAGGCTGCCCTGCTTCCTCGAGGAAGGAGAAGTGCGCAGGCTAGCGGCAGCCAAACGCGAAGGGAAGAAAAGAAAGTCGTGAGGGAAAGGAGGGAGGGAAGCCAAAAAGCCCCAGCTGGCTGCTGCTCTGACCAAACAGCACTGTTGCTGGATAATTTCCCATGGCACACCTGACAATATCTCGCAGCACACCAGTGTGCCGCGGCACAGTGGTTGAAAAACACTGGTTTAGAGTATCTCCTGCTAAGAGGGCTCGCAGTCCATCTGCATAGCCATTTACGGGCTATGCCTTATGCCTGTGTCTCCCACTAACTCTGATTACCTATCACAGGGATAGCTTTCTGTATTTGTACGCTCTTGAGATCTAGCAGTCTGTTCACCAACAGTCTCCCTTACCCTGGCACCCTTTTGGTAACAAGTTTGAGTGGTGCATGGTTACAGAGAACAAAGTCGTATGGATTTTTTAAAAAATAATTTAAAAAATCTCACACACATGCTCTGTACAGCAATGGATTAAGCAGTGATACAGAGCAGAGGTGCATACAGTCCTCTATCCCCCTTCCAGACATACCCTACCTGTTGCTATTCTAGGGTAGTTCTTAACTCTTAAAATTACAGCATCCTATCCGTCATCCATTACCTTGACTATTTGACTAGGCTGCCTGCTTTTTGTTAACTACATATGGTAATGGCGGCCATCAACATGGAATTAGCCAAAGTGGAACTTCAAAAATGAACCATCAAAATAGATTTCTTCACTTTGTGTCCAGGGGAATTTATCTCTTTGCTTCACCTCCTATGGGTTAGTCCTTCTCTTCCTGATTCCCAGGAAGAGATACAATGTAGCATTTGGCTTCCCCATTTCTCTCTCCCCTTCTAGGTGTTACATTCCTTCTAGAATGTTGAGATGGCCCTTTGATTGTTCTTTGTGACAGGAAGTATTTGGAGAATGAAACCTGAAGGACTGGGTGTTTGTAAGAGCCATCAATGGGATAGGGGTGCTTGAGATCAATTAACTTCTGTCCTGTTTCTTGTCATATTACCAACAGAGAAACTTCTTGGAATGAATTTGGGGATTTTGTAGCCCCCAAACTCCTAATAGCGTTATGTAGCTCAAAGTGAGGGCATTTCTTCACGCATACAATAAATAGTGTGCAATTCTAGGTATTTTCTCTTTTCCTTATTAGCTCTTGCTCTGTCCACTTGCTCTTATGACCTGCAGAGCCAAGTTGTAAACCATATATAATAAAGCACCTAAATATACTAGTGTCAGGTTTGAGAGAAATCCAGCCAACACCTTTTTGGATTATTCCCCTTACCTTTACCCTTCCCTTCACCATTACCTTCAGATTGGCTTGGGTAGTCAGCTGCTGTGAACTGATCCCAAACACTCCTGCAGTGGACAAAGCTCAGGGTACTGCTCAGGGGAGAACGGGGAGAACGAAAATGGAAATCCAACTCATCTTGATACCAGTTGTTAGCTGTGCCACTAAGTTGATCCCCATGACAGTTGAATTTGTTGAACAGAATCTATCTCTCTGAACTTGGAAATAAACAAAAAACTTTGCTGACATCTTTAGACGTACAAGGAAGGCTGTTATAAATTTTTGTGAAGCCAGCATGGCTGGCTACAATGCAAGGATTTATTGGCCTTATTCCCAGACTTGGTGGAATGTGTCTGTCTGTTTGCTGACTTAAATTAAGACAATGTGGCAGATAGCTAGGGTGACGTGCTGCCTGATACGTGTGAGAGTAGGAAAGGGACGCTGAGTAATGTGTGTGTTTGTTGAAAGTTAGGCAATGTGAGTGCAGTATTGGAGTGGCGTGTATAGTGACTCTATCCCATGCCTTTTTGTGGTACTTCTTGGAAGTTTTATTACCCAGTGATACTTTTGATACTTCAGACTATTCTGCCGTTTCTTCTTTGAATGCTCTGGAGATTTACAGGCAAGTTCCTTTTGGGGTGGGTGGGAGGGCAGACAGCATGGTGTAGCCCGATCTCATCCGATCTTGGAAGGAAAGCAGGGTCAGTACTTGGATGGGATCCCACCAAGGAAGACTCTGCAGAGGAAGGCGATGGCAAACCACTTCTGCTTCTCATGTGCCTTGAAAACCCCTTGCTGGGGTCACCAGAAGTAGATGGTGACTTGTCGGCACATATAAATGTCTTTTTGGGATTCCATGCCTAGGTCACCAGAAGCAAGTTGTCACTTAACAGCACATACAAATGTATGTCCTTTTTGGGTTCCGTTCCTATCTCTCCACTATCTCCTTCCACTTTCTGTTCATGCCTCTGTGTCAGGTAATCCTGCCACTCTCCAGGGCAGGAGCTGGGATTTACTGGGCTAAGCGAAACAACTCCACTCCTCCCCCCTTCTCCAGCTGGAATGTACTCCCTTTCCCTTGCTTGCTTGCTTCACAGGGTTGTTATCTCTGTCCAAGGCTACTGGTAAGTTCACACAGACATGTTTTGTGTTTTTAGTTTCTCTTGCAGGTGTCATCTATTAATGTCTTCCCGCTTTTTAGCCTGGGAATGCTTTTAGGCGGGTTTTGCCCCCGGGGCGGTGATTGGGGGAACCTGTGTGACAACACAAGTTTGAACTCACTATATCTATCCTAACACTATTGTTCAAATCCATTACTAACTCAGCAAGTGTACCCCGAAGAAATTCCCCCAATAAAGAAAGTCTTGATTAAGATCCTTTGCGTGGGGTGAATTTATCCAGGAAGTCTCACAGAGAGTTAGTAATCCCATCTTTCTCTCTGGGGAGGTCCTGCGATTCCTGATGATTTTGGAAGACGGTGGTGAACCCCCGGTGACCTCAGGGAACACGGTGGTCACCGTATCAATGGAGGAAGACGCCGTGCCCCCTTGCACCACCTAGTGGGTGGATTCTCGGCCCAGGGGTCCCAGATACTCATGGACTCAATTTGGGACCGAACCGATTGAGACCTGGATCTCCTCTCAACAGGGAATGTCCCTGAGAATGAAGCTGGGCCGAGAGCTGGGAGAGGGAGTGAGATCTCGCGACTCCCGCCGTCCCAAAAGACCCGAGTTTGGAGACTTGAGGTCCCATGTGGATCGCTGCATGGAAGCGATGGAGTACCTGCTGCAGAGAGAGATGACTGCCTTACTGGAGGGATTATCTGGAATTGTCCAGAGGGTGGTTGACGCTCAAGCAGGCGGCACTGGAGGGGCCAGTGGTCAGGCTCCTCTGGTTCAGGTCCCAGTGGGTCAGCCTGTTCCCGTGGGACCCTGGCACCTGTGCCCACACCACTGGCCCTGGCAGGACCCCTAGTGCCAGTGGATCATCAGCCAGTCCCACAGGAACTACTGGCCACTACGTTCGATGGGGACCTGGCAAAGCTACAAATTTTTATCATCAAAGCAGGATGATTCCTGCAAACCTGGGGCCACCCCTTCCCAAATGAGGGCGACTGGGTGGGATATATTGGCTCCCGTTTGCGAGAAGAAGCCGCTGACTGGTACGTGAGCCTTTGCAACCCCCCGGGGCCTGAACTGGATTGGGTCGACGACTTCATTTGGCCCTCCGGAGGCAGTACAAGGACCTGATGAGCAAAGAAAAAGCCCGGAACCAGATGAGGAGACTTACCCAAGGACAGGGTTCTGTACGTGGGTACACGGCAGCATTCAAACAAATTGCAGCTAGGATAAGGGGGTGGCCTGAGGAAGTGTTGGTAGGAAATTACAGACAAAGGTTGAATCTGGATTTGTATGAGACTGTGTTACATAATGTCAACCCCACCACACTGGCAGCCTGGATTTAGGCAGCTGAAGAAGCTGAATTGCGCTTCACACTGATAAAAATGCAAGCCAAGACAGAGAGTCCAAAGGGATTGGGACCCTCGGCGCAGAAGGCGGTCAAAGGGGCCCCTCAAAGACATCCATGACCTACGACTGAAGAAGGGGTTGTGCATGCAGTGTGGCGAAGCCGGGCACTACGCTTCATCCTGCCCCGCTGCCACCCCAAAAGCCTTACCTCCCACTACCCTCGACCCCTGAAAGCGATCCAGGGATCGAAGCCATGAGCATTGCAACTGGAGCTCACTCCCAAGGAGGATAAGGTGGTGATCATGGAACTTCCTTCGCTGGCAGGAAACGAGAAGGACCTGTACTGAAGGGCGCGAAGCAACAGGTCCCTGCCTCCCCAGCACCAAAAGTGGTGAGTTCTCCTTCCCCTTTGTTGTATGTTGTCGTGACAGTTGTTGCCCCCCAGACTGGAACTCATATGAGGGTACAGGCTCTAATAGACTCAGGGTGTGCCCGTGACCTCATCAGCCTGATGGTAGTCAATAGTCTGGGGGTGGGGGTGAATGCCCTAGAAGAACCCTTATGATTCACACAAATGGACAGGTCAGAAATGAAGGAGCATTGTCTCTTCAAAACCCTCCCCATAGTTTTGGGAGTGGGGGAGCATTGGGAGGAACGGGCATTTGTCATAACCCCACACACCCAGTTCCCCATGGTGCTCGGCAGCCCTTGGCTGAGTGGACATGATCCATACATCATGAGGAGTGAAGGAAGGATCCGGTGGGTGGCCCCGGTGTGCCAAAAACCACACTTGGAAAGCGGCTTGGGGAACCGAGCCAGCCAAGGCACAAGCATGCATGGCCGCAGAGGATTTATTATAAATACCTCCTGCATACCGGGATTTAGCGGAGGTTTTCAGTGAGACCGAAGCCGATGAACTCCCCCCCCATCAGAATACCAACTGTGCCTTTGAACTGTTGCCTGGGGTAAAACTACCCAAAGGGAAGCTGTATTTGACAAGCCCCTCTGAAAAGGCGGAGCTCCGCAAATTTATTGACCAAAATTTGCAGCGAAGTTTTATTCGACCAGCCCAATCCCCGTTTGCAGTGCCAGTGCTATTTTGAAAGAAAAAAGACGGAGGGTTGCATTTGTACACAGATTACAGAGGCTTAAACACCATATCAGCGTCGAACGCCTACCCTCTACCCCTCATCAAAGACTTGCTAGCAGAGGCCGCGAAGGGGAAAATTTTCTCCAAATTGAATCTTAGAGATGCTTACTTCTGGGTTCACATCCGTGAGGGGGATGAATATAAGACTGCTTTTAATACCCCCCTGGGCCAATTCGAATATCTAGTTATGCCGTTCAGACTTCAAGGTAGCCCTGGTGTTTTTATGAACCTAATTAACGAAGTGTTGCACAAGCACCTCTTCAATGGGGTCCTGTGTTATCTAGATGATATCTTACTGTACTCCCCAGATGAGGAATCCCATAGACAGCTAGTGCAGTAAGTACTGACCACTCTCAAGGAACACAACTCTTTGCTAAACTGACTAAATGTGACTTCCATAAAACTGAGATTGATTTTCTGGGCTACCGCATCTCCCCCCGTGGATTAGAAATGGATCCCACAAAAGTGAGAGCTTTTTCAAAATGACTGGGAAGTGCCCCGCACCCGGCGACAACTTCAAAGTTTTTTAGGATTCGTGAACTTTTATCGCTCATTCATCAACAACTTGGCCGAATGTAGTCTCCCACTCATGGAGCTTTTAAAGACTAAGGGAAAGGGGGACGAAGCAGTTAAACCAGGGCGAAACTGCATTGGACGGCCGAGTGCCAAACTGCATTCGAGACACTAAAGTCTCTGTTCACCTCAGAGCCCATCCTAGCCCACCCAAATGAACTCAAACGGTTTATAGTGCAGGTGGATGCCTCAGATGCAGAAATGGGGGGGCTATTCTGCAAGAGGGAACAGATGGGAAATTACACCAATTAGCTTACGTCTCCAAGAAATTTGGTGACGCGGAAAAAATTGGGCAGTGTGGGACAAGGAAGCTGCGGCTATTCGCCTTGCCCTTACCACTTGGCGACACTGGTTAAAGGGGGCAAGGGTTCCTTTTAAAGTCTGGACTGATCATAAGAACCTCAAAGCCCTCCGCACCCAGTGCACTTCGAATGCCAAACAATTGCGCTGGGCTGATTTCTTTTCCAAATTTAACTTTACCCTCTGACATTTCCCAGGAAAGTCTAACTCTCTGGCGGACACTCTCTCGCACCTTCCCCAATATGACTGCCGAAAAGAACCTGTTATAGACTCCATGTTTACCCCTGAACAATTTGGGGGTGGGGATGGCGGTCACCGTAGCCAAGCACATAGTCGCACAGAACCTGCCCAATCAGACTGGATTTCAAAATGCACAAAAGCTTAAAGCCAGGAGGAGGAAGCAGACTTAACCAACCTAGATAACATGACAAAGAATCCTAATGGTTGCTGGTATCATGGCACTAAACTGTTTGTCCCTAAAACCTTAAGGGGGGGAAATCATGCACTCAGCACACGAGGCCAAACTAGCAGGGCATTTTGGTTATTTAAAGACTTTAAACCTCTTACAAAGATAGTTCTGGTGGCCCTGCATGTGGCAAGATGTTTCTGACTATGTTTCCAGTTGCCAAATCTGTCTGATGTGCCAAATCTGTCTGAAACCGCTTGAGACCCCCTCACGGCCCTGGGAAACCATTTCCATGGATTTTATCACCGACCTTCCCCCGAGTAAAGGCAAAATGGTCATATGGGTGGTTGTGGACCTATTCTCTAAGCAAGCCCATTTCATCCCATTCAAACAACTTCCCACAGCTAAAGCTATGGCCAAAAGCTTCATGGAAAATATTATCCATTTGCATGGAATTCCAAAAAAAATTATCTCTGATAGGGGGACTCAATTCATTGCTAACTTCTGGTGGGAGCTCCTGGTCATCCTGGGAGTCAAATTAGCCCTAAGCAGCGCTTACCATCCCGAAACTGATGGCCAAACCGAAAGAGTTAATCAAATCCTAGAGCAGTTCCTCCACTGCTATACCAATTACCCGCAGGACGATTGAGTAGAATTGTTGCCCTTTGCTGAATATAGCTATAACAACTCTATACATTCCTCCATGGAGGTGTCCCCCTTCATGGCTACCACCGAGTATGACGATGTCCCTTTACCAACCCTAGATGCCTCTTCACCAAGTCCTAGCCACCTCAGTGTCTGGTGGAACTCCTTGCGTGATTCCTGGCCGCTCATTGGCAAAACTTTAAAAGCGGCCAAAAACGACTATAAGAAATATGCAGACAAATGCAGGGACCCAGGTTGGACTCTGGAAGAAGGGGAGTCTGTTTACTTGTGTACCAAAAACATCAAAGGATTGCTGCCCGGCCGTAAATTGGGTTGGAAATACGTAGGGCCCTTCAAAGTGAAAAAGAAAATCAATGCTGTCACTTTTGAACTTGAACTTCCTAAATCTCTTAAAAATGTTCAACCTGTTTTCCATTTCAATTTACTGAAGAAGGACCCTGGATTGAATTCGTAGAGATCTCATCATCCAGCTCCTCCTCCTCTGACGGGGGGGGGGGGGACCACACTATGAAATAGAACAAATCCTAGACTCCAAAGTTAAACAGGGCCACCTATACTATCTTATTAGCTGGAAAGACTTCGGCCCTGAATATAATGAATGGGTCGCTTCTGAGCATGTTAACGCTTCTGCAAAACTTTATGCCTTCCATAAACTCTACCCACTTAAACCAGGTGGTTGAAAGAGTTTTCGAGGGGGCAGTGTGTCAGGTAATCCTGCCACTTTCCAGGGCAGGAGCTGGGATCTACTGGGCTAAGCGAAACAACTCCACTCCTCCCCCCTCCTCCAGCTGGAATGTACTCCCTTTCCCTTGCTTGCTTGCTTCACAGGGTTGTTATCTCTGTCCAAGGCTACTGGTAACTTCACACAGACATGTTTTGTGTTTTTAGTTTCTCTTGCAGGTGTCATCTATTAATGTCTTCCCGCTTTTTAGCCTGGGAATGCTTTTGGCGGGTTTTGCCCCAGGGCGGTGATTGGGGGAGCCTGTGTGACAACACAAGTTTGAACTCACTGTATCTATCCCAACACCATTGTTCAAATCCATTACTAACTCAGCAAGTGTACCCTGAAGAAATTCCCCAATAAAGGAAGTCTTGATTAAGATCCTTTGCGTGGGGTGAATTTATCCAGGAAGTCTCACACCCTGGGTTGGATCACCCTGGATCCATTCCGCTAGACAAGATGCCTCTCTGAAGGAAGTCACCTTTGCTAGTAGAATAGATCTACCGAATTTAAGGTTGCCAGGTATACTCACCTGGCAGGCAGGGGTCTCCCGGAGACTGGAACTGGTTTTGGGCCCTTCCGGTAAAACCAGAAGTGCCTGTCCTGACATGTGCACATCACCCAGAAGTGACGTGGGCATGTCAGGGATGTCTGAGGGTGATGCCCTGGTATTTGGGCAAACTCTATGGTTTATCCAAGCATCGTAGTGTTGCCTCCAGAGGTCCCCGACATGCACACGTCACTTCTGTGTGACATCAGCACCTCGGGGGTGGGCACTTCCAGTTTTACCAGAAGTGGCCCAAAAAACATCATTTGGGGGTGAGATTTCCCCCTGCTGCCCAGCTGGCCAGTGGCAGGGAAGCACCCCCTAACCGAACCCAGTCCTCATTTCCTTCTCCCTCTTCTTTCTGGGATTTGTTGGGTTTCCGTTTCCATACCATGCTCACCCTCCACTTCTGCTTCTTCCTTACCTTCTCTTGCTGCCCATTCTCTCTTTTCTTGTTCCATATCCCTTGGCATCGCTTCTGTTATCCTGGAGCCCATCTACTCACCCACTGTACGGTTTCTTCCTCTGTGTCCCGTTTCCATCTTTTCATGCTCCCTCTTCGGTTCCTGTGGAATACTCTCCCTCCTGACAGCCGTAAACTGTTTCAAGTCTTTAGATTAAAACAGCAACTTTACCTCACTCTGAAAATCTCCTCTGTTCCACTGTGCCCTGTTCCTCTTCTGTCATTTTTGTTTCCTTTTGCTTTTGAACCTGTAGGCAGGTGTGAAGTACGTAACTGATTTTCCTGAAGTGCTGAATATTCCCCCCCCCCAATATTATTATTGTGCAAAAATCCAATCATCTTTACTGTCTGTGAGAAAAAGACAAGTTACTAGTCCTTATGGTTATGAAGGTGTCCTTGAAAGTTCCTAGGACACGGGTCCCCAACATGGTGCCCAGGGGCACAGAAGTGCTCACCAGCACCTTTCCCAGTGCCCACCAAATATTTTCAGAAAGTGGGTGGTGCCAGCAGAGCTTCTGATTGGCTGTGGGAGATCTGTTAGATACTGCCAGATGAGTATTTCTTAGCTAGTTCAATAGGTATACTTGTGTGTGCCCAAGAAAGTGTTTTAAAGCACTACGCACAACCTCACTCCTTGCCATTTTGTGGTTCTACCCACCATCCTGTGTCAGATTTCTAAAGGTGCCTGTTGACTCAAGAAGTTTGGGGGCTCCCGACCTAGAGAATACCTAGTGAAATTTCCAAAACCAGAAGCATGGTTGGATAAGAATTTCAGAGGGGTGTTAATGGTCCTCTCCCCATAGCCAACATAAGCAAAATAAGATGTAGAAGAAGAAGAGATTGGATTTGTACTCTGCCCTTCACTCGGAGTCTCAGAGTGGCTTACAAACTCCTTTCCTCTCCCTCCCCCCAACAGACACCCTGTGAGGTAGGTGGGGCAGAGAGAGCTCTTTCCAGAACTGCTCTTGAGAGAACAGCTCTGAGAGAACTGTGGCTTGCCCAAGGTCATCCAGCAGCTGCAAGTGGATGAGTAGGGAATCAAACCCAGTTCTCCCAGATTAGAGTCCACGCACCTAACCACTGCACCAAACTGGCTCTCCTACAAACTGGTACTTAAAATCAAAAAGGTGGCAGAGCAGTTTTTAAACTGAATATTGGGGGAAAGCTGACAGGAGATGAAAAATCTCAAAGAGATGAAGGGGTAGCTGTTACTTTCCAACAAGGAAAGTTACTTTCCTACAAGGATTAGAATTGTCCACTGAGACTGTGGCTAATGATAGGGACTGCCTGGCAAGGTCTCGAGGCAGCAAGAGGAAGGTTGTGGGCTTAACATGTATAGGAAACGATAGATGTTTATATACTAACGCTAGAGGTGTCCAAGGTAAAATCAGGGAGTTGGAATGCTTGGTGTTGGGGGAAAACATAGACACTGTGGGTATTTCAGAAACTTGGTGGGATGAGGAAAATCAGTGGGATACAGTGATTCCTGGTTATAAGTTATATCGGAAGGATGGGGGGTGGTGGAGGTGGGGTGGCTCTGTATGTCAGAGAGGATATACAGTCCAGTAAGTCAGATCAAAAACTATTGGCATACATATTAACTGCTGCACGGATATTACGGGCGAAGTGTTGGAAATCATCTGTGTTACCAAGACAAGAAGATTTAATTAGTAAGCTTTTAGAATGGGCAGAGATGGACAAATTAGGTTATTTGACGAACATGGATAAAAGGTGTGATCCATCTTGTATATGGTCCAAACTTTATTTTTGGTTGGATGATTCATATGCTCTGTGAGTAAGGAATTGTTAATGATTGTTAAAACCTTAAATGTTAATAAAATTTATTTATTTATTTTTTTAAAAGAGAGAACAGTGACCATAATGTTATTGAGTTCAACATTTGTATAAGTAGGGGGTTGCCCAAAAAGACTGACACAACCACTTTTAACTTTAAAAGGGGTAACTTCTCTGATATGAGGGGACACGTGAGGAGGGAAGTGAAAGGAAAAGTAGAAGGGGTCAAAACCATTGGGGAAGCTTGGAGACTGTTTAAAATTACAATCCTAGAGGCTCAGAGAAAATATATACCAGCCGCCGGACCACCGATTCCCCCCCTCCCAGTTCCTGCAGCTGGGCCTGAGAGGCTTTCTGTTTTTGGCCCCTGTGTGACAGAGTGTTGGACTGGATGGGCCACTGGCCAGATCCAGCATTGGCTTCTTTTATGTTCTTATGTACACCAAACTGGCATTAGAAATCATACAAATGTGGCACGTAAATTACAGAGGTTAAAGAATTCTGCTTTGCATTCTTTTGAGAACCCGTGCTACCGGCTTACTAGTTAAATATAGGTCGTAGATATTTAGGACACTGGCATACAGTTTTTATTCCTGTCTGGAAGCTGAAGAGCTAGTGTTTTTGGACCCCTCTGGACCCCAAGGGGTTCCAGTTGTTGTCTGTGGCAGATGGAGCTGTGTCTTGCCATGGCACACCAGGCAGCGGGCAAGC
Source organism: Lepidodactylus listeri (assembly GCA_029233225.1). Classification (NCBI taxonomy): domain Eukaryota; kingdom Metazoa; phylum Chordata; class Lepidosauria; order Squamata; family Gekkonidae; genus Lepidodactylus; species Lepidodactylus listeri. The sequence continues at coordinate 96,945,123 of JARCFY010000012.1, forward strand.
CTTGAGTGCTCCAGCCAAACAGAACTGTGCCTCATTGCACGCTATCAGCTCCTTCAGTGGTCGCTTAGAGAAGAGAGCAAAAAGGAGCTTGCAAGAGTGGGCCTAGTGTTACGGGCATCTCAGTCTGGGCAGGGGATAGGAGGGTAGAGTTGCCAAGCTGGAAAACTCCTGGAAGTTGGAGGTGGAGCCTGGGGAGGACAGGGACCTCAGTGGGGTACAGTGCCATACAGTCCACCTTCTAAAGCATCCATTTTCTCTGGCAGGACTGATCTCTGTAGTCTGGAGATAAGCTGTAATTCCAAGGGATCCCCAGGTCCCTACTGGACGCTGGCATCCCTAGTCTGGGTCCAGATCCTGGGTCAGGGTCCCTGCTTGGTGGACTTTGGGGCTGAGGCAGAAGGGCAGCCCTCACGAGACCTCAGGTAGGGGACCAAGCTGCTTGCACTTGAAGAAGGCCTGCCCAGCCCAAGGGTCTCATCAGCTCCTGCATGGAGCAGGCAGATGTTGTAGAAGTCCTGGTTCCCTTCTGTGCCTGCAAAGGGCTTGGAGGCAGCAGCTGGCCGAGAGGCACAGTGGTGTGCTGGTTAGACTAAGTGTCAGACTAGGATCAGACATAACTTCAGGCTAGGGCTTTCATCCGCACAATGCCCAAGTGATGTTCCTACACGGCGCTGAGCACCCAAGTGCGGAGCAGCTCAGGAATAACTACCCTTGATCCCCAGAGCAGGCACCCCTTGTGGGTGGATAGTTCATTGTGGCGTGCGGAGGACATCGCAAATTCTGGCCCCAGGTTTTTGGGCCACCCCCTACCCCCCCAGTCCAAGACTCGGGAAAGGGTGCGATCTCTAGCTGTGTGTTGGGAGACATCGGCCACCTGGACGGGTCGATCTGGGAGGTCCTCCAGGAGTAGGCGGGAGCCGGATCTAGGTTGCAGGAACTCAGGGCATCAGCATGACCCGTAGACTTGCCGGGGCAGTAGACCAGTGAGTACTGGTAACCGGACAGGAAAATTGACCATCTCAGAACCCAGGGAGACAGCATCTGGGGGGTATGGCGGTCCGGAGCGAGGAGGCCCAGGAGAGGTTTGTGGTCTGTGGCGACCATGAATGCCCGGCCATACAAATAGTCATAAAATGTTTTGACCCCGGACACAATAGCCAGGGCCTCTTTGTCGATCTGCACATAATTGCGCTCTGCAGATGACAGGGTTCTGAAATAATAGGCAACCGGAACCTCCCGGCCGTTGGGCAGATGATGCCCCAGAACCACCCCCACCCTATATGGAGATGCGTCACAGGTGAGTATGACGGGAAGGGACTCATCAAAATGGGCAAGAACGGCATTGGATGTTAGCAAGTCCTTCATGGCCTGGAATGCGGCTGCATGGCGGGGGCCCCTGACCCATTTTGCATTCTTATCCAGGAGTCAATACAGAGGCTCTGCCACCGCTGCTTTGTGTGGAAGGAAGGCATGATAAAAGAACGATTGGAGCTCCGCCTTGGATTGAGGGGCTGGCACCTCAGTGATGGCTTTTACCTTGTCCGGAGTGGGGTGGATGTGCACCCACGGTGAAGCCCAGGAACTCCACGGAGGGAATGCCAAGAAGACATTTTTCTCTTTTGACCTTCAGGCTGGCGTCCTGGAAGCACTGGATGGCTCGGTCCAGCTTACCAAAGACCTTGGCACCGGCCAGTGTGGCTAGAACATGACTGATCACGGGTAGGAGTGCACCTGAAGTGCCGCGTTCAATGTGCACTTGTAATCTGCACAGATGTGGATGTCCCCGTTGGGCTTGAGCGGGGTAACGATGGGAGTTTCCCAGTGAGCGTGTGACACGGGTTCCAAAATCCCTTGGGCAACTAACTTATCCAGTTCCTGTTCTATTTTGGGCTGAACTGCAAGCGGAGGCTGGCGGGCCGGAATGCGGATCGGTTGGACCATGGGGTCAAGGTCCAGGGATACCGGGGGCCCTGTGTAGGAGCCTAGTGCTCCCTCAGAAATGACGGGGAATTCTGCACAGATGTCCTGGAAGTCTGTGGCACAGAGACTGTTTACCCCCAGGCCCAGGGGTTGGAACCAGGATAATCCCAAAAGACTCGTAAGGTTGCCTACCAACACCAGGAGGTCCAGTTTCCCACAAAAGTCCTTAAACTGGACTGTGAACTTGCCCAGTCCCCTGATCTCTATCGGGTTCTTCTGGAAGTCCCAGAGCCTGAGCCCTGGAGGCTTCCTTAAGTGGGCCCCCCTGAGGCAGAGTTTCTGGAGCATGGCCTCCGAAATAATGGCATATGAGGACCCCATGTCCAATTCCATGAGGCAGGGGGAGCCCTCTATGAGGACTGGGACCTTAATCTTATTAGGGGTGTCCCGGGGCAAGTTCATTACCTGGTGGTGGGGTGATGAAGTTGCGTGGAGCTCAGCCGATTCCTGATGTGCAGCTTGGGTGCGGCGGTTGCCCTGGGAACGGCAGGCCTGGGCGATGTGGCTCTTCTTCCTGCATGATCGGCACTCTGCATCCCAGAACCAACAGTTCTGGCAGTCATGGGGATCGCCGCAGCTGGCATAAGATGGTGTGCCAGCTTGGGGGGTCGCGGAGGCTCGGGCGGCTGACCTTGTGTCGGTGGGGCTGCTTCTCTCAGTGGATGGACGGGAGCTGGGGCCTGGAGGACATCGGCGGACCTGGAGTGCGTCGTCCTTGTCGGAGGCCTCGGATTCCGATGCTGCTGCGGTGTGGTGGAAGGGCCTCTGGACCTGTCCTTCAGGGAAGTCTCAAATGCACAAGCCACCTCAAAATCTTTGTCCAGGGTCACATCCGGGATAGTGACTAACTTCCTATGGAGCTTAGGGTCACAGACCCCACATACAGATGCGGTGAGGAGAGTGTCCTCCACCACCACAAATTCGCAGCCCACTATTAGCCGGCGGAGATCGGCCATGGATGTGGCCACAGACTCACCCTTCTGCTGGAGACAGCTGCAGAACATTACTTGTTGGGTGAGCTTGGAGGGTTTCGGCGTGAAGAACGTGTTGAGGGCCCTCATGATCTCATCGTAGGATGCCTCAGTCGGAATGCGGGGAGAGATGAGGCTTTGTACCACCTGTAGGGTGGTGACCCCACATGTGCTCAGCAGCCATGCCTTGTGCTTACCGACGTCCATGATTTCCTGGATGTCATAGAAGAAGCCGAGTTGGTCGGCACGGACCTCCCAGAGCTTGGGGCTGGAGGGGTCGAAGGGTGTGATCTGCTGTCCCGGAGTGGCAGCCATCTGGACTTGTGGAGCTGCGGCACGATGAGCGGGCTCCTCGGGAGTGGTTGGCGGAGCTGTCTGGCACTGAGACCGAGCAGTGCCAGATGCTGACGGATCGTCGGGGCTCGATGTGGAGCTGGAGTCAGCCAGAGAGTTGCTCATTGGGATCCCATCCTCGTCGCCACTGAAAAGTACTGGACTGGAGAGGCCGGTGGAGTGATTTCAAGCATAGCTCTTTTATTAGATGGTTCGTCTCAAAGATACCAATGGCAGGCCAGGGGTCTGCTTATATGCACAGGAAAGCCTCGCCCCCGACCTCGCCCCTATATCGTGATAGGATACCTTTCCCGCCAGAGACTCTGGTTGGTACATTTGAATATTCTGAGCCTCTGATAGGGGAACAACCAGGATCCTGGTGTACTATTGTTTTCAGGTTCCAAGCTCAGGACACTGTCCAGGCCATGTGCTCTGACTACATGGCGGTCGCCATTACCGGAGCACATGGCTAGCGTCCTGATTTAATCAAGGTGCATAACACTGAGCATTACCAGTCTGTCATTTTCCTACACCTGGATTTGATGCTGCTTTAGTATCACTGGACCCACAGAATCCCTTGAGGTCAGTGGATCAAATATTTCCAGAGGGGTAGCAGTGTTAGCACCCTGACCTGGATGGGCCAGGCTAGCCCGATCTAAGCAGGCTTGGTCCTGGCTAGTATTTGGGTGGGAGACCACCAAGGAAGACCAGGGTTGTGATACAGGGGCATGCGATGGCAAACCACCTCTGAAGGTCTCTTGCCTTGAAAACCCCACCAGGGGTCACCTTAAGTCAGCTGGGACTTGGTGGCAATAATAAAAAAGCAGAGTTAGTGTAGCAGAACAAAACAGAAGTCCAGTGGTGGCTTAAAGACTTAACAGGTGGGTAGCCGTGTTAGTCTGCCGTTAGAAGAGCAAGATGTGAGCCCTGCAGCCCCTTCAAGGCCACTAAGATGTTGAAGGTAGAAGCTTCTGAGAGTCGAAGCTCCCTACCTGTATCTGACGAAGGGATCTTGGGGTCTTGAATACTTAGACCCTGGAAATCTTGTTGGTTTTTAAAGCGCTACAGGACTTAAATCTTCAAGACTGGTCGTTTTTATTCCAGCATGAACTTTAGTTCATGTCTTCCTCGCATTGGAGGAAGGTAGTTCTGGCTCGTGAAAGCCCATTTTGGAACAAATGCTGTTAGTCCTTAAGGTGCCACCAGACTTTTGCATGGGATCAAATCAACCATCCACTGCTTGGGGGGGGGGGGGGGGGGGGCTCCCATGTAATCAACTTCTCATGTGTCCCAAATGGTTTACTTCAAGTAGGACCAAAATGGTGCCCAGTTGTGCCAGGGGGGGAACAGCTGTGCTGTGCTGGCATCTTCCCTGGGCCTGAGGCCCCACTGGTCAGTGGTGCCAGGAACCTCTGGCTCATGCAGGCCTTTCTTGACCTCCGGGCAGTGCTGACAGTGGAGGGACACGTGCAAAGGGGGGGGGTAGGAGAGGGAAGAGCAAGAAGGGGCAAAGGAGTATGCCAGACTGTTGAGTAAGAAGGGAGCCTTTTTACTCATGAAACAAATTTCAGGTGACATTGAACAGAATCTTAGTGGACAGGGTTGCCAGCTCCGGGTGGGGAGGAGATCCCTGCAGATGTGGGGGGATGGGGGATGGAGCCTGGCGAGGGCAGAGTTTGAGGAGGGGAGGGGAGGGACTTCAAACGGGGTATAATGCCATGGGGTCCACCCTCCAAAGCAGCCATTTCCACCAGGGGAACTGATCTTGGTTGTCTGGAGATCAACTGTAATAGTGGGAGATCTCCAGGTGCCACCTGGAGGGTGGCTATCCCGTTAATGGAACAAATGCATGAAAGTTAGAGCTGCAGACATTGAAGGCATCATGTTAATCTTCAGCATTGTTTGAATAATCTAGAAAAGCAAAAAAATACTCCTCCCCCCTTACAATTACTATTCCAATGTAACAGGAACTTTCTGCTTACGGAGCAGATGCTCTACCACTAAACTGTAGCTCTTCCCATCAATAAATAAAATAACCGGAGAGGAAACAGAGGTAGCTTTCAACTGGTAGCATAAAATCTACCAAACTTGGCAGCAGGAAAATCAGTGCAGGGTGGGAATCTGAGAAATGAGGGACCACCACAGGGAAGGCCCTGAGCTCTGAAACGGTAGGCACATGGAGCCAGGCCTCTGTAGGAGGTCTTAGCTGTGGAGACAGTGAAGACAGCTGGCAATGAGGCATTTTTCTCCCTCTCCAAAAATACTAGAACTCGAGGACATCCAATGAAGTTGATGGGTGGTAGGCTTGGGACAGACAAAAGGAAATATTACTTCACACAGAGAGTGATTGAAATGTGGAATTCACTGCCAGAGGTAGAATTGCCAGCCTCCAGGTGGGGCCTGGGGATCTCCTGCTTTTACAACAGATCTCCCGCTGACAGAGATCAGATCAGCAGCAGAGAAAATGGCTGTTTTGGAGGGCGGACTCTGTGGCATTGGTCCATGCTAAGGCCCCTCCCCTCCTCAAACCCCACCCCCTCCTGGATCCACCCCCAATGTCTCCAGGTATTTTCCAACCAGACCTGGCAATCATAGCCAGAGGATGTAGTGATAGCCACAGGAATAAACCGCTTGAAAAGGAGATTGGACAGATTTCATGGAGCACATATCTTATCAGTGGCTACTAGCCACGGGGACTGAGGGGAGCCTCCCCATTCGGAGACACTAAGCCTCTGAATCCCAGGGCCAGGAGGCAACATTAGGGGAAGACCTCGGTATCTGTGCCCTGTTGTTGGCCCTCCAGAGGAACTGGTTGGCCACTGTGTGAGACAGGATGCTGGGCTAGATGGTCTGATCCAGCAGGACTCTTCTGATGTTCTTATGAGGGTCTCTGTGCCCTGTTGGTGTTCCGCCAGAGGAACTGGTTGGCTACTGTGTGAGACGGGATGCTGCACTAGGTGGACCACTGGTCTGATCCAGCAGGGTTCTTTTTCTGTTCTTAGGTAAGTTTATATGGGATCAGGCAGTCTCTCAAATACCCTGGTCATCAATTTTTTTAGCACCAGGACTTTAAAAATATGTGCAATGAGAGACAAAATGGGCATCTCAGTGGACAGAGTTTTTCCTAGTGCTTCTAGCAAACCGAAGCATTTCCCTTTTCTAGCCCTCCGTGTAACAGTTCTTCATGCTTATATAATTCTCCAGAATGTTGAAAGTGCTTTGCATACATTATCCTGTGATTCTGTCAATGGGAATGCTATCATTATCCCCGTGTTGCTGAGGCAGGGTGGAGGGGCCGGCCACCTTGTGAGTTCCCAACAGAGGCAAGATTTGATCCAGGGAGGGACGTCCCCCTTCTGTCTCTTCTGCTTTGCCTTCCTTCCGCTTGCTGCTTTTCTCCTTTCCCCTCCCTCTCTCCCTTGTGTTAGAATAATTCATCAGCCTGATGTATGTCGCCCAATCCTGCTTGTGCCAGAGGAGCATTTCCAAACAGGGCTATACATTTTATCAGCAGCCTGTAAGTGTCACATTTCCAGCCAAGGGAGCTTTTCCAAAAATAAGACGGAGCGGCTGGTTGAACAATAGAGATGATAAAGCTTTAAATAACTGAGAGATGGATAGTAAGCTGAAACTATAGTGAGCTTTAACAGAGAAGCTATGTAAATCTGACATATTTACTTGTTCCCCTCTGTACACCTAGCCAAGCTCTGCAGTGGGGAAACAAATGGCTATAAATCCCCATCTTAACATTTACAAATGAAATATGCTTGCAGATTTATCTCAATTAGTCCAGCCCATTTCTTCTTGCAATGGAGATTTATGCTTCCACTTCTTTTTCAAGCTATTAATGTGGAGGTGTTCGCAGAATTTGCTCTCTATTAGTATGCCGACAGCAACCAGATTAAGGAGTGGCCTGCTCTTTTCAGGCCTTTCAAAATTTGTCTTCCTAATCATAAAGGTGTGCTGAAATGGTAGAAATAACTCCCCCCCTTTTTAACAATTATTGCATGAATGATCAAAAACATTTTTTTGAAAAAACAGTGATAATTCTCTAGGCATAAGTCCAACACCCGACTGAAATGCAAACAGATCCCCTCCTGTCTTCTTTTTTTTTTTTTGCCATCCAGTCACAACTGACTCATGGCGACCCGGTAGGGTTTTCACAGTAAGAGGCGTTCAGAGGTGGTTTGCCAATTGCCTGCCTCTGTGCAGCAACCCTGGACTTCCTCGGTGGGCTGATCCTGCGTAGCTTCTGAGATGGGATGAGGCTGGACTAGCTTGGGCCCTCCAGGTCAGGGCCCATAAAATGTGTGTGTGTGTGTATGTGTGTGTGTGTGTAAAGAGCCATCAAGTCACAGCTGATTCATGGGGTTTTCAAGGCAGGAGACCAACAGCGGTGGCTTGCCTTTGCCTGTCTCTACACAGAATCCCTGGACTTCCTTGGTGGTCTCCCATCCAAGTACTAACCAGGGCACACGTTTTTGTGGACCAGTGTCTGTTTTTATCCACTGGTCGTGGAAAGTGTCATCAAGTCACAGCTAATTTATGGCAGCTTTCAGAGGAGTTTGGCCATAGCCTGCCTCTGAGTAGCATCCCTGGACTTCCTTGGTGGTCTCCCATCCAAATACCGGCCAGGGCTGACCCTTCGCTTCTGAGGTCTGACGAGACCAGGCCAGCCTGCCCCATCCAGGTCAGGGCCATGTCCTTTATACTGACTTGCATATCGCCACCACCAAGTCTCTGATTTTACCTTCAGCTGTAATCGATTTAACCTTTGCTAAATATTTACTAAACAGATGAAACACACAATTTCACACAGATTCCAATATCTGTTGCCACGCACCCTGGCTATCCTTTTGCTTGTTCCATATAACTTGTGTTACTCCCTGGAGAAAGTCTCCAAGAAAATACCCTCTAGATCCTTGATCCTAAATCCTTATGGGTTGTAGTCTTGTGTGTGTGTGTGTGTGGGGGGGGGGTATCTTGTTCTCTTGACAATGTTCTCATTGGGACCCGGTCCGCCTCTTAAACAGACCTGCGCAACTAGCTGTAGAACTTACCAAGAGCTCATTAAAGCTCTGTGCTTTGCTGCTACTTTTTCTGGAAACTGAACTGCTGGGTGATCAAGCAGCTGGCAGGCTCCCGTACGTGGCTGGGTGGCCCCAGTTTGTCTTCACTGGGGACAGATGCTCTTGAACATCCTGTTCAGAGGCAGAGTTCAGCACGGGCTTTGCTCATGCTCAATAGGGTTAGTAGGAGACTGTTAGTGCAGATTAAAAGGTTTCTGGACTCATAAATCTTCTCTGAGCCAATTGAGTTGTCACTGTTAGGAGGGATGGCAGCACACACCTTACAGCAGTGGTTCTCAACCTTTCTAATGCCACGACCCTTTAATACAGTTCCTCATGTTATGGTGATCCCCAACCATAAAATTCTGCCAACACACACAACAATGAAGCTACTTTTTCAGATGTTTTCTCTTGCATGGCAGTTAGCACCAAACAACTTTAATACAGACTTTAGACACACATATATTTGCAAGCTAGTCCCAACAAGACACAACAAACACTCAGGCTTCAGACTTAATTTTCTTCAATAGAAGATGCTATGAGAAAACGAAGGTAGGTGGAGGGGAGAGGCTGTTGCAGGTAGGGGGGGAGGGAGAGAGAGAGAGAGAGAGTGAAAGGTAGGGGGGGAGAGAGGGAGAGAGAAAGGGGGAAGAGAGGGGGGAAGAGAGAGAAAGAGAGAAAGGGGGAAGAGAGAGAGAGAAAGATGGGGGGAGAGAGAGGGGGAAAAGGAAGATAGGTAGGTAGGTGGGGGGGCTTTTGCCGCTTTTCCTGGGTTCTGCGGCAAAGCCCCCCCCCGCCACCTTTCCTGGGCTCTGCGCTTCAGTGCGGAGCCTAGGGAAGGCGACAAGGGGGGGTGCTTTTGCCGCCTTTCCTGGGCTCTGTGCTTCGGCGTGGAGCCCAGGGAAGGCGACAGCGGAGCACCCTAAAGGTGGCAGCGGGGTGGGGGAAGTGGCCATTGACTTACCTGCTGGCTTCTTCCTCCTTGTGGCCCCTGCTGGAAGGGCTGCTGGAAGCAGGGGGCAGGGCTCCGGCCCCAACCAACTCCTGCTCTTTGCCCTTAAAGGGAAAGCAAAGAGCCAGGAGGCCAGACCTCACACTCGATCGAGCGCAGGGCCCTTTCCTGCTGGCGGGGAGGGGCGGGGCAGGTTCGGACGCCAGCCGGCGACCCCTGTGAAATGGTCGTTCGACCCCAAAAGGGGTCCCGACCCACAGGTTGAGAACCGCTGCCTTACAGTGTTTCAGACTGCTGCTTTCCAGCGCAGGAGCAGGAAACCGGAAGCCAGTTTGCTTCCCTTCCGGCCATTTGTGGTATTCGATGAGTCAGCCTGGCCCAGGTTAGTCCAATCTCATCAGAACTTGGAAGCTAAGCAGGGTCGGCCCTGTTTAGTACTTCGAGGAGAGACCACTGTGAGAATGTGCCAATAGATATAGTCCACAACAGGTCTCCTTAATTAGAAAGTCCTTATTTGTAGAAAAGTTCATGTCGGTCAAACACTTTTCCTGTTAGTAATGCCCAAGCTTAGAAATGCAACTACAATGATACTTGATATGAAATATCGCCAGTTTACCATCTACCAGTCAATAGTGAGAATTATTGGCGCCCGAATATACTGGCCCACTGTTCCCAAGGAAAGCGCGGCAAAATAGGTTCTCAGGGAAAAACACAGTTGTGGGTTTTTGAAGAAGATGTTCCCAGAGAAAACTAAGCAAAGAAACATATAACACCTGTGATTCTTGTAACTCATAACAGGAGGCTTTTCTGTTCAAGGTCACTAGCCAAGGAATAGCCCGCTAGAGATAAGAGGGGAGGAAAAGCAAATGAGTAATGAGCATGTGCAAAACGAAGCAGGCAAGCAAAGCTCACATTCCAAAGGTGGGAGTCGGGTCACCGATGCTATCTCCTGAGTGGGACCTAAAGGGGTCGAAAGAAACCTTGGAACACAAAGCAATGTTAATAGATCATCAAACCCGATGGTAAAACAGCAAGTAATACGTTCAGCAACTTACTGATCATGGCAAGACAGTCACCCATCCCTATGGCAGTGCTAACTGACAACCACCAAGGAAGTCTGGAGTTGCTACATGGAGGCAGGCAGTGGCAAACCACCCCTGACAACCTGGTCAGGTCTCGGAGGCTAAGCAGGGTCAGCACTGGTCAGTATTTGGATGGAGGGAGTCCAGGGTTGTTCTGCAGAGGCAGGCAATGGCAAACCACCTCTGTTTGTCTCTTGCCTTGGAAACCCCTTGAGGGGTCGCCGTAAGTCAGCAGTGACTTGAGGGCACAATCCACCACCATGGGTCAACCACAAGTATCTCCCTACTTGAAGAGGTCTTCCCTGCCTCCCAATTGGGCATGGGAAGAGAGGATACCCATTGGTAGCCAAGTTCTGCCTTTTATGTTGAACTGGAGACACGGCCTCCGACGGAAAAGACCTCTCGGTACCCGAGTCACTTGTCACACGTCTCTGCTTCTCTTGCGTTAAGCAGGCTTGTTTTCAGCTAAGCCTTTTAGCTTGAGTTAGGACCCGGTTACAAGTCCAAGCTGAATTCTTTGGGTGTTTTGCTGAGGAGGAAGGTTAAACCATAGATCCCACAAGAGGAGAAAGGGAGTATGGTTGATGTTTCTAGTTGAGTTTCATGATAACTAAATCAAGAGGCAGTGGTGGCTAATAGTTAAAGGGGGAGAGTCCAGTTAGGGGCAGTAACTAATGTACACTGTAATCTGTATTGCTCAACCACCAGGGGATGAAATGAGGACAAATGGTAAACACACACACACTCCAGATCGATGGCAGTTTGGCTTTGCAGAAATTTAATGACTGGTGTGATTGACAGATCATGGGCAGGACCCTTCCTAAGGTCAGAGGGTGTCACACAATGTGGCACCAGAAAGCCAAGCCTATTGGTTGCTCACTTGAGAAAACAGAATTACTTTTCTGGGCCACTAGAGGCAAAGTGGAGCCCAAAGACACAGAATCATGGATGATTCCTAGTCATAGGTGTCGGAAACACAGATCTGGGTCTTAGTTAAGGCAATTGCTTGTTCCAGGGCTGAAGGGGGCAGGAGGGAAGAAGGGGTCACGTGGGGCCAAAGGGCTTCTGGGAGGGGGCACCCATCTTGGGCAAACTGCCACTGGCCTCCCTCATACCTGCGACAATACTGTAGAGCTGAAATTTTCAGCATTGCAATTTGGATTGCAAAACTGGACCTAAAGATTTGACACTTGGATGTCAAATTTTGATTCTGAAATCAAAGTTTCACTGCTTGGGCATTTTCAGGAGCTTCCTAATGTTAAATGAATGCAATACATCATTATACGAGTATTTGTGACAAGCCAGCTGCTAAACACCACTGACTGTGACCCATGCAACGTAGTTGGGCAGAAGGGGTGGTGGCTCAGCAGTAGAGCATCTGCTTGGCATGCAGAAGGTCCCAGGTTCGATCCCCAGCAGCATCTCCTGTTACAAAGGATCTGACAGGTGATGTGCGAGACCTCTGCCTGAGACCCTGGAGAGCTGCTGCCAGTCTGAGTAGACAAGACTGACTTTGATGAACCCAGGGTCTGGTTCAGTAGAAGGCAGCTTCATGTGTATTCAAATGCTACTGCTGAATTTTGAATGTTCAGGTGTCAGGTTCTGACAAAGATGCCTCTGTGCTCTTCTGTACTTTGCTTTCGATTTCTTCGTTTTCACAGACCCTCGCCTGTGCCCCTTATCTGTCTTGTTCCCCCCTCCCTGCTCAGTACTATAAATGTCGCTTTGAAGTATGTTAGTTGCTCTGGTTTATGTTGCAATGTCTAGGCGGGAGATGGCGACCCAAATTCCTAGGCGTCATCTCTAAACAAATGGTGGTTACTCCCTTGCATTCCCTCCTCCCTTTTTCTTGGCTAGTGCATGTTATCTTGTTGTTAAAACCTTGAGAGTTCTTTATGGCCGGGTGCCTGGAGATGTTATGCCTAGGTTCACACATGTGGGTCACTCAGATCAAGAGGGGAATTTATAACTTTCTCACCTTGCTGTGGGAACCCCAACGGTCCTTTCTACTTTTCCCGCGTTCACCCTCTTGCCCTGATTGGCTTAGGTCCGGGGTTCAATTGAAAGCCTGAGAGTATATCAGTACTGTCTGTATTCCATTAAGCATCTCTAACAAACATTCGAGAACCTGTCTGCAGTATTGGAACAATAAAGAACTTTGCTTCAACAACAAAGGTCTGGTTTCTTGCTGATAATACAGAAGCCTCACATCAGGAAACATTGTATGAGATACGTTAGCAAAGTTCTCAGGGGAAGACTTTGGAGGATTGCTTGTGTGAGCGCTGGTCTATTTACATAGCCATTGTGAACAGCTGCAGAGCCTAAGAATGGCTAAACTGCTGTTGGACAAATACTCTGATTTGTCTCTCTGTTGAACTCAGCACTAAATTTGACTGCAGAGGAAAAATGAAATATGTAATTAGAACACTCTTTGCACAAATGTAATTATTGGAGTTTTTCTATGGTTGACTCTTGTGATTTGCTATTTCAGGCTCATATTAAACAAATTATCCTGCAGCGCAAGCGATAGGCCTAGCCAGCCGATACACGAGAAACAGACCAACAGTTCAGGATTTCAGAGGAAGGGAAATTAAGTTCCTGAATACATCTGAAATAACACTTCTAATTTTTTTTAAAGAATCAATATGTTCATCTGGCAAAGGCAGGGCAATGTAAATGCAAGCAAACAGTAGAAACAGGTTTATATACGTATAATTTAAAGAAGAAGAAAAAAATTGCTCCTGTGAAAATAATTTTGATTTGTTCTAAGCAGAAGTAGAACTTGTAGGATCTAGGGTTTCCAACCTCCAGGTGGTACTTGGAGATCTCCCAAAATGTCAACTGATCTCCAGACTACAGAGATCAGTTCCCAGGGAGAAAATGGCTGCTCTGGAGGGTGGGCTCTGGGGCCTTGTGCCCCTCTTAAGGTCCTGCCCCTCCCCAAACCCTGTCCTTCTCAGGCTCCATCGCCAAATCTTTAGGAATTCCCAAACCCAGAGTTAGCAACCCTAAGGGCAACTGAAATGGCCTTTGGCAGCTTATTGTTTTTGAAATCCCTGATTGGAATAGACAAGGAAAATTCTTCTCAGGGTTTCTTAATCCAAAATCCCTTGATTTAGGGTTGCCAACCTCCAGGCTGGACCTGGAGGTCTCCTGAAAATAGAATTGATCTCCAGGCAATGGAGATCAATCCCCCATGGAGAAAATGGCTGCTTTGCAGAGTGGGTGTCAGATTCTCTGCCATTAGTTCAGGTCGGGGTCCCTATCAGTAATTTACAGCCAGCCTTGAGGTTTATTGCCTGCTCTGCTTAATGTGTCTTTTTCTTCCCCGGGAGGATGGCTTGCCGCATTCCACCGCGTCACATAAACAGTCTGGCTATCTTCCCTCGCCTTGTCCGTCTTCTCTCTCGAGTCATGAATGTTTTATCTTGCTTTTGTAACCTTGGAGAACTGTGGAACTGTTTCAAGTCAGGTGCCTGGCCTGTGAATTGCAAGTAGAGGTCACTAAGGGGCCTGGGGGGAATTTTTAGTGCTTTTGCGCCTTTTCTGTGAGAACCAATGGTTGGGGGTGTCTTTGCGCTTTTTTGTATTTGTTCTGATTGGCCCTTGGCCTGTTCTTACCTTTATGCTTGGGATATATTAATCCCTGTTGTCTGTAACCAAGTATCTCTAACAAACATTGAGTACCTGAACCATCATTAAGAATAAAAGAACTTTTTGCTTCATCAAAGGTCTGGCTTATTGATTCAACTCAGAAGCCTCACAGAGGGCTCTATGCTGTTGTACCCCACAGAGGTCCAACTTGTCCTTCCCCAGGCTCCATCCCAAAATGTCAAGAGATTTCCCAGCCCAGAGGTGGCATCCCTGCCTTGGCTGCTTCTATAATGTTCCTGCCCAGCTGAGTGTTCTTGCTTCTGCTAATTGATGTAAGTAGACTAGCTGGGCACTCTAAGAATGGTCTTCTGAAACGTAAGTGTGCCATAGAGCCTGGTGAATTGTGCAGTCGAGAGCCAATGAATAATATTCAGCCGGTCCAGCCTGGGGTCATAATCACTGGGGGGGGGGGCTGTGGAGGGTATGATGCCCTTCGGGAAAATCCTTGCCACCTTTCCGAATTGTCAGCTTCTTAGAAAAAGGAAGCTCTGTAGTCTTTGTGGAAATATAGGGGGAAGTGTGCCGGCAGTTTCTACCTAGAGACTCAAAGGTCCAGAAAAATGTCAAAACAAATGCTTTTGGGGGACTTTTTTCTCCCAAAATATTTTTGAAATATTGGGGATCACAAAAAATAACTCCTATGAAATATTGTGTTTTGGAATGTGTGGAGTGCTTTTTAAGACTAGACTCAAAATGTGTGGTTTGAAGATTTTTATGTGGAACAATCTACAGTATTAGATAGCGATAATGCCTATGTTTTGTGTAGACATACACAGTGTGCTCTCAAGGATATGTTTACTGTTTGACTGAATAACATTATCAACAATTAAAGTGCAAAAGGCATTTAATAATTTATTATTATAAAGTTTAAATAGATACCTCAATGTGCTGGTCGCCCTACCTGTTGTTACTGTGTGAGAGTGTTTCTGTCCAATCAATGCACTTTCACAGTTCCAAAATTTATTTTCTAATTTCAACTTTTATTTACTTAGTTCCATTATAATGAAAGGTGATATTTGCAAGGACTTTGGTCCCCCTACCGCATTGTCTAGGGCTGCCAAGCCCTTGGTTGGGGTGGGGGATCCCCCATCCCTATAGCCTGGAAATGGGGGGGGGGAACCCTTGCGCTACCAGCTGTGCTGTCACGTCATGTCCGGTAAAGAACGGAAGTGACACGGGGTAGCTCTAGGCATTGCTGGAAACTCTGTAGTGAAACTATAGCATTTCCAGTGATTCCTCAAACTACAGCTCTAGGAATCACCAGGCATGTGGAGCTTCTTAGAACTACCTGTGTCACTTCTTCTTCTTTTTTTTTTTAAAATCAGACAACGTGATGCTGCAGCTGGCATCATGGCACCCCCTCATACCCATGCCCACAACTTTCCCACCTGGTGCCAGGCGCTGTCTGGCAACCCTACCTTTGGCTCCATAATTGTAGGGCCATGAGGGTGGTCAGATCATTGAAGGCATCTATGCTTTTCAGCCCATTCCCAGTCCCTATCCTCCAGTTTCTGTTTATTCTAAAAATGAGATGACATGTTCACACTTTAAATTTGATTGTAAACCCTTAGAATAGGGGGCACTTGTGGGCACCTTTGGAATTCTGACACAATGTGTTGGGCGCAGTGGCAAAATGAGTGCCATAAGATGGCAGCCATACGAGGCGGAACCAGCCACACAATGGCTGCCGCAGCTGACCGTCAGTCACACAGTGAAGATCCTTGTGCTGTGCTGGCAACTGCTGCCAAAGCAACTTTAAAAAAAAAATCTGCTGAACCAGTCAGAAGCCTTGCTGGAGAAAAGCCCTACCTGGCTCCACCCACTTTCTAAAGGCCCTTGAGGTGGGCACCAGGAAAGGCATTAGCGGGGCACCATGCTGCACACTGGCACCATGTTGGGGACCACTGCCTTATAGGAAATATGTCATGTGTGAAGCAGTACTTGGACACAAGCCCAAAGCCCGGTGAGACCAGGGGTTCATCAAAATGAATGTTAACAATTCCTTATTGCTGTGTATCAAGAATTCTTGTGTCATAAATTGGAACTGTAATAAAGAGCATGGCTGATCGATGTATGTGTGCATGGGGGGGGGGGGGGAGAGCACTAATACCAAAGTGCCTTTTAAAGGAGTTTTGAGATATATATCTTGTAACTGTAGACTTTTATGTTAACTCTGGATTTACTGGCACAGAGTAGAACACTGACCGAGGTATGGTAATCAGTTGTATTAAATCTTCTACATTTATGTCACTAATATTTTTAAAGGTTCTGCTTACTTTAGCTTCTCAAATCTGTGTTATGAGACAAGTTTAAAGTACTGTTATTGGATATTTTCTTTCACTGGGTAATAGAGTACCACCTTTTGGTGGCACGAGGTGTGTAATTATTAAGTATTACCCATGCAACTATGATGGCCTCATATGCATTGGGATCTCATTTTCCTTGCATTTGCCTTTCTTGTCTTGACCTAGGCTTCACTGAGAGTTTTGCCCTTTTCAAAGCCAGCTGGGGTTTTTTCTTGGGTTATCTTGGGGTCACTAGAGGGTGTCAGGATCTGACAATGATGTCCTTGTGTTTTCTGCATTTTACAATGATGTCTCTGTGCTTTTTGCATTTTGCTTTCGATTCCTTTGTTCTAGCAGACCCTTGCCAGCACCCCTTATCTGTCTCCTTCATCCTCCTCCCCTGCCAGTTATAAACGTTACTTTGAAGTGGGGATTTTACTCTGGTTAATGTTGTGATGTCTGGGCGGGAGATGGCGACCCAAATTCCTAGGTGTCATCTCTGAACAAATGGCGAATACTCCCTTTCATGCCCTCCTCCCTTTTTCCGGGCCTGTGTATGTTATCTTGTTATTGAAACCTTGAAGCGTTGTTTACGGCCAGGGCTTAGAGAATGTTGTGCCTAAGTTCACACATGTGGGTCACTCAGATCAAGAGGGGAATTTATAACTTTCTCACCTTGCTGTGGGAACCTCAACGGTCCTTTCTACTTTTCCTGCATTCACCCTCTTGCCCTGATTGGCTCAGGTCCGGGGTTCAATTGAAAACCTGAGAGTATAATAGTACTGTCTGTATTGCTTTAAGCATCTCTAACAAACATTCGAGAACCTGTTTGCAGTACTGGAACAATAAAGAACTCTGCTTCAACAACAAAGGTCTGGTTTCTTGCTGACAATACAGAAGCCTCACAGATTGTTAGAGATCTGTTTTTGGGACTTTCTCGTTCCTGACCATGTCAGATGATGAGACCATTCCCGTAACATCAGCGGAGGAGACTGTGCCGGCGGAGAGCGTACCCGCTGGCCCGGCGAACCCGGTGACCACGGCTCAGGGAGCGTACCAAATCCCACGTCTGGGATTAGGGCTACACTGGCCACCGGTGTCACCCCGATATTCATGGTCCAATTTTGGCCACAGGACTTGCGAGTCATGGATCCATGTCAGGAAGGGATCCCATGTGCGGTTCAGTGGGGATCGCACGGAGTTTGGCCGTCCCAGCCTTATGGAGGAAGAACGGGGCTTCTCCCGGGGCCAGGACGATTGGCGTTACCATTTCCCGGACGAGGAGCGTGGGATGCCATGCGGTCCCAATCCTGTGGGTGAGGATCTGGGACGGGTGCTAGACCAGAGGTTTGGTGAGATGCAAGATCGCATCACAGTGGAGCTACGGGAGGCTGTGCTCGATATGCAGCAGCAAATACGGGATGTTGTGGCTGCAATGCAAGCCCCGGTGCCGGGTCCCCCTCAGGGGGGGGCCAGTCCCGGCCCCCGGCCCCGCGGGTGGCGCACCGCCCCAACAAGTGCCCCCGGCTGGTCCGCCCACTGGACCCCCCCTGCAACTGGCGCCTGGGGGGCCTGTGGTCCCAGATCGAATGATCCGGCAGGCCCCTACCGACCCGCTGAAAGCCACCTTTGATGGAGATCCGGAGAAGCTCCGGTTCTTCATCACCGAGATCAAGAGGTTCCTGGCGGCTTGGGGGCATCTGTACCCTACCGAGAGAGACCGAGTTGGGTACATCGGTTCGAAACTCCGGGACACCGCGAGTGACTGGTATGTCAGCCTGCACAACCCCCGGGGCCCGAATTACGTACTGTTGATAACTTTATGTGGGCCCTGCGGCAACACTATGAAGACCCGCTGGGGGAGGAGAAAGCCCGGAACCAACTCCGGAAGCTGGTGCAAGGAAAATCCTCGGTGAGGGAGTACACCGACCGTTTCCGCCGCATCTCGGCTAAGGTGCAGGGCTGGTCCGAAGACCTATTCATGGAGAAGTATCGAGAGGGGCTGCATCCCGAAATCTACGAGACCGTGCTGAGGGGAGGAAGACCCATTTCACTGGCTGCTTGGATGAGAGCAGCGGCAGATGTGGAAGAGCGGTTCACTCTCATAAAGCTAGGGGCTTCGGCAGCAGCCCAGCTGAAGGTGCCCCAGAAGGCGAAGGGGAAGACGGTGTTCCAAGAGCTACGGGATATCCGTTTTAAACAGGGGCTCTGCATCAAGTGCGGGGAGAGTGGCCACTTCGCATCCTCCTGCCCCCAAGGTGGCACGAAGGCACCCAAGACCTCCACCCCGATGGGAGCCACCCCTCGTTCTGGTAAAGTGTCATTTAAACCCCGGGCTCTACAGCTGGAAGGGGCAACTTGTGAGCAGGGCGAGTTGGAGCTGGTCGAGGCACAGCTGTCGGGAAACTTCAGTGACCTGCAGTAGGAGGCGCAGAGCTGCAGGTCCCCCCATCCGGCGCGCCATCCCCAGTGAGCATCCCCAGCCCCTTACTTTATATGGTCGTGACTGTGATTGTCCCTCGCATGGGAACCCATGTGCGGGTACGTGCGTTGATAGACTCGGGGTGTGCCAGAGACTTAATTAGCCCCCTAGTAGTGGATGGACTGGCCCCAGAAGTAAAACCTCTGGGGGAACCCCTCACCTTCACTCAGATGGACGGTTTGGAGATGAAGGAGGCATGTGTGGCTGAAACGGAACTGTTAGTAGTGGGCACAGGGGAGCATTGGGAAACATGGGCTTTTGTTATCACCCCAAATACTCAGTTCCCTATGGTGCTGGGTAGCCCCTGGTTGAGTTCTCACGACCCCTACATAAAGTGGAGTGAGGGAAAGATCTCCTGGGTCGACGAAAAGTGTGCTCATTACAAGTGGGACCCTGGTTGGGGATCGGGTCCCCCAGTTCCCCTCAAGGCAGCGGCTCTGGCTCTAGTGCCGGCGCAGATTCCTCTAGAATATAGAGACCTGGCAGAGGTGTTCAGTGAATCGGAGGCGGATGAACTACCACCCCACCGCCTCTCTGATTGTGCCATTGAGCTGCTACCCGGAGAGAAATTACCCAAGGGAAAACTATACTCCATGAGCCCAGCCGAGCGAGAGGAGCTGAGAAAGTTTTTAGACAAGAACCTGGGGTGTGGTTTTATCCGTCCCGCCAAATCCCCTTTTGCCGCCCCAGTGCTTTTCAGGAAAAAGAAAGATGGGGGTTTGAGACTGTGCACGGATTATCGTGGACTGAATGCAGTGTCCGCTTCAAACGCCTACCCCCTCCCGCTCATCAAGGATTTGTTGGCAGAAGCAGCTAAAGGGAAGATTTTCACAAAGCTAGACTTGCGGGATGCATACTTTCGGGTGCGCATCAGGGAGGGGGACGAGTACAAGACGGCATTTAACACCCCTTTGGGACAGTTCGAGTACCTGGTGATGCCATTCGGCTTGAGTGGCGTGCCAGGAGTTTTTATGAGTTTAATCAATGAAGTGTTGTACAAACATCTGTTTAAGGGGGTGCTCTGCTATCTAGATGATATCTTGATTTATTCTGCTGATAAGAAATCCCATGTGAAATTAGTGAGAGAAGTGTTGGCCACATTGCTGGAGAACCAGCTCTACGCCAAGCTGTCCAAGTGCGAGTTCCATCAATCAGAGGTCGACTTCCTGGGTTACCGAATATCCCAGCGCGGGCTGGAAATGGACCCAGCCAAAATCGAAGCGGTGGTTCAGTGGGAGGCACCCCACACCCAAAAACAATTGCAGAGTCTGTTGGGATTTTGTAACTTCTACCGCACGTTCCTCAAAGACTTTGCAACAGTCACCCTACCCCTCACTGAACTATTGAAAACAAAAGGGAGGGGCCCAGAGGCAGGGAAGCCTGGGGAATGCATAGGGTGGAATGGAGAATGCCAAGCGGCTTTCGAGAGACTTAAAAGACTGTTCATGTCTGAGCCCATCCTGGCCCACCCGGATGAAACCAAAGAGTTTGTAATTCATGTTGACGCCTCTGATGTGGCCATGGGAGGGGCGATCTTACAAAAGGGAGCTGACAATGTCTTACACCCTTTGGCGTACATTTCAAAGAAATTTAATGAGACCGAGAGACACTGGTCGGTGTGGGATATAGAGGCAGCGGCCATACGGTTGGCTTTAACCACATGGCGGCACTGGCTAGAGGGAGTGCAAAAGCCATTTGAGATCTGGATTGATCATAAAAATTTGGAGGCTTTTTGGACTCAAAGGTCTCTCAATGCCAAGCAGCTGGGCCGATTTCTTCTCGAAATTCAACTTTGTATTGAAACACTTCCCTGGGAAAGCCAATTCCTTAGCAGATGCATTGTCCCGTTTACCCCAACACAAATCCCAGCGAGAGGAGGTGTTTGACTCGATGTTTTCACCCCAACAAATGGGGGGGGGGGCGGTGACCACACGAAGCCAGAGCAAGACCGCCCTCGAGCTCCCTTCAAGTAAAACCACCCTAGAGACCCCAACCTGGATAGAAAGATGTGCAGAGAAATACACGGGGGCAGAAACAGAGGAGTGGGGGGGGGATAGCGAGTGTTCTATTCACCAAAATAAGTGCTGGTACCACGGGACCAAACTGATAGTGCCCCAATCCTTACTGGGAGAAGTGCTTAAATCCTGCCACACGTCTAAACTGTCGGGACACTTTGTATTCTTAAAAACCCTCAATTTGGTTCAGAGGCAGTTTTGGTGGCCGCGCATGCGCAAAGATGTGTCGGACTATGTGACTGCATGTCAAGTGTGCCTCATGAGTAAACGCAGGGGTGGAAAGACCCCAGGACTGCTGCACCCTTTACCGACCCCCAGTAGACCCTGGGAAAGTGTGTCTATGGACTTCATCACTGGGCTCCCGCCCTCCAGGGGAAAGACAGTCATCTGGGTGGTCGTGGACGTGTTCTCCAAGCAAGCCCATTTTGTCCTTTTCAAGCAGCTGCCTACGGCGAAGGGGCTAGCTAAGACTTTCTTCAATCACGTGATTAAGTTACATGCTTTTCCCAGGAGGGTGGTATCCGACCGGGGTAGCCAGTTCGTTTCTAACTTCTGGCGGGAGCTTCTCAAGGTGATGGACATTGAACCTGCTTTGAGTTCGGGTTATCATCCAGAGACCGATGGACAGTCCGAACGAGTTAATCAGATATTGGAACAATTTCTGAGATGTTACACCAATTATCATCAGGATAATTGGGTAGATTTGTTGCCCTTTGCAGAATACAGCTACAATAATGCAGTGCACTCCTCCACAGGAGTATCTCCATTTATGGCGGTCGGGGGTTTGGAAGGAAAGCCTCTCCCCACCATCGATGACTCTAGTGAACCCCCCTCAATGGACTTTTCTCAGTGGTGGGCTAAACTACAAGAATCCTGGCCTCTAATAGCCAAGACGCTGGACAAAGCAAGGGCGATTACAAAAAATATGCTGATCGGGGTCGGGCCGAGGGGTGGGACTTAAAACCTGGCGACTCGGTCTATCTTTCCACGAAAAACATCAATGGACTCCAACCCAGCAGGAAGCTGGGGTGGAAATATGTTGGACCTTATAAAGTATTAAGGAAAATTTCGGATGTTGCTTTTGAACTTGAGTTGCCTAAATCACTGAGTTCTGTACATCCCGTTTTTCATTTCAGCCTGCTGAAGAAGGATCCTGGGCTGAATGCATGGCACCCAGCACTTCTGACTCCTCCTCCGCTGATGAAGGAGGGGGAACAACACTTTGAAATCTCTGAGGTGTTAGACTCCAAAATGAAAAGGGGAAAACTACTATATCTAGTAAAATGGGTTGATTTTGGACCAGAATTAAATGAGTGGGTTTGGGCTGAAAATGTTCATGCCCCTAAACTTATTAAAGCTTTTCATAAACGTTTCCCTGATAAGCCAGGATAAGATGTATTTTAGAGGGAGTAGGGTGTCAGGATCTGACAATGATGTCCTTGTGTTTTCTGCATTTTACAATGATGTCTCTGTGCTTTTTGCATTTTGCTTTCGATTCCTTTGTTCTAGCAGACCCTTGCCTGCACCCCTTATCTGTCTCCTTCATCCTCCTCCCCTGCCAGTTATAAACGTTACTTTGAAGTGGGGATTTTACTCTGGTTAATGTTGCGATGTCTGGGCGGGAGATGGCGACCCAAATTCCTAGATGTCATTCCTAAACAAATGGTGAATACTCCCTTTCATGCCCTCCTCCCTTTTTCCGGGCCTGTGTATGTTATCTTGTTATTGAAACCTTGAAGCGTTGTTTACGGCCAGGGCTTGGAGAATGTTGTGCCTAAGTTCACACATGTGGGTCACTCAGATCAAGAGGGGAATTTATAACTTTCTCACCTTGCTGTGGGAACCTCAACGGTCCTTTCTACTTTTCCCGCATTCACCCTCTTGCCCTGATTGGCTCAGGTCCGGGGTTCAATTGAAAACCTGAGAGTATAATAGTACTGTCTGTATTGCATTAAGCATCTCTAACAAACATTCGAGAACCTGTTTGCAGTATTGGAACAATAAAGAACTCTGCTTCAACAACAAAGGTCTGGTTTCTTGCTGTCAATACAGAAGCCTCACAGAGGGCTGGTTTGCTCACACAGCTTCAGATAGCTATGCATCCCAGGGGATTCCCCAGAATGATTCTGGAATAGTTCTTCTGTAAAAACTTTGTATTGGATTCAGCCATCTTTCTTGCCCAGTTCCCTTCCCTACTACAGCCACCTTTCGATGTGACTTTTCTGTATGCATATCTCATGACCTTTCCTGTATGGAGACCTGAAAGAAGAAATCTTCATGAGGAAACCACCTGGCTTCATAGAGAAAAGCAAAGAAAATCTTGTATGCAAACGTCAAAAGAGTTTTTATGGCTTGAAACAGTCAGCAAGAGCATGGAACACTAAATGGAATACTACACTACTCCAGGGAGGCTTCGAGGGAAGCGAGTCCGATCCCTGCCTCTTCGCCAAATGCCACAATGGAAAATGGACTTATCTTCTGACTTGCGTAGATGATTTACTGTTGGCTCGTGAAGAATCCAGCTCATGGTGAGGAAACCATAGATCTGAGGTGTCGAACTCATTTGTTATGAGGGCTGGATCTGACATAAATGAGACCTTGTTGGGCCAGGCCATGTGTGTCATAAAATGTAATGCCAGGTAGCAGAGATATAAACTTTATAAAGGACACAAACACAAAGTTTTTTTTTAACTTAAAATAAAAAAATGCTTAAAACATTACCACTTGCAATATTTTGTTTATTTAACAGAATCTGATAACTGACACCTCTTGCTTGAATTACTGCATCAAAATGGCTGTGCTGTTGCAATCTTGAGTATGCTGTTCAAGTGTGTATCTGTAAGCTGCAAACCTACTTTTGATTTATTGACATTCACCACAGAAATCTCATTCTCAGAGTTCTGAGTCTAGGGCCCAGGGGGAAACATGAAATGGCGGAGCAATTGAGAGAGTCTGGCAAAGCAAGCTATGATGCAGCAGCAGCTACAGTACTGGAAGCAGGAGATGGCCAGTTCCAGTGCAGGCCTGATAGAAGCCCTCCAGGGGTCTAATCTGACTCCCAGGCCGCATGTTTGACACCCCTGCCATAGATCACCTAAGCAAAGAAGTTGAACTCAAGCAACTTGGCATTGTTGCACATTACCTCGGCATACAGATACAGAGAGAGTCAGTTTTTTCATCAGTCAAAAACAGAAGATCAGAGACCTGGTGAGAAGCCTGAAACTGGATGAGGCACCACCCAAATGCATTCCCATGGAGCCAAACTACATAAAGCAAGGAGAAGAATCTGCAGAGCTGCCTGAAGGCAACCGATATCGTGAAGTGGTGGGTAAGCTCTTGTACATATCCACATTAACCAGACCAGACATTAGTTCAGCTTTGGGACTGTTATGCAGAAAGAATGCAAAGCCCACAAGCAGAGACTGGAATGCTCTCATGACACTTGTGAGATATCTAATGACCACTGTAGATCTTAAACTTAAATTGTCTGCAACTGACAGCCATAAGCAGACTGGGCTGGAGACTTAACAGATAGAAAGTCTACCAGTGGCAGCAATATAGTTTTCTTTGGTGGAGGACCTATAAGTTGGTCAAGCAAAAACAAAGTGTAGTTGCAAAGTCCACCACTGAAGCAGGATATGTGTCAGCAGCACTAGGCTCTCAAGAGTCATGTTGACTGCTACAGTTACTGAAAGACATGGGCCTAGGTGTGCCAAAGCCTGTTATAGTGTATGAAGACAATGAAAGTTGCAGCCGCATTTCTGAGAAAGATGTGAGGCAGCATACCAGGCACATTGATGTGAAGTATCACCTGGTGAGACATCTGCAGCAAGAAGGAAGTGTCAAGCTGATGAAAAACTGCCCGATGAAAGAGATGATTGCAGATGCCCTCACCAAGCCTCTGCCCAGAGAACAACCTGAGAGATGGAATGAAGTTGGTCCAGTTGAGCCATGGTCCATCGAGAGGGGGTGTTGGAAGTGTTCCCTGTTGGAAGTGGAACAGGGGGTGTTCCAGATGCGATGTCCCCTGTCTCAGGCCTCCAGACTGAGTGGCAAGAGAGACTAGATAGCTAGACAGGCACACTGACCTTTCTTCCTGTATCTACTCTTCTGCCACTGTCCTCTTTGATATGTAGACTGTAATCTCAGGGACCAATTTCTCTTTCCTGCTTCTTTCTCACTCTGAATGAAGATTTGCTCTCTCTTGGCAATATGAAGCAGATGAGTCTCTCACCATCCGCCTCCATCCTTTAGCTAGTAAGTTAGTAATCTTATCAATCTCTCTTCTTTCCTATCCAAAGTGTATTTCTCAAATAAAGAGATAAGTATTTCTCTTCTAATCTTGGAATGTGGCTCTGTGTAGCTTTGTAAGCTGAGTAACCTGGTTAAGGGATGCTCCTGCATTTGTAACTTTTTAAAAGCACTCTGCTAACTAATGGTGACTGGAGTACCCAAACCAGTTAACCTCAATAAAAGTGACTGCATCTGCCTTTCTTCGCTAGCAGAAAAGCTTGTTGGATCTGACTCATTGGGAGTGGTGAGCCATTTCCTTGCAAATGCTGGTGCAGGTTCTCCACCCCCAAGGCTGGGTAAAGATACCACTTTGCAACACAGCAGACTTAATTATAGTTAAGGACTGTGGCTCGGTGGTAGAGTATCTTCTTGGCATGCAGAAGGTCCCAGGTTCAATCCCGGCCTCTCCAGTTAAAAGGATGAGGTTGTAGGTGATGTGAAAGTCCTCTGCCTGAGACCCTGGAAAGCCACTCACCATACTGATCTTTATTGTTCAGTGGTCTGATTCAGTATAAGGCAACTTCATGACTTATTCCTGATAAATCCATGCTGGCTACTACCAATTAACTCATTCTGTTCAAGGTGCTCACAGACAGAGCATTTAATAATCTGCTCTAGAATTTTTCCAGGTATTTTTGTCAAACTGACTGGCCTGTAATTTCCCGGGTCCATCATTTCCCCCCTCCTTGAAGATCGGGACAACATTCGCTCTTCTCCTGTCTTCTGGCACAACACCAGTACTAAAATGGTTGACTCTGGCAGTGCTGTGGATATAGTGTATCTAGATTTCAGTAAAGCATTTGACAAAGTTTCTCATAATATCCTTGAGGATAAGCTGGTTAAATGTGGACTGGATGGTGTAACCGTTGGATGGATTCATGGTTGGTTGAAAAATCATGCCCAACGAGTGCTCATAAATGGCTCTGTGTCTACGTGGAGAGAAGTCTTGAGTGGAGTGCCACAGGGCTCTGTCCTGGGCCTGGTATTGTTCAATGGTTTTATAAATGACCTGGAGGAAGACATAGAGGGATGCTTATCAAATTGGCAGATGACATGAAGCTGGGTGGAATTGCTAATTCTGAAGAAGACAGAGTCAGGATGCAGAATGATCTAGATAGGCTGGAACAGTGGGCTGAGACAAATAAAATAAATTTCAATAGAGATAATAGAGTGCAAAGTCCTACACTTAAGTACAAAAAAAATCAAAGGCACAGATGTAGAATGTGTTATGAATTGAGCCTAAGCCCTTCCTCTAGCTGTAACTAGAATGGGCTGAGCTTTCTTCTCTAAGACAATAGCTTGCCTGGATCCAGGAACTAACCTATAGATAAGCAGTGTAATGTAAATAGCCCATCACTGGGAGTGGGTGTGTGTTGGGTGTAAACTGGCTGAGCTTGTTCCACTAGAACAATAGATGGTCAGGATCCTGGAATGGACCTATAGTGTAGTAGTTGTAATGTAAATAGCCAGTTGCTGGTGATGGGGTGTGCTGGGGTGTGGTCTTTGCATGCTTTATAAACAGGGCAGCAAAGCCAGGTTTCCAGTCTTGTAGTTTACTGAAATCACTGAATAAACTAGAGCTGATCACTGCAAGGCAGGGCTCCGTTGGGGCCGGGGCGCGCCAGAGCGCTGCTCCGGGAGAGAAGGGGCTGGGGGGCGGGCACATTAAAAAGCCCCACCCCCGGCCCATGCTCCGGAAGAAAGCCCTCCCCCCCCCCTTCAACCTTCCTGGCCGCGGCAGACCGCCGCCGGCCCTGGGAAAAGCCCATTCGTCCCCCCTCACTCAGCCCGGGCTGCGGCAAGCGCCGCTGGCCCGGGGAGAAGCCTTTCCCTCCCCCCCGCTCACCTTTCCCGGGCCGCGGCAAGCGCCACCGGCCCGGGAAGAATCCCCTCCCTCCCTCGCCCACTCAGCAGTTACTGGGGCCGCGGCTGGCCGCTGGTCCCGGGAAGAACCCCCTCCCTCCCTCCCTCCCTCGCCCACTAGCCAGTTCCCGGGGCCGCGGCTGGCCACCGGCCCCAGAATAACCCCCTCCCTCCCTCCCTCGTCCACTCAGCAGTTCCCGGGGCCGCGGCTGGCCGCCGGCCCCAAGAATCCCCTTCCTCCCTCGCCCACTAGTCAGTTCCCAGGGCCGCGGCTGGCCACCGGCCCCGAGAAGAACCCCCTTCCTCCCTCCCTCCCTTGCCCACTAGTCAGTTCCCGGGGCTGCGGCTGGCCGCCGGCCCCGGGAAGAAGCCCTTCCTCCCTCCCTCGCCCACTCACCATTCCCGGGGTGCAAGGGAGGGAGAGGCCGGACCTGAGTGGCTTAATGCCACTCAGGCCCAAGCAAGGGGGGAGGAGGGAGGGAAATGCCAGCCCCAGTGGGGGGAGAAGCGCCCCCCTTCCTTCCTTCCTTCCTTCCTTCCTTCCTTCCTTCCTTCCTTCCTTCCTTCCTTCCTTCCTTCCTTCCTTCCTTCCTTCCTTTCTTCTCTCCCCCCCCACTACCTACCTACCTTACTGTTCCTTTCTTCCTTCCTTCCTCCCTCCCTCCTTCCTTCCTTCTCTCTCTCCCCCCACCTACCTACCTACCTTCCTGTTCCTTCCCCCCTTCCTTCCTTCCCTTCTTCTCTCTCTCTCCCCCCAACTACCTACCTACCTTACTGTTCCTTTCTTTCTTTCTTCCTTCCCCCCTTCCTTCCTTCCTCCCTCCTTCCTTCCTTCTCTCTCCCCCCCACCTACCTACCTACCTTCCTGATCCTTCCTTCCCCCCTTCCTTCCTTTCTTCTCTCTCTCTCCCCTCAACTACCTACCTACCTTACTGTTCCTTCCTTCCCCTCTTCCTTCCCCTCTCCCTTCCTCCCTCCCCCTTCCTTCCTTCCTTTCTTCTCTCTCTCCCCCCCACCTACCTACCTACCTTCCTGTTCCTTCCTTCCTTCCTTCCTTCCTTCCTTCCTTCCTTCCTTCTCTCTCTCCCCCCCAACTACCTACCTACCTTACTGTTCCTTTCTTTCTTCCTCCCTCCCTCCTTCCCTCCTTCCTTCCCTCCTTCCTTCCTTCCCTCCTTCCATCCTCCCTCCCTCCTCCCTCCCTTCCTTCCTCCCTCCCTCCCTTCCTTCCTTCCTTCCTTCCTTCCTTTCTATCTATCTATCTTTCTTTCTTTCTTTCTTTCTTTCTTTCTTTCTTTCTTTCTTTCTTTCTTTCTTTCTTTCTTTCTTTCTTTCTTTCTTTCTTTCTTTCTTTCTTTCTTTCTTCTCTCTCCCCCCCTACCTACCTACCTTCCTTCCTGTTCCTTTCCTTCCTTCCCCCTCCCTCCCTCCCTTCTTGCCTTCTGACACACTGCCCATGACATCAGGGATGTGTGACCTTTTGACACTTCCGGTGATGTCAGGGGGTGTAGCATATGCAAATAAGTTATGCTAATGAGCTCCTGCACCTCTTTTTTTATGAAAGGACCCCTGCTGCAAGGCATCTAGAACCCAGTATTTTACAGAATGGGAGGGACTTGGCTTGACAGCAGCATATGTGATGAAAGGAATCTAGGTGTTCTGGTTGATTAAAAGCTAAACATGAGCCTGCAGTGTGATGTGACTGCGAAGAAAGCTAATGCAATCTTAGGATGCATTAACAGAAGTATTGTGTCAAGATCACGAGAGGTAGGTAGTTCTGCTCTATTCTGCTATGGTCAGGCCTCACCTGGAGTCCTGTGTACAGTTTTGGGCACAGCATTTTAGGAAGGATGCTGACAAGCTCGAGCGTTTCCAGAAGAGGGCAAGTAGGATGGTGAGAGGGTTGGAATCCAAGTCATATGAGGACAGGCTGAAAGAGTTGGGTATGTTTAGCCTGGGAAAGAGAAGGCTCAGAGGGGACATGATTGCAGTCTTCAAATATCTGAAGGGCTGTCATGTAGAAGATGGAGCAGATCTATTCTCCCTTGCTCTGGATTGCAAGACTAGATCTAGTGGGTGGAAATGACAAGGGAGTCGATACTAGCTAAATATCAGGAAAAGCTTCCTAACTGTAATAGTAGTTGAGCAGTGGAACAGACTGTCTCGGGAGGTGGTGGATGCTCCTTCGCTGGACATTTTCAAGCAGAGGCTGGATGACCATTTTTCGGGTATGTTGTAGGGCTATCTTTCAGCTATGCTCCTGCAGAGTGCAGGGGGTTGGATTAGGTGACCTGCAAGGTCCCTTCCAACTCTATCATTCTATGATTCTGTGTAGGGGAGGGGGTGTGGCTCAGTGGTAGAGCATCTGCTCAGTATGCAGAGGGTCCCAGGTTCAATCCCCAACATCTCCAGTTTAGAGGATCTGGAAGTAGGTGACATGAAGGACTGAGATTGTTGAGAGATGCAGCCAGTCTTAGTAAACAATATTGACCTTGATGGCCCAAGGATCTGTTTCAGTATAAGGCAGCTTCATGTGTTCATGCGGCTTATACGTCACTGCTCACTATGACCTTTTTAAGTCCTAAACTGTCCTTTTTTCTTCAGTCTTCTGAACTCAAAACTGCTACACAGTGAAGTAGCATGGAGAAAAATGAATCCACATTTTCCTAGCTGGTAGGATGATGGCACTCAGGAAATGCACTCAGTCCACTTAACAACAACAACGACAACAACAAAATACCGTAGTAGTTTCCATACAAGCTGCCACCTCCGTCAAGAAAACAGGGAGAATCCCAGTTCAACAGTGGCATCAGCTGCCTTGGGAGGTGGTGAGCTCCCCCTCCCTGGCAGTCTTGAAGGAGTGGCTGGACCAAAATTTGTCAGGGATGCTCTAGGGCGGCTGATCCTGCACTGAGCAGGGGGTGGGACTAGACAGCCTGTAGGGCCCCTTCCAGCTCTGGGATTCTGTAATTCTGCCAAGGGGAGTAGCAGATTCTGGGTCTTTCCGATGGAGCCCACACAAGCTACAGCTCAGAAAGTGTGGAGAGTCTCACTTTGTATTGGACTAATATTACTAAGGGGATGCTGGGAATTGTATTCCACCTTGTTTGCTTCATGTGTTCCTGTCCTGAAGTGTGTGTGGTATGTAAACATGCTTTTAAAATACAGTGTTGAAGAGGTGTGCGTAGACAAGGGGAAGAAACAAAAATGAAGAGATCAGCAGTGTGACAGAGTGTGTTGAGAGCATTGCTGGAGCCCACAGTTTGCTTTCACGTGTTAAAACACCCATGGGCTCCTCAGAGCACCTAATGCATCATCAATTTTGATGTAGGCAATTTGGTACCTGGGTGTCAGTATTATTCAGGCAAACGCTTCAGTGGTGAGGAAGACAACGACTGTGGCATAAAATGCGACCATAATGGAAAGGTACAGAATGTTTATGGAGTCTCTCCAACTGGCGAGCATTGTCTTTCACCAAATCTATTAGGGAATCCTTAACAGCATGCTGACACACTTTACTTTATGGCTGTGGGAGGCAGTTTTAATGTTCCACCTCCTCATGGAGTATATTGTTTCCCAATCCAGGGGACCATGTGCCACAACATAGACAAACCTGCATTCTGAGGAACAAATCTGCTCTATAGTGGTGTTTAAAATTAAAAAGAAAAAAATCCTCCAGTGATAGTATTTTCCCCCTCTCACGACCTCATGAGAACTGAAAATGCTCTAGAGGAGGAGGAGGAGAGGAGATTGGATTTATACCCCAACCTTCACTACCCAAACTCCTTTTCCCTTCCCCTCCCCACAACAGACACCTTGTGAGGTAGGTGGGGCTGAGAGAGCTCTGACAGAAACTGCTCTTTTTCAAGGACAGCTGTGCCAGAACTATGGCTTGCCCAAGGTCATCCAGCAGGTGCAAGTGGAGGAGTGGGGAATCAGATTAGAGTCCGCACACTTAACCACTACACCAAACTGGCTCTCAGTTAGATAGGCAGGGGGTCCCCAACCTTTTTGAGCCTTTAAGCATGTTTGGAATTATGAGCCAACATGGTGGGTTACAAAATGGCTGCCCAAGGAGGCAGAACCAGCCTAGAGTTGCCAGGTCCCCTTGCCACGCCTACAGGGGGATTTGAGGAGGCATTGTGGGACATCCCCAATGTGATGACATCACCTGGAAATGCAAAATTTACCATAGAGTTTTGCCCTCAAACCAGAGTATCCCAAGCAACATCCCCAATGTGATGATGTCACTTCTGGGTAACGTAATCGCATCAGGGATGTCTCATGGGGATGTGGCTGTTTGGGGGCGGGGTTTCCCCATTGGCCATGTGGCCCCAAACACCAGAGGAACCCCCACTGGGACCTGGGGACTGTCAGTCCTCAGACAGCCACAAAATCTTTGCCACAGCTTATCTCCAGTAATTCAGTGTGTATCCTTGTACTGTGGTGGCAGCTGCTGCCAAAGCAACCTGTAAAAAAAAATCTGCCCAGTCAAAAAAATCTCTAGTAGTTAATTAGAAGCCTTGCTGGGCAAAAGCACTAAACAACTTGGAAGGTGCTGGAAAAGGTGCTGGCGGGCGCCATGGTGCCCCTGGGCATCACGTTGGGGACCCCTGGGACAGGCTATGGAGGAAAAATGCAGAGGAAGAGAAAGGAGCTTGTTAAAGGCTCCAAGTTGCTGCTGCCAACCCCTCCCTGCCATTCTCCAACTCATGATATTCTGATTGGTATCACATTTGCCCAAGTATGACAGCTGAAAAGACATACAACCAAAGCTGTTATTTATGCCATCGCTGTACACAAACAGCTAGAAAGTTGGCATATGGCGCACAGAAGCTTGCTCTTGCGGTATTTATGGATTTCAGCTCAATTATGTGGTCCTGCTAATTAGGGACATGGCTTGCGTTTTGTGCTTGTATCAGCCTATGTTTACACGTATTTTATATGCTTGCTCAGAAATTAAAAGGGAACCCTTGTTTGGATTGGATTGGCTCCCATCATGATGAGGGGGATCCACTGATCCATAGGCAGCTCCAGTCTTTCCCAAGGAGTGCATGCCTGCTGGCCGGGTTGCTTCCTTGTGCATGCGCAGTCAGTGGGAGAAGTGAATCACTTTGCTCCCTTTCCCCACTTGATTCCCCAATTGATTAAAGAACAGATAATGATCACATAGAAATAAATCCCGTGATAAACATTTATTTGTTTCTTAACATTTGGTATTTGTCTGGCTGACTCAACAACGGTCATATAGCTACTGCTCTGTCTGGATTGTTCACATTTTGCTCATGGGCATTCTGACGCAGCCTCATGGGAGCTGTAGTTTATGTCTTCCCCCACAATATTCCCCCTTGCATGTGAAGAGTAAACAGACAAGTCAAATCATCCTAGCAGTCCCCAATGTGGAGGAATTCTGCTGGGCTCTCAGTGCCTCAGGGGAATTCTCGGGGGAGGTCCCAACACTTCCTAGGCAACCAGTTGCCTTCATAAGCAAGGGCTGCTGTGATTGGCTGCCTTTTAAAAAAAATGTTTGCAGAAACCTGCTTGACACGGTGTTTGAGGTGGGTGGTGATTGATCAGGGTTAGGACAAGCTGCTGTGAGGCTCAACTCCCATGTGGTCTGAAAAGTACTGAAAAGGAGTCGGGAGGCCAGTGGTAGTGATTTCAGCATAGCAAGTTTATTTCAGGTCCAGATGAAGCATAAGAAAACAGAGGTCAGTAGGCCTGCTTATATACACAGGTAAGCCGCACCCCTGACATCACCCAAACAAGGAAGTTGGATAAGGTAATTGAATAAGTTCCAAGGTAATTGAATAAGTTTCAAGGTAATTGGATAATCACAGATTTAATCACAGAACATAACACCCCTCCCCCCCCCATAGTTCAGGCCCACCCTAACAGACATAGTCCTTGAGATACGTCGGCTTTCTTCGTTCCCTGTCTGAACGTTTCAGAGCTGCGGCAGGCGGCAATGGAACTGGAGTCTCGCCCTCGGGAGCTGAAGCTGGCGTGTTGGAAGCTGTGTCCGGCAAGGCGGTCTCTGTTATTGAGTCCGATGGAGATGGATGTTGGGGTGTGACAGCTGTTGCAGGGCTGGGTCCCCGGTCCTCCTCCTCATCCAGGACTGGGTCAGGAGCGTCATCCTCATGCTCGCTTGTTTACTCGAGAACACAGGAACATAGCTGGCATCGGAGCTGGTCCACATGTCGCCTCTAAACCTACCCGCCCCCGCTGGCTACCTCGTAGGAGAGGGGTCCAGTGACGCAGATGATCCGGCCTGGTAGCCAGAGGGGGGCCCGTGCATAATTCCAGACATACACAGGATCTTCCGGAAAGAACCTTCACAGAGCCCGACGTCCCCCGGGCTCCTTGAGGCGGGTTGCCACTCAGTCAGGGTGCAGGCACTCAAGTTGCGAAGTCAACCGGTGGCCCATTAGGAGTTCGGCAGGGCTGCGTCCCATGAAGGAGTGGGGTGTTGAGCGTTGGCCGAATAGAAAAGCAGTTAGTTTAAACTCCCAGTCCCCCTGGTCCATCCTTTGCAGTGCCTCCTTGGCTGTGCAGACCATCGGCTCAGCTTGCCCATTGGTGGCTGGCTGGAAGGGAGTAGACCTTATGTGTCTGATGCTGTTCAGCTCCATGAATCACTGGAACTCTGTGGAGGTGAAGGCCGTGCCATTGTCGGAGACCAGCGTGTCTGGCAAGCTGTGCGTGCAGAAGATGACTTGGATGGCAGCTTTGGACGACGTTGACTTCACTGGCATGACTTCTAGCCATTTGCTGTAGCTGTCCACTAGGAGGAAAAAGATCTGCCCCTGGACTGGCCCCACGAAATCCATGTGAAGCTGGGACCAGGGCCTTTGTGCTGATTCCCGGGGGTGGATTGGAGCATGGGGGGGGGGATCAGGTCGTGACTCCTGGCACTTACTGCAGCGGCGGACCTGGTCCTCAATGTCCTTGTCCAGCCCTGGCCACCAGATGTAACTTCGGGCCAGGGCCTTCATTCGCACAATGTCAGGGTGGTGCTCGTGGAGAGCACTGAGTACCCGAGCGCGGAGCGGTTCGGGAATCACTACCCTCGACCCCCAGATCAGGTACCCCTTGTGTGTGGATAGCTCATTGCACCGTGCCAAGAATGCAGCAAATTCTGGCCCCAGGCAGGTGGGCCACCCCTTTCCCACCCAGTCCAGGACCCGGGAGAGGGTGCGATCCCTAGCCGAGTGCCGGGAGACGTTGGCAACCTGGACGGGCCGGTCCAGAAGGTCTTCCAGGAGGGCAATATGGTAGGCGGGAGCTGGATCTGGTTCACATGCGGACAGTGGCAGGCGACTCAGGGCATCAGCGTGACCCATTGACTTGCCAGGGTGATAGACCAGCGAGTACTGGTAGCTGGAAATGAAGATGGACCACCGCAGGACCCAGGGAGACAGCATCTGGGGAGTCTGGCGGTCCCGGGCAAGGAGGCCCAGGAGAGGTTTGTGGTCAGTGGCAACAGTAAACGCCCGGCCGTACAAATAGTCATGAAATTTTTTTGTTTGTAAAAAATTTTTATTGCTTTTTTAATCTATTCTACATACTACATGCTAAATCTACGCTAACTTATCTTATACAGAGAATACAGTTTGTAATGTTACAAATTCAAAGTATTATTATATTGAAAAGCAAAGTTAAATCTTGGTATCATCTGTTACCTCTATTTTGTTGTTTAGATTAATATTAAAGGCTAGATAGCTGGATTACATACAGACATAGAAGTAGCTAAAAATTAGGTTTAAATCATCTGACATAGTGCGTCACAATATTAAAAAACAGTTAAACATTATTTTTTCTTCGGTCCTTTTCTTCTTTCCTTCTTCCTGAGGCTTAGGGGCCACAGCCCCTTTTTCAAAATCCGACTGTTCTTCAATTCCGCTTTCAGAGCCATTAAGTCCATACATACTTTCCTGCGATCCCAGTGAATTGTCTGACCCAATCTCTGCTTTTTTCTTCTTGCGCTTTCCCAAAAATTTTTTTGCCTTTTCGATAGAGTCAGTTTTATATTTCTTGGCTTTAAAACTGATGATCAGTTCCTCTGGAATGTCCCAATAATAGGAAATAGACTCCAATTTAATCTCTTCTTCTTGAATCTTCAAAGCTGTTTTGTTCATGGCTTTTAGCACCAAATCTTTTGTTGATCTTCTGGAGAACCTCATTGCAGTTTCACCTGGCAGGTTTTTCTTCTTTACAAATTCTGGATAAGTCCTGTGGACTAAATCCATATCGCTTTGTGTTTTCTCCGCTTTCAAACCTGTCACTGGTGCCAGTGCATCGCTGAACAGCTGTTTGATGTTCTCTCCTTTTTGTTCAGAAACGTTCTTGAAACTGAGATAGAAGTTTGAACAGTCCATTTGAGGTTTTAAAACAGTGGCTCCTTGCAGAGCTTTTTCAGTTTCTATTTTTTGCCTTCTGGAGTCATTTTTTTCAACTACTCTTTTGTATTCCAAGAGATCCTGAGAGTCAGTCATTTCTTTCAGGATAGAATCTATTTTAGCATTGATAGTAGCCATCTGGTCCACTAGAGGCCGCAGCATAGCTGACAACATTTTCTTCAGCTCTGTGATATCGCCCTTTGCTCTCGGAACTGAACTTCCAGTTTTTTGGGGGGGGGGATTTTCTCCCTGCCATTCTTGCTTGCTTTCTCAGTTGTTTATAGTTAGATAAGGAGTCCCGGAGAGAACAATGGCTTTTTGTTGCACTGATGTCTTTGCAAAGCTCTCTTCTTTGTCTGCACGATCCTGCCCTCCAGCACTCAGATTACGCTCCATAATCACAACAAAGCCGTGGGAAAAGTCTCGCGCCGTAAATTACATTGAGGGGGAAGGGGGGGGTTGTCCCTCCAACCCTTCCCTGCTGCTTTTACTATTTGAGACTCACAGTTTTGCCATTGCGTATCTGGGATTGTGTTGCTTTTCTGCCTTGTATTCTCTGCTGCTTCTCTGCTGTGCTTTTGTAGCCATGCGGCTTCTGCGGTGAGCAGAACCTATAGGGGTAAAAAGGAGCCTCAATCCTGCGGTCGCCACCACTAGGAGAGGCTACCTTCAAGCACCCCAGGCAGAGCCCCTTTGCTAGGGTCTCTGAGAGTCCGGACCTGTCCAGGACCCATTTTAACCCGCCGAGAGGGGGTCGCTTCTCCCGCAGATGCGGAGAGAAGCGTCCTCCATTATGCGCATACTTTACCGGAAGTCTAGTCATGAAATTTTTTGACACCGTCCACAATAGCCAGTGCCTCCTTGTCGATCTGCACATAGTTGCGCTCCGCAGATGACAAGGTTCTTGAATAATAAGTGAGCGAAACGTCCCAGCTGTTGGGTAAGCGATGCCCCAGAACCTCTTCCACCCCATATGGGGAAGCATCGCAGGCCAGGATGACAGGGAGGGACTCGTCAAAGTGGGCGCGCACAGCATTAGATGTAAGCAAGTCCTTCATGGCCTGAAAAGCGGCCGCATGGCGGGGGCTCCAAACCCACTTAGCATTCTTGCCCAGGAGCCGGTGCAGTGGCTCCGCTACTTGTGGGGAAGGAATGCGTGATAGAAATTCAGGAGCTCCACCTTGGACTGAGGGGCCGGTGCCTCAGAGATAGCCTTTACCTTGTCCAGTGTGGGGTGGATTCCTTGGGCATCCACGACGAAGCCAAGGTACTCCACAGATGGAACACCGAGCAGACATTTCTCCCTCTTGACCTTCAGACCGGTGTCCTGGAAGCACTGGAAGATGGCACAGAGACACGTTGCGAGGGTCTGGACGTCCGGGGCTGCAATCAGGACGTCATCGAAAAAGGGCTGGACACCTGGCAACCCTTTCAACAAATGGTCTATTGATTGTTGGAATAACCCCGGGGCTACACTGACCCTGAATTGGAGCTGCTTTACCTTGAAGGCCCCCTTATGGGCCACGATGGTCTGGGCCTCGGCAGTAGCATTGTCCACAGGTAGCTGCTGATAGGCATGTGCCAGGTCCAGCTTCCTGAAGACCTTGGCGCCGGCCAGTGTAGCCAAAATGTGGTTGATTATGGGCACCAGGTAAGCGTGCACCTGGAGTGCCATGTTTAATGTGCACTTGTAATCCGCTCAGATCTCTGTTGGGCTTAAGCAGAGTTACGATGGGCATTTCCCAATGCGTGTGTGATACCAGTTCCAAAACCCCTTGCTCAACTAATTTGTCCAGCTCCTGTTTAATTTTAGGCCGAACAGTAAGTGGAGGCCGGCGGGATGGAATGTGGATGGGCCGGACTGTGGGGTCAAGGTCCAAAGATACTGGGGGGCCGGTGTAGGAGCCTAGTGCTCTATCGAAAACTGCAGGGAATTCTGCACAGATATCTTGAAAGTCCGGGGTGCGGATACTGTTCACCCCTGTTACACCCAGTCCCAGGGGCATGAACCAGGATAGTCCTAAGAGGCTAAGGTTGCCTGCCACCACCAGGAGGTCCAGTTTTCCCTTAAAGTCCTTGAACTGGACCATGAACTTGCCCAGCCCCTTGATCGCTATGGGATTTTTCTGGAAGTCCCAGAGCCAGAGCTTTGGGGGTTTCCATAAGCGGGCCCCCTCCTCTGGATACAGTTTCTGGAGCGTGGCCTCTGAAATGATCGAGTTTGATGATCCTGTATTTCCATAAGGCAGGGGGAGCCCTCAATGAGGACGGGGACCTTAATCTTATTGGGGGCATCCTGGGGGAAGTTCATTACTGGTGGCAGGGTGATGACGTTGTGTGAAGCTTAGCCAATTCTTGATGTGTGGCTAGGGAGCAGCGGTTGGCTCAGGAACGGCAGGCCCAGGCAATGTGGCCCTTCTTCCCACATGACCGGCACTCTGCATCCCGGAACCGACAGTTCCAGCGGTCATGAGGATCACTGCAGCTGGCGCAAGATGGTGCGCCAGCCCGGGGAGTTGTAGAGGCTCGGGTGGCTGACCTGGTGTTGGTGGGGCTGTTCCTCTCGGCAGACGGACGGGAGTTGGTACCTGGAGGACGGTGGCAGTCCTGGAGTACATCGTCCTTGTTGGAGGCCTTGGATTCTGAAGATGCAGCGGGGCAATGGGTGGCCATGGTAGCGCCGGACCTGTCTTTCTAGGAAATCTCATAAGCACATGCTGTTTATAAAACCTTGGTCAGGGTGGCATCGGCAATGGCCATGAGTTTTCTGTGCATTTTGGGGTCCTGGACCCCACATATAAACTCCACCGCCACAAACCCACAGCTGACAGCGAGCCGGCGAAGGTCGGCCAGGAACATGGACACGGACTCGCCCTTTAGCTGGATGCAGCTGAAGAACTTCACTTGTTGGGTGAGTTTTGAGGGCCTGGGGGTGAAGTAGTTATTGAGGACCCCCATGATCTCGTCGAAGGATGCCTCTGTGGGAGTGCGGGGAGAAATCAGGCTTCTTACCAGCTGGAGGGTAACCACAACATGCGCTTCCCGGCATCTGTGATCCCCTGGACGTTGAAGAAGAAGCCAAGCTGGTCGGCCCAGGCCTCCAAAACTTGGGGCTGGAGGGGTCGAAGAATGCAATCTGCTGTCCCGGAGCGGTGGCCATCTGGACTCGTGGATCAGTGGTGCAATGAGCGGGGTCCTTGGGAGCCTGGAGCGTTGGTGATGCAGGCTGCTTGGGCCGGGCGGTGCCAGAGGCTGATGGACCTGGGCTCGATGCGGTGCTGGAGTCGGCCGGAGAGTCGCTCATTGGGATCCCATCCTCGTCGCCACTGAAAGTACTGGAGTTGGGAGGCTGGTGGTAATGATTTCAGCATAGCAAGTTTATTTCAGGTCCAGATGAAGCATAAGAAAACGGAGGTCAGGGGGCCTGCTTATATACACAGGTAAGCCGCACCCCTGACCTTGCTCAAACAAGGCAGTTGGATAAGGTAATTGAATAAATTCCAAGTTAATTGAATAAGTTTCAAGGTAATCCCAGGATAATAGTTGGATAATCCCAGGGGCGGATAAGTCTCAAGGTAATTGAATAAGTTTTAAGGTGTTAGCCGAATTGCTTTAATTTACGTTCAGCAATTGGCGTAATAACGGGTTCTTGCCAACTATACCAAGGTCCCACTTCCCCGGAAGCTCTCAGTAAATAGGCGTGAGGCAAAGCGGTTTCTTATAAGTGATGTTTACTATAAGATGTTATTCAAGCATACAAGGAATAATAATAAAAACCACATACATACAAGGTCTAGGGGAAATTAATTAGAAAATAGCATGTTTGCATGAACAGGAGTATCGTTGAGGGGGAGTCATGTTACCTGGCTTGATAGAGGTTGAATCACTTCCACGAGAAGATTGAGGAGGGATGAGTAGAAAAATAGGGGGAGCGAGATCTGAACCTGCAAATACACGCTCCAGTCCTGGCTGCGCAAACCAGGGATTAAAGATGGAGGCTAGGTACTGGGTAGAGGAAGCTGGACATGAGAGGTTGATAAGAAGATAGAGGTCAGAGAGGGCAAAAAGAGCTAAAACTAAAACTGTGCAATATCTTTTATCAGGTGGCATTTGGGCGGGTTGCGCTGACCACATCCCATTGTCACACCCACTAGGTTGTCCGTCCTTTCTAGTCTTTCTATTGGTCAGTGTCATAGTTAGGAGGGGGCAGGAAGGAGTGGACAATATTGCAAAACTAGGTGCTAATCAGGAACTAACACCTGGGCCATCTGGTCGGTCTTCTTGGCGCCAATCTCTGGTCTCGTGATGGCTTTGGCCAGGTCACTTGATGGACGACAATTAGTTGCTGGGCAACCTAATCTCTTACTGGAATTGTTGGGGGCAGGTGTGAAGAGGCCAGTGTAAAGGAAAAAAGGACTCTTTGAAATGGAGTCTTGGTTTCCCGAATGGTGGGTGCATGTGGAGTAGATGTGAGAGCTCTTTGAAATGTATTTTCGTGTTCTTCATGAGGGAGTTCTTTGAAATGTATTTTTGTTCCTCATGCAAGTGTGAACTCTGAAGGAAGTCTCCCGCTGTGGGCTGGAACCTCTCATGGCAATGGAGAGTGCTTTTGCCTTAGGCAGAGAACCAACCCCAAAGGTCAAACTTATGATATTAAAGTTCATAAGAGCATATAAAACGCCTTGCTGGCGTACAAAGGTAATTGGATAATCACAGATTTAATCACAGAACATAACACGGTCACAGCTACGAAGTAAGGTGCCCTCACCCACCGAGCAGTTTTGTGGCAAAGTTCTCTGCTCAACCAGTATTAATGGGCAAGTAAAATATTAGTCCTGGTAGCTTACAAAAAGTCTTGGACACTACGAATCCAGTGAATTTGATGTTTCCTTAAAATAATTTGTGACAATGAATTTGCCGCGCCCCGGATGGCCCAGGCTAGCCTGATCTTGTCAGATCTCGGAAGCTAAACAGGGTTGGTCCTGGTTATTACTTGGAGGGGAAGTAATAACCAAGGAAGTCCAGGGTTGCTATGCAGAGGCAGGCAGTGGCAAGCCACCTCTGAATGTCTCTTGCCTTTAAAAACTCATGGGGTCCTCCCATAAGTTGCCTGTAACTTGATGGCACTTTCCACCCCCACCAAATGAATTTGGAAGGCAGCTTAAGGATGACGATGGAATGTCTGTTTTATAATTTAGAGCAAAAAAATTAATTGCTGAATTGCCCCGCTGCCAAACCGGTGGAAATGTCAGCACTTGGTAAATATTAGATCTGGTAGCTCACAGAAAGGCTTGAATGTCAGGAATCCAGGCCCTATAATCCACCCGGGCTGCCTGCTGTAATACCCATGCCCATACTGAGGCGCAACACACCTCGGAGCCAGACACCAGCCATACAACTATTGCTGACTGTACTGCGGCTGATTAGGACAGTCTTTGCCATTGCAGATATGCAGCACCTTCGGAATGTGTTTTCATTATATTAACTGGTTTTTATTGTTTTTATGTTGCCAATGCCTTGTAAGCTGCCCTGAGCCTGCTTCGGCGGGGGTGGGTGGGGTATAAATCAAATACATAAATAGATAAATTAGTGGTTTTTCGGTGATGGTTTGTTTTGCACTTTCCTCACGCTTGCTGTTTCAGATACACTCAGGATGCAGGGACTTGCATTGCCTCCCCCTGCGCTTCCAGATCTGCGGGGACTGTGTGCCCAAATCTGCCCAGGTGTGATGTGGAAGCCTTGTAAGAAGCGGGGCTGCAGTACACTCCACTTGCAGTAGCCGTTCGACAGAACAGGGTGCTAAATGTCTGAACAGATTATCATTTCTTAATGAAGCAATAGCTATTTCTATTTCTTAATGAAGCATGCACAATGCAAAAGCTTCTGCCGGCAGAGACGATGCAAGCACTGTTGCTTTGATAGTGAAAGCTAAGGATCCCTAATGTGGTGCCTCTGGGCACACTGGCACCCACCAACACCCTTCCTGGTGCCTGCCAAGTGTATGTAGAGAGTGGGCGGGGCCAGGTGGGGCTTTTGCCCAGCAAGGCTTCTGATTGGCCAATGGAGATCTGATCAGCTGGGCAGATTTTTAAAAATGTTGCTTTGGCAGCACCTGCCACAACAACACAAGGGTCTTCACTCTGTGACTGAAATTAAGCTGTGGAAACCATTTTGTGGCTGGCTCCACTTCCTACAGCAGCCATTTTGTGGCTGTGTCCACTATGTTGGACCAGTATTCCAAATGTGCTCACAGGCTCAAAAAGGTTGGCAACCTGTGGTGAGAGCCATACTTTACTTAGGGCATTTTTGCACATGCCATTAGCCTCTCATTTCCTCCTCATTTCCCCCTGTGAGACTCCTCCTGAGCAACCGTCTCCAATTTTCCACTACAGCAATCAGCTCCTCTTTCCCCCCCTCAGTTTTCTGTTCACAGCAGTTGCTGCGAGGCTTTCTGCTGCTGCCCCATCCATTTTCCCTCCCCTTCCCTCCCCCCCTGCTCCTCCCTCATTCCCTGCTTTTCCTTTTTTTAAAAAAAACGCATGCGTGGTAACGTTATAACGACATAGCGGAATGACGACAGTGCATCACCCGCCTTCCTCTTCCCAGAATTCATCAAGTTCCTTCTCAGTATTCAAATTTTCCCGCCAGTCTGGGTTGAAGCAAAATGATTGGCGGGCTACACGGACTTCCAATGTCACTGGAGGAAACCCCCCCCCTTCATGGGTGGATTCTCCAATGTGAACTGAAATGTCATGTGCTTAACCCGATCAAGGCAACAAAATGGAGGATGGGCAACATGGCGTCAGCTGGCCCGTGTAAAGTAAAAAAAAAATACATAAATGGTGGTGGTGGTGGTGGTGGCGGCAGCTGAGGAGGAGCAGCATGACATGCAGACCAGTCTCCCCGCTCCACAGGAATAGTTATAGCCCCTAGAAAACAGTTCAACCCATTTCTGTGACTTTTCTGCAAAGAAGCGCGCCCAGCCTGCTCTGCAGGGGCTGCTGCTGGGGCCCAATGGCACCCGGCTCCCAAATGGCCAATGGAACGCTACCAAGAAACGGCAAATTAACCCCCCCCCCCATAATAGATGTGAACGTGTGTGTATTATAAAAAGACAACAATTGTGCCGTCTTCCCTTGCTGCATCAAAATTTCATTATGATGTTATAACGTTATAAGGGCCTTAAAAAAAAAAAAGAGGCAGGGAAGTTATGCTTCAGGATCATAGGACCGCACACAGGGAGCGGGAAAGAAGACTCGTGTCCCCAGCCCGCCTGCCCGCTTGCTTCCCGCGGCTTCTCCGCGGGTTTCTAGAGGAAAGCACCCACCGCCAGCTCTGCACGGGCTGTTGCCGGGGAAGCCCAAACAAAGGGCAGCAGTTACCTGGGAGCAAGCACAGGGAGCTCTCGGGCCAGTGGCGCCCGGCTCCTGCTACCAAGAAACGGCAAATCCACCTCGCCAACGCAGTCCCTGTGGTGGGATCTTGCCTCCCTGCCTCCTTATTTCGATATAACGTTAGGAGGGCTTGTTTCAAAAAAAAATTCAAGAAACGCCCACCACGGGGTGGGCCAGATGGAGGGCGGGCGAGTGGGTGTGTTCTCATCTAGGCTTCTCCACCGGAGTAAACAGGAAACACCGCTAGGAACAGGATTTTCTTGCTCCAGGGAAGCTCCGGAGCAGTGCAGTGATACTCTGGAGGAAATTGTGAGCACGGAGCAAATGGTGGGAAACTGAACAGAAGCTCCGGTGCTAGCTTCGGTGTAAACCGCGGGGAAAAGCTAGTGAGAAAACACCCCCAGAGTTAGCCTGGCTGTTGCTGGGCTGTCAGTGGGAAAAGCCCTGTCTATAAATCCCTAGGAGTTGGTAGATCCATCACTTCAGCTCCACTGAAAACAGTTGGATTTGCTTCCAAATATATATGTACAACTGGGGACCTGCGAGATTCATGGTGGGGATCCTGCCACACCCCCACTTGCTGGCTAGACAACATGTCTCCACCTACCTGTTTCAAGTGGCAGCATCTGCTGAGGCAATGGAGGGAGGCAGTGGCGGCTCCCCTTCCCCCCCCCCCGCCTCCCCACTTACCACACTGGTGGTGGGGGCTTACGCCTCCTTGCCTGCCCGCCAGCCTGGTTCATGTGGCAGCATCTCCATCTTCCCTCTCCTCCCCCTCTACACTCCTGGAGGCATTAGTGGCCGCCACTCCCTCCTCTGCTAACATTCAGCAAGAGCAGAAAATGTTCCTCTCTGGGATGGGGGAGAAAATGTTCCTCTCTGGGATGGGGGAGTTAAAACCGTTTTTCCTCATTTTTCTGCATGCCCAGAATTAAATATAGGATAGTATTCGCTGTGTATTCTCCTTTTACATTTTTGGAGTAAACCTGCAGCTGATTTGGCTGTTTGAAACAGCATGCTAAGCATTGCTTGCTCTTGTAAAAGGTTCCTTATTTTTATTTGGAGTCAGGGTTGATTCAAAGACACCTTTTTAAAATGGAGTACCTGGATAGTGCCACTTTGAACCAATTTTTACGGCAGTTCGGAATCATGAAATCCACATTCTCAAGCAGCATTTCAGGATCCTGGCTAAAAGCCTTCTTTATGTGAAATCTTTAAACAGATGATTGCTACCCCCAGTAGCAATCATTTGTTGTCACAGAAAGCAGTGGAGAACAGTGTGAGATTATTTATTTATTTGGAATATTTCTATGCTGCCTCTCTAGGGAACCTGCCTAAGGCCGCTTGCAGAATAAAACATCTTAAAATTAAAACCCTAGCATTTAAAAACAGCAAGAACATAAAACATGGAGCAGCTTAAAATGGGTCTTATATGTTTCTCAGGCTAAATAACTGACTAAAATGATGTTTAAAAACTCAGCTCCTTAATTAAAAGCCTGGGTAAACAGATTCAAGCGAGGCTGATGCTGGCTCCTTTTTATTAAGCAGTTTTGTGAATTTTTAAT
Source organism: Lepidodactylus listeri (assembly GCA_029233225.1). Taxonomy (NCBI): domain Eukaryota; kingdom Metazoa; phylum Chordata; class Lepidosauria; order Squamata; family Gekkonidae; genus Lepidodactylus; species Lepidodactylus listeri. Next base: position 96,989,463 of record JARCFY010000012.1, read on the forward strand.
TTAATTTACTTTATTTATATCTTATCTTTCACCTGAGTGGGGACGCAAAGCAGCTTACATCACTCTCCCCTTTGTTATATTCTCACAACAGCCCTCTGAGGTAGGTTAGGCTGAGAATGCGTGACTGGCTTGAGGTCACCTTGCCAGCTCCCAGGGGATGAGTGGGAATTCGATTTCCTGGATCCTACTCTGACACTGTAACCACTACACCACGCTGGCTCTCTCTTTGCAACTGTTGTGTGTAGCTGTTCAGTAACATATGCCTGTGTTCAAGGGACATGCCCAGGGGTCATTTGGGGCTGGAGCGAGGCAGAGCAGTGCTTTGCCAACCCAGGAGTGGGCACTAGGGCAGCCACAGGCCGAATCAGATTTTCTGATCTGATTCAGCCCACCGCCAAATTGCCACAGCTGAATTGCTGCTGAAATTCAGTGGCGGTTTAAAAAGTGGCTGGAGAGGAGGGGGTTTGAGGGAGAGGCCCCAAACTTACAGGGTAGCTGCTAGAGACTCTCCCACAAATACCCACCAAGTTTCAAGAAGATTGGACCAGGGGGTCCAATTCTATGGGCTCCCAAACAGGTCGCCCCCATTCCCTCCATTGTTCTCTTGGTGGGAAAAAGTAATGTTTTTTCCCACCATAGAGAACAATGGTGGGGATGTGGCAACCTGTTTGAAGGCCCGTAGAATTGGACCCCGTGGTCCAATCTTCTTGAAACTTGGTGGGTATTTTGGGGAGAGGCCCCAGCAGCTACCCTGCAATTTTGGAGCCTCTCCCTCAAACCCCCTGTCCTCCAGCCCCTCATATACCCTATAAGTTTTTGCCATTGACTTCAATGGCCCATAGGGTATAATGGGGCTGAAACTGACATTCAGCCGGCGGAATGACTCCCGAATCTGCTTGCATTGCCGAAACTGACATGCGGGGGTCATTCGGCAGCTGGAACAGATGCGGCCTGATTTGGCCCGATCTGAATCAGGCCAAAAAAAAATTATTTGCACACCTCTAGTGGGCACAAATGGCAGTGGTGACAAGCCCCTCCCCCAGCTCCCAGTGGGCCTGTGGAGGAAGTGAAGCAAGAAGGGGTTTAAAGTTTAAACCCCTTCTGTTTAGAGGCGCACAGCAGTGGTGGCACGATCTTTCCATTGTATTCTATGGAGCCCTTCTTGCTTCGCTCCCCCCCCGCCCCGCCCACCTTGGCAGGTCAGCTGGGGAAGAGAAGGGGAGGCTTTTGAAGATGCCCCCCCTTTTGCTTCCCTTTCTGACACACTTCCGGTGATGTCAGGGGGCGTGGCATATGCTAATAAGTTATGCTAATATGTATGCTAATGAGCTCCTGCACCTCTTTTTCTACGAAATGACCCCTGGACATGCCCACTAATGGTTTGTGGAGAACCGCAGAAAAAATGATACTGAGAGAAACTGATAAAGAGGAAATGATAAGATATCCACAAAATGTATTATTTGCAAGTCTTCATACAGCCCAGTGGTGTGGGTAACAGTGCAATCCTATGGAGTGTTACTCTGTTCTAAAACCACAGTGGGAATGAATCAGCATAGGATTTCACTATAGTTGTGAGCTACTGGATAAAGCTTGGAATTCTGCAGTTGTTGTGTCCATCATACATGAGCATTATCTGGGAGAGTTCCTGGCCTGGGTGACATCACTCCCGTAAAATACAAGATGGAGTGCAGATTTTTTGCCAAACATGCAGCGGTCTGTGAGTTTGCTGTCTGGAGTGCTGCTGCTATCTAGTTCTAGTGCAACCAAGATGGCTGTCCTCAGAAACTATCTGACACAAGTCATGGATCAAGAGAAGAGATGGAGAGGCAGGGACATTGTGATATCATTCTGGCCCACTCTAGGAATCAGTGGCTTCTGCTGAATTCCAGAGTGGTGTGACATCACGTCCAGGTTTAGCCCAGAAATGACACCACACAATTATTATTTTTATTCCCACCAGCCTACTGGCAGGACACCTGTAAGCCTAGTCCCAGCTGACCCAGACAACAAGCTAAACTGGGTAATGGATTTAAAACAACAACAACAACAACAGACCTCCCCAGAGTGTTGGACCTACTATCTGTAAGACGGAGGTTTGAATCCACACTCATGCCGTGGAAACTCACTGGGTGACCTTGGGCCAGTCACATTATCTCAGCCTAACCTACCTCACAAGGTTGTTGTGAAGATAAAATGGAGGAGAGGAGAAGGATGTCAGCCACTTTTGGGTTCCACTCTGGGGAGAGAGGTGGGGTATGAATGCATTAAATACATAAATAATAAACTGAACGGGGCGAGACCTTGTTTTGATCTCCTAGAGAGTGGATAGGGAGTAGATATTATTTCCCTAGACATATCATGCTCACACAGACTGTATTATATCAACCGCTTTCAAAGAGCGCTGATTAGTGGCAGAGCCATTGTTGAGCTCCAGTCATAATCTCTTTCCCCCTCATCCCTCTAATGTGAGACTGTAAAAGTGTCCTGGGGCAATTCTGCACTGGCTTTTCCTTCCGTTGTTTTATCAAACCCACCTTGGAACAGAAATTCCCCTCTGCATTGCATGCCTCTTTCACTTTCTTTGATCACTGGGTTTTCTGGTACCTTCTGCATAGATTGATGGCTGTTCAGGGGTGACTTTGCAGTCAGTATGGGGCGTTGCCCCGGGGGGTCTTTGAATGTGGTTTTGAGCGGCACCTTTCTTTCCCTCCATGCTGAGAAAATGTGGAGTGAATGCCAGATGCAGAATCGCCCCTGGTTTTAAGAGACTGCCATCAAACAATTGGTTAGCAAATTAGTTATCACAAGGCTTTTGGTGTTTGATTAGTCAATCTGAGTAATCAGTTTTAAAAACTCTGCTATTAACTGAGCAGCTGATTTTAAAATATATCACTGCTTTTGCTTACAAAAAATGCAGGTGGCTCAACCCATTTTAGAAGAAGCATTCTCTGTTCCTTCTTCCTCACCAAATGCAACGCCTCATCTCAGGTGACGCCTGTTGTTAAATGTATGTGCATCTAAAAGCAGAGTATTCAGAAAACTGGTGATTATTAATATGCAAATCCATGAAGACTTAAATAAAACTTGCACAATTAATCAATTACAGTTTCTTTAATCAGTGACGGCTTAAATATCACTCTTTACAAGCTCCAGTAGCTAAGCCTTTGAGTGTAAACCAAGCCTCTTCAATAAAAGCAAACTCTTATTAATGAATTCACAAAGTGTTTGAGATGCTGAAAGTGTTTTTAAAAGGTGGAAAAGGACATTAATTTTCTGTGATTGTGCTGTGCCAATTAAGTCTTAACATAAATAGTTAATTGTTGGAGCAAAGTTCACTTCTCCTAAAGCTTTAATTAAATTAGATGCTGTTCTGATTGCCAAGATGAAAGGGATTGTCTGTTATGAACATCAGCTACTCCAGGAGATGTCTACTTATTGAAAGACAAAAAAAGGATAATTTTGTCTGGGGTTGTAGTGGCGCAGATGACGAGGCCCTCGTGCTGATAAAACTGAAAGACTATTTTCTTATAACCTATTTTATTAATGAATTCGTAAATCTTTTCAGTGTCTCCCTCGTTAAGAGGGGAGAGACGCAGTATTAATGTTTATGAGCATTCAGAGAGCATGAAAAATGTGCCTACGCGGTAGAGATCACCACCAATATTGCTGAGCCAATTACGACAACTTTTAAAAAGCAGAACAAATTGAATAGTAATGGAAAACTCCAAGGGCTTTAACTCACGTACCTCAAACTAGGGTCGGCACTTGACCATTTAGAAAAATGAAAAAGCGTTAAAATATTAAAGGATAAATTTATTAGAAATACGGGACACCAAATGGAGAGGGTGATGATATTGTTTGTTAACCATAAGCATTAGAGTTCTGTAGCAGATTTGAATGCATGATGTTGTCTTAATACTGAATCAGACCACAGGTCCATCAGAGTCCTTCCTGTCTGCCCAGACTGGCAGGAAGTCTCCAGAGTCTGAGTGGAGGCCTTTCACAACACCTACTACCTGATCTTTTTAACGGGAGATGCCAGGGATTGAATCTGGGATCTTCTGCATGCCAAGCAGACGCTCTACCACTGAGCCACAGGTCTCGTGGAGGGTCTTCCTCCCCACAACAAATGCAGCTGGCAGTGGTAGGCCATCCCTGTTGGCTGCTGATGGGGTACCACTGTGATGGAGGTGTTCATGGGGTACTATGAACCCCATGGGGTACCACATACGAGGTGTTCCATTTTACACAAAACAGGCACTGTGGAAAAGCTCATGTTCAAATGTTGACTGTGGGTTTTGCAAAGTTTTCAGTGTCCCTGGAAGAGCCTACCAGAAACACTGAAAACTTTGCAAAATCCACAGTCAACATTTGAAGATGAGCTTTTCCATAGTGCCTGTTCTGTGTAAAACGGAACACCTTGTATGATTGCCTCAGTGATTTACCCCCAGTTCAAAACCAACAGCATCTCACATGCTTGGTGTCTGCATCTGGGCAGCAGTTACTGCGGTGGCTGGGTAGGTGTCTCTTGGGGTGAGGTTCATTTGCCATAGGTATGCCCAGGGTCATCATGGGCAGATCTTGCACCAACTAAAAACCAGTCACCCAGACTGTCTGCATGGCAGTTGGCATTAAGCACGCAGTGGCATTCAGTTGGCTGGCACGTGCCTGCAACTGACTGGATTAATTCATATATGAGTTTGTTCAGGTATGTGTACTTTGCTCCAGGAAAGGTATTGGCAACTACCATTTGCCCAGTGCACCAGCCCAAGCTGTGGTTCCCTTGTGGCAGTGAAAATGCAGAATTCCAATCAACATAAATGAAACAAATATTCTTGGCTTCGGTAGTCAAGCAGGGGGGAGGCTGAAACACTAGAGGCAGCTTCCCCAGCCCCTCCCCAGGAGACAATCAACAAAACTGCCTTGTGATACAGACGGGCAGTTTGTTATCCTGGCTGCCCACACTTTGAATGTGCCAGGATGTCTTTTCTGTACTGAGCATAATTCTACTGAGCATAATTCTGGTCAAATAAAAGATTCAGCCGTGGCAAGTACTGAGAGTGGCACGGCCAGGCGTGAATGTGTGTCTGCTCTTAAATGTGGAGTGTGTGACCCCTCACCCCACCAAGTGTGGAAACCAGTATGCCCTCATTTCTGCCATGGTGTCTTGATGACCCCATGATTCCCTTAAAAAAAGAATAGAACAGCTAGATTTGATTCTGGTAGTGCCTTAGAGACTAGCAAGATTCCCACTGCATACATTTTCGAGAGCTAAGGCTCCTTTTGTTAAAAAAAAAAATTGATTGCCACTTCCAGAAGGACTCTCTTATCTTCCGTGAACATTTGATGGCACATGACAGGTTATCAGTTGGCCAACATGCATGAAAGCGTCCTATAAATATCTGCAGGTGCTTGAGGGGTTTTGGCGACTACCTGGAGTTCAAACAAGAGTTTTCTCTTCCAGTTGGATCTGCTTCAAATTCCCGGCATCCAGCTGAGCATGGGCTGTAATGGCCATTTCTGAGAATCTCGGATTGCATTACGGAACATAGTCGATGTCAATAATCATCGCAGCGACCATTGGAATGCCTCTGCCAAATTAAATGGCATTAATAAATTGGGCTGTCATATTCCAGGCATGTTTGTGTTAGATCCAAAAGGATTCTGTTGAGACTGTCCCAGCCAGTGTCGTGAGTTGTTACATTAAAACAGTTACTCTATTTTCATATGCTTGGAGAACAGACATTACAAGGCAATTGTCTGAGAAATTCACCAACTGGTTAACGGAGGGGGGAAAAGCACCGTGGCTATGTAAAGCTAATTTTTGAGTCAGTTTAATCTTAATGCTACAAATTGCTTATGAGGCTCTTTATTTCCCTCCAGTGATTAATAAGCAATGTATCTCTGACTCCATGGCAGGCCTCACCGAAAGCATACCAAGGGGCACAAGAAATGCTGTTTGCAGGCTTTTGGAGACAGGCTAGTCACAGCTGGGTAGTATTGATAAAAAATATAAAGGAGAAAATGCCAAACTCCTGCACTCTGCGTTAGAGGCTGGGGATGTTTTAGTCAATGAGGTTGTCTGTTGGGGGAGAACTTTCTATCAAAGGCCGACCTTTACCCACCTGTTTGGCCACCCTGCCTGGATGCTGAAGCCTGCACAGGAGCTGTTGGGGGCTGCTGTCTGCCAAGGGGGACTGCTGGCCCAGGAGAGGGTGTGTCTGGCCAGTACTTCCTGATTGGGGAGGGGTGTGAGAGTCTAAGAGATTTCAAACTGTAAAGAAAGTTCTTAACTAGAACGTTCTTTATTCCACTGGATCAATTAGTCGTCTACACATTCTTGAGTCAGTAATGAAAGGGAAGGGTTGAGGGGTTACAGTTATAGTGCATTCAAACTGGGTGTGAAAAGGGGGGGCTCCAATCCTGGAGCCTGAAAAATACAGTTAGACGTTTTGTTCTCAGGCTAAAGGTGGGGAAAGTTACAATAAACACCTGCAAAAGCAAAAGCAGCAAAGTCGTTGAGAAAGATCCCCATCCCCAAGGTTAGGGAGGCATGAAAGATAACATTCAGACTGTGAGAAGAGAGATACATATCAAGGGTAGGGGTGAGGGGCTGTGACGTGGACCTCGTTGGGAATCCACCTCTCGCCCGGGAATGGCAGCATTTAGCTGACAAGGGGCTCCTTCTCTGGTGATCTGCCATCAGTTGGCCTTCGAGAATAATATGTGACCATTAGAACAGATATGTTGCTGGCGACCAACTTCAAGATAATTCATACCGTAGTACCTCGTTCCTGTGCATGGGTGTGAATGTTGAACAGTGAAGAAAGCTGCCGGGAAGGAAGTGGATTCATTTGAAACGTGGTGTTGGGGGAGAGTTTTATGGATACAAATCAGTGGGTTCTAGATCAAATCAAGCCTGAACTCTCCCTAGAAACTAAGATGACTAAACTGAGGCTATCATACCTTGATCACACCCTGAGAAGACAAGAGTCACTGGAAAAGACAATAACACTAGGAAAAGTTGAAGGCAGCAGGAAAAGAGGAAGATCCAACATAAGATGGATTGGCTCAAGCAAGGAAGCCACAAAGGCCCTCACTTGCAGGACCTGAGCAAGGCTCTTAATAATAATACACTTTAGAGGTCATTAATTCATAGGGTCACCACAGGTTAGAAGCAACTTGACTGCACTTAATATGCACATACTTCATATCAGGAGGGTGGCATGCCAATTCTTTTTGCCCCTTCCTCCTTGGTGTGCTGTCACTCCTAATGAGCTTGCAGGTTGTAGAGGACTGAGGCTGAGGACAGACTGGCAGTCTCGGCCGCTCTGCCTCCACTTCAAAAGTGGAGGCAGAGCGGCCGTTCAGACGGCCGCATCTGCCCCAAGGAGGTGGCCCGGACGCATCGCCTCCGGCACCGCGCTCCTCCCGCAGCAGCCGAGCACCACTTCAAAGTGGTGCTCCGGCTGCTGCAGCATGCGTTCCACCCGCCAGAGCAGGTGTGAACGCGTGCCGGGAGGGGGAGCTGCGTGGCGTCCGCACGCTGCCGTAGGAAGCTGCCCGCAGTCTGAGCGCTGCAGACGGCTTCCTTCCGGCGGCGTGCGAACACCGCGCCGTGGGGGAAATTCCCCCGCCTTAGTCTGCTGTGCCGCGGAGGTGCAGCAGACTACCAGTCTGTCTTCAGCCTAAGAAAGACAGACTCCCAAGTTTCTCTCTCACACCTGAAAATTCACTGGTTTAGGATTGGGTGTAAACATTTTCTTTTTAATAAATACTTTAAACTTTTGATGCTGGGAGCAGTTCTCTGTACCACATAGACCTCCACTGTCTCAAGCACGTTATCTAAAGAGGGGAGCCAGGGGGAAGGCAAGTGGCTATTCCTCCAAAGGCACCCAAGGCAGTAAACAGTCCCCGCAGTCACCAGGCACTGGGCAGTGGGAGACACAGGGGCAAGGTCTCAAAACTGGGAAGGGAAGCTGGGGATCCTGATCCTCCCACTGGGGAATCCCTACAATGATCAGGTGGCAGTGATGGGCTACCCGAGAGTGGAAGAAAAGCCCCTCCAAGGAGTTGGGAATCCTTAGGAGGGCAGGGCAGGGCAGAATAGAGCCTGCAGGCCAGAGCAGACACGTTCTGCCACACAGTCTAAGACAGGGATCTCCAACCTTTTTTGAACCTGCAGGAACCTTTGGAATTCTGACACAGCATGGTGGCCAAAGCCACAAAATGGCTGCCAGAACACAAAGTTGTGCTGCAGGAAGTGAAGCCAGCCACAAAATGGTTGCCACAGGTTATCTTCAGTCACACAGTGAAGATCTTTGTGTTGTGGTGGCAGCTGCTGACAAAGCAGCTTTAAAAAAATCTGCATAACCAGTCAGCTCTCCAGGGGTCAGTCAGGCAAAAGCCCTGCCCAGTCCCACCCTCTTTCTAATGACATTTGGTGGGCACCAGGAAAGATGTCAGGCATCATGGTGTCCCCATCTATCAAACTGTGGTCCTCTGGTAGGGTTGCCAAGTCTGAGTTGAAAAATAACTGGAGACTTTGGGGGTAGATCCAGGAGAGGGCAGGGTTTGGGGAGGAGAGAAACCTCAGCATGGTACAATGCCATAGAGTCCACCCTTCAAACCAGCCATTTTCTCCAGGGGAGCTGATCTCTCTCAGCTGGAGATCAGTTGTAAAAGTGGGTGATCCCCAGGCCCCACCTGGAGGCTGGCAACCCTATCCTCTGGTCTAAAATAAAGGTCCGCAAATCGGGTGGATAGCTAGCAGACAAGAGCTTCTCCTAGTTCCCAAACAGAGGTTTTACACTCATACACTAGTTAAGACAATAGTGGCATAGTTAACCAGGGCAGAAAATTTACACCACAAGGTCAACTACATTATACTTTCAGACCCTTAATTTATCTTGGAGATTTGAAGTTCAATATCAAGGCTGCAGTGACTTAGAGGTTACGATGCTGAACTGCAGACCGGAAGGTCGGTAGCTCAGCAGTTCGAGACCCAAGTGCCTTGTGACGGAGTGAGTTCCCATCTCTGGCCCCAGCTCCTGCACACCTAGCAGTTCGAAAGTAAGAAATTGCAAGTAGATAAATAGGTACCACTTTGGTGGGAAGGTAACAGCATTCCGTGCGCTTCGGCGTCTAGTAATGCCGGCCACATGACCATGGCAAAGGGCGCTGGCTCTTTGGCTTGGAAATGGAGATGAGCACCACCCCCTAGAATTGGATTTGACTGGCTTTCGAGCAAGGGAAACCTTTACCGTATTAATTTTAAAAGGATTTAGCATTTTCTTTGTGATCGCTAGCAGCTGGGGTGTGTGTGGAGAGTGTGCTTCACTTGATCTCTCACAAAATCTTTTTTGGTCTTGTCATTGCTTGGGTACATTTTATTTCCAGGGGTCGCTAGCTGAATGTTACTATGCAGTGTGAAGTCATTTGTTCTAGCTAGCCATGTTGTTTGGTCATCGTGGTATTTATGGCTCAGTTGGATAAGGCATCAGGTGTGAGCGAGCAACTAGTTGCACTTTTAATAAACTTTCCGAAGTAGATTAAAAAGCTTTTATGAGCTGATAATAGGATTTGAAAAGTGATATTCAGGCAGCAAATTATGTAATACCAATGACGCGTAGGAGGAAAGCAAATATGAAAGCGTTGGGTCTGATGATATTAACCCAAATCACAGAAGAGGAGTGAATCATCTAGCACTGGTAGCTAGGGATTACTTTTTGAAGACAAAAATAAGGGGGGGGGGGGGAATCCCTGAACTGTTAAGGAAGTGGAAGTCTGACAATATGGCAACACTGTAAATCCTCCTGAAATTGATGCACCTGTAATAGAAGAGAAGAAGAAGAAGAAGAGATTGGATTTATATCCCGCCCTTCACTCACTTGGAGTCTCAGAGCGGCTTACAAACTTCTTTCCCTTCCCCTCCCCACAACAGACACCCTGTGAGGTAGGTGGGGCTGAGAGAGCTCTGCGACAACTGTCCTTGAGAGAATAGCTGGTACAGAGCTATGGCTTGCCCAAGGTCATCCAGCAGGTGCAAGTGGAGGAGTGGGGAATCAAACCCGGTTTTCCCAGATTAGAGTCCACGCACTTAACCACTACACCAAACTGGCTCTAATATGGCTGATGCACCTGAAAAATGGCTTAGGCGGGTACCTGGAAGTATTAAAGTCTGGGAGCATATCTATACCCTCCACTTGGTGGTGGAGGAAAGTGCTGTCAGGTTGCAGTTGACTTGTGGCGACCCCACAGGGTTTTCAAGACAAAAGTTGAGGAGAGGTGGTTTGCCATTGCCTACCTGTGCGTAGCAACCCTGGAATTCCTTGGTGGTCTCTCATCCAAGTACTAACAAGTGCTGATCCTGCTTAGCTTCTGAGTTCAAGATCTAGCTAGCCTGAGCCATCCGGGTCAGGGTACCCACACTTAAACTGGTTCAGTAGTCATTCCCTCTCCCTGTGAATTCAAGGACCATGTGAGAAGTTTTGGGGCTAACATTATGAGTGGCAGGAAATCAATCCAGAATGTTCTCTGAAATGGAAGCTTGTTCTTGTCTAGGGCCCACGTGCTCCTACACAGCAGCACCCCCTTATCTTCAGTTCCTCTTTTGCCGCCAAAGGAGAAGATCATATTTTTGGAGTCTCCAGCTACAGTTGAGAGGATTTTGTCCAGGTTCATCAAACTTATGTTGGCATCTAAGTTTCTTCCATAGCTCAGAAAGCCCTTTTCAAAAAGTGCTCCTAATGTGGAGCAAAGTTGATCCAAACTGATGAACATGACCTTTATCTGTTCTGTTTGGGTGAAGGGCATAGAGTCTCCACATGTAAGTAAGGCCTGCCACTTTTCCCCTAAAGCTTGGGGGAACAGGGTATTGAAACTTAAGGCAACATTGTGGGAGAAAGCCCTTAAAGACTTGGAGCCCTCGTCCAAGTTGGCTCTGGTGATAACTCCCAGTTCCCCATCTTTGGAACTGACGTGTTCAGCTCCACCTTCTGGATCCGTATCTCAGCAGATCCATTCTCAGTTGTGTTCCCCTCAGGTTCATCGTGCCCCTTCTGAGCCTCCAGCTAAGAAGGCTAAAGGCAAGACAAAGGAAAAGTGTAAACTGGCTCCACAGCAGAATGCTCCCATCTACACTCTTGAGCTGATGCCACCCTTGCAGGAGAAGCCTAGAACCCCATCTCCAGGTCTGGGATCTCCACCTGTTTCTATCTCTGATGGGGACAGGGATACCAGCTTACCAAATGGCCAGGCTCTGCATGAATACAATCCGGAACAAATGGCCATGGTTCCATGGTCTCTGCCCCAACCGCCTATGTGGTGGCCTTCACATCCCTACATGATGTCTCCAGGATATTTGGAGGAATGGGATGACAGCTTCACAAGCTGTAGGGATGCGAGTTTGTATCATTACCCTTATGTGGTGTTGTCACATCCGCCTTCAGTGACTATCTCACACAGGCCAGGTTCTCCTGTTCTGGCAGTGAGAGGAGAAGGAACTGTGATTGAATCCAGTGAATCTGACACAACATCAGATCCGAGCCCAGATGAGAGGGTAGGCGAGCCATCTCTGGCATCTCCTATGGAGGATCTCCAAATATTTGGAGGACAGATTATTCATATGGCCCAGTCTCTCAAGATAGAAGTCATTACCTTGAAGCACAAACCCAAAGATAAAATTCTGAGTCACCTCTCTTCAGAGTCTCTTGGGGTTATTGCTTTCCTGGTGTTGGAGCACCTTGAGGACCTTACACAGGAACTGTGGCAAAAACCTGTGTCTCTCCAGCCTACCTCCAGATGGGTAGAACATTTTCATAAGATCAAGAGGGAGCCATTTGACTATTTGACAACTCATCCTCTGCCATCCTCCTTGGTTACAGAGGATACGTAGATGAAGGGCCATCAGGCCTACCATTCTGCTCCCACAGATAGGAAAGGGAGAAAACTGGATATCCCGGGTTGAAAATTATACTCTTCAGCAGCTTTAGGTTTCAAAATAGCTAACTATGAAACAATTATGGCTGGTTATCAGCTCTTCTTATGGGAGAGGATTCTTCCGTTCCTGGAACTCCTGTTGGAAGATTTTACAATTTATTAAAATTTCATTGTTGGTTCAGCATTATTGATTTGAAGGATGCCTATTTTCATGTTTCAATCCACCCTTAACATCACAAGTTCGTATGTTTTTCATGTGGGGAACGAGTTTTCCAGTTCACTGTCTTACACTTTGGTCTAACCAGGGTATTCTCTAAGTGTTTGGCCCCAGTTATTGCTTACCTTGGTATGTGGGGTTGCCACATTTTCCCTTACTTAGATGATTGGTTATTCGTGGCAAATTCCAAGAACCAATTGTTGAGTCACTGCACTCTCTGACACTGCACTGTCAAAGACTAGGACTCCTGGTAAATTGGGACAAATCATAATTAGTTCCATCTCAGAAGGTACAATTTATCAGAGCTATGCTAGATTCCCTAGTGGGGAAGGGTTTTCTGTCCCCTGAAAGAGTACAGGCTATCTTGGCCTTGGTTAGACAGTTCAGATCTCACTAGTTCCAATCAGTTTGGAAAATCCTGTTTCTTTAGGGATATATGGCTTCTACCACCGCAGTCCTGCCTGTGGTGAGGTTACATATGCGACCCCTGCAGCTCGGGTTTCTATCTTGTTATAGAGCTGTGGTTCATGCCTTATGGCACAGATTCTCTATTCCCAGATGTCATACAGTCTTTATTGTGGTGGTCTTCTATGAATAATTTATCCCAGGAGATTTCCTTCTGGGTTTCTGAACGTAAGGTATTCCTTACTACGGATGCTTTGCTCTTGGGTTAGGGCGCCTACTGTAAGGGATTGTCATCTAGGAGTACTTGGTTAGAAGATGAGAAGCTGCTGCACATTAACATTTTAGAATTGCAAGCAGTGGTTTCTCAACTATCCTTCAGAACCTATCCATTCTTGTCCAGATGGACAATATAGTTACAATGTTTTATTTTAAACAATCAAGGGGGTTCTGGGTCCAGAGGTCTATGTCAGAAAGCTACCCTGCATAGCAGTGAAGCTCAGTGCTTCCTTTCAAGCTGATAAGTACTGGAGTCGGGAGTGAGTTTCAGCATGATCAAGTATATTGTAGGTCAGGAACAAGCATGACAAACCCCGGGCTCAGAGCCCTCTTTTATGCTGGTCGGAGGTAATCCTCCAACCTCACCCAAATGTTCTGATAGGACCTTAAGATAGTGGTTACAGTTCATAGGTCCTCAGGGGGAAACCTAGGCTCATGATTGGTGGTCATTTAGGATCCGACCGGCTATTGTTCTACCTGGCTGAAGCTCAGGTAGATTCAGGCCATGTTCGAATGTCCATGTGGCGGTTGCCATTATGCGAGCACATGGTGACCGCGATCTTGATACACAACACCCCTCCCCCCATAGTCCAGTTCCCCCTTACAAACATAGTCCTTTAGGTACCCCAGCCGGCGACGTTTGCGTCCTGAGCACCAGGGTGTTGCAGGTCCTGGGCCGGTGCTCGGATCTGGGAGTGGGACAGCAGGCGACTGTTCGGGAGTGTCTGTGGGGAGTTCCGGCAGCAGTGCCGGTGGTGTTGACTCGCCTGGACTATCAGGTGGCAGGATATCCACAGGCTCCATGTCGGGGCAGGATTCTTGGAGCGAAAGCTGGTCCGGTTCTGCAGTTGCAGGAGTCTCGGGAACGTTGGGTGTGCTGCTCAGGAGATGCCGCCGGAGCTGGTCGATGTGGTGCCACCACACCAACCCTTCCTCTGTAAGTACCTTGTAGGAGAGTGGTCCTGTGGAACAGATGATTCTTCCAGGGACCCACGCCGGACCTTGGGTGTAGTTCTGGATGTAGACTGGGTCCTCAGGGAAGAACACTCGGGGAGCTGGCCGGAACTCGGGTTGGTGTTGCCATTGGCGGCATGGTCGGGGTGGAGCCCGTCTAGCATGGAGCCGAGGCACAAGCACATCAGCATTTCTGCTGGGCTGCGTCCAGTCTCGGTGTGTGGGGTAGACTGCTGGCCGAACAGGAATTTTGCCAGTTTGAATTCCCAGTCGCCCTGGTCCATCCGCTTGATGGCCTCTTTGGTAGTTCTTACCATTCGTTCTGCTTGCCCGTTGGTTGCTGGATGGAAGGGAACTGAGCAGATGTGCCGGATGCCAAGGGAGTACACAAAACACTGGAACTCCCCGGAGGTGAAGGCCATCCCGATGTCCATGATGAGAGTCTCTGGTAGTCCGTGGGTGGCGAATATGCGCCACATGGCTCGAACGGCCGCCTCGGTTGGGGTATCCCTCACTGGGGCTACCTGTCAGTGAACTGCCATAGACTGGAGTGGCGTGTCTGCATTAATATTCCAATGTTACATCTGGCTAAGCCTTTCTGTTTAACTTGCATTGTTTTGGTTCTGAATGTTTTATTCTATGCTTATAGGTCCCGACCAGGAGATAGTATCAGGGACCTGACCCCCCACCACTGGAATACACACCTCGCTTCGCCTTGCTTGCTTTGCTTTGCTCTGCACATGCTCATTACTCATTCGCTTTTATCTTTAGCCTCCTCAGCTAACGACCTTGAAAGGAAATGCCTCCTGTTATGTGTTACAAGAACCACAGGTGTTATGTATTCTATTTTCTTAATTTCTCTGGGAACTGTTCTTCCAAAATGTTCAACAGTATATCTCCCTGAGAACTCATTTTGCCGCGCTTTCCTTGGGAACACTGGGCCAGTATAATTGGGCGCCAAGAATTCTCTGTAGTGATTGGTAGAGGGTAGTTGGGCCATATTTCATATCCAGTATAATTATGATTGTAATTCAAAGCTTAAGCATTACTAACAGAAGAAGTGTCTGACCAACATGATCTTTTCTACAAATAAAGGACTATCTGTTTAAGGAGACCTGTTGTGGACTATATCTATTAGGACAGTCTCACACTATCTCCAGCCACTTGCTGTAACTATCTACAGTGATAAAAAACAGCTGCCCCTGGACTGGCCCAGCGAAGTCCAGGTGGAGTCGGGACCAGGGCTTGTTGGTCGACTCCCAGGGCCAGACGGGGGTTTGAGGAGGTTTGGGACATGACTCCTGGCATCTGCTGCATCGGTGGACCTGGTCCTTGATTTCCTTGTCCATGCCGGGCCACCACACGTAGCTGTGGCTAAGGCCTTCTTTTGGACAATTCTGGGATGAGCCTTGTGAAGCGTGGCCAGGACTTTCGTGTGGACTGTCCCTGGGATGATCACCCTTGTCCCCCACAGCAGCCACCCCTTGTGGGTGGACAGCTTGTTGCACCGTGTGGTGTAGGCAGCAAATTCAGGCCCTGGATGATCAGGTCATCCCCTCCCCACCCAGTCTAAGACTCAGGAGAGGACTCGGTCCTGGGCCATGCGGCGGGCCACATCATATACCTGGACAGGCCGGTCTGGGAGGTCCTTGATGAGAGCGACGTGGAAGGCAGGCACCGGGTCCAGGTTGCAGGATGGAAGCGAGAGATGACTCAGGGCATCAGTGTGGCCCATAGCTTTCCCTGGGCAGTGCACCAAAGAGTACTGGTACCCCAATAGAAAAATGGACCACCATAGTACCTGCGGAGACAGCATGTGTGGGGTTTGGCGGTGCAAAGCAAGGAGGCCCAGGAGCGGCTTGTGGTCCATGGCCATGGTGAACGCCCTACCATACAGGTAGTGGTGGAATTTTTTTACTCCCATGACTATGGCTAGGGCTTCTTTATTGATTTGGGCGTTGTTCCACTCCACTGCCAATAGAGTTCTGGAATAATAAGCCACTGGAACCTCTCGCTCGTTGGGAAGCCGATGGCCCAGGACCGCCCCCACCCCGTAAGGAGGTGTGTCACAAGCCAGGATCACCAGCAAGGACTCGTTGAAGTGAGCCAGGGCAGCATTAGAAACCAACAAGTCTTTTACCACTTTAAACACTGCCGAGTTGCGTGGCCCCCAGTCCCATTTGGCCCCTTTGTCCAGCAACCAGTGGAGGGGCTTGGCTACTGCTGTCTTGTGGGGAAGGAAGGCATGGTAAAAGTTCAGGAGGCCAAGGAACGCCTGCAGCTCAGCCTTTGAAGTGGGTAGGGGTGCCTCTGTGATGGCTGCCACCTTCTCCGGGGTGTGGTGGATACCCTGGGCATCGACTGTGAAGCCCAGGAAGGTCATTGAGGGGATGCCTAAGATGCACTTGTCCTTGCGCTCCTTTAGGCTGGCGTCCTAGAACCGCTGGAGGATGGACCGCAGCCAGGTCTTGAAGGTGGTGACATCCGGGGCTGCAATCAGGACATCATCAAAGAATGGCTTCACTCCTGGAAGACCTTTCAAAACAGAATCCATTAATTGTTAAAACAACCCCGGGGTGACACTGACCCCGAACTGGAGCCACTTCACCTTGAATGCCCCCTTTTGGGTGACTATGGTTTGGGCCTCTGCTGTAGCGTCATCCACTGGAAGTTGCTGGTAGGCTTGGGCCAGGTCTAGCTTTCCAAATACCTTGGCCCCCACTAGTGACGCCAAGACGTGGCTGACCACTGGTACTGGGTATGTGTGGTCCTGTAAGGCCAAATTCAAAGTACATTTATAGTCCGCACAAATGCGGATCTCCCTCATGTGAGAGACCGGCTCGAGCACACCTTGAGCCACAAGCTTGTCTAACTCCGCCTCTACCTTCAGCTGGATGGCTAGTGGAGGCCGCCGAGCCACCATGTGGATGGGGCGGACAGCAGGGTTTAAGTCCAGTGAGACGGGAGGCCCCCAGTAGGAACCCAACGTGCCATCGAAAATGGCAGGAAATTCCATGCAGACTGACTCTAAGTCTTCGGAGCCCATGCGGTGCACCCCCCTGACTTCTAGGCCCAGGGGGTGGAACCATGAAAGTCTCAAAAGGCTGACAAGGTCTCTCTCCACCACCAGGAGGTCTAGGAGCCCACTAAAGTCCTGGTATTTATTTATTTATTTATTTATTTAATTTCTAAGTCACTCTCCCCGCATTCGCAGGCTCAGAGCGGCATACAAGACCTGGCGCACCAGGATTCAGTAAACAGAATAAATATTTAAAACAGTATAAAACATTTCCTTAAGAACACAGCAATAGACAATAAACAATATAGCATGCTCAACAATCAGAACTCCAAACTCCGGATCTCAGATGGTGATTATCTGATCGCACCGGTGCCCTTTCCCAGCGGCAAATAGCACAGCGGCAATCAGGCCAATTAATAGATGGTACAGTCAGGCATTAATAGATGTTCTATGGAGTTGGGGGGGGGAGGCAAGAGTAGCAGTCCCTACGCGTATGCCTGGCAGAAGAGCTCTGTCTTACAGGCCCTGCGGAACTGTATCAAGTCCCACAGGGCCCTGATCTCTTCTGGGAGCTCATTCCACCAGGTCGGGGCCACCACTGAAAAAGCCCTCTCCCTCGTGGTAGCGAGTCTGGCTTCTCTGGGGCCAGGTATAGTCAGTTGGTGTTGGGCCCCAGACCGTAGTGCTCTCTGGGACACATATGGGGAAAGGCAGTCCCTCAGGTATATTGGACCCAGGCCATTTAGGGCTTTAAAGGCCAGCACCAGAACCTTGAAGCGGATTCTGTATGCTATTGGCAGCCAGTGCAGTGCCACCAGCGCAGTCCGGATGTGCTCCCGTCTTGGAAGACCAATCAGCAGCCTCGCTGCGGCATTCTGCACCAGCTGCAGCCTCTGGATCAGCAACAAGGGCAGCCCCATGTAGAGAGCATTGCAATAGTCTAGCCTCGAGGTGACTGTTGCGTGGATCACTGTAGCCAGGTCAGCGCGGTCCAGGAAGGGAACCAACTGCCGCACCAGCCTCAGATGAAAAAAGGCCGACTTGGCAGCGGCTGCCACCTGGGCCTCCATCATTAAGGAGGGATCCAGGAGCACTCCCAAACTCCTCACTACTGGCGCAGGCACCAACGGCGCCCCGTCGAATGTCAGGAGTGGGAGCCCCGACCATGGTCTGCCCTTGCCCAGGCACAGGACACCTGGATCAGGGTGGCGTGGCAGTTTTGCTGGGGGTGGCCTGTGCTGAAAAATAGGAGCGGGGGCAGCAGCCTGGGCCGTGCGTCAGGAGCAGGAACCAGAGGAACAGAATGCACCTTTTTGAGAGCGAGGGCGCAGCTGGCAGATGTCTTCCTCCTCCAAAACGTCCAATTCTGAGGTCGTGGTGTGGTGCGAGTGGATGGCCGTGCAATCCTTCTGGGTCATTTCAAACACAATCGCCGTCTGCAGCACCTTTTCAAGAGTCAGTTCCAAGAGTGTGATCAGCCGCCACCAGAGCTTGGCCTCATGCACTCCGAGCACAACACTGCCCAACAAATGGTCCTCTATGAGTTGGTACTCACACCCGACTGCCAGCCGGCGGAGGTTGGTGAGGAACGCAGCAGCACTCTCAGCCATCTGTTGGGTCCTTTGGAGGAACTGTACTCTGAGCGCCAGCATGGAAGGTTTTGGCGCGAAGTAGTCCCGAGCTGCTTGAGGAGTTCATTGTAGGTGAGATCCAGCAGGTCTCAGGGAGAGATTAGGCTCTGGGCAAGGCACATGGTTTCTACACCGCTGTGGCCCAATAGCCAGGCCCGCTTCATGTTGGCCTCGGTGACCCAGTGCACAGTCAGAAGGAACCTGAGTTGCCTGGACCATGCGTCCCAGTCTTGGGTTTGGAGGGGTCAAAGGGAGTGATTTGTCTCATGGCAGCCGCCATAATTACTGGAGCAGGAGTGGCACAGTGAGCGATGTCCTCAGGGGCTTGCAGCGTTTGCTCGGAGTGCAGGGCTCGGCGATGCCTGGTGCCGGTGGATCAGTGCTCGGTGCTTCACTGCTCGGTTCGGCTGATGAGTCGCTCATCGGGATCCTACCTTCGTTGCCACTGATAAGTACTGGAGTCGGGAGGCTAGTGGAGTGAGTTTCAGCGTGATCAAGTTTATTGTAGGTCAGGAACAAGCATGACAAACCCTGGGCTCAGAGCCCTCTTTTATGCTGGTCAGAGATAATCCTCCAACCTCACCCAAATGTCCTGATAGGACCTTAAGATAGTGGTTACAATTCATAGATCCCTGGGGGAAAATCTAGGCTCATTATTGGTGGTCATTTAGGATCCAACCGTCTATTGTTCTACCTGGCCGAAGCTCAGGTAGATTCAGGCCATGTGTGAAAGTCCACGTGGCGGTCGCTATTACGCGAGCACATGGCGACCGCGATCTTGATACACAACACAAGCTGTCCACAGCATCTCTGGGGGAGTTTAAACATGGAAGCCGACAGACAGAGCAGGGCTGCCTCACTCTCCCATGAGTGGTCCACAAAGGCCACTTACCTGGAACCGCTTTTTACCTTCTGGGGTGTTCCGGACATCGATCCTTTTGTGACATGAAGCAAGAAGGCTGTGAGGTTCTGTTCCTGAGTAGGAATAAAAATTGGTTCCCTAGAGGATGTGTTTCAGCTGCGTTGGCAGTGAGCTATGTTTTACGCGTTTCCTCCATTCCCGCTCCTTATCAGGGTAGTAGAGAAAGCCAGGAGGGAGAGATCACACATGATCCTGAAAACATTATTTTGGCCTTGTTAAATAAGGTTTCTGATCATTATGGAAATCTCCTGTGGCCAGTTCTTTTCCCTACCAAACTAATCAGATTTAATCAGCATCATCCGGGTGGTTCATCACCACCTCAGCCTGATGGCTTGGAGGCTTCAGACAGAGACTTAATATTGTCTAAAGAGGTTAATGGTATTCTCCTGCAGTTATGCAGGCCTAACACTAGGAAATCGTATGTGTATAAGTGGAGGCAGTTTTCCCTCTGTTGTTGCCTGGTGGTGCCCCATTGCAGGTTGTATTTGACTGTTTATTACACTTGAAGGCTAAGGGCCTAGCATTTTCTTATTTGAAGGTTCATCTGGCTGCTGTCTTTTGCTATCACAGGAATTGAGGGAGGATCAGTTATCTTCCATCATTTGTCTAAGAGGTTTCTTAAGGGGGTTAGGTAATTTCTGACTGTCCAGGGATCCTTTAGTGCCCCAGTGGTCTCGATCTGTTGTGTTAGCACAGTTAACGTTCAAGCGCTTTGAACCCCTTGCTACCCGTTCTTTGGCAGAACTTTCTGTGAAGGTGTGTTTCTTAGTAGCTGTGACCACAGCCAGGAGGGTGAGTGAACTAGTAGCTCTTCAGATAGATTCCCTGTTATAGAGGTTCTTTCCTGAAAGGATAATTCTATGCCCTAGTTTTAGGTTTCTTGCTAAGGTAGTTTCTAGGTTCTATTTATCCCAAAATATTGTTTTGCCTGTATTTTTTCCTGCACTGAGCTGTGAGAATGCACACTCATTGCATTTTGTGGGTGTTAAGAGGGCATTATTATTATTTTACCTCAAGAGAACCCTGGAGCCCTGTTTGTTTGTTTGTTTTAGTGGCCCTAAGAGAGGTAGGAGAGCGTCATCTCAGACTCTGTCCTGATGGATGGTGAGGACCATTAGGGAGTGTTGTGATGGGGCCAGATTGTCATGCCCATTCCTGCAGGGCAGTGGCTTCTTCCACAGTTTTCCTGGATGGAGTGCCTTTGATGGACATCTGCAGAGCAAGACATGAGGCTCAAGTAGGCAAGGCAGTTCTTCATTCACTGTCCAAGTGAGGAGAGCATGCCCCCACTGCCTGGTGAGGAGCTTGCTAGAATCCCCAGGTGGGACTGCACAGAAGATTGGTGATGAAAACAGAATTGCTCTTACCTATAACTATTGTTCGTCAAGTATCTTCTGTGCAGACACACCTGCCTTCCCTCCTGCTCTGCTGTATGCTCTGGCTTCCGTGGTGCTAGAGGTACGGAGGGTAAGGGGGTGCTGCTGCACAGGAGCATGTGATCCCTGGGTGAGGACAAGCTTCTGACCCTGGCATCCAGTGCCCCCTGGAGGTTTTTTAGCTGTAAAGACTTATCTGATGGCAGGCCTGCTCACATGCACAGAAGATAAGGAACAGTAGTTACAGGTAAGTGCAACTTTGTTTTCTAACAACAGTTTCAGCAGTTTCCCCAACTACAGTTGCCTAGGATTCTTTGGAGTAAGCCATGATAAAATTGTATTATAAAATGTTCATTTGGAACCTTTGTGACTTATCCACATATCATCTTACAACTTATGGGCTCAACTTAAATCACAAGGGTGGAGGAGGCATAGATCAGTAGTAAAGCACAAGTTTTCATGTTTGGTCCCTGTTATCTACAAATACAAGTGTCTTGGTGTGAAGATCAGGGTCTTAAATGATGTTTGAACAGAGGCACCATGATGTAAAGTTTGACCAGTGTTGTTTCCTCCCCAACCTGTACCTGATAATCTGATTTCATGTGGCTTCTAAATATTTTAAGTGAGCCATCAGGGAAACAGGAAAAAGTAATTTTTATTGATGTTCTTGGATAGGAGAATAAGGTTGTTAGTGTGGTCTCTGCCCCAGAGTCTACCTGATAGTCCGACTTCATGTCTCTTCTAAATGCAGTTATTTCAAGTGAGCCGTTAGAGAAACAGAAAAAGTGACTTTTATTGACCTTTTTGATTAGGAGAATAAAGGTGTTAAGCAAAGAGATTAAAACAGTTTACAAGTATAACACAGTATTTGCTGGACTCATGCAGTTGTAACATTTCACTTGTCAGTTCTGGGTACAGAGGAGAGTTATCAGCAGTGCTTTTATCCTTGGGGTGACTTTTTGAGCTTTACACTATCTTAGGAATCTCACAGTATATGTGTGAGCTCCTTTTGGAAACTCCAGGGTTTCTTTTGCAAGCTTTTCCCTGAACCTAGACTCTGAGATTGGTACAGTCTCCTTTTTCAAGTATTAACTGAAATTAGCCTGCTTTCATTGAAACTAGGCTGTGAGACAACACTGTCCCCTGAGAAAGGATCTGATCTTATTCTCTAAAGGCTCAAACTCTATCTCCTAAAGCATTCACTTTCTTCCTAAGCCAGGCTGTGAGACCTAGGAAGCTTCCCAAGAGAGGAATCCTCTGGTCTCACTGGAGGCACAAACCCTATCTGACTCAGACTGATGGTTTTATTGCTTCTCACTCCTCCCTCCCATCTGGCTCCTCCAGAATTCCATGGGTCCTGATTGGCTCTTAGCTGTTCTGCCCACCCACCAAACTGGAATGAAGGGGATTAGAGATAGAAAGGGGCAGGACCCTTGCCTATCCATCAAACCTGGGTAACCGTGGAAAAACTTCTACTCAGAGCCTTGGAGAATTCCTGCCAATCCGATTAGGCTAATGCAATAAAAGGCTAGGACAAATAGTGGTGGGACTAATTTATAAGACTGCTTTGACATTCATATGCTCCTTTGGTGCAACTAGAGCAACATTATGTGCAGACAGTATAGAAATAACTGGGCAGCTTTTCATATAATGATTGGGCTGGCCATGCAACCTGTCCAGGCACCTAGGAAAGTAATAGAGACTTCAGCTGCACTGAAAATTAAATTTCCCATCCAGAAGGCTTGCTTGAAGTATAAAATGTTGGTGAAAGCTCAAACTTGGAATGTTGCATGGATGTGCATTGCCTGCTAAAGGTGATCCCACATCAAATGCCTATATTTTGCTTATTTAACTTACACTCTGTTCTTCTGCTGAAGAGCTGAGAGAGCTTCCGTGCAGGCAGCTTCTTGGGCCAAATATGCTTAGATTCAGGAGAACTGCGTCACAGCATCCTCTGAGCTATATGTAGACCTTCCTGTTTGAACGAAGGGAAGGATAAAACCAGATAAATCAACCCAGTCTCCTTCTGAAGTTAATGTATTTCCTTCAGTCAGTTCTGCAGAGGCCGCAGTGTGGCCACAGGCCACACTCAGAGATTTCTACATCACTCATCTGTGTGTGTTATGTGCCATCAAGTCTCTTCCAACTTATGGTGGCCCTATAAATTAGTAACCTTCCAAATATCCTATTGTTAACAGCCTTGCTCAGGTCTTGCAAACTGAGGGCCTTTGTGGCTTCCTTGAGGGAATCAGTCCATCTCATGTTGGGTCTTCCTCTTTTCCTGCTTTCTTCAATTTTCCCTAGCAGTTTGGTGTAGCCAGTTTGGTGTAGTGGTTAAGTGTACAGACTTTAATCTGGGAGAACCGAGTTTGATTCCCCACTTCTCCACTTGCAGCTGCTGGATGACCTTGGGCAAGCCATAGTTCTGTCAGAGCTGTTTTTGAAAGGGTAGTTTCTGTCAGAGCTCTCTCAGCCCCACCTATCTCACTGGGTGTCTGTTGTGGGGAGGGGAAGGGAAAGGAGTTTGTAAGCCACTCTGAGACTCCCAAGTGAAGGGCAGGGTAAAAATCCAATCTCTTCCTCCTCTTCTTCGTCTTCTTCATCATCAATTCCGGTGACTCTTGTCTTCTCAGAATGTGAACAAAATACAATAGCCTCTATTTAGTTGTTCTGGCTTCTAGGGAGAGTTCAAGCTTGGTTTGATCTAGAACCTCCTTATTTGTCTTTTTGGTCACCCAGGGATATCCATAAAGCTCTCTCCAGCACCACATTTCAAATGAATCAACTTTCTTCCTGCCAGCTTTCCTCACTGTCCAACTTTCACACCCAGACATAGTAATGGAGAATAGTGTGGTATGAACCATCTTGATCTTGGTCGCCAGTGAACCTTCCTGATGCATAAGGATCTTTTCTAGTTCCTTCACAGTTGCCCTTCCCAGTCTCAGTCTCCTTCATTATCCATATTTTGGATAAAACACGAAACTTGGAGAGGATGAATGCAGAGGACTCTGGATCCTTTCTTTCCTTTGGGATTTGCAGCGGTGTATAGACAGGATGCACCTGTAGCGCCCTAAGCAGCAGGACTTCAGTGGACCTAGAGAGAGGCAGCCCTGCTTGGAACAGCAGAGCACGCAGCCTTCTGGAACCCTCCTTCGCCTTTGTCTTATGTAGATGTTGAACCTTCATCACAATAGTAGGACAGAGAAGCTTTTCAGGTTGTGAAGGACCCTAGGCTTCAAATCCATCAGATTTCTATAAGTGAGGGATGATACACTGAGCTGTCTAGTTTTATTTGATTTGCTTGGAATTCCTGGTTGCTGTTTTGTAGCTCGGGTCAAATTACGGGATTTGTCTTAAAGAGAAGCAGAGGACCCTCGTCATCCGGGGGGGGGGGGGGGGGGGATGATCCGCATAAGCATTTTCTGTCTTGTGAGTAATGTTTACTGCAGGAAATCAAATTATCATAATATGGAGCCATCTGCTTTTCCTCTGCATGCAATCGCGTAAGTGATTTTGGTTAAGCCATCTAATTTGATCAATTGTACTCCTTGTACAGGCTTTTTTTTTTGGGGGGGGGGAGTGCCCAGTGTGACTTCTATTCTTAATACATTTTCTATATTACCAAGTAGCTTTTGTCAGCTTGATTCAATGTTTTTAGGGTTTGGGGATAAAAAATCTAAACAACATGGAAGCTATTTATTGAACTACTTTTTCTATAGACAAATAAACCATTTGGACCACAGTCAATATGGATATATTTGCTAGTTCTGAAAGAGTAGTAATGATGGAAGTGCAGCATCTGGGGCAGGTGTCCCCAGCGTGGTGCCTGAGGGCGCTGTGGTGCCCACTGATACGTTTCCTGGTGCTCCCAAGTGATGGGGGTTTTTTTGGAAAGTAGGCAGGGTCAGGTGGTCCTTTTGTCCAGCAAGGTTTCTGGTTGGCCACTGGAGATTTGATTGGCTGTGCCAATTTATTGCTTGGCAGTGGCTGCCACAGACAGCTCAAGGATCTTCACTGTGTAACTGAAGGTAAGGTGTGGCAGCCATTCTGTGGCTGGTTCAGTCTCCTACGGCAGCTGTTCTGTGCCAGAAATCCACCCTCTGTGCCAGAAATCCAAATGTGTCTGCAGGCTCCAAAACATGTCTGAGGCAGGGAATATAATAGTCATCCCTTCTCAGAAAGCAAATAATAGACCTGTCATCTTTCTCTTGCCAAGGTCAGGGCAGACCCACATTTCCCTCCCACATAACTTCCTGGGAGGGGTTACACTGAGGTAGTGGCATCCTTCGGCAAGGCATTTGGTGGAAGAGCCATGTGATTTGGAGGAAGAAGGCTCCTGAGGCTTGAGAAAGGCTCGAAACATTGTCAAGCCGAGTGGTGGTGGAGGTGCCATTGACTGGCCCAAGACCACCCAGTGAGATTCAGGGATGAGGGCAGATTCAAACCTGAGTTGTCTTCTTTCCAATTTCCTGTTCCTTGCCTTGTTCATCAACCAAAAGGGAGACTGCAACCCAGAAATCAGAAGGAGACTGAGACTGAGACTGAGACTGGGAAGGGAGGGGGAGGAGGAGGAGTTGGTTTTTATACCTCGCTTTTCTGTACCTGAAGGAGTCTCAGAGCAGCTTACAAACTCCTTTCCCTTCCTCTCCCCACAACAGGCACCCTGTGAGGTAGGTGGGGCTGAGAGAGCTCTGAGAGAAACTACCCTTTCAAAAACAGCCAGCAGGCTTCATGTGGAGGAGGAGTGGGGAATCAAACCCAGTTCTCCAGATTAGAGTCTGGTGCACTTAACCACTGCACCACACCGGAACTAGAAAGGATTCTTAAGTGTAAGGATGTGTCACTGGCAACCAAGATCAAGATAATTCATGCCATAGTATTCCCCATTATTATGTGCAGGAGTGAAAGTTGGACAGTGAGCAATGCTGACAAGAAGAAAGTAGATTCCTTTGAAACATGGTGTTGGAGGAGAGTTTTACAAATACTGTGGACCACCCAAAAGACAAAGAAGTGGGTTCTAGATCGAATCAAGCCTGAACTCATTTGGATGAGAAAGTGGTGCTGAGAGGAAGTGTTTAGATTTTTTAGGCACTCGGGAACTTTCTGGGACAATCTGAACCTGTACAAAAGAGATGGGCTTCACTTGAACCAAAAGAGAACCTGGCCACTGGCAATTAATATCAAAAAAGTAGCTGAGCAGCTTTTAAACTAACCCTGAGGGAAAGTCAACAAGAGCTGGGGAGCCTCTGGTTCGGGACAAGTCAATTCAAAGGAATGATCATGTAAATACTCAGGGTAATATTGATAGGAGCGTAATAGAACTTGGGAATGAGGGCAGGATGGTGACTGAGGGCCATATTGTGAGATTGTGCCAATAAATGTAGTCCACAACAGGTCTCCTTAAACAGAAAGTCCTTTATTTGCAGAAAAGATCTTGTTGGTCAAATACACTTCTTCTGTTAGTAATGCCCAAGCATAGGAATACAACTACAATTATACTTGATATGAAATAAGCCCCCTTCAACATCCACCAATCAATTGGGAGGATTATTGGCACCCAAATATACTGGCCCACTGTTCCCAAGAAAAGTGTGGTAAATTAGGTTCCAGGCAAAGACACTATTAGGATTTGTGGGGCAGATATTCCCAGGGAAAAACCAAGCAAAGGAACCCATAGCACCTGTGAATAATATAACACATAGCAGGAGGCTTGCAGCTCAAAGCCGTGAGCTAGGGAAAAGCGAAAGATAAATAAGAGGGAAGAAAAGCTAATGAGCAATAAGCATGCACAAAGCGAGAAAGACGCGCATTCCTGCGGTGGGAGTTACTCCGTTGATACTATCTCCCGTCCGAGACCTAGAGGAGTCGATATGGAACTCAAAACAAAGGCAAGATTAATTGATCATCAGAACAGATGATAGAACTCTTAGGCATTGGTACATGATGCTAAGGCAACCGAGTTATTGATAATAATAGTCAACAGGAATCTATGGCAGTGCTAACTGACATTCTGCCCTCCCGATAAAACATCCCCTCTCTTCCCAGGTTTCAAAGGGTACAGTTTATGGAAATCACGGATTTTAGCAGGGGCATGCACATGAGAGGTCTCAACCCATCCATCTTCTTCAGGACCAAAATGCAACCATTTGATAAGATAAAACAAATGTCCCCTTTTCATTTTACAGTCCAAAATTTGGTCGATTTCATAATGTGGCTCATTATTCTTCATCAGAGGAGGAGGAGAGGAGGAGGAGGGTCTCCATTCATTCAGCCCAGGATCTTTCTTCAGAAGACTGTAATGGAAAACAGGATGCACAAATTTCAATGATTTCGGGAGTTTAAGTTCAAATGTTACTTTGTTAATGCACCTGATTACTGGGAAAGGTCCCATGTATTTCCAACCCAATTTTCGACTGGGTTGGAGTCCTTTAATGTTCTTATTTGACACATAGACAGAGTCTCCAGGGAAGAGATCCCATCCTGGGGCCCTCCCCTTATCAGCATATTTCTTATAGTCCGCTTTGGCGTCTTCCAGTGTCTTTGCAATTAGCGGCCAAGAAGCATGCAGTGAATTCCATCAAGTAGCAAAATCACCAGACCTCTCAACTGCTGGGCTTAAGTTGGGCAATGGAATCCCTTCAAAGCCTCCAACCGCCATAAACAGAGATACTCCAGTAGATGAATGTACAGCATTGTTATAACTATATTCTGCAAAAGGTAATAGGTCCACCCAGTCATCTTGTTGAAAATTGGTATAGCACCGCAAATATTGTTCTAATATCTGATTAACTCTTTCAGTTTGGCCATCCATCTTTGGATGATAAGCTCTGCTTAAGGCTGCTTCAATTCCCATGACTTGCATAAGCACCCGCCAGAAGTTGGCAACGAATTGAGAGCCATGGTTGGATATTACCTTCTTTGGTATACTATGGTTAACAATCACATGGTTAACAAAAGCTTTAGCTAAAGTCTTTGCAGTAGGCAATTTCTTTAAAGGAACAAAATGAGCTTGTTTAGAAAAAGTGTCCACCACCACCCACACTACAGTCTTCCCTTTGCTAGAAAATAGGTCAGTTAAAAAGTCCATTGAAATAACTTCCCATGGATGGCTGGGAGTTTCCAAAGGTTGCAATAATCCTGGGGGCTTTCCACCCCGGGATTTTCCCATCAAGCAAGTTTGGCAAGAGGAAACATAGGTAGAGACATCCCCCCTCATACGTGGCCACCAAAATTGTTTTTGTAAGAGGTTCAAAGTCTTTAAATAACCAAAATGTCCTGACAGCTTAGACTTGTGTGCTGCTTGCATAACCTCTTTGCGCAGTGTTTAAAGAACACAATTTTCTGTTCTTTAAACCAGCAGCCTTCAGGACTCTATGTGAGGGAAGGCAGGGATTGGAACTCTCGGTTTTCCTCTTCCAAGTATTCATGAGCAAATTTCATAATCAAATCAGATACTGCCGGTGTCACTCCCTTTTTGGTTTGGCTTCTAGTCTGCACCCCCCCCATTGTTCAAGTGCGAACATAGTCTCTATCACTTCATCTTTTTGAGAATCGTGTTGGGGGAGGCGAGAAAGAGTATCAGCTAAGGAATTGGACCGCCCAGGGAAATGTTGAAGTGTAAAACTGAATTTAGAGAAGAAATCAGCCCATCTGAGCTGTTTAGCATTAAGGGAGTGTTGAGTATGTAACACCTCAAGGTTCTTGTGATCAGTCCATATTTCAAATGGTTGGTGCGCCCCCTCTAACCAGTGCCACCAGGTAGTAAGGGCTAAGCAGATTGCTGCAGTTTCTTTATCCCATATCGCCCAGTTATGTTTGGAGTCCCCAAACTTTTTAGAAACATAGGCTAACGGGTGTAATTTTCCATCAGTCCCTACTTGCAAGATCGCCCCCCCCCCATTGGAGGCATCCACTTGCATTGTAAACTTTTTATTTCATCTGGATGCCCAAAATGGGTTCAGAAGTAAAAAGACGTTTCAGAGCCTCGAAAGCCTGTTGACACTCGGGAGTCCAGTTTAGCCGAGCACCTGGCTTCACAGCCTCCGGCCCCTTCCTTTTAGTTTTTAATAAGTCAGTGAGGGGAAGGTTGTATTGGGCGAAGTTGCTAATGAAATTTCGATAAAAATTGGTGAATCCTAAGAAACTCTGTAACTGGTGTCTAGTGCAGAGGGTCTCCCACCCCACCACAGCCGAGACTTTTGCCGGGTCCATCTCCAAACCCTGGGGCGAAATGCGGTAGCCCAGAAAGTCTATTTCAGTTTTATGGAAGTCACATCTAGAGAGTTTAACAAACAGTTTATTGTCTCTGAGTGTGGATAGCACTTCTCTCACCAATTTAACATGCACTTCCATGTCTGGGGAATCGAGCAAAATATCATCTAGAAAACACAGGACCTGCTTGAATAGGTGCTTGTGTAAGACTTCATTTATTAGGTTCATAAAAATACCTGGAGCCCCCTGAACGCCGAAGGGCATTACCAGGTACTCGAATTGCCCCAAGGGGGTATTAAAGGCAGTCTTATATTCATCCCCTTTCCTGATGCGCACTTGGAAGTACGCATCCCAGAGGTCCAGTTTTGAATTTTTTTCCCCTTTACTGGCCTCATTGAGTAAGTCTTTTATTGGCGGGAGGGGATAGGCATTTGAAGTAGACACTGCATTCAAGCCTCAATAATCTGTACACAGTCGCAACCCCCCATCCTTTTTCTTCTGGAAAAATACTGGTGCAGCAAATGGGGAAATGGCTGGCCGAATAAAACCTCGCTTGAGGTTTTTATCTATGAAGTTACAAAGTTCAACTTTTTCCTGGTGTGACATAGAGTGTAATTTACCCTTGGGTAGTTTATGCCCAGGTAATAGTTCAGTGGCACAGTAAGTGTTGCGATGGGGAGGGGGGGCTCATCAGCCTCCATTTCCTCGAAAACCTCCGCTAAATCCCTGTATGCAACAGGTATGGATAAAAGTTCCTCATGCACTAAGCACAGGCTCTCAGAGCCGGGCCAGGTGCCCCACTCAGTTTTCCACAGATGCTCTTTGCAAGAGGCAGAAACCCAGGTAATCTGTCCCTCACTCTAGAAGATGTAGGGGTCATGCGCTCCCAGCCAAGGGCTTCCTAATACCATGGGGAATTGTGCATGGGAGGTGATTACAAAAGCTCGTTTCTCCCAATGTTCCCCCGTGCCAATCATTATTGGTTCAGTTTCAAAAGCACAAGGTTCTTTCATCTCAGAGCCATCCATTTGGGTAAAGCGTAAAGGCTCTTAGAGAGTGTTCACACCCAACCCCAGCCCATCCACAACAATTGGCTAATTAAGTCTTTAGCACACCCTGAATCAATAAGGGCTCGAACATGCATCTGCGTGCCTAGATGTGGATTCACCACAGTCACTAAGATACAAAGAAGGGGGCTGGGGGAGCTCACCATTTGAGGTACAGTAGATTGAGGGACCTGCTGCGTTGCGCTATTCAGAGCAGGTCCTGGTCGTTTCCCTGTGGCTGAGCAGGAATTCCTTCCTCAGGCTTCTCCAGGAAGCAGGACTCCACGATTTGAAGCACCAGTGGCGTTGGGGTAGATGCTTTCTTTAGCTTAGGACGTGCCGGAAGACAGGGCTCCTCCCTTCGGAGAGGCAGCTGGACACGCCGAGGCGAAATTACCCGACTCCCCACATCTGGTGCATAATCCCTTTTTCATACGAAATTCTCTGAGGTTCCTCACAGGTGGCTTGGTCTTCAGCTTAAAAGGGGTGGCCAACAGGGTAGAGCTTTTAGGGGTGCCAGATACATACCACATTCAGATTAGGGTAAAACAAGCCTCCGCTTCTTCTGCAGCCCTAATCCAACCGTTCAGGGTGCTCGGGTTGACATTTCGGAGTATAGTTTCATATAGCTCCCCATTCAATCCCCTGTGGTACTGCTTTACGAACACTTCTTCTGGCCAACCCCTGATCTTGGCTTCTAAACGTTTGAAAGCAGCAGTATACTCACGAACGGACATCTTTCCTTGCAAGAGATTGTGCACCTGGTTTCAGGCTTTCTCTTCGCTCATTGGCTCTTCGTATTGGTGGTGCAAGGCCCACATGAAGTCCTCCACACTATCCAACTCAGGACCCGGGGGATTGTGGAGGCTCACGTACCAGTCAGCAGCTTCATCTCGCAGTCTGGAACCATCCTTCTGGAACAGGTGGTCCCAATTCTGCATACAATGGCCAGCTTCGATGATAAAGAACTGTAGCTTTGTGGGGTTCCCGTCAAAGGTGACCTCCATCAACTCGTGAGGCACAGGCCGGTGATCTGCTGGCTGCACCGGGCCCAAAGTGGGCAGAACAGGTGGTCCCTGTAGGGTGGGAGGCTGGGCCGGTGGTTGCGCTGGTGGCGGTACCACTACCAGTGGTGCTCTGGCTCCAGCTCCAGCCCCCTCTAGTTGCTCCTGAACTGCCTGTGCCACAACATTCGGGAGACCGGTCAGCAGTGCAGTCATTTCTCATTGAAAGCGTCTCTGGATCGTGTCGAATCTCTGATCCATCTGCACCCACACCTCGGCCATTTGGAAGTCATCCATGGGCCTCCGTTCTGCGCCTTGGACCCTGAACTGCCATGCCCTGGCTTCCCACCGAGGGGACCAAGCCTCGGTGGTTTGTGGCCCAAATTGAGCCCAGGACTGGACCCCTCCACTCCATCCAGAATGAACATTCACTCTGCTAGTGGTCACCAGTCGTGCCGGTACCTCCTTGGTAGTAACCGGTGTCTCCAGTTCAGTAGTAGGGACTTCAGCACCATCGTCATCCTTGGTGCGTACAATGGACTGGACCCCAACTGAGAATTACCAACAGTCTGTGAGATTGTGCCAATAGATGTAGTCCACAACAGGTCTCCTTAAACAGAAAGTCCTTTATTTGCAGAAAAGATCTTGTTGGTCAAATACACTTCTGTTAGTAATGCCCAAGCATAGGAATACAACTACAATTATACTTGATATGAAATAAGCCCCCTTCAACATCCACCAATCAATTGGGAGGATTATTGGCGCCCAAATATACTGGCCCACTGTTCCCAAGAAAAGTGCGGTAAATTAGGTTCCCAGGCAAAGACACTTAGGATTTGTGGGGCAGATATTCCCAGGGAAAAACCAAGCAAAGGAACCCATAGCACCTGTGAATAATATAACACATAGCAGGAGGCTTGCAGCTCAAAGCCGTGAGCTAGGGAAAAACGAAAGACAGATAAGAGGGAAGAAAAGCTAATGAGCAATATGCATGCGCAAAGCGAGCAAGACACACATTCCTGCGGTGGGAGTCACTCCGTTGATGCTATCTCCCGTCCGGGACCTAGAGGAGTCGATATGGAACTCAAAACAAAGGCAAGATTAATTGATCATCAGAATAGACGATAGAACCCTTAGGCATTGGTACATGATGCTAAGGCAACCGAGTTATTGATAACAATAGTCAACAGGAATCTATGGCAGTGCTAACTGACACATATGCGGTGACTAAGGGGCCGCGGGAGGTGAGTGTTACTGGAAAGGGAAACACACGATAGGCGTCTTTATGCCAATGCTACAAGTCTCCGAGCCAAGTTAGGGGAGCTGGAGTTCTTGGTGCTCAGTGACAATTTTGATATAGTAGGTATTTCCGAAACATGGTGGAATGGGGAAAATCTATGGGATACAGTCATTCCTGAGTATAAGCTCTATAGTCAGGACAGGGAGGGAGGTGTTGCATTGTTCATAAAAGTGGGCATAGAATTCAATAAGTTAGAAAACATCAGGGAAATTAAATACCCAACAGAAATGATATGGGTGAAAATACTAGGACCTAAGGGTTACTTAAAAGTTGGAGTGTACTATTGCCACCTGATCAAATCCTTGAGGCCGATCTTGAGATGGAGATGGAAATAAGGGAGGTGACTAAAGCAGATAATGCCATTATACTGATAGACTTCAACAACCCAACAACAAATTTATCTTGACTGGGTAAACGTGTTCAAGTCTTGTTGCAGAAATGAGATTCCTAGATATCAGGAATGACTGTGGACTGGAACAGTTGGTCACAGAGCCAACCAGAGGGGTAGTGATCTTGGATATGGTACTGAGTGGTTCTCAAGACCTGGTGACAGATGTAGAGGTTGTTGCTCCAACTGAGAACAGTGACTACAATACTATTAAGTTCAAAATTCAGGTCAGTGGAAAGTTACCCATGTAACTGTAACATTTGATTTCAAAAGAGGGAACTTTACAAAAATGAGGGAAATAGTTAAAAAGAGGCTGAAAGGGAAATACAAGGCTGCAGTCAGACATGCCACTTACCACAGTGGTGATGTGCTCCTGATTTCATCTGGTGTTTTTTGACACGGAGGCAATTGATTAGACACCCCAGTATAATCCACTTCAGTTCAGGCTCAGCTGTCAGGTTCCCTGTCATGTTTGCTTCCTTTTCTCAGTCCCTGTTTCAGGTCCCGGCGGGAGATTGGCATCGGCTTCCCTCCTGGCAGTTCTCCCAACCCCTTTCCTCCCTCCTCCCCCCTCCTTCCTCAGAGTAAACTCATCTATTTTGCTAGACTTCAGTTATCTCTGTTGCTGCACTTGTAACCTTGGGCAACTGGGCCTCCGCTCTTCCAGGTGTCTTTTGCGTGGGAATGCATGTAGATTACACACAGGGTCGGGGATGGGAATTTAGCTCAGTTTACGCGCCTTTTTCTCTGAGAAAGTAACGGTAGCTCATTTTGGCACTTGATATTTTTATTCTAATTGGTACCCGCTCTTTTACTCCTGTTTGAATACAGTATATCAGTTCCTCCCTTTCTGTATGTGGTATCACTAACAACGCAAGTGTTTCCTGAAAGACCATTAAGAAATAAAGACTGTATTTTGCAATACAAGGTCTGGCTTATTGGATCTCATCAGAAGTCTCACATCAGCCCGTCATTGATTGATCAGATGGATCAATGTTGCGGTGAGACTGCCTAAGTGCATTCTCTCTCCCATTATGAACCATAAGTGCAGGGCCACTTCATGCCGCCAAGACAATCCCCGCATGCCAGACATGTTTCTCTTTTCCCGTTGAAGGAAGACCGTTGTGAGGACCGGGGAAAAACTTGTTCCAGGCACCATACATGGCTGATGATATGGTGGCTGGACTAGGAACTATTTTCCCTCGAGGGTTCCTCAGCTGCGATTGGCGGGGACAAAATTTTAAATTGCAAAGAATAATTGACAAAGAATACATGATTTTTGAGGACTTTAATTCACAGAATTGCCATAAATCTGAAGCGACTCGATACACACAGGTCCTTCTTGCCCAACAGTTGATTGGCAAGACCCCAGTTGCTCCACCCAGAGTCATTTGCCATCCTTTAGCAATGCCCCCCACAGGCTGTCCCTGAGCAGGCTTCCTTCTCCTCCTTTATGGCTACAGATTCCCCCCCCCCCCAAAAAAAAAACCACACACACAAAAAATAGCAGTGTGAAGGGTGGAGATGCACTTGGGAGACATTGTGCCCTACTTCCAAAGCCTTGTGGTATTGTGTTGCTGGGCACCCTTGGCATTAATTCCGCTGTGAGCTTTCCTGTGGGATGGATTTGGCGTCTGTGATCACTTGAATCTGGGAACATGTGGTTGCCTCAGGGGTTTAAGCTCACTTGTGCATGTATATATAAAATATTTCTTTTTGCTTCCAGTGTTGACAAGTGGCATTAGTTCTTTATCTGTAAATAGGATAAAAATGGTTTGCATAGCCTATTATTGTGCCAGCTGCGGCTGGTAATAGCAGTAGTGACACACTTAATAAATCGAGCTCCACTCAAAATTATGTGTGTTTATATCTTGGGAAAAGCCACAGCCCTGTAGGGCTTGCATCAGAGTCTGAGGGGTGTCTCTGTTTGCTTAAAGGAGAGATACCGGACCTCCTCCTGAGGAGCAGGGGATGTGCTATAGGCAGCGTCTCTTCTATTACACACAGTTGCTTGTGGGTATCATGATCAAATGAAACTTCTCTGGGGTGTTTTTGTGAGGCAACATTGACGGAAGAGCTCATGTGAAGAACTTGTTTTCTCTGGCTTCAGTTTTGGTGGAATCATTCTATTTGCTGTGGCTCTGTTGTATCCTCTGATGTTTGAGATGTGGAAATGCAGACAGTCCTGTGGAAGTGCTGGAGACAGGGTTTGATGGCCCCAGAGGCAAGAGGGCCCATGCAGTCCGGACCGCAGAGGTCTTGCAAAAAGAATGAAGGAACGAATCAAGTGTGGGTAATTACAGGTGATCAAAGCCACCACTAAGTAGAGTCAGCTTCAACCCCTGGCCTAGCTGGGCTTGGACTTTTCCTCTTTCCTCTCTGCAAGATGCCACAATTGCTGAGAAAACACAACAATTTGTTGGACGAAGAAAGAAAGAAAGAAAACATACAACTCCCAGTTTCTGTGCTGCCTGGGGATCCACTGACCTGGTGTATGCAGGGCCACAGGCTGTGAGCCATGAGCTGAGCGTGAAGGGCCCTCTGGCACTTGCCCTGGGGCTCCTGTCTCTTAACCATGCTCAGGCAGCAGTGGAAGAGCAGAAGCTATGCGCAGGCTTGGTGCCCTGTGGCCCAGTGGTAGAATATCTGCTTGGCATGCAGAAGGTCGCAGCTTCAGTCCCTGGCATCTCCAGTTAAAAGGAAGAGGTGGGAGGTGGTGTGAGAGACCTCTGCCTGAGATCCTGGGGAGCAGCTGCCAGTCTGAATATACAGTACCGGCCTTTATGGACCGAGGGTCAGAGTCAGCAGAAGGCAGCCTCATGTGCTTGCTGAGCTGACACAGAGTTGTTCCCGGCATAGGCTCCAGAGCAGAGACAAAGCTGATTTAATTAACTGGTTGCACCATAGAGAATGCGCATGAAAGAACAGGGAAAAGCTTGGGTGGACAGTCTCTTTGCTGTACAGAACCCAGGAGAATGCTGTCTAGTTAAATAACCCTAACCCTTTATGCTGTCTTGGTCTGTATCTCCCCTACTGGGTGTCTTAGTAGTGTAATCTCATTGTTTAATTGTGGCTTTTTGAGGTCAGCAGAGCCATTGAAAATGGTCCTAATAACACCAGGACAAAAAAACCCCAACAACCCCAGTTACTTGAGGTTTGCACACATACTTTTTGAAAATGACAGGAGTGTCTTTGCTCTCCCATTTGATGTTTCCCGTTTATATGCAGGTAAGTTGTAGATTAGGAAGACACCATTTTAATGGTTAGCTGAGTAATGGGAGGGAAGGCAGCATGGCATAGCCCTGACTCATCAGATCTCAGAAGCTAAGCAGGGCAGGTACTCTGAAGTCCACCAAGGAAGACTCTGCGGAGGCAGGCAAGAGCAAACCATCTCCTCTTCTCCCTGGCCTTGGAAGCCCCTTGTTGGGGTCACCGTGATTCCATCGTGACTTGATGGCACATATGTACTTGAGTAATAAAGAATAAACCACATCCTGAAGTTATAACCCAAGAACACTTCTTCTAAAGATTGCATGCTGAATGTAAATAGAAACAAGTGTCCATACTGAAACATTTAATTGCTTTCCCTTACAGTTTTCATCACATTTGCAGTATTCAGAGGAAATTTCTTCTGCTTTGAGACTGGGCAGTCCAACAACGTTCTACAGTTGCAAGTAATCGTCATTGTCTCAGGGACAATGTGAAGATATTTGTCTGGAAGAAAACGCCCACCAGGTTCCTCCACCCACCCAAAACCTGCTGGATGCCAGGAAATTTGTCACTTGCTACTAGACAAGGTCAGGCATTCTCATTCTCCCAAAGAGTGTGTCTTTCCAGGTGACCCTTACAAATGGGGAAGGAAGTGGGTGGAAACCTATGATAGCAGCTTCATTTTGCCTTGTTCGTGCCGAGGTTCATCAGATGTTTTGTGGAGAGTTGATGGTGGCTCCGGCACTTTCCTGAAGTATTTCTCTGCTCTGTCAGTCATCTTCCGAGAGCCGGGACTGTCTTCAGTTAAGCTTGGCAAGGAGTTTGTGTGTTTGTGTGTGTGTGTGGGGGGGGGGGTTTCCAGATGCAGAAGATGTAGCTGTCACTTGGCTCGTGGTGTTGCATCTTGTAAAGATGCGGGCCTTTATGAGAACTCATGGTTCGCCCCAGTTTTCCTCCCACAGTATGAAGGGGAACGGCCACTTTGTTTTTTTCAGATGGCTCCAGCACTAGGTGACAATGGGCCATTGGCCTGATCCAAATGGCTCCTCTTACGTTCTTAACCACCACTCCACACTGGCTCTGCACAAGGGCAGCAAAACAGTAAAGCTTCCTACTGGAGCTTGTCTGAAGTGCACTCTGGCCCAGAGGCCCCCAACATTTCAGAGCCCGTGGGGGCACCTTTGGAATTCTGACACAGGGTGGTAGGCGCAGTCACAAAATAGCTGCCATGGGAGATGGAGCCATAGACATAAAAGAAATGCAAGTGCAGGGGGGAGAAGAGGGGCAATTAAAAAAAAAGGACCCTGGGAAAGAAGGGCGAGAAACAATAAAACCAACACTGCGGTGGCAGCTCCAACTGAAACAGTGCTATTTTAATCTACCTAGCCAGTCTGATCTCCAGTGGCCAATCAGAAGCCCTGCTGGGCAAATGACCCAACTTCCCTCCACCAACTTCCTAAAAACACTTGGTGGGCACGAGGAAAGGGGTCAGTGGGCACTATGTCACCTGCAGACACTGTGGGCAATTCTGCACAGGCTTTTCCCTCCGTTGTTTTACCAAACCCACCTTGGAACAGAAATTCCCCTCTGCATTGCATGCCGCTTTCACTTCCATTGGTCATCAGGTTTTATGGTACCTTCTGCACTGCATGGGGTCTGCAGTGGCTCAGAGGTTAAGATGCTGAACTGCAGACCGGAAGGTCAGTAGCTTGGCAGTTTGAGACCCGAGTGCCGCGTGACAGAGTGAGCTCCCGTCTCTGGCCCCAGCTCCTGCCAGCTTAGCAGTTTGAAAGCAAGAAATTGCAAGTAGATAAGTAGGTACCTCTTTGGTGGGAAGGTAACAGCATTCCGTGCACCTCGGCATCCAGTCATGCTGACCACATGACCACGGAAACGTTTTTGGATGGCACTGGCTCTTCGGCTTGGAAACGGAGATGAGCACCTCCCCCTTGAGCTGAATTCGACTGGCTTTCGAGCAAGGGAAACCTTTATTACACTGCAGGCCTCTTTCACTTCCTTTGACCATCAGGTTTTATATCTTCTGCATAGATTTATGGCTGTTCAGGGGTCACTTCACAGTCAGTACGGCGTTGTCACTTGTCTTTGAATGTGGTTTTGAGCTGCACCTTTTCCTCAGTTTTGAGAAACTGTGGAGTGGATGCCAGATGCAGAATTGCCCCAAGCTGGGGACCCCCGCTGTTGCCTGCCTTCAGTTAGATTCCGTACGTCTTTCCCTAGGATCCTCCTCTTAGTGTCTCCCATTGCTTTTCTTCTACACCAGCCTTCAAAAAACAAAAAATCCCACCAAAAACTTCTCCTTTCTTTACATTCTGATCTCGTAATCCCTAATATTTTCATTCTCTTCTTTTCGTTGTTTGTATGACTTAGATGGCCAGACTTTGTCTCGGGGTCATAGCCTTTTAAAACTTTTGTGTCGCAGATCTGATTTTGCAATTTATGCCAAGCTTGTAAATAGGCACTTGCCCAGCTGCCTGTGGTGCATAAAGATCTGTTTCCAGGAAACCAGGCAGGGAAGCTTTTGTTAACTAGAAGGTAATTGTTTCTCTCCCCCCCCCCCGCCCCCTTTTAGTCCATTCTTAGGCTGCAAATGACACTGGTATGTTTGTATAGACAGGCCACGAAAGTATGTATGTGTGAAAGAGAGAGAGAATGTGGAATCGTAATATCTATGAATATATTTGCAAGGGTGCTTTTGGCATTTAATAAATTACTATTATTACTTATATGCAAGACTTCTATTAGCAAGCTGGTAAAAAATGTCATTCTATTTACACAGCTGTATAACTGCCTCTTGGGTCATGAGTTGAGCTGGCTTTGAAATTATCTCCCTGCGCTGAAATAAAAAAAGCCCAGTCAATGATTAAATGCATAATTAGAGGTTTCATGCGCAGTCCTGTCACTTCGGTGACTTGCAGCCTCTGTTATTTTCCCTAAGTGATACATATTACTGTTGAACTGCTAAAGTCTATAATCCTACTGTAAGGAAATTGATCTTCAGCTTTTACCTTCCGCACCAGCGTGGAGATACATGACGTCCAGTCCCAGTAGGCAGACTGGAGAGCTGCCGCAAGGTTCTCTGTGGGGCAGGGCAGGAGGTGGGAAGGACCTCCCTCTCTGTCTAACTCCCCGCCCCAAACTTGGCATTTCACCAAAACCTGGGAGTATGAAACTTTCATCTTTTGGCCTGGAGCAGGGGTCCCCGACCTTTGTTGATCCTGCGAGCATATTTGGTATTCTGACATGGCATGGTGGGTGCAGCAACAAAATGGCTACCACAAAATGGCTGTGGCAGGAGGCGGAGCCAGCCATTAAATGGCTGCCATGGCTCATCTTCAGTCACACAGTGCAGAACCTTGTGCTGTGGTGGCAGCTGCTGGCAAAAAACATAAAAAAAAATAATCTACACAGCAATCAAGTCTCCAGTAGCCAATCAGAAGCTTTGCTGGACAAAATCCCTAAAAACTCTTGGCGGGCCCCATGTTGGGAATCTCTGGCCTGGAGCCTAACAAAACAGCTTTCCTGATCTGAAATAAATACTAGGTCAGAAAGGCCAAGAAATGCCACATCCTCTTGCATAGAACGGCCCCCTAGGCCAGGCAGTACCTTGAAGCAAAAATGTACCAAACTACAGTAATTACAGAGGAGGTGGGCAAACTCCCACCCCTGGGCTTTCTTCACCAGTGGGAGCAAAAATGATGAGGAGTGACAGTGGACAACATTGTGATGTCACTTCCAGTGGTACCCAGCAGAGACATCATGACACTCTAGGAATGTTTCTCGAATCTCTGTGTTCTTTTACCATAGAGATCAGGGAGTTCCTAAATCATCGTGACATCACTTCAAGGTATGATGAGAACTGAGGTTGCATGACATTGCTGCTCCCTCAGTTTTGTTCCCACTGGAGCAAAGACAGCATCTGGCAGCCCTAGTAATCCCCCTCCCCCCAAAAAAAGAACCACCCCAGGGCAAAACCTTGGTGTTATCCATGTAATACCAAACTGGATAGGAACAAGCCTGCTCCTCAAGCTGCTTGGATGTGCACAGGCAAGAAGAAGCCTGAAGAAACAGCTGCCCAGTCCGGTACGTTAGACGAATGGACATGGCTCGAGGCTGTCAGGACTCAGGAGGCTGTCTCTGTGCAGGGCCTGTTGAAAGGGAAAAGCTCCCACTCCTCCTGCCTCTCGGGCCACTGAACTGCCGCTCTGACTGTCCTAGGTGTCTCTGGCTTCCTTCTCCTGTTGGACTGCTAATCTCTTGCACATTTTAATTGCAGCTGTATTCGGTAGCTGCCAAGCACCTGTTTTGGAAGGCTGACAGGTCCCGGACCCTTTGTCAAACGAAAGCTGCCCAGGGTGATGTCCAGCGCTTGACCAAGAAACCAGTCCAGTGCTGCATGGGCTGTGCTGTGAAAGGGCACAGCAGGGACCTCCTTGTGGGTCTGGCCAGCAGGCTGGTATGGAAGACAATATGGGGGGGGGGGGGGGGGGAGCAGGAGCACAAGGGGATGGCCCGGTGGCTTCCTCAGCCATGTGGCTTGGGCTGAGGGGGGGGCCTTGAAACTCCCTCAACCCCCATCTTGGAATTTGCGCAGTCTGAGCAACTTAATGCTGAAGGGAAATGGGCTCGGACGGCAAGACAGGGAAGGATTCTGGTCCTTGGCTATGGTTTGATGCCTTGAAGTCAGGGCTGGTTTGGTTCTACATTTTGGGAAGTCCTGAGCAAAGAGCTTCTGGGGGGGCCCTTCCCATCCACTCTCCCATGGGTCTTCCAGCCTGCCTGTGCGTCCTTCCCTTGCCTTGCCTTGCCTTGCCCGCCAGCACTCTCACTGCTTATGCTCACAGCTAGCTGCCAAGGGCTACCCCAGTGGCCCTTGGCAGCTAGACTTCTCATATCCCTTTACTTCCCAGATCCTCTTGCATGCAAAGTTCCAACATCCCACAGTCACTTCCTCTGGGCAGCAGCCCCAGCGGTCAAGGGAGCCGGGGAATCCAGACCTAGTCCGAGCCTGCCGGACCCCAGCGGTCAGCTTAGCAGTTCTGTCTCTAACTGAAGGAAGAGGGAAATGCTTAAAATGAGGTTATTGAGTTTAGCAGTCTTGATTATTGTGAATCGGACTATCACTACTGTGTAGTACAACAGAAAGAACATTACTATTCTTTAATGGCTGGAAACCTTCCCTTCCCTCCTGCCAGTGGGAGTGGCTGAGAAACTGCAAATTTGAATTTGCGCAGAGAGTTTTTAGCTGCCGTTTGCTCAAACTGAGCCACCCTAGGGGCTTTTTTGCGATGTTTTGAGAATTTGATGCAGAATTTTTGTTGTTAGGGGACCCCATGAATTACTAGTGTTCACTCTCATCCAGAGGAGAACACGTCCTATACCAGAGGTCCCCAACCTTTTTGAGCCTGTGGGCACCTTTGGAATTCTGACGCCGGGTGAAGAGCGCAACTACAAAATGGCTGCCTGAGGAGGTGGAGCCCACCACAACATCTCAAGGACTGAAGTTATGCATAATACTCACTACTAGTCGCTTTTCAGCATTTCCAGCAGGAGCCCTGTTCAACAGGATGCCTTTTTAAAATGAAAGTATTGTTTAAAGATATCTTCAGGCGTACACACACAGCAGTGCCATGAAGATCCTCATGCTGTGGTGGCAGCTGTCGCTGAAGCAACTTTACAAAAATCCTCACAGCCAGTCAGATCTCCAGCGGCTAATCAGAAGCCCTGCTGGGCACAAGCCCCTCCCATGTCCTCAAAACACTTGACGGGCACCAGGGAAAGTCTTGGAGACCCCTGTCCTAT
This sequence comes from Lepidodactylus listeri, assembly GCA_029233225.1. Classification (NCBI taxonomy): domain Eukaryota; kingdom Metazoa; phylum Chordata; class Lepidosauria; order Squamata; family Gekkonidae; genus Lepidodactylus; species Lepidodactylus listeri. The sequence goes on from JARCFY010000012.1 coordinate 97,031,182, forward strand.
AGCAGGGCCTTGAAATCCCTCATGGCTTAGAGAAGTGAGAAGCTCTTAATCGAACATGCTTGAGCAGGAACTGGCATATTTACCTGATGCCACAGTCAGGGAGGGGGAAAAAACACTCGATAATATCTCTTGGCCTGCTGGCGTAGAAGAAAGAACTATCTAAAGTCTTAGCTGTACCAATTAATATCGGAGTATGGTGCTGCCCAATGACAGCACAGTGACACTGGAAATATTTCATTTCTCTAGCCAGTCTGGTATGTCAATGGGGCCCTGACCTACTCTAAAAAGACCTGACAAGCAACACGACTGTCCTTTTGGGAAATAATATTCTGCTTCCCAAGAAATGGGTGGTATATCTGTACCACCTGCTGATGTTTTGGCAGAAATCACTGGCACTGAATTTGACATGAGCTGTCGCTCCACCAGTGAGTGTCTCTCTTCAGCATAAAGGCAGCAACATCCACTCCCCCATAGCACCTCCCCCTTTTTTTGTTATTTGTGAGACGTTAAAACCATTTTCTCACAGAAGGTTAACCTCATTTGGCGAAGCTCTCACTGTGCATGCAGTGAAACGTCTTTGCTGTGAAAAACACTTTTGTGCTAAATAGATTTCAGGGCATACAGCGACTGATCTTAAACAGAATCCACCTTCCTGTTTTTTTAGCCACGGAGGCAGCCTGGATTTTGGGCCGTCAGTGCTGGGTGTTGGCTTTAACAGAGGTCCCCAACATGGTTCCTTGGGTTGCCTTTGCACCCACAGACACCTTTCCAGGTGCCTGCTGTGTATTTTTAGAAAGTGGGTCAGGTCAGAGGGCTTTTGCCCACCATGGCTTCTGATTGGCCATTGAAGATTTGATTGGCTGTGCAGATATTTTGAAGCATTGCTTTGGCTGCAGCTGCTACCGCTGCACAAGGATCTTCACCATATGACTGAAGGTTACCTGGGGCGGCCATGTTGTGGCTGGGCCCACCACTCTGTGCCAAAGTTTTAAAGGTGGCCACAGGCTCAAAAAGGTTGGGGACCCCTGCTCCTGAAAGTGTCCTGTAGCATGGTGGCTCAGAAACAGAGAAGGGGGATGCAAGGTTCTTTAGGAGAGACACCTGCTTTCGTGCATGCTGCCTTGGCTGTTGCCGCTGTGAGATGGTTTTGGGGTTCAGGGTGGGGTCTGGATACAGAATGTGGGGCTGAGCACAGAGATAGGAGTACTACAGCAATGTGCTCCGGTTTCATTTGGGAGATACTAGAACCAAAACAACAGTGCCCCCAGGTAGTGGGTGAGGTCAGCTTGACTGGTGAATCCTGGTGCCAGGAGACAGAAGGCCTATGTCCTGTTTGTTGGTCCTCCAGGGAAACTGGTTGTCCCCTGTATGAGAGAGGAAGCTGGACTAGGTGGGCTGCCTGTCTGATCCAGCAGGGCTCTTCTGATGTCCTTACGCCCTGATTGACTTGATATACTGGCAGGACCTACCACCTGTTGTCTGTGTGAGCAGTCCCACCTCCAATTCTCTCATCTGTTTTTACCTCTCCTTCCTGCCTCAGTTGGGCTGCCTGCCCTTTCTTTGTTCTCCCAAGCGTGTTTTATGCATTTTTAAACCAATGATGCTCACAGTGTGGCTCACAGAAAGCTACATCTGCAATGACCATCTTCCAAAGAAGAGGAAGAAGAGATTGGATTTATACCCCGTCCTTCACTACCCAAGGGAGTCTCAGAGCGGCTTACAAACTCCTTTCCTTCCCCTCCCCACAACAGACACCCTGCGAGGTAGGTGGGGCTGAGAGAGCTCTTTCCAGAGCTGTCCTTGAGAGAACAGCTGTGCCAGAGCTATGGCTTGCCCAAGGTCATCCAGCAGGTGCAAGTGGAGGAGTGGGGAATCAAATCTCGTTCTCCCAGATTAGAGTCCGCACACTTAACCACTACACCAGACTGGCTCTCCAAGACACCACTTGGCTACTATCTGCCCTGTGCACCACTCCACCAAACACACAGGTAAAGTACGAGAACAAGTGAATATTTTAAATTGTCAGAGTCCCTCTGAACGTGTAGGGTTGTCTCTGTTGATGTTGGAACTCTGCATACAAGAGGATCTGGGAGGGAAAGGGTTGAGAGAGATCTCTCTCAGTTGGGTACACTTGGCAATTGGCCCCTCCCTCTCATGGGTTACATGCTGAGCCTCTTTGGCCCTTGCTTGCCTTCTGCTTCATCTTATACATAGGACCTCTCTTCTTCTCTCTCCTATCTGGACTTGGAGATGTAGCAAGTGAACCTTTTTGAAGTCAATCTGTTCACAATAAGTTAAATGTACCTACATGAATATTTCACGCAAGATGTGCTTCTATTTTTGTAAATACGATTTCTTTCTCTCATTACTATTGGAGTCTGATCGTCTTTGTAATTTGTTTGAACAGTGTTTTCCCCTTAACCGGGAAACGTGGACGATCGGGGATACTACATAAAGCTTCTGTGCTTTCAAGTCAAACCTTTAACTCAGTGGTCTCTTCCCACCACTGTGGAACCTCAGCCAGCCCTTGTGGACCTGGTGTGCAGGGAAGGACTTCCCTCTCGGCCTCCTTGCTCTCTTCCCGGCTTGGTGCACAGGAGTTCAGGTGAGAGAGGTGGCCAGAGTGGAACAAGCTGGTCTTGGAAAAAGGGGAGTAAAACCATCTTAACTGCCCCACTATTTCCAGCTTGCTCTTCTCCTTGGTGGCTTCTCTGGGGGGGATGACTGCATTTCTCTGAGAGCCAGTTTGGTGTAGTGGTTAGGAGCGTGGACTCTAATCTGTGAGAACCGAATTTGATTCCCCATGCCTCCACATGCAGCTGCTGGTGTGACCTTGGGTCAGTTACAAGTTCTTTCAGAGCTGTTCTCTCAAGAGCAGTTCTCAAGATAGCTCTCTCAGCCCCACCTACCTCCCAGGTTGTCTGTTGTGGGAAGGGGAAGGGGAAGGAGATTGTAAGCTGCTCTGAGACTCCTTTGGGTAGTGAAGGGCGGGGTGAAGGGCACTTCTTCTTCTTCTCTGCAGCCAGCTGGCTTTCCTCCTGCCACCCGCCTGGGTATTGGGACGAGAACTTACCTGTCCTTTGGTCCCTCCAGTGTTTCAAGGTGGAAACCACCTATCTGCTATAAGCCCTGCTGGTTAACGGCTCAGCCACTTTCCTGGAACATGGAGCAGATGCCACATTGGCAAGGTTGCCAGCTCTGGGTTGGGAAATACCTGGAGATGTTGGGAGCTCAGCGTTTGGGGAAAGGAGGGACTGAAATGGAATATAATCTCCTAGCATCCACCTTCCAAAGTGGCCATTTTTTCCAGGTGAACTGATCTCCGTTGCCTGGAGAATTGTTGTGATCCCAGGAGAACTCCAGCCGCCACCTAAAGGTTGACAACCCTACACATGGAGGAGCAGTGCTCAAGAAGAGCCACAGGTAGCTCCTGATCACAAGCTCACTTTTGCCGTGGTTTTGTTAGCAGAGCTGCAGGGGAATAAGCCACTCCTGCAAGAGCTTACTGCAATCATACGATTGAAAAAGGCATTAACTACCAGTAGTTCTCTAGGAGTAGGGAGATGCCAGTCTGTACGTGGAGACTGGAGATCTGGAGTCACAGCTGATCCCCAGAAGGCAGAGAATAGTTTCCCTGGAGGAAATGGCTGCTTTGGAAGGGGGACTGTACGACATTATACCCTACTGAGGCCCCTCCCCAAACCCTCCCCTCCTCAGGCTCCACCTACCAATCACCAGGAATTTTCCAACCTGCTAGTTGGTCTTCAGGGAGACTTTCAGAATGTACCCCCGGGTATATCTAGCAGAGAAGTGCACAACAATAGCCACAGAAAGAAAGCAGAACTCAGTAAGCTGAGAACCGTAGAATGTGGACATTGCACTCCCCCTAGAGTCAGAGTGGACTAAAGACACCCAGTACTAGTATGCACTGCTCCAACAGTTGTTTTGAAGGGAAGGAATACTTTAAAACATGCTGCAAAACTGTTCTGGGATTGTGATGTCACAGGCGCCAGCCAATCAGCACAGTGCACAGACAGCTGATCCCACGAAAGGAGCCGAACCTGTTTGCTCTGAGGTCAACCCTGCAGACCGATTGGATGCATTTGAAACATTTAAAAAAATTGTTTCCTGCATGCTGCAGGATCCTGGCTGTTCAAAGCACTGAAGGGAAGAACCGATTCTAGACGAGTTGGAGGTTGTTGTGTATTAATATCGTGGTCGCCATGTGCTCTAGTAATGGCGACCGCCACGTGGACATTCGCACATGGCCTGAATCTACCTGAGCTTCGACCAGGTAGAACAATAGCCGGTCGGATCCTAAACGACCACCAATGATGTACCTAGGTTTCCCCCGGGAACCTATGAACTGTAACCACTATCTTAAGGTCCTATCAGGACATCTGGGCGAGGTTGGGGGTGTGCCTCTGACTGGAATAAAAGAGGGCTCTGAGCCCAGGGTTTGCATGCTTCATCTGGACCTGAAATAAACTTGCTATGCTGAAATCACTACCACCGGCCTCCCAACTCCAGTACTTTTCAGTGGCGACCAGAATGGGATCCCGATGAGTGACTCATCAGCTGAACCGAGCAGCGACACACCGAGCATTGCTCCACCAGCACAAGGCAACGCTGAGCTCCAGCGCTCCGAGGCACCGCCGCAAGCCTCAGAGGACATTGCTCACTGCTCCGCTCCAGTAAATACAGCTGCTGCTGTGGGACAAATCCTTCCATTTGACCCTTCCAAACCTGAGACCTGGGATGCTGTTGGTACAAGGGGTCACCGAGACCGACATGAAACAGGTCTGGCTTCTAGGCCACTGTGGCGTTGAGACCATGCACCTGGCCAAGAGTCTCATCACTCCCCGTGACCTGCTGGACGTCTCGTACGACGACCTCCTCAATCTGCTGGGGGATTACTTCGCACCCAAGCCCTCCATTCTGGCCCTCAGAGTGCAGTTCCTCCAGGGGACTCAACAGACAGGTGAGAGTGCTGCCGCCTTCCTCACCGATCTCCGCTGACTAGTGGTCAGTTGTGAGTACCGGCACATGGAGGATCACTTGCTGGCCAGTTTTGTGCCCAGGGTGCAAGAAGCCAAGCTACGGCGACGGTTCATCACGCTTCCTGAGCCTACAATCGAAAAGGTGCTGCAGACGGTGGTTGCGTTTGAGACAACCCAGAATGACCACCCGGCCACGCACCACACTGCGACCTCAGAATCAGACGCATCGGAAGAGGAGGACGTCTGCCAGCTGCGACCTCGCTCACAGAAAGGTGAATCCCATTCCCCTGGTTCCTGTTTCCGGCACATGGCCCCGGCCACTGCCTCCACTCCGGTTTCCCAGCACAGGCTGCCCCCAACATGCGCTAGCTGCGGAGACCCTCATGAATGACGTTCCTGCCGGTTCCACGAGGCGACGTGTTGTTCCTGTGAAAGATGGGGCACATCATGAAGGCCTGCCACTCCAGAACCAGCCGCCACTCCCCAGCCTCGCATTACGAATCAGTGGACAGCCTCTTGTCGGCAGCCAACATCAGCAGCTTGCCCCAGCCCCTCTCCAGGAAAATATCGGTCCATGTCCAGATCGAAGGGGCCCCCTGTTCCATGGAACTGGACACTGGTTCCTCCTATTCTATCATTTCCGCTGCAACACTCAGGCAGCTCTGCCCTCAGGGTGGGGGCCCGGTTGTGGAAACCCACAGGACTGGTACTCTGGAATTTCCAGAAGAACCTAGTGGCGATTAAGGGGCTGGGCAAGTTCAGGGTCCAATTCAAGGAATTTACTGGGCTCTTGGACCTCCTGGTGGTGGAAAGCAACCTCACCAGTTTACTGGGACTTTCTTGGTTCCAGCCCCTGGGCCCAGATAGTTAAGGAAGCCCTGGCCATAGTTGCTGGTGTTCGTAAGTTCCACCACTACTTGTATGGATGGGCTTTCACTGTGGCCACAGACCACAAGCTGCTGCTGAGCCTTTTCGCTCCATACCGCCAGATGCCCCACATCCTGTCCCCCCGGGTGTTGCGCTGGTCAGTCTTCTTGTCGGGGTACCAGTACTCCCTTGTGCATCAGCCTGGTAAGGCCATGGGACACGTGGACCCCCTGAGTTGCCTTCAACTGCAGTCCTGCGATCAAGACGCGGCTCCCGCTTTCCATGTCGCCCTGATTGAGGATCTTCCGGTTCGCCCAGTCCAGGTACCTGACGTAGCTCACCTCACGGCCCAGGACCACATCCTCTACCGGGTCTCGGACTGGGTGGGAAGGGGGTGGCCCGACCATCTGGGCCCTGAATTTGCTGCCTGCACCGCAAGGCGAAATGTGTTGGAGAAATGAGTATGAAACACAAGGCCTGAGAAATTCAGTCATTATAGGGTTAACCTATGCAACTTGTTTGTTTACCTTTGTTAGCCTGGAAGTAATACCTGGCAGCTGGCCAATTAACTCTAAGCCCAAGGTATACTGTCTTGCTAATTGGTTACTGATATCAGGTGTTTCCTTTCAGGGGTCAAGAAGAAGGAGAGATCCTCCATTGTAATCTCTCACTCTCTATCAGGATGTCTTAGTGTGCAGACGCAGCAGAATGCTGCTTAGAAAGCATGTTTTGTTTATTTGTAGCTAATCCCGTTTACCTTTTTCCTTTAGTAATAAACTTCTTTTAAGCTAAAAGAAGCAATCTCTTCTTTCCAGAAAAGCAAGATTCATTACTCTGAATTTTCTTGATTATTGGACAAAAGTCCTAACAAAATGAACTATCTATCCACAAGGGGTGGTTGCTGTGGGGAACCAGGGTGGTCATCCCAGGGCCATTCTGCACCAAAGTCCTGGCTGCGCTCCACGAGTCTCATCCGGGAATTGTCTGGATGAAGGCTCTGGCCTGCAGTTATGTGTGGTGGCCCAACATGGACAAAGAGATCGAGGACCAGGTCCACCGATGCAGTAGATGCCAGGAGTCGCATCCCGAACCGCCTCACGCCCCCATTCGGCCCTGGGAGTCAACCAACAAGCCCTGGTCTCGACTCCACCTGGACTTCGTGGGGCCAGTCCAGGGGCAGCTTTTCTTTATCGTTGTAGACAGCTACAGCAAGTGGCTGGAGGTAGTCCCAGTGTGGGCCACTTCAACCGATGCAGCCACCTGAGCCATGTGGCGCATAGTCACCACCCACAGACTGCCAGACACCCTTGTCACTGACAACAGGACGGAGTTCACCTCTGCAGAGTTCCAGGACTTCGTGGACTCCCTTAGCATATAACACATCCGTTCAGCACCCTTCCATCCTGCAACCAATGGGCAAGCGGAAAGAATGGTGAGGACCACCAAGGGCGCCCTCAAAAGGATGGACTATGGCGACTGGGAATTCAAGCTGGCAAAATTCCTTTTGGTCAGCCATCTACTCCCCACATCGGAACGGGACGCAGCCCTGCGCAGGTGCTGATGGGCTGGCGCCTCGGGTCCATGCTAGACCAGCTCCACCCCGACTGCGCCACCGACGGCAACCCCAAGCCAGAGTTCCAGCCAGTTCCCCGAGGTTTCCTCTCCGAGGACGCCATCTACGTCCAGAACTACACCAAAGGTCCGGCTTGGGTCCCCAGAAGGATCGTCCGCTCTACAGGACCTCTCTCCTACGAGGTCCACACCGAGGAAGGGTTGGTGTGGCAGTGCCACATCAACAAGCTATGGCGGCGCCTCCTGAGCAACGCACCCTACGACCAGTGCCCGCTCCTGGAAGCCAGCCCCGACACAGAGCCAGTGGACCTCCTGCCACCTGACAGTCAAAGAGAGTCTACATCACCGTTACCACTGCCGGACTTGCCCACAGACATCCCTGAACAGACGCCTGCTGCCCCACTCTCCGCTCCGATCGACACTCCACACGCTGCAGCACTCCAGCACTCTGGGCGCGAACTTGAAGGACTATGTTTGTAGGGGGGAACTGGACTATGGGGGGGAGGGGTGTTTTGTGTTAATATTGCGGTTGCCATGTGCTCTAGTAATGGCAACCGCCACGTGGACATTCGCACATGGCCTGAATCTACCTGAGCTTTGACCAGGTAGAACAATAGCTGGTCGGATCCTAAACAACCACCAATAATGTACCTAGGTTTCCCCCGGGAACCTATGAACTGTAACCACTATCTTAAGGTCCTATCAGGACATCTGGGCGAGGTCGGAGGTGTGCCTCCAACCGGAATAAAAGAGGGCTCTGAGCCCGGGGTTTGCATGCTTCATCTGGATCTGAAATAAACTTGCTATGCTGAAATCACTAGCATTGGCCTCCCGACTCCAGTACTTTTCAGAGGTGATGCTAGATGTGGTGCAGCGAGGGTTGCCGAGTCCAGGGAGGAAATTCCTGGATATTGGTGTGTATGTGTGTGTGTGTGTGTGTGTGTGTGTGTGGAGCCTGGGGAAGGGCGGGGTTTGGAGAGGGGTGGGACTTCAGAGGGGTGTAATACCATAGAGTCCACTCTCCCAAACAGCCACTTCCTTCAAGGGAACTGATTTCTGTAGTCTGGAGATCAGGTGTAGTTCTGGGAGACCTCCAGGCCCTTCCTGAAGGCAGGTAACCCCCAGGACAGGTGTTTGCACTGGATCCAGAGCAGAGCCTCTAGGCACTCTCATACTATGGCCTGCTGTTTGAACAATGGGCTGCTGACGAGTGCCTTTTCCCACTTCCATGGCGCCTGTTTTTTATTCTCAGGTCTGCACAAAGCTGCCTTCTCATGAATCTGGCCTTTGGTCCATCAAGGTCCGTCTCGTCTACTCAGACTGGCAGTGGCTTTCCAGGGTCTTGGGCGGAGGTCTTCCTCATCACCTCCTCCCTGGCCCTTTGAACTGGGGGTGCTGGGGATTGAACCGGGGGGGGGGGGACCTCCTGCCTGCCAAGCAGAGGCTCTGCTAGTGGGCCACAGAGCCTCTGTTTGATTCTGGATTCAGGCTGTGGTGCCAGTTTCAGTCCTGAAAGCCCTCCGTGGTCTGAGAGCCATGTACCTGAAGGTGTGTCTTTCCCCCATCTGTTTCCCTTGCTCTCTAATGCAGAGATGTTATACCTTGCTGGGGGGGGGGCGAGTTAGTTTTCTGGAGGGAATGACGGCAGAAGGATGTCTGTGGCACATCCTTGCCAAGACAATGAGGAAGGACAGTTCTTTTAGTTGTAGATTTTGGATTAACAGTGTGTGATTTCGCACATGCCACTTGCCTCTCATTTCCTCCTCAGTTGCCCTGGTAATTTTCCCCCGGAGCAACGGTATCCATTTTTTCACTAGAGGATTCAGCTCCTCTTTAACCCCACAGTTTTTTGTTCACAGTTAGCGGTTGCCCCGATGCTTTCAGCCGCTCCCCTGTCCATGTCCCCTCCCCTTACTGTGAGGCTCTGTACTAACAGCAAAAAGATCAGACCTTTGTTGATGAAGCAAAGTTTTTTATTAGTCTTAATACTGCTTGACAGGTTCTCAAATGTTTGTTAGAGATGCCAGGTAGAAAACAGTCAGAGTTAATATACCCTCCCGCTTGTTTGAACCCACCATGAAACCAATCACATTTAGAATAGAAAACGCGGGAGATGGGATCGAGCCGTTTGAATTCCCACAGGAAGATGAGGTGCTAAAGTTGTAAAAATTCCCCTCTTGAACTGGGCGACCCAGAAGTGTGAAACCTATGCATAACAAAATGACTCTGTGGGCAATAACAGACCTTCAAGGCTCTCACAACAAGATAAGACAGTCTCTGTCCCAGGAAATGGGAGGAGGAAATGCATGGGAGGAAAAGCCATTTGTTCATCAGTGACGTGCAAGAATGTGGGGTCGCCACTCTCCCGACAGAAATGGTTACATTGTACAGGGCTCATAAAGGCAATACATTTCAAGGTGACAAAAGGGGTAGGGGGAAGCAGACATAGCAGGAGACATATAACATTTCATTTGATTAGAGCAAACAATGCAGTCTTTTGTCAGGCCCCCTGACACTTACCCTCCCACCCCCCCTCGCCCCTCCCTCATTTCCCCGCTCTTTCTTTTTTTAAAAAAACACATGCGTGGTAATGTTATAACGTCATAGTGGCATGACGGAAGTGCATCCCCGCCCACCTTGCGGTAGCCTTCCTCTTCCCAGAATTCAACAGCTCCCTCCTTCCTAATCAATTATTCCCGCCACTCTTGGTTGAAGCAAAACCATTGGCTATCTACAGGGACCGCAAATGTCAGTGGAGGATTTTCCTCCCTGATGGGTGGATTCTCCGTTCTGATTGGTGGATTCTCCTCTCTGAACTAAAATGTCGCCTGCTTTGCCTGCAGGAGCACAGGGACAAAATGGTGGATAGCCAATATGGTGTTGGCTGGTCCGTGTAAAGTAATTAAATAAAAATAACTTTAAAAACCTGAAAATTGAGACTTCTAAAGGAGACAATACGGGAGGCAATTTCATCCGAAATGGTGGTGGCGGAGGCGGCGGCAGCTGAGGCTGAGTGGCATCAATGGCAGTCCAGTCTCCCTGCTACGCATGCTGAATTGGAGCACCGAACAACATTCCCCCCCCCCCCAATAATAGATGTGAACCTGTGTGTATTATAAAAAGACAACAATTGTGCCGTCTTCCCTTGATGCATCAATATTTTGTTATGTTGATATAACATTATAAGGGCCTTTTTAAAAAAAAAAAAAGGGGGGGGGAAGTTATGCTTCAGGACCGTAGGACCGCTCACAGGGAGCGGGAAGGAGGACTCGTGTCCCCGGCCCGCCCGCTTGCTTGCCGCGGCTTCTCCGCGGGTTTCTGGAGGAAAGCACCCACCACCAGCTCTGCCGGGGCAGCCCAAACACAGGGCAGCGGTCATCTGCAAGCACAGGGAGCTCTCAGGCCAATGGCGCCCGGCTCCTGCTACCAAGAAACGACAAATCCACCTCGCCAACGCAGTCCCTGTGGTGGGATCTTGGCTCCCTGCCTCCTTATTTCGATATAATGTTAGGAGGGCTCATTTCAAAAGAAAAATAATTGACGAAACGCCCACCACGAGGCGGGCCAGATGGAGGGTGGGCGAGTGGGTGTGTTTTCATCTCGGCTTCTCCACCAGAGCAAACAGGAAACACCGCAAAAACCAGGATTTTCTTGCTCCGGGGAAGCTCCGGAGCAGTACCGCGATACTCCTGAGCAAACCCTGAGCCCGGAGCAACTGGTGGGAAATTGACCAGAAGCTCCTGAGCGAGCATCAGGGCAAACGCTAGTGCGAAAACGCCCAGTGAGTCTGTTTCGTTCTCTGGGAGCAGGGCAAGCGAGCGGTTCGAACCATTTTTACAATGATTTTTACTGTATTTTGATACTTGGAAAAGCAATATTTATTTTTTACCTAAATAAGTAGATAAATAAGTGTTTTGAAAAGTGCCCCGAACTGAATAGAAATCCAGGGTACTGCTTTAAGACTAGTGAAAGATATTCCCTCTTAGTTACGGTATGCCAAGGGGTGCCAACTCTGAATTGGGAAATTCCTGGAGGTTTGGGGGCGGAGCCAGGGAGGGCGGAGTTTGGGGAAGGGAAGGCCCTCATTAGCTTTCCTGCAGTTCTGCAGAATGGCACCCTACGTACTGGCCAGAGTCTGTCCCCCTCTCCCCCCCCAGTGGTGAGGGTGGCTCATTTTGGGAAGGCTGGTCAGCAGAAGTGGAATAGCCAAGATGCAGAGGAGGGGATTCAGGAGGGGCTTTTCTGTATCACAATATCTGCTGAGGATCCTGACCTGGATGGCCCAGGTGAGCCCAGTCTCATCAGATCTTGGGGGGAAGTTCAGGGTTGGACCTGGTTAGGACTTAGGTGAGAAACCACCGAGGAAGCCCAGGGTGGCTACACAGAGGCAGGCACATTGGCAAACCAGCTCTAAATGTCTCCTGCCTTGAAAACCCCACAGGGCTTCCGTAAGTTGCCTATGACTTGGACTCAGTTTGCTCCTGGCATGTATGGCCAAGTACAACCCAAGTCTCCTCCTCTACCAACATCTTCCTAAAGAGGCGCTCCGGCCAAAATGGTTATTTACTCTTGAGCAATGTCCCCTCTAAGCTGAGTGAGTGTGAGCTAGCTCACAGTTTTCTAGGCTCTGGCTCGCACATTTTTGTCTTCGCTCAGGAAGGATGGCTCCAGAGCAAACTAATCGATGCAGTGGCCGAATCACTTGCTCACAACTTTGATGCCAATAGCTCACAAAGTAGAATTTGTGCTCACAGGACTCCACAACTTAGAGCTTTTAGAGCTTTTAGAAGGCACTGGGATGGTCGGAGCCTTGGTGAAACCTATTCAGTAGCTTTGAGGGGATGTTATGAATGCTGGGGTCCCCCAGCCTTTTTGAGCTGGTGGGTCCCTTTGGAATTCTGACACAAGGTGGTGGGAGCAACTCCAAAATGGCTGCTGCAGGAGGCAGAGCCAACCACAAACTGGCTGTGTGGAGCTGCATACACATAAGAAGCTCAGGTGCAGGGGAGAAGAGGGGCAATTCTAAAAATATACTCAGAAATACTAGCGAGAGAGAGTGCTGGCAGCTCCGATTGAAACGACGTTTCTGCACAGCCTGTCAGATCTCCAGGGGCCAGTCAGGAGCCCTGTTGGGCAAGAGCCCACATGACCCCTCCCCATGCCCGTAGCTACAGTGGGACCTCCCAGGGCCTGCCCCCCTGATTTCCTCCCAAAGCTCCGTGACTTTTGGGAAGAAGTGGGGGGAGGTCACGCATGCCTGCCCCCCAAGCTGGGAATTTGCAGCCCCTGCTCCTCCCCCAGAGCATTTAAAGGGAGCATTTGAGGGAGAAGCAGCGGGGAGGCTGCAAATTTCAGTCCCCCCCCCCCCAGTTTTTAAAAGGCCCCATTTTAAAAAATCCTGGCTACAGGCCTGCCCCACCCACTTTCTAAAAATAGTTGGCGGGCACCAGGAAAGGTGTTGGCAGGCAAGATGGCGCCCCGTGGGCACCATGTTGGGGACCCCTATATTAATGTAAGTTGGTTCCCCAGAAAGTCTGATTTCCTGTCCCAAATACCTTTCCTGTTTGGGTTGTTGGGAAATGGGAATGTCCCCCCCTGTTTAAAACATCACCCACTCTCTCTCTTTGGGCAGGCAGATGCCCGGCAACCAGCTGCCTGTCACCTTCCTTCTTTTCCATTGGTGGAGGGGCCATGCTGCCCTCTCTCCCACAGGAAACAAGCAGCAGCATAATGGTTTCCAGGCTCATTGCAAGGGAAAGGAGTGGATTTAATAATCACAGCATTCAGCAAGCAGAGAAAAGCAGCTACCAGAATATCAGCGGAACTGCCTGAATAGAACCTTTAGGGAGCTAGGGTGGTGTAGTGGTTAAAGTGTGGGACGTGGATCTGGGAGACTCATGTTCGAATCCTCATTCACGCCATGGAAGCTTGCTGGGTGACCTTGGGCCAGTCACACTCTGTCAGCCTGACCTTCCTCACAGAAGAGAAGAGATTGAATTTATACCCCACCCTTCACCACCTGAAGGAGTCTCAGAGCAGCTTACACTCCCTTTCCCTTCCCCTCCCCACAACAGACACCCTGTGAGGTAGGTGGGGCTGGGAGAGCTCTCTCGAGGACTGCTCTTAAGATAACAGCTCTGAAACAACTTGTGACTGACCCACAGTCACACCAGCAGCTGCATGTGGAGGAGGAGGGGGAATCCAACCCAGTTCTCCCAGATTAGATTCTGCACTCCTAACCACTACACCAGACTGGCTCTCAAACAGGATTGTTGTGAGGATAAAATGGAGGAGAGGAGAATGATGTAAGCCGCTTTGAGTCTCCATTGGGGAGTAAGGCAGATATAAATGAAGCAAGTAAATAAATAAATAGGGGACTGTATTTCTGCTGATCTTACTCATGACAGCAAGACAGCGCTAACCAATTATTAAGTAAGCGACTTAGTTTTTTCTTAGATTTTTTTTTATTTATTTAATTTATATCCCGCCCTCCGTGTCCGATCAGGCTCAGGGTGGCATACATAGAATTTATTGAACAGATAAAACAGAAAATTGAATCAGGCTGTGATCACATGCACAATTAGACCCGACAGAGGCACGAATGCCGGGCGGATTTAAAGGGAGTGATCAGACAACAACATCTGGGAAGCGCCCCGCAGCCATCGGCAACCCGTTTTGCTCTGCCGCAGAAGTGGAGTTAAAAGACACCAGGTAAAAACCAGTAATAAATAGGTTGCGTTGGGCATGGATGGACTTTCCGTGTCTGATCGCTCCAGCATGCTCTCTTGGCGTCAGGATGGTCTGATGAGATCATCCTGATTCTGTGCTGTTGTCCCCCCCCCTTTGCAGTATGTGCATCACTGTAAACTCCATAGGGAGCCCTCAGTGCAGTCTTGCGATTCATTGATCCCTCTTTTAAGCGCGTGGGGAAAAAATGGGACAAACCCCCCCCCCCAACTCACCTGCAATTGCGTCTGATCACACACTGACAGACTGTGCCCGCAGCTTCAAAGGGAGGCGTGATCATGCAACTGCGGGTCAAATTCCGCTGGAGGAAATAGCCTCACTTCACCCCTGGTTTTTCTGGTACGTGTCACCGCAACCTCAAATCACAATAAATGTAAATATTTTAAAATTACATAAAGTGCTCGTGCAGATCGTATAACGATGGCGGGGCATTAGCAGCATCCAACATAAGCATACCGTCAGCTGATGTCATAGTCTGGGTCATATCGATGGAGCACAGGCTGTCAGTGGTGGTGTTAGTATTGGGGCCAGGGCCTCAGTTTATTGGGTGTGGCTTGCTAATCAAAGACCTAGTGGAAGAGCTCCATCTTACAGGCGCTGTGGAACTGGTGGAATGAGCAGGACTTATTGCAGTTCCACAGGGCCTGTAAGACAGAGCTCTTCCACCAGGCATTTGGTTGAGGAAGTGGACTCCCCCCCCCTCCAGCTTCTTTGGCCAATCATCCATCAGTGGCCTGGTCCTGACTGGACATCTGATTAGATATTGGATTGGACTGCTGTAACATCTGATCTCTCTGTTTACGTGGCATTTTATTATATGATATTATTATGTGCAAATCATTATTTTAACATTATTTGTATTATATTAATTGTTGTACACTGCCCTGAACCCATTTGGGGAGGGTGGGATATAAATCTAATAAAATAAATAAACAAACAAACTGTAAAAGGTCCCGCAAGGCCCTGATGTCTTTCAGGAGCTCATTCCACCAGTACGGAGCCACCACTGAGAAGTCCCTGGCCCTCTTCATAGCCAGCCTGGCTTCCTTGGGGCCCAGGAGTTATTTTTCTGTGCCATAGGACAGCCCCCCTAGGTTTGCCAACCCATGTTGGGAAATTCTTGGAATTCGGGGGTGGAGCCTGGGGGAGTGGGGAACAATGCCATAGAGTCCTCCCACGAAAGCAGCCGTTCTGTCCAGGGGAACTGATCTCTTGTAATTCTGGAAGCTCTGTGGTCCCCACCTGGAGGTGGACAATCTTTGCCCTGCTCCCTGTGCCAGGCATGCCTGAGGTATCTCTGACGAGGATCAGGGACTTTCCTGCCATTGCTGGGAGAGCCACTGAGTCTGGGAATCCAGTTCTGTTCTTGTGGCTTTTGGAAAAGGGGGCAAAACCCCCGGCAAAGCCTTGGGGCTGCTCGGGAAGGGGAGCTTGTCACCCCTCCCCCCCGGTGGCAACTGCTGGGCATTCTCATGGGTTTGCTGGTGGTATATTCCCAGCTTCCTGTGCATCCTGTTCATTTCGATGTTCTGCCAAAAGCTACCCCATGAAAAGTGAAAAAAGTGAAAAAAGAATTCTGGCTTTGCGTTTTCGGGAAAGCTGCTTTGAAGAGGCTGTGAAGGCCCTGCCCTGCCTTCTCTCCCCCTCCCCCCGTAATTTCTCGGTCCACTGCCCCCTCCCTGCTTTTCTGTCTCTTGCTGAAAAGTTGTGATGGACTTGGAAGTCTCTTTGCATTCAACACCAACAGGTTGTGAGCAATGTTCCCTCTACACTGTGGAGCCTTGTGAGCAAAAATCCTACTTTGTGAGCAACTGGCATTAAAGTTATGAGCGAGTGATTGGGCTCCTGCATAAACTACTTTGCTCTGGAGCCATCCTTCCTGAGCTAAGACAAAAATCTGTGAGCCAGAGGCTAAAAAACTGTGAGCTAGCTCACACTCACGCAGCTTAGAGGGAACACTGGTTGTGAGAGAGGGTTCAAGTAGGGTTGCCAAGTCCAGTTGGAGAAATGCCTGGGGGGTGGAGCCTGGGGAGGGCGGGATTTGGGGAGGGGCAGGACCTCAGTGGGGTATAATGCTGTCCAATCCACCCTCCAAAGCAGCCATTGTCTCTAGGGGAACTGATCTCTGTCAGCTGGGGATCAGTTGTAATTCCAGGAGATCTCCAGGCCCCATCTGGACTTTGGCAGCCCTAAGTGCCATCATGCCATGTTGGGGGAAGTGAGATTCAGTCCTTTCGCCCCACTCTCAAAACCCCCCCCCCCCGCTCCTGGCTCTGTGAGAGAATGCGGCTGGGAGTTCATGTGGTGTTTCTTCGTCAGGGGAATGCGCTGCTCTTACAGCAGAAGTGTGTGCGTGGCGGGGGGGGGGTGTCACTGTGCCGAAAATGACAGGGGGAAAAGAATTTGCACAAAACCCTCCCTGGTGCTGTGGTCTCAAACCAACCAGGGCGGGGGGGGGGGGGCAGCTGCTGTGGATCAAAGCATAGAGAATCCCGAGCGGCCACCCCCGTGCACCTGCAGCGTCTTGCCTGGCAGAGAACCCCGAGTCCTTCTCATGCTTGGGTTGCCTAGCAACAGTCCTCACTCCCCCCCTCCCCCATTCATTTTTGTGCCCCACCTGTGAGCCTGCAAATGCAAGCAAGACAAGATCCCAGGCCATGTTAAGTAACAAGAACTCAGCGGGGAGTTGGGGGAGAAATCAAACTGCAGCTGGCATCAGCAAGATTTGATTAACAAGCCAGATGTAATGTTTCATTTTTTTCCAGATGGGGGAAAAAGATGTACTAGACATGTTCACCTTTTTTCTTCGACGTAGCACAGTTCATAAAGTTGGTTTGCTCTAGTGATGCCAAAATGCTGGCCGCAGAGAATTCTGGTGCTGCTGCCCTGGTCAATCCCCGGCGGGCAGTCGGAGAGGAGGGCAAAGGACAGAAGGGAAGAAGAGACCTTGCCAAA
Organism: Lepidodactylus listeri; assembly: GCA_029233225.1. Taxonomy (NCBI): domain Eukaryota; kingdom Metazoa; phylum Chordata; class Lepidosauria; order Squamata; family Gekkonidae; genus Lepidodactylus; species Lepidodactylus listeri. The sequence goes on from JARCFY010000012.1 coordinate 97,048,323, forward strand.
TCAGGGCCTGGTCAAGTAACGGGAGAGGATAAAGAACAAAGTTTGAGCCCAGCGGCACCTTTCAGACCAACCAAGTTTCATTCCTGGTATAAACTTGCATGTACAACACACACACACATGAAACTTATACCAGGGACAAAACTTGGTTGGTCTGAAGGGTGCCCCTGGACTCAAACTTTGTTTGTTTGTTTGACTTCTCGCTCACCCTCTCCTGGATCGCATGGCTCAGGGCGGGTCAACAATATTTATTCTGCTGCTTCAGACCAACATGGCTACCCACCTGAATCTCTCAGCAGAAAATGAAACTTGTGCTGGAGACTGGTGGCTCTGGCAAATCCCTGAACAACATGAAAGAGAATACCTCTTTGAAGGGCTGTCGTTTTGAGGAGGGTATAGCACTGTTTCAGTTGGTTAGCAGAGGATGGCAGTGGTGAAAAGTGCCGTCAATTCACCGCCAATTTATGGCAACCCTCTAGGGTTTTCAAGGCAAGAGACCCCTCAGAGGTGGTTTGCCAGTGCCTGCCTCTGCATAGGAACTTACTTGGTGGTCTCCCATCCAAGTACTAAGGAGGGCTTCATTTATGAAACATGACAAGATCAGGTTAGCCTGGACTATATGGGTCAGGGCATTGGTGGTGTTGGAAAGTTGCAGCTGATTTGTGGTGGCCCTGTCGGGTTTTTCAAGGCAAAAGATGTTCAGAGGTGGTTTGCCATTGTCTGCATAGCAACTCTGGACTTCCTTACGGGGTCTCCCATCCAGATACTAACCAGAGACAATCCTGCTTAGCTTCCAGGATCTGATGAGATCAGGCTAGGCTGGACCACCCAGGTCAAGGCAGTGGAGGCTAGGACGAGAGGGATTCGATTATGGGTAAGGAGATGTCAGCAGGATATTAGGAAGAAGTTTTTAACAATAAGGGCAGTTCAGTAGAGGCCCTGGTCGCCCAGCAATGTTGCGAGTTCTCCTTCCTTGGAGATGTTTAAACAGAGAACGGATGATTATTTGTCAGGGATACTTTAGGTCATCCTGCATGGTGCCGGGGGTTGGGCTGGATGATCTTTAGGCCCCTTCCAACTTTTTAATTCTGTGATTCTATGAAAGGCAAATGCAGACATGCTCTGAGGAAATACTGAGAAAGAACTTCCTTTTGTTTGAGTTGGGGCTGTGTGAGAAGCTTGGAAGGGGGCAATTGAACTCTTCAAGCCCTGTTTGGTTTTGCTAAACAAAGTGAGGTTCCCAGCATCATTGTTACAACACCTGTGCTTTTTAAAGGAAAAAATGCAGGCTTGCAAAGCCCCATTTCAGTTACTGAAAACAAGGCAGGCAGGAACGGTTAAATCCCTTCTTCCCTTGGCACATGGTCCTAAGGCAAATTGCGGCTACACTCACACACAATTTGTCATTTTGCATATGGCTGGATATCTGTGATCCACCGACCCACTGGTTTTGTAGGGAGGCAGCTGCATTCATCGAAGGGAGGGGGGAATCTCAGAATAAAAGGTGTGTGCGGTCTTTCTTTCAGGGCCAACCAAACTATGCAGGCTTACAATTAGGGTTGGTCAGTACCAAGAATGCATTTTCCAAGTCGTTTGCAGAAGTTGTGGCCCAAGTGTAGTACTAACAGTTCTTTGCATGAAGGTTTCAGATCTTCACATCTTATCTCAAGGAGTCTGATATCAGTCTTTTAAGAGTAGATACTGCTGCTGTCGCCATATTGCAGATGAGAAAAGGGACTGGGGGCGCACACACACACACACACACACACACACACACACAGAGTGTTAGTTGTCTAAAGACAGTCCATTTTGTTCATGGTAGAAGAAAGGCTCAAACTGGGGTCTGGGGTTGCTGAACTTTAACCACCACTTGATGTGCAGTTGTAACACATCGTTGTTCCCAAAGAATCTTGGGAGTGAGTCTGCATGTTTCCTATTTGCTGTGGAGGAATACCAGTGGGAATCTGGCCTTTCCTTCAGCAGTCATGATGTATGAAACTTCCTTCCTCAAATATAAAAGAACCTGGTTTGGGGAATTTGGTTTTGATTATCCCTTTGTTGACAAAACAGCTTGTATTCCCCTTAGTAGCCCAGCTGTATTATATTAAGAAACTCTGTCTACACTGTAATTGAATGGTGGAGGTTGTGAAGTGCTGTCCAGTTGTAGCTGGCTTACGGCAACCTCATAGGGTTTCTATGGCAAGAGACATCTAGAGGTGGTTTGCTATGGCCTGCCTCTGCGTAGCAACCCTGGATTTCCTTGGTGGTCTCCCTTCCAAGTACTAACCAGGGTGGGCCCTGCTTTGCTTCTGAGGTCTGACAAGATCAGGCTAGCCTTGGGCCATCAGAGATTTTATAAATGGGAATAAAGGGATGAATAATACACCGGGAAATTCTGCTGAGCTCTCAGCCCTGGAAGAACCAAGTTTGAGTCTCACCAGACTTAGCTTGCCTGGTTGTTGTACGTATTATAACAAAGTAACGTATGTGAAAGTTATTTGTTTGCTAGCCCCATATACATGTAAAATATTATTATTATTATTCAATTTTGTTTCCTTATGGAGTTTCATCAGCATAAAACAGAACACTGCGATATTAGATGTCCATTTTGTCTGTCAAGGAAGCACCATCACAGATGTTTAATTGGCATGATGGTTTTGATCTTCAATCTCCAGATTGACATTTAGCTTCCGAAATGAAATTAGGAAATGCATTCTGTACATCCATCAGGCATAACAGGAGTGCCTCGTTAAAAGGCTCATTAGATAATCAATAGCAAGAGAGAAATTACACAGTACTATGGATGTAATGTCTAGACAAATTACGCCCTCTGGTTATACGGCAGGATTTCCCCCCCAATCCCCCCCCCCCCGACCCCTTGCTTTAGCATATTGGCAGACTGAACGTCGCTTTTGAGCATATAGTTGAGCGGAGGACTGACACTGTAAAATGATGTCCTTTGAGAAACTGTAAAACGATATGGCTGCTGTTACTGTTTCCACATGTTAAACAGAACTGAAGGTATCTAAGATAAAGCCATATGCCTCTGCTGTATTTGAAAAGAATTATTGCAGGACATCAGTCTATCCCCAGGAATGAAATAGGGCTTCTCAGACTACTTTTCCCCATGGAACAGCTGATTCCCCCCCCCCCCCCCCGGCTATATCCCCCACTACATTTTTTTTAAAAAATCAGCTTTATTTTTTTTATATCAGTATTTTTTTTAATATCAGTTATAACTTTTACGTGAGCCTTTTAATTGCCATGGTGGCCCATGCCCAAGAACCAAGATGAACTGTCGTTTGGGGAGGCAGCTCCTGCTCCTGAAAGATGAGTCCCAGGGTCTCCTGGGACTGACTGAAGCCCGTTATTTAAGCATGGCTGGATGGGACTGGCAGAGCAGGGCACCCCTGGAAATCCATGCCTTTGGCATTCGTAGTCCAAGTACAATTGCCATTGTATCGCATAACTGATATGCACCTGGCCAAAGTATTGGCATCTGGCACTGGAGTTCCTGGCCAATATATTGGCATTTTGTATTGGAATCCCCCCCCCCCCCCAATGTTATATTTAGTGTTTTTGTATTTTGTGCAGAAATTGGTAAATACAAGAAATAGCATCTTGGTGTTGAAAACAAATCTTAGCTGCTTTTTGTGCTTCCCTTTGTTCTGTGAATATGGAGTGGTAACAAAGAAATTGCCCTGACCTGGATGAGCTCTGTTACCAGATCTTGGAAGTGAAGCAGGGTTGGCCCTGGTTAGTACTTGGAGGGGAGACCACCCAGGAGGTCCAGGGTCGCTATGCAGTGGCAGGCCAGGGCAAACCACCTCTGAACATCTCTGGCCTTGAAAACCCCAGAAGGGGTCACTATAAGTTGGCTGCAACTTGAAGGCACTGTCCACCACCAGCAGCAGCAACAACAAACCACACTGTCATTTCTGTAACTCGTTTGTCCCTATTGCTTCAGGGGTGTCCCCCCCCCCAATGTGTTTTGCTCTCTCTAGAAGTCCCAGAGGGAACAAAACACATGTGGAAAAGGGGGAGGGACCCAAAGTAATAGGGACAAACGAGTGACAGAAATGACAGTGCAGAAGTGGTTTTTAAACTCTCTTGTGAAGCAGAGTTTGGAAGCTCAGTTGATCCCAGGATCCTGACAGAACCTGTGATGGAATGTCCTGCCTCTCTATTGTCTTACAGAGCCCTGGAAAAGGATTTCTCTCTCTCTCTCTTTCTGACGGGAAACAGTTTTATCTGGGAGTAAAATTCAAGCCATTACAGGACACGAAGACATCAGTTTTCCCTCATTTGAAAGGCCATTAGCTTCTCCAGCTCTCTCTGATTTCTGACTGCAAGCCATTTGAACTTGGGTGTTCATGCTCTGGTGCTTGTGCTCCCTTCTGTGAGTGTCAGGGTCATCCTGGGCATGTCAGCCGAAGAATTCTGTGGGAGTGTCTGCCACAGCACAAGGAACTGCACTGTGTTACTGAAGTTAAGCTGTGGCATTCATTTTGTGGTTGGCTCTGTCTCCCGTGGTGGCCATTTTGTGGCTGAATCCACCATGCCATGTCAGAATTCCAAATACGCCTGCCGGCTCAAAAGGGCTGGGGACCCCTCTCCTGGAAGGACCTGCTCAAAGTCAGAACTGCCATCACCGAGACTTCTGGCCGTCTGCCATCCATCAGGAAGCCTGCCATAAGCATGGCCTCCTCCCCACCTGGGGCAGATGTTTCGTAGCAGGTCTCGCTCAGATGCTTTCCTGAAGTGAAGGGGCAGGGGAAGCAAGCAAGACAGAAAAGGTCAAGAAGAAACGTTTCTGGAACAGGGTATTGAAGATTGAGTGATCCTAGTCGGGTTTAACAGCCCAGTGGCCACTTCTGGAGCCATCTTGCGGCTTCCCTTCTTCCATTCCTTCTGGACTACTGGGATGACAAACATCCCACACCTTTCCCTTTAAATCTCTGGAAGAAAAAGGGCTAGAGATTAAATTTTTCACTTTATTTAATGAACACTGACAGCTCAAAGAGGAGGCTTGCCTCCCACATGTCTGCCAGGGTGGGAGAAGAATGTGGAAGGTCTGAGGACTTTCATTTTGCTTGCATGGACATGGAGCATTAAAGCACCATTTGTTTTGTTTTGTTGTTGATTTTAGATGGCAGTAGTCCTTTTGAGCACACTCTCCGAACATACTGTTTGGCGGCTATTGTATTTACACCATTTCAACAGCAGGTCTTTATTTATTTATTTAGGTAGATGGACACTTTTACCCCACTTTTTTCTCCAAGGGGGACCCAAAGATGCTTACACCGCCGTCTTCCCCTTCTATCTCATCCTCACAACAACCCTGTGATGTGCATTGTGGTGGTGGTGGTTGTTATTAATTTGATTTATAAACCACCCTGCCCCAAAGGGCTGAGGGTGGCATGCACAACAGTTTAAAACGTACAATAAATTAATCATAATCAATTAACAGAATAAAACCAGTATAAAACCATTAAATACAATCTAAATCAGTGGTGTTCAGTATATGGCGTGTATCATGTTGCTAGGCACCGAGTGGAATACTCTGGGCTGGTCACATCATAATGGCGGCTCAGGGCAACCAACGGTCCCTGCGTGTGGAAACCACCGGTCTACAGAAAGAGCAGAAGAGGGAGTGCTCTCCACAGGAGCTGAGGAGACAAATTAGTACAGAGTCATAAAAAAACCGTCTCCTCATAGAGTTGATGGGGATGTGCTTTGAGAATGAGGCCCTGAGGGAATACCATTGTGGTTCTGCCTAGTGGCAAACTTTCAGTCCTGGCGGCTGCTGCCCCAACAGGTAACCCCAGTGAGCCCAACAGCTTCTGAGAGAGGGAGGAAGAAGCTAAAGGGACGCTGGAAGGGTGTGGGTCCTGGGGGTTAGAGCAGGCCCATAGCTACATTGAATCATTTCGGGGCCCAGCCCCCTGATTTCCCATCAGGGCCCCCCAACTTACTACCCTGAACAGGCAGGCAGGTACCCAAGTGGGCCCCGGAAGAGATGCGCTCGCTGGCCAGCTAGTGGGCATAGTGCCTGGTGCCCCAGCATGGCCCTCCTCCCTCGCCTCGCCTCACCCTGTGGTGCTCTGCTCCGCCCCCAGCTGCTCTGCTCCCAGCGGCCACCTTGCTGTCTCTGGCCCCAGTTGGTCCCTCCCATGCAGGGCAGAGCGAGTGAGTGCCCCTGCCTGCCTGCCCACCCGGTGAGTGGGCATGGTGGGGGCCGTGGAGTCACCTTCAGACACCCGCCCTCTCCCCACTTGCTGCCTTTGGCGCCTGCCCAATGGAGCCTGCAGCACCACCTCTAAGGGGAAACGGAGGAGGAGGAGGGGGCCTGCCCTCCACTTCCGGGTGGCTCTATTCCCTCCTGCAGCAGCCCACTCCCTTCCCAACTCCCCTCAGCTCTTACCACGGGAAAACAGCCATCTTGCCCGATTCCTTTCACATGATTCCTTTCGCCCCGCACCGCGGCACCACCTTTCGTGCTTTTCTCCGTGTCTCACCAGAGCACCCGAGGCAGCCGCTCCTGAAGCCCCCGCCTCTCTGCAAACTGGCAGATTACAACTCTTATTTTTCATGGAGGGCAGACAGGATCCAAAAAGTGAAACAGTTTATTGATGCCAGTGATTCACAGGGCTATTCTAAGTGGTCCCACACCCACCCAAACCCACTGAAGTCAATGGGGTTCAGAAGGGTGCTGCTTCAGTGCTCCCTGAATTATTTAAAGGCCCCCCTGATTTAAGAAATCCTGGCTACGGGCCTGGGTTAGAGGCTGCAGAGTCCGAGGGGGGGGGGGTGAGCTGGAAACTGGCAGCTGTGGCTTTGAACTGGCAGACTTGACTCTTTTTTTTAAGCTTTTAAATTTTATTGATGAAAATGTTAATTCAATTTTGAACCATTGTGCAGTTGCATATGTCAAAAACAAGTGTTACAGAACAAATAGTACTTTCAAGAAATCAGAAAAACAAGTATGAATAAGAAAATATGGGAATTAAGCAGGACCCAGGTGTGAGAGTCCTACAGAGTCAGTCACCAACAAGTGTCCTTAAACAGGAATGCTTGATTGAGAAAGGTCTGCTATGGTCATCTGCACAACTTGTGTTAGTAATGTCAGGCACCACCTCATTCAGGATAAATTATACAGAATTCAAAAAGGGTCTGGTAAGGCATGGTAACCAATCATCATGTCAGATAAAAAGGCGCATAAAATACTGGTTTACAGTTCCCAGGGAAATAAGCAGGAAGAACAAGAGTCAGACAGGAGAAGAGATGCATGGGCCGGCACCAACAGCCTCCCAAGGTCAGAGCAGCTCAGAGAGCGATAAGCATGCCATGAGAAATATAACATAACATTCCACAGTCCTGACATCCAGGGTTCGCTCATCCCACCTCCCAGGCAGGGGATGGCAGCATTAGCTGACACCAGGTATATACTGCCATGCGTGAAGGTGATGAGTGAGTTAGACTGAGGCAGTGAGTCATAGATGTAGATCTACTATAGTGGCCATTATGTCTTTGACTCTTTCTGCTAGTGTTGTGTTTAAGGTATGATGCAAACAAGAACCCCTAATATGAATTAAGTGTGCAGTATGTTTAGGTATGTTGGACTGTGCGGTTGGCAGTCAGTTGCCATAATGTATTTAAGAAATGGGGACAATTGTTCCATAAAATTGGACTGTTTTCCGACTGTTGGATGTGATCTGTAATTTTTTCCATGATGAAGTGGTCCCATACTTTGTTGAACCAACACATGTGCGTCGGTAGCATTGCAGATTTCCATTTGGAAATGACTGAACTCTTTGCAGCTACTAGTAGACTGGTTATTAGGTTGCATCTGATTACCGGGATAGAGACCTTATGTCACATATCCAGGAATATTAATTCAGGCGAAAACGGTATTAAGTATCCCGTGACAAGTTCTATTTGTAGGATGATATTGCGCCAAAAGTCAGCTACGAGACTCTTGAAGCAGGTGTTGGGGAAAGAGGGGAGGAAGTGAGTTCGAGCTGAGGGGAAAAAAGAGTCCAGATCCCAGCTATGCCACCCGTACAGGGGAGCACCAAGCCCCTGTCCCACAGCCTCCGTTTGTACAATGGGAATACTGGAATGACCTCCACAGATTGGCCCCACACAGTATATGCCAAGAAGGAGCGCCCTGCCCTCTTTAGCCAGAGTTGTCCACCCACACGACAGGAGGGGGAGATGTCGGGCAAGGCGGAGAGGGTGTGACTGGCCCAAGCTTACATGCTGGATGGGGGGTTTGAATCTTTGCCTCCCAAATCCCAGACTGATTTCACACAGGGCTTTGTCCCGGGGTTGCTCCTTGTTTTCCTCCAGCGCTTTTGATCAATTTCACACCATTTGACCCGCTGCCACCTTTTGACCTGGATTGTCCCCCGATTTGCCCCGGGTCAGCTTGATCCTGGGTTTCCCAGAAGTTTCCTGTTGCCTTGCAGGGAATCTAAATGCACCCTCCCTCCCCCCCTTTTCCATGCCCATTAGCCCATCCCCTTCCCCTCCTTAATTTTTTTTTTTTTAAAGGTGACATTATAATGTAATGTTGTGGCTACGAAATATGGATGCTGGCAAGTACATGGAAGTAGCAATAAATAAATGGCTCTTTAATAATTCTAAGCATTTTGTGCATCATTTTTAGGTGTTTCGTGTTATGTTCTAAAAACATTTTTTACTGGCGAGTCATTGTACCATACTGTTGAGGCAGTGAATTATGCCACCCTGCAAGAATTGCTTGCAAGTATTTTCCCCTTCTACCAAAACTGTTTTGGGTAGGTCTGCGCACATTATTGTTCTGTATATTATTTCTGCCATGTTGTTTTTAAGTTTTTCGGAAGCATGCCTGCCAAGATCTGTGACAATTTCCTCCCAAACAAGGGTATTGGGGTTGGGGGTGGGGGGTTACAGTGGAGTTAGTTACAACTGTCTGTAGTCTTTTCCTGAGAATTACATTACTGTGGTGGCACTGCTATAACTCACGGATGTAAGTATTAGAAAAACTTAATCCAGCATTTTATGCTTGGCTATGCCTGGCTATGTGCCCAACATTTTGTATCAAGAGAAGTGCATCTGGCCAATCAGTGCATCGTGGCCATCCTGCTGACCAATCATTTTGTAGAATCAGTGGTGGGAAAACCTGAACGGGAAGGAAGGGATTAAGGAAGGAAGGATTGCATTTTGGATGAGCATGGAACACCATTAGCTTCAGGTTCATATCAGCTTCATAATCGCGACCTTGCGTTATTGCGTTTTGAAAAGACAGTCCAGCCATGTCTTCCAGCAGCAAGCCTTCTGACGTGGGGGGTGTATCTTGGTGTGAGAAGGAGACTTTAGATCTGCTTGCGATCTGGGGGGAGGAAAAAGTGCAAGAAGCCCTTGCATCCAGCCATAAAAATACTGAAGTATTTGAGGACATTTCTAGGCAGATGCATGCCCTGGGCCACAGGAGATCTGCAGCAGAGTGCAGGACAAAATCGAAGGCATTGAGGCAGGACTACAGATGCGTCATTAATCATAATGCGAAATCAGGGAATTCTCCAACAAAGTGTACTTATTTTGACTTGCTTGATCCTATACTTCATGGTGATCACAGCGTGCTTCCCCCTGATCTTAAGAAGAGCTCCAAAATCAAGTATTACAAACCAAGTAAAAGCAACAAAGAAAATATGCCAGCACCGGTGTCAGAGGAACAGTTCAACTCCAGCCTCACAACCATCAACCCAGGTGACCTCAGGACATCCACCCCGCTGCCTAGTTCAAGTGAGTACTTAGCCATTATTTGGGCTTGGGCGGGGGCACATTGTCCTGGGGAGAGTTTTTTTAAAAATCCAAACGGTCACACTTCCAGGCCCCAGAGAGAGCTGCCCTGAAACTTTCACTGAATTGCAAGATCAGGATCCCGGAACGAGCGCGACCTCACCACGTGTTCCCACAGAAAGGGGTGAGTACTTCAGCTACACTGACCTTACTTTCTGTTCATTCCACTCATTGGTTTCTGTGCATGGGAGGGACTGTGCATGTGCTGATCTTTGGCTAGCGCTCCTTTCCAGCACTTAGGGCTTTTCCTTTAATTTTTAAATGGTTTCTAGCTTTATAACGATGCAAGTGTTAGTTTTTTTAATTTCATGGCCCTCTCCCCTGATACTCCTAAATCCACAATCAACAGTAAGCAGGTTAGTGACTTTTTCTGTCTCTGAGGGGTCTGATGTCTGCTTCCATGTGTTCCACATCCGTCGCCCCCTTCCCCCTGTGATTTGTGTACTGGGACTGTTAGGGTGGGAAGTGGCAGAACCTTCTCTGTGATGGTGAAAGCATGCAGGAGCAGCTTTGCTGCATCCTTCAAAGCAGTGTATCCAAGCCCCCATTAAATGTTCCACCTTTGAAATGTGCCCTTCCTACTTCTGCAGAATGTTGTCCACTGGCCTTGTGGCAGTATATGCAGTTTGTGGGAAATCTGGGTGGACTTTGATTCACTCCTGTATTGAAACATCATGATACTGATTGCTAAAGGTGTGCAGCCAATTTTTAAAAGTGCTTACAGGAAATGCAGCCATGGTGTGTGGTGTTTTGTCAGTGCTGGAACGCAGTGATAACGAGGTGCATCAGCTCAGTAAATCGGATGATGGATGTAATAACTACTGTAATGGGACTAGGAGTAGCAGAACTTAGAAACAGAGCTGTTGTCTGGACAAAGCATAAGTATTAGACACAGCATGGTGGTGCATCAGTAGAAACATACTGCATTTTCCTGGGCCAGCCTGTTGTGATATAGCACCTATTTCCTTTACAAAAATGCTCTCCTGAACAATTCTGTTTCACATGTTAACTGTGTTGTCTCTTAGCCTAAATAGGTAACTCCCGTTTGCAAGTGACAAATGAGGATGTCGGTGATGAAGAGAATGAAGATATTGGTCAGGGAGAGCTGCCATCACAGAGGACAGGTGTGTACTATGCAATTTAGGCAGAACATCGCATTGATGATTAAACTAAGTGGCCACCTGTGTGTGACCTGCAAACTTTTCAAAGAACAGCAGCACTTTTGGTGTTCCATGAGATTTGCATTGGGGGCTTAAGTTACTAAGATCGCTAAGCACTATCAGAGGGTGCATTTCTGACCTGTCCTTTCTCCTCATCAGTTTCACAGATGGAGGTGCTGAGAAGGACAGAGCAACTGGCGGGGAGCAGGCAAACAAGGAGGCTTGGTGTGCAGAAGAGGCCAGTAGGTAAAGGCGAGTGGCAATGCTGAACGATGTGGCAGTCAAGGTGATTGAGCAGGGAACGTCTGAACACATGGAAACAATGCAGCATTTTGATGGTTTGAAGGAGCTTGAGGAGCGTAAATACCATGCAGTGCTAGAGGAAGGGGAGCATGACAGATGGGTGCGGAATGCGGATGTCTTGACCTTGGTGGTCAGTGCTCTAAGGCATCTGGGTGCTGTATTATCAGGTACACAGTCACTGTCTGGGGCCAAAGATCATCCTTGTACTTGTTCTCCAGCAAATGTCCATGGGAAACCTGCATCCAAGGGTTGGTGTGCCGCTAAGCGCATGACACCTGCCACAGCATCCGAGCCTCATCCTGAGGTCCTGGTGGAGGACATGCCTTTCTAATCAACCAAACAGTAATGACAATGATAGGCCTGCTGGAAGGGGAACAAAAAGGGCATGCGTAGGCAGGTAGTGTTTGTTTTTTGAGCCATAGCAACTTATCCTGATTCGTTGAGTGTCCTCCTGCACTCACACCACCTTTTCCCCCTAAATTTCACACTTGAACTCAGGGCGGCATTTCAGTTTAATGGGGTGCCTTAGCGTTTACGTTGTGTTCATGTTAATTATTTTAGAACTTTTTTTGGTTTTTCAAGCCACTCTTGTTTTTCACTTGTCATCACAGGATTTGTTGTAAATTTCAGGTGTTAGTTAAATGCCTTATATGGGTTTAAGTGCCACCAGCTAGCTTTATTTCAGTATCACATTGCACTTTAAACTCCAACTTCGAAAAAAACTGCTTATCTGTCTTGACTATTGTGGTGCTGAAATAAACAGGCAAATGTAACAAGAAACGTCATATTTATTTTGACATGTAGAATACTGTTAAATAAATAAAACGTGGTGCAGTTTGCATACAAAGACTTCCTTTCAACTAATTTATTTGACTTCCACCAGGCCTCCCACCCTCACCCTCCCTGTGCTTGGTTCCTGCCTCCCTGAGAGCCCTCAGCTCCCTGCCCATGCGCCGCAGCCTCCTCTCAAGTCCATCCATCCTCCTGGTAACAATGTGGCAACTGAAAACAACAATGGAAGATCGGTGGTTGGCGCAGAAGGCAATGCAAGCATGTATGCATTTAACCCACTGCTTATCCACACACACTCACTCACAAGTTGACCAGCGTAGTGTCTGCAGTGACACGAGAGCGGAGAGAAGATTGTCTCCAGCTTCTCCTGCAGGGAGCCCCCCTTCTCGCCTCCGTGGTGGTCCTAACTGGTGGATTTAAGGAAAACCATGATACCCTCTAAAACAGTGTTCATTGTGCAGTGGGGCTCCTTGCTGAGGGGGAACTCACTAGTTCTCCCTCATATCACATCACCAACACATATCCCACCACCATACTGTGAATCAGAGAACCTGGCTGAGCATCTTCTCCTTGAGCTGGGGTGCCTGCCAGTCTCTCCACTCCAGCTGCCAAATGGCAGATGTCTTCCCCCAGGCCTGCTGTAGCTGTGGGTGTAGGCGGTCCTTGCGCTGACCTCTCGGCAGCATCTGTGTCTGAGGAACAAAAGGAGCACTTAGGCTACCTTGCAGGGTAAATGCAGTAAGTGTGGCAGCAGTGCTGCCAGTCCGCTGCTTCTTATGAAGAGCACCCCAATATAGCAGTGTTCAGGAGACACTGATGACAGTCATGACTGTGGCATTCATTCTATAGTACCTGAGGCTGGTGTTGAAGGTGCTGGTGGGCTGATGACATGCGCTTCTTCCTCCCCTGCTTGCCCTTCACCTGCTGGACCGTGCGCCTCAGCAGCGGCCTGTGGCACCTCCAGTGGTATCCTCTGCCTGGGACGTGCGGCTTCTGCAGTAAAGGAAGTGCAGACATTCCTTGAAGCATTTTCCTCATTCCCTTGTTGTCATGTTCATGGAGAGCATTTTCATGCAGAAATTTTAACTTACCTATGCAGAACTTACCTATGCAGAAACTTACCTATGCAGAAATTTTAATTTACCATAACATTAATTTGATTGACCGGGCAAATATGCTAAATTGAGGCTTGAAATGATTTTTACAAACACGAATGCACCAATTTAAATGATGGTGCTCTTTAAGTTCCACAGGAACGGTGGTAATCGAACCTGATGGTATGCATCCTCAACTCAACACACACACCCTGGCTATGTCATCAGTTAGAAAATCTGCAGTGTGCATCGCTTTGTTTTATTTTGTTTTATTCCAGAACTGAGACTGTCTGGAGAACAGTACTCAACATATCTAATGTTCTCCATTTCTAGACTGCGGGACAGGTTCAGATGTTCCATTTCTATGGGGAGTAATGTAACAGCGGTGCACAGAAAGGGTGGTGCACAACCCTACTTAATTTGAAAAAAAAATGTAGTAATATGTTGGCTGTGTGGTTTATTGACATTCACTGTGAGCGGGTGTACAGTTCTGGTTGTGGCAGATATGCCTGACTGATTCCCTAATGCATTTGATCTTCAAAAAAAAGGGGAGGGGACACGTGTGGCTGGGCTCGTATATGTTATCGCCACCCCGTTTTGAGGTAGGTGGCGATGAGAGAGCTGTGAGAGTAATGCTCTTGAGAGAAGAGCTCTGAGAGAACAGTGACTGACCCAAGGTCACCCAGCTAGATGCATGAGGAGGAGTGAGGAATCAAACACGGTTCTCTCTCATTAGACTCTGCGCTCCTGACCACCATACCAAACTGGCTCTCCGTAGGCAGTCTCTCTTGTGTTTGTCGAACTCAGTGGGGTCACGTAGGGGGAGCTATTTGTGATTTTCCTGCATTGTGCAGGGGGTTTGGACTAGATGACCAAGGAGGTCCCTAACAACTCCATGATTATAACTCTGTGTTACCCTGCATTGTGCTTTAGCAAGGTAGGAAGACATCCTGCATTGTTTAAATTCCCCCCCCCCCCAACTATTTGGTGGTGGGGCATGTTTGGTGGTGGGGCATGTTTGGTGGTGGGGCATGTTGGGGTCCAGTTCTACTAGTGTGCATGAAGGGCTGAAAAGAAGAACTGTGTTCTAACCACAGTATGCTTTTACCTCCCAAAACACTTTAAGCCCACAAAAAAGTTCTTATTTCCCATTATAACCATCCAACTGACACATTGCTGGCTGGACATGAGAGTTCCTGCCAGCTTGAAATTTCCAACCCCTGCCTTGATGATCGCAACCATGAATTTTGAGGAAGTTGCTTATCTAAACCTGCAGTGACCACTTGCTCTCACCAGCATGGCCACGATCCTCCCAACAAGGTGGTCCTGCCTGCCGCTTCTCAAAGGTCTATCGTCTTTGCATGGTAGGCAGTCTGTCCGCTTGCCCAGGGCATGCCTTCCCAGGCCTCAAGGCGCACCATAAAGACACACTTGACCCTTTTAAATTTGGATTGGCATTGTTCGGCAGTACGGTTGAATCCCCTCCTGGCCATCCACCTTGATATGGCCTCATAATACCTCCTGTTCTTCAGGTGTGTGCTGGCCATTAATTCCTGCACATGTCCAGAGTAGGCCATAAGATCCAGGAGGAGCGCTACCTCATCCTGTTGCCAAAAAGTACCGTGTCTCTGGGCAGCAATTTTGGTAGCGGCCATTACAATGTTCTAATGAAGTAGCGAAAAGTTTTAAAGTGAGGGACCAATAGCACCACCTCCACTGCATGATTGTGAGCTTCCCCCCCGAACACGCAGAAATATGTTACAATTCTACCCCCTTTTTCTTTGTTACTGTGCCCTTTTCTGGTTTCCCTTTTGCTTGTTCATTAAATGAGGCAGAGTTTGGTATCTTAAAAGAAAAAAATTGTTATATTGTAATCATTGCACATCACTCTACTGACAGACCAGAAAGCGGGTTTTGCAAAGTGGAAGTGGGAGCCTCTGGTGGACGAAGCCGTAAGGTGTGCGGTGCTCTGTTGCCCTTTAAATCCTTTCAAACTGAATATCGTTTTTGTGTTGTGGTGGTACATAAATTTTAAAATTAAATCTCTAACCCCATCCATGCAAACGCAAAGAACATGACAGAAGCACTGGACTGTATCCCAGCTCAACTAGCGCCTATGGTCTGCATACATGAAATTTGTAACAGCACGTTGTATTTGTGTCTCTTCTTTCTTTCTTTCTTTCTTTCTTTCTTTCTTTCTTTCTTTCTTTCTTTCTTTCTTTCTTTCTTTCTTTCTTTCTTTCTTTCTTTCTTTCACCAGCCTGTAGTTCTTTTCCTCCTCCTGTGGCACAAGGATTGTGTCCTGTTCCAGCAAATCAAGATTAACTTCATGCCCCTTGCCTTCACAAATGTTGTGAAGGATAACGCATGCTGTAACTATCAAGTTGATGTTCTGAACATGAAGAGTAAGCCTGGTGGACAGTATGCACCAACGTGCTTTTAGCCTACCAAATGCCCGCTCAACAACATTCCTTGTCCTGCTATGTTTTTTGTTGAAACTTTTGTCAACAGCTCCGTGAGGGGTTCTGAATGGGGTCATCAGCCATGGCCTCAATGGATAGGCTCCATCACCCAGGATTAAGGCAGGAATGGACACTCTATTTAGGTGCACAGTGGGATTGCCTGGAACAAAGAGCCCAGTATCCATCAAAGAACATATATTGCTGTTTGTAAATACAAACACATCGTGAGTTCTGCCCGTAAATCTGACCTCCACATCAATAAAACGTCCGGAATTATCAACAATCCCCTGCAAGAGTATGGAGCAGTAATATTTCCTGTTCCCATACTCGTTGATTTTTCTACCTGGTGCTCGAATTGGAATATGGGTGCCGTCAATTGCGCCAGTGCAATGTGGCATGCCCAGTTGGCCAAATCCATCCGTAATCTGCAAAGCAATAACATAAGGATAGAAGTGATCAGTAAAGGAGAATCATATAGCTTCAGTCATAACACAGTGAACAAAAAGACATCCCATGTAATATACTGACCTTGCCTCTCATGATCCCACCTCCCAAAGAGAAATAAGCAGCAGTTATTATTTGAAAATTAGTCCCTGAAGGTTTGGGTTCAGAAGGAAGCTCAAGAAAGCACCAGCAACCAACAATAAGTAATATGAGCTACCCTTTAAATCCGTTTAATTTTTTTTTGCAAATTTGCTTCATAATGTAAAATAGGTAAAATAATATACCCTGCCAATTTCTGTTCCTAGGCAAATGACACTTGTGAACAGAGTGGACTCTAGAGCAAGGCACACCTCCCGGACAATTCCAGCAACCATGGACAGACCCAGTCCAAGCTGTTGGCCCACTTCTCTGTACGTGTTGGTGTTTGCCAAGTACCAAACTGCAGCGGCCACACGTTTTATGGGGGGAACAGGGAACCACAGCTTCATGGTTTGGTGCTCCAGCTGACCGACATGATTTTCAGTTCAGATTTTCACTTAAGACTGACATGATTTTCATGAATGTTGCATGGGTCATCCAGAAGTTCTTCACCCACTGCTCATCACTCCACACAGCGAGCACAAAATTCTCCCACCAGTCACTGCTTGTTGGGTAGACCCAGTAGTGCCATTTAAAACGCAAACCTGCAAGTGCATGCCACCTCTGGTGCCTGCGGCGGGAGAAAAGAGCAGGGGTGCTCAGCGCAGAGTTTATCATTGAGGGGGATAAAGAGCAGGGACCTTGAAGGAGGCTCCTTCGCCTTCTGGATCACTTGAAAAAAGCATTCAAGAAACTCCTTGTGGAATCTAGACAAAGCAATATCAACTAAAGAACTGAGCTGACATAAGCAAGTGCTCTCACCCCACAATTCTCCATCATGGCCGAAAGTAGGTGGAATGATATCTTCAAAATGGAGAATCCAAAGAATTTTTTCTCAAAATTCCTGGAACAAATAACAAAGATGGCCAATCAGAAAGCGGCATTGCACCACATGACACCTGTTCTGTCCATTAATTGCAAAATAATGATGTAACACGATTGCATTTTTTTTTTAGAAAGGGGGAAGGGGGTGGGGGGTTTGGAGGGCAAGGAGCGGTAGTGGGAGGAGATAAACCACAGGAAACCACCCACAAAGGCTGTAATGTGAAAATCAACCCCTGGGGCAGACTGCACAGCAACAGCTTAATGGGAAATTGACACGAACGATCCAGGGCAAAATGCCCCGCTGAAAACCAGGGGTAAGCTCAATGTGCAAAATCAGTCCCAGTCTGGGAGGGGCTGTGGCTCAGTGGAAGAGCCTCTGCTTTACATGCAAAAGGTCCCAGGTTCAATCCCTGGCATCCCCTGTTAAAAGGACCAGGCAGTGGGTGATGGGAAAGAGCCTGAGATCCTGGAGAGCCCCTGCCAGTCTGAGTAGACAGTGCCGACTTTGATGGCCCCAGGGGTCTGATTCAGGAGAAGGCAGCTTCCTGCGTTCATGTGCATGTGCGACACTCTAACAACAACACCAAACGGGATCTGCAGTGGCTGCCCATATTAGCAGCCAAAATAAGACTGCCGGTGGAGGAAACAGGTTGTTCAGTGGGCTCCAGCTAAGGAAGGAAGGAAGGAAGGAAGGTTATATGTTTCTCTGAATCCACTGCCCTTGAAATAAATCTTGAAATGGGCACCGCTTATTGTTCAGACTTGTTTTAATTATGTTTCTGAATTTCCACCAGTAACCCTGCCTTGTGTCAGCACAGTTGCCTCCTCTCTGTTTGTGTTTGTTTAGCCTTCCATTATTTTATCTTGTAGTTGAGATTTTATTTTATTTATTTTTAATTTAATTTAATTTGTATCTCACCCTTCTCCTATGTGAAGACTCAAAGCGGCTTACATTGTTCTCTCCTCCATTTTATCCGCAGAACAGCCCTGTGAGGTAGGTGAAGCCGAGTGCAGGTGACGGCCCAAGCTCACCCGGCAAACTTCCATGACCCAAATGGGGATTTGAACCAGAGCCTTGTTGGACACTTTAATCACTAAGTTCATTCTGGACAGACTAAACATCTACTCCTTGGCAATTATGAGGAGAAAGTTCATGTGTTTACCTTATTCAGAACGAATCTCCCCTCTTCCTTAGAAAGCCAGTTTGGTGTAGTGGTTAAGAGTGTGGACTCTAATCTGAGAGAACTGGGTTTGATTCCCCACTTCTCCACATGCAGCTGCTGGCGTGACCTTGGGTCAGTCACAAGTTCTCTCAGAGCTGTTCTCTCAGGAGCAGTCCTTGGAGAGCTCTGTCAGCCCCACCTACTTCATAGGGTGTCTGTTGTGGGGAGGGGAAGGGAAAGGAGACTGTAAGCCACTCTGAGACTCCTTTGGGTAGTGAAGGGCAGGGCATAAATCCAATCTCCTCCTCCTCCTCCTCACAATTGCACATATCCTTGTGCAGGGGTGGGCAATTGTTTTGGTTCGGGGGCCACTTTGTGGGAGCGGAGGTTAGCGGAGGGCCACACCTTTTAAAATGATTACATTCATTAGTTAACTTTGCATTTCAGAAAAGGTATAAATTGTATCATAAAAATCAATAAATATAAATTAAATAAAATAGTGGTAGTTTTATTCAATTTACTTATTGTACTAATTTCATATCATCTATAGCTGCAAGCACATTTAATTTTAGAATCAGTTTAATGAGACAAACGTACCCTATCACACTTTTCTACAATTTTTTTGAAATCAGGAGAGGGATTGCTTGTTGAGATTCTCATGCCCCCAGCATGTGGGGGCGCCTAGGAATCCCTGCGCTGCGCAGCTGCAGCGGCACCACCAAGTTTCAGGGTGGGGAGGAGGGGAATAAGCCCCAATGAGAGACACACGGGAACATAGGCACAGAGAGAGAGGAAGACACACACACAGAGGGACAGAGAGAGACAGACAAACAGAGACAGACTCAGAGGAACAGAGAGAGACACACAGGGGAACATAGGGACACAGAGAGAGAGGGACACAGAGACACACACACATGCAGAGGGACACAGAGAGAGTCAGAGGGAGAAAGAGACAGGGACAGAGAGAGAGATCGCCGAAAGCAGCTGCCTGCCTGCTGCGCGTCCGTGCAACCTGGGGAAGGTGAGGGTGGGGGCAGGCAGGGCTTCCCTGGAGCCCTGCGCTTTGGCGCAGCCCAGGGAGGGCGAGGGTAGGGGCGGGCAGGGCTTCCCCGGAGCGCTGCGGCCCTGGGAAGAGGAGGATGGGGGAGGGAAGGTAACTTACCTTCCTTCTTCTGCCTCCTCATCACCCAACAGGGCTGCTGGGAGCAGAGGTGGAGCTTGGTAATGTGCCCGCCCCCTGGACACTTCACTCCTGGAGCGCTGCTTCTCCATTCTCTGGGCCCAACGGAGGCCTGACTGAAACCACATGGCCGACTGTCTTGGCGGGCCACAAAAAACTCTGTGGCGGGCCGCATGTGGCCCTCGGGCCGCAATTTGCCCACCCCTGTCTTTGTGGAATGTCCTTTGTATGCTAACCTCATGAGGCATTATATTTCACCGTGTTTGCAAGTAGACCCTGATGTATATTCTTATGACCTACTTGCATATCTACTCAATGACAGGAATCCTTTAGAACTTTAGCAGTTGCAATTTTTTTTAGCTTCTTTTGTCTGTTGGGTGGTAAGTGATTAATAATGCTGCTCAAGATTAATGTATCATAGAGCTTTTATGGGATCAAAGGAAATGAGAGGGCTTTAATCTCTACACCAGACTGCCTCTCTAGTTGAGCTTTTGAAAACATACAGCCCGATATGTTCATGTTTACTTGGGAGTAAGCCCTATGGACAGCCAAGGAAGAGTACCTGGCAGTGCAGTCTGTGTTTATTTGTTCAGTTTTCAGAGGACCCAGAGAAGCTAAAACAAGCAAATTACGTTTGGCAAGAGCTTAGCCAACTGTGGATGATCTTCGAGGGGCTCTGATAGGTCTTCTGGATCTTGACCCAGCCTGGCTGAAAAGCAGGCTGCCAGATACAATTGTTAGTGATGGGCATCCGGTGCATGATGCCGTGATGTATGAGCATTCGGGACTATGTGTCTTGGAACAGAATCCCAACAGGTAACTGCTGCCATGGCGACATGGACAACAATCTAGGCACAGGTTTGCCACATTAGCCACAGAGGTGAGGTGACCAGTGGAGAAAATTGGTTGTTTTGCCAGCTCCCACTGAGGAAGGAAGGCATTTTAAATAAGTTGAGATGTCTCTAAGAGTCTTGCTCAGCCTTGGATTGGGGGGGGGGGGGATGTATCTACTTGGTTAAATATGTATTTGTTAAACAGCAGCTAGAGGTTGGGCAAGGAAATGTCACTTGACAATAATTTTATAGATTTGCTAAAACTTAATTTATACCCTGCTTTTCTTCCCAGTGGGGGCCCACAGTGGCTTTCTTTGTTCTTTTCTCTTCCTGGGAGGTCGGTAAGGCTGAGGGCGTGTGACTGGCCCAAGGTCACCCAGCAGGCTTCCGTGGCAGAGTGGCAGATTCAGACTGAAGCCTCTCAGATCCTAGCCTGACACTCTCACCACAACAATGAGGCATAGGGAGGGGGAAACAAACTTGACCCAAAAGCCAGAATCAAGTACCGCAAGGGTAAGGAAGAAGTCTAATACAGGGCCAATATTAAAAACCTAGTTAAAACTTATACAAAAATACATGTATTTTTTAGAATTTTATTCAGGCATGAAGGATTCAGACCAAAGAGATAGACCAAAAATGAACTCAAACCAAGGCGAGGCCCTGCCTCTTGATTCTCTTCAAAGTGGAACGCATCCCGGAGGACTAACAGTTGAACCAAGGGAACCCCACTTCATTGGCTCAGACATAGTTCAGTCAAAAATAATCTGATTGGACATTTACTGGCCTCCACTAGCCAGTGCTCTGGGGTCCAGGACATGCTACAGTTCACTGCTGCTTAAAACTGGGCACGGATCGATTCAGTGTTGTGAGTTTTAAACTGTTTCAGATTGCATTATACCCTCTGTTTGTTGAAGCAAAGCATTCCAGTCCAGGTATCTTTCTCTGTGCGTAAAGTGCCGTTGAGTCACACAGATGAACAAAGGTGCTTTGCCCTTGCCTGCCTCTGCAGCAACCCTGGACTTCCGTGGCTGTCTTCCATCCAAGTACTGACCAGGGCTGACCCTGCTTAGTTTCCAATGTCCAACAATGGTGGTTTGCCCTTGCCTGCATAGCAACCCTGGACTTCCTTGGTGGTCTCCCATCCAAGTCCTGACCAGGGCCAACCCTGCTCAGCTTCTGAGATCTGGTAAGATTAGGCTAGTTTTGAAAACTAAATTGCTTCTCTGAAGAGTATTTTAGGGAATGTAACAACTGTCTTTATTGTTTGATAGACTGCTATTTCACTAGAAAACGGGGCTGAAAAAGTGGTCCCAACCACTTATTTACTCATTTTACATACCATTCACACAACAGTTCTTGCAAAAGATTTTGGCGCGGCATTAAATGCTATGAGATCCATAAAACACCTCTCAACTTATCCACATGTAGAATAAAGAATACTCTGAGAAGGGAATAGGTTTTGAACAGTGTACTTCAGCTACAGAATATTTTCTTTGTGCATGGCTGATGGGTGAGGAGGAAGGGAGGGGGAGGGGTATGTGTAAATTGCAGAGACGCACTTCCCACCTTACCATCGATTGTGCTGATTCAGCTAGAATTTCTGGGTTTTGTAAAATAAAATGAAACTCTAGGTTTCCCTTGCAATATTTCAGCGTGGTAAAAAAAATATGCACAAACATTTTTAGGAACCCAGTCTCGTCAGATCTCAGAAGCTAAGCAGGGTGAGCCCTTGGTAGTACTTGAAGTCCAGGGTCACAATGCAAAGGAAGGCCATGGCAAACCACCTCTGAACACCCCATGCCTTGAAAACCCTCTGGGGTCACCATAAATTGGCAGTGAGTTGGCGGCAAAAAAAATGCATTCGTTATTTGTGACTTCCCAGCTGCTGAAGCAACAAAACACTGAGCTCCTCCAAACAAGAGGAAAAATTTCAGAATACATGTTCAAGATTTTATACATGGTTGGAAGAATCCAGTAAATGAACTATACATGCTTTCAATGAAATTAGAGATAGAACAAGATGGGGCACCCGCGATACTCGCGGGGGGGAGTACCCTAGTCCTCCTGGCCCCCCCTCCCTGGGGCAAATGGCGGCGAGCCTCGCTCTCCTCCACCCCCCTTCCCAGAGGCAAGCAGCGGCGGCAAGCCCTGCTGCTCCTCCAACCCCCCCGAGTCAAGTGGCGGTGGCGAGCCCCGCTCTCCTCCACCCCCCTTGCCTAGGCAAGTGGCGGCGGCGGCAAGCCCTGCTGCTTCTCCAACCCCCCCGAGTCAAGCAGCAGTGGCAGCAAACCTCACCGCTCCTCCAAACCCCCCATGAGTCAAGCGGTGGCAAGCCCCGCTGCTCCTCCACCCACCACAACGGCCAGAGCGTTCCCTGCGCATGCGCAGTGGGCGCTCACTTTTGGGGGGATTTAAATATCCCCCCAAATTTTTTAAAAACTTTTTGGATTTTTCTGCAGATGTGGGGACTGCCCCACGTCTGCAGAACAATCTCCCTGCCCCCCCAAGTGTCCCCCTGCACGGATTTAGGTATCCGCACGCAGGGGGCGCCTTCACTATTAGATATATAGATAGAGAGATTCATAGAACCATAGAGAGCCAGTTTGGTGTGGTGGTTAAGTGCGCAGACTCTAATCTGGGAGAACCGGGTTTGATTCCCCACTCCTCCACTTGCACCTGCTGGATGACTTTGGGCAAGCCGTAGCTCTGTACCAGCTGTTCTCTCAAGGACGGCTTGGGAAAAAGCTCTCTCAGCCCCACCTACCTCACAGGGTGTCTGTTGTGGGGAGGGGAAGGGAAAGGAGTGTGTAAGCCTCTCTGAGACTACAAGTGAGTGAAGGGCGGGGTATAAATCCAATCTCTTCTTCTTCTATGTACATCTTTATGCAACTCTCGTAGACAAACTATATTGGTTTTACATAATATCTCTCTATATTATAAAGTGGATTTGGGGTGGCCCACGCTTGATGCAATGGAGCCACCACTCGTGATGCTGGCCACTGGCCGCAGTCTCTGCCGCCCACCCACAGAGGCTGCACTGGGGCACATATGCCTCACCAATGCAGGACGCTGTGGCAGAGTCCCACCCCGCAGCCCATGGAACTGCTGCCCAGTCAGCTGTGTGGTGAGGGATGAGACATGCGCTCTGCTGCCAGCCGAGACCAGCCCAGGTCCCCAGGCAGGCGGCAAGCGCTGCAGGTGCCCGGGTGGGCGGCAGTCCAGGCACTGGTGGGCTGTTCCCCTCAGCCCCGGGCTCTGGGAAAGGCTGACAAAGCAGATTGCTGCCGCCACTACTGCTTCGTTCCACCAGCGGGTCTGTGGGGTGCCCAGCAGCTCTCAGCTCCACTTCTTCTGCTGAAAGTTCTGCCGGGAAGCCAGTACACCTGGCGCCCTGCTGAGGAGGGACAGGGGGAAAGAGTCTCTGCCCTGTTGGCCTCCCCCCCCAAGCAAAGCCAGCCACGTCCATGTTCTGCCCTGCAGAGCACCCGCCACTCCCCCTCTGGAGGCTCGCTTGCCAACTCCTTCTCCACCACCCTGCGCTTCTGCCTCAGACGAGCCGGGACAGAGGGAGGCATTGGCGCCCCCCCATTCCTACGTGCACTGGCCCCAGAGGAAGAGCAGTGGTCACTGCGCCTGCTGGGACTTTCAATGGGGCTGCTGGCAGCGAGATCGAGGGGGAGGGGGAGGAGGTGAATCAGGCCGGAGCCAGGCACAGCCGGTGGAGCTGTGCAGACAGCCAGCAGGAAAGATACTGACGGCCCGTTTTGCTGCCCTCAGCCCCAGGGTCTCGGGATTTCTTTCTGTCTCCCTCCATCCAATTCTCTCTCTCTCCCTGCAAAGTCTCCAGACCCTCTTCCTAGAGTCCATTGCATTTATTTCCACAATGGGCCTTATTACTAGTAAAACATAAACAGATATTATAGGCAGTAACGTAACAGATATTGTAAAGATGTAACGTTTCTCCCAATTTGTATGTCTTTCTGTGTATGTTTTGTTTTTTGTATGTTTGTGAAAAGTACTGGAGTCGGGAGGCCGGTTGTAGTGAAAACAGCATTGTGGTTTATTGTGGGTCAAGATGGAACATGAGGGAGAGGGATTGGGGAGCCTGCTTATATTTACAGGTAAACCACACCCTGACCTTGCCCCCCATGGGGGATTGGGTAAACAGGGATTAGCTTCCCACCAGAGGCTATCATAGGACCATTTGAATATCCTAAGCCTCTGATAGGGGGACAATCAGGATCCTAGGGTTTATTGTTCTCTGGGGACTGAAGCTCAGCTGATATCACTTACCATTAGAGGCGAACATGCCCAGATATGTCGCAGTGTCCATAGCCAATACATAACACCCCTCCCCCCATGGTTCAGTCCCCCCGTTACTGAACATAGTCTGTTAAGTAATCTGGTCGCCGGCATTTGCACCCCGAGCGCTGGGACATTGCAAGGCGTGGAATACTGTGAAGTTCAGGGAGTGGGTGGCAGGCGTTTGTTCAGTGATGGCTGTCAGCAGGTCAGGCGGTGGTGCCGGCGAAGTAGGTTTGCTTGGGCTCTCGGGTTGAGAGCCCCATTGACTCCGTGTCCAGGCTGGCTTCCTGGGGCGTGCCTTGGTCCAAAACCTCAGTTCCCGGAGTTTCCGAGACGAGGGGTGCGGTGCTTGGGAGGTGCCGCTGCACTTGGTTGATGTGGCACCGCCACACCAAACCTTCCTCAGTGATAACCTCATAGGATAGAGGCCCTGTAGAGTGGACGACTCTCCCGGGGACCCATGCTGGACCTCTGGCATAGTTCTAGATGTCCTTGGGGGAGAAACCTTGCGGAGCTGCCTGGACCTCTGACCTGGAGTTGCCATCGATAGCGTGGTTGGGGTGAAGCTGGTTGAGCAGGGTGCCAAGACACCAGGCCATCAGCATTTCCGTCGGACTACATCCCATTCCGGTGTGTGGGGTAGACTGCTGGCCGAACAGGAACTTCGCCAGCTTGAATTCCCAGTCGCCCTGGTCCATCCTTCTGAGGGCTTCCTTTGTGGTTCTCACCATTCTTTCTGCTTGTCCGTTGGTCACAGGATGGAAGGGCACTGAACGGATGTGGCAGAAGCCGAGGGAGTCCACGAAGTACTGGAACTCCGTGGAGGTGAATGCCGTCTCACTGTTGGTGACGAGGGTGTCTGGCAGTCTGTGTGTGGCGAACACATGCCACATGGCTCGGATGGCTGCGTCAGAGGAGGTAGCCTGCACTGGGTCTACCTCCAGCCACTTTCTGTAGCTGTCTGCAATTATAAAGAAAAGCTGCCCCTGGACTGGCCCCGCGAAGTCGAGGTGAAGTCAAGACCAGGGCTTGTTGGTCAACTCCCAGGGCCAGACGGGGGCGTGAGGAGGCTCGGGCCATGACTCCTGGCATTTGGTGCATCGGTGGACCAGGTCCTCGATCTCTTTGTCCATGCCCGGCTACCAAATGTAACTGCGGGCCAAGGCCTTCATCTGGACTATCCCTGGGTGAGCGTCATGGAGTGCCGCTAGCACCTTGTCTCAGAGCGGGGCCGGAATGACCACCCTGGTTCCCCATAACACACCCCCCTTGTGGATGGAAAGTTCATTGTGCCTCGCAGTGTAGGCTGCGAACTCCGGCCCCAGATGTTCGGGCCACCCCCTCCCCACCCAGTCCGAGACCCGGGAGAGGATGTGGTCTCGGGCCGTGTGGTGAGCCACGTCCAATACCTGTACCAGTTGGTCTGGGAGGTTTTCAAGGAGGGCGACGTGAAAAGCGGGAGCCGGGTCCAGGGTCGCAGGACAGCAGCAGAAGGCGACTCAAAGCATCTGCGTGGCCCATGGCTTTCCCAGGCCAATGCACCAGGGAGTACTGATATCCCAACAGGAAAATAGACCAACGTAGCACCCATGGGGAAAGCATGTGCAGAGTTTGCCGGTGTTGAACAAGGAGGCCCAGGAGCAGTTTGTGGTCTGTGGCCACAGTGAAGGCTCTACCGTACAAGTAGTTGTGGAATTTTTTGACTCCAGCAACTATAGTCAAGGCTTCTTTGTCAGTTTGGGTGTAATTCTGCTTGGCCTCTGATAGGGTGCATTGAGTAGTAGGCCACCGACACCTCCTGTCCATCAGGAAGTTGATGGCTCAGGACAGCCCCCACCCCATAAGGAGATGCATCACATTCCAGAATCATCGGCAGGGACTCGTTAAAATGTGCCAGAATGGTGTTGGACACCAGTAAGTCCTTAACTGCTTTGAAAGTGGCCGTGTGGTGCGGCTCCCATTCCC
This sequence comes from Lepidodactylus listeri, assembly GCA_029233225.1. NCBI lineage: Eukaryota > Metazoa > Chordata > Lepidosauria > Squamata > Gekkonidae > Lepidodactylus > Lepidodactylus listeri. Next base: position 97,074,830 of record JARCFY010000012.1, read on the forward strand.
ACTTAGCCCCCTTGTCCAGTAATGTGTGCAGGGGCTCTGCCACTGCCACCTTGTGTGGAAGGAAGGCGTGGTAAAAGTTCAAGAGGCTGAGGAATGCTTGCAGCTCGGCCTTTGAAGTAGGGGCAGGCGCTTCCGTAATGGCCAACACCTTTTCCAGAGTGGGGTGGATGCCCTGTGCATCTATGGTGAATCCCAGGAAGGTCACCAACGGAACTCCCAAGATGCATTTTTCTTTGTGCACCTTGAGGTCTGCATCCTTTAACCACTGGTGGACTGACAGCAGCTGGGTCTTGAAGGTGGCGACATCTGGGGCTGTGATCAGGACGTTGTCGAAGAAGGGCTTTACACCTGGAACATCTTTCAATACAGAGTCCATTAGTTGCTGGAACAACCCTGGAGCAACGCTGACCCCAAACTGGATCCACTTCACTTTAAAGGCTCCCTTGTGGGTTACTATTGTTTGGGTCTCCGCCGTGGCGTCATCCACGGGAAGTTGCTGGTAGGCCTGTGTCAGATCCAGCTTCCCAAACACCTGGGCCCCTGCTAGGGAGGCCAAAATGTGACTGACCACGGGCACTGGGTATGCATGGTCCTGCAAGGCTAGATGGATTGTACATTTGTAGTTTGCTCAGATGCAGATCTCCCCATTCGCCTTCAATGGGGTTACAATTGGGGTTTCCCACCTGGCATGCGAGACCAGTTCATGCGAGACCTGGCATGCGAGACCAGTTCATGCGAGACCTGGCATGTGCGACCAGTTTGTCCAGCTCAGCTTCTATCTTAGGCTGGATTGCGCGTGGAGGCTGCTGAGCTGCCACACGGATGGGCTGGACATTGGGATCTAGGTCCAATGACACTGGGGGACCTGGTAGGAGCCCAGCTTGCCGTCAAAAATGGTGAGGAACTCTGCACATACCAACTCAAAATCTGCAGAGCCGATCTTGTTCACCCCATAGACTCCCAGTCCCAAAGGCCTGAACCAGGAGAGTCCAAGAAGGCTGGTGAGATTGCCCTCCACCACCAGGAGGTCCAGCCGCCCATCAAAGTCCTTGAACTTGCCCAACCCCTTAATTGCCACCATGTTTTTTTTTTAAAATCCCAGAGTATAAGTCCCGTGGGGTTTCTCAACTGCCCCCCCCATGGACATAGCTTGCAGAATGTGTCCGCCAAGATAATAGAGTATGAGGACCCAGTGTCCAGTTCCATGCTACAGGGGGACCCTTCGATCCGCACGTGGACTGATATTTTCCCTGGGGTTTGTTGGGGCAAGCTCAGTACCTGGTTGTGTGAGGGGGTTGACATGCTGTCCACCAATTCGTGGGGAGCGGCTGGGGAGCGGCGGCTGGTCCGGGCGTGGAAGGCCCTTGCGATGTGCCCCATCTTTCCACAGGATCTGCATGTTGCCTCACGGAACCGGCAGGAACGACACTTGTGGGGGTCTCCGCAGCTCGCACACGTTGGGGGCAGCCTGTGCTGGGAAACAGGAGCGGAGGCAGCAGCCAGGGCCATGTGCCAGGAATGGGAACCAGAGGAACAGGACACACCTTTTTGTGAGCGAGGTCACAGCTGGCAAATGTCCTCCTCTTCTGATGCGTCCGACTCAGAGGTCACGGTGCGGTGTGTGCGGGTGGCTGGGCAGTCCTTCTGGGTTGTCTCGAAGGCCACTGCTGCCTGGAGCATCTTCTCCATTGTGGGCTCGGGAAGCGCTATCAGCTGGCGCCTCTGTTTGGCCTCCCAGACTCTCCCCATGAACTCTGTGACCATGTGGTCGTCCACGTACTGAAACTCGCAGCCCACAGCCAGACGGCGGAGCTCGGCCATGAAAGCCATGGCCGTCTCACCTGGCTGCTGCTGGTGCCGGATGAAGTCGAGTCATAGGGCCATCATGGAGGGTTTGGGGGTGAAGTAATCCCTGAGAGCCTTGGTGAGCTCCTCAAAGGAAGCCTTGAGGGGATCCCGGGGTGTGAGCAAGCTCTGGGCAAGGTGCATCGTGTCCACACCACAGGAGCTCAGGAGCCAGGCCTGCTTCATGTCTGCATCGGTGATGCCCCGCACAATAAAAGCGCACCCAAGCTGCTTGATCCATGCCTCCCAGGTCTTGGGTTGAGACGGATCAAATGGGGGTATGCTTCCTGGAGCGGCAGCCATAGTTACCGGAGCTGTGCAGTGAGCGATGTCCTCTGGGGCTTGCGGTGGGGCCTCAGAGTGCTGGGGCTCAGCGTCGCCTTGTGCCGGCGGATCGATGCTCGGTGCGTCACTGCTCGGTTTGGCTGATGAATCACTCATCGGGATCCCATCCTCGTCGCCACTGAAATGTACTGGAGTCGGGAGGCTGGTTGTACTGAAAACAGCATTGTGGTTTACTGCAGGTCAAGATGGAACATGAGGGAGAGGGATTGGGGAGCCTGCTTATATTTACAGGTAAACCGCACCCTGACCTTGCCCCCGTGGGGGATTGAGTAAGCAGGGATTAGATCTTCTTCTTGGTCTCTGTGCATCACACCTCTGGGATTAAGTGCGCCTGCGCCGATCCCGATGGGTAATCTTCAAAGCCTAACAGATTTTCACACCAGCTCTCCGGTCACGTGCACGTCCCACTGCGCATGACCCGGGGAGAGGCACGAGGATCCCGCCAGTTCTCTTTTGACCGCCGCGTCGTGAGGATCCCCTCTCCGCTTTGGTCGGTAGTTTACTTTCGTTTTCCAACTGGAAAAGCCTTTCGGACTGATTTCTTCCCTTTTTTGACCTACGGACTATATTTTTGACTCGCTTCTGGACTTTCCTCGTCTTCTCTCCGCTCGGCCTATGGCCCAGCGGTGGGGCTTCTTTAAACGCTGTCTTAACTGTGGTAGCAAGATAGCGCCTCTGGACAAGCACTCTCTTTGCTTATTGTGCTTGGGCGAGTCACACCATGTGGACTCTTGTTCCAGCTGCGCTGCCTTCTCAAAACAGACCCGCAAAAACCAAGCGGCTAGGCTGAGAGTGGCTCTCTTAGAAGCAGTGCTATCCCCGAAGATGTCTTCAGCCGACGCTTCAGGAGCATCGCCATCGGCTCTGATGGCTCCGGCATCGTCTCTGGTAAGGAGCACCACTGGTACCGAGAAGTCGGCACTGAAGCGACCACTCCCTCTGCCACACACTCCTGCAAAGAAACGCAGAGAGGGCAAGGAGGAGAAGGGCAAGCTGAAGCACAGGAAGGCTCCTAGTGCTCCGTCGACGCACCCCGCGCCTGACGTGACCCAGCTCGGGTCTCCACAGCTTGACCTTTCTGGTCGTGAGCGATCCCGGGGTAGTTCCGCCTCCCTGATGCCACGACCCATCCAGCTGATGGACTCGGACCCCGACATCGACCTGACTCAGGTCCCTTGTAGTAGCCTTGAGGTCGGGCCCAATCCGTTAGCGACACCGAGAAGTGATCGGGATTGGCGTCTTCCATCCTGCTCAGTGCCGTGGGACATTTGGCAATGGAGATACCTTTATGGCTCCTACCCTCCACCACCGCAGTGGTATCCACCGGAATGGGACCGTCAATCAATGTCATCCAGAGTCTCCCGATGCCGTGATCCTCTGGCTCCGAGACCAACTCCGCCACCGATACCAATGTCGATGCCGACACAAACCCCACCCGATGTCAATCTCCCTCCCTTCCATACACCACAAGACCCATCGAGCCTGACTCCCATGTCACCATCCGAGCCTTCCGAACGGTCGATACCGGACTCTTCTGCATCTTCCGTCTCGGGTGACGAATTACCCACCCACCCATCTCCAACCCCCCATGTCGCTGGCGACTTGCCAATTTCTCCTTCCGAAGATGTAAAATCATATGGAGAGCTGATTAAGAGAATGGCTCACTCTTTGGCCCTAGCAATGGTCCAGCCGACCCCTACCGCTACCGATGCCATCTTCGACATCGTACAAATGGATGCCTCCACTGCAGTAGCCTTACCGCTTATTTCGGTACTCATGAACACAGCTAAGGAGTCCTGGGGACACCCCTCTTCGACTCCCATCTCTAGTAAGAGATTGGATCATATGTACAAGATCCAAGAACCTGAGGCCGAATTCTTATTCGTACACCCCAAACCTAACTTGGTCATTGTGACCCCCTCCACCAAAGGCCGCAGTGGACACTCTTCCCCCCTTGACAAAGAGGGACGGAAACTGGACTCTTTTGGGATACATTTTTATTCGGCAGGTGCATTGGGCATAAAAACTGCAAATTACTTGGCCTGTATGAGCAGGTATCAATACTCACTATGGGAGCAGATGACACCACTTCTGGCCCATCTTCCTGAGGACAAGCAGCGTCTAGCCAGGAAGATCCAGAAGGAGGGCATGGTCTTGGCAAAACACCAGCTCAATGCATCCAAGCATGCTGCAGATGTAACTGCTAAGACGCTCACCTCAGCAGTTTCCCTTAGACGCCACGCCTGGCTGAGGTCGACTTCTCTTCCCCAAGATACTAAATCCTTGGTGGAAGACCTTCCCTTTGAGGGTGAAGGCCTGTTCAGCTCCACAACAGACACAGTTCTACACGAACTGGATAAGAGCATGAAAACGTCTCGTAACTTGGGCGTTTCACAGCCAAGACAGCAGAAACAGAAGACCTGGCAAAGATCCTGATCTAAGAAACAGCCACAGCGGTCTCCCACTGAACCCCAATGGCAAAGACCTTCCTCTTCCACTTATCAGCAGAAACCATATGGTCACAAGCCCCGCTTCCCAACCGCTTCCGCTTCCAAGTCGAAACCCCCTAAGCTGAACAAACAGAGTCTTTGACTTCAGTATCTGCTTCGGTCCTCCCACCCGTCTGTCACCCTTCCTACCCGCATGGCAACACATAACCTCGGACAAATGGGCCCTTTCAGTTGTAGCAGAAGGCTACCGAATGGAATTCTTCCAGATACCGCAGACATCTTATTTCGTCGTCACCCCTCCCTCTGACACCCTGTCATCAGAAGTCGAAGCCCTCCTGTCCAAGGATGCCATAGAGCCAGTACCTGTAGCCCACCTTCATCAGGGTTTCTACTCCCGCTATTTCACGGTACCAAAGAAGGATGGCCCATACTAGACCTTCGGAACCTCAATTCCTTTATCATCTACAAGAAGTTCCGCATGACCACCCTACAGACCATCCTACCACTACTAGAAGCCAACATGTGGATGGTGACACTGGACCTAAAGGACGCATATTTTCACGTGACGATCCATCCTTCACACAGACCATTCCTCCGCTTCGCGGTCAGTCCATGTCACTCCCAATACAAGGCTCTCCCCTTTGGCCTTTCTACGGCACCTCGTGTTTTCACAAAACTCATGGCAGTAGTGGCAGCCCACCTCCGGCTTCAGGGTGGCCACCTTTACCCATACCTGGACGACTGGCTACTGGTTGCGCCATCCACGACAACTCTACAGAGCCACATCTCAGTGACCCTCCACACCCTAGACTCCCTAGGGTTGACAATAAATCTAAAAAAGTCCATGCTCACTCCATCCAGACGGGTACAATTTATCGAGGCCATCCTGGACTCCCTGCAATGCAGGGCCTTTCTCCCCCCCAACAGGGCAATAGACATAGTCTCCCTCCTCCAATCCATCTGGGAGGACAAGGAGGCCACAGCCAGACAAATACTCCGTCTACTAGGACTGATGGCCGCAACCACGGCCGTGATCCCATTTGCCAAGTTGCGGATGAGACCACTGCAACTTTGGTTCCTGCGACGCTTTCGTCCCCGCATTCACCCCCTCTCCAGGCGTTTCCGGCTCTCGGACTCGGTCCTGGAAACCCTGGCATGGTGGCTTGTGCCCCAGAACTTACAGTCGGGCACACCTTTTCGACTCTCGCCCCCTTCGGCGACCATTACCACAGATGCCTCCCTATGGGGCTGGGGAGCTCATCTGGATGGTGTCGGTGTGGGCGGCAGGTGGGACCCTGCTGTGGCCCACAACCATATCAATTTCTTAGAACTGCTGGCAGTTCTTTATGCGGTAAGATCCTTCCGCCAATCTCTGTCGGGAAAGACGGTGGCTGTTCTCATGGACAATACGACCACCATGTATTACATCAACTGTCAGGGTGGGACAGTCTCCCGTGGACTCTGCTGCTTAGCTATCGAGCTCTGGAATGAGTGCCAGTCCCTCAATATTCACCTTGTAGCAATATTCACCCTGCATCAGACCTTCCCGGCCTGCTCAATGCCCAAGCAGACTTCCTGAGCAGGGGAGGAGCATCCTTACACGAGTGGGAACTAAACCCCCTCTATCTGACCCCAGTCTTCAATCATTGGGGACACCCCTCTGTGGACGTGTTCGCCTCTCGAGAGAACAGGAAGTGCCCTCTGTTCTGTTCCAGAGCCGGCACGGATCCGACCTCCCTCGGGGACGGTCTCCTTCTCCAGTGGACGGGGAGACGTCTGTACCTATTCCCCCCGATCCCCCTGATCCCACGGGTGGTGCACAAGCTGTTATCAGAACGTCCATGGGCGATTCTCATAACACTGTGGTGGCCGCGGCAACCTTGGTTCCCTACGCTCCTCCGTCTCTCTCTCGGAGTGTATCTCCACCTCCCGACGGACCCAGATCTGCTCTGGATGTACGGGGGCCTGGTGCTTCACCACGATGTGCCCAGATTGAAACTGACAGCTTGGTTGATTCCACCTCAGGAATAGACACACGTATTGCACAAGTTCTCTTGAACTCCCGCAAACTCTCCAGGCATCGCTCGTATGCGGCAAAGTGGACTAAATTTCTATCCTTCCTGGCCTCTGTAGGGCGACCCTCCGTCCCCGCTACTCTTAATGATGTTTTTGGTTTCCTGTTATTGTGTAAGGATAGAGGACTGTGCCACTCATCTCTCCGTGTTTATCTGTCAGCCATTTCGGTCAACCATCCTAAGGTTGACGGCTACTCAGTGTTTTCTCACCCAACCACAAAGCAATTCCTCAAGGGAGTGCATCGCCTCTACCCACCAGTACGGGTACCGTTCCCTGCATGGGACCTACCCCTGGTCCTTACCAAGTTAATGGGCAAACCCTTTGAACCTATGGCTTCCTGCAGTCTTCAACTCCTTTCTTGGAAAGTTGCTTTTTTGGTAGCCATCACTTCCACTCAGCGTGTGAGTGAGCTGTCGGCTGAGTGAGCTGTCGGCGCTTCGTTGCAATCCACCTTACCTCACATTCCACCATGATGCCGTTACCCTGGCCCCCGATGTCGCCTTCCTACCCAAGGTAGTCTCGGACTTTCACATCGGGGCGGACATTACATTGCCAGTGTTTTTTCCTGATCCTCAGGACCCTACACAACGCAGTCTACACTCACTCGACGTCAAGGGGGTCCTTTCCTTTTACTTGCATCAGACGAAACCGTTTCGCAAGTCTCCAGCTCTCTTCGTCGCTTATGCCTTGCCCAGACAGGGACAGAGAGTCTCAAAGACTCTAAAATGGATCGTAGAGACGATAAAACTTGCCTACCTTTTGGCCAAAAGGCCATTACCGGCGTCCCTCCGGGCACATTCCACTCGAGCCGTGGCTGCTTCCACGGCGTTCCTCAAAGGCATTCCCCTGGGAGACATCTGCAATGCTGCTACTTGGGCGTCCCCTCACATGTTTGTGAAACACTATGCCCTAGATGTCTATGTCCATCAACGTGCTGTGGTGGGCCGTGCAGTTCTGCAAGCAGCTCAGGTGTGAGACCTTCAGCACCCACCTCCAGGTATGTGGTGTGTTCATTGCTCACTATTCTCCCAGAGGTGTGATGCACAGAGACCACGAAGAAGATATACAGGTTGCTTACCTGTAATTGGAGATCTTCGAGTGGTCATCTGTGCATTCACACCACCCGCCCTCCTTCCCCCCTGCTTTCGGTCTCCCTCCTTTTTTCTTGGGGGCTGTTGGAAGTGGTCAGAAGGAACTGGCGGGATCCTCGTGCCTCTCCCCGGGTCATGCGCAGTGGGACGTGCACGTGACCGGGGAGCTGGCGCAAAAATCCGTTAGGCTTTGAAGATTACCGATCGGGATCGGCGCAGGCACACTTAATCCCAGAGGTGTAAATGCACAGATGACCACTCGAAGATCTCCAATTACAGGTAAGCAACCTGTATTTTCCCACCAGAGGCTATCATAGGACCATTTGAATATCCTAAACCTCTGATAGGGGGACAATCAGGATCCTATGGTCTATTGTACTCTGGGGAGTGAAGCTCAGCTGGTATCGCTTACCATTACAGGCGAACATGCCCAGACATGTCGCAGTGTCCATAGCCAATACATAACAGTTTGTATCTTTGTGTGATGTACAATAAACCAAAAATTTTAAAAACCACTGCGCTCCTGAATTCTTCTCCACCTGGTCACCAACCTGGTCAGCTGTCCTGCCTTCCACAGACAAGGAGTTATTTGGTGGTGGAAAGGGCCATGAAGTCGCAGCCAATTCATGGCGACCCCGTAGGGTTTTCAAGGCAAGAAATGAACAGAGGTGGTTTGCCATTGCCTGTCTCTGCATAGGAATCCTGGACCTCCTTGGTGCTCTCCTATCCCAAGTCGTGACCAGGGCTGACCCTACTGAGCTAGCCGGGGCCCTCCAGGTCAGGGCAAGTGCATGCTTGCAATACTGATGGATGTCAGCTCAAAGCAAAAAGCAACTTGCTTTCTCCCTCCCTGTTGCCCTCCAGGAACCCCCCCCCCCCCCATTTTCTTCAGGGTAGCTAACGGGCCCATACAAAAAGCCTGGAGTTCAGCAAATTGGTAGGAAATGGAGTTCTGCTGTGTCATGGTTTGGCAGTTCCTAGTGAAAGAAGCTCTGCTCTGCTTGCTCAGCCCCGCCCATTGCATCAGGCTTGGTTGCCATGGGAGGTGAGGAGGAGGCGGGAATGTCTACTTAGGTTTTTGCTTGCTTTGTCACCTTCACCCCTGTTATCTCTCTTAGCTCAGATATGTAACCTTGAGCTCCTGTAGTCTCGGGTGTCCGCTTTCTCCTGGGAATAGTGAACCATTATTTTTGCACCTCTAGCATAGGTGTGATTAGCTCCAGGCCATTAGAAAGCAGATTGAGTCTAGTATAAATCCTGGCTTTGTGCGCTTTTCTCTCAGTTCTCACACAGTACCTAAAGAGTCTGGATACCATCAATGTCTCAATAAACTTTTATTCCTATGAATGACTGTTGTTGAGAATCGATTGCTCCAGGGTTCTGACACCTATGAATAGTAGAAAAGAGCAAGAGTTCAGTAGCACCTTAAAGACTAACAAAATTTGTGAGCAGTGACTCATAAAAGCTCATCCTCTGCCACAATTTTGTTAGTCTTTTTAAATGCTCCTGGATTCTTGCTCTTTTCTCCTGCTACAGACAGACAAACACAGGTACACATCTTGATCTGCCCTATAAATAGTTTCCTGTTGTCTTTACGCTCTGGTTTTGTGTGTTCTGTAGTCCTCTTGATGAGTTCAGTACATCCATCAAACTATCAGACTTATCTGAGGTGGAAAAAATTCCAGTCTTTAAATGTTTTATTAGTAATCTCATTACTCTTGGCTAATGGAGTTCTGTATTCCATTGTATACATCACGAACAATTTGTCTTCAGACTGTGCCCTAAATGCTAAATGTGAAGCTTTCCACTATAGACAATCGGGGGGGGGGGGGGGGGATCATGGTGCATGTGTTCTTTGCATAGCTCTGGTGAACGTGTTCTGGGTTTTTTCAGGAAGGAGAACTTAACGCTTCTCGACCTTCCCCTGATGTTCCCTTCTTGCCTTTTTGCAAATGCAGCGGAGCACTGGACTGGCCCAAAGGCACGCCCTGTCTTTTTTCGTATGAAAATGCGATTTGTATTCAGGAATCTTGCTTATTCAGATCCTGCCAGAAGTAAGCCACTGCTTGATATGGGTTAGGTGGGAGAATGCAAGAATTCAACTGCTTCTCAGCTATTAGTGACATGGCAGGAGATCAGTATCCCCTCCTGGGGCTTATATAATTCTCCTCTCCTCCATTTTATCATCACAACAACCCTGTGAGGGAGGTTATGTCAGACTCGGACTCTTGTTTGCCATGTCTTTTGGGGAATGAAGGGCTGTAAGGGAAGGGAAATTCCAGATGGGGTATGTGAGAGTGTGAGAACAGCTCTATTATAGTGGTGATGTAACTCTTCTGAAGCAGCCTCCCTTCTCGGGATGACCTTTGGTAATGTCTGTGCTTGCTACGCTGTCATAGATAACATAATGGTACAATTTACAGGTGGGGGGTGTAGAGAGCGCGAAAGCTAGGCAGGATGGTTGCAAAGTGTGATTGGCGGGCATTGAAGGGGGGTCTTGTTTGAATTGTCTATAACTATGGGGTTTTGCACCAGAACTTCAGTTCTGACTTGAAAAGAGACTTAGCTTGGAACATCTACAGTGAACAAATCACTGAAAAGAACAAATCTACAGTGAACAAATCACTGAAAAGAGAGTGTTGTTGAGAGTAACTTTGTCCAAGAGTCTGTCAGGTTAAGGCTGAGAGTGTGTGACAGGCCCAAGGTCGCCCAGCGAGCTTCCATGGCACGAGTGGGAATTCGAGCCCGGGTCTCCCAGATACCATTCTGACAATCTTAACTGCTACACCACACCAGTGTAGTAATCAACACAACTCCTCTGAACAATTGAAAGCCAGGGTCCGTGACATCAGAGACTGAGTCAGTTATGATGACTGCCCCACTTTCCAGACCCCACCCAGCACCACTCCCCATTCCTCGTGTTGCCAGCAGATTGCAGAGTTTTTGAAGGAGGAGGCCTTTTACTCCTCCAAGTTGGCACTGGTGGAATGCAGAAGCGTCAAGCTCCTTGTGATGCTTCTGCTTTTCTCAGCAACCCAGAGCAAAGGCGGCCTTTTCCTTTCCCTCCAGTCCTTTTTTGCACATCCAGGAGCCCTGGGTGAGGTCTTATGGTTTTTTTTGCTTCATGCTGTGATTCAGAGAGAGAAAGGGGGAATGGGAGCCCCTCCCAGTGGGAGCAGGGTGGCAAGCAGGATCTGGTGCAAAATGAGTCACTCTCAGATATTTCTGCACCAGCGATTGGGACAGGGGATGCAGCGAGAAGCACCCCTGAGTGGTGGGAAAGATGCCGCCCCCCCCAGCCCTCCTCCAAACTGCCTGCCTATGCTTAAGGCAATATGGTGGCTCTCTGCTGGACCTACGTATTTGGGTGATGGTCACTGTTGCATGTTATTTGTATCTGCATCAGACAGAGCCAGCTTGTTGTGGAGGTTAGAGTGCTGGGCTGGGTTCTGTTTGGTGTAGTGGTTAAGTGCACAGACTCTAATCTGGGAGAACTGGGTTTGATTCCCCACTCCTCCACTTGCGTCTGCTGGATGACCTTGGGCAAGCCATAGCTCTGTACCAGCTGTTCTCTCAAGGACAGTTGTCTCAGAGCTCTCTCAGCCCCACCTACCTCACAGGTTGTGGGGAGGGGAAGGGAAAGGCGTTTGTAAGCTGCTCTGAGACCCCAAGTGAGTGAAGGGCAGGATATAAATCTAATCTCTTCTTCTTCTTCTTCTTCTGGGAAGCCCTGCTTCGAATCCTCACTCATGCTGTGGGAGCTTGCTGAGTGACTTTGGGCCAGTCACTCACTTTGAGCCTAACCTACCTCACAGGGCTGTTGTGGGGATAAAATGGAAGGGATGACCATGGTGTCAGCCACACTGGGTCCCCCTTAGGGAGAAGAGTGGGATCCAGCTAAAGTAGATAAATAAGGTTCACATTTCACAAGGGTGTCAAATAGTTAGAAAGAGGCAGTTGAGTTGAGAAGAGAGGAGGGGGTAATGGTCAGCAGGGTCAGATGATAGCTGTTTTAGAGGGTTTTCTTAATTTGGCAAGGAAAAAATTATAGAAATTGAAGAATACTGGACTCCGGAGACCAGGAACAGTGAAATCATGAAGCCTTTATTGAGTGATTCAGCATGCCCAGTAGATGGTCAGAACAAGCATGCTTCCAGGGCTCCAGGGCCCTCATTATATGCTGGCCGGAGCCACACCTCCGGCCGCACCAAAAAGACCTGATAGGAGCTTAACATATGCGCATGTTTGTCATAGGTTCCCTGGAGGAGCCTTTGATTGCATTGGCTCCCCAGGGAGAACCTAGGTCCCACATTGGTGGAGGCTTTCAATCCGGATGTCTATTGTTTCTCCAGATTCAAGCTCCCCTCTCTGCCTGACCATGTGCTCTGGCCATGCGGCGGGCGCCATTATCTGGGAGCACATGGCAGGCTGGTTGCTACACAGAGCATACTACATTAATAATAATAAGCCTGTGCTGTATTTTCAGCTAGGGGGATTCTCTGGTCTGCTGTCTGGTCTAAGCTGCGCTCCCCATGGCTTGAACATGGCTCCTGCCTTGAAGCCGAGCAGCAGCCAGGGCACAGCGAGAGGGTCCTGAGGGTTTGGCGGTGTGACCGCAGTGGGCTGCTGAGCCTGGGCACAGCCCTTCCTTTGTTGGCGGCTCGTCCCCTGGCCGGCTGCAGACTTCTTGTTCTTCTCTCTCCTTCTGGCTGGGTGGCCCCACTGCTCGCTCCCTCTGGGGCTGGTCGTCGCCCTTCCTGATCTGCCTTGCCTGTGTGCTGCTACGAGGGGAAGCAGGAACAGCAACATTTCATCGCCCTGCACTGAGCCAAAAACCCATGCTCTGAGGGCTGAAAATCTGTGTGCCAGCATATGCCAGCACAGCTTAGCAGGAACACTGCCCACCCCCAGAATGTCACAGTTTGCATTATGCAGCACTGAAAGCCGGAGCAAAGAAAACTAGGTGTGCTTGAACAGAGGCTGGTTCAACTTGCGGCCTGTTCACCACTTTGTGTCAGGCAGCTGGTTTTTCAATAGACTGTTTGTCCGTTCATCAGCCTACACAGGTACCTTCAACATATTTCTTCCAGACAGAGCAGTATGTCACAATGTTAGCAACGCTAACTGATCTGTTTGGTTTGGCAGCATTTTGGCACAGAAGCAGTTTTGCAAAATCCTGTCTTAAACATGGATGACATAGTGTTTTTTTTTTTTTAAAATCTCTTTTTTAAAAAGGGGGGGGATAAAGAAAAATCCTGAAAAACTAGCAACTAATTAAAAAGGCAGGAGAGAAGTATATATAAAGACGAAACAAAAATATAACAACAGTGATGGCACGTAAGTTTCTATGAAAGGTTTCCAAATGTCTAAAAGTAAGTCCACATGTAGTTCGAGTCAGATGGGTAGCCGTGTTGGTCTGAAGCAATAAAACAAAGTTTGAGTCCAGTGGCAACTTTAGGACCAACAAAGTTTAATTCTGGGTAGAAGCTTTCGTGTGCACAAACTTTGTTCCATATGAAATTGTTAGCCCTGTCTTGCACAGCCCAGTCAGATCTCAGAAGCTAAGCAGGGTCAGCCCTGGTTTGTACTTAGATGGGAGACCACCAGGGAAGTCCAGTGTTGGTATGCAGAGCCAAACAAACAATGGTGAACCACAATTGTTGGATCTTGGAAGCTAAGCAGGGTCAGCCCTTGGATGGGAGACCATCAAAAAAGTCCAGGGTTGCTATGCAGAGGCAAACAATGGTGAACCACCTATGAACATCTCTTGCCTTGAAAACCCCACAGAGTCCCCATAATTTGTCTGTGATTTGAAGGCACTTTCCACCTCCACCATGCAGTTGTTGCCTGTAAGCCATGAGTTCAAATACTGATAAAGTTCTAAGGTCTTCAATCCATTGATTTACAGGAAGTGCCCATTTATCTCTCCAGTGTTGTAAGTCTTTTAGCTGTAGCAAGGGCATGGAGGGGCCATTTTGATTGACCATTGGTTAGTCTCCAAGAGACATGCTGTAGTTTAAAAATATGTAAGCAGGTGGCGGGTGTTTGACTTGTTTGGTGCCAAACTGAATGGACCCAGTGATTGGTTCCTATCTGACGATCACAGTAGAGCATGCCTGTTTTACTGGACTTTATGCTAGAGGCCAGAACATTTATCTTTACCCAGGCTTTTTAACTGAAGGATTTCATTTCTGCATCAAGCCTGAGGGCTGTTTTATGGATTTAGGCAGATCCCATTGTTTAAAAGATTTCTAAAATTTAAGAATTTTCTTAGTTTTACTATGCAGGGAATACGAGCCATTTCAAAAAGTGAGGGCAAAGCTCATGCTGAGAAGGTCCAGATGGGGCTAGGTCAGGGAACACCCTCATTTCTCCGTTCCTTTGCCAGTTAAGCACCATATTATTGTCCTGGGCAGCTGTTACTGCCACTCATAGCTGCATGTTGTTATGGAGCATGTTTCAAACAATGCTATTTGATACTGCAACAGTGGCGAGTGGGTGTGTGTCTCTGCCTCTCTCTCTATGCGTAATGTTAATTATGGTGGTTGTTCAAAACACCCCTAGGAGCAATTGCAGATACTAGTTGTCCTTGAACCAAAATAGCTTCTGCACAGTGAAATGGATGTTTGTGCATTGGAACAGAAAATATTTATACAATCTGCATTGTCAGGTCTAAGAAACTAACCCTACGATTATCCCTCTAAAACCTCTCCGCATTCATCATGCCTCTGTTTGAGGACCTGTTCATGGAACTCTTTGTGCCTGAAGCAGATGCACGGTCATCCTTTTCAGCTGCCTCCTTGCCCCAGGCTAGAAAAGACATTCTTTGCCCACGGTTTCTTCAGCAGCACCTCACTTTATGTGGCAGGGAAGAATGAGGACTATCTGCCAGCTTTTGTCCATCTTTGTCCTCTTTGACACTAGCTGCATTTCCTGCTGTTCCCTGTCCCCAGTTGCAGGAAGCAACTGTCAAGAGCCAGGGGTGTCAAACTCACTTGTTACGAGGGCCAGATCTGACATAAATGAGACTTTGTTGGGCCAAGCCATTTGTGTCAGGTAATGCCAGGTAGTGTGTTAGCCGAATTGCTTTAATTTAAGATCAGCAATTGGCAAAATACCAGGTTCTTGCCAGCTATACCAAGGTCCCGCCCCTTCCAGGAGTTCCAGAAAATAGGCAGAGGCTGAGTAGTTCGTTTTGAATGATGTTTACTGTAAAATGTTGTTCAAGCATACAAAACTGAATCATACATGCATAGACACAAGATCTAGGAAACTTAGGTAGAAAAATAGCACTGTTGCATGAGCAGGAAGTTCGTTGGTTGGGTAATACTTTACCTATCCTGGAGATGGGTGATCCTTTTTCCAAAAGAAGATTTGAGGGATAGAAAGGAAAGATGGGGAGCATGATCTGAACCAGCAGAAACACATAGAGGGTTAAGAGCTTAAGCTTGAATAGTGTGTAAGAACTTTTAAAAGGTGGTATTGGGGCGGGCTGTGCTGACCACATCCTATTGACACACCTACTAGTTGGTCCATCCCCACTAACCCTACCATTGGTCAGTGTAACAAGGAGGAGGAGATGGGGAGGAGTGGTCAATATTGCAAATCTAGGTGCTAAGCAGGAACTGACATCTGGGCAAGCTGTTAGGATTCATGGCGCCAATCCTTTGTCTCGTGATGGCTCTGGCCAGGTCACTCGATGGTCGACGATTAGTTGCCAAGTAACGTCACTTAACATAATCTCTGCAGGAACTTTGGAGGAAGGTGTGAATTGACCACCATAAAGGAGACAGAAGGACTCTTTGAAATGGAGTCCTGGTCTCCATGTCAGTGTGAACTATGGAGGATGTTTCCTGCTGTGGGCTGGAGCCTCTCACTACAATAGAGAGTGCATTTCGCCCTTTGCAGAATAACAACCCAAAGTTCAAACTTATGATTTTAACAGTTCATAAGAGCATATAATATGCCTTGCTGGCTTACAAGTGGAGATATAAACTTCATAAAGGACACAAACACAATTAAAGATTTGTTTTACTTAACATAAAAACTTGCTTACAACATTAGCACTCTTGCAATATTTTGTTTATTTAATAGTGTCTGATAACTGATACCTCTTGCTCTGAATTATTGCATCAAAATGTCTGTGCTGTTGCATTCTTGAGTATGCTGTTCAGGTATGTATCTGTAAGCTGTAAACCTACTTTTGATTTATTGACATTCATTACAGAAATCTCATGCTCAATGTTCTGAGCCTAGGACCCAGGGGAAAACATGAAATGGCTGTGCATTGTGAGCTTCTGTACATAATTTGTTTCATGTGCTGGTCAAGAACATGAGAAAGCATCCTCCTGACACAGACTGAGGGCTGTTTGTTTGTTTACAAAACTATAGTCTTCCTCATTAGTCAGTATCAGCCTACTATCTGGGAAGCCTAAGTTCAAAATACTCAAAGGAAATGTGCTGGGTGAACTTGGTCTGGACACACACTCTCAGCCTAATCCACCTCACTGGCTTGTTGTTATTCCTCATCTAAATAGTTTACATGGTTTTTCTACTGAGAAAGATTGGATCATGAGGGCATGAATACAGTGAAAAGGGGGAAGGAACCCAGTTGCACCCAGGAGAGTCACAGTATAACAAGCCCAACAAAACACTCTAACTGTAGCAAGGCACACAAAAACTCATATCTTCGATAAAACTTTGTTGGTCTTAAAGGTGCTTTGTATTTCTCCCGTGCGATTGAGGCAGCCAAGCAAAGCAAGCTCTCCCTCCTTCCCTTGGGGGGGGGGGAGCCTCAGCCAATGGAAGAGAAGAAAGGCTCGCTTTTCTTTCCTGTGTGATTGAGGCAGCCTGTCCAGGAAGCAAGCTCTGGCTCATTCCCTCTCTCCTCCAGGGAGTGGGAGGAGCCTCTGCCAGTGCAGGGAACAGAAACTTGCCTATCTCTCTCTCCTGAGTGACTGAGAGAATCTGGCAAAGCAAGCTACATGCAGCAGCAGCAAAACTGGAATAAGAAGCAGGAGACAGCCAGTTCCACTCCGGGGGCCTGATTCAGCCCACAGGCCACATGTTTGACACCCCTGGTCAAGAGCTTGTGGGTTCTTTAAAAAATATATGTTTTTATTTCAATGTACAATGTACAAACATACAGACATAAAATACAAACTATACTCATTCATATTCAAAATCATATAAAATCATACAGTACTCTATCTTTAGAACTGGATAAATATACTAGCACTTTAAGAATTTCTGTGATGTTTTAATGTGATGTTTTAACTTTGTAGTGGTTTTTATGGTACTGGTTACCGATTTTTGTAAGCCGCCCTGAGCCTGCTCACGGGGAGGGCAGGGTATAAATTAATTAAATAAATACATAAATAAATTATTTATTGTTCCACTTATATCCCACCCTCCCCACAAAGCAGACTCAGGGTGGCTCACATTCATAAAACATGTTGCAAAGCACATAAATACATTTAAATAACAATTTAAAACCCAATAAAATCATCCTAAAATTCAGTACATACAAATAATGATAATAGTGCTATTGAAGATTCACAAATTTCAGAGATGACATGCAGTTTTATAAATTTCTTGACATCATGATGTTCTGCACTCGAGCCGACTATCTAAGCCAGGGTTCAATGGTGGTAGTAGTGGGGAGGCTCCTAGTTGAAGGCCTGGTGGAAGAGCTCTGTCTTGCAGGCCCTTGCGGAACTGCGATAGATCCCGCA
Organism: Lepidodactylus listeri; assembly: GCA_029233225.1. Taxonomy (NCBI): domain Eukaryota; kingdom Metazoa; phylum Chordata; class Lepidosauria; order Squamata; family Gekkonidae; genus Lepidodactylus; species Lepidodactylus listeri. The sequence goes on from JARCFY010000012.1 coordinate 97,092,371, forward strand.
GGGCCCTAATCTCCTCCGGGAGCTCATTCCACCAGTATGGAACCGCCACTGAAAAGGACCTAGCCCTGGTGACAGCGAGCCTGGCAATCTTAGGGCCAGGGAGGGTCAGCTGATGTTGAGACCCCAACCGTGCTTTTATATCAGTTCTCCCTTAGTACTTGACATTTGGTAAACTTAATTTCTTTAATCCAAAATTTTTCCTATTGACTCATATGGATATTTTCTCCAAACTTTTGCATCCGTTTTGTCATACAATTTTTACTTGCTCCATTTCAGTGTCATACTGCAATAACATTTTATAGATTTCTCCTAATAAATATCTTAAATTTCCAATGATTAATTGTTCAAAAATTGTTTTTTTTTCTAACTCAGCCACTGTTTTTAACTATTTGTTCTTTCGATCTTGATACCATTTGATGATATAATAACCACGGAATATTTTGCCCCTTCAAGTTTGCCAGGGTTTTATTTTTCTTTGTTTGTCCATCATATTCTCATAAGTTATATGATCAATTTTATTTCTTGTACTATTCTCACAATAGACATCAACAGGGGATGTCCATGGAGAAGTTGGCAGACATTCTATTTCTGCATTGAAACCATATTCTTACTAGGCCATATCTCAACATATGATTGCCATCTTGTATTTGAATTGTTTTTAATGATTTAATGAATGATAAATAATTATGTATTCTGTATTTAGTATCAATTATCTCCAGTATAACATTCGTTTGATTTGAGTTTGTGATCTGTCTGACACCCAGCCTACTGCTGCTGCTTGGCGATACAATTTGATATTAGGTACAGCTAAGTCTCCCCCCCCCCCCCCCACAATCCTGTAATAATTTAAATCTTATTCTTGGCTTCTTTCCACTCCATACAAAGTTGTTTATCGTTCTCTGCCATCTTTTAAAAACCTTTTTATCTATATGGATTGGCAACATTTGAAACAAATGTTTGGTGATATAGTCATTTTATTTGTGGAAATTCTTCCTAACCATGAACTTTTCAATCTTTCCCACCTTTATAGATCTTCACTAATATTTGCCCAAACTTTTTGATAATCATTTTTATAAAGATTATAGTTCTATTACATATATTCCCAGATACTTTATTGGTTTTTTGGTGACAGCATATTATATTCTTTTTTCTATTCCTTTTCTTCTGCTTTTGTTGCCACTAATAACATTATCTTTGCCTTCTTTTTATTCAGTTTATATCTAGAATAAGTTCCAAATCTTATTTATTTGTTCCATGGTATATTTCAGAAAAATATTTGATTTTGTTATTGATGTTACTGCATCATCTGCATAACTTTTTATTTTATATTCTTCGTTATCTTCTTTTATTCCAGAAATCCTCATATCTTGTCTTAATTTTTGTAGCTAATTTTGTAGCTAAGACTCAGCATGGGTTCTGCAAGGGAAGATCTTGTCTCACTAACCGGTTAGAGTTCTTTGAGGGAGTAAACAAACATGTGGACAAGGGGGACCCAATAGATGTTTTTTACCTTGACTTCCAGAAAGGTTTTGATAAAGTTCCTCATCAAAGGCTCCTAAGTAAGCGCAATAGTCATGGGATAAAAGGACAAGTTCTTTTGTGGATCAAAAACTGGCTAATTAAAAGGAAACAGAGAGTGAGTATAAATGGGAAATTTTCTCAGTGGAGGGAGGTAAGCAGTGGGGTACCACAGGGTTCAGTACTCGGTCCAATGCTTTTTATCTTGTTTATTAATGATTTGGAATTGGGAGTAAGCAGTGAAGTGGCTAAATTTGCAGATGACACGAAGTTGTTCAGGGTGGTGAGAACCAGGGAGGATTGTGAGGCACTCCAAAGGGATCTGTCGAGGATGAGCGAGTGGGCATCAACATGGCAAATGGGATTCAGTGTGGCCAAGTGCAAAGTGATGTACATTGGAGCCAAAAATCCTAACTATAGGTTGATGGGGTTGATGCATGTTGATGGGGTCCGAACTGGCGGAGACTGACCAAGAGAGAGATCTTAGAGTCGTAGTACATAACTCAATGAAAATGTCAAGACAGTGTGCGACTGCAATGAAAAAGTCCAATGCTATGCTGGTGGTTATTAGGAAGGGAGTAGATAACAAATCAGCCAGTATCATAATGCCCCTGTATAAATCGATGGTGCGATCTCATTTGGAGTACTGTGTACAGTTCTGGTCACCACACCTCAAGAAAGATATAGCATTGGAAAAAGTGCAGAAAAGGGCAACTAAAATGATAAAAGGGTTGGAACACTTTTCCTATGAAGAAAGGTTGAAGCGCTTGGGGCTCTTTAGCTTGGAGAAATGACGGCTGAGGGGTGATATGATCGAGGTTTATAAGATTATGCATGGGATAGAGCATATAGAGAAAGAAGTCTTTTTCTCCCTTTTTCACAATACAAGAACTCATGGGCACTCCATGAAATTGCTGGGCAGTCGGATTAGAACAGATAAAAGGAAGTACTTCTTCACCCCAAGAGTGATTAACACGTGGAATTCACTGCCCCAGGAGGTGGTGGCGGCTACAAGCATGGACGGCTTCAAGAGGGAATTAGATAAACATATGGAGCAGAAGTCCATCAGTGGCTATTAGCCACAAAGTATAGAAAGGAATTCTCAGTCTGGGGCAGCAAGTGATGCTCTGTAATCTTGGTGTTTGGGGGGGGGGCAACAGTGGGACGGCTTCCTGCCCCCACTGCTGGACCTTCTGAGGGCACATGGTGTTTTTGGCCACTGTGTGACAGAGTATTGGACTGGATGGGCCATTGGTCTGATCCAACATTGGCTTTTCTTATGTTCTTGTGTTCTTATTTCCATTGCCAAAATAAACAGTAATGGTGATACTGGACAATCTTGTCACGTTCCTTCTGATATTTCAGTTTTCTCCATTAAAGAGCCATTTATTGAAATTCTAGCTTGTTGTTTTATATAAATACCTTGAATTCAGTTTAAAAATTCTGTTCCACAGTTCAGATTTTGTAGGATTTCCATTAAAAAATAACCAAAATACATTATCAAAAGCTTTCTCTGCATCTAGGGACATAAATGCCATTTTTTCTTTTTTTCTTGTGTATTCAATTATGTTCAATAAATCTCTAATATTATCTTTCATATATCTTCTTGGAACAAATCCTGTTTGATCTTAATGAATTAAATTTGGAATGCATTTTTTTAGTTTTTTAGCCGTAGCTTGTGAAAATTTTATAATTCACATTTAATAATGAGATTAGTTAATATAATTGTGGTACTAACTGGTTGTTCCCTTCTTTGTATATTACAGTTATATTCACTTCTTGCCAAGTGGGTGGTATGCACTTTGTCTCTTGTATTTCATTCATTACTCTTTGCAAAAGTATTCCTAATATTTCTTCAAAGCATTTATCATAAGTCGCTGTCAGACTGTTCCAGATGGTTTATCCTTCTTGAGTTTTTAAATAGCATAATTAATTTCTTGTATTGTTATCACTTGATTCAAGACTTTTCTATGTTCAAATGGAAATCTTTAATTGGTACCTCTGATAGATATTTTCCCATTCCTTCTCCATCTGTTAAATCTTCTTTGTAAAGATTCAGGAATTTTTTTTATTTGCTCATGCATTTCTTTCTACTTTCTTTTCTTTCCTGATCCCAGGTATCCTTTTTTCACTTTCTTTTCTTAAACCGTGGGCTAGATATCCTTCAGGTTTATTTGCACATTTAAAATTTCTTTGCTTTAATTTTTTTTCTACATTTCTTCTACTTCCAACAAATCCATTTTGTTCTTTAATTGTTTTAATACCATCAGTTTCTTATTGCCAGTAATGTTATGGTCTTGTTCTAATATCTTCATTTTATCTATTATTCTTTTTATGGAATCTTGTTCCTCTTTTTTCTTTCTTGCAGCTATTGCTAATAAAGTTCCTCTAATGTATATCTTACTGGCTTCCTATATTGTTGTTGCAGTAGTTCCAGTAGTATTATTAATACTGAAGTAGTCAATTAAATCTTGCTTGTTTTTTTTTCCATTATCTCATTTTGGAATAATAATGTATTGTTTAATCTCTATCCTCTTCTTTTCTTAACTTCCACTCTTCCAGGTTAGCTCTCTTGGATTATCTCCGCTTTTTTTACTCTTGTAATTAAACTTTTTGATATCCAACATGTGTCTATTCTTGAATATGACTGGTGTCTGTTGGAAAAAATATGTGAAATGTTTTATCTGGATGAGATGTTCACTAAATGTCTTCCAATTCTATAATTTCCATATATCTAAATACATTTGATCTGTCATTTTAGAGTCTAACACCCCATTCATGTCTCCAAAAATTAAAATCTTGCCTTCTTAAAAGTCTAATAGTGTTTGATACCATTTTTTTTAATGGGTTTATTGTTTGGAACCTATTTTGACACCAATGTCCATATTTGTTCTTTTGGTAACCTAATCTTCAGGATCAGATATCTTCCATTTTGATCTTTTAGTTCTTTAAGAACTTCTAACCTTTGATTAGTAATGTAATTTCTTCATTTGTGCAGCAGATACATATACTTTGCCTAATCTTTTACAATTTAATATATGTTCTGGATCTTTTTAAATATATTTCTTGAACACAATATATATCTGCTTTCTGTTTTTTTTATTAAAAATTGATCTTTTAGAAGGCGAATTTAGTCCATTCAAGTTTCTAGACATTATTTTTAATTCATTCATTCCCCTACTTTCTTCTTTCCTACTTTCTTTTCCTTATCACTCCTTGTGTCTTCTCTGGATGAGGTTCTGGCATCTCTGATCCCAAGCTTTGGTCCGTATCTTTTGCTAACAGTTCTTGCAAGAGTAGTTCAGCTTGTTCAACTGTTACTGTTTTCCTGCCTTTTGTAAATAATATTTCTAAAGCAAAAGTAATTTTCCACCAATACGTTATTTGATTCTCTTGCAACACTCACTTCAAATTTCCAGATTCTTTTATTTTAAAAAAAAATATGTTGGGAGGCAGGTCTTAAAATATTTGTACTTCTTGTCTCTGTATTGTAAGTGGTTCTCCTCTATGTTGTGTTAAAACTGAATATTTTGTATGAGCATCTTGTAACTTATTTTGATTTGTGTATATCTAATTGATTCTAAAAAAAATTCAATTTCCAGAAAATTAACTTGAACCTTCAAAAATTCTATTAATTTTTGAAAATCTTTTTCTACATTTAAATCATCAAAGGCTTCTGGGATTCCATGGAAATGTAAATTATTATATTTTATACAGACAAGAAATTAATATTTAATATAAACAATCTTAGCCTTAATGTTCTATAAACAATCACTACCTTTGTTACAGTCTTTATAATTAGTAAATATTGATATTTGCTTGTGTCATTCTAACCTTCTAAGATATAAAAATTAATCATATAAAATATAAAGAATCCAGTATGCAAAAAACAGGTAACATCAGATATTTTCTTTTTTGAATCCTACAACCGCAGATGACGCCAAAGATTTCAGAATTTCAGTCTTAAAACCAGTTCAGTCTTCAGCGAGCAAGTGGCAGCAAAGATTTTCTTATTTAAATCTTAGACATGTAGAGACAGTTATGCTTTAAGACAGCAGATGGCAGCAAAGAACATTTAAAATCAGTAAAGGAAATAATAGAAAAATTGTCTCTTCCCCTGAGAACATTTTATGGAAACAAGAGTTCAAAGAAAGCCCGAAAGAAAAAAGTTCTGAGTCTATTATTTGACAGTTCCTCTTTATACAGTTTTAAATTCTTGATGATGAAATATAGCCCTTTTGAATCCAATTAATAAATATAGTCTTGTATAATCCAAATTGTGATTGAAGAGTAGGAGAAAAAATGAAGAAAAAACAGAGTAGTAAAAGATAAAAAATATCCAATATTAGCAGTCTTCCCAAATATATTTTCACAATGTTTTTAGCTTCCCACAATTAGCCACTGATGTTGCTGAAATAGAATGGTGGCTTATCTCTGGTAAGCTGAGTCCAAGTAAACTCTTTGTAGTGCCAGAAGTTTGCAGGTTAAGCACAGGTCAATTAGTGGTAAAAGTAAATATTACAGTGGAGAGTAAATGTTGCATTTAATAAAAGGCAACGAGTCTTGTTGTCTTGTTGACATTCTCCCATTAATACTGGACAGATAAAGTACCAGAAAGATAAAGTCACAGTTGGTTCCTTAAAGTTATTAGCTGAGGTTTCAGAATAATGGTATAAGCAAGTTCCATTCAATATCTAAACAGGTATTTATAGCCAGCAGACTTACTCAGTGAATCTTTTACTGGCATCCCTCCGCATCAGCTTTGATGATATCCGCATTTCGGGAGACAAAGGACTTTAAAATCCACAAATCAAAGAAGACTCAAAATCCTCTGATCTTCCCACATACGAGTCACTGGAGCCTTTCTTAGTTGCAAAGAAGGGGGCTGGGGCTAGGGTTGTTTTTTCAACTCTGCCTGGCAATTATGCCCTCAGTGCAGAAGAAGCATGAAAGCACATAATCATATAGTGCTTTCAGTCAATCACCATCTTGCCTCCCCCAGCTTGTGAGTTCTTGAGTCAGGAACACAAGTAGCAGCTGTGAGAATTGACAACTGCTATAGGAGCCTAGAGGCTTCTGTAGATGGGGGGAGGGATCCAAATGCTGTTCCTCAGCTCAGGCTTTCTCTGTCTCTTCTTTTTCAACTGTCATTACAATCAATTTATCTGGACAACCACCCAGGTACACATCTTCCCAGGAGTGCCCCAGTTCACTGGAATGGGGACCAAGGAAGCTCCTGTTCTAGTTCAGTCTCCTAGAAAGTGCAAGGCTATCTCTTTTAGACAGATATTTAACAAGATCTGCTTGACCTGGATGGCCCAGGCTAGCCCAATCTCATCAGTACCTGGAAGCTAAGCAGGGTTGGTTCTGGTTAGATCTTGGATGGGAGACCACCAAGGTTGCTGTGCAGAGGTAGGCAACGGCAAACCATCTCTGTATGTCCTTTGCTCTGATCTGGATGGCCCAGGCTAGCCCAATCACATCAGATCTTGGAAGCTAAGCAGGTCAGCCCTGCTTAGGACTTGGATGGGAGAGACACCACCATAGAAGTCCAGGGTTGCTACGCAGAGGCAGGTAATGGCAAACCACCTCTGAACCACTCTTCTCTTGAAAACCCTATGCGGGGTTGCCTTACATTGGCTGCGACTTGACAGCAGTTTCCACCAGCAGCAGCAAAAGCAGACCTGCTTGGTTTCATGCCTGGAAGACATTTTAGTTGTTGAAGTTGATTACTGGTTTTAATGTATTTGTTTACTAGCTTTGGGTAGTAGTTTTGTAATCCATCTGGGATCCTGATTCCAGCGAGAAAGGCAGGATAGAAAAAATCTGAATAAACAAAAATATAATAAATGTGTCAACCCCCTGATCATTTATACTATTTGCCAAGTCTGTGCATTTAAAAATGTCTATCCCCAGGGCTAGGGTCACCAACTCTGGCTTAGGAAATGCCTGGGGATTTGGGAGTGGACAGGCAAAGTTTGGGCAGGGGAGGGGCCTTTAGCGGGGATGAGGCCAAAGCAGCCAATTTCTCTTTTTTTTAAAATAACTTTTTATTGCTTTTCTACAAACTATAAAAACTATCCCTACAACTACAAAACTATCCCTAATTAAAGCATAGAATATAAATCGTTTTATAACACATATGAATGAAATTCCCCATATAGCGAAATACAATATACTGAAACGTGATAATAAGTTTCAAATAATACTGGCTATGCATATGTAGATTCAAGCATGTGGCAAAATAAATTTCTTAAACTTTCAAGTTGTATACAAAGCTATTTCCCCCTCCTCCCTCTTCTTTTTGGTTTAGCAGGTTCCCTTTGGACTGTCAGTTGTTTAAGGGCAGCTGCCCCCTTTGCGGAATCAGAGTCCTCTGAAGAGCTACTCAATGAGCTTTCCAAATCATGTATGATGCCTTCTTCCTCTTCTGCTGTCTCCTTTTTTTTTGTTAGTCCTTGTTGCAAATCCAGAAAAGTCTCTGCACTTTTGGGAGAGGTGATCTTTTCTTTTTTCTCCTTATAGTTGAATACCAAACCCTCCGGAAAAATCCATCTATAAGGGGTAGAGTTCTTTTGTAGGAATTTCATCAAGTTTTGATATTACTTCCTTCTTTTTCTTATCTCAAATGGAATGTCTTTCAAGACTCTAATTTCCACATCTTTGATTTTTAGGATTGTCCCGTTAGTGGCCTTGAGCACCACATCTCCTGTTGTTCTCTTGGAAAATTTCACCACAATTTCTCCAGGTTGTCGGTGGTGTGTGACATGCCTGACCAAACAGCACCACTGTATGAGACTTGAGTCCACAAGACCATAGCACACCAAACTGCACCACACCAGTGGAGTGTATTTACAGTTTATTTACAGTGCTATAAGATATTCTGACATCCACTAACAAAGTGCTTCACCAGACAATTGAATCAGGAGAAGAGAAAAGATACTTTGTACACTCTCACATATATACAGTATGGTAGCTATACATCATCCAATCAGTGAGTTGCTGAGTCATGGTGATTACATCAATTTCTGTTACAGATAGAGAACAAGCCCATACATGTTCCTGTCCAGTACCACTTGACCCAGTCACATGACTCCTGTTAACTGTCATCCCAGATCCTTATGATTTGACAGCTTATTGTGCTGAAGACTGAGTCTTAATTACTGAGGTTTTTCCTCTTCACAAAATCGATATGTCCTGTAGACAATATCCATTTCTCTTTGCAAATAATCCGCTTGTAAACCTGTTTTTGGAGCCAAAGCTTCACTTAAGATTTCTTTCAAATTCTCCAACTTTTGTTCTGGGACACCTTGAAATTGTAGAATATAAGATACTTTTTCCATTTGCAGCCTCAAAAGTTGGTCTCTGTCAGTTGTTCTTTCTTTCTCCACCACTTGTGGTCTTTGATTCAATATTTTTGTTTTGGCTTCAGCTGATTTTGCTGACTTAACCACCTCTTCTATTTTAGCATTAGTTTCTTTAACCTTTTTCTGGAGTGCATCAATATTTTGGTTCATTGTAGTCATCTGATCCAGTAGAGGGTGCAGTGCTACCGACCACATGTTTGGAAAGTCTATGGCAGCTTCCTGTTTAGGAACAGGAAGAGAAGGAGCTGTAGCTTTTGGAGAGGGTTTCCCTCTGAGCTCCATTTTTTGTCCTCTGCCAGCCATTGTTTACTTCTTGGAGAAGTTAAAGTTCCATGGAAAGTTTTAAAAAATACTGTTTTAAGAAGAATTCCACACTACTTGAACCCCATATACAGCGCCAGTGGTCCCAGCCCTCCAATTTTCAGTCTTTTAAAAAGAAAGGATGGGGGGAGCAAAAACTTTCTCTCCCCCTTCACTGCTTTGTTTCGGGGCTACAGGACACCTGTTAGTCCGACTGAGTGGACCCGCTGACTCACATTTCATTCAAGGCTGCCCCACAGGTGGGGTATTATAATTTCTTCACTGCATTCTTTGCTCACCAAGCCGGTATGCTGTTTTAGCTGCCAGACAATGGGACTTTATGGGACAAAGAGGTGCCTCAATCTTTTGGCTTTCACCTCGGGAGAGGCGCCTCTCACACCCCGGGCTGGGAGCCCCCTACAAGGGCTTTGTGGGGGACCAGAATCCGGCTGGTTCTCCTCCTGTTCCCCAAGGTTGCGGGCCACTCCATATGGAGCTGTGCTGGAGTGTGCCCACCATTAAGCTGCCAAAACTGGAACAAAGCAGCCATTTTCTCCAGCCAAACTTGAGATCAGTTGTAATTCCAAGAGAGATCTCAAACTCTCCATCATGAGGTTGGCATTCCTCAACTAGATGTTGTGTGGCAGTGCTCTAGTTTTTGGGCAAAACTCTTATGGCCTGAGCCCAAATGTACCATAGAGTTTTGCCCAAAAACTAGAGTGTTGCCACTCTCACATCAGTGGCACAATGATGTCACTTTTGGGTGATGTCATCATGCCACGTTTCAGGGCATTTGCAGATGGGGAGGAGCCTGCAAAAGTGGGGGAACCCCTGCCTGGACCGGGGGGCTGGCTACCCTAATTATACCACATTAAAGTCTCTCCCCTCCCCAAACCCCACCTTCACTTTCCTCAGGCTCCACCCCCCAAATCTCCCAGTATTTCCCAATCTGGAGCTGGCAGCCCTATCAACAGTCAATATCTACTGTATCAGCTGACCTCCACTCCCACCCCACTTGCCACCCTTCCTTGCCAGCCCCTTCTTAAAATCAATAAAATCTCAAAAGCCCCTCCTTGAAAGTGAAGGAAGATGCTGATAACCAGAAGCAGGTAGGAGGCTTGTTAGTAGGAGAATAGGTCTCTTGTGAAGCTTATCTTTCTCCCCCAGTGATAATTTCCTGGTAGGCATGGTGGGATTTGTAGTCTTCTTTGTCTAACAGTTCAGGTTGGAAGGGATTCTTTGCTCCAGTTGCTAGGGCAGAAAGATCCCCAGCCTTTCTTCCTATTCATCTGGCTCCCCCAGGGCATTCCTTGAGTTCATCTTTGGTGCAAAGGTAGTCTGGTGTTTCCCCCCCCATCTATATTCCTTCATAAGTTTTTAAAAGAATGGCCTGCTTGCTCAGATTAAAAATCCATAATCTGGATCAGAAGTCTTCTTCTGGCAGAAGCCCCATGTAGTGGTGGCCACAGGCATTGATGGCTTTGAAAGAGGATTAGACAGATTCATAGAGGAGAGGTCTATCAGTGGCTACTAGCCCTGCTGACTAATGGGAACCTCCGTGTTCACAGGCACTCAACCTCTGAATCCCAGAGCCAGGAGGCAACATCAGGGGAAGGCCTCAGCCTCTATGCCCTGTTCTTGGCACTCCAGAGGAACTGGTTGGCCACTGTATAAGACAGGATGATGGACTAGATCAGGGGTGGGCAATTGTTTTGGCTCGGGGGCCCCTTTGTGGGAGCGGAGGTTAGCGGAGGGCCGCACCTTTTAAAGTGATTGCATTCACTAGTTAACTTTGCATTTCAGAAAAGGTATAAATTGTATCATAAAAATCAATAAATATAAATTAAATAAAATAGTGGTAGTTTTATTCAATTTATTTATTGTGCTAATTTCATATTGTCTATAGCTGCAAGGACATTTAATTTTAGAATCAGTTTAATGAGACAAATGTACCCTATCACACTTTTCTACAATTTTTTTTGAAATCAGGAAGGAAATTGCTTGTTGAGATTCTCATCACAGCCTGCAAATTAATGTCTGTCAAAGAGCATCTATAATAATAACAATGCTTCTCTCTGCTCCGGGCTTCTCTGCGATCCGGGCCCAACGGAGGCCTAACTGAAACCACGTGGCCGACTGTCTTGGCGGGCCGCAAAAAACTCTGTGGCGGGCCACATGTGGCCCGCGGGCTGCAATTTGCCCACCCCTGGACTAGATGGACCACTGCTCTGATCCAGCAGGGCTCTTCTTACATTCTTATGAGCACTAATGACCAGGGCATGCTGACCTTTCCCAGCTGTTTGTCTGCAACATGTAGTATTCAGAAGGAGGTTCCAGTAACAGCTATTGACATATGGATCTCCCACCTCAATCACATCCTCTCATCCAGGCTGAGCACTTCACTCCCAGCTGTCTCTCTCATTAGTTCTTTCTCTCTCTCTCACCTTCTGTCACTCAAAGTCCTCCTCTTCACGTTCACACACATACTTTCCACCCTCCCAGCCAACATGCTTACCTTTTTAAGTACCTGTCAAGGACTGTATTCACAATTATACCCTTTATGACATCCTGTCACCCTTTATGACATCGTCTTATATGCGTTGTGTGTCTGTGTCAGAAGGGCCAAGAGCTTGCAGCCAAGATGGTGACCCCAGCAAGGGGCTCTCAGGGGAAGAGAGAAGCAGAGGAGGTTTCCCGTTGCCTTCCTCTGCAGAGTCTTCCTTGGGGTCCCCCATCCAGGAAGTGACCCTCCTTAGCTTCCGTGATCTGATGAGACTGGGCTATACCCTGCTGTTTTCTCTGCCCTGAGTTGTGTTATGTCACACAAATAAGGAAGAGAAGTGAGGAGTCTCCTTTGGAAGCAATAGAATGAGATCAAACGGTTTCTGGAAATGTTTCCGACATGTCTGACCTCGCGTGCCTTTTCTCCAGTGTTGATGGTTGGCCTTCATGAAATCGCTTCCATGGTCACCAGAATCACATCCTAATCCCCCCCCCCCCCGAAGCATAAATGGATTCTGTCTGATTTACCCTGACACCATCCAGGGGAGGGGGAACTGCTACAATTTGTTTTTAAATTGACACAGTCAGTCACTTGTACTTTTCTGTTAAGCCTTTTTTCTTTGTGTTTAAAAATCAATTGCTCCATTTACTCCAAACATTGATAGTTTCCCGAGATCTCTTTCCCTTCCTTTTTGTCAGTGCTGACGGTCTTCTCCGTGGCGCTGAGCTTGGAACTGTAGCTACTGTTTCAAGTTCTGCATTGGATTTGATTTTGTGGTTTGAAATATTACTGCAGTTTATTCCATTATTTTATTCCTTTTATGCACTTGGATTTTCTATAATTTTCTGAAGTGGCTGTCTACATGCATACTTGGGATGGGGCTTTTCCTGGCTGCACAGAAAGGGATTGTCAGCAGAATATATAGGCTTTCCCGAGCTTTAGCCCATCAGTTGGCGCAGTCCATAGCTCTGTGGTAGAGCATCTGCAAAAGGGTCCAGGTTTAAGCCTCAGCATCAACATGGGAAAGGATCAGGTAGTGGGTGATGGGAAAGACCTCTTTCTACCTGAGACCCTGGAGAGAGAGCTGCTGCCAGTTTGAATAGATGAGATGGACTTTGCGGGACCAAAGGGGGTGTGGTTCAGTACCAGGCAGCTTCGTGGTTAATGAGTTCTCTGTAGTCTTTCAGGACCAGACTTTGTGCAGAAGTCTGGAGCCTATACCAGGGGCTCAGCAGGCAGTCTGCAAATGCAGGCTGTAACTAGCAGTCCCTGTTGAGCACATTGGGACATTTTCCGCAGGAATGGCTCTCTGCATGCCTGCATTTTTATACCTCTGGGGCTCTTCCCCATTTCCGCAAATATTTTTGCAGTTTCGGGAACTGCAATGGCACAGCATGGGAATTCCCGGAAACATGGAAGCCTGATGCCGTGAGGCAAAATGGGACAGACCTTGTTTTTGCTTCTGAAACTACACAAACATTTGCGGAAACAGTGGAGAGCTCCAGAGGTATACAAATGCAGGCGCGCGGAGAGCTGTCCCTGCGGAAAACATCTGGGACTTAGTTCTGAGCAAATATGCATAGAGTCAGGTTACATTAGGGCCCCCCCGCCCGACCTTTCTGAGCCTGTGGGCACCTTGGGAATTCTGACTCAAGGCAGTCGGCGCAACCACAAAATGGCTGTCGTGGGAGGTGGAGACACACAGAGGGAGCTCAAGTGCAAGGGGCAAGAGGGGTAAGAGGAATGAGGGAGAGGAATGGAACCTGTGCCATGGTGGCAGCTGTTGCCAAAACAACATGCCAGCGTAGCGCAGTGGTTAAGCATGTCGGACTAGAATCTAGGAGAGTCAGGTTCAAATCCCCATTCATGCCATGGAAGCTAACTGGATGACCTTGGGCTAGTCACATGCTCTCAGCTGAGCTCACCTCACAGGGTTGTTGGAGAATAAAATGGAGGAGAGGAGAAAGATGTTAGTCACCTTGGGTGCCCATTGGGGAGAAAGGTGGGGCACAAATGAAGTAAATAAATAAACATAATCAATAGTTGTGTTAATCTGCACAGGAGCCCACCCTGCCCCACCCACTTTCTCAAAACACTTGGGCCGATTTCGCAAGGGCCACTTGCCTCTCATTCTCTCCGGAGTTTCCCCTCCAAGTTTCCTCTGGAGCATTTTTATTTATTTTATTTGTTTATTTTTTGTATTTATACTCCGCCCTCCCCGCAAGCGGGCTCAGGGCGGCTAACAAGGGCTAAAAAAGCCATACGTATCATAAAACAATTTAAAACAAGTTAACAACAATAACAACAATAACACTCCGTTGTTCAGCAACATAGCTACATTCCTAAACTATCATCCCAATTAAAGTGCTTCTGATCTCATCGAGATGGCATCCTATCAAATAGGGGAACTTCGAGCCAGCGCTATCGGCCTGGACTGCCTTCGGGCCAGTTTCCATGCAGGTGTTCTTACAATGTTACAGTGTCAATATCAGTGGCGGCTCCTAACCAAAAGCCTGGCGGAAGAGCTCCGTCTTGCAGGCCCTGCGGAACTGCATTAGGTCCCGCAGGGCCCTGGTCTCTTCCGGGAGCTCATTCCACCAGGTTGGAGCCGCCACTGAAAATGCCCTGGCCCTAGTCCTAGTGAGCCTGGCTTCCTTGGGGCCCGGGACTCGAAGTCGATGACATGACCCCGACCGCAGTGCTCGCTGGGGTATATGCAGAGAAAGGCGGTCCCTCAGGTACGTTGGACCCTGGCCATATAGGGCTTTAAAGCTAAGAACCAGCACCTTGAAGCGAACTCGGTATGCTATAGGCAGCCAGTGCAGCTCCGCTAGCACAGGTCGGATATGGTCCCGTCTTGAGAGACCCATCACCAACCTGGCCGCGGCATTCTGCACTAGCTGCAGCTTCCGGGTTTGCACCAAGGGCAGCCCCATGTAGAGGGCGTCACAGTAGTCCAGTCTCGAGGTGACCGTAGCATGGATCACTGTGGCTAGGTCAGCGTGGTCAAGGTAGGGGACCAACTGCCGTGCCAGCCGAAGATGGTAAAAGGCCGACTTGGCAGTGGCTGCTACCTGGGCCTCTATTGACAAGGAGGGATCCAGGAGCACTCCCAAACTCCTTACCCGCAACGCAGGCACTAACGGTGCCCCATCGAAGTTCGGGAGTGGGAGCCCCCGCCCTGGTCTGCCCCGTCCCAGACACAGGACCTCCGTCTTCGCCGGGTTCAATTTCAGCCTGCTCAGTCTGAGCCACCCAGCCACGGCGTGCAATGCCTGGTTAAGATCTTCAAGGTCCGAATCCGGCTGGCCACCCAACATCAGATAGAGCTGGGTGTCATCAGCATACTGGTGACACCCCAGCCCATACCTCCGGGCAATCTGGGCAAGGGGGCGCATATAGATGTTAAATAGCATCGGGGAGAGCACTGTCCCTTGAGGCACACCACATTCAAGTGGGTGCCTCCTGGACTGCTGCTCCCCTACGACCACCCTTTGTCCCCGACCTTGGAGAAAGGAAACGAGCCACTGCAAGGCCCGCCCCTGTATCCCCACGTTGGCAAGACGGCGAGACAGCAGCCGATGATCGACCATGTCAAACGCCGCTGACAGGTCAAGCAGCAGCAGAACCGCCCCGCCGCCTCGATCCAGATGCCACCGGAGATCGTCAGTAAGGGCAACCAATGCCATCTCCGTCCCATACCCCGGGCGAAAGCCGGACTGGGCAGGGTCTAAGACCGAAGCGTCATCCAGATAGCCCTGTAACTGTAACGCCACCACCCTCTCGATTAATTTGCCCAAATAGGGCAAATTTGACACCGGTCGATAGTTTGCCAATTCGGCTGGGTCCAGATGTGGTTTTTTCAAGAGAGGGCGGACCATCGCCTCCTTGAGTGCCCCTGGAAATCTCCCTTCCGACAGGGAGGTGTTGATAATTTCCCAGGCGGCACCTCGTAGCCCCTCGTGGCCAGCTTTAATCAGCCAGGACGGGCACGGATCAAGGATGCATGTGGTTGGACGCACAGTCATGAGAAGTCTGTCAACTTCCTCAAGATCAAGCAGACCAAACCCATTGAAACCCGGAAACAAAGACGTGCTCGGAGCCTCAAGTTCACTTACTGTTTCTAATGTGGCAGGGAGGTCATGGCGGAGCGACAGGACTTTATCCGCAAAATAGCTCGCAAATACCTCACAGCCAATTTCCAATTCCCTAGCATTTGGTCTGCCTAATGGCAGAACTGTTAATGACCGAATTGTTCTAAACAATTGGGCTGGGCGTGAGCTAGCAGACGCAATCTCAGCAGCATAGAATTCTTTCTTTGCTGCCTTGCCATCTCATAGGCCTTCATAAGCGTCCTATAAGATGCTCTTGTAGCTTCGTCGCGAGTACGCCGCCACCGCCTCTCTAGCCATCGTAGCTCTCGCTTCATCAGCCGTAATCCCTGGGTATACCAGGGGGCTAACCTATTGCGAGGGTGTAGAGGGCACCTGGGAGTGATCTCATCGATGGCTGCAGAGAGCCGGCTATGCCAGTCCTCAACCAGCTCATCCAACGAGCCGCCAGGGGGCATCGGTTCCTGCAGAGCCGCCTGGAATCGCCCTGAATCCATCTGGCTCCGCGGGCCCTCAGGGCGAAGTGGTCCGACCATGGCACCGCCGAAGCAGTAATCCAGTCCACTGTTACCCCCACGGCGAAGATCAGATCAAGCGTGTGACCGGCCCGGTGTGTAGGGGCCGAGATGTACTGAGAGAGTCCTAGTGCTGCCATGGACGACACCAGGTCCGCCGCCTGAACGGAAGCTGCGTCATCGGCATGGACGTTGAAGTCACCCAAAACCACTAGGTTAGGGTGCTCCAACGCCCAGCCCGCCACAGCCTCCATCAGGGACGGCAGGCTGTTGGTTGGTGCATTAGGCAGTCGGTACACCAGCCATACAGCCAAACTCTCTTCGGCCTCCCACACCAAGCCGGCACACTCCATACCCGTGATCTCCACCGGTGGGAGCGCCCTGAGGGAGTAAGCCTCCCGAATGAAGATCGCCACCCCTCCCCCCCACCCCGCAGTCCGTGATTGGTGCAGGACCGAGAATCCCGGGGGGGGGGCATTTGGGAGAGAGCTACTGTCTCTCCTGCCTGCACCCAGGTCTCGGTCACACACGCCAGGTCGGCCTTCTGCTCCACTAAGAAGTCCTGTAGAACTTTGGCCTTGTTGTTAATCGACCTGGCGTTACACAACACCAATGTCGGAGGCGGGTTTTCCATCCTAGCCCCACTGCCAACTACCGTTGGGATGAGTCTCAGGCTGGAAGGACATCGAGCTTTCCTGTTTCTCAGCGACCTTCCTTTCCTGCTGCGCCTGGACCCACCGCACTTTCTCCTCCCCAGGAGCACTGGTATTTGTAGCCCTGCCATCACTGGTGGTCTTTTGCGTTGCGGCCTCAGACCTCCTACAGCTGGGTAAAATCCGTCCTCCTAATCACACTTATGCAATAGTCTAAATTTTTTAGTCACCTTCAATGATATTCCCTTCAATGATATTCCCCACCCCCAACCTCTCTACTTGTGGCCCCACCCCACCCACAAGACTAGAACAATTACTAAATAATTAACAGGGTAGGGAGTAACTTAAACTACCTTAACTAACTAATACAGTAAAATACAGTAAATACAGTAAATACAGTAAATACAGTAATATAGTAAAACTAACTATTGCCAATAAAATTATCTAACTCACTGCCTAAACCGTTCTATATCTGCTAGCATTTTTGTCAATTTCACACTTTGGAGCCGCAGCTCCTAATCTGCCCCGCAGGTTCCATTTCTCATTACCGGCTGCTCCGGGGCTGCTGCCGGGCGTCCTGCTTCTGCCCCCTCTCACTCCCCTCCTAGCCACTCCCTCTTCCCCTCCCCGTTTTTGCATTATTTTGTCATAATGCAGTAACAGAAATCATGTGTCACGCTGGGGCATCCTAATTGGACCCTCTTCCTCTTCCTATGCACCGGGTAATTAGAAACTGTTTGCAAGCACACACACGGAATCTCCATTTTCCCAATTGCAGTCTTTCAGCAATGATTGAGGATCTTTGGAGGAGAGCGCTTGCTACTTTGAGTTCACTTATGGAGTTGGTGCTGCTGGTTCTAAATTCCACCAGCAATCTCCTGAAATAATATTTTAACAGATCCAGAAGCCATACACCATTATTCCTTTGTGTAAATGAGAAAGTTTACACTGTTTGTACTTCAATTAAAAAGTTTTCCTGTGTATTGATTAACTCAGCTTATCCTTCTTTCCATAAAACCTGGCAGCCAAGAACATGCACTAAAGTCAATTGGGCGGGGGGGGGGGGGGGGGGGTTAAGGTCATGCATGTTGTAGAGGGAACACTATTCGTTAATGAAATTTAAACTAGTTTGCTGTTGTGAGCCAATATGCACCTAATGGTGTCTGGATTGAGATGTCCATAGTAGCCTCCTGTCTCCCTCCCTCATGCTCTGGCCGCTGTCCTCCATCCACCGTGCCACCAGCAGCAGGAGCAGCAGCACTCTGGGCACTGGATGCGAGTGTGAGCTAGGGGGGTGGGGAGGGAGGAATCGCGGTTCCACACTGGCTTCTCTTGTGTTCTTACACATCTGGAGCAGAGGTCCATCAGTGGCTATCAGCCACAAGGTAGAGATAGGGACTCTTGGTCTGGGACAAGGGATGCACTGTATTCTTGGTGCTGGGTGGGCAACAGTGGAAGGGCTTCTAGTGTCCTGGCCCCACTGCTGGACCTTCTGGTGGCCCCTGGTGTTTTTGGCCACTTTGTGTGACAGTGTTGGACTGGATGGCCCATTCGCCTGATCGCACATTGGCTTCTCTCATATTCTCCCCCTCCCCTGGTCTGCCCATCCATCTCCTGGCGTCCGCTCCTCCCTGGATGATGTCAGCCTGGCCGGGCTGGCAGCTCCTCCAGCCTTCTCCTCCTCCTCTGCCCTCCCTCGGGAGGTGGCGGAGGGTGGCATGACCTGGCTTGGCCCGGCTGGAGGAGGCCTGCTTGCCCTGCGCCTGGGGCCGCCCACCGCCCCACCCCACTGGCTGGCCCTCCTGGTGGTTCTCCTGCTGGATGGCAACCAAGATGAAGATGGCGGCAAGGAAGAAGAGCGGCAGCAGCAGTGGCCTGGGCGATGGAGGTGGTGGCAGTGCAGCGGGAGAGGCAGAGGGGGCACCTGCTGTTTGGCCTCACCCCCGCTGCGGCTGTTGACCCTTGCCACCGCCTCCTCCTCTTGCTGCTCCTGCCTGCCGCCTCCCGGCCCCCCCAGGTGAGCACACACACCCCGCATCTGCTGCGATCGCTGCACCCACCTCTCCCATGTGGCGATCTGCAGGCACCCACCTCTCCTGCAAGGGCACTCGGTTCACCTCGCCTGGCCCCGACCTCACCAGTGTCAGTGCCTGACATGACAGTTTTTGCAATCCCTGCACTTGTTCTCATATGCTGTATGGAATACACAAAGTATACTTATCCTTTCCTCTCAGTTGCTTTCTACTCTATGTTGCATATCTAAAGGCCTAATGTGTCCCCTTTACATATGAGAGTATTCGTTCCTAATCCTTTTATGCCTACAGGTTCCCGACCGGGTGTTAGCATCCCTTCCTCCACCCACCCCGAAGGAATGTGGAGCGCTGAGGTACTTAGCGCTCCAATACTGAGGTACTTAGGTGTATGGTTATGTGTAAATCGAGTGCCCTTAAGGTAGTCATTGTGAGATTGTCCCAAAAGATGCAGTCTGCAACAGGTCTCCTTAACCAGAAAGTCCTTTATTTGCAAAGAGGCACTTATTGGAATGGTTACACTTTCTGTTAGTAATGGCTTTATTGTAAACAAACAGTCTTATACAAACAATTGGACGTCTCCTCACTTCATCTAGACCAATCAGAAAACGTAAAAGTTTATTCCAGCCCCTGAACAGGTTTCACACGAAAATGGTGGCAAACAGGTTATTATGCTTTAGTTCCCAGGGAACTTCTACTAAATGTTTTCGAGAGCAGCTGCAAAATGAATAACATAATTGGGGAGGATTTGTCCCAGACCTTCAAAAGTCACATCATTAATGCATCAGACCACCGGAAAAGGCCCAACATATTTCCAACCTAATTTTCTGCTAGGTTGCAGCCCTTGAATGTTTTTGGTGGAGAGGTAAACCAAGTCCCTGGGAAAAGTTCCCATCCCAGCGTTCTACCCTTGTCTGCATGCTTTTTGTAGTCTGCTTTGGCAGCTTCTAGTGTTTTTGCAATTAGTGGCCAAGATTCTCGGAGAGAGTTCTACCAGCTAGCAAATTCAGTGGATGGGTTTGCAGCGGGTGCTAAACTGGGTAAAGGAACTCCTTCAAAACCCCCTACAGCCATAAAGGGGGAAACTCCAGTCGAAGAGTGCACAGCATTATTGTAACTATATTCTGCAAAGGGTAAGAGATCTACCCAATCATCCTGTTGGTAGCTAGTATAACATCTTAAGTACTGTTCGAGAATTTGATTAACTCTTTTGGTTTGGCCATCAGTCTCTGGGTGATAAGCGCTGCTCATGGCGGCTCAGTGCCCATGATTTGTAATAACTTCCACCAGAAGTTGGCAACAAATTGAGAACCGCAATCAGAGACCACTTTCCGTGGAACTCCGTGGAATTTAAGATTTCTTAAATCTGATTTAAGAATGCTTTAGCCAAAGTCTTAGTAGTTGGTAACTTTTTAAATGGAACAAAATGAGCTTGTTTTAAAAAAGTGTCCACCACCACCCAGATTACTGTTTTCCCTTGGCTGGGAGGAAGGTCTGTTATAAAATCCATAGAGATGGTTTCCCAGGGTCGGCTGGGGGTTTCTAAAGGGTGCAAGAGTCCGGGCAGCTTTCCCCCCCTTTGCTTTCTCATAAGAAAGATCTGGCAAGAGGACACATAAGTCGACACATCCCCTCTCATTCAGGGCCACCAAAATTGTCTCTGCAGTAAATTCAAAGTTTTTAAATAACCAAAATGTCCAGACAACTTAGAGTCGTGAGCAGCGTGCATGATTCCCCCCCACAATGAGGCAGGGACTATTAACTTGGTGTCTTTAAACCAGCAATTGCCTGGTCCTCGGGTTAAGGCAGAGAGCACCTGGAATTCTCTGTTCTCGGCATCTGTGTATGCCATAGCAAATTTTACAGTCCACTCGGATGGCTCAGGAGCCTCCTGGCTTTTCTTTTTGCTCCAAGTTACAACAACCCCCCCCCCCCAACTGCGTTGGAGTGAACATAGTCTCTACTACTTCATCTTTCCGTGAATCATACTGAGGTAGTCAGGAGAGGGCATCGGCTAAAGAGTTGGATTTTCCCGGAAAATGGCGTAATACAAAATTAAACTTAGAAAAGAAATCAGCCCATCTGATTTGCTTTGCATTTAAGGTTCTCTGCGTATGTAAAGCTTCAAGATTTTTATGATCAGTCCAGATTTCAAAAGGGAGTCTAGCCCCCTCTAGCCAATGCCTCCACATTGTTAGAGCAAGGCGGATGGCAGCGGCTTCTTTATCCCAGACAGCCCAATTGCATTCAGTGTCTCTGAATTTCTTTGAAACATATGCTAAAGGGTGAAGTTTGCCATCAGACCCTTCTTGCAAAATTGCTCCCCCCATTGCTGCATCAGAAGCATCCACCTGTACAGCAAACTTTTTACTTTCATCAGGGTGTGCCAGGTTGGGCTCTGAAGTAAATAACTGTTTCAGCCCATCAAATGCTCACTGACATTCTGGGGTCCAATGTAGCCGGGCACCCGGCTTTGTCACATCAGCCCCCTTCCCCTTAGTTTTTAACAGATCAGTAAGAGGCAAACTGTATTGAGGGAACTGAGAGCCAGTTTGGTGTAGTGGTTAAGTGCGCGGACTCTAATCTGGGAGAACCGGGTTTGATTCCCCACTCCTCCACTTGCACCTGGCTGGATGACCTTGGGCAAGCCATAGCTCTGTACCAGCGGTTCCCTCAAGGACAGTTTGGGAAAGAGCACTCTCAGCCCCACCTACCTCACAGGGTGTCTGTTGTGGGGAGGGGAAGGGAAAAGGAGTTTGTAAGCCGCTCTGAGACTCCCTTGGGGAGTGGAGGGCGGGGTATAAATCCAATCTCTTCTTCTCTTCTTCTTCTTCTTCTTCTTCTTATTGACAAATGAGCAATAAAAATTGGCAAATCCTAGGAAACTCTGTACTTGTCTCCTGGTCCAAGGGACTTCCCAGTCCACCACCGTGGCTATTTTAGCTGGATCCATTTCTAAACCACAGGGGGAAATGCGATAGCCCAGGAAGTCAATTTCAGTCTTATGGAAATTGCACTTGGAAAGTTTGGCAAAAAGTTTATTCTCTAGTAGTGGAGCTAACACTTCCCTTACCAGTTTAATGTGCGATTGCTCATCCGGTGAGTACAAGATATCATCTAGATAACAAAGAACTCCTTGTGAAGCACCTCATTAATTAAGTTCATGAAGACCCCTGGAGCCCCCTGTAGGCCGAAGGGCATAACGAGTACTCAAATTGCCCCAAGGGGGTATTAAAGGCAGTCTTGTACTCATCCCCTTCCCGGATGCATACTCTAAAGTAGGCATCCCGCAAATTGAGTTTGGAGAAAATCTTCCCCTTGGGAGCTTCATTTAAGAGATCCTTAATCAAGGGGAGGGGGTAAGCGTTGGAAGTAGACACCGCATTCAAGCCCCGATAGTCCGTGTGTCTTTCTTTTTCTGGAAGAGTACTGGGGCAGCAAAAGGGGAAGTGGCCAGGCGGATGAAGCCACGCTCCAAGTTTTTATCAATAAACTTGCGCAGCTCCAGTTTCTCATCAGGGGACATGGAATACAACTTCCCCTTGGGCAATTTATGTCCAGGTAACAGTTCAATTGCACAATCGGTATTCCGGTGGGGGGGAAGCTCGTCAGCTTCCATTTCTTCAAAAACCTTTGCTAAATCCCTGTATGCAGGAGGTATGGATAAAAGTTCCTCATGAGATAGGCAAAGAGGAACAAGCTTCGGCCGATTGCCCCAATCCTCGTCCCATAGATGCTCTTTACACGCAGGAGATACCCAGGTGATCTTCCTTCGCTCCAAGTAATATATGAATCATGTGCCCGTAACCAGGGGCTCCCTAAAACCATGGGAAATTGGGCATGAGGTGTGATTACAAAAGCCCATTCTTCCCAATGGTCCCTTGTACCTAATATAATGGGTTCAGTCTCAAAGGTACAGGGCTCTTTCATTTCGGAGCCATCCATCTGGGTAAACTGTAGGGCAGGGGTGGCCAACCTTGCTTAACGTAAGAGCCACATAGAATAAACGTAAGAGCCACATAGAGATGTCTGAGAGCCGCAAGACAGGAACAAATATAACACACACGTTTTTATTTTTTAAAATATGCAGATTTGCTTTTTATTAACGTTAAATGGGACTGCCAAAAATAAAAACAAATGAGGAAAACCAGTTATAAGAAAGAGAGAGAGAGAAACTAGGAAAGCAAATAGATGGGAGGGAGGAGGGAAGGAAGGAAGGGAGAAAGAGAGAAAAAGCATGCCTCCCCTTTGCTTCCCCAGCCGCCCTGCCAGGAGCCGCACAATATGTGTGAAAGAGCCGCATGTGGCTCCCGAGCCACAGGTTGGCCACCCCTGCTGTAGGGGCTCCTCCAATGTATTCACCCCCAACCCCATGCCATCCACCACCATAGGGCTAATCAAGTCTCTGGCACACCCCGAATCGATGAGAGCCCTGACTCTCATGTGCGTGCCTAGATGGGGGTGCATAACAGTCATTAGAATATAAAGTAGGGGCCTGGGAGAGCTCACCGTTTTGGGCACCATGGGAGGAGGAACCTGCTGCATTGTGCCGTTCAGAGCAGGTCCTGGTCGTTTACCTGTGGCTTAGCTGGTTCCGCCTCCTGGGGCTTCTCAGGAAAAGACGATTCCACAATTTGTAGCACCTGCGGAGCCAGAGCTGGGATGCTCTAAAAAGCTGGGATGCTCTTCGCTTTCGGCCGGGCAGGTGAGGAAGGAGACAACCCCGCCCCCCTAGGGGTGGAGGCCAGACACACTGATGTGAAATGGCCCGGCTCCCCACACCTGGTGCACAACCCCTTCTTCATTCAAAACTCCTGGAGAGTAGAGGGCGGGAGTGGCTTGGGCTTGGCTGGCATGGCCCCCGGGGTGGAACTCTTTGGCCCACTAGGAGGATGACGCATGCGGATCAGGGTGAAGCACGCCTCGGCTTCCTCCGCAGCTTGAATCCAGGCTGTTGACAGGTCTCTCTTTGCGGGACCGCGTCCGGCCTGTGCTGCAGTTGCTGCACTGGCTGCCTATTGCATACCGGATCAGGTTCAAGGTGCTGGTGTTAACCTTTAAAGCTCTTTATGGTCAGGGGCCTGCCTACTTGAGGGACCGCCTTTCCCCATATCAGCCCCAGAGTTTACTGAGGTCAGGCAAGCAAAACCGCCTGACTTGCCCTGGTCCGAAAGAAGCCCGTTTGACTTGCACCAGGACCAGGGCTTTCTCGATGGCGGCTCCTTACTGGTGGAACGAGCTCCCGGATAACATCAGGGCCCTGCGGGATTTATTGCAGTTCCACAGAGCCTGTAAGACGGAGCTCTTCCGCCAGGCTTTCAAATAGGAGCTGCCATCGGGTGGAGAACTGATCTATTAACATCACCCTGGTCTTGTTGGCGTACCCTTGTGGCCTTTGTTTGCCGGGAAACTCGGAAGTTGTCATCTTAGGAAGTTGTATTGTAATGTTTTAACGGTTTTATATTGTTCAATGGTTTTATATTGTAAACCTTAATGGTATTGTGTTTTGTTAGCCGCCTTGAGCCGGTTCGCTGGCTAGGCAGGGTAGAAATTGAATAAATAAATACATACATACATACATACATACATACAGTTCCATGTTCAACCCCCAGTGATACTGCTCTACAAACACCTCCTCCGGCCAACCCCGAATCTTCGCCTCCAGCCGTTTGAAGGTGGTGGTGTACTCCCGAACCGACATCTTCCCCTGGGTTAATGCTCATACCTGGTTTCGTGCCTTCTCCTCGCTCATAGGATCTTCATATTGCCTTCATGGAGCCCACATAAACTCATCCACACTATCCAGTTCAGGACCCGGAGGGCTGTGTAGGCTCACATACCAATCGGCTGCTTCTTCACACAGTCTGGAACCCAAGTAACCTACCCAGTCACTGTCATCTCAGAACAGATGACCCCAATTCTGCATTCAGTGCCCCGCTTCAATGATGAAGAACTGCAGCTTAGCGGGATTCCCGTCGAAGGTGGCCTCCATCAGCTAATGTGGCACCGGGTGACGGTCTCCGGGTTGAGCAGGTCCAGGTCCAGGGGCCCCTCCTGGCACGGCAGGCTGTCCCGGCTGCCCAGGCTGCTGCACTGGCGGCCCAACTGGCTATGTGGGTGGTTGCACCAGGGCCAGCACTGGTTGAGCCCCAACCTCCGCCGCTGCCAGCTGGCCTGGAAGCACCTGCACTACCACGTTAGGCAGGTCAGTCAGCAGCGCAGTCATCTCTCTCCACAGACCTCGCTGGATGGTGCCGAATCTCTGATCCATCTGGGCCCAGACTTCACTTACTTGGAATTCCTCCATGCGTCTCCAGTCCATGCCCCGAGACCCCGACCGATGAGCACCAGCCTCCCAACGGGGAGACCAGGCTTCAGTAGTTTGTAATCTAAATTGCACCCAGGCTTGAGTTCCAGAGCTCCAGGGTTTAACGTTAACCCAAGCACTGGTTACCTGCAGCGCCGGCTCCTCCCCATGCAGCACCTGGGAATCTTGCTCAGTAGTCACTGGGATTTCAGAGCCATCATCTTCCATGGTGAGTACCATGGACAGATACCAGAAATGGGAATACTAACAGTCTCTGAGATTGTCCCAAAAGATGCAGTCTGCAACAGATCTCCTTAACCAGAAAGTCCTTTATTTGCAAAGAGGCACTTATTGGAATGGTTACACTTTTTCTGTTAGTAATGACTTTATTGTAAATAAACAGTTAGTCTTATACTAAGCAATTGGAAGTCCCCTCACTTCATCTAGACCAATCAGAAAACATAAAAGGTTATTCCAGCCCCTGAACAGGTTTCACACAAAAATGGTGGCAAACAGGTTATTATGCTTTAGTTCCCAGGGAACTTCTACTAAATGTTTTCGAGAGCAGCTGCAAAATGAATAACATAATTGGGGAGGATTTGTCCCAGACCTTAAACAAGCTGGGAGTGAAGCTAGCAAGCTGGGAGCGTAGCGAATGAAAGCGGGCCGTGATAAGGAAGCCAGACAGCTAAACAGCACATGAGCACCTTCCAACGGGCAGGGTTACTGGTCGGGTCTCAACTTCCGGATGGGATATGACAGCATAGCTAACAGTCATTCAGTTCACAGTTTATATTCATTCATTCATTCATTCATTCATTCATTCAACTTTTACCCCGCTCCCCCCACCGGAGCAGGCTCAGCGCGGCTCACATAAAACCAATAAAACGATATCATTACAAAATATATCTAAAACAGGACATAATAGCAATTTAAAACCATTAATATCAATGGCGGTTCTCTGAATAAAGTGCATTCGTGCACCGCCGGCTGTACTACCACTCTAAAAAGCTTTAATTCTAGGCTGGCCTGGAGGCTATCAGAAGGCCTGCTGGAAAAGCTCCATTTTCATGGCCCTGTGTAACTGTGAGAGGTCATGCAGGGCCCTGATCTCAACAGGGAGCTCGTTCCAGTAAGCCAGAGCTGCTAAGGAAAATGCCCTGGTCCTAGTCGATGCCAACCAGGTATCCTTTGGACCAGGAAGGGCCAGGCAGCTTTGTTGTCCTGATCGAAGAGCTCTCTGGGGAACAAGCAGGGAAGGGTGGCCCCTCAGGTAGGCAGGTCCCTGACCATAAAGGGCTTTAAAGGTCAAAACCAGCACCTTGAAGTGAATCCGGAACGCTACTGGCAGCCAGTGCAATGCCTTTAGCATAGGCTGGATGTGTTCCCGCATAGTGAGACCCATCAACAGCCTGGCTGCCGCATTTTGCACCAGCAGCAGCTTGCGGAGTTGCACCAAAGGGCAGTCCCATGTAGAGAGCATTGCCGTAGTCCAACTTTGAGGTGACCATTGCATGGATCACCAATGCCAGATCATTGTGTCTGAGGAAGTGAACCAGCTGCCTAATCAGCCAAAGATGATAAAAGGCTGCCTTGGCAGTGGCAGCTACTTGGGCCTTCATTGTTAAGGAAGTATCCAGGAGCATTCCCAGACTCCGAACCCTTGGTGCTGGCACCAATGGCGCCCCATTGAAGGCCGGTAATGGGATTTCTACCTCCGAGCCCCTCTGATTCAGGCACAGGACCTCCATCTTCATCTCAGTCTGGCTCAGTCTAAGCCATCCTGCCATGTCCTGTAGCCCCTGAACCAGGTCTTCTGAGGGGCAGGATTGTTATTGAGATGGAAAAATGGGGCATTCTGTTTTTCTTGGACTTGGAATGAGCTGCCATTTACGGTAGTAGTCAGCTGAAGTTTCAAGGTCCCTGGTCAACATTTCTTCAGTCCTTTCAATCCATTTGTGCCTTACTGCAATAACCATATCATAGGATGTTCTGTCCTTATGACTGCATGAAAGAAAAGGAGGGGGGAAAGAGAGAGAAACTCCCCTATGTAACTATGAGACTGTCCATATGAGACTGTCTATGTAACTATGAGACTCCCCTATGTAACTATGAGACTGTCCAGCACTCAACAGGTTTGGGCTCAATTTTAAAAGAATCGTTCACCTACCTAGATCATGGATCCCTGACATTTTTGAGCTTGTGGGCACCTTTGGAATTCTAACACAGCATGGTAGGTGCAGCAACAAAATGGCTGCCATAAAATGGCTGCCGCAGCTTACCTTCAGTCACACAGTGAAGATCCTTGTGCTGTGGTAGCAGCTGCTGACAAATCAACATTTAAAAAATCCACACAGCCAATCAGAAACCTTGCTGGGAAAAAGACCCACTTGGTCCCACCCACTTTCTAAAAGCACTTGGTGGGCACCCACAGGCACCATGCTGGAGACCCCCTGGCCTAGATTAATGTTGCAGCCTGTTAGTCTTTTAGTGTTCCTTTAACAAGAGTACAAGATCAGTAGCAATTACCAATGGAAGAACCGCTTAGTTTATATCAGTTTCAAGTTGATGCAGTCTCTCTTTGTTTTGCATAAACTGATGCAATTCCAGAGACAAATGTAACCCTTCAGGAGTCAGGGTCAGGAGTGTCATAATCCATCCGGCTTCTGGAACCCATTGCAGGTGGGACAAAACTGGAGAGATTTGGTCTCTACAAACTCCACTCCAGACAATGTTCTTGCTGAGCAATTTTTAACCAATTGCAGTTTCTGGACACTCTTCAAGGGCAGCCCCACATAGAGTGCACTGCAATAATCTAATCTAGATGTTACCTAGGTGTGTACCACAGTGGCCAGATATTTCTTACTCTGGCTTAGCCCCTGGCTGCCACCACCATGCCCACAGGTTACTTTAACAGGAGGCTGGTGCCCAAAAGCACTTGCAGACTCCAGAACGAGAGACCCTTCAGATCCTGGCCATTAGCAGCACCTCCGTCTTGGTGGGATTAAGCTTCAGTTTATTGGCCCTCACCCATCCCAAAGCTACCTCCAGGCATCTGTTCAACATTTCTAAAATATGTAGGTATTTATGTTAATGAGAGCGATAAATGAACCAGATTATTTGAATGATAGACAATGTTTCCATTCAAGTGACTCTGGGCTTGACAATTCAGTGACAAGGACCCATGAGCCAAGCAGCTCATCCAGACTTGTGTGCATGGATTATGCAGCCTCCCACCCACTCTCCAGTATTTGAGTAGAAATAAAATAACATCTCCCATTCGCTGTCATCTCAGGTAGCATTAAAATCACAGTCACAGCGCCCCCGGGTGCCTTTCTAGGATGGATAAACCAAAAACAGTTTTCTGGGAAGATGGAAACATTTGAATATTTTTTGTTGTGTGCGGGAAACCTTTTCTTGATCTATGAAGAACAGAAATGCACTGATTTTTAAAGAAACCCAACATGGATGAACAGTGTTTGCATGCCAGCTCGATACAGGGGTTTGTAAGTAGGATGTCTGTGTCGATTAGATGACAAACAGGTGGGGTTTGAAACAGCTTTCAAAAATAGAATGTGACTATATTGGGGGGGGGGGGGGGAGAAAACAACTGAAGCTAAAATGGTGGGATATGTCAACCCAGGGCATCTTTAGACTTGTTCTTCTTTAAAAGGAGACCACTGTGCAACATGTTTTGCCAAAAGTAGTTTGTGATATGGCATGGGTGGGGTGGGGGAGGGGGTCAAGAACAAAGACAACAGTTCCACTGGGCCAGCACATTGAATTATTGCACTGATAATTCTATAACAGGTTCTCTGGGTTTGATGGAAGGCAGAATAGGGACTTCAGAGCTCTTCTGTCTTGGATGGAATCACACTCCCCTTGAAAAGCCAAGTTCAGAGCTTGGAAGTGCTACTTGACACAGTGGTCACCTTAGAAAACCTGGTGGCTGCCGTGGTTCGGAGTGCTTTTGCCCAGCTTCAGCTAGTGCAGGGGTGGCCAACCTTGCTTAACGTAAGAGCCACATAGAATAAACGTAAGAGCCACATAGAATAAACGTAAGAGCCACATAGAGATGTCTGAGAGCCGCAAGACAGGAACAAATATAACACACACGTTTTTATTTTTAAAAATATGCAGATTTGCTTTTTATTAACGTTAAATGGGACTGCCAAAAATAAAAACAAATGAGGAAAACCAGTTATAAGAAAGAGAGAGAGAGAAACTAGGAAAGCAAATAGATGGGAGGGAGGAGGGAAGGAAGGAAGGGAGAAAGAGAGAAAAAGCATGCCTCCCCTTTGCTTCCCCAGCCGCCCTGCCAGGAGCCGCACAATATGTGTGAAAGAGCCGCATGTGGCTCCCGAGCCACAGGTTGGCCACCCCTGAGCTAGTGCATCAGCGGTGTTCATTCCGGGGTTAGTCAGATCTAGCCACTGTGATCCATCCAGGGCTCTTCTTACAGAGGCTACTGTAAGCTCTTGGAGGATTGGCTACATCAGGGGCGTGTGGCCTAATATGCAAAGGAGCTCCTGCTACAAAATGAGCCCTGGATCAATCCCATAATTACATCTATATGAACTACTGGAAAGCATTCTACTTGGGGATACCCTTGAAGAGGGTTCAGAAGCTGTAGCTAGACTGCTGGTTGGGGCCAGCCATCGTGAGAATGTGACCCTGGTAGTGACAGCGATTACATGACCAGGCTGATGGAAGGACCGTCTTCTCCCATATGTTCCTGCCTGGGAAGGAAGATCACAGGGAGAGGGTCTCCCGACTCTACCACCAATCAATGAAGCTCGTTTGATAGGTAACACGAGAGAGGGCCTTTTCAGGGGCAGCCCCATGATTCTGAAACGACCTCCTCAGTAGGGTTGCCAGCCTCCAGGTGGGGCCTGGGGATCTCCCGCTTTTACAACTGATCTCCAGCTGACAGAGATCAGCTCCCCTGTAGAAAATGGCTGCTTAGAAGGGTGAACTCCGTGGCATTGTATCATGCTGAGGCTCCTCCCCTCCCCAAATCCCACCCTCTCCTGGCTCCACCCCCAAAGTCTCCAGGTATTTTCCAACCCAGACCTGGCAACCCTACTCCCCAGGGAGGTGTACCTGGCCCCCCTCCCTTTCGATCTTTAGGAAACAGTTAAAGACAGTTTTATTGAGGCCTGCGTTTGGTTAAGTTTAGTAGCCGTCCTAAGTAGTGGATTTAAATTCTGCTTTTATGTTTCTAATGCATTTTTATTTGATTTGTTTTTTGTTCATGTTCATAAGCCACCTTGTGCTCCACAAGGAAGAAAGGCAGCTAATTACTGTTTTAAGTAAATAATTAATAAAAACCCACAGTATTCCCAGTGCCAGTCAAGAGAATGTATTTCTATGCCTGTGCCCTTCTTGTAACAGTGCAGAAGAACCTCCTGGGGAAATGTGGCATAGATACCTCAGAGAATCCCCTTGAAATGCTTCATTTGAAATACTAAAAAACAAAATAAAGGAAGGTAATGAATGATGGATATGGTTGCCAATCTCCAGGTGGTGGCTGGAGATTTTCTGCGATTACAACTGATCTCCAGGCAACAGAGCTCAGTTCCCCTAGAGAAAATGGCCACTTCGGAAGATGGACTCTGTGATGGTACACCCCACTGAAGTCCTTCCTCTCCCCCAAGCCCACCTTTCCCAGGCTCCATCCCCAAAATCTCCAGGTATTTCCCAGCCCAAAGCTGGCAACCCGAATGACAGGGTACAGTGAGAGGAAAAGACCAACAGCCATGTTAGGATAAGGGCGGAAGGGAGCTCCTTCACAGGAAGCGCCTCCTTTATTGAAATATGTTCTAACTACTAAAGACATTGGGTAGTAAATCCCACTGGAATGAATGGCAGGTACCTGAATAATCATGATTTGGGCTAGGCTGAAAATCTGCCGGCGATGAGGACTTACTATTTTCTGTTGAACCAAGACTAAACTGTGAGTCCAAAGCTTTGCTTTTAGTACAAGCTCCCCTTTATGTTTTGAACTTCTACCTCTACTTCTATTCACTGAGGAGCAGGTATAAAGCTATCAGTTTCTGGAGCGCCAAAAGCAGAGGTTGTAAATCGTAGCCTTCCCCATCTCTCAACACATGCTTTGCTGTCCCTGCCGAGAAGAAAGGCAGACAGGACTGATAAAAGATTTTCTTTCTTTCCTTCCAATATTCCTCACAGGGAGGCATTCTCCAGAATGGTGTAGACATTCTTCTCTCTTGTAAACATATCAGCCAATAGATGTCGCTCCTTGTGTACCAGTACCGGTTTAGCTTCAGAGGGCAGCTGTGGTGGTCTGCAGGAGATCAGCTAGATTCAAATCCAGCAGCACCTTCGAGACCAGGGGGTATGAGCTTTCAAGAGTCAAAGCCCCATCAGATATCTGCAATAGTACAGGTAGATTAGCATAAGAACATCAGGAGAGCCCTGCTGGATGAGACCAGTGGTCACACAGTGGCCAACCAGTTCCTCTGGAGGACCAACAACAGGCCATAGAGGCTGAGGCCTTCCCTGATAAGAACAGATGAACAGCCCTGCTGGATCAGACCAGTGGTCCATCTAGTCCAGCATCCTGTCTCACACAGGGGCCAGCCAGTTCCCCTGGAGGACTAGCAACAGGGCATAGAGGCCGAGGCCTTCCCCTGAAAACAACATCAGAAAAGGCCTGCTGGGTCAGACCACTGAGGGTCCATCCAGTCCAGCATCCCGTCTCACACAGAGAGGCCAGCCAGTTCCTCTGGAGGGCCAACATCAGGGCATCGAGGCCGAGGCCTTCCCCTGATAAGAACCTAAAAAGAGCCCTGTTGGATCAGACCAGTGAGGGTCCATCTAGTCCAGCATCCTGTCTCACACAGTGGCCAACCTGTTCCTCTAGAGGGCCAACAACAGGGCAGAGAGCCTTCCCCTGATAAGAACCTAAAAAGAGCCCTGTTGGATCAGGCCAGTGAGGGTCCATCTAGTCCAGCATCCTGCCTCACACAGTGGCCAACCAGTTCCTCTGGAGGGTCAACAACAGGACATAGGAGGCCGAGGCCTTCCCCTGATAAGAGCCTAAGAAGAGCCCTGCTGGATCCGACCACTGAGGGTCTATCTAGTCCAGCATCCTGTCTCACCCAGTGGCCAACCAGTTCCTCTGGAGGGCCAACAACAGGGCATCGAGGTCAAGGCCCTCATTAGAACATAACAGCCCTGCTGGACCAGTCCAGTGGTCCAGCATCCTGGCTCACCCAGTGTCCAGCCAGCCCTGTAGCTAGGGATTTTTGGTGAAAGGGACCTTGGGGGGGGGGGTGCAGCTAATTAAAGTTAATTACATTAATTTAATTTTGGGCCAGCCCAGGAGGGAGGGGCCTGGAAGAAAAGTTAGGGGGCCAGTCCTGTGGGCCCCACATTCGCTATTGGCCTGTGTAGAGCCAACAAGAGGGCCGAGGCTTTCCCCTGATGTTGCCTCCTGGCTCTGGGGCTCAGAACGTTAGTGCCTCTGAATGTTGAGGTTCCCCATGGCTAGTAGCCACTGACAGACTTCTCCTCCATGAATCTGTCTAATCCCCTTTTAAAGCTGTTTATTCCTGTAGCCATGAATACATCCTCTGGCAGCGAATGCCACATCTTAATCAAGTCCAGTAGCATCATAGAGGGCTATGATTTTGGGGCTATGAGCTTCCGAGAGTCAAAATTCCCTTCATCAGATACTTTAAAGATAGTTTCAGAGGGCAGCCAAGCTGGTTTGCAGTAGAAGAGCTGGATTTGAGGAGTATTCCCTCTAAGCTGAGTAAGTGTGAGCTAGCTCACAGTTTTCTAGCTCACAGTTCTGGCTCACACATTTTTGCCTTTGCTTGCTTGGGAGCCAAGCAAACTAATTGATGCGGTAGCCAAATCTCTCGATTGCAACTTTAACTCCAGGAGCTCACAGAGCAGGATTTCTGCTCACAAGGAGACCCCACAGGCTTGGAGGGAGCTCTGCATTCGAGTCCAGCAGTGCCTTTGAGACCAACGAGATTTTCAGGGTCTGGGTTTTTGATCGTTGAAGCTCCCTTCATCAGATACCAGCTCAATAAGCAAATTAAAAATGTTGTTGACTGAGTGTACCTGGAGGTTATAACCAATGTTATAGTATATTTAAAAAAAAATCCTGTGCTTATTGGACATCTTATATTCTAATATATATATGTGTGTGTATATATATATAATTATAAACACAAGTCCAGCAGTGAACCTTGAATGCAGCCGGCTGTTATTTAGCAATCATATCTTTCAAGGCTCATTAATTTCAGATTTACACACCAAATAAAAGGCTTTTTAGTTGCTGAATGGGTAGCGGCATTTTATTCAGACACTTTATGCCTAGGTCTATAGCTGTCAAAATCCATAAAGCATCGATTTGGTGGTGGCAAGTGAGGTTGTTCAATATACTCCTGGTGAGGCTGTGTGGAATGTCTTATTGTAAATAAGAAGAAATACCTTTGTCTCATTCTGTGCATGTAGAATTGTTCAAGTAAACAGACATCACAGAGTTCCATCATATGGATTTTTGGTTCTTCAAAGAAAAGAGCTTCAAAGGGCACAGAACTGTCCCAGCTGTTATGGCATGTATATCTGGACATTACAGGCCCTTGAAATTCTACAAATGGCTATCAAATGTTTTCTAATGATGCTTCCTTTCTTCTTGCTTACGGGTGTTAGCTGGAGGTAGCAATTCAAAATAGATTGTGCATTTTTATATGTGCACTGTATGGTATACTTTCCACAATTGCTGTCAAAACTTTAGATGGAAAGAAGTTGTCAGCAGCCCAAAACAAAATCCAAAAAAATCGCAACCCAATCTGCATAACACCTTTCAATTATTATTTTATTATTGTAAGCTGCCTTGAACCATGAGGAAAAGCAGGGCACGAATGTTTTAATAGATATTCGTTAAAATGAGGAGCGACTGTGGGCAAGCTTTGGACTTCGCGGAAATCCTTTGTCCAGCTGAATCTTACAAAAAATGTTTAAAAAGAGAAAGGAAAATATAGCAAATGTTAGGCTGAACATTTTTCTGTGGGCAGTAAAGAAAAGAGGAAGGCTCAGCATGAGATGATTAACATACTGTCAGCTAGGCTGCCATAAAGAAGGTGGGGGTGAAGAAGTTGACACTGGTATGCTAAGTTTTGATTCTCCTCTAGCGTTTGTTTTTGTTTTGACAAGGTCTCTGGTTTCTCTTGTGAGTTTCCCACTGGGAACCAGGGGGCATTATTTTCCACATGAAGGTAGCCTGGCATTCATTGGCTTGTAGCCATCTGATGACCCAAGTTTGAACCCCGTATATAATCCCATTCCCGCTTTTCCTCTGTAGTCTTAACACAAATAAGTGTGTAGAACAATGCAGTATTCCTGATTCAGTAAACTGATCCTGCTTAAGGAATATTGTTGAGTGCTGATTACTGGGGACTCTGACACATACCTCTTTGGGAGATGTTCTCCTGTGTGTTTGTGTGTGATGTTCCATCTAGTTGCTTCTGACTCATGGTGACCATATGAATTAATGACCTCTGAACATCCTCTTGTTAACAGCCTTGCAAACTGAGGGCCATGTGGCCCTCAGTTTGTAAGACCTGAGCCAGGCTGTTAACAAGAGAATGTTCGGAGGTCATTAATTCATATGGTCGCCATAAGTCAAAAAGGACTTGATAGCATATAACTCATACATACACAGGAGAACATCTCCCAAGGAGGTATGTGAGGGAACAGGTGGTATCAGAAGTTTCAGTTTTGGAAAATCTGGGTTTGGGGGGGGTGGGATTGCTAAAGATAAACCAGTATCTGAGCTATGTGAAGTTCCATGTATGTCATTCCATCTGCTTCCATTTCTCTGATAAAAACACAGGGACTTTTGATCATCGAGTGCCTCTCTTCTCACCAAAAGGCTGTTCTTTTGTCCCTCATCCTTCTCCACTCTGACAAATCCCTCAAAAGCTCTCCGGTTCCTGCCCTCCCATCCACTGTGTTCTTTTGCTCTCTGACAGGCATCAGATGATGTGAGCGACCTCGGCCTCGGAGACCCTGCAGAGCTGCTGCCTGGTCTGAGTAGGCAGACAGGAGTAATCTTGGTGGACAGATGGTCTGGCTTAGTATAAGGCAGCCTCATGTGTTCAGGTGTCCCTTGCGGTGGGAAATTTTCTCACACCGTCCTGGGGTTGCCTCCTTGACCCCCTTTCCCTTTATAGTCATGGTGTTGGCCTCTTTTACTCACCAAGGGGTTGGGCAAGGAAAGGAAACAACAGACAGGGTCCCTCCTCATAGATGTTGACCCAGAGACACTCACACAGA
The DNA here is from genome assembly GCA_029233225.1 of Lepidodactylus listeri. Taxonomy (NCBI): domain Eukaryota; kingdom Metazoa; phylum Chordata; class Lepidosauria; order Squamata; family Gekkonidae; genus Lepidodactylus; species Lepidodactylus listeri. The sequence continues at coordinate 97,127,993 of JARCFY010000012.1, forward strand.
ATTCCTAAGCATGTTAGAAACTTTATTAGTAACAAGAATTGTCCTTGCAAAGTTACATTCCCCAAAGATAGCCAGTACTTAAAATAAAACACACTGAAACAAAGCGAATCACACAGAAAGAAGACCTTCACCAGCAGAGGCATGCGGAGGGCTCTTTGCCTCCCGCATTCCTCCGTGGATCAGCTTGGCCAAGTAACAGAGCAAAGAACTCCAGGACATGCCAAGAAGCGGCACCAAGTGCCATTCCAAAGTGTGACAAAGAAGCATTGGAAAGAGGAAATTCTTATACCCAAAGATCAAAGGATTTGCTGAAGATTGACACATTGAATCATTACATCATTCTGACTTCAGTAGAATGTTTGAAGCGCATAGGATGGTCTTTTCTTCTCCAGGCAGGTCACCATAGCTTATTTACAACATATTTAATAAAAACATTTTGGATTCTACGTTATGACATTGAGAGTGCTGGGTCAGAAAGGTTCTCAGCATTCTGTTACACAGAGATAATACAGGACCTCTGGTGTTATCTTAGAAGTGTCAAGGGAGGGTGAGAAAAAGGCATTCCTTCTGCCCTTTGGCATGGCCAAAAAGGGATCTGATTACTTGGGACCCTTCCTGGTGAATGATTTTATGAGTCCCTCAATTTACATTCCTTTTTCACCCTTTAATTAAAAAGGTCAGGATACCTAGGACACCTGGTCTCATAGGGCCTTTCCCAGGGTTTCATAGGGACAGGCTAGTCCCTGCAAAGATTTCTGGGATGTCAAGTTCTTTTGGTCAGACTCCAGCAATGTCCAGGGGTTTGTTCCTAGTCAGAGGCAAACTCATATTGATATTTTCCTTCCACGTCCCTTTTATTTATTTGCCAGTGGAGATATGCACCCGTCATACACCTAATGCAGTGGACACTTGTCCACAACAAACATGTTGATCAATAAGGACTTTTTCCCATCACAACATTTTTAACACCTCCCCATAAAATCTACCACAGGGGCAAAATAGGGTCAGTATTTCACAAGAAACAAGAATTGAAATAGAGACTGCTCTTGGTAAATGAGAGAAACATAAACATTTTCTATGGAGACCCTCTTTTGGTGCCTTCTTTATATGAGATTTGGCAGCCTTCCACTGGAAGCAAGGCCTTTCCTGTAGTTGCACCTGTCCTGGTGGATACTTTCACCCTGTAAAGGCATGAAGCAAGCTCCTTGATGCAAGCCCAGGTAGGAAGCAAGCCCAGGTAAGAGAAGATCCAACAGGTTTGTGGAAGATAGTTTCTGCTTGTGTCCAGAGGCATATCCAGGAATTTGTAGGGGAGGGCACTGAGGGGGCATGATGTCACTTGTGACACTCCCCCCTTTTAAATGCTGCTCAAGCCATGAGTGGGGAGCCCACACACAGCCACTAGATGAGGAAGAGCCTATGGCTGTAGGTGGGCTCACAGCTTGAGCACGGTCTAAAGGGGGGGAGCTGAGTCGTCTTCTGAAGAGGACTCAGCTCTCAGCTCCCCTTTTAAACACCACTCAAGCACCCCTTTTGGGATGCTGTACTGGACCAAATCAAATCTATCACGCACATAGACATATCCTCCACACCTGAGGACTTGTTTTTGAACGGTTGGGCCACTAATTGTAATTTGCTGCCTGACAAAGAAATGGTCTCTTTAATGCTTTTTGCAGATAAAACTATCATTGCTACTCAGTGGAAAATAGTAATGGCACCCACACTTTCACAATGGCACAAAATAATGCCCCTTCCAACCCCTTCCACTTTTGTCTTGATTTGGTTCCCCATTCTGGAATACCTAGCCTCTCAACAAGATATTCCCAAAGTCATAGATGACCTTTGGTTGTGGTAAAGGTGTTGCTATAAGTAAGATGTTGGCTATTGTCATTATTCTGATATGATATGAATAATTCTAATCTCTGGGTAATACTATGCTGTTGATATAGTTTGCCAGCAAGGTGGGATACAAATATAAATAATAAATGAATAAATAAATAAATAAAATATTTTTCCTCTTCATCTACTGTTATTCTGAGATATACACTGCACACCTTATTTTCGTGGTACTGTGAGTACCACGTGGTACCTTTTATGCTATAACCATGTAGTATTCTAGTACTTTGAATGTTACTGTATTTCAGATGCCTTAAACTTTATGATACTTTGCAAAATTTCAATAAAATGTATTGTATATAAACACCGCTCCACCCACGAGCAGCAAGCCCTCCCGCCTGCAGCCAGCAGAGGAGGAAGAGGCTTTTCCTCATCTACTGCCTGTGGGCGGGCTCGCAGCTTGAGCAGCGTTTAAAGGGGGGAGCTGAGAGCCGAGTCCTCAGATGACTCAGCTCCCCCATTTAAATGCTGTTCAAGTGGTGAGCAGTGAGCCTTCCCACAGCCGAGTCTATAAGCTGTGGGTGGGGGAGCTGCTCGATGGGGCAGAGCTTACTAATGAGGGGGCATGGCCCTGAAATGCCCCACTGTAACTACGTGCCTGTTTGTCTCTATGGTTTGCTCTGGGTTTTATTAATCAGAAATAATTGGATTGGTTTGAATTTGGTTTTAGGGTTTTAAACATTGTTTTACAGTCAGCCACCTTGTGGGTCTATGAAATGGAAAGGCTGGAATAGGAGATCAAGAGTTCTTTTGCCTCCTCTGACCATTCTTGCTAACCTTGTGGATTTGGTACAAGAAATATTGAATCCCAAAGTTCTTGGCATGTCACTAGAAGTTAAGTGAAAGGGGGAAAGCAGTGCTTGCCACTCATGGGGCCTGACAATTCAGAATACTTGTTGAGGTGGCCAGAAATTTGAAGTGTAATTTGCATCCCAGTCGTGGGACCGTGTTCAGCCTGAGAGGACTGAAAGACAGGTCTGTGACATACAGTGAAGAGTTGGCCATGCACACTCGATGTGAGATACGCAAGAGCTTACAAGGTGCACACAGGACTGCAGCTGTGAGTTGTTTTGCTTTTGGTGAAATATTGAAAGGTACCTTTAATCAATTCAGCGCAACAGCCAAAGCTAAGCATGCGTGTACTGTGGATTCTGCCTCTTCCGTTTTAGCTTGAATTGGCTGGTGTACTGATAACCATTGGTCACTGGCACAACCCCCCCCCTTCCCTGCGCAGCCTGATAACCTCCGTCACCACCAAAAGCTGAGCCATTGCTGAGTTCTTTAAAGAAGCCCATTAAAGGGCCAAAAGGAGAAAATGCAGGAGCTGAGCACCCCCATTTTGAAAGCAGTGCTGAGCTCCACCCCCCTTCCCCCAGATTGGCCTCCACTTGGGGGCTTTGCCTGAAGCAAAGCCGAGTCTATAAGCTGTGGGTGGGGGAGCTGCTCGATGGGGCAGAGCTTACTAATGAGGGGGGCATGGCCCTGAAATGCCCCACCGTAACTACGTGCTCCACCTTTCAGTCAGCCCCCCCCCCATTTTTCTTTGCCGCAGCTTGGAAGGGAAAACCCTGGGAGCCATGCTAAGAAAGAGTGTGGCATCATGGGGAAACTTCCAAATAAAGGGGGGGCATGTTGTGTACCACGCTGGCTTGGGTGGCCCAGGCTAGCCTGATCTCATCATATCTCAGAAGTTAAGTTGGGTCAGCCCTGGTTAGTATTTGGAGGCAAGACCTCCAAGGAAGTCTATGGTCACTATGCCGAGGCAGGCAATGACAAACCACCGCTGGATGTCTCTTGCCTTGAAAACCCTGTGGACTGGCCAGACGTTGGCAGCAACTGGATGGCACTTTACATACACACACGTCTGCAGTATATACAGGGATTATTGGATCCCTTTCTGTTCTTGCCCTTGACCTAGATAGCCCAGGCCAACCTGATTAGCTTACTCAGGAACTAACTCGACAGGACTTTCTGCTGCCAGTAATGTGTGTCAGCCCTGACCGGGATGGTCTGGCTCATCAGACCCTCAGAAGCCCTAAGCAGGGCCAGCCCTGGCGAGGACTCGGGTGGGAGACCACCAGGGAAAGCCCAGGGCTGCTCCCACACAGAAGCAGGCAACGGCAAACCACCTCTGTTTGCCTCTTGCCTTGGAAACCCCAGGAGGGTCACCATAAGTTGGCTGCAACTTGATGGCAGTTTCCATCTTCACCGCTGCCATGTCCTAGGGGCCATCTGGGGGGAAAGGCCCTTGTGGAAATGCCCTGGTGACTGTTACAGGCTTCACTGGATGGAAAGGTTTCCCCCCCTCTCCTGTCTCTGATTACCATGATTAGCTCATGTTACCAGTCCAAATGGATACTCGTTCTGCTACAGGAGTCTATAGCTCAGAGCTTGCAACCTTTTATTAAAGAGTCAAACAGCTTCAAAATCCAGAGCAAGTGAGCCACAAAGAGCTAGAACAAAAAAGTCCATTTTCATAACTGAAATGAAATGCAGATTCTGGTGGGCAGCCGTATTGGTCTGAAGCATGCACCGGAATGCTTATACCCAGAGTTAAACTTTGTTGGTCTTAAAGGTGCCAGTGGACTCAAACTTTGTTCTGAAATGAAGCATCTTAGCACTACGGGCAACAGACATGCTGATTTATAATCCATACAGTTTCTGTAGCCCAAACATTGGTTATTAGGGGTTCTTTATGAGGAAGTGGCAGACACAAGGTTTTGTGTTGCACAAAGGAGCACCCTACACAATTGTTTTGGTGCACTGGCATAAACTTGCACATGGTTAACATATAGATTACCAGTAGATTTTAACCTCTATCTTTTTCTTTTCTGTAAAACATCTCTAAGATATACTGAAGTCCAATAGAAATCTTTGCCTGCTGTTGGCTCTACATATTGGCTATTCTAACATCCCAAGTACCCCTCTAGGACATCTTAAATGTTTGATTTTCTTCTTTTAAAAAATCTAAATCTGGTTTCCTACTGAATTCCATTTGGCTCTAGAACTATAGGTGATGGTCCCCTTCTGTCGCTGATTATGGAGGTTACGTATAGCACATCAGTAAGCCCCTTGAACCAAAAAGGAAAGGCTGGGGTATAAAGGTTTTAATAAATAAGCAAGGTGCCTGTGTTCATCTGAAAATTTAATTTTTTTTTACCGAATATGCTCTTAGTAATGTCAAGGCAATGCAAAACGTTAACATATTCTCCTCCTTGCTAATTCTTTGAGTTGTTAATTCTGAGCATATGTTGTGTCTGTTAGTCCCGAGACGTCACCTCTTCCAGGCAGGGGCTTTGCTGTGTCTCCGGTAGAGAAGTTGCTCCCAGCAGTGTCCCTTGTGACTGTTTTAAGGGGAGACTGAGGCCCAGGTGGGCCCTGCCACTCAGCCTTCCCCTCCTGCCTCCGTGTGCCAGCCTGCGCGCAAAACCTGAGAGAAATTTGCAAAAAACGGCTCCAGACATTAAAAAGAAGAGAAGAAGAAAAAAATCCCCAAGAAGACTGCAGGAATTGACTGCCATAAACTAACCAAAGCTTGTAGGACGAGTGTTTGAACTTACCTGTAAAAAGCTAGTTGTGGTTAATAAACCAGTTTCCTGTTTGGAGATACCCAAACTAACCATAGAGTTAGTGTGGAGGGGGAGGTTTGGATGATCAAGGCTCTATTTGTGTTGTTTGATCAACTCTCCTTGTAATGATGCAAAATGTGGAATCAGTGTGTGTGTGTGTGTGTTTATTTTATTTTTTTTGCCGTCAAAATAGCAGCCAATTTATGGCAACCTTGTAGGGTTTTCAAGGCAACAGATGTTCTGGGGTGGTTTGCCACTGCCGGCCTCTGGCTGAGGACAGAATGGCAGCATAAAGCGGAAGGGAGGCGGGGCAAAAAGACTCGGGCCAAGTTGTGGCGGAGATTCCCGGTCGCACTGCACTGACTGATGTGGCAGCATGCTGGGGAGGAGGCAGATGGGAGCAATCGCACTGTGGGGCGTCTCCTGGCAGCGTCATGGTTGCGTATGGCTTTGGTCCACTCTGCCAACTTGCACATAGGCAGTCTGTGGATGGAAGAAAAAGCAATTGGGGCAGGATCCTGTGGCTGGGAGCTTTAACTCCGCAAGGTGGAAGCATCCCCGCCGGTGGTTGTGCACTCAAGTAGGACAGTTGCACCTTTCTAGCCGATGGTATCATATTTATTAATTCAAAATTAACTTCTCCAGCTGCGTTATGTTTAATGGTTGGCTGTACTTTCTTGTGGGGCGTTAGTGTTCATCTGCGTGCATTTAAATTGCATGTGTGCTCAAGTCGACATATGTTCCACACTCTGCAATTCAGGCCCGTAGCTAGATGATGGGGGGCGGTGGCACTGGATGGAGGGGGGGTGGAGGAAGAAAAAGGAATGGAGGTGCCCAGCAGCGAGGGCAGACCAGTGTTTCTGCCGACAGAATGGGAGGAAAGACCAGGAGGAGGAGGGTGGTGAATGTCTGTTGCTCCTTCCGCCTCCTGAGAAGGCTGTGGGGCTTTCTCTGCCTCTCCCCATGTCAAGGGAGGGACAGAAGGGGGCCCCACATTTGGTTGCAGCTGCTTTACTGCCAAAGTGCAGGGACAAGCAGGCTGGCAGGGGCCAGGGGGTGGGCAGAAGGCAGGGGTAGCCTATGCCTGTGAGCACCTTCCTGGCTGTGTATGTGTGTGTTGTATGTGTGAGTGTGTGTGCGTGCGGGCCACCAGGTGGAAACACAAAGCCCCGCAGCACCCCAGAGAGACCAGTGGAAGGAGGGAGGCAGCCAGGGGGACAAGATGGGGTGGGCTCTAAGATTCGGGGGCGCTGCAAGATCAGAAGGGGGCATCGCCGCATGGGCCCCCACGCTAGTTACAGCCCTGCAGCAATTTAACCTCCACGAGTTCCTTGGGAGGAAGGCAGAAACCCCAAGTATACAAGCGTGAGGCTATTTTCAAGAGGTGTCCAAAAGGTAAATCAAAGAAGCAGGACTATCCCTTATAAGCAAGAAACAGTTTTCTGCAATTTAATTTTCAGTGTTTTATTATAAGATTGGGGCAATACCATTAGCAAGCGCTGAACCACAAATTACTTTGGTACAACAGCTTAAAAATGGTTCACCCTTCAAAACCACTGTCACAGTTTTTAAAAGGAGGGATAGACGGAATAAGATTGAGTTGAGTCTTTGGTTAGGATTACAGGTTGAGGCAGTTGGTATGCAGCAAGCAAGCAATATTTGAATGTGCAACATTTGTGTACTAAAAAATAAGCCTTAATATTATTTTCATCCCATGTTACGAACAGCGTGGTTGATCACTTAATCCTCCATGTGGCTTGATGCTTGGAGAAGCAGCTTCTGCCCATTGGAAATTTTAGCTGCTCATCCACTCTCCCTGAAGCCCCGACGGGTGTGGCTGACACCAAAAAGCACTCTGTGGGATGCACTTGGGTCACAGGGACACAGAAGTCCCACCATGGCTAGTTCTGCCTTTTCTGAACTCAGCAGCTGGAGATTTAAGAAATGTGACTTGGCTTGGCAATGAACTTTCTGCTCTGGATTGAAAAGTACTGGAAGGAGTGAAATTTAGACGGCATGCAGGCCGCAGCAAATCAGCCTCCTTTTTTAAAAAAAAAGAAAAGAAAAGGCACTGGGGGTTGTTGGTTGTCATCCAAAGCTATTTCTCGAAAGGATTATTTGCAGCTCCGGGCAAGGCGCACAAAAGAGATATCTGCTGAGGAACTGCTGCCACGCACCCTTTTAAGCCGGCTTAAACCCATGGGAGGCTAAGGCTACTAGAGTACCAGTAATGACAGTTTAGTGAACGGCATATCTAGGCAAGCAGGGATGTAACGGGAGAGCTGACTCGGCAGAAAGATTGACGTGGAGTGGCCTCCGATTTGCCACTTGGAGAAAGGGTTTCAGGAAGGAGAGAGGAATATGAAGGGAAAGGGATCAGAGACAGTGAGGATTTTAGCATTAAGTACAGTATGAAGGTTTGGGGTAGCTTTCTCCTTCTTTTTGTGTGTGTATGTGTGTGTGTGTGTGTGTAGGGCTGCCAGCCCTGGGTTGGGAGATACCTGGAGATTTGGAGGGTGGAACTTGCGGAGGGGAGGGTTTGGGGCGGAGAGGGGCCTCAGTGGGGTACAATGCCAGAGAGTCCACCCTTCAAAGCAGCCATTTTCTCCAGGGGAACTGATCTCCATTGTCTGGAGACCACTTGTAATAGCAGGAGATCTCCAGGCCCCACCTGCAGGGTGGCAACCCCATGTGTGTGGGTGTTCTATCCATTTGTTTTACTTACTGTACAGTCTCACAAAATTAGATGGTAGCAGAGTATTAAGAATCACTCGTAGAAGGAGAAACTAAAATCCTGGTACTCCCAGTGACTAACTGCATAACAATGGCTGCCACTCAGCTGGAATAGTACTTTGAGGAAGGACGGTTTAGTCCTAAACATGTGAGAGCTGCACAGGTTGCCCCCCTCTCTAGATGGACAGACAGGAAATGCTAATGCAGACTCTGAGGAACCACAGATTTCCCAGTTTGGTTTGACTCTTGCTAGCAGCTGATGCGGTTCAAGGATGCCTCCTTGGTGGTCACAATAAAGTTATCCATTGGTGATGTACCTCCCGGAGATGGACTGGCTGTTAATCTCTCCAGGGCAATTCCTGGTGGGCCTCTGCCCTGGAGGACTGGTGGCAGCTGCCCCCTGACATAAATCTAATCTCTTCTTCTTCATCTGCTAAGGAGAAAAGTGCAAGGGGAGGGAAAGAGGCCATCCAAGGGTAGCCCTGTCTTGGAAGGGAAGGGCTGCCCAGGGCCCCCTTCCTCTCCCTGTTTTCTGTGGGATTGTCTGGCAGTGCCAGTCTAGCCCATATTTCTTGGACAGAAACTCATTGTTTTCCAGGTGATTCCAAAGCTGCTGCTGCTGCTGCTCCTCTGGTCCGTGGGCTGGGCTGGGCATTGCGGCCAGCCGAATGCTCCCAATCTCCAGGCTGGGCCTGGTGTTCTCCCAGCATCATGACCAGTCTCCAGGTGACAGAGATCAGTTCCCCTGGAGGAAATGACTCCTTTGGAGACTGGACTCTGGCATTGTATTGTGCTGAGTTCCTTCCCCAAATCCTGCCCTCTGCAGGCTCCACCCCCAAATCACCAGGAATTTTCCAAGCTGGAGTTGGCAACCCTAACTACCAGCACGTGATTCCAGTCAGGAGGCTGTGGCTCAGTGGCAAAGCATCTGTATGATAAAAACCCAGCATTGGATTTTGCACAGGGAAGATGCCCCTTTTCTACTGCTTCTGGGCACCTTTGCATTCTGTGCCCTTTGACCTTCTAGGCTCTGCCCTTAAACCTGAACAGAAGCATGCAAGGGGGGAGCTGTTTTCCCAGGGCAATTTTTTTGCTTCCCAGACTGACCCAGTTCTTCAGAAGCATGCAATGCACATAAAAGCTTATACCCAGAATTAAACTTTGTTGGTATTAAAGGTGCTCCTGGACTCAAACTCTAGCCAGAGAAACAAGGGAACTTTTGCCCATGTATACATTCCTGCGAAATGTTCCCATAAGGAAGAGTAACAGAAACTAAAAATAATATTTATTTACTCACACTCAGAACCAAAGTGCATGCCTTTAAAATCTCAAATACAACTATCTGATCCAAGGTGAGTGAGAAGCTGGGAATTGCAGGGAGTCAAGTCCAGCAGAGGTCCGAAGAGGCGAGAGAGGGAGAGAAGTGTGGCAGAGCAGTTGAAAGGGCATCCAGGTAGTGGGAGGACCTGGCACACTTTTCACCAACCTGGGCCAGTTCTTTTACTGGGGGCAAAGTCCATAGCTCAACAGGGACTCCTCGTTCCCAAAATTGGGATGGGATAAAGTGAGTAAAGTTTGAATTTGACTGGGTAATCCATATGTAACTCCTGTCAAAATTCAGCAGGAAGATTAGGCATGTGAGGCCACTGATGGGATAGCATATTGACAAAGAATTGGGGGTGGGGTTTGAAACGAAGGTAAACTTGTCCTCTAGATGGCCCATTCTGGGTGGGTCAGATATTGGGCTCTTCCCCCCCCTCCCCAGTTAAATTTTTTATTTTCAAAAAAGTGGGATACAAAAGAGAAAAGGGGTAGGGGAAAGCATAAATTCATCAAAAGTTATGATAGCTGCTATGACCTTACTCCTCTTTACAAGCTGTGGTTTGAACTTTCCCTCTGAGAGAACAGATCGGCCCAGCGGTCTATGAATACTACTCAGGTCCCTCTTTTCTTAACTAGTCTCTTTGGGGATTGGGTTGTTTTTTTTAGTATGAGTCAGGCACCAAGGTTTTCTCAAGATAAAATAAAACTGTAATTTATTGGCAGAACACAGCGGGAATATCGGTTGTTTGTACAGATGACTCTTAGTTGCATACAGATGGTTACACGTTTCCTCAACTCTTCTATTATACTCTTTCCTGTCCTGTTTTGTGGTTCCTCTATAGCTGTGTCTTACTGGCCTCTTTGAGTCACAGCTGGTCTCTACACAGCTGTCTAGACCCTGCCAGAGTTCAGCCCTCCCACAACCACATCTCACAGGCTCGCCAGGATTGATGTTAGTGTCTGTGTTCGCTTAGTTCACTATGATTGAGTCTGTTCCTTCCTAGAAACAGAATTCTCCACAGAGTCTCTTCCAAAGGTGAAAGTCGCTTCACTCCCTCAGCGCTTCCCTTCTGAGTCTGTTAACGGACAATAACTGAGAGCCCTGAGCCCAAACGGCCCCCTCCTCACTCTGTCATGTGACTCAGCAGAGTTCTATGAACACACTCTGCTGGTCATAGGGTTTTTTTTTTCTTTAATCCCGTCACAGCTGCATACAACAAGTAGAATAAACTGTATTAATAAAAATACATTGCTCAAATATAGAAGTGGTAAGTAAAACATCATTATTACAGTATTCAGAAATATGTTCTCTCTTTAAAATAAGAAGCAAAATATTTCCGAATATTCAATGATAGTCTAATAAAAATAAACAAGGTTATATCTTTAGCAATTAAACAAATTTCTACACTAAGTTTACCCATCCTTAAAACCTGGATATTGTCTTAATCATTTATTACATTATAAGTCTTATTTTTACTTAATGGAGTATTAAATAAAGAGATTTAAACTGGGGGATGGAGCGTCGCCAAGATGGAATACGCAAGCTAGAGCAGCTCCTCTTTGACTCACTCCCCAGGCTGGAAAAACGTAGTTTGCACACCCTCCAACATCCCTAAATAATGGGAAGATTGGGACCAAAGACCAAATTGGCTTTAAAAACTCCCATGACCATGGAAAACTATTTTTCCAAAGAGAAATCACCAAAAGACTCACCCCTGCCGAGTTCCAAAATGGCCACTGCGAGAAATCCCAGAGAAGAAGAAGCAGCTGCACTCACAAGAAAAGATCTACAGGACCTTCGGGACAAAATACAACAAGGTATTCAAACCTTTATGCGAGAATTAATGCAGCCAGTACAAGCTAAATTGGAAGAGCTAACTGAGGGTCTGGGGAACGCTTTTAAGACTGCAGAATTGGTTTGGGAAACAGCTGAAGTGCTCCAAGCCGAGATAAAAGAACTGCGCAGCTCAGATAAGACTCTACAAACTAGAATGCTGTTTCTGGAAAATAAATGGAGGCAGAATAACCTAAAATTTAGGTGATTTGAGGAAGGCGAGGAGGGAAATTCAGATTTGGCAGAATTTATGTCTACATGGTTGGTGGGAGTACTGAATTTGGAAGATGAGGCTGTACCTGCTATTGCCAAGGCACAACATCTCAGGCCCCCCACAGCAGCATGGCGAAATAGGCCCAGAGACATTTTAGTCCAATTTTTAAACGCCAACACAAGAGAAAGGATTTTAAAAGCTGCATGCCAAGCTCAATCGCTAAAATATAAAAAGAAAAAAATAATCGTTCTACTAGACCTTCCTGCAGAGATGCTAGAGAAAATATGTATTTATTTATTTATTCATTAGGCTTATATGCCACTCTCCCCGACAAGCGGGCTCAGAGTGGCTCACATATAAATACATTAAAACATTTAAAACAGATAAAATCCAACATGAAATACACAGTACAAAAGTTAAAGTGCTCGAAAAAGATGGCGTAGTATAATACCCAGCATTCTCTGCTTACAAGTGATGATGGTACTCGCAGTCGTCCAGGTCCTAGGCTGGGATCATGATGGTCAACAGGGTAAAGGGGGGAAGGCAAAAGAGGAGGAGGCCCCTATTTGTAAGCCTGGCGGAAGAACTCCATCTTGCAGGCCCTGCGGAACTGCACAAGGTCCTGCAGGGCCCTGATCTCCTCTGGGAGTTCATTCCACCAGTAAGGGGCCGCCACTGAAAAGGCCCTTCCCCTAGTGGCAGCGAGCTTGGCTTCCCTGGGGCCTGGTATAACCAGCCAATGTTGGGCCCCAGACCATAGTGCTCTCTGGGGTACGTATGGGGAAAGGCGTTCCCTCAGGTAGGTTGGACCCAGGCCATTTAGGGCTTTAAAGGTAAGTACCAGCACCTTGAAGCAAATCCAGTACACCATAGGTAGCCAGTGCAGTGCCTCCAGCCCTGGCCCAATGTGCTCCCGTCTAGGGAGACACAACAGTAGCCTCACTGTGGCATTCTGCACCAGCTGCAGCCTCCGGATTAGCAACAAGGGCAGCGCCATGTAGAGAGTGTTACAATAGTCTAGCCTCGAGGTGACCGTCGCATGGATCACTGTGGCCAGGTCAGTGCAGTCCAGAAAGGGGGCCACCTGCCGTGCCAGCCGTAGATGATAAAAGGCCGACTTGGCAGTGGCTGCTACCTGGGCCTCCATTGACAAGGAGGGATCCAGGAGCACTCCCAAACTCCTAACCACCCATGCAGGCACCAACGATGCCCCACCAAAGGTCGGAAGTGAGAGCCCCAACCCCGGGCTGCCCCTTCCCAGGCACAGGACCTCCGCCGGGGGGGGGGGAAGGGGGGAGGCTTTTTGTATTAAGCCTTAATTTGAGAAGTGTGTAGGAGGGGGAAACTCACAGATAGGGAGCTCTAAGAAGACTCCCTTGCCAACTGCCAAAGAGGCAGGGCTTCTTCTTTTTTTAAGTATTTATTTATGATTTTCAAACGTGCAATACAGCAACTATTTATACGCTTAACGTAAGAAGTTTCCCAAAAACCAATTGGAGAGAACATTCAAACAAAACTAAAAACAGTATATTAATAACATAATAACAATAATTATAATTATTTTCCTTTTTTCCCTTGTAAATATCTACTATCAAACCAATCATAAAGTTTATTCCATGTTATATCAAAATCTGAGTCTTTTTTCCCTTTTAAAATAGAAGACAATTTATCCATTTCCACTACATCTAATAGCTTATAGACAAAGTCATCTCTGAGTTTTATCTAATTTCCAATACTTTGCAAATACCAACCTTGCTGCAGTAATACCATGTATAATTAATAGCCGATCATTTTTAGAAAATATTTCTGGGATAATATTTAAAAGAAATAACTGCGGGTTAAAAGGTATTCTGCCGCCAATTATTCCTTGTAAAATTTTCTGCACCATCAGCCAATATCGATTTGCTTTTTGACATAACCACCATAAATGGTAATAAGAGCCAATATTTTTTGTTGCATTTCCAACAATTTTTTGATATTGAGGGTGAGAATTTTGCAAGTCTCTCCGGTGATAGGTGCCATTGATAAAACATTTTGTAAAAGTTTTCTTTATATGCAGATGCTCTAGTGACTTTTATATTGCTTTCCCATACTTTTAACCATTTATCAAGTTCTATATTATAGCCAAAACATTTTGCCCATGCCACCATTGTAGGTTTGACCATTTCCCCCTGCATTTTATAATCTAATAGGCAGCCATAGAGTTTCTTAATAGATTTAATCTCAGATCCCAACCAGATTTTATCAAAATCTGTTGGTTCTCTGAAGAAATCCACTTGTTCATCTTTTTTAAACCTAGAAAGTAATTGTATCCTCTCCCACCATGAAAGTGAAATATTAAGCTCTTCTAACCTATCAAAGGTCTTTAACTTTAAATCGGCTTCCAATAGCTGTGCATAGCAAGCCTTCTTTTCTAACGATAAAAGTGTCGGCATTATGACAGCCTCTAGGGATGAAACCCAATATGGTGTTTTCTGATAAATCTGTGGCCTAACACTTTCCCAAACCTTAAATAGAGCCGCTCTAAGTATGTGTTGTTTAAAATGTACCCTGTCTTGTCGGTACCATAGAAAAGCGTGCCACCCCATTTGAAGGTCATGTCCCTCCAGTTTCAGTATTCTTGAATTCTCCAAATTGGCCCAGTCTCTTAGCCATACCATTGCGGCTGCTTTATAATATAATTGCCAGTCTGGTAGCCCTAATCCTCCCCTTTCAGATCTATCTTGCAGAAATTATAGATTTTTTTGTTTGCCAAATAAAACCAAAAATAATTTTATCCAAGTCTTTAAAAAACATTTGATTCTTCAGTATTGGGATAGTTTGAAAGATAAAAATTACACCTGGGAGGACACACATTTTTACCGCTGCAATTCTCCCTAGAAAGGAAAGTTGTAATCTTTTCCACTTTTCCATATCTTGTCTGATATGGGGTAACATTCTTTGATAATTATCCTTAAATAATGAGCCACATCGGTTGGATAAAATAATCCCTAAATATCTAACCCTGTTGCATATATTAAAGCCTGTTTTCTCGCTTAACTGATTTGTCATTTCTTTTGTACAGTTTTTCGTAAGTAGTATTGATTTTTTAACATTGATCTTAAAACCCATCATGAGACCATACTCTTTTATATCAGACATCAAGTGATCAATTGAATCCAAAGGATTTTCCAAAATAAAAACAAGGTCATCGGCATATGCCTGAACTTTAAACTGTTCCCCCTTTATATTTAGGCCTTTGATTTTTGAATTTTCTCTCACTTTTACCAATAAAACTTCCAATACAAAAATAAATAATAAAGGAGACAACGGGCAGCCTTGTCTCGTGCCCTTTTGTATCTGAAAATTACGCATCATGTCACCATTAACTAATACTTTTGCCTTTGTTTGTTATAAAGAGTTTTAACCATAGAGTAAAATTTTTCACCACATCCCCAGTATCTTGACTGTGCCAAAATAAAACCCCAACTTACATTGTCAAATGCTTTTTCAGCATCAACGAATAATAACCCAACTTGTTTCTCTATATGTGTTTCATAATATTCCAGTATATTTAAAATAGTGCGTACATTATGTCTCAGATGTCTGCCTGGGAGAAAACCAGTTTGGTCTTTATGTATTACTTGCGCCAAAACTTTTTTGAACCTCAACGCTATGATATTGGCATATATTTTGTAGTCAGTGTTCAGAAGCGAAATAGGTCTATAGTTTCTTATTTCTAATGGGTCTGAATCTTTTTTAGGGGTTAGTGTTATCAGTGCCTCTTCCCAAGATTTCGGAATTATTTCCCTCTCATAGGCATTTAACATTACCAACTTCAACGGGTGTCAGAATCTATGGATTCTAACAAGGGTTTCTGTGCCATGTAACACTATATTTGTATTTGCTATGCAACCCCTGTTTGCTGATTGCCTATGTAACCTATGTAGCCTGCCCTCGCCCCCCTATGTAACATTCCTTTTGCTTGTCTTTGTGACCCTGGGTTTATGGCTTTGCCCAAGTCTGGTCAATGTAACCATTTGTCCAGGAGGATGGCGACTCTAAGGCATGAGAACAATCGGCCTCTCACCCCTGCGCCTCCGCATTCCTTTCCTCCCTGCTGGGGAAGACGAGAACCAGTTTCTTATCAACGTGTGAAGACCTTGGCTTGGCTATTTGTTATGCGAAGATGGATACATCTAAGGGGTCTGGTTTAAGAAGGGAAATTTACAGCTTCACACCTAACCTTTTTCCTGTGGGAAGCAAATGGTCAAAGGACCTTTTAGCCCGCGGTTTTCCCCTCCTTGTGATTGGTTACCTATGGGCAATTCAAATTGTGCTAGAGGGTATATTAGTCCTGCTTCTATTGTATGCTTTATCTCTGACAATAATCCGAGGACCTGTAGTAATGTAGTAATAGGAAATAAAGAACTGTGTTTGATCAACAAAGGTCTGATCCTTGACTACTTCGAGCAGAAGCCTCACAACGGGGTGAAAATTTGTTCTTCAAAAGCAACGTAGAACTCTGCAGGTAGTCCGTCAGATCCTGGAGATTTTCCTTTCTTTAATTTTTTCATGACTTCTTTTAATTCATCATCTGTTAAGGGTTCATTTAACATTTCCTTTTGATCAAGCATATATTTAACTTTCATAGAACTTTCTAAATATGTTTCTATCTTTAGCTTATCTTGCTTCTCTTGGGTATAAAGCTGTTTATAAAACTTCTTTATAATCTCTTTTATTTCTGCAATCAAGTAGTGTTCTTGTTTATTTTCATCCTTTGAGCCAGTTTGGTGTAGTGGTTAAGTGCGCGGACTCTAATCTGGGAGAACCGGGTTTGATTCCCCACTCCTCCACTTGCACCTGGCTGGATGACCTTGGGCAAGCCATAGCTCTGTACCAGCTGTTCCCTCAAGGACAGCTTGGGAAAGAGTTCTCTCAGCCCCACCTACCTCACAGGGTGTCTGTTGTGGGGAGGGGAAGGGAAAAGGAGTTTGTAAACCGCTCTGAGACTCCCTTGGGGAGTGGAGGGCGGGGTATAAATCCAATCTCCTCCTCTTCTTCTTCTTCTTTAATACCTTAGTATGTCTATTCGCCTTTTCTTTCTTTAGTCTATAGGCCAGCCACCTAGATGGCTTATTAGCACTTTCAAAAAATTGTTGTCTTGTGTATAGAATCTTCCTAGCAAGGTCCTCAGATAATAAACAATTAAGATGATGTTGTGCTTTTCTCAAGTTAATGAGGTAATCTTCCCTTGAGGGCTCTTTTTTCAATCTGTTTTCATCTTTTTGTATTTCTTTAATTAGATTCTGATATTTCATCTTTCCCTGTTTCCGAATCCAAATTTCTTGACATTATCTTTCCTCTGGCAAAAGCCTTGAATGCATCCCAGACCACTTCTATTTTTGTTTCAGGGATTATATTTCACTTTTAAAAGTCCTGGAATTCTTTCTTGGATTCTATAACAAAGTTTTCATTTTTTAACAAGTAACTTTTCATTGTCCATCTAGGTTTCCTAATTATATCTTGCAATGTTAGAAACAATGGATTGTAGTCTGCATAAGTAGCGGGAAGAATCTCCGCTTCCAACAGATTTGTTAACATCGTTGTTGTGATCCAAGCCATATCCAGCCTGGACCACAATTTATGTCTTTTAGAAAAAAAAGGTAAAATCTTTCTTATCTGAGTTTCTAACTCTCCAGGCATCCACGATTTTCAGTTCTTCTGCTAATTCCATAAAAGATTGCGGCAGTTCATTTCCTTTTTTATTCTTGGATCTATCGCTTTTCCTATCTACTTGCCGATCAACAACTGCGTTAAAATCACCGATCATACATATCTCTTCTCCTGGGAGATTAATCAGTTTTTCCCGCAAAAGTTTTAAAAAGGTTTCCTGACTCTGATTCGGCGCATAAATATTAACTATATAGTTCATCTTAGCCTGATTGCGTATTTTGACTATAAGAATTTTCCCATCTTCTGAGTTGTAAATTAATTCCGGATGTAAATAGGATTTAACATAGGTGGCAACGCCTCTTTTTTTTTTTAAATTTATCCGACCCCACAAAAGTCATGCCAAGTTTTTTACAATCTAAAAATTTCTTGTCATTATATTTAATATGGGTCTCCTGAATACATGTAATGTCTGTTTTTTGTTTTTGTAGTTGCATAAAAATCTTTTTATCTTTTTTGAGGGGCATTCAGGCCGTGGACATTCACAGAGATTATTTTAATTTTCCCCCTGTCCATTGTTAGTTTTTTCCACTCCCACTTCCCTCCCCTGTAATCTGGTAGTCACTGCTAACGGGGGATGCTTTTTGGTTTTCTTGTACTTATTCTCTTTCACAATCTCATTAGAATCTTCTCTAGGTTGCAATTCTTCTTCAGATTCGCTTCCAGAATCCCTTTGAAATCCCAAGTCTTTGTCATGTTTTTCTAAGAAATTATCCGCCTTAAAAATTGATGTCAAATTTATTTTTTTACCTTTAAAAAATAAGGATAGGCCTTCCGGAAGTAGCCATCTGTATTGTATTTCGTTTTCCCTCAAGACCGCCGCTAACTTTTGATATTCTTGTCTTTTCTCATGAATTCTCCAGGGAATGTCTCTAAGAATGGGGATTTCAATCTCTTGAATAATCAATGGTTTAACTTTAGCTTTCTCTAGTATTTTTTCTCTCATATCCCTCTTCTGAAATCTGATGTGAACCTCTCGAGGTACCTTATTTTTCTTTGCATATGCAGAGTTTCTCCTATAAACATTGTCAATGATGTTATTTAATTCTGAAGGTGGGGATATTCCTATATAGTCTGATAAAGTTTCTATCATCACTTCTCTAATGTTTTCCTGGTTATTTTCCGGAATATTCTGGAAAGGTTTATTCTGGTAAGGTCTGGTAAGAATATTCTGGAAAGGTTTATTCTGGTAATATTCTGGTAAGGTTTATTGTGAACATTAATAATGGATAAATATAAAATAATGACTTGGAATTGTAGAGGCCTCAATGATCCCATTAAGCTGCGTAAAGTGTCAAATATGATTGCCAAAGAAAAACCTAACATTTTGTGCCTTCAGGAAACCCATTATAAGGCTAAGGTGAAAAATGTTTTAAAATCCTTATGGTTTCAGAACTCATATCAATCTCCAGGTTCATCTAAAGCACAAGGTGTGGTAATAGAGCTTTCTAAAAACCTTCCATTTTTGTGTGAAGAAACTCTGAGTGATTCTAGAGGCAGGTATGTTTTTGTTAGAGGTAAATTAGAAGGCAAACAAGTAACCATTGCTTCAATATATGCACCTAATGTAAATCAGGAACAATTTATTAAGGAAATTTTGGCCGAGGACAGACTGGCAGTCTGGCCCGCTCTGCCTCTGCTTTAAAAGCGGAAGCAGAGCGAGCCAGACTGCCACATCTGCCCGGAGGAGGCGGCCTGGACGCAATGCATCCAGCGCCGTGCTCCTCCCGCAGCAGCCGGGCACCACTTCAAAGTGGTGTCCCGGCTGCTGCGCACGCGTTCCACCTGCTTCCAGCAGGTGTGAACACACACGGGCGGGTGGAGCCGCGTGGCGTTCTGCCGCCAGAAGCCGCCCGCAGTCTGGATGCTGTGGGCAGCTCCCTTGCTGTGGCGTGTGAACAGCAGATATAGGAAATCTTATAATATCTGACCACGCCTGGGTATCATGTTCTATGATGGAATTTACACAAGACAACAGAGGACCAAATTGGACCTTAAATAAGCTTTTATTGCAAAAAGAATCTCTTTCAGAAATTATAGCAAAAGACATAGAGGAATATTTCAGGTTTAACACAGATAACGAAGTCCAACAAGATGCCTTTAAGGCAGTTTTACGAGGAAAATTGATGTCTTTAGCATCTGTAGAGAAGAAAGAGAGATGTAATTTAATAACTGAATTAAAAGATTTATTGATTTACTGATTTATTTCGATTTCTAGGCCGCTCACCCCACACAGTAGGCTCAGAGCGGCTTACATAATTAAGTGAACACGTTCACTATAAAACAATTAAAACAGTTAAAATTAATCAATGATTAAACAATACAATTACAGTTATTAAAGTGCTCAGTGCTGTTAATGGCATAAATCTGTGAGGCTTCTGGTCAAAGTAGTCAAGGATCAGACCTTTGTTGATCAAACACAGTTCTTTATTTCCTATTACTACATTACTACAGGTCCTCGGATCATTGTCAGAGATAAAGCACACAATAGAAGCAGGACTAATATACCCTCTAGTACAATTTGAATTGCCCATAGATAACCAATCACAATGAGGGAAAAATCGCGGGCTAAAAGGTCCCTTGACCGTTTGCTTCCCACAGGAAAAAGGTGAAGTGTGAAGCTGTAAATTTTCCTTCTTAAACCAGAGCCCTTAGATGTATCCATCTATGCATAACAAATAACTCTTGTCAAGGCCTTCACACGCCGATAAGAAACTGGTCCTCGTCTTCCCCGGCAGGGAGGAAAGGAATGCGGAGGCGCGGAGGTGAGAAGCCAATTGTTCTCATGCGCTGGAGTCGCCACCCTCCCGGGCCAAATGGTTACACTGACCAGACTCAGCCTGAGTCATAAACCCAGGGTCATAAAGAGAGCCATAAAGAAAGGTTACATAGCAAAGAAGGTTACATAGCAAATGCAGGGACAGGTTACATGATAAAGGGGATTATACATAGCAGTACATGGCAAGCAAGCATGACACATGACAGAAACCTTTGTTAGAATCTTTGGATTCTGACACCCTGCCACCTGAAAAACAAATCTACCCCGGCTTATCTGGGAAACGTTTGTGGAAAGCCTTAACCAGTTTAGGAGCATGAACATTGTCAGAAAGAATCCACTCGTTTAATTCAGGACCAAAATCTACCCATTTGACTAGATATAGCAAGCGGCTCCTACGCATTTTTGAATCCAGGATTTTGGAAATCTCAAAATGGGGTGCCCCCTCCTTCATCAGTGGAGGAGGAGTCGGAGGAGTTGGATGCCATGCATTCGGCCCAGGATTCTTCTTCAACAAGCTGAAATGAAAAACAGGATGCACAGAACTCAATGACTTAGGCAACTCCAGTTCAAAAGACACATCAGAAATTTTGCGCAACACCTTATAGGGGCCAACGTATTTCCACCCCAATTTTCTGCTAGTGGAAAGGTAGACAGAGTCCCCTGGTTGAAGGTCCCAACCTTCAGCCCTTCCACGGTCTGCATACTTTTTGTAGTCCTCTTTGGCTTTGTCTAAAGTTTTAGCAATTAGTGGCCACGAGTCTTGTAGGTTAGCCCACCATTGTTTGAAGTCTGAAGAAGGACCGTCCGGTGTTTCCTCTATAGTGGGTAGGGGTTTCCCTTCGAAGCCTCCTACTGCCATGAATGGGGACACGCCCGTGGACGAATGGATGGCATTGTTATAACTCTATTCAGCAAACGGTAGCAACTCCACCCAGTTGTCCTGATGATAATTAGTATAACACCTTAAAAATTGTTCCAATATTTGATTCGTTCGCTCAGACTGTCCATCGGTTTCTGGATGGTAACCCGAACTCATGGCCGGTTCAATGTCCATCATCTTCAAAAGCTCCCGCCAGAAGTTGGCAACAAATTGACTGCCCCTATCGGATACCACACGCCTGGGAAAAGCGTGTAATTTAATCACGTGGTTGAAGAATGCCTTAGCCAGCCCCTTTGCAGTTGGCAACTGTTTGAACGGGGTGAAATGGGCTTGCTTTGAGAACATGTCAACAACCACCCAAATGACAGTCTTTCCCTTCGAGGGTGGCAGATTGGTGATAAGGTCCATGGCTATTGCTTCCCATGGGCGAGAGGGGGTGGGCAAGGGGTGTAACAGCCCTGGGACTTCCCCCCCCCTCCTCTTGCACATCAAACAGGTTTGACACGCAGTGACAAAATCCGATACATCCTTGCGCATGCGCGGCCACCAGAATTGCCGCTGGACTAAATTAAGAGTCTTTAGGAAACCGAAATGTCCAGCTAGCTTCGATGAGTGGCAAGTCAGCAAAATGTCCTTTCTCCGAGCTCGAGGCACCACGAGTTTGTCTCCATGGTACCAGCACTTGTTGGCCCGGAGAGAGCATTCCTCTAAGCTCTCTAACTCTTCCACTTCTTCCGGGGAGTAGTCTCCCCCCCAATTGTCTTCCCAGGATTCTACGGCTGCCTGCTTGCTTTGGCTCCGGGTAGTGACGGCTCCTCCCAATTGCTGGGGGGAGAACATGGAGTCGAATATTTCTTCCTTTTGACTCTCATGTTGGGGTAATCGGGACAGAGCGTCTGCTAGCGAATTGGCCTTCCCAGGAAAATGTTTGAGCATGAAGTTAAACTTCGAGAAAAAATCAGCCCACCGGAGTTGCTTGGCATTCAGAGACCTTTGGGTGCGCAGGGCTTCTAAGTTTTTGTGATCGGTCCAGATCTCAAAAGGGGTCTGCGCTCCCTCCAGCCAGTGTCTCCAAGTGGTCAGGGCTAGCCGTATGGCTGCGGCTTCCTTATCCCATACCGACCAATTCCTCTCTGTCTCGTTAAATTTCTTTGATATGTAAGCCAGGGGATGTAATTTATCATCCGGCCCCTTCTGCAGGATGGCTCCCCCCATGGCCACATCTGATGCGTCTACATGGATCACGAATTCCTTAGTTTCATCTGGATGGGCCAGGATGGGTTCTGACGTGAATAACTTTTTCAAGGTCTCAAACGCTTTTTGACAAGTCTCGGACCATGCTATTCTCTCCCCTGGTTTCCCTGCTTCTGGGCCCCTCCCCTTGGTTTTCAGGAGTTCCGTTAATGGGAGGGTGACCGTGGCAAAATCTTTTAGGAAGGTTTGGTAAAAGTTGCAAAACCCCAACAGACTCTGTAGTTGCTTCCTAGTTCTGGGCGCCTCCCACTGCACCACTGCCTCTACTTTGGCAGGGTCCATCTCCAACCCCTTCTGTGAAATGCGATACCCCAGGAAGTCTACCGACTCTCGATTGAATTCACATTTGGATAGCTTGGCATACAACTGGTTTTTCAACAGCGTCGAAAGCACCTCCCTGACCAATTTTACATGCGATTCCTTATCAGTAGAATAAATCAAGATATCATCTAAGTAACATAACACCCCCTTGAACAAATGCTTATGTAACACCTCATTTATCAGGCTCATAAAAACTCCCGGCGCGCCACTCAAGCCGAATGGCATCACCAGGTATTCAAACTGTCCCAATGGTGTGTTAAACGCAGTCTTAAATTCATCCCCCTCCCGAATGCGCACGCGAAAATAAGCGTCCCGGAGATCCAGCTTGGTGAACACCTTCCCTTTAGCAGCCTCCGTTAGCAAGTCTTTTATAAGGGGGAGGGGGTATGCGTTGGAAGCCGATACTGCGTTCAGACCCCTGTAGTCCGTGCACAGCCGCAGCCCCCCGTCCTTCTTTTTCCTGAACAAAACGGGTGCTGCGAAGGGGGATTTGGCAGGGCGGATGAACCCTCGCTCCAAGTTCTTGTCTAGAAACTTTCTCAGTTCCTCCCTCTCTGAGGGGCTCATAGAGTAAAGCTTCCCCTTTGGCAGTTTCTCACCTGGGAGTAGCTCTATGGCACAGTCTGACAGTCGATGAGGGGGCAGTTCGTCCACCTCGGTTTCACTGAACACTTCCATCAAGTCCCGATACTCCTTTGGTACCGCGGAGGGCATTACGGTGAGAACCGCCGCTACCAAAGGGGCCGGGGGGCCCGATCCCCATGCTGGGTCCCACTTATGTTGGTGACACTTCTCATCCACCCACGAGATTTTCCCTTCACTCCATCTAATATAGGGGTCATGGGAGCTCAGCCACGGGCTCCCCAACACCACGGGAAACTGGGTGTTGGGGGTGATGACAAAAGCCCTCCGTTCCCAATGCTCCCCCGTCCCCACTATCAACCTCTCAGTCTCGGCCACGCACGCCTCCTTCATTTCCGAACCGTCCATTTGCATGAATGTGAGCGGTTCCCCCAGTGGGGTGACTTTTGGGGCTAACCCATCTACTACTAATGGGCTTATTAAATCTCTGGCGCACCCCAAGTCGATCAGGGCACACACCCGGACATGAGTTCCAGTCCCGGGGGCTATCACAGTCACTACCATATACAACAAGGGGCCAGGGATGCTCACCGGAGATGGCGCGTCGGGGCTTGGGACCTGCAGTTCTGCGCCGTTCACTGCAGGCCGTTGGAGTTTCCCGGCATCTGAGCCTCCGTCAGCTCCAGCTCCCCTTGCTCGCTCGCTGCCCCTTCCAGCTGTAATGCCCGGGGTTTGAACGAGGTCTTTCCCTTGCTGGGGGTGCTCCCCGCCACTGGGGTGGAGGTCTTGGGGACCTTCCCGCTTCCCCGGGGACATGCTGATGCATAGTGGCCGCTCTTGCCGCACCTCACGCAGAGCCCTTGCCTAAACCGGCTGTCTCGGATCTCCTGGACGTTGTGCTTTGGTTTCGTCTTCTGGGCAGCTTTGGCTTGGGCCGTCGCCGAGGTCCCCATTTTGATGAGGGTGAACTGCTCCTCCACGTCAGCTGCCGCTCTCATCCACATTGCTAAAGAGCCTGGTCTTCCTCCTCGCAGCACCATCTCATACACTTCGGGGTTCAGGCCCTCTCGATACTTCTCTATGAAGAGATCTTGGGTCCAGCCACTGATCTTGGCTGCTATGCGCCAGAACCGGTCAGTGTATTCCCTCACGGAGGACCGCCCCTGGGTTAACTTCCGCAGTTGGTTCCGCGCCTTCTCCTCTCCCAAGGGGTCCTCGTAGTGTTGTCGGAGGGCCCACATGAAGTTGTGCACCGACCGCAGCTCAGGCCCAGGGGCATTGTGCAGGCTCACATACCAGTCGCTGGCGGTGTCCCTCAGCTTGGACCCGATGTAGCCAATTCGATCCCTCTCGGTGGGGTAGAGGTGCCCCCAGGTGTCTAGGAACCTCTCGACTTCTATGAGGAAGAATCGTAGCTTCTTGGGGTCCCCATCGAAAGTAGCCATCAGTGGATCGTTGGGCGCCTGGCGGATCATCTGCTCCACGGGCACTGGGGCCGGGGCGGGCACGGGAGCCGGGCATGGGGCGGGTGGTGGAGCCTGAGGTGGCGCCGGTTGCGGGATGCCTCCCGCGGGAGCTCCTGCGGGCGGAGCCGGCTGCGGCGGGGCTCCCCCTCCTGGAGCTCCGGCCCCCCCTGGGGCCACCCGGGCTGCTTGAATAGCCGTCAGAGCATCTCGGAACTGGAACTGCAGGTCTAGGGCTACTTCTCGTAGTTCCGTGGCGAGTTGCATCCGCAAATCTCCCATCATGCAATCCAGGGCTTGGGTCAGGTCTTCTCCGTAGAGATCGGGGCTGAAAGTCACGCCTCTCTCTTCGTCCAGCAGTGGGGGTCGCCAGTCCCCCCCATAGCCCATCTCGCGCTCGTCTCCCAGGAAGCTCGGTCTCCCGTACTCGGTGCGGTCTCCCTGGACTGAGACGCGTGCTCCCTTCCGATCGTGGACCCACGAATCGACCGTCCCATGGCCGAAATTGCTCCATGAGTACCTCGGGGTCCCACTCTGGCGAGGGGGTGATCGCGGGATGTGGTAAGCCCCCTGCACCGTAGTCACTGGCACTTTGGGCTCCCCACCGCCGCCTCCAGCTCCGGCACCCTGGTCGTTCGGGGTCACCGGTGGGTCTTCGGGTGTAGGGATGGGAATAGTATCGTCGTCCGACATGGTCAGGAACGGCCAAGTCCCAGTCACAGATCTCTGACAATCTGTGAGGCTTCTGGTCAAATTAGTCAAGGATCAGACCTTTGTTGATCAAACACAGTTCTTTATTTCCTATTATTACATTACTACAGGTCCTCGGATCATTGTCAGAGATAAAGCACACAATAGAAGCAGGACTAATATACCCTCTAGTACAATTTGAATTGCCCATGGATAACCAATCACAATGAGGGAAAAATCGTGGGCTAAAAGGTCCCTTGACCGTTTGCTTCCCATAGGAAAAAGGTGAAGTGTGAAGCTGTAAATTTTCCTTCTTAAACCAGAGCCCTTAGATGTATCCATCTATGCATAACAAATAACTCTTGTCAAGGCCTTCACACGCCGATAAGAAACTGGTCCTCGTCTTCCCCGACAGGGAGGAAAGGAATGCGGAGGCGCGGAGGTGAGAAGCCAATTGTTCTCATGCGCTGGAGTTGCCACCCTCCCGGGCCAAATGGTTACACTGACCAGACTCAGCCTGAGCCATAAACCCAGGGTCATAAAGAGAGCCATAAAGAAAGGTTACATAGCAAAGAAGTTTACATAGCAAATGCAGGGACAGGTTACATGATAAAGGGGATTATACATAGCAGTACATGGCAAGCAAGCATGACACATGACAGAAACCTTTGTTAGAATCTTTGGATTCTGACAAAATCTGACGTTATTATGCATGCTGGTATTGGGAGCACTCAGGATCATCGGCGATGTTGGTAACCACTGGATGTTAGCGGGGGGGAAGCAGAAAGGTGGGAAGCAAAAAGGCGGCAGCCCCTATTCGAATGCCTGGTGGAAGAGCTCCATCTTACAGGCCCTGCGGAACTGCATCAGGTCCCGCAGGGCCCTGATCTCCTCCGGGAGCTCGTTCCATCAGCTAGGGGCTGCCACCGAAAAAGCCCTCCCCCTGGTGGCAGTGAGCCTGGCTTCTCTTGGGCCAGGTATGGCCAGGCAATGTTGGGCCCCAGACCGGAGTGCTCTCTGGGGTACATATGGGGAAAGGCGGTCCCTTAGGTAGGTCGGACCCAGGCCATTTAGGGTTTTAAAGGCCAATACCAGCACCTTGAAGTAATTCGGTACACCACTGGTAGCCAGTGCAGTGCCTCTAGCGCTGGTTGTATGTGCTCCCGCCTCAGGAGACACATCAGCAACCTTGCTGCGGCATTCTGCACCAGCTGAAGCCTCCGGATTTGCACCAAGGTCAGCCCCATGTAGAGAGCGTTACAATAGTCTAGCCTCGAGGTGACCATTGCATGGATCACTGTGGCCAGGTCAGCGCGATCCAGGAAACAACTGCCGTACCAGCCTCAGGTGATAAAAGGCCGATTTGGCAGTGGCTGCTACCTGGGCCTCCATTGACAAGGAGGGATCCAGGAGCACTCCCAAACTCTTAACCACCGGCGAAGGCACCAACAGTGCCCCATCGAAAGTCGGGAGTGGGAGCCCCGACCAAGGACCACCCTGACCCAGGCACAGGACCTCCATCTTTGTCGGGTTCAGCTTCAGCCTGCTCAGCCTAAGCCAACCAGCCACGGCATGCAATGCCCGGTCTAAATCATCCAGTCCCGAGCCAGACTGGCCCCCCAACATCAGGTAGAGCTGGGTGTCATCAGTGTACTGGTGACAACCCAGCCCCGCCCTCCAGACAATCTGGGCAAGGGGGCACATATAGATGTTAAAGAGCATTGGGGACAGAACAGCCCCCTGAGGCATGCCGCATTCAAGCGGGTGTCTCTGGGACTGCTCCTCCCCAAGCACCACCCTTTGTCCCCGACCTTGAAGGAAAGAGACAAGCCACTGTAAAGCGAGTCCCTGGATCCCCACGTCGGCGAGGCGGCGGGACAGCAGCCGATGATCGACCATGTCGAACGAGCCGACTGGTCGAGCAACAGCAACACCGCCACACCACCTCGATCCAGGTCTCCGGAGGTCATCAGTAAGGGCAACCAGAGCTGTCTCGGTCCCGAACCCTGGGCGAAAGCCTGACTGGAAGGTATCTAACACCGAAGCGTCATCCAGGAACCCCTGCAACCGTATCGCTACTGCCCTCTCTATTAACTTGTCCAAATAAAAGATAATATTACTAAACTAGAAAAAAAGCATATGAAGTATGGGGGTAATAAAACTTTTAAAAAACTAAATTGAGAAATAAAAAAGCTAGATACCTTGGAAATATCAGCTGTCCAAAAAAATGTAATGTATTTAAAACAAAAATATGTGACTAAATGCCCAAAATCAATCCAAAGAATTAAAAACAAAGTGAAGCAACATCATAGCCCATATATATTCCTTAAAATCTTCTCAAGGACATTTAGCCACTACATCAAAGGATATTGTACAAATTCTTTTTGAATTTTATCAGAAGTTATATACCTCAGAAAACCCAGATCCAAAACAAATAAGTGACTTTTTGCAAGAAGTAGGATATAAGGTACAATGATCAAAGAGCTTAGCTCTACAATAGACCAACTTATAATGGAGAAAGACGTTATGGATGCTTTAGGAAAAATTAAGAACAATAAGGCACCAAAAAGGGATGGATTCCCTATTGAATTTTATAAAAAATTTAAACCCATACTTCTTAGCCACATTACCAACACATGTAATCACTTACTGAAGACAGGGAAAATGCCTGCCTCCTGGAGGGAAGCCAGGATAATTGTAATTCCCAAAGAAGGGAAGGAAAAAGCGCAGAATCATACCGTCTAATTTCAATACTTAATCATGACTTTAAAAAATTTTCTACCATCATGGCGCAACGCCTCAATATATTCACACAGATCAGGCAGGCTTTATTCCTGGGCGTACGCTATTGGACAACATTAGAAGGACTCTAAACATTGTACATTATTGTAGAAAAAACAAGATAAATTCGGCAATTTTGGCCTTAGACGCTGAAAAGGCCTTTGACAAATTAGAAATAAGCTATTTAAAAATAGTACTGGAGCATATGGGTTTTGGAGTAAATTTTTTTAGAACAATTCTTTATATCAAAGCCCTCTGTGAGGCTTCTGCCCTAAGCAGTCAAAGATCAGACCTCTGTTGTTGAAACAGAGTTCTTTATTGTCTTATTACTGCATGACAGGTTCTCGAATGTTTGTTAGAGATACCGTATACAAAACAGTTGGGGTTAATATACCCTCCAGTACAGTTTGAAACCACGATAGTTAACCAATCATAAAAAAGGAAAAAAGCATGGTTACAGGTCTTCGGCCGTTTTACTTCCCACAGGAAAAAGGTGAGGTGTTAAAGTTATAAATTTTCCTCTCTTGAATTAGGCGCCACAGATGTGCCCCCTCTATCCATAACAAAGGCCATTCCAAGGCCTTCTCACAGCGATAAGAGGTGCCGTGTTCCGGAGGGCGGGGGAGCGGAGGAATGCATGAGGGGACGAGGCCATTTGGTCTCGGGTGACGTGTCAGCGTTTGAGGACGTCACTCTCCCAGATGGAACTGTTACATTGACCAGACCTTCACAAAGCAATATAACTCAAAGCAATAAAGAGAAGGGAGGAAACCTGAGACAGCTTGGTGCAAGATAGCAAGGGAATGCATAGAGAAAAAAGCAAACGGTTACAATTGTGATTGAGCTATGCTGGCATAATTCATGTAAGACATAAAGGAAACATTGTTAGGATCAGGGATCCTGACACCCTCTTGCACAAATAAATGTTAACGGTTTTAGATCAGGAGACCTGATACTATGACAAGGTACCAGGCAGGGATGTCCCTTATCCCCTATCCTTTTTGCTATTTCATTGGAACATTTGGCTCATGCAGTACGAAAGTCCCAGGATATACAGGGTATAAAGATAGGAAAGGAGTGTCATAAAATCAGTTTATTTGCAGATGATACAGTGATTTATTTTAGTGATCCTTTAAATTCATTAACTAGACTGCAGGAGCTTTTATATAAATTTTCTTTGATATCAGGATTTATTATAAACTATACAAAAACAGAATTATATCCTGTATATTTATCTCAAATAGAATTGGTTCAAATTGGTCAAAAATTTCCATATAAAAGGGTAGTAAAAACCTGGAGACATTTAGGAATTCAAATCCCTTTAAAGCTAGAAGATTTGTTTGAAAATAATTATATTCCAATAGTAAATTCAGTTAAGAATACTATACAATCATGGATGAAACTTTATATTTCCTTTTTAGAGATATTAGAGCTAATTAAGTCTATTATTTTTCCTAAATATTTATTTTTATTTCAAAATCTTCCAATAGAGGTTTCAAATCAGAATATATTAATGTGGCAGTCAATGTTAACTAAATTTTTATGGAATAATAAAAAACCTTGTATTAATTTTGCTTTATTAACAAGACCTTTAAAAAACGGGGGACAAGGTATTCCAAACTTATAGTTTTATTACGAAGCAGTGCAACTTAAGCACGCACTTCATTATACTATTAGTAAGACTATAAAAGCTTGGGTACAAATAGAAAAGATTTATGCCTCCCCAGGATTAATGCATGAGGAGTTTTGGGAACAACCTAAAAATAGGACTAAGACCATCACAGAAAATCCTTTTGTAATGAATATACTGAAGGTTTGGGATAAAAATAGAGTTTTATTAGCCCCCGGGATTTCTCCAGTGGCTTCTTTTTTAGGGCAGTCATGGTTCTTACCAGGCAAACCAATTGCTTCATACGGAAATTGGAGAGAAAAGGATAAATATAGAGTAAAGGCTTATTTTAAAAGGGTATTAAATGGTCTGTGGAGCAAATACAAAGTTTACACAACATATCGACATCATGGTTTCAAGCACAGCAATTGTCTAGCATGATAGTGTGTAATGATTATATTAACAGCTGCTGACCGTCCACTCATGGTATTTGAAACACTAATAGAGAAAGAGATGACGGAACAGAGGGGAATAATTTCCAAACTGTATAAAGCACTGGCAGCCAAACATTGGACACAATTGTCAATGCAGCAGAAGGCCTGACATAAAGATTGTGGTATTAGTCTAACACAAAAAGAATGGGAGCAAATTTGGTCCTCAAAAGTATATTTTTAAGTATTGAGCGGGAGGTGATGAATTCAAACAACAGGCTTTTATTCAGTGATATTGCTCAGCTCCAAAGACAGCTCTATGAGAGCGGCACCTTAATTTATACTGTTCCAACACATAACTTTCAACAGTGTAACTGTATACAAGCAATACTATTGGACCCAAGCAGGGCTCAGTGATTGGGTATCTAGATTGGCTTCAGGACCAATGGGAGTCTTTATTCATCAGCCAATAAGAAATGGAGCTTTAGGATACCAGAGCCCTTTCAAGCTATTGCTGCTTCAATAATCCAAAACACAAACACAACACTCTTCCCCCTTAGTTCAAACAACAAAGTCTCTTAGGTGTGGGGGCGGTCGTCTGGTCCGTCGGGACCAGTGTGGCAAAGGCAGGCCCAATGGGGAACATCCTCCTAAGTCTGGGGACCCCATACAGGCCAGCAGGAGCTGTGGCGATGGACTCACAAGGGAGTGGTCTGTAAAGTCCAGGAGCTCCGAGAGTTCCAGGGCACGACCCAGCTCCGGCAGGGGGCCTACGTCATTCTGAGCTGGCAGTGACTCGGCAGACTGTTCTCCTGGGATGTCCTGGGCTAGAGTTGGCAGAGGGCTGCCTTCTGTCAAGCGACTTCCCCGGGCGCCGGCATCTTGCTGTGCCGGGAGGTCTCCCAGGCTGGCCCCAGGAACCAGGGTGCATTGTCCTGTCGCAGGAACTGGGGGGCGTGGCAAACATTGCTCTGGTTCAGGAACTGGGGAGCATTGCAAACGTTGTTCCGGCTCAGGAACTGGGGAGCATTGCAATTGATCCTCTGGCGCTGGCCACCGGCGTCTCAGCTGGGCCAGGTGTCTGCGACGGACCTGCCCCATGTCGTCCCTAACTTCGTATGAGATAGGGCCTGTGGCACGCAGCACAACTGCTGGAACCCAGTGCAGACCTGCCCCATAGTTTCTGGCGTATACTGCATCTCCCAGCACAAAGGACCGAGAGGACCCTGTGGCAATAGGGTCACGGTGAATGTCTGGTGCCAGGTCTGGGTGGAGATGGCTCAGGCAGGTGGACAGCTGGCAGCCCATAAGCAACTCTGCCGGCGACTTCCCAGTGGTGGTGTGTGGCAAGGAGTGCTGCTGCAGCAAAAACCCGGTGAGCTTGGCCAGGAAATTTCCGTCACCTATCCGGCGGAGTGAGTCCTTGGCCATTCGCACCATTCGCTCGGCCTGACTGTTTGTTGCGGGGTGGAAAGGAGCCGAGGTGATGTGCCAGATACCCCGCTCGTCCAGGAAGGACTGGAACTCTGCTGAAGTAAATTGAGTTCCATTGTCGGACACGAGGAGGTCTGGCAGGCCGCAGGTGGCGAAGAGGCGGTCTAGGCAGCGGGCGACGATGGCTGATGTCATGGAGGTGACAGGGATGACCTCCAACCACTTGGAGTATGCATCCACAATGATCAAGAGTGTTCGACCCTGGAAGGGCCCAGCAAAGTCCACGTGAATGTGGGACCATGGCCCCCTTGGCTTCTCCCATGGGTGAACAGGAACCTCTGGAGCCGCTGGTCTTGACTCCTGGCATGGCTGACACGTTCGGACCCACCGCTTAATCTGCTGATCCATGTTGGGCCACCAAACATAGCTCCTTGCGATGGCCTTCATCTTAACGATGCCCGGGTGCCCTTCATGCAAGGCATCCAGCACCCGTTGGTGAAGTGGGGGAGGGACGATGACTCTGTTTCCCCACAGCTGGCATCCCTTGTTTACCGACAGCTCAGACGACCTCGATAGGAATGGCTGGAATTCGGCGTTGAGTGTCCCTGACAGCCATCCCCTCCACACATGGTTGTCGACTCTGCCGAGCGTGCGATCCCGGCTAGTGTGGAACGCTACATCGGCAACGCAGAGCGGAGGCTGTGGCAGCTCCTCAATTAACAAAACTTCCTGGAGCAGGGCCTCGGGCAGTCCTGATGATGGAAGCGGCAGCTGGCTAAGGGCGTCAGCATGCTCGATGGTCTTGTAGAGAAGACGGAAGGAGTAGGCAGACAGAAGAACTGCCCAGCGCATCATCCGGGGGGACAGGATCTGGGGGGTTTGACGGTCAACCGTGAAGATGCCCAGCAGCGGCTTGTGGTCAGTGACGATTTCAAATTCCTGCCCGTAGATGAAATCATGAAATTTCTTCACTGCAGCGATAATTGCTAGTGCCTCTTGATCTATCTGGGCATAGTTTCTCTCAGCGGAAGATAACGTTCTGGAATAGAAGGCAATGGGGGCCTCCTGGCCAGATGGCAAGCAGTGACTGAGCACAGCCCCGATCCCGTAAGGTGATGCATCACAAGCTAGGACGAGGGGCTTCTTCTCATCATAGTGCACTAGGACGGCATCAGATGCAAGGAGGGCTTTGACGGCTTGGAAGGAGGTGTTTTCCCGGCAACCCCATGCCCATGGTGCTGACTTGTCCAGTAACCGATGGAGTGATTCTGCAAGAGCTGCTTTGTTGGGCAAGAAAGCATGATAGAAGTTCAATAGTCCTAAGAAGGACTGCAGCTCTTTCTTAGACTTTGGCGGGGGTGCATTGTGGATTGCAGCAACCTTGTCCGGAGCAGGGTGGATGCCCTCTGCGTCTAGGCGGTAACCCAGGAATTGCACAGTGGGGACAAAGAACTCACATTTCTCCTTCTTCAGTCGAAGGCCAACATCCTGTAGCTGACCAAGGACCTCTCACACTCGAGTAGCCAGTTCAAGATCTGAGGCTCTGGCAATTAAGACGTCATCAAAATAGTGTACAACGCCAGGCAGACCTCGAAGAAGATGCTCCATGAGTTCTTGAAAAATGCCAGGGGCGATGCTTACCCTGAACTGCAGCCAGTTTACCTTGAAAGCACCTCAGTGCGTCACAATAGTCTGTGCTTCGGCTGTGGCTGCATCTACCAGCAACTGCTGATATGCCTGGCGAGGTCGATCTTGGCGAACACCCGGCCCCCAGAGACTGAGGCCAGAAGGTGGCTCACCACAGGAACCAGGTATGCGTGTGCCTGAAGGGCCCGGTTGATGGTGCATTTATAGTCAGCGCACAAATGGACGGAGCCATCAGGCTTGAGGGGAGTGACGATAGGTGTCTCCCACTTGGCATTGGAAACTGGCTCAAGGATCCCTTGGGTCAACAGTTTATCTATTTGCTTGTCAATCTTGGGCTTAAAAGCAACAGGGCAGCGTCTGGGCTTGAGGCGAATTGGTGGTACAGCAGGATCCAGGTTAAACAACACAGGTGGACCCTTGTAACAGCCAAGCTCCATCTTGAAAACCTCTGGAAACTCTGTCTCAAGGTCCAATAAAGGCTGTGGCTCGACTTGGTTCACGCCAACAATGTCTATGCCCAAGGCGGCGAACCAGTCCAGCCCTATCAGGCTTGTGCGGGTCCCTCTACCACAAGCAAGTTCAGACAGCCGGAGAGTTTCTTATATTTGACCTGGACTGTGGCGATGCCAACTCGGTTCCTCTGGAAGATGAACAGCTGTAGGGTGCATCTCTGAAGGCGGTGAGCAGCGAGTCGCAGGCAGACTTGTTGGAAAGTGCTCCACGAGACAATGGGTAATGCCGACCCAGAGTCTATCTCCATCTGGCACGCTTGACCTTCGATGAAGATGGTGGCTTTGATCTTCGGACACAGATGTAGTTTCTGGTGTATATAGAGATAATTGGTGTAGTCCTTGGACATGCTTGCCTCATGGCTGTACCTTTGTCTTTGCCTGGACGGCTGAGATGTTGTGGAACGGTATGATTGGCTGGGGGCATTCACAGACCCTTGGGTACACTGGAACTCATCTGGAGCATCATGACCCTGAGATGAGCGACACTCTTTGGCGAAGTGGCCTGCTTTCCCACACGCATGACAGATGACATCGCAGAACTGACAGTCTCGACGCGCATGCGCACCTCCGCAACCGGCACAACCATTTCTTCGTGGGCTTTTTGAGAGTGGCGTGGGCTATTGTGACGGCGATGCAGCTTCTGGTTGGCTGTTGCACTGAAAACTCCGTCATCGGACACATCAGATTGGTCATCCCGGGTGTAATTGGACTCAGCGGTATTGCTCTGGTGTACCACGTCAGAGCGGCCTGGCGTGTAGCTTTGGGGACCCAATCACAGTTCTCAGAGGGATAGGTTGGCGGCCTCTACTCTCAGGGCCTCTTTGAGGGCCATTTCATATGTTAGAGTCTTTAGTAAGAGTAGGGCTTGCCGGATGCTCTCGTCTCGGAGGCCGCAGAGCAGTCGATCTAGGAGGACAGACTTCAAATCGGTGAAGTGACAGTCTCTAGCAGCCTGCCTCAATGCGGTGAGGTACTCCGTGACAGACTCGCCCTCCTTCTGGTTCTGCTGATGGAATGCACATTGGTGTGCGGCAGCTGACGTCTTCGGGGTGAAGTACTCGGTTAGCTGGGCCTTGATGATGCCGAGAGGAGTCTCGAGTAACTTAGAGGGCGCAACTAAATCTTGAGCAATGTCGAATACAGCCTGGCCGCAGGTACTCAGAATAGTGGCACGGCAGACATCGTCCCCGTCAATACGATTTGCTACGTGGTAGCATTCAAATCGCTCAAGGTATGATTCCCAGTTCCCAACTTTTGGGTTGAACGGTTTGATATGGCCCTTGGATGCCATGCCCGTAGTGATTTAGCTCTGGGCGCCCTTAGTGATCTCAGCTGGGCAGGCAGAGTGATTTCAGCCATTCAGTTAGGACTGGAATCCCATCCTCATCGCCAGTTTTAAGTATTGAGCGGGAGGCGATGAATTCAAACAACAGGCTTTTATTCAGTGATATTGCTCAGCTCCAAAGACAGCTCTATGAGAGCGGCACCTTAATTTATACTGTTCCAACACATAACTTTCAACAATGTAACTATATACAAGCAATACTATTGGACCCAAGCAGGGCTCAGTGATTGGGTATCTAGATTGGCTTCAGGACCAATGGGAGTCTTTATTCATCAGCCAATAAGAAATGGAGCTTTAGGATACCAGAGCCCTTTCAAGCTATTGCTGCTTAATAATCCAAAACACAAACACAACATATATGTATTGCCATCACTAAACATAAGGCACCAAAACTACAAATTATTTTCGGGATGGTATATAACACCATTAAAACTATATCATGCCATGATAAAAAAAGATCCCTTATGTTGGAATGGCTGCAGACTAATTGGCTCCATGATTCACTGTTGGTGGACCTGTCCTAAAGTCCAAATTTATTGGAACCAAGTTATTAATAAAATAGAAAAAAATGTTAAACATAAAACTGCCAAATACCCCAGAAAGTATACTGCTTAATTATTGGGAAGATCGGACATGGTCGGACACTATTAAGGAGGTTCTGGCACTACTTTTGATAGCGGCAAAAAGTACATTAGCACAGAAATGGAAAACTGACCACCTACCAACAGTTAGGCAATGGTTTATGAAGGTATGGGATGTTGTGGCAAACGATAAGCTGGCTTCACAGATTTTAATTATGGAAAATCTTACAAGAAAAGAAAGTTTTGTGAGTAAATGGTTTCATTTTGTTTATTATATTTCTAAGACTAAAGATTGTAATATTGCCTTACCAGAAAAATATGTAAAATTTGTTTTTATTAAGAAAAATTGAAAAAGTTGATGTTGTGTTGTTAATATATTGTTTAGTAGGTATATAAAAATAAAGTTTTTTAAAAAGAGAGATTTAAACTGTAATCAATATCATCACCACCTTTTATGTAATATTTAGATAAATTCAAAATTTTTCAAGACATTTAACTATTCCCATAATATGAGTAATAGGCTTGCCATTTCTGCTGAAATTCTTTCAGCGGTCTTTTATTGGGCTCTTTTGATCGATAGCTGGATTGGAGGTGATACTTTCCTCATCAGCTGGAAATCGGCCGTACTGCTTTGATGGAGCATCCCTAGGAGCAGGGAATGGGACTGTATTGTGCATGGCTTAGAGCTGGGGGTTTGTCAATGCTTTGTGCTTAGCAGTGGCATTCTGCCTCCATGATGGAATGTATTATGGACACAGCAGGCCAGATGTGTGCTCTGAGACTTATCCCAGGGATCCCCACTGTGCTTCGGCTTTCCGGGGTGCCCTTGGAAACAACCGAGAGGAGACTGGGAATCAAATTGGGGCATCTCAATTGAACAGAGAACGGGGGCCTTACAATACTTTATTAGGAGGAAGCAGCCCCATAGCTAGCAACTGTTTGCTGGGAGGGGCCTAGTTTTTGCTCAGGGGGGCAGAAATTATATGTCTGCAAGATTGGACTCTGATTCTATGCAGCCTGTTTCACAGACATGTAGCTACTGTGGAGCTCAGGGACAGGAGAAGCCAAGGCTCAGGTTGGGGCCCTGGAAGAAATGTTAGGGGGCCGGGCCCTGTCAAGATAGCGAGGCACCCCCGTGAGTTCACCAGGGATCAAATCACATACAGACTAATTTTTAAGATTTAAAATCAAAATTTTAATTACAAAGGAGGTTTTAAAATCAAACCTAAAATCCAGTAACACACTGCAGAAGCACAGAAAGAAAACAAAGTTTTGGATTTAAGTTTTGGATTATGGAAGATTCTTTTGATAGCGGAAGATTCTCCGCATATACCCCAGCGAGCACTACGGTCGGGGTCATGTCATCGACTTCGAGTCCCAGGCCCCAAGGAAGCCAGGCTCACTAGGACTAGGGCCAGAGCATTTTCAGTGGTGGCTCCAACCTGGTGGAATGAGCTCCCGGAAGAGACCAGGGCCCTGCGGGACCTAATGCAGTTCCGCAGGGCCTGCAAGACAGAGCTCTTCCGCCAGGCTTTTGGTTAGGAGCCGCCGCTGACACTGTAACATCGGAAGATCACCTGCATGGAAACTGGCCCTGAAGGCAGTCCAGACCGATACCGCTGGTTGGAAGTTCCCCTATTTGATAGGATGCCATCTTGATGAAATCAAAAGCACTTTAAATTGGGACGATAGCTCAGGAATGTAGTTATGCTATTGTATAATGGAGTTTTATTGTTGTTATTGTTTTTAACTTGTTTTAAATTGTTACGATACATATGGCTTGTTAGCCCCTGTTAGCCGCTCTGAGCCCGCTTGCGGGGAGAGCGGGGTATAAATACAATAAATAAATAAATAAATAAATAAAGTTGGCACAGCTTCTAGGTGGCTTGAAAATAGATCTAGACCGAGGAAAGCTGTATCACTCTGAAGACCTCTCTTGTTGAATGAACCTTCCTCTTTTTAACTACTAGAAAAGCTCAGCTGCACTCCCTTGTTAATCAGTACCTCTGCGTAATCTTGAGCAGAAGGCCAGCTGCACTGAGAGGAGGATGACTCGGTTGTTAGACAAGTTAACCCTCTACAGGGACTTTTGCTTCACATGCCCCCCGAAAAGCTGAAACTTATGGGACAAGCCATAGTTGAAGCTATTACATTTTCATAAGCAAAAGGAAGCCTTAACATAATAAATTATAATACAGATCGTATTAACATCATACATCCTATTTGACACTTTCATTCCCCTCCCTGTCGAGACAGACTGTCAGCCAAGACATTTTGACTCCCAGGGATGTGGACCACCTGAAACTCAAGATCTTGCAGGCTTAATGCCCATCTTAAAATCCGGGCATTATTCCCCTTCATCCTGTGAATGAATGACAATGGATTATGATCGGCTTCAACCACAAACTTAACTCCACTTAAATACGGTTTCAATTTTGTAAGAGCCCATACCAAGGCCAAACCTTCCTTTTCTATGGTGGAATACGCTTGCTCCCGAGACAAAAGCTTGCGACTTATGTATACAATGGGATGGAACTCCCCGTCTTCATCCTTTTGAAGCAGGGCTGCTCCAAGACCTCTTTCAGAGGCATCTGTCCTTACTACAAAAGGTTTTTTGTAGTCAGGGGGAATCATAACAGGAGCCTGGGCCAAATGCTCCTTCAATGCATTGAATGCCTGTTGGCATTCAAGGGTCCAGACCACATTAAAGGGAACCTTCTTCCTGCCTTTATTGTAAGTCCGGCCTGCTGTATTCTTTGCAGGACCTGACATATGTGTCCCAAATGTTCCCCCCATGAAGCACTATAGATGGCAACATCATCTTGATAAGTTGCTGCAAAAGGCAAGCCTTGCAAAACTCGATCCATGAGTCTTTGGAAGGTTTTGCTGGCCCCATTCAGTCCAAATGGCATTTTTATGAATTGATAATGGCCCAAAGGAGACACAAATGCCGTCTTGTCTGAAGCCTCCTTACTTAATGGAACTTGCCAATATCCAGAGGCCAGATCTAGAGTACTAATATAAACCTCTCCAGCCAAATCCTCTATCAAGCCTTCTACTCTTGGAGTGGGATAGGGATCTACAGTGGTCAATTTATTAAGTTTTCGGTAGTCCACACATAGGCGATATTCAAGGGGTGCATCTTCCTTTATTTTCTTTTTTGGCACCATAACTATTGGGGCCTCCAATCTGAATGTGAACTTTTGATCACCCCCCATTGCAACATCTGTTGTATTTCGGCTACAACATCAGGGCTGAGTGCCTGGAAAAACTGCTCCCTCAGTAATAAATCACATAACTGAACGTAGGTGTTACCTTGAGCTGCATCAATCCAAGCATACAAAAGTCTCCGCAGCCTTGCCATAAATGCAACATAAGTTTCTTTAGACTCCAAGCATGCTTTTCGAAATTGCAGTCTCAACTGTTCCTCAGATAAGCCCAAACGTTGTCGAGCTAACTTCTTAAATTCATAATAGTCTCGAAATCTAACTGGCAACTCACCCATCAGATTTCCCAGTTCTCCATGCACATGAGCTCGTAATAACCCTAAGTACTCCTGTTCTGGCATTTTATAATCCACACAAGCAGATTCAAAGCTTGCAAAATAACGCATTGGGTCTTGACCCTCATGAAAGACAGGGAATTTTTTCTTCTCCCAACTCTGTCCTTGATGTTGCTTCGTTCAATTAATCTGCTGAGTTTGTAACTCCAAAAATGCTTTAATTAGGTCTTTCAAACCATCTGACTGAACTCTGCAGCTTCAGTCTCCTCTCTTCTCGTCCCCAGACTCCTTTCAGACTCTCGGTTACAAGTCCTCTGTGTGTGCCCAACTGCTCCACACTGTTCACGACTTCTACACCAATTGTTTTTTCGTCTGACTTCAGAGGAGTCTGGTTTTTCTCCAGAGTTCACTACAATCTCCACCTTTTCCTCTTCTTCTGACCCACTTGACGTGTCTGGATATTGTCTATCAGCTTCATTCCCTTCACATTCTTGCAGAATCACTTCAATTTCTGCACCACCATTCAACACACTCAGTGCCTCCTGATCTATTTGTTCCATTCCTAACTTAATAAAATAACAAACACTCTGTATTCTTTAAGAGCGTGCATATGTGCATAAGACCCTGATCCATCATGCTGCCACCATGTCAAGATAGCGAGGCGCCCCCGTGAGTTCACCAGGGATCAAATCACATACAGACTAATTTTTAAGGTTTAAAATCAAAATTTTAATTACAAAAGAGGTTTTAAAATCAAACCTAAAATCCAGTGACACACTGCAGAAGCACAGAAAGAAAACAAATAATTCTACCTTTAAGTTGGCACAGCTTCTAGGTGGCTTGAAAATAGATCTAGACCAAGGAAAGCTGTATCATTCTGAAGACCTCTCTTGTTGAATGAACCTTCCTCTTTTTAACTACTAGAAAAGCTCAGCTGCACTCCCTTGTTAATCAGTACCTCTTGTAATCTTGAGCAAAAGGCCAGCTGCACTGAGAGGAGGATGACTCGGTTGTTAGACAAGTTAACCCTCTACAGGGACTTTTGCTTCACAGGCCCCTTGGGCCCCGCATTAGCTACGAGCCTGGGAGGAAGACCTTACATAGTGCAGTGGGGCCTAGAAGGTAGACTTGCAATCATGGTTTCCCTTCTTAATTTCTGTTTGAGCCAGATCAAAATGATCCATTCAAACCCATAGATTTGAGCTTGGCCCTTTCTGTACTCTCCTTTTAATCTATGTTCACCATAGGGTTGCCAAGTTCAGGTTGAAAAATACCTGGGGACTTTGGGGGTGAAGCCAGGAGAAGGTGGGGTTTGGGGAGGGGAGGGGCCTTAGCATGGTACAATGCCATAGAGCCCACTCTTCAAAGCAGCCATTTTCTCCAGGGGAGCTGATCTCTGTCAGCTGGGGATCAGTTGTAAAAGTGGGAGATTCCCAGGCCCCACCTGGAGGATGGCAACCCTAATTCACCACAGTGTCCTCCAAGCAATTCTGCACTAAAATCAAGTTCAACCTTCTTTTTATTCTGCCCCCCCCCCCCCCATTCTGCATCACATTCCCTCCCTTCAGTGGTCAGCCCGGTTTCAGCCTGCTGTTGCCCCAGAGTTATTTGGATGCTATTTTGCCCTGGACTTTAAATTGCCTCGACTCGAACACTGAGAAAATCCAGAGTGGTGGGCAAATGTGGAAAGGACCCTTGTGTCCATCAACAGCTGGTCCCTATTTTGGTGTCAGGCAGTAGGTAGATCATTTGTCTGCCGAGTTCAACACACAGAGTTGGGACATGTACAGAGGTGGGAGCAAAGTCACTCAGAGAGATTTATTCTGTATGAACATGCCTCAGAGCGCATAGATACGCGGAACACCAGCCTCCTGTAGGATTCTGAAACTATCCCTGATGTATGCTCGCATTGAAGGATGGTTTTCCAAGCCTTAGAAATAATTGTATTGACCTTTTACAAATGAGTTCCGTGGCAATTGTTTTTAATTGGCCTAGCCTTGCATTTGCAGAAAGGATTTAGCTGGTTAGTGACAAGCTTCATTTTCTCCCCACTCAAACTTAATTAATCAATCCCATATGCGACTAATTGTACAAGAATTCTTTGAAAAAAATTGAAGTGTAGTGTTTCATCCTAACTTCATCCTAACTTTAATTACCTGGCAGGTTTCTGTACAGGTGTATCTGCACGTTTCATCCTTATTAAAAGCATGTAACCACCTAATGTGTAAATTAAAATTGAGGTTAAGCAATTTACACAGAAGTTTAGCTTTGTTGAAAGGGCTTTCTGACATCTCCCTGCTCCAATTCCTTTATCTGAATTTGTAGCTCTTATGCTTACAAATTAGATTTAATTTAAATTGTGTTGAAAATTGGCTTTGCAGCATCTTCCCCTGAAGCAGCCCATTTCTGGAAGACATCTTTGTTCACAAGCTACCATTACTTAGAGTAATAAATTATCCCCATGGAAGGACATCCTGTTCAAGAATGGTATTTTCAGTACATGTGTGTTTTGTCCCCCCAGTGGTTCTGGACTGCATAATCTGAGGCATTTCCCCCCAATAGGTGTTCATACCACTTAGGATTGCCAAGTTTGTTAAACTTACTGGTGGGGGGGAGTCCTCCACTGCGCGCGTGCGCCGGGCGACGTCACCGGAAGTGACGTCAGCACGTTGGGGGCGTTGCCAGGGCAACGCTCTGGCAATCGCCCCAAAACTCTATGGTATCATAGATACGCCCCCACTTCCGGGTGACGTCATTATGTGGGGGAAAGTCGTCCAGGCTGGACGACTTCGGGGGTGGGGTTTCCCCCGCTGGCCAAATGCTGGCCGGCGGATTGGGAACCCCTTTAGCGGGGGATCCCCCGCCCCCCCCCCCCCCGGGCTGACTTGGCAGCCCCAATACCATTGGTGGGCTTTAGATGTTTCTGCTATGTTCCCTTGGCTAACATACAACCTGGCAGTTGCTCTAGATTAGAGAGGGATCACTTGAGGCCTGGGGGAAGGGATCAAATCAGCGTTGCCAGGTCATTCCTGGCAATTGACAGGGAGAAGGGTCTTCGGGGAATGGGACAAGGCCAAAGCTTGGCAATGCAGCAACATCACCACTAGCATGCACTAGAAGTAACAGACTCATGTGGCTGGTGATGCTGGGCTTGCCTAAGTGCCAAAGCATCCTGTGCCACCGGTGACATGATGATGACGTCACTTCTGGTTCCCACCAGAAGTGATGTTGCCACATTGCCAGCAACTTTGCTACAATGTCGGCCTTGGCCTCCTGCTGCTGTCAGTAAGTCCTCCCCCCAGCCAGCGGTTAGAGGTGGTGGATCCCATGCCCAGAGTGGCAGCAGCAGGTCAAATGCAGTTCCCAAGGGATTACTAACTGACCCCCAACATAGCCCCCGATCCCCAGGGGCCTGCCTTCTCCCACACCCCAGCTTCCAAGGATGCACTACTACCCCTTTCTTTAAAGTTTCGACACAGCCAAAGGTCCCCCACCCACACGAGCACACAAAAGAAGTACCAGAGAAGGATCGCCAGAGTTTTGCTGACTACTCACTGCAGGGCACAAGTCAAGGCCTGGAGGAAAGGCGGAGGGGAGCAGAGACACCAGAGAGTGAAGGCTGCCACTCCATCCACTGCGTGTGAGAAGGAGGCCAAGAACACAAGTCAGGCTCTTTTAATCCTCTGACATAAGACAGCTGCTTTCCTGCAACACTTTTCATGGAAGGAAGGTGAGGCCTTCTCTTGCCGTTGTGCCCCTCCCAGGATCCATTTGATGTGGCCCAGGGTGGCAAAAGGAACAAAATCCCGTAACCAGGAAAGTCCTCTTTCCTTTACTTTGTGTCATTTGTTCAATGGGACAACATAGGGGCCTCTTTACCTGTCTTTCTCCTTAACTGTCCCTTTGCCCAGCTGCTGCCTGTGTGCTGGGTGTGGGGACTGCCTTATCCTCAAGGCCCAGCCCATTCTATCTTGGTGTGTATCCATGGTGACCAGGCATTCTGACCTCAGTAGTATCAATACCATCAAAGATGTTGCTTTTTATGTTCGAATACAGAATCCCAGATTTTGTTTCTGTTCAAAATAACCTCATTGTGTTCAGGTATTCCTCTGTTATTTACTAACTGAAATATTTGTTACTCTGTGGGTGCATTCAGATGGCGTGCTGGAGCCAGCACAAAGCGCCCCACTTCGATGCAGCTTTTTTTTACTCCAGACAATTGCGATCACACGGGAGTGTATGCCATTCCCCCCCCCCCTAACTTTGCACATGCGCATAGGCGCTCATCTGGAGATCTGAAAAAATAAAACCTTGTGCATGCGCAAAAGCAGAAGCAAATCCTGCCCCAGTTCCACAAGCACCGTG
The DNA here is from genome assembly GCA_029233225.1 of Lepidodactylus listeri. NCBI lineage: Eukaryota > Metazoa > Chordata > Lepidosauria > Squamata > Gekkonidae > Lepidodactylus > Lepidodactylus listeri. The sequence continues at coordinate 97,171,450 of JARCFY010000012.1, forward strand.
ATTTCACCTCCCTGACAGAACACGTCCCTTTAAACTTTTTTGCCCGAAACTAGCCTTCTTGGGATCCTGAACTCAAAAATAGTGGCTATTTAATTTTTTTTATAGATGCGTGGGCGGAGGAGCGCTTATGCACATATTGCCAGCACAAAAATTAAAATGGCAGGCAAAAAGCAGAAGCCAGAGGCTTCCATGGCGGGGTGTTTTTTTTAAAAAGACTTGGAAGTGGCTTGACCACGGTTGAGCGATCACACAGGGGGAAATGCGCTTTGAACTGGGAGAGCACAGAAAACACCACCTAAGGGCCTGGTATCAAAATACTACACTGTGCTCCGGAATTTGCTCCAGTAAGCAACGGCTGGGGACGGGAGGCAGCTGCTGCTGTCTGAACGTACACATCTGATCCATTTTCGAAGTGTGTCAAAGCTGGATCAAACGGCGCATCTGAACGCACACCCCCCCTTTTGCCTGCCCTGTACTATTCCATTTTGTGACTTGCAGAACACCTCCTGCTTTGCTACCCCTTGGATTACTTTGGGGATTATCTGTTGCCTGGACATCTGGATTCTATGGTTGCCATCCTCCAGGTGGGGCCCACTTTTACAACTGTTCTCCAGCTGACAGATATCAGCTCCCCTGGAGAAAATGGCTACTTTGAAGGGTGGATTCTATGGCATTGGCCCATGCTGAGGCCCCTCCCCTGCCCAAACCCCACCCTCTCCTGGCTCCACCCCCAAAGTCTCCAGGTATTTTCCAACCCAGACCTGGAAACCATGGACATATCAGGCCGTGGCCTGGATCTTCAGAGATCTGTAGCTACAGATATCTCTTTCTCTTCACCTCCTGGTCATCTGGCTTCTCTCTTGAGTGAAGTAACATGCACTGTAGTTGAATGTTTGGGTCACTGTCTCCTTCAGTGGGCGTTCTAGAGCTGGGGATCACAGTGGATAGTATTTTGTGAGCTCGAGTTTGCTGATTCTTTACTCCAGATGCAGGTATGGATCTCCTCAATAAATCTGGTGTCTGTTTTCACTGTCTCCAGATTCTCAGTGTTTCTTCGAGCTTGCACATACCCCAAAAGCTGTTATTTGGGCCACTGCCCAGTTGGGAAGCATTCCTTTACGGCAGGTATAAAGCTTAAGCCAGCATCTCCTGTAGCATAGGGTGGAGCGTTTCCTCCCACAGGCTGTTCTAGTGTGAACACACACATGAATACACATGAAGCTGCCTGATCCTGGAGCAGACCCCCCCCCCCCTGTCCATCAAGGTCAGTCTTGTCCACTCAGGCAGCGGCTCTTCAGGTTCTCGGGTAGAGATCTTTCACATTGCCCACTTCTGGTGCTTTTTAACTGGAGACACCGGGGATTGAACCTGGGACCTTCTGCATGCCAAGCAGAGTCTCTTCCACTGAGCCACAGTTCTTCCAGTTTGTGCTCAAATTACCTTGATACAGAGACATACCTGGTGCATGGCACATCTTCCTGAGAATACACAATGGTGCTCAATTTCTCTTGGGCCCCTAATGTGAACTTGTGATGCTGAAATTTTCCCAAGATAGCCTGTTCTCAGCAGCTTGCTGTGCACATAAACGCTGGCCGATATCTTTTGCTCTGCTTAAGGGAATAATTTTCCCACAGTCTTGAGCTATGTACCCTGGCATACAGCTTGCCTGCTGACCAGTTTTGAAATAGGTTTTCGCTGTATTAACGCTAGTTGTACCTTGATATTGCACCTAATTAATGGGGGTTTGCTCTTGGTGATACAGGCAGATGGTGCACAGATCCCAACGGCATTAGCTTTTTGTGTTCCACATCCACTTTGGAAGCCTCTTGTCTCAAGGTACAAAGGCTGTTTGAGAGATTCTCAAAGGAGGGAGCTTGATAGTGTCACAAAGAAGAGTCTATTTTTAACAGTGTCATCGAGAGGGTATGAATTATTTATGCTTATGTCAGGCCATTGCCGGTATTATGTTTTCCTGGCAGTGCCTTTGAAGCAGCTGGAACACTGGCACTTCATTGTCGATCAAGTGATACCTCTTGGCTTTAAGATTCAGATAGCTCATTTTTTGTTGTTTTTAAATTAGTGTTTTGCACTACTGTTCAGGATGATTGCAAACCATGAACATAAACTAGCTTATCAGTTGTACATTCTGACCCAAAGGGAAAGTAGGAAAACTGAGGCCAGATTCATGGCTGCTGAACCTGGGGAACATGGCTGATTTCACAAAGTATGGATTCATACAACCAGTTCAATGTAATTCAGTTCAAATGGCCCTCCCCAAGGATGGGGTAATGCTTGCAGAGAATCATGGAGTTGGAAGGGACCTCCAGGGTCATCTAGTCCAACCTTCTGCACAATATAGGAAATTCACAAATACCTCCCCCCTGCCTGTGAGGTGAATGGCTTGTAGCAGAAGTAATGGCACCCAGGCATATGACATGCTGTGCATTCCCTCACTGCAACTTATCTGCAAAGATGACAGGTTCTGCTTAGAAGGACGGATGCTGTTGCCCAAGAAAACAAGCAGAATCAAAGAACAATACAGCAAACATATGTGCATGCTTCTGCTGGTTTGGTAAGCACCCAAACGCTAAACAACACAGATTTTCTGGGAAGGTAGTATCGTTTCACTAAAAATCCCAGATTCTTAATACCATTCCAGGAAACTGAAGTAATGACTCAAAATAGTAATTTTTGTGTATATTTTCAGCTTGGGAGTAGTGTCATGCACACCCCTACTAACCACGGTTAGGAGATTGGGAGCACCCTACAAACTCATACACTCCTCCTCCTTCCATCTTGTGTAGGCCTTTCCCCTGTCGCAATGTCAGATTCTTGCATCGGGCTGGAGTTTGGGGCTGTCTCCTCCTCCAAGGTTCCTTTAGCAGGGCTTGCCCTGGGGGAAGAACCTCAGAAGAGAGCAAAGAAGGTGTTTGGTTTTTTGTTTTTATTTTTTTAAAGGACTTTCTTCCTTCTCCTGTTGCTGCCAGTAACCTCACCCTGGTCGCCTCAGGTGAGATCTTGTTCTTCTATCTTGACTCTCCCAGGGTGTACCTTTTAAAGGGCTGCTTGGCGGTGGGACAACTTCAGCCTCACCCACCCCTTCAGTCTTGGGGGCTAGGCCTATGGGAGTGGCCAGCCTTAAGCCCAATGGGCTGCTGCCTGCCTGACATCACATTTCCCCTGGCCCTCTTCCCTGGGAAGCCTGGTAGGGCTTCTCCTCTAGCCCCTGCTGGCCTAAGGAGGTCATTACAGACTGTTCCCTGCCCCACCCTTCCAAAGAAGCCTTCCTGGCTTCCAGAACTGGGGAGGAATGGGCCATTCCTTGTGGTGGGTTCCACTGTTCCTCTATCATCCTTGTGGCCTCATTCCATAAAGTCCACCCTCCAAAGCTGCCATTTCCTCCAGGGAAACTAACCTTTGTAGCCGGGAGATCAGTTGTAATTCTGTGAGGACTCCAGACTTCTGGTGGTTGGAGTGAAATATGGCGGGGAGGGCGGGATATAAATCTCATAAATAAATAAATAAATAAATAAGCCATCGAGTGTAATGAAGAGCTACATTCTGAACAGTGCTGGTAAACGTTTTGGTGAATTTTAATGTAAGAATTTGAAATCAGCCCTGACTTGGATAACCCGGGCTAGTGGCTCTCGTCAGATCTCAGAAGCTCAGCAGGGTTGGCCTTGGTTAGCACTTGGATGGGGGACAACCAAGGAAGCCCAGGGTTTGTCAGGATCTGACAATGATGTCCCTGTGTATTCTGCATTTTGCAATTATGTCTCTGTGCTTTTTGCATTCTGCTTTCAATTCCTTTGTTCTGGCAGACCCTTGCCAGCACCTCTTATCTGTCTCCTTCATCCTCCCTCCTAACAGCTATAAATGTTACTTTGAAGTATGGGGTTCACTCTGGTTAATGTTGCAATGTCTGGGCGGGAGATGGTGACCCAAATTCCTAGGTGTCATCTCTGAACAAATGGCGAATACTCCCTTGCATTCCCTCCTCCCTTTTTCCGGGGCTGTGTATGTTATCTTGTTATTGAAACCTTGAAGCATTGTTTATGGCCAGTGCCTAGAGAATGTTGTGCCTAGGCTCACACATGTGGGTCACTTAGTTCAAGAGGGGAATTTATAACTTTCTCACCTTGCTGTGGGAACCTCAACGGTCCTTTCTACTTTTCCCGCGTTTACCCTCTTGCCCTGATTGGCTTAGGTCCGGGGTTCAATTGAAAACCTGAGAGTATAATAGTACTGTCTGTATTCCATTAAGCATCTCTAACAAACACTCGAGAACCTGTCTGCAGTATTGGAACAATAAAGAACTTTGCTTCAACAACAAAGGTCTGGTTCCTTGCTGCCAATACAGAAGCCTCACAGGGTTGCTCCACAGAGGCAGGCAATGGTAAAGTACCTCTGTTCTTCCCTTATGTTGAAAACCCTGTGGGGTGCCATAAGTTGACTACAATGTGATGGCAAAAAAAATATAAAAAATCTGAAATGGAGATAAGCAGAAGCAGAGGGTTCTCATACTCCCTCACGAGGTTGTTCAGTCTGTCCCCTCCCGTCACAAAGAAACATGCGGAAATCCATGAGCACGTTTGCCCTGATGTTATGTCCACTGACTGACACATGGCACCAGCGACATACAGCCTGAGCTTGACTCCTGGAAACAATAGGAGTCAAGGATCCTAGGCCAACACTAGCCTTCCAATAAGAACTCTGGCAGGAAATTCAAACCCGCCAATGGGGCTTTGGGGTGTGTCCTGGGGACTGTATAAAGTTGGCCCTCGCAGCCGATATATGCATGCTTAGTTGTGTACCAATAAAGAATGCTGTTTGCTATGTCGTCATCCAACTCTTGAATGCTACGAACCCAGTACACAATACCTGATATGCTGAATATCAGGGAAATCTCCCTGACAGTGCAATTTATTTTCCTGTGCAATTATCTCCCAGGAAATGTACCCTCCGAAACCCTATTGATTGAGACATTTAAAGCTAGACTGAACAAAATTCCAGTAAATGTCCAACAGAAGGAATGGCTGCCTTTTAAAAGAGAAATCGACCGAGTGATATAGCACTGTGTAGGTCCATAATAGTTCTTGATACGACATTAGGAACAGCTTCCTTATTAAAAGTTTTGGGGAGGAAAGTACATAATTTAGAAGTCAACTTTTGTCGGGAGTGCTATTTAGGGAGAATGTCTGGCTCCCTCCTCTGTGGTCACCTTTTATTTCTGGCAAACTCAGTAGTTCTACACGCAGAACGGTTATAATGATAGATGAGGCTGCACAATGTGTGCAATCTTTTTAGCCAGACACAACATCTGGGGTTTGTTGTTGTTGCCCAGAACTGCAAAAAGAGGAGAATTGTCGACCACGAAGGGGGGGGGGGCTGGAGGTCTCCTGGAATTACCATTGATCTCCAAACATCAGTTCCCCTGGGGGGGAAATAGTGTTGGTGTTTTGGTGTCGAATATTGGAACTCTGCATGCAAGAGGAACTTGGAGGGAAAGGGTTAAGAGAACTCTCTCACTCTGGTATGTTTGGTAGTTGGCCCCGCCTTCTCATCGGTTAGATGTTGAGCCTCTTTGGTTGTTGTTTGCCTTATGCTTATTATTGTTGCTGGGCTAGTCTCCAGGGAAATGGGCCACAGAGGGAGACATGTCGGGATGGCCAGTGGAGCCTTGACTGGTAGAACCTGGACCCTAGTGAGTAATGCGGCTGGTTCATTTTGGCCTCCCAGTCCACCCCTGCTCAGTACATGCTCAGAGTCATGCTCCTCTTAATATTGCTGACTGGGTTCCAGCATTCAAAGGATAAGGGCCAGAAAGGTGGAGGATCCAGAAAAAGTTCCCAGTAGCTGGAAGTTCTGCTGGCCTGCCCAGGATCTCTTCTGAACTGCAGTATAGTTGCATTTAATAATTCCTGGGGATTAGCAGCACAGCAACAAAGCAGTGCGACACTTTTGATTTGATTCCAGCATAATCTTTCATGAACGTGACTGTACTTCCCCCATGTGGGCCTTATGACCGCGTCGTTATTTTGCACTTGTTTTATGGTGGAAGGGGAAGATAGACAGAAACAGCATGGTTGAGGGGTCGTGAAAGAGGATGGACAAAGGGAAATGTGATTATGTAAGCATCTATATACTAACAGCCAAGTGGCCCCCTCCGTGTGAATATCTAAATCTGTGGGGGGGCACTTGGGGGGCAGAGAGATTTTCCTACACACTTGGGGGACTCCCCATGTGTGTAGAAAAATCTGAAAAGTAAAAAAATATTGGGGGGGGATAGTTAAATCCCCCCCAAAGTAAAAAGCGTTCTCTGCGCATACGCAGGGAATGCACTTACCTTGGCTCTGTGGCTGCTGCTGCTGGCGGCGGGGGGCGGGGGTAGGTGGAGAAGCCCTTGCCGGGCCTCACTGTCGCTAGGGGGGAAGAGCTGGGGGGGAGCTGGTGAGGGGGGAGCTGGTAAGGCCCGGCTGCAAGCCACCGGGCCTCGCCGTCACTGGCAGGTGGGTGGGGGGCGGGGGGAAGAGCTGGCAGGGGGGAGCTAATGAGGCCCACAGCTAGAAGCCGCCGGGCCTCACTGTTACTGGCGGGGGGAGGGGCGGGGGAGAGAGCTGGCGAGGGGAGAGAAATCGGTGGGCCCCGCACATCTGAGGCGTGCAGGCCTTGCTGGGAAAACTGGGGGCGGGGGGGGAGAGAAATCGGTGGGTAGACCTCCAGAGGCCAGGTCTACCCAGCCCTTTCCACTATATTGGTAGACCTGGCCTCTGGAGAACAGATCTACCCAGCCTTTGCCACTCTATTGCCTGTTCTCCAGAGGCCAGGTCTACCAATATAGAGGAAAGGGCTGGGTAGACCTGTTCTCCGAAGGCCAGGTCTACCAATACAGTGGCCTGGGGTGGCTAGACCTGTTCTCCGGAGGAAGAATCGGGAGGGGGGGAGAGGACTTACCTGGGGCTGCAGCCTTTAGGAATCCCCCCCCCCCCCCGCGAGTATTGCGGGTCCCTGCCTCTTGTCAAGTCTAATTGGGAAGAAATGCGTAGAATACTCACTAAACTATGCTAAGCTAGTTAACAGCTATATGTGTAGGGAGTCACAGGTTTTGTTAAGATAGCCGCAGCTACAGTGAGATTTCTCTGGTGGTCATTTGCTGTTTTTACCCATGCCTTCTTATCCCATATTCAGCTCTACCCCATAAAATCCTCTTTGCCACTATGTTATGTCGCTATCTGGATCAGTTTTAAATTATATATCAATTGTTTTTTAAATGTCTTTTACAATGGTTGTAAATCGGCCAGAGCCTGCTTGCAGGGTGGGCAGTTCATAAATTTAAATAAATAAATAAATATATGCTTCATCTTATATAGGACCTCTTTTCTTCTCTCTCTCCTATCTGAGCTTGGAGCTGTAGCAAGTTAAACTTTTTGAAGTTAATTCGTTCACAATAAGTTACATGTATCTACATGAATATGTCATGTGAGATGTGCTTCTATTTTTGTTAAGTAAAATTTCTTTCTCTTGTTATCCTTGGAATCAGATCATCTTCATAATTTCTGTGAACAGCATTTCTCCCTTAATTGGGAAACATGGAGGATTGGGGATACTGCATAAAACTTCTCGTCTTCCAAGGCAAATGATAATTTTGTTACATTTAGCCCAGTAGTTCAGAGGATATCTATAGCATTATACCCATCTGACGTCCCTCCCCAAACCCTGCCCTCCTCAGGCTGCACCTCCAAAACTCCAGGCATTTCCCAACTCAGGGCTGACAGCCCTAACTGTTCTATCCCTCACAGCCTTAAGATCTCCCCCCCACCCCCATTGGTCTTTGTCTGTCGAGACCCCATCAGCCGATATTTAAAGTTAGGCTTTTTGAAACAGTATGTGTCACTTTATGCTTACATTGAACCTCATTTGCCTTGCTGTACTGTTGACAGACTTTACGATATGATACCCCTGCTGAGCTCCCCTCCCCCCAAACTCTGCCCTCCAGTTTGGTGTAGTGGTTAGGAGTGCGGATTCCAAACTGGGAGAAGCGGGTTTCATTCCCCACTCCTCCACATGCAGCTGCTGGTGTGACCTTGGGTCAGTCCCAAGTTCTCTCAGAGCTGTTTTCTCATGAGTCTCTCAGAGCTCTCTCAGCCCTGCCTACCTCACAGGGTGTCTGTTGTGGGGAGGTGAAGGGAAAGGAGTTTGTAAGCTGCTCTGAGACTCCAAGTGGAGGACGGGGTATAAATCCAATCTCTTCTTCTTCTCCCCAGGCTCCACCCACAAATCTCCAGGGATTTCCTTACCCAGAGTTGGCAACCCTAAATTGTGAGCCACAGTTAGGTGGGTGGGGAGATTGTTTGTAAACAAATCAACGATCGGATGTCCCAGGCACATTTTAGAACTACAGGACTTGTGTTAAGAACCATACTGTAGGTGTTAATGATATATAAAAAAAGATAACAAAAGCACTTAAAATACATTGCTGTTTTGGTTTTGGCAGTTTAGTCACATATATCACAAAGCCAATCTGTCAGTCTTCTCCCTTCTTGAACACTCTTTGCTTATTCTCTCCTCCCCACCCCCGGGTTTGGCTGTGTTATATTATGTTCCCCTCCACCTCAGAGGCAGAAGCAATACTGAGAGCAAATGGTGTTGTGCACTGCTTATGCAACAGACTCCAGGTGCAGACCACCTCCCTGAAACCTGTTCCTTGAATTTCCCCCTGAAATCTTGCAGTTTAAGTTAGCAGTTCTGTGGACTGGTCTATTGCAGGAAAGGACTCTGAGACAGTTTTTTCTGTGACATGCTAGCTGTTTATCTGTGGGGAATGTTTTAAACGGCAAAGTATGCAGTCATGTATCTTTGTACGATAAGGGGCCCTGTGAGACCGCCATCCTAAGCAAAGCTGTGCTCTGCTGGGCCCATGGACTGCAAGGAACTTACCTGTGGGGCCCTGCGAGGACTGGTGGTGGGTGAAGCACTATAAACCAAGAATAGAGATTTCCCAATGATCCTAAGGTCCGAACATCAGGTAGAGAAGAAAGCCTTTATTTTTATGACGTCAGTCTCGGCAATGGTAATCCATTAAAGCTACCGAGCCCAGATTTTACTGAGGCTTGGCGTTTTATACCAGGGGGTGGGGATGCACAGAAAGGAAGGGGACAGTGTCATACAGCATCATATTTGTTAACAAATCATACGATATAACTCCGCCTAACTAGCTGCTCAAGTGTTAGGAATGTCTTTACCTAAATGTTGCTAATTGTCTGCTGTTCCGATGATTCTTTAGCCCAGCCTAAGAGCAATAATGTTGCCCACTAAACAATGTAAGACTGTTAGCTAGATGTTGTTAGTGTTCCACGTAACAGCAAAGAATCTTGTTTCATTGACCTTGCGTTTCAAAGCTTCTAACTTACTAAGCAATATGCAGAGTTCTATTCTGCATAATTATTGATTGATTTCTCTTATTGCTTCGTGGGCTTTCCCTTCCCACTGCTGTTTTTGCTTCTGTGGGAGGACTTATTGGGGCCGGGCAGCAACCCCTGGGCGACTTGCTACCGCCTGACTTGCACAACTCGCTAAAGCCCAGCTGCTTTCTTGTGTTCAGCACAAAAGCCAGTGTGGTGTAGTGGTTACAGTTTTGAACTAGAATCTGGGAGACCCAAGTTCAAATCCCTGTTCTGCCATGGAAGCTCACTGGATGCCCTTGGTCTAAGCGACACATTCTCAGCCTAGCCTAACCAACAGAGCTGTTTTGAGGATAAAATGGAGGAGAGGAGAATGCCATAAGCTGCTTTTTGAGTCCCCATTGTGGAGAAAGGTGGGGTATAAATGAAGTAAATGACTAATCAATATAGCTGAAGATGGGAGGGCAGATAAAAGGTTGGGAGGTGGGAAGAAGAAAAGGAGGCCTAGAAAGGCGTGGATATGGGAGCTGCTAGGAGGAGGGAAAGAGGATATTGTCTAGGAAGAAGGGGATATAGGGGAAAGTGAGGTGCCTGCGGTACAAATGGGCCCAGTCCGGCAGCTGGCACCACGCAACTGGGCCGGGCCTGGCCTAGCAGCCACACCATGCAACTGGGCCTGGCCTGGCCCAGTGGCCAGAACCATGTCACCAGGCTGGGTGTGTGTGTGTGTGTGTGTGTGTGAAGACCAGGATACCAGGTTACCAAACTCCACATGTGGCCTGGAGATCTCCCAAAATTGTGACTGATCTTCAGACCACAGAGATCAGTCCCCCTGGAGAAAATAGCTGCTTCGGGGGGGGGGGGGGGCTCTCTGGCATTCTGCCCTGCTCCCTCCTCCCTTGCCCCCACCTTCCCCAAGCTCCACACCTCAATCTCTAGGAGTTTCCCAACCCAAAGTTGGCAACTCTATAAGGACACTCCTTTGAATTCTCTCTGAGGGCCAGGTCATGGACAGGGGCTGGTTCTGCATCTGGCATTCGCTCCACATTTTCTCAACACTGAGGAAAAGGTGCAGCTCAAAACCACATTCAGATACCCCAGGGCAACGCCATACTGGCTGCAGAGTCACCCCTGAATGGCCACAAAACATCCATAGATCTATGCAGAAGGTACCATAAAAGATCAAAGGTAGTGAAAGTGGCATGCAATGCAGAGGGTAAAATAAAATCCGATGATCAAAGAAAGTGAAAGAAGCATGCAATCTAGAGGGGGAATTTCTGTTCCAACATGGGTTTGCTAAAACAATGGAGGGGAAAGCCAATGCAGAATCTCCCACTGAGGAAAAGGTGCAGCTCAAAACCACATTCAGATACCTCAGGAAAATGCCATACTGACTGCAAAGTCACCCCTGAATGGCCATAAAACAGCCATAAATCTATGCAGAAGGTACAATACAATCCAATGACCAAAGAAAGCGAAAGCAGCATAGAGGGTGGAGGCTATCATAAAATCGGATGATCAATGAAAGTGAAAGCAGCATGCAATGCAGAGGGGGATTTCTGTTCCAGCCTGGGTCTGCTCAAACAAGGCAGGGAAAAGCCCGTGCAGAATCGCCCTGAATCTCTCTCCCTTCCATCTAAGTTCCCCATCTCCCATTTCGTTCAGTCCCTTGGTAGCTTTTCGTATACAGTGACAGGTATAAAAGCAGCAACGTGGAGGGACAGTAAAAGAGAAAAGCATCAAGAAAGCAACAAGATCCTTCCCCTGGTAATCCTGTCTCTAGTGCTCTCATGAAGCAAGGCAGGGCTGACGGACGCCCCTGGATTGTCCACCAGTGAGACTGGCATCTTGCAAGATGAAAACCAATTCTGGCTGACTCAGTAGGAGTCTTCGGGAACTTTTTTGGTGGGTGTCTTTTCTGTGCTTCCTGAGCCCTTGGTATCCCATGGCAACCTCTTTCCTTCAGGAACCTTTTGGTTTTGACATATGATTAGACAGGAGTTCAGGAAGTGAGGCAGCAGAGCTGGAAACAGGCCCACGGCCTGAGGCAGAGCCAAGGAGCAGCACAATGTGGGGAAAACAGCCCAAGCCAATTTTATGGTCCATCCTGTGGGATTAATGCCTAAATACCCTTGGAACATAACGGGCAAGGGCTCTTTCCAGTAGCAAGAACACATCCGGCAGAAAATTGCACAGTAATTGTAAGGAAACACCCCACCCTACCCCTAACGACAAAGGCCAGTCAGTACTTCCGAGGCCGTGCGCTTTTGGTACTTTCTTCCCTGTTATGTTCAAACCATAAATAAAAGTAGACTCCTTCTTGGTTTGACCATGTAGGTTGCATGTTTCAGGGACAGAAACATAAACGCACCAGTAAAGATCTCGCTCTGTATACGTTTGATGATATGAGTAAATGGCGGCAGGGTGTGAGTGGAACAGTGTTTGCGCCCCACTCCCAATAACTCAATGACGTCACTAAGTAGGGCTTGTTATTAAAGGGAGGGCTGGGCTACCCTGTCTGCTGATGTCTAGTAGAAAAGAGCCAGACTCCAGGAGCAACTGAAAGACTGACCAAACTTGCGGCAGGAGAAGAGCCTTTGTGAGTCACTGCTCCCTTCTTCAGATACTGAAGAGCAAGAGTCCAGCAGCACCTGAAAGGCTCACCGGATTTGTGGCAGAGGATGAAGCAGCCATTTTATGATTGGCCATGGCTCCTGCAACAACCATTTTGTGGCTGTGCCCATCACCCTGTGTCAGAAATCCAGAGGTGTCCACGGGATCTAAACGGTTGGTTTAAAATATGTTTGTAACTCTCATGACTGCTGAGAGACTATTGTGAAATTTGTTGGTGAAAACAAACATTGAGGCAGTCTAGTGTTGATTCCAGTGCTTTACTTTTGGACTCTGGATTTCTCATTCCCGTTGAATAGCTTCCTGTGCTGATAATTCAGCTTTTACTTAGCATCCTAACCTATTCTATAAAATAAATACAGTTATGCAAGTATACAGGTTACTGGATACTAGTGCATCCCATGCATTATTTTATAAATATTATATCATCCTTAGTCATCTTTTTTCTAAATCAGAACACTGCGAGCACCTCAGCCTGTCCTGATAGAGAAGGGGCTCCAGCTTCCTGATCGTGTTTGGGGGTGGCGGGCCTTCCTTCACCCTCTCCCATATGGCCCCCGCAGTATCTTGTTTCGAGATAAAGGAGCAGAATTGTGTGCCGCATTCCAAATGCGGCCACAAATTAGTTCTTCTACAAGAACATTGTGATACTGGCAATTTTGTTTTCAGTTTATTTCTTAATAATCTCTAGTGCAGAATTTGCCTTTTTTACTGTTGCCACACATTAAATCCACAGAAATGCATTGTACAGCCCATCACAACCTTAAGATCTTTATTTCCTGGCTGGTCATTGCCTGTTCAGACCCCATCAGCTGATATTTAAAGTTAACAATGATATTAAGGAAATAGATGAGTAAATATCAATCATGTATGACTTAACATCACATAAGACTCCAAATATTTCTCAAACATACAATAGTATTCAATACATGTAAAAAGTACTGAGGTTGAAGACGCGTCGAGTGAAAACAGCTCATACTTTATTAAGAGGTCTGAACAAGACTCGATAACTGGACTCACAGGTCCACTTTTTATCCCCATTCTTGACCGCACCCATGCACACACCCAACACCCGTGATTCGCTATTTACAGTGTACTCTTAGATCATAGGTCCCCTAAGGATCCGACTCCCCCAATGGGACCTCACCAGGATCCTCTCAGTCTGTTGTCTAAGTGTGCGAAGCTTGGACATTTCGCCCGACCACGTGGTTGCCCGACCACGTGCACGGACTTTGGATAGGACACAACACCCCTTCCCCCATAGTTCAGCCCCCACCTGGCAGACATAGTCCTTGAGGTATGTGGGCCTATGTGGCTCCCAGGTAGACCTGTGTGGTTCGGGAACTGGTGCGGGTCACTCAGGAAGGGCTTCTGTTGCCGTTTCTGGCTCTGGCCATTCAGGTGTACTGTTGGGGATTCCTTCCCCCACCGGCTCTGAGCTGCTGTCCCTTATTGGGTCATTTGTCACAGTGGGTTGTGGCAAGTGTTGTGCTGCAGTGGTTGCCTCCCCATCCGACTCATCCCTTTCCAGGTCATTGTTGACTTCTGGGAGTAGACGGCAGTGTAGGTGATCAATGTGCCTGCGCCATACCTGGCCCCCGTCCCTGGAGACTTCATAGGACTGAGGTTCGGTCACCAGAATTACTCAAGGCTGGGAGCCATTGTGGGCCCTTTGCAAAGTTCCTGGCATAGACCAGTTCACCCAAAAAGAACCCTCAGGAGGCAGCCTGTGTCTCTGGGGCTGCACTGTGTTCCGGTGCTCTGTCTGGATGTAACCGATCCAAGTGTGTGGTTAGGCGTTGGCCCATAAGCATTTCTGCTGGACTACAGCCGGTCCCAGTATGGGGAGTTGTTCTCTGTCCGAACAGGAAGGCTGCCAGTTTGTAATGCCAATCACCTTTCTCCAGGCACCGCAATGCCTCTTTCATGGTGCAGACCATTTGCTCTGCTTGACCGTTGGTGGTTGGGTGGAACAGCGTGGAGCGTATGTGCTGAATGCCATAGTAGCTAATAAATTCCTGGAATTCACTGGACGTGGATGCTGTCCCATTGTCTGAGACCAGGGTGTCTGGGATGCCATGTGTATTGAATATCTGCCACATTGCCGGAATCGCGGATTGTGCTGATGTGGAGGACACGGGGGATACTTCCAGCCACTTGCTGTAAGTGTCAAATAGAATAAAAAAGATTTGTCATTGGAATGGACCAGCAAAGTCTATGTGTACTCTGGCCCATGGTTTGTGGGAGGATTCCCATTGATGTGCCAGGGCATTTGGAGGGTCTGGGCGTGACTCTTGGCATTTCTGGCAACTTTTTACTGTGTCCTCAATCTCCTTGTCCAGTCCTGGCCACCATACATAGCTCCAGGCCAGAGCCTTCATGTGCACGAGTTTCATGAAGCGCTGTGAGCACCTTTTGTCGCAGTGGTGCAGGTACTATCACCCTGCTTCCCCATAAAAGGCACCCTTTGTGCGCTGACAGTTCATCTTTCCTGGAAGAGAATTCCGGGCCCATGGAGGCGGGTCATCCCCTTCCCACCCAGTCCAGGACCCGGGAGAGGATGCGATCCCTGGTGGTGCAGCATGCGACCTCCACAATCTGGACTGGTCGGTCAGGCAGGTCTTCCAACAGCGGGGGCCGGGTTGGGGTCACAGGATGGAAGGGGGTGGTGGCTCAAGGCATCAGCATGCCCCATGGCCTTTCCTGGGTGGTGCACCAGTGTATATTGGTACCCTGCCAAAAAAATGGACCAGTGGAGGCAACAGCATCTGAGGGGTTTGGCGGTCTGGAGCGAGCAAACCCAGGAGCGGTTTATGGTCTGTGATGATGGTGAAGAGCTGGCCATAGAGGTAGTTGTGAAATTTCTTCATGCCCGCCACTATCACCAGTGCCTCCTTGTCAATTTGGGTGTAGTTGCGCTCCGCTGCAGCCAAAGACTGTGAATAATACAGGACGGGGACCTCCCGTCCGTCCTCTAGGCAATGCCCAAGGACGGCCCCCACACCGTAAGGTGATGCATCACATGCCAGGACCACAGGTAGAGTTTCGTCAAAATGTGCTAGTACCACATTTGACGTTAACAAGTCCTTGATAGCTTGGAATGCAGCGGCTTGGTGGGGACCCCAGACCCACTTGGTGTTCTTATCCAGTAGACAATGAAGGGGTTTGGCCACTGCCACTTTGTGAGGCAGGAACAAGTGGTAAAGGTTGAGCAGCCCTAAGAACGCTTGTAGCTCAGCTTTTGAGGATGGAGCCGGCACCTGGGTGATGGTGCGCACCTTGTCCAAAGTAGGGTGAATGTCTTGCACATCGACAGTAAAGCCCAAGAATTCCATGGACTGGACCCCAGCAGGCACTTTTCCCGCTTCACTTTTAGCCTGGCTTCATTGAATCACTGCAACACAGATCGGAGACGGTTTGTGAAGGAGTTGGTGTTGGATGATTGATAGTGAATACAGGGGTCAGTTACTGGGTAATATTACCTGTCCAGATGTTCAGAAGTCCTTGAAGAGAATAGCGCCAACGGCCAGCGTTATGAGGGGGCAGAGAAAGACAGTGATTGGGGGTTGTGCGTGTACCAATATAGACTTTGAAAAACAATGCAGACCAATAGAAGGCCTTGGCGGCTGGTCTCAGGTGAAGACAAAAGATTACTTAGGCCAATCCTGTGTCCCAGGGGGTTCAGCATCAGGAGGGGCCAGACCTGGATGTAACCAATGACGTTCCAGAGGTGCAGGGGCAGGCTTAACAATGGCCTTGATTAAATCAGCCAGGTGCTGGGTGACTCGTTGAATAGGTTTTCTGACCACTAATGGTCCAGTCAAGGCAGTCTGAAAAGGTTTCCAAGTATAGACAAAAGGTGGGAGATGAGTCTCTGATTAGATCACTAAACATTTGAATACATGATTGGTACCCTGAGAGATGGAGCAGGAAAAACAGGTTGGAGCACATAGACACGAGGTCACCCAAAAGAGCTAGGTGAAGTTCTGGAGATTGGAGGACTATTCGCCAGGTGGCAACTGAATAGCCTTTAAAATTCAGATACTTTACCTGGTGGAACTCATTGTTTCATATGCATACCTCTCCTGAGGTGGAGGGGGAAGTTGTATATGGCTTTGGTGGTCTGCCTTGTGTGAAGCGTGAGTATGAAATCCCTTTTTGCAGAGTTATGGCTTGCTCTGTTTTAGAACCAGGAGTGCCTTCCTTGGTCTGGGTTTGTGGGTCTCTGGCTCAGGTTAGAAAGTGGGGTGCCCCTAGGGTGAAGGCAGAACCTCTGGGCTACACCTCTGCCAACAGGCATCTCTTCATGGGTGCCTCTCTCCCTCTCACTTTCTTCCTTCAGGGTGGGGGAAGAGGAGTTCCAAGTACAGCTCTTAGCTGGCCAAAGCCAAGCTGCTCTTTGGTGCTGGCTGACTTAACTGGCCAACTATTGTCGAAATTTCTCCTGGGGCCCACAACTCTTTCCTGTGAGGTTTCTGCTCAAAGTAGTCAAGGATCAGATCTTTGTTGATGAAACACGGTTCTTTATTTCCAATTTCTACATTGGTACAGGTCCTCGGATTATTGTCAGAGATAACGCATACAATAGAAGCAGGTCTAATATACCCTCCAGCACAATTTGAATTGCCCATAGGTAACCAATCAACAAGGGGGGGAAAACCGCGGGCAAAAGGTTCTCTGGCCGTTTGCTTCCCACAGGAAAGAAAGTGAGGTGTGAAGCAGTAAATTTCCCTTCCCAAACCAGACCCCTCAGATGTAACCATCTTCACATAACAAATGCTTTCCCCAAGGCTTTCGCACGTTGATAAGAAATGGTCCCTGTCCTCCCCTGTCTTCCCAGCCTAGAGGAATGGAATGCGGAGGCAGGAGTGTGAGAGGCCCATTGTTCTCATGCTTTGAAGTTGTCATTCTCCCGGGCAACCAGATACATAGACCAGGCCTGGTCAGAGCAATAATCCTGGGGTCACAGAATATACATTCACAATTGTCAAGCTAATAGTAATATGCATGGTTACATAGTTGGTACAGGAACAGGTTTGCACAGCATAGCAAAGTCAGGTTACAATATATAGCATGAGATCCCAGAAATCCTTGTTAGAATCTGCAGATTCTGACACACTGCCACCCGAAAAATCAATCTACCCCGGCTTATCTGGAAATTTATTATGAAAAGCTTTAACTAACTTAGGAGCATGAACATTTTCAGAACGAACCCACTCATTCAGTTCCGGACCAAAATCTACCCACTTGACTAGATATAGCAAGCGGCCCCTATGCATTTTTGAATCAAGGATTTCAGAAATTTCAAAATGGGATGCCCCCCCCCCCTTCATCAGTGGAGGAGGAGTCGGAGGAACTGGATGCCATGCATTCGGCCCAGGATTCTTCTTCAGCAAGCTGAAATGAAAAACAGGATGCACAGAACTCAGTGACTTAGGCAATTCCAGTTCAAAAGACACATCAGAAATCTTGCGCAACACTTTGTAGGGGCCGACATATTTCCACCCCAGTTTCCTGCTGGGCTGCAATCCATGTATATTTTTGGTGGACAAGTAGACTGAATCCCCTGGCTATAAGTCCCAGCCCTCTGCTCTGCTACGGTCTGCATACTTCTTGTAATCCTCTTTAGCTTTGTCCAGTGTCTTAGCAATCAGTGGCCATGAGTCTTGTAAAGTTGCCCACCAACGTTTAAAGTCCGTGGGGGGGGGTGTTTGGCGTTTCCTCTATGGTGGGTAGGGGTTTCCCTTCGAAGCCTCCCACCGCCATGAAGGGGGATACACCCATAGATGAATGAATAGCATTGTTACAACTATACTCCGCAAACGGCAGTAGTTCCACCCAATTGTCCTGATGGTAGTTAGTGTAACATCTCAGGAATTGTTCCAGGATTTGATTAGTTCGTTCGGATTGGCCATCGGTCTCTGGGTGGTAACCCGAGCTTAGGGCTGGTTCAATGTCCATCAGACTCAAGAGCTCCCGCCAGAAGTTGGCAACGAACTGACTGCCCCGATCGGATACCACCCGTCTGCATGTAGCTTTATCACGTGGTTGAAAAAAGCTTTAGCCAGCCCCTTAGCAGTGGGTAGCTGTTTAAACGGGGTAAAATGGGCTTGTTTCGAGAACATGTCTACCACCACCCAAATAACGGTTTTTCCTTTTGAGGGTGGCAGGTTGGTGATGAAGTCCATAGCTATCGCTTCCCATGCACGAGAGGGGGTGGGCAACGGATGCAACAGTCCTGGGACTTTCCCTCCCCTCTTTTTGCACATCAAACAGGTTTGGCAGGCAGTAACAAAGTCCGAGATATCCTTGCGCATGCGCGGCCACCAGAATTGCCGTTGAACTAAATTAAGCGTCTTTAAGAACCCAAAGTGCCCTGCCAGTTTTGATGAATGACAAGTTAGCAGTATGTCTTTTCATCTGGCTCGAGGTACAACGAGTTTGTCCCCATGATACCAGCACTTGTTTTCCCAGAGGGAACAGTCCTCTATGTTTCCCAATTCTTCGGCCTCTTCCGGGGAGTAATCCCCCCCCCCATTTATCCCCCCACGACTCTACTGCTGCCTGCTTGCTCTGGCTTCGGGTAGTGACAGCTCCTCCCAGCTGGTGGGGGGAGAACATGGAGTCGAACACTTCTTCCTTTTGACTCTCATGCTGGGGTAATCTGGATAGCGCGTCTGCTAACGAATTGGCTCTCCCAGGAAAGTGCTTAAGCACGAAATTAAATTTTGAGAAAAAATCGGCCCATCGGAGCTGTTTCGCATTCAGGGACCTCTGGGTGCACAAGGCTTCCAGATTTTTGTGATCAGTCCAAATTTCAAAAGGGGTCTGCGCTCCTTCCAGCCAATGCCGCCAGGTGGTGAGGGCCAGTCATATGGCTGCTGCCTCCTTGTCCCACACTGACCAATTCCTCTCTGTCTCATTAAACTTTTTTGATATATAAGCCAGAGGGTGCAGTTTATCATCCTGTCCCTTCTGTAGGATGGCTCCCCCCATGGCCACATCAGAAGCGTCTACATGCACCACAAACTCCTTGGTCTCATCGGGGTGGGCCAGGATGGGTTCCGAGGTAAATAGGGTCTTGAGGGTTTCAAACGCCTTTTGGCAATCCTCAGACCAGGCTATTCTTTCTCCGGGCTTCCCTGCTTCCGGGCCCCTCCCCTTGGTTTTAAGGAGTTCAGTTAGCAGGAGAGTGACCGTGGCGAAGTCTTTTAGGAAGGTGCGGTAGAAATTACAAAATCCTAATAGACTCTGAAGCTGTTTTCTTGTTCGGGGGGCTTCCCATTGCACTACAGCCTCTACCTTGGCAGGATCCATTTCTAGCCCCTTCTGGGAAATGCGATACCCCAGAAAGTCCACTGAATCCCTATGGAATTCACATTTCGACAGCTTAGCATACAACTGGTTCTTTAACAGAGTTGACAGCACTTCTCGGACCAATTTTACATGCTCTTTCTTATCAGCAGAGTAAATCAAGATATCATCTAAGTAACATAACACCCCCTTGAATAAATGCTTGTGTAGCACTTCATTTATTAAGCTCATAAAGACCCCCGGCGTGCCACTTAATCCGAACGGCATCACCAGGTATTCGAATTGCCCCAATGGCGTGTTAAAAGCAGTCTTAAATTCGTCCCCCTCCCTGATGCGCACCCGGAAGTATGCATCTCGAAGATCCAACTTAGTGAACACCTTCCCTTTGGCTGCTTTTGTTAACAGGTCCTTAATAAGGGGAAGGGGTAGGCATTGGAGGCTGACACTGCATTTAATCCCCTGTAGTCCGTGCACAACCGTAGCCCCCCGTCCTTCTTTTTCCTGAACAGAACAGGGGCAGCGAACGGGGACTTAGCGGGGCGGATGAAACCTTGCTCCAAGTTCTTGTCTAGGAATTTCCTTAGCTCCTCCCGCTCCGAAGGGCTCATGGAATAGAGTTTTCCCTTTGGTAACTTTTCTCCCGGGATCAGCTCTATGGCACAGTCCGACAGTCTGTGGGGGGGTAGTTCATCCGCCTCGGTTTCACTGAACACCCCCACTAAGTCTCGATATTCCCTGGGAACGGCGGAAGGTACCAGAGTGAGCACCGCCGCTCGGAGAGGTGCCGGGGGCCCCGATCCCCATCCCGAGTCCCACTTATGGTTTTGGCACTTCTCCTCCATGCAGGAGATTTTCCCTTCGCTCCATTTGATGTAGGGGTTGTGGGAGCTTAACCAGGGACTCCCCAACACCACGGGGAACTGGGTGTTGGGGGTGATGATGAAAGCTCTCCTCTCCCAGTGTTCCCCCGTCCCCACTATCAGTCTCTCAGTCTCTGCCACACATGCCTCTTTC
Organism: Lepidodactylus listeri; assembly: GCA_029233225.1. Classification (NCBI taxonomy): domain Eukaryota; kingdom Metazoa; phylum Chordata; class Lepidosauria; order Squamata; family Gekkonidae; genus Lepidodactylus; species Lepidodactylus listeri. The sequence continues at coordinate 97,191,810 of JARCFY010000012.1, forward strand.
ATTTCCGATCCATCCATTTGGGTAAACGTAAGTGGCTCCCCCAATGGGGTGACTTTGGGCCCTAACCCGTCCACTACTAACAGGCTAATCAGGTCCCGGGCACATCCTGAGTCAATTAGGGCCCGGACCCGGACGTGGGTCCCTGTCCCGGGTGCTATCACAGTCACTACCATATACAGTAAGGGGCCAGGGATGCTCACCGGGGATGGCGCGTCGCGGATGGGGACCTGCAGTTCTGCACCGCTCACTGCAGGCCGTTGGAGTTTCCCGACATCTGTGCTTCCGTCAGCTCCAGCTCTCCTTGCTCACTCGCGGCCCCTTCCAGCTGTAGTGCCCGGGGCTTGAACGAGGTCTTCCCTTTACTGGGGGTGCTCCCAGCTACCGGGGTGGAGGTCTTGGGGACTTTTCCCCCACCGCGGGGGCACGCCGAGGCGAAGTGACCACTCTCCCCGCACCTCATGCAGAGCCCCTGCTTGAACCGGGCGTCCCGGATCTCTTGGGTGTTCAGGTTGGGCTTCACCTTCTGGGCAGCTTTTGCTTGGGCAGTCGCTGAAGTTCCCATCTTGATGAGGGTGAAGCGTTCTTCCACATCCGTGGCCGCTCTCATCCAAGTGGCTAGCGAGCCCGGTCTTCCCCCACGCAGCACCGTCTCGTACACCTCGGGGTTAAGACCTTCCCTGTACTTTTCTATGAAGAGATCTTGGGTCCAGCCGCGAATCTTAGCCGCTATGTGCCAGAACTTGTCGGTGTACTCCCTCACTGAGGACCGCCCCTGGGTCAGCTTCCGTAACTGGTTCCGAGCCTTCTCTTCTCCCAAGGGGTCCTCATAGTGTTGCCTGAGGGCCCACATGAAGTTGTGCACGGAGCGTAACTCAGGCCCGGGGGCGTTGTGAAGGCTCACATATCAGTCGCTGGCGGTGTCCCTCAGCTTGGACCCGATGTAGCCAATCCGGTCCCTCTCGGTGGGGTAGAGATGTCCCCAGGTGTCTAGAAACCGCTCGATCTCTATGAGGAAGAACCGCAGCTTCTCGGGGTCCCCATCAAAAGTAGCCGTCAACGGATCGGCGGGGGCCTGGCGGACCATCGGCCCTGCCGGCACTTGGGCCGGCACCGGTATGGGTGCGGGAACCGGGCGGGGAACGGGGTGCGGGACCTGCTGCGGCACTTGCGGCAGGACAACTCCCACGGGAACTCCTCCGGGGGGAACCGGCGGCTGCGGGACTCCCGCTCCGGGGGGTCCGGCCCCTCCCGGGGCTGGGCAAGCTGCTTGCATAGCCGTCAGGGCGTCTCGGAACTGGTACTGCAGATTGAAGGCTATCTCGCGCAGTTCTGCGGTGAGTTGCATCCGCAAATCTCCCATCATACGATCCAGGGCTTGGGTCTGGTCTTCCCCGTAGAGATCGGGCCTGTAAGGTGCGCCTCTCTCCTCTTCCAAAGGCGGGGGACGCCAGTCTCCTCCGCAGATCGTCTCTCGCTCGTCTCCCAGAAAGCTCGGCTTCCCGTGCTCGATGCGGTCTCCTGGATCGACACCCGTGCCCCCTTCCAATCGTGCACCCAAGAGTCGACGGTCCCACGACCGAAATTGCTCCATGAGTACCTCGGGGTCACGCTCTGATGAGGAGGTGGTCGGGGGATGTAGTAAGCCCCCTGAGCCGTAGTCACTGGCACTTCGGGCTCCCCGCCGCCGCCTCCACCACCGGCACCCTGGTCCGCCGGGGTCACCGGTTGATCTTCGGTTGTAGGGATGGGAAGAGTGCCGTCGTTCGACATGGTCAGGAACGGCTAAGTCCCAGTCACAGATCTCTGACAATCTGTGAGGTTTCTGCTCAAAGTAGTCAAGGATCAGATCTTTGTTGATGAAACACGGTTCTTTATTTCCAATTTCTACATTGGTACAGGTCCTCAGATTATTGTCAGAGATAACGCATACAATAGAAGCAGGTCTAATATACCCTCCAGCACAATTTGAATTGCCCATAGGTAACCAATTAACAAGGGGGGGAAAACCGCGGGCAAAAGGTTCTCTGGCTGTTTGTTTCCCACAGGAAAGAAAGTGAGGTGTGAAGCAGTAAATTTCCCTTCCCAAACCAGACCCCTCAGATGTAACCATCTTCACATAACAAATGCTTTCCCCAAGGCTTTCGCACGTTGATAAGAAATGGTCCCTGTCCTCCCCTGTCTTCCCAGCCTAGAGGAATGGAATGCGGAGACAGGAGTGTGAGAGGCCCATTGTTCTCATGCTTTGAAGTTGTCATTCTCCCGGGCAACCAGATACATAGACCAGGCCTGGTCAGAGCAATAATCCTGGGGTCACAGAATATACATTCACAATTGTCAAGCTAATAGTAATATGCATGGTTACATAGTTGGTACAGGAACAGGTTTGCACAGCATAGCAAAGTCAGGTTACAATATATAGCATGAGATCCCAGAAATCCTTGTTAGAATCTGCAGATTCTGACATTTCCCCCTTCAACCTTGCCCCCTTTCAGCCCTGGTCTGGATGAGCCTACCTCATTGCCCAATGGAGAGGAGGCCATGCCCCTGGGGGAGTGCAAACTGCCTTGCCCCGGCACCTGCACTCTCCCAGGCAATTGTTTAAAAAAACCAAAAAAGTGCACATACCCCAGCATATATCTAACACCTAGCATAACACATACACCAGGGCTCTGCATCGCATCCCAGCCAGCATCTTTCTTTTCCTTTTTGGGGTGGCGGGGTGGGGGTGGAGGTAGCATCTGCCTTAAGAATCCTGGAGAACTCAAAAGTTTTTGCCCTCTGCTACGTGACACTTGGTTGGCCCTAAATTTGCAGATGACACCAAATTTGGAGGAGCGGTGAACACACCAGATGATAGAGAGAGAATTCAACAAGATCTGGACACACTGGAAAAGTGGGTGGATCTGAACATGAAGCAATTTAACCAGGATAAGTGCCAAGTTCTACATCTGGGTAACAAAAATGAGGAACACTGGATGGGGAATACACTTCTGGGTAGCAGTGTGCGTGTGAACAAGATCTTGAGGTACAGGTGTGGTGGCAGCTGCCGCTGAAGCAATGGTTTTAGAGCTCTGCACAGTCAGTCAGGTCTCCAGTGGCAAATCAGAAGCCTTTCTGGGCAAAAGGCCCTACCTGGCCCCGCCCACTTTCTACAAACTCTTGGAAGGCCCCAGTGAAGGTGTTGGTGGCACCATATTGGGGACCCCTCCTCTATATAGAGAACATGGTGAGAAGCATTTCAAACCAAAGTTTGACATAATTCTTAAAGTACCGAAGGTGGAAATTTCTGTCTGTCTTCTTGTAGGGCAGGATCAAAGTGGAACTTGATGATGGCTGAAAATTTAGCTGCTTATGGAACAAATCCAGACATCGGTTCTGTAATGCTTGACATTTGCCTAGTGATTTCCATTGTGTCATATACATTACTTTATAGTAATCCTTAAGACTGTTCTATAGGTTAGTAGGGTTGCCTGGAGATCTCCCAGGATTCCTTCCATCTGTCAAACAGCTTCATTATGCAGTATGCTAATTTGCTTCTCACCCTCTACCTATCTGTATGGACTGGCAACTTCCATTTCACTGTATCTGAGGAGGTGTACTTGCACTCAGAAACTTATACCCTGAATAAAACTTTGTTGGACTTAAAGGTGCCCACAGGCCTCGAACTTTGTTCAACAGCTCTCCAGACTGCAGAGATCAGTTCCGCTGAAGAAAATGGCAGCTTTGGAGGGTGGACTCTATGACTCTATACCCTGCTGAGGTCCCTGCCCTCCCTAGGCTCCAAACTTGAATATCCAGGAGTTTCCTAGCCTGGAGTTGGCAACCTGTAAGGTTGGCCAGTACTGGCGCTGGAAGGCTATCTCTGAGAGAGAGAGAGAGAGAGAGAGTGAGAGAGAGAGAGCTGTTTTCAGGAAGCCTCTCAGTGAGTTGCTGGCAGGGAAGGGATCCAGACTGGAAGCTCTTCATTTCACTCACAACAGTCTCTGACAGTGCAATCTTAAGAACACTTTCCTGGGAGTAAGCCCCAGTTAACAGCACTTCTACTGCTGCGTAAAAGTCCGAGCAGACCTTCTTGGGATTGCTCTCTCAGCTACTGCACCACAGCAAACTGCTTGGCAATGCTGAGTTCTCTCCAGAAACGTGGCCTGAGAGGTATAAAATGAGACCTGAACAGTAAGAGATCAGCCTGCTGGAGTGGCGAGACTTGGCACTGGCAGGAATCTGTACCTAGGGCAGTGTGACGGCCAAGGACTCGGGCTGTGGAACTAGGCCCCTAATGTTCAGAACAGGCCCTTTGAAAGAGCTCTGAAGGGAGCATTTGCTTTACAGAAATATTTGTGTGGGGGTCTACAGCCTCTTTGCTGATTTCCCTTCCAAGATGCACTGTCCTGACAACGCTGAATACCCTGTGGCTCTCGCTTCACATACATGGGGGAGCATCCCCTTCGAGGTGGCTCATCCTTCAGGGAGAATGATATCAACGCAAAAGGCAGTCCAGGAACTGTGGGAAAAGTTGCAGGCAGAAAGGGCATTTTAGGGAGGGCTTTTAATGTCACAGTGCAGGGCAGAAGTCTCAGTTGCAGCAAGATGAGTGGTTTGGAGTGCTTGGTGTAGAAAGATAACATAGATACAGTGGAGCATATCAGGAACCTGGCAGGACAGTGAAAGCACATCACCCTGCCATGTACTGAATCAGACCATTGTTCTCTATGGACTCTGGCAAATGGCTCTTCAGGACTTCCAGTAGAGATCTTTCCCAGCGTCACCTGCTACCTCATCCTTTTAACTGGAGGTGCCAAGGTTGAACCTGGACCCTTCTGCATGCCAAGCAGATGCTCTGTCAGTGAGCCATGCCCCCCTCAACTACATGGAGTTGCCTGATACCAAACCAGACCACTGATCCATCAAGATAAATACTGTCTACTCAGATTGGCAGTGGCTCTCCAGGGTCTCAGGCAGAGGTCTTTCACTTGACTTACCTGATCCCTTTTCCCAGGAAGCAAACATTTGTAGAAAAGATTTGGGGGGGGGGGGTGAGAGGTTGCTGCTCTGTGTATCAAAGAAAGTATAAAATCCTGTATATTCGAAACCCTAAGAGCACCAGAATCACCGTGGATGGTGATATGAGATGCCAAAAGTAAGACAGGACTGAGGAAAGACTGTTCCCCTTTCCCTGCCTGAAACCTTCTGAGGTTGATCATAAGATGAAAGAAACCAAGGTGGCGGCTGGAGGGAGAACTTATTCAGAAATGACACTGACTTGAGTTATCCTCATGTTGACATGGTAAATATGAGTTAGGCAGTGGCAAAGAGATTAAATTTCTAGATATGATTAATGGCTGTGCCGTAGAACACCTTTATTTATTTACTGGAGGGAAGTTGTAACCTGCTTTTCAATTCAAGGTGAATCTTTAATGCAGAGAACTATATATATATATATATACACACACACACGCACACCCACACAGGGGTCCTTTGGGGCCGGAGCGAGGCGGAGCGCTGCTCCGCCAGCTTAGGAGGGGCAGTAGGGCAGCCACGGGCCGAATCAGATTCTCTGATCTGATTTGGCCTGCCGCTGAATTGCCGCTGAAATTCAGCGGCAACTTTAAAAGTGGCTGTAGGGGAGGGGGTTTGAGGGAGAGGCTCCAAATTTGCAGGATTTAATCTCCCCCAATTGCCCACCAAGTTTCAAGAAGATTGGACCAGGGGGCCAATTCTATGGGTCTCCAAACAGGTTGCCCCCATTCCCTCCATTGTTCTCTATGGTGGGAAAAAAGTAATGTTTTGGGGGATGGAGGGGATGGGGCAATGGAGGGGATGGGGCAACCTGTTTGGGGGCTCCTAGAATTGGACTCCGTGGTCCAATCTTCCTGAAACGTGGTGGGTATTTCAAGGAGAGGCCCCAGCAGCTATCCTGCAAGTTTGGAGCCTCTCCCTCAAACCCCCTTTCCTCCAGCCCCTCATATACCCTATGAGTTTTTGCCGTTGATTTCAATGACCCATACGGTATAATGGGGCTGAAACTGACATTCCCTTTCTGACACACTTCCGGTGATGTCAGGGGATGTGGCATATGCTAATGAGTTATGCTAATGAGCTCCTGCACCTCTTTTTCTACGAAAGGACCCCTGTATACACACACACACACACACACATACAAGATGGGGAACCTGCGATACTCACGGGGGGGAGTATCCCAGTCCTCCTGCCACCCCCCTCCCCTCCCCGGGGCAAGCGGCAGTGGCCCGCCAAGCCTTCTCTCCCCCCCCCACCAGCGACAACGAGCCCTGAGCGGCTCACAGTCACCGGGCTGCTGAGCCTCCCCCACAATGGCCAGAGTGTTCCCTGTGCATGTGCAGGGGACACTCTTTTACTTTTCAGGGAATTTAAATATCCCCTGAATATTTTTTGAAAGTTTTTGGATTTTTCTGCAAATGTGGAGAGTCCCCCACGTATGCAGGAAAAACCTCCCTCCCCCCCAAGTGCCCCCCCCCGCGGATTTAGATATCCGCACGGAGGGGGCCACTTTGGAATTTTATATATACATATATGTGTGTGTGTGTGTGTGTGTGTGTGTGTATATATCAATAATCCAAATGCTTTAACACATCTAAGGGGGGGGGGAGGAATGCAAACTAAATCAGCAGCATTATCTTAACAGCAGACGGAATAATATAAGCCAAGCTAAATTCTGTCACCGTTGGAGTGTAAAGGCCTGGTTCAAAAAGGCTTTGAAATCAGTCTCAATGGGCCAGGCTCTCAAATATGGGGAAATTCATAAATGTGGTGTGGTAACTGAGGACATATGAAGACATTATAGCTGCTGAAGAATTACTGGACCCTGCTGGTGGATCTCCTGGTGGATCACTTGGGTTTCGGCTGCAGTGTGACACATTGTGTTGGACTGGATGGGCATTTGGCCTGATCCAGCATCCCAGATGTTGTCATGTAGGGTTTTCAGGGTAAAAACCAGCACTCAGGAATTAGATAAATCAGCTGCCAGCGGAGCGGCTATGTTCTTGGCAGCTAACACTCATCACTATGTTGTGGACCAATAACATTCTCCAGACTGCCTTCATGGGCCGCCCAACATATAGTACAGTGCAGTAGTCTGGTCAAGTGAATGCCCAAGAGTGTCTAGAGTTCCAGGAAGGGACACAAATGGCATGCAGTTTAAAATCAAGGATGTACAGTAGGTTGCTGCACTTTTTGATTCATTTCTGTATTGAAAATTTGCTGCTTTATTTAAATATTTAAATATGCTTTAAATATTTAATATATTTGGGATTAGTTGCTTTGGATGTTAATAGGAGTCACATTTTCTGGTTGTGAACTCCCCCCCCCCACCCCAAATCCAGTGGGGATTGCACCCTTCACCAAAGGGGTCTTTCCTGTCAGATTTCAGGAAGAGCGGGAGAAAGGTTCCCGGTTTCACACACCGTTAAAAAGTTCTCACGTCCAGAGAAGGCACATAGGGGCATTCGGTAAGCCACAAAAGTGGACCTGAAAAGTAGTTAATAATAAAGAGCCTGGTTCTCGTATATTGGCACAATATACCTGTTGATGTGTAAAAACAACAACTGTGTAGTTTATTTTTTAATGAAAATGGACAAGACAAACTGCAACTTGCTCCGTCCCCTGCTGTACTTCACTGTGCTCTGTTTCCGCTGTGATTTGTCTTCCTGACACACATTTGCTAGTTTGGGAGACAAATGCTTCCAAATATTGGAGTGTAAGGAAATAAGGCACTGCGGGGGCGGGGGGATTAGCTCCCCTTGGTAATGAACTCTGCTTTGGTTTAAAAATAGACGCCCATCCCTGCTTTCTTCAGATGTGAATGGGTGTGTTTTAAGTACTTAAGAATCCCCCCCAAAATCCAATCTAGTTTTGCCCTCTGTTGTGAGTGAGAGGCAAACAGGCAAGGTTGGCTGTGACACTGAGGGAGATGGAAGGCTGAGTTGGCATCCCAGAAACTGGCTGAGTATGGCAGGGATACACTTCACCAGATGGAGAGGGTCATTTGTTTTGGCATGCTTGAGCCCCGGTTGGCTAAGGCCCCAGGAACCCATGTGAAGGGGTCTAGAAAGGGAAGCTGTGCCTTTATTTTGGGGTCAATTGGTGGGAGATGGAGAAACTCAAGTGTCTGGTTGTTGAAGGGGTGCTAGGTCCCCACCCAGCCACTGCCCTACAGATGGGGGTGTAGGGTTTCCATATTACAGAGCCCCCATGACTTACGGTTCCATGTATACTTGGGGGAATTTTACAAAGATTCTCAGTAAGGACATTATAGCAGTTAGAATTGCCTGGGTTGTGATGGGGCTGCACTGTGTTGACTTCTCAGGGTGCACGGTGCATTGCCTTAATGTTTCCAACCAAGTTTGCAGTGTAACCACACAGAAAACTCCCCGTCTGCTTGGAGGCATACCTCTCCCCCACTCCCCAGTTGCTTCTAAAGGATATTATAGATATTGAGAGAGCTCAGATCTATGTTCATCACTCATCTCTTGTGTTTTTATCTGGCTTGCCCCTGAGTTTTGTCTCTTGGGTTACTGGGTGCAGAGTACACTTTAAGACTGTGACAGATGCCCCCCTAGTGGCCAGCTGTGGTATTTGCATCTCTCCCCTCCCTGAGTCCGCTTTATTCCAGCATGTGCAAGCAAAGAGTTTGCCACTGCCTGTCTAGAAGGGAGAAGCAAGTTAGGCAATTGCCTTCCATTTGTTCCCCCGCACCAGTCTGTATTGGGGGTCGGAGATGGACTCCCATGCTAAAGCAGCTATTAAAGGCCTGTCTTCACTGCCCTGCCCTGGGTGGCCCAGGCAATCTGATCTTGGAAGCTAAGCAGGATTGGCCCCAGTTAGTATTTGGATAGGAGACCACCAAAGAAGAGTTGCTATGCAGAGGCAGGCAATGGGAAAGCACTTCTAGACATCTCTTGCCTTGAAAATCCTGTGGCACTTCCTGCTGCCACCTATATGAGAAGACAGCAATGAGCCATCCAGCAGTGCTACAGCAAGTCCATTTTCTAAATTCTGCATCAGGCTGGCTTGCAAATGATATTGTTGGGCCCTTTGACCCGGTTCCGACCGACTGTCTCTTTGTTGTCAGCTTAAAAGACTAGAGATTAATAGTTGGTCTGAAGTAGCATTTCATAGAATAATAGACTCACAGAGTTGGAAGGGGCCACACAGGCCATCAAGTCCCACCCCCTCCTCAGTGCAGGATCAGCCTAGAGAGCATCCCTGACAAGGGTTTGTCCAGCCGCTGCTTCAAGACTGCCAGGGAGGGGGAGCTCACCACCTCCCAGGGCAGCTGATTCCACTGTGGCACAACTCTGACTGTCAGAAAGGTTTTTCCTAATTTCCAGCCAGTACACCTTCCCGCCCTTAATTGAAACCCATGCTTGGGAGCCCTCTCCTCTGCTGCCAACAGGAACAGCTCCCTGCCCTCTAATTGATGGCCCTTCAAATGCTTCAAGAGAGCAGTTGTTTACAGAAATTAACTTTTTGTCTCTAGTTTTCAGTGTGGGAGGGGATCCTCAAGAACCAACTTTGGGCAGCGGCACCCAGGATATGTAACTAGGATGTCATACAGTGACACCCCCAGAAGGCAGGGAAACAAACCTCTGGGCCCACATCATAGGAGCCAGATGGGAGTCAAGAGCCTCTCTTTCCGTCCTTCCTTTTCTGTTTTGTGTGGCTGCACCTGGAATGCAGCTTACCTGGCATCAGCTTAATATGCATGAGATAAAACCAACTCAGACTGTCAGCCTATGTCATGTGACTAAGTGTATAAGAGCAGCCACGTTGGGTCAGGCCAGTGGCCCATCCAGTCCAACACTGTGTCACACAGAGGCCAAAACCCAGGTCCACCAGGAGGTTGCCCAGCGGGGGCAGAGCCCTCCAGAAGCCCTCCCAGTGTTGCCCCCCCCAAGCACCAAGAATAGAGCATCACTGCCCCAGACAGAGTCTTCCATCTAGACCTGGTGGCTAATAGCCAGTGATGGGACCTCCACTCCATATGTTTGTCCAGTCCTCTCTCAAAGCTGTCTATGCTTGTAGCCACCACCACTTCCAGCAACAGTGAATTCCACATGTTAATTACTCCTTGGTATTTGCCATTGATACACATGCCCATCTGCCTGGATTAGGGACTGTACTGTGTCACTTTAGACAATGGTCCTAGTTTAATAGCCTAGCTCTAAATTTGTATCTATGTTATATCTGTGTTTACTCAGATATATCTTTTGTTGTTACATTATGACTAGTTCAGCACATAGTCCCTGTTTGGTTTGAACAGTTCCTTTGTGTGTACCACAGGCCTGATCCCATGAACAAGGATCAGGTCTTTTAAGATTGTGGAGCCATTTCTCAGTCAGTGATCCCTGTCACTTTTGCTCAACTGAATGTGTGATCAGACCTGTAGAAAAGAGCAAGAGTCTAGTGGCACCTTAAAAATTAGCCAAATCTGTGACAGGGTAGGAGCTTTCGTGAGTCGTTGCTCATTTCTTCAGATATGAAGTATCTGAAGAAGAGAGCAGTGACTCACAAAAGTTTCTACCCTGCCACAAATTCTGTTAGTCTTTAAGGTGCTCCTGGACTCCTGTTCTTTTCTCCTGAGACATCACTCTAACACGGTGATGACCCATCTCGAGCAGAGCTGTAGAGACAGCATCCTGCCCTTTGCAGTTCCACAAGGATAACACAAAGGGCACAGGAAGAGAAGGAGGAGTCTTCCCAGTTAGACAAAGAGAGGCATCACATTCATTAAGAAGATAACACATGAACACACCTAAAGCAGTGTAGTGTCCCGTCCCCCACAATGTCCAGGCATGCTAAGTTACTTTATTCCAACATATCTTTCCCTCTGTTGCATGCGCGTGCGCACGCGCGCACACACACACACACACACATTTTCTTATTTACAGACCAGAGATCCCTGTCTTCAGATAACTGCACATTCTTTTTCTGAAACCCTTGTACATGTTCACAAGCAAAACGTTATAATGAGAAGTAAAATTGCTGCATGAAGAAACTGGACCTCCTGTGCCTCTTCATTATTCTCAGATGTTTCTCCATTTCTTAGGTTGGGAAAAGAAGCCTTTGTTGTTGTGCTAGGCACTCATTACAATATGAGCCCCTTTGGAATGTGCCTATTATGTGGCCTTGACCTTTAAAGTTCAAACCGCTGGGTTTTTTTTGGGGGGGGGGGGGTTGGCATCTTGAGCATCCCTCATCTTCCCTGTGCTCTGAGCTAAAAAACATGGCCCATTGTGAGCTCGTGTCACCTAGGCAACCTTGAAGTCTTACACTGGGGATGTGATGTCACAGTGGTTTAACTGCACTTCAACTTTGAGCACAGGGGACAGAAAACCCTTGGGAGAGAGGCTTGGTCAGTACTCTTCCGAAGAGGCTGCAGTGCAGTTCAATGGAGTGAGCCCGAGCCATTGCAAAAGCAGCTGTCATTTTGAGTTCATGCTGGAAACACCACGGAGAGGCTGCGTTCCCTCTCCCCTCTCTAAGATGGTGGCAAATGGCAGGGGTGGCAGCAGAACTGACCTGTGGGGCAAGGAGGTACAGGTTGCCTCAGGGCAGGGGTCCCCGACATCCTTCCATTGGGCAGAATGGCACCCAACAACACCTTCCCTGGTGCCCACCACCAAGTGCTTCCGACTGTCCACTGGAGATGTGATTGGCTTTGCAGTTCTTTAGAAATGTTACTTTGGTAGCAGCTGCTGTCACAGCACAAGGATCTTCACTGTGTGACTGAATTCCAGATGTGCCCATAGGCCCAGAAAGGTTGGGGAACCCTGCCTTAGGGGAAAAGAGGCTTGAGGGCGAATTGGTGGCCTCCAGAGATGTCATTAGGAAGGAACAGGGACCACAGTAGAAGCTGGCGGAGTGTTGGAGGGAGAGGTGGTATAATTTGGTGGCTGGCGTTCGTGTTGAGATTATCGAGCCCTGGCAGCTCCTCTAGTGAGCCTTCAGACTCAAGAGCCTTGTCAATCCACATGAAGGAGGAGACCTCTCCAAGAATTCCTGTGGAGCTGGGTCTCTTGGCATGGACTCAGGGGCGTTCTTCCTGGTTGCCATCCCCCAGACTGGACATAGTGCATGCTGCCTCCAATATGCTCTAGATAGCCTTCCGTCTGTATGCTGTCAAGACTGGTGCTCGTCCAGGAAGTTCTGCCCAGTCTGGCTTAGGAGAAAACAGGAAGGCCTAGTCTTCATGCACTGGAAAGCAGGAGAGAGACACAGAGGGACGTCCTTTTCAAACTGCCTTTGTATTCCGTTTTAGTAACTGGTTGCTAATGGATTTTTTCTGTCATTTCAGACAGACCCGTTTTAGTAACTGGCTGCTAGCGGAATTTATTTACTTGTTCAGACAAACCCGATTGCGTTGGGTTAGCCAAATGTGGTTGGGCCGCTTTGCAGGGAAACTACTTTTTTCCATTTTCAACCCCTGTGGTGTGCTGTTTAAAATGTCCATAGCGCTTCCTGCAAAGCCACCTCCCCCCCCCCCCCAATCTTTTTTGCTACACAATCTTCCTCTGAATGTTTTTTGGGATGTTCTAAGTTGAGCACCATAGCACTAAACCAATATAGCACCAGTGCTACAGTGGCACCATTGAGATGCCTTGACTTCACTAACTCAAATGGAGTCAATGGAGTCAAGGTATCTCGATGGTAATGCTTAACTTAGAACGTTAAAAAAAGAGGATGATCGCAGAGTGAAGGGGGGGGAAGCAGCACTGTTTGAAATAACTATAGTGCTTCAGAGACAGCTCACTGACGAATGGAAATTCTCTGAATGAAACCCGCATCTCTGTATCACTTTACTCAAAATCGGGCCAATAACAAAAAACATCCAGTTCAGAATGGTAATGTGAAAAGGGCCTTATTTTGATAGGCAGAGTTCTATTCATGTTAAATGTTGTTCAACACCAGCTCTAGTTTTGGGGAGTCCTTTCTGCAATGCTCCCTCTAACCTGTAGAGTCTTTTGAGCACAAATTTTACTTTGTGAACTGCTGGCATTAAAGTTGTGAGCGAGCAATTTGGCTACTGCATTAATTAGTTTGTTCTGGAGCCATCCTTCCTGAGCTAAGACAAAAATGTGTGAGCCAGAGGCTAAAAACCTATGAGCTAGCTCACACTAACTCAGCTTAGGAGACCCTCCTACCTCTCCCAGGGGCCAGACAAAGGTATTTGTGATCATAGGGTGTACAAACTGAGGAAATACCCCATTGGTGCCATCATACAGATCTGTGAGGAGTGCACTCACATTTTGTATGGATTTGGGTATCAAGTCAGAAGGAGTGTACACCACCTCAGACATGACCATGCAGTTCCTGCACACTTTGCAGGATTTCTGGGTAGGGTTGCCAGCCCTGCACGGGGTAGTGCTGGGAGATTTTTTTGAGTGGTCCCTGAGGAGGGTGGAGTGTCGGGATGTGACAACACATACTCAGGGACACTCTAGAAATTTCCCCAAATCTAGAGACTGGGGAAATTCCTAGATGGTCATGCAGGGAGTGCCATCACTTCTGTGTGGAGGTTTGGAGAATGTGATGTCACATCTGGATGATGCTCTAGGAATCCCTACACTCTCTGTGGTCCTTACCAAAGAGATTGGGCAAATTACTAAAGTGTCACTATTTATGCTATTTAATCTTCCCCCATTTTTCTCCTCAAATAACTGAGGGCAAGGGATTGGGACTGAGGGTGGAAGTTGGTCTGCCTCATGCGGGCAAATGGCAAGTCTATTTCCAGGGCATTCTCATTGGTGGTTGTTTCACAGATTGGAGGCCTTGCCTGCTACTCTGCTACAGCAGGGCCTGCGCCATATGTGTTACTTTTCAGTTGGTGGTCCCTTAAACAGTACAGGCCAGTTCAAGGTATTTTGCTCTATAGTACTGTAGTGGTTTAGCACTATAGCACTCACCTTAGAATGTTAAAAATGTCAGAGGAAGATTGTGCAGCGAAAAAGGGTGGGGGGAAAGCTGCATTGCAGGGAGCTCTATGGACATTTTAAACAACACACCACAGTGATTTCGAAGCACAAAAAGGGGCTGAAAATGGGGGGGAGCACTTTCCCTCAAAAGCAGCTCAGCCATGTTTTGCTAACCCGACGCAAGTGAGTTTGTATGAACAGATAAATAAATTCCACTAGCTAAAATGGGTCTGTCTGAAATGACAGGAAAAAATCCATTAAAACCCAGTTACTAAAATGGAATACAAAGGCAGTTCGGAAAAGATCTACAGTAGAAGCCAAATTTACCACAGAGTTTTTGCCCAAATACCAGAGCGTTGCCCCAATGTGATGATGTCACTTCCAGGTCATGTGGGAAATGACATAGGCATGTCAGCTGGGCCTCCCTCTTGCTTCCGGTAAGTCCCCCCAAATCCCCTGCTGGTTGCCAAGCTGTCCTAGGCAGGGAGGTCAATTGTGAAGCTGGTGTAACTGAATGAGTCCAAAATGGCTACAAAAACTGGGGCTGAACTCTTTATACCCTTAGGTGAAGAATGAGGAAGGGATGTTGGCACTGGAATGTGAGAGTGATGAAAATTCAATCTTCCCATGTATGAGGAAGTTTAAAAGGGAAGTCTCTGTCTGTATTGTAGAGGGGAGTTTTTCTTGTTCGCATCAAAAAGGTTCCCTTGGAAAGATTTGGAAGTCAGATATGTAAATGTCCATAGGTGGGCAGTTGTCAAGATTAGGGAAAGGCAATAGCCTTCCTATCCAGTCATTAAGATATGGGGAAAGTTGCTGGAATTGGCTGGTTGCCTAGCATTTCAGAGATCTGGGTTGTTCGTTAAGATCAAATTATCAAGAGGTCCTTGGGGACAGGAGCCTCCAGTTGAATCCCTCATCGGATGGACCTTGCATGATGGATGGAGGAGCTGCCCTGGATTCCTGTTAGCGTGATTCACGGCCATTTGATATTAGTTTAATACAGAGTCCACCTGTCATTTAAGGGCTCTATGCTGAAGTGTACACATGCACAAAAGGGAGAGAGCAAACATTACAAAAACTAGGGTCTCCATAGGCGAGGGTCCTGGGGGCACTGCCCAGGCCTTCCACCCATGGCTGCAATAGTCTTAGGGTTGTCAGGTCCCTCCGGACAGGGGACTTACTGGTAGGAAGCAAGATCTTACTTCCAACTGTAAGGCAAAATTAATTCTTTTCTTTCTGGCTCTTAAGCAGGAAAGAGAAACAACCCCCAAATTCCAGCAAGTCTTTTTTTTTCTTTTTCTTTTTTGCAGTTCCACTTCATTGATTTGTGACTCTAGCAGGACATTTTGCGCTGAAAGAAATGTAGCAAATTAATGAGTGAGACGTTCTTCTGCCTTTGTAATTTGAATAAAAGGGCTGCCTTTTAGTGCTAGCCAGGATGCGTTGACTTCCTGCTGTTTTGAAGTGTGAATAAAAGAACAAATGCCAACTTTGTAAGCACTACTACTGTAGAAGCTGGTAATTGAACCAGGGGAAGGGAAGCTACATTGGCTGATCTTTATAATTACGCTTCTCTGCTCATCACCCGCCACTGGCAGTGCCATGATTTTGTATATTTTTCAACTGGTCTTTTAAATAATAGCAGAGGTCATGTCCAGCTAAGATTAAAAACTGTGGGGGAAATCTAACAAAGCATCATTGATACAATGGAGAAAAAACAAGAAGGAGAGCCAGTCAAGGCAGTACGGCAGATTTCTAAAATTTAATTTCCTCTTGGAGAAATGTCTCTGGCACCCTAATCAAAAGAGTGTGGTGTTAATCTGTGCAGAAGGAGATAGGACGGAGTGTGTGCAGAGAGCAAAACAGACTTGCACTCAAGGAGATCATTAGTCTTCCCGGTCACCAGAGGACAGTGGCGAACCCCCCTCCTCTCCCAGTTTTGTCAGAGGCTCCAGCAACAGATCCTCTCTGTCTGTGCCGGGGGTCCCCATTGTGGTGGCATGGCACCCACTGGCGCACCTTTCCTGGCACCCACCAAATATTTTTAGAAAACGAGAGGGGCCAGGTGGGGTTTTTGCCCAGCAAGGCTTATGATTGGCCATTGAAGATTTGATTGGCTGTGCAGATTTCTAAGGAAGTTCCCTTTAGGGTTGCCATCCTCCAGGTGGAGCCTGGGGATATCCCGCTTTTACAACTGATCCCCAGCTGACAGAGATCAGCTCCCTTGGAGAAAATGGCTGCTTTGAAGGGGGGACTCTATGGAATTGTACCAAGCTGAGGCCCCTCTCCTGGCTCCACCCCCAAAGTCTCCAGGTATTTTCCAATGCAGACCTGGCAACCCCAGTTCCCTTGGCAGCAGCTGCCACCACAGCACAAGGATCTTCACTAGGGTGGCCAGCTCTGGGTTGGGAAATAGCTGGGGATTTGGGTGGTGGAGCCCAGGGAGGGCAGGGCTTGGAGCAGGCAGAGACCTCAGCAGGGTACAATGCTATAGAGTCTACTCTCCAAATAAGTCATTTTTTCCAGGGCAACTAATTTCTGTAGTCTAAAAACTGTTGTAGTACTGGGAGATCTCCAGGTCCCACTGGGAGGCTGGCAGTCCTAGTCTTCCCTGTGTGATTGAAAGTGAGCTGTGGCAGCCATTTTGAGGCTGGCTCTGCTTCCTGTGGCAGCCATTTTGTGGCTGTGCCCACCATGCTGTGCCAGGAGTCTAAAGGTGCCTGCAGGCTCAAATAGGTCGGGGAGCCCTGGTCTATAGACTCGTTACCCGGCAAGCAGGGATATCAGTTGATGAGGTCTTCAGAAAACAGAGATCTGCACTACCATATTATTTTCTGATAAACACAATAAGAGACCTCTTATGTCCCAGGAATGGACTATTGAGGCACTGCCTCTGAATATGGAGGCTCCGATTAGCTACCTAGGCTGACAGGAGAGGTTTTCTTTCCATCAGCAGAACTAGTGTTGCCAACTCTGGACAAGACACTAGTGAGACCACGTCTTGAGTCTTGGGGAGTATCTAGGGCTGCCAAGTCCAACTTGGGAAATATCTGAGGACTTTGGGGGTGGAGCCAGGAGACTTTGGGGGTGGAGTCAGGAGAAAGGAAGTGACATCATTTTGTGATGTCACATCCTGTGATGTTGCTTCCACATGCTGACACATGAACTCATGAAGTTTCCTAATACTGAATCAGGCCATTGGTCCATCAAGGTCAGTATTGACTACTCAGACTGGTAGTTGCTCTCCAGGGTCTCAGGCTGAGATCTTTAATGTCACCTATTACCTGATCTTTTTTTAGCTGAAGAGGCTGATACCTCCTGCATGTCAAGCAGATGCTCTATCACTGAGCAACAGCCCTACTGAATCCTTCCTCATCTTGGCAGAATATGAAGCACTAAGTGCTACACAAGTGCTAAATATGATTTTCATATCATAAGAACAGGAGAGAAGCCACAGTGGATCGGGCCAACAGCCCATCCAGTACAACACTCTGTGTCACACAGTGGCCAAAAATACCAGGTGCCCTCAGGAGGTCCAGCAGCGGGGCCAGAACTCCAGAAGCCCTCCCACTGTTGCCCCTCAAGCACCAAGAATGCAGAGCATCACTCCCCCAGACAAAGGGTTCCATTTAGACCTTGTGGATAATAATAGCCACTGATAGACCTCTGCTGGATGGGGACAGACAGACAGACAGACAGACAGACAGACAGACAGACAGAAGAAAGAAAGAAAGAAAGAAAGAAAGAAAGAAAGAAAGAAAGAAAGAAAGAAAGGGGGAGAGGGAGAGAGAGAGAGAAGGAAAAGAGCTGGCAGACCCCAGCAGCTTACCCCAGCAGCTTACTCCAGCAGCAACTTTGCAAGCCACATGCAAAAGCATGCCCTTCAGTAGAAAGAGCCTAGTCCCTCCTTAATCTCTGGGCGGGGCTCTCTTGCTCGCTCAGCTCTTAAAGGGGAAATGTCTGTTGAGGCTTTTTACTGCAGGGCAGGCTCTCTGCAGACATTTCCCTTTTAAGAAGTTCAGGCCTGGCAGGGAGAGGCCAGGGCAGGCTCCGACGTTCCCCTGCTGGCAGCCATTGCTTCCCCCGGTGGCCAATTTTGAAAAAGCGGGGGTAAGCTTTAAAAATCGGTGTTTCCCCCGCCCTACCGGGGGACTTGGCAGCCCTAGGAGTATCCTTTGTTCTGTGTTTTTGTACTTGGGTGCACATGCTGTGGTTATGCTCTGAGAAATGTGGACTCTATAGCTTTGTACCCCACTAAAGGCCCTGTTCTCTCCTAGAGTTGCCAGCCTCCAGGAGGGGCCTGGGGATCCCCTGCTTTTACAACTGATCTCCAGCTGACAGAAATCAGCTCCCCTGGAGAAAATGGCTGCTCTGAAAGGTGGGCTCTGTGGCATGGTACCATGCTGAGACCTCTCCCCTCCCCAAACCCCACCCTCTCCTGGCTCCACCCCCAAAGTCTCCAGGTATTTTCCAACCCAGACTTTGCAACCCTATTCTCTCCAGACTCCATTCCCAAATCTCCAGGAGTTTCCCATCCTGGATTTGGCAACCCTACCGCCCATTCCCGGCTGGTGGCGGGGGGGGGGGCCTGCCTCTGAATCCCGGAGCCAGGAGGCAACATCAGGGGAAGGCCTTGGCCTCTCCTCACTGTTGTTGGCCCTCCAGGGGAACTGGTTGGCCACTGTGTGAGACAGGATGCTGGACTAGATGGACCACTTGTCTGATCTAGCAGGGCTCTTCTTATAGAAAAGTGAGAAGAGGAAGCCATAATGCATGAAAAGGCCCATATAGGGCTCTGTGCCTGCCAGTCCTGAGAGCTTTAGGGGGATAGGACCTGTTGAGGGAGGAGAAGACAAACCAAAAGGGAGGAGAGTTGTGGGTACTGTGAGTCACAGCTGCCCCCCCCCCCCGCCCCCCGAGCGCTTTAGGAATTTCTTCAGTCTCTATGGTCTTTACGACAGAAATTAAGGGGAACTCTCTCGAAGTGTTGTAGATGCTGTGTCATTGTCTCAGCCCCCCCCCCCCCCATTTGTTCTGCTGCTGCTTGAGCAGGGACCATGGAGGGAGAGGGTAGGAGTCTGCCTGCTGTGGGAGGGGAAATGGTATGCCTCTGTGGAGTTCTGAATAGATAAGGTTCTCAGGATCACATCAAACGTGATAGGTTAGAAGATAAAACCTGTACTGCAGTGAACAGAATAAGTTTTGTGAATTTTCTTTGCTACCTCTGTTTATGCACTGCAGCTCCTTAAGCCCTTTGAGAAAGCGGCTCCTGAGGCTTAGGAAGTACCTGGAATGTGGCACAAGGGCTTCAGCCAGACAGAGAAATCAGCAGGAGTTAGGGTTGCCAACTATAGTATGGGAAATTCCTGGAGGTTTGGGGTGGCGCCTTGGGAAGACAGTGTTTGCAGAATGGAGGAAGCTCAGTGGGGATATGATGTCACTCTGGGAATTCAGTTTCTTGTACAATCTGTGGTATACCATTGAGTCTGTCCTGCAAAGCTGTTTTTTTCATCCAGGGGAACTGATCTTTGTAGTCTAGAAAGAAGGTTGGTGACCTTAGCAGATGTTGCCCCCTTACTTCTTGCGTAAGACAAGGCAAGAGGGTCTTGTAGGAGGTGCAGAGGATTTCTGCAAAAAATAAAACTGTCTTGGGGGGGAGGGCTGCAGTGGGGGGGGGGGCATCAGAAATCACTCCCACAAGTCCAGTGTTTGAGGCAATGTAGGAGCCAACCTGAAAAAAAAGGCTTAATAGGTATGATCAGCAGTGCTCCCATACTTTTGGCATGGAATGAACCATTAGAGTAAGTAAGCCCATAAAGTATTTGTGGAGCTGGCTGGTGTAGTGACTTCTTGACAGATTGATTACTTCAGTCAGGCTCCAGAAGTCGCCAACAAGGATTTATTGGGCATAACAAAGAGCACTCTTCATGATAGCTTTTTCTGGTAAAAAAAATATATGACAAAATGCTTGAGGTCATCAAAACACATAAAGCCCCTTGTCAAATAAAAATTGCACACTGCTCTGGTTACTTTCTGTGCCAGCCCACAGAGCAGATCGACCAGACCTCCAAGTGCACAGATGTTAGTGGAGTGCATTCCAAATAAATGGCGCTGGTGAAAAGTGCCATCAAGCCACAGCCGACTTATGGTGACCCTCCCCCCCCCCCCCGAGTTTTCAAGGCAAGAGACATTCGGGAGGTGGTTTGCCAATGCCTGCCTCTGTGTAGTACCCTGGGCTTCCTTGGCGGTCTCCCACCCAAGTGCTAACCCAGGCTGACCCTGCTTGGCTTCCAAGACCTGATGAGATCCGGCTTGCCGGAACCATCCAGATCAATGCAAGACATGAACAGAGGTGGTTTGCCATTGCCTGCCTCCACGTAACAACCCTGGACTTCCTTTTGGAGTTAGTCATATACTAACCAGAGCTGACCCTGCTTAGCTTTCAAGATCTGATGAGACTGATGGGCCTGCGTGGGGGCGTCGCAGTCAGGTCAATGGAATGTTGCAGTAAAGAAACCAGCATGGCAGCTCTGGAGGTTTAGCAGTTTTTTGATGGGGCATCCCAAAAAAAGTTTTAGGAATATTTTCCCTACCAATGTCATATGCCAAATATACAAAGTAGTGTCCTCAGGTAGCCTTCTGTGCTCTGGTGGCACCCATCATAAATAGAAAATGTCAGTGTGTGTTCAGGAAAACAAAACAGACATCCGGTGGCCCCTTGCAGATGAATAACATTTATTTCTCAGTTTTATTCTCAATGAAATAATCCATAAAGCACAATGTCTTGTTGGGCCTACTCATCTTGAGGCCAGTACGAACATTCAGTAACATACTGCATGCCAGTAAACACAGTTCAGAATCAAAAGTTTACATAATAAAAGGATGGAACAAGTACATTTTAAATGTTAACTAAAAGATCACTAAGCCTGCTACGAGGGTTATATCAGTCCTCTGAGCCCAGTCAGTCAGGATAGTTTCGGGACTTGGTCAGCGTTTTAGTGCCTCTGATGAATTTTGCCATTTTCTGTAGTCCTCTTGTCAGACCCCAAAAGGAGATTTTATTCAGATTTTCAGAGTATGAGTTTTCGAGAATCAGAGCTCCCTTTGTTAGGTATCTTTGTCAGGTATCTGACAGAGGAAGTTTTAATTCTCAAAAGCTTAACCTCTGGAAAACTTATTGGCCTCAGAGGTGCTTCTGGACTCAAACCTAGCTGTTTTGTTGCAGACCAGCATGGCTGCCCTTACTTAATTTTTCCAGAATGTCCATCTTTGCTTCCTTCCAGCGACCTTCTAAATTTGCTCACACCTGGGCTGGGAGACCAGGCCAGTGTTTTCCAAACTCTTCAAGAAGTTTCCCATCATGCATGCTGTAAGCTATCTCACAGCTCATAGGAAGTTTTTGTATTATTTGTTTCATTTAATACTCAGTTATTAGCAAGTTCAATATATTTTTTATCATTCTGGACTCCCACAGACTGGTTTGCCATCTTATTGAAGTGATTTTAATCTGGTTTTAATGTTCTAATATTCTTACTGTGATTTTTTTGTAACCGTGTCGTGACATGACTGTTGTGGCCGCCTTGAGCCCGCTTGCAGGGGTAGGGCAGGAGACAAATAAAATAAAATAAATATTCTTGGTAGATGTGTGCAGTCCTCAAATTGTAAATACTGATAGAATTTGATCTGTCCCTTTACTTTTAATAAGCTACCGTAGACGTGTTTCTTTATCATTTTGAATAGCTCTTTGTGAAACTTGGGACTCAAATGAATGGATAATCTGAGCCTTCTGTTTTTTAGCTAAATTACAAGCTATAAATGTGTCTGTTTTACTTCCTTTCAGAAAACATAGTTGTTTTTACCTCTGAGAGCTCAGACACGGGGGAGCCAGCAGAGAGCTCCCAATTGAGCTCCCATCCCCCCTTCCCCACTGCATGACAAGGGTGGTGGAGGGGGAACCAACATCACACTTGTGCACGACATCACTTCCACCCATGCTCGACAGCGATGCTCAACAGCATGGTTCTCCAAATGGCACCCATGGGTGCCATGGCCCTCGCCAGTACTTTCCTGGGGGCCCACTGAGTTTTTTGGAAAGTAGGTGGGAAAGGGTTTGTTATTAGATGCTCTCATTCGGACAAAAGGTTTTCCACAGCTGCAATAGCAGCTGCAGCCACTGGAGGTTCCGGAGAACTGATAAACAACTTCCCTTAGTCAGTGTGTAAGCTTTTGTTCTTTTTATGTCTCCTTCCCTGTGCCCCTTCCTTTATTCCTGTTGAACACATGAAGCTGCCTTGTACTGAACCAGACCCTGGGTCCATCAAAGACAGTACTGTCTACTCAGACTGGCAGCGGCTCTCCTGGGTCCCAGGCAGAAAGAGCTCTTTCCCATCACCAACTGCCTGGTCCTTTTTTTGCCTCAAGATGCTGAGGATTGAACCTGGGACCTTCTGCATGCCAGACAGCAGATGCTCTACCACTGAGCCACAGCCCCTTCCTATTAAATGAATTTACATGGAGCTGAAGCTGCTTTCTACTGAAATGGACCATTGGTCCATCAAGACCAATGGTCCAATGGTCCACTGCTGCTTTCTACTGAAATGGACCATTGGTCCTTCATCCTCAGTCTTGTCTGCTCAGACTGGTAGTGACTTTCCGGGACCTCAGTTGGAAGCCTTTCCCATCACCTCCAACCTGCTTCTTAACTGGAGATGCCGGGGATTGAACATGGGACCTTCTCCCTGCTGAGCAGAGGCTCTTCCACTGAGCCACAGCCCCTCCCCTTCTGCGATTCTTGTGCAAAGCCATGCGGTGGGTATCCCATTTCACTCTGCCTCCTTTGGCAGTCATTGTGGGGTGGTGCCCACCACTTCATCTCAAAATCCAAAGGTGGCCTCAGGCTCAAAAAGGTTGGGGACCCTGGCCCTAGGGGGGATGCCTGCCATATATCATTGTGTCTGGAACAGATAGCCGAGAATTTCTTGTTGAATGCACCGCTGTACTTCTCTATCATAATCAAGGTAACCTTGGAGCAGACTTGTCTGTTGCCTTTTGATCGTGGTGTTTTCTTGTTCCTTCCTCTGCATTTGCCAAAACGTGTTTTTATCTTTTTTAATTAAAAGCTTTCCTAGCATGAGTCTCGCAAAACAAAAAATTGGCTTGTGTTAATTATGTGTATCAAGTGTGCTAAACTGGCACATCTAATTTACATTCGGAAAAATAACTTGAAACGTTTAACCCATTGCTTTATTTCTTGGTCCCCTTTTTTGTTTTTGTGCCTCCAAGCGAGCCAGCAGGTGCGCTCATCACTCAG